>JAZHFQ010000126.1:2453889-4907779 GCA_038387885.1 Spodoptera picta | reverse complement strand
GCGCGACGCATGTTCGGATTGTTTCTGTCTAAAGTGCCACCTTGGCGATCTTTCATGGCAGCCATGGCAGCCTCACCGTAACGCTGGACATTGTCTATCACAGCTTTGTGTGTGTATTTTAATGTGTGTGCTGGTAGTCCGCACTAGCGCAGACTGGAGCGGCGACAGTGTGTGCAGGCGCGGGAGCGCAGCGTCGCCTTAGCGCCGCTAGCTGCTGTTTCAGATACGACACCTCCACCGACAGTTTAATCTCGCGCAGCTTCCACCAGTTGCGGCTCTTCTTCGCCGCCGCGTTGTTCTTCTCGCGCGTGCATCGGTAGGCGTCGTCGTCTTCCGCCTTGGTGCCGGCGTGCGATTGCGACCGCACAGCGCGACGCATGTTCGGATTGTTTCTGTCTAAAGTGCCACCTTGGCGATCTTTCATGGCAGCCATGGCAGCCTCAACGTAACGCTGGACATTGTCTATCACAGCTTTGTGTGTGTATTTTAATGTGTGTGCTGGTAGTCCGTACTAGCACAGGCTGGAGCGGCGACAGCGTGTGCAGGCGCGGGAGCGCATCGTCGCCTTGAGCGCCGCTAGCTGCTGCTTCAGAAACGACACCTCCACCGACAGTTCTATCTCGCGCAGCTTCCACCGGTCGCGGCTCTTCTTCGCCGCCGCGTTGTTCTTCTCGCGCGTGCATCGGTAGGCGTCGTCTTCCGCCGTGGTGCTGGCGTGCGATTGCGACCGCACAGCGTGACGCATGTTCGGATTGTTTCTGTCTAAAGTGCCACCTTGGCGATCTTTCATGGCAGCCATGGCAGCCTCTCTCAACGTAACGATGAACATTGTCTATCACAGCTATGTGTGTGTATTTTAATGTGTGTGCTGGCAGTCCGCACTCGCGCAGACTGGAGCGGCGACAGCGTGTGCAGGCGCGGGAGCGCAGCGTCGCCTTGAGCGCCGTTAGCTGCTGCTTCAGATACGACACCTCCACCGACAGTTCTATCTCACGCAGCTTCCACCGGTCGCGGCTCTTCTTCGCCGCCGCGTTGTTCTTCTCGCGCGTGCATCGGTAGGCGTCGTCTTCCGCCGTGGTGGCGGTGTGCGATTGCGACCGCACAGCGCGACGCATGTTCGGATTGTTTCTGACTAAAGTGCCACCTTGGTGATCTTTTATGGCAGCCATGGCAGCCTCAACGTAACGCTGGACATTGTCTATCACAGCTTTGTGTGTGTATTTTAATGTGTGTGCTGGTAGTCCGTACTAGTACAGGCTGGAGCGGCGACAGCGTGTGCAGGCGCGGGAGCGCATCGTCGCCTTGAGCGCCGCTAGCTGCTGCTTCAGAAACGACACCTCCACCGACAGTTCTATCTCGCGCAGCTTCCACCGGTCGCGGCTCTTCTTCGCCGCCGCGTTGTTCTTCTCGCGCGTGCATCGGTAGGCGTCGTCTTCCGCCGTGGTGCTGGCGTGCGATTGCGACCGCACAGCGTGACGCATGTTCGGATTGTTTCTGTCTAAAGTGCCACCTTGGCGATCTTTCATGGCAGCCATGGCAGCCTCTCTCAACGTAACGATGAACATTGTCTATCACAGCTATGTGTGTGTATTTTAATGTGTGTGCTGGCAGTCCGCACTCGCGCAGACTGGAGCGGCGACAGCGTGTGCAGGCGCGGGAGCGCAGCGTCGCCTTGAGCGCCGTTAGCTGCTGCTTCAGATACGACACCTCCACCGACAGTTCTATCTCACGCAGCTTCCACCGGTCGCGGCTCTTCTTCGCCGCCGCGTTGTTCTTCTCGCGCGTGCATCGGTAGGCGTCGTCTTCCGCCGTGGTGGCGGTGTGCGATTGCGACCGCACAGCGCGACGCATGTTCGGATTGTTTCTGACTAAAGTGCCACCTTGGTGATCTTTTATGGCAGCCATGGCAGCCTCAACGTAACGCTGGACATTGTCTATCACAGCTTTGTGTGTGTATTTTAATGTGTGTGCTGGTAGTCCGTACTAGCACAGGCTGGAGCGGCGACAGCGTGTGCAGGCGCGGGAGCGCATCGTCGCCTTGAGCGCCGCTAGCTGCTGCTTCAGAAACGACACCTCCACCGACAGTTCTATCTCGCGCAGCTTCCACCGGTCGCGGCTCTTCTTCGCCGCCGCGTTGTTCTTCTCGCGCGTGCATCGGTAGGCGTCGTCTTCCGCCGTGGTGCTGGCGTGCGATTGCGACCGCACAGCGTGACGCATGTTCGGATTGTTTCTGTCTAAAGTGCCACCTTGGCGATCTTTCATGGCAGCCATGGCAGCCTCTCTCAACGTAACGATGAACATTGTCTATCACAGCTATGTGTGTGTATTTTAATGTGTGTGCTGGCAGTCCGCACTCGCGCAGACTGGAGCGGCGACAGCGTGTGCAGGCGCGGGAGCGCAGCGTCGCCTTGAGCGCCGTTAGCTGCTGCTTCAGATACGACACCTCCACCGACAGTTCTATCTCACGCAGCTTCCACCGGTCGCGGCTCTTCTTCGCCGCCGCGTTGTTCTTCTCGCGCGTGCATCGGTAGGCGTCGTCTTCCGCCGTGGTGGCGGTGTGCGATTGCGACCGCACAGCGCGACGCATGTTCGGATTGTTTCTGACTAAAGTGCCACCTTGGTGATCTTTTATGGCAGCCATGGCAGCCTCAACGTAACGCTGAACATTGTCTATCACAGCTTTGTGTGTGTATTTTAATGTGTGTGCTGATAGTCTGCACTAGGGCAGACTGGAGCGGCGACGGTGTATGCAGGCGCGGGAGCGTAGCGTCGCCTTGAGCGCCGCTAGCTGCTGCTTCAGATACGACACCTCCACCGACAGTTCTATCTCGCGCAGCTTCTACCGGTCGCGGCTCTTCTTCGCCGCCGCGTTGTTCTTCTCGCGCGTGCATCGGTAGGCGTCGTCTTCCGCCGCGGTGCCGGCGTGCGATTGCGACCGCGCAGCGCGACGCATGTTCGGATTGTTTCTGTCTAAAGTGCCACCTTGGTGATCTTTTATGGCAGCCACGGCAGCCTCTCTCAACGTAACGATGAACATTGTCTATCACAGTTATGTGTGTGTATTCTGATGTGTGTGCTCGTAGTCCGCACTAGCGCAGACTGGAGCGGCGACAGCGTGTGCAGGCGCGGGAGCGCATCGTCGCCTTGAGCGCCGCTAGCTGCTGCTTCAGATACGACACCTCCACCGACAGTTCTATCTCCCGCAGCTTCCACCGGTCGCGGCTCTTCTTCGCCGCCGCGTTGTTCTTCTCGCGCGTGCATCAGTAGGCGTCGTCTTCCGCCGTGGTGCCGGCGTGCGATTGTGACCGCACAGCGCGACGCATGTTCGGATTGTTTCTGTCTAAAGTGCCACCTTGGCGACCTTTCATGGCAGCCATGGCAGCCTCAACGTAACGCTGAACATTGTCTATCACAGCTTTGTGTGTGTATTTTAATGTGTGGGCTGATAGTCTGCACTAGCGCAGACTGGAGCGGCGACAGCGTGTGCAGGCGCGGGAGCGCAGCGTCGCCATGATCGCCGCTAGCTGCTGCTTCAGATACGACACCTCCACCGACAGTTCTATCTCGCACAGCTTCCACCGGTCGCGGCTCTTTTTCGCCGCCGCGTTGTTCTTCTCGCGCGCGCATCGGTAGGCGTCGTCTTCCGCCGTGGTGCCGGCTTGCGATTGCGACCGCACAGCGCGACGCATGTTCGGATTGTTTCTGTCTAAAGTGCCACCTTGGCGATCTTTCATGGCAGCCATGGCAGCCTCAACGTAACGCTGAACATTGTCTGTCTATCACAACTTTGTGTGTGTATTTTAATGTGTGTGCTGGTAGTCCGCACTAGCGCAGACTGGAGCGGCGACAGTGTGTGCAGGCGCGGGAGCGCAGCGTCGCCTTAGCGCCGCTAGCTGCTGTTTCAGATACGACACCTCCAACGACAGTTTAATCTCGCGCAGCTTCCACCGGTTGCGGCTCTTCTTCGCCGCCGCGTTGTTCTTCTCGCGCGTGCATCGGTAGGCGTCGTCGTCTTCCGCCTTGGTGCCGGCGTGCGATTGCGACCGCGCAGCGCGACGCATGTTCGGATTGTTTCTGACTAAAGTGCCACCTTGGCGATCTTTCATGGCAGCCATGGCAGCCTCAACGTAACGCTGGACATTGTCTATCACAGCTTTGTGTGTGTATTTTAATGTGTGTGCTGGTAGTCCGTACTAGCACAGGCTGGAGCGGCGACAGCGTGTGCAGGCGCGGGAGCGCATCGTCGCCTTGAGCGCCGCTAGCTGCTGCTTCAGAAACGACACCTCCACCGACAGTTCTATCTCGCGCAGCTTCCACCGGTCGCGGCTCTTCTTCGCCGCCGCGTTGTTCTTCTCGCGCGTGCATCGGTAGGCGTCGTCTTCCGCCGTGGTGCTGGCGTGCGATTGCGACCGCACAGCGTGACGCATGTTCGGATTGTTTCTGTCTAAAGTGCCACCTTGGCGATCTTTCATGGCAGCCATGGCAGCCTCTCTCAACGTAACGATGAACATTGTCTATCACAGCTATGTGTGTGTATTTTAATGTGTGTGCTGGCAGTCCGCACTCGCGCAGACTGGAGCGGCGACAGCGTGTGCAGGCGCGGGAGCGCAGCGTCGCCTTGAGCGCCGTTAGCTGCTGCTTCAGATACGACACCTCCACCGACAGTTCTATCTCACGCAGCTTCCACCGGTCGCGGCTCTTCTTCGCCGCCGCGTTGTTCTTCTCGCGCGTGCATCGGTAGGCGTCGTCTTCCGCCGTGGTGGCGGTGTGCGATTGCGACCGCACAGCGCGACGCATGTTCGGATTGTTTCTGACTAAAGTGCCACCTTGGTGATCTTTTATGGCAGCCATGGCAGCCTCAACGTAACGCTGGACATTGTCTATCACAGCTTTGTGTGTGTATTTTAATGTGTGTGCTGGTAGTCCGTACTAGTACAGGCTGGAGCGGCGACAGCGTGTGCAGGCGCGGGAGCGCATCGTCGCCTTGAGCGCCGCTAGCTGCTGCTTCAGAAACGACACCTCCACCGACAGTTCTATCTCGCGCAGCTTCCACCGGTCGCGGCTCTTCTTCGCCGCCGCGTTGTTCTTCTCGCGCGCGCATCGGTAGGCGTCGTCTTCCGCCGTGGTGCCGGCTTGCGATTGCGACCGCACAGCGCGACGCATGTTCGGATTGTTTCTGTCTAAAGTGCCACCTTGGCGATCTTTCATGGCAGCCATGGCAGCCTCAACGTAACGCTGAACATTGTCTATCACAGCTTTGTGTGTGTATTTTAATGTGTGTGCTGATAGTCTGCACTCGCGCAGACTGGAGCGGCGACGGTGTATGCAGGCGCGGGAGCGTAGCGTCGCCTTGAGCGCCGCTAGCTGCTGCTTCAGATACGACACCTCCACCGACAGTTCTATCTCGCGCAGCTTCTACCGGTCGCGGCTCTTCTTCGCCGCCGCGTTGTTCTTCTCGCGCGTGCATCGGTAGGCGTCGTCTTCCGCCGCGGTGCCGGCGTGCGATTGCGACCGCGCAGCGCGACGCATGTTCGGATTGTTTCTGACTAAAGTGCCACCTTGGCGATTTTTCATGGCAGCCATGGCAGCCTCAACGTAACGCTGGACATTGTCTATCACAGCTTTGTGTGTGTATTTTAATGTGTGTGCTGGTAGTCCGTACTAGCGCAGGCTGGAGCGGCGACAGCGTGTGCAGGCGCGGGAGCGCATCGTCGCCTTGAGCGCCGCTAGCTGCTGCTTCAGATACGACACCTCCACCGACAGTTCTATCTCGCGCAGCTTCCACCGGTCGCGGCTCTTCTTCGCCGCCGCGTTGTTCTTCTCGCGCGTGCATCGGTAGGCGTCGTCTTCCGCCGTGGTGCTGGCGTGCGATTGCGACCGCACAGCGTGACGCATGTTCGGATTGTTTCTGTCTAAAGTGCCACCTTGGCGATCTTTCATGGCAGCCATGGCAGCCTCTCTCAACGTAACGATGAACATTGTCTATCACAGCTATGTGTGTGTATTTTAATGTGTGTGCTGGCAGTCCGCACTCGCGCAGACTGGAGCGGCGACAGCGTGTGCAGGCGCGGGAGCGCAGCGTCGCCTTGAGCGCCGTTAGCTGCTGCTTCAGATACGACACCTCCACCGACAGTTCTATCTCACGCAGCTTCCACCGGTCGCGGCTCTTCTTCGCCGCCGCGTTGTTCTTCTCGCGCGTGCATCGGTAGGCGTCGTCTTCCGCCGTGGTGGCGGTGTGCGATTGCGACCGCACAGCGCGACGCATGTTCGGATTGTTTCTGACTAAAGTGCCACCTTGGTGATCTTTTATGGCAGCCATGGCAGCCTCAACGTAACGCTGGACATTGTCTATCACAGCTTTGTGTGTGTATTTTAATGTGTGTGCTGGTAGTCCGTACTAGTACAGGCTGGAGCGGCGACAGCGTGTGCAGGCGCGGGAGCGCATCGTCGCCTTGAGCGCCGCTAGCTGCTGCTTCAGAAACGACACCTCCACCGACAGTTCTATCTCGCGCAGCTTCCACCGGTCGCGGCTCTTCTTCGCCGCCGCGTTGTTCTTCTCGCGCGTGCATCGGTAGGCGTCGTCTTCCGCCGTGGTGCTGGCGTGCGATTGCGACCGCACAGCGTGACGCATGTTCGGATTGTTTCTGTCTAAAGTGCCACCTTGGCGATCTTTCATGGCAGCCATGGCAGCCTCTCTCAACGTAACGATGAACATTGTCTATCACAGCTATGTGTGTGTATTTTAATGTGTGTGCTGGCAGTCCGCACTCGCGCAGACTGGAGCGGCGACAGCGTGTGCAGGCGCGGGAGCGCAGAGTCGTCTTGAGCGCCGTTAGCTGCTGCTTCAGATACGACACCTCCACCGACAGTTCTATCTCACGCAGCTTCCACCGGTCGCGGCTCTTCTTCGCCGCCGCGTTGTTCTTCTCGCGCGTGCATCGGTAGGCGTCGTCTTCCGCCGTGGTGGCGGTGTGCGATTGCGACCGCACAGCGCAACGCATGTTCGGATTGTTTCTGACTAAAGTGCCACCTTGGTGATCTTTTATGGCAGCCATGGCAGCCTCAACGTAACGCTGAACATTGTCTATCACAGCTTTATGTGTGTATTTTAATGTGTGTGCTGATAGTCTGCACTAGCGCAGACTGGAGCGGCGACGGTGTATGCAGGCGCGGGAGCGTAGCGTCGCCTTGAGCGCCGCTAGCTGCTGCTTCAGATACGACACCTCCACCGACAGTTCTATCTCGCGCAGCTTCTACCGGTCGCGGCTCTTCTTCGCCGCCGCGTTGTTCTTCTCGCGCGTGCATCGGTAGGCGTCGTCTTCCGCCGCGGTGCCGGCGTGCGATTGCGACCGCGCAGCGCGACGCATGTTCGGATTGTTTCTGACTAAAGTGCCACCTTGGCGATCTTTCATGGCAGCCATGGCAGCCTCAACGTAACGCTGGACATTGTCTATCACAGCTTATGTGTGTGTATTTTAATGTGTGTGCTGGTAGTCCGTACTAGCGCAGGCTGGAGCGGCGACAGCGTGTGCAGGCGCGGGAGCGCATCGTCGCCTTGAGCGCCGCTAGCTGCTGCTTCAGATACGACACCTCCACCGACAGTTCTATCTCGCACAGCTTCCACCGGTCGCGGCTCTTCTTCGCCGCCGCGTTGTTCTTCTCGCGCGTGCATCGGTAGGCGTCGTCTTCCGCCGTGGTGCCGGCGTGCGATTGCGACCGCACAGCGCGACGCATGTTCGGATTGTTTCTGTCTAAAGTGCCACCTTGGCGATCTTTCATGGCAGCCATGGCAGCCTCAACGTAACGCTGAACATTGTCTATCACAGCTTTGTGTGTGTATTTTAATGTGTGGGCTGATAGTCTGCACTAGCGCAGACTGGAGCGGCGACAGCGTGTGCAGGCGCGGGAGCGCAGCGTCGCCATGATCGCCGCTAGCTGCTGCTTCAGATACGACACCTCCACCGACAGTTCTATCTCGCACAGCTTCCACCGGTCGCGGCTCTTTTTCGCCGCCGCGTTGTTCTTCTCGCGCGCGCATCGGTAGGCGTCGTCTTCCGCCGTGGTGCCGGCTTGCGATTGCGACCGCACAGCGCGACGCATGTTCGGATTGTTTCTGTCTAAAGTGCCACCTTGGCGATCTTTCATGGCAGCCATGGCAGCCTCAACGTAACGCTGAACATTGTCTATCACAACTTTGTGTGTGTATTTTAATGTGTGTGCTGGTAGTCCGCACTAGCGCAGACTGGAGCGGCGACAGTGTGTGCAGGCGCGGGAGCGCAGCGTCGCCTTAGCGCCGCTAGCTGCTGTTTCAGATACGACACCTCCACCGACAGTTTAATCTCGCGCAGCTTCCACCGGTTGCGGCTCTTCTTCGCCGCCGCGTTGTTCTTCTCGCGCGTGCATCGGTAGGCGTCGTCGTCTTCCGCCTTGGTGCCGGCGTGCGATTGCGACCGCACAGCGCGACGCATGTTCGGATTGTTTCTGACTAAAGTGCCACCTTGGCGATCTTTCATGGCAGCCATGGCAGCCTCAACGTAACGCTGGACATTGTCTATCACAGCTTTGTGTGTGTATTTTAATGTGTGTGCTGGTAGTCCGTACTAGCACAGGCTGGAGCGGCGACAGCGTGTGCAGGCGCGGGAGCGCATCGTCGCCTTGAGCGCCGCTAGCTGCTGCTTCAGAAACGACACCTCCACCGACAGTTCTATCTCGCGCAGCTTCCACCGGTCGCGGCTCTTCTTCGCCGCCGCGTTGTTCTTCTCGCGCGTGCATCGGTAGGCGTCGTCTTCCGCCGTGGTGCTGGCGTGCGATTGCGACCGCACAGCGTGACGCATGTTCGGATTGTTTCTGTCTAAAGTGCCACCTTGGCGATCTTTCATGGCAGCCATGGCAGCCTCTCTCAAAGTAACGATGAACATTGTCTATCACAGCTATGTGTGTGTATTTTAATGTGTGTGCTGGCAGTCCGCACCCGCGCAGACTGGAGCGGCGACAGCGTGTGCAGGCGCGGGAGCGCAGCGTCGCCTTGAGCGCCGTTAGCTGCTGCTTCAGATACGACACCTCCACCGACAGTTCTATCTCACGCAGCTTCCACCGGTCGCGGCTCTTCTTCGCCGCCGCGTTGTTCTTCTCGCGCGTGCATCGGTAGGCGTCGTCTTCCGCCGTGGTGGCGGTGTGCGATTGCGACCGCACAGCGCGACGCATGTTCGGATTGTTTCTGACTAAAGTGCCACCTTGGTGATCTTTTATGGCAGCCATGGCAGCCTCAACGTAACGCTGGACATTGTCTATCACAGCTTTGTGTGTGTATTTTAATATGTGTGCTGGTAGTCCGTACTAGCACAGGCTGGAGCGGCGACAGCGTGTGCAGGCGCGGGAGCGCATCGTCGCCTTGAGCGCCGCTAGCTGCTGCTTCAGATACGACACCTCCACCGACAGTTCTATCTCCCGCAGCTTCCACCGGTCGCGGCTCTTCTTCGCCGCCGCGTTGTTCTTCTCGCGCGTGCATCAGTAGGCGTCGTCTTCCGCCGTGGTGCCGGCGTGCGATTGCGACCGCGCAGCGCGACGCATGTTCGGATTGTTTCTGTCTAAAGTGCCACCTTGGCGATCCTTTCATGGCAGCCATGGCAGCCTCAACGTAACGCTGAACATTGTCTATCACAGCTTTGTGTGTGTATTTTAATGTGTGTGCTGATAGTCTGCACTAGCGCAGACTGGAGCGGCGACAGCGTGTGCAGGCGCGGGAGCGCAGCGTCGCCTTGATCGCCGCTAGCTGCTGCTTCAGATACGACACCTCCACCGACAGTTCTATCTCGCGCAGCTTCCACCGGTCGCGGCTCTTCTTCGCCGCCGCGTTGTTCTTCTCGCGCGTGCATCGGTAGGCGTCGTCTTCCGCCGTGGTGCCGGCTTGCGATTGCGACCGCACAGCGCGACGCATGTTCGGATTGTTTCTGTCTAAAGTGCCACCTTGGCGATCTTTCATGGCAGCCATGGCAGCCTCAACGTAACGCTGAACATTGTCTATCACAGCTTTGTGTGTGTATTTTAATGTGTGTGCTGGTAGTCCGCACTAGCGCAGACTGGAGCGGCGACAGTGTGTGCAGGCGCGGGAGCGCAGCGTCGCCTTAGCGCCGCTAGCTGCTGTTTCAGATACGACACCTCCACCGACAGTTCTAATCTCGCGCAGCTTCCACCGGTTGCGGCTCTTCTTCGCCGCCGCGTTGTTCTTCTCGCGCGTGCATCGGTAGGCGTCGTCGTCTTCCGCCTTGGTGCCGGCGTGCGATTGCGACCGCACAGCGCGACGCATGTTCGGATTGTTTCTGTCTAAAGTGCCACCTTGGCGATCTTTCATGGCAGCCATGGCAGCCTCTCTCAACGTAACGATGAACATTGTCTATCACAGCTATGTGTGTGTATTTTAATGTGTGTGCTGGCAGTCCGCACTCGCGCAGACTGGAGCGGCGACAGCGTGTGCAGGCGCGGGAGCGCAGCGTCGCCTTGAGCGCCGTTAGCTGCTGCTTCAGATACGACACCTCCACCGACAGTTCTATCTCACGCAGCTTCCACCGGTCGCGGCTCTTCTTCGCCGCCGCGTTGTTCTTCTCGCGCGTGCATCGGTAGGCGTCGTCTTCCGCCGTGGTGGCGGTGTGCGATTGCGACCGCACAGCGCGACGCATGTTCGGATTGTTTCTGACTAAAGTGCCACCTTGGTGATCTTTTATGGCAGCCATGGCAGCCTCAACGTAACGCTGGACATTGTCTATCACAGCTTTGTGTGTGTATTTTAATGTGTGTGCTGGTAGTCCGTACTAGCACAGGCTGGAGCGGCGACAGCGTGTGCAGGCGCGGGAGCGCATCGTCGCCTTGAGCGCCGCTAGCTGCTGCTTCAGAAACGACACCTCCACCGACAGTTCTATCTCGCGCAGCTTCCACCGGTCGCGGCTCTTCTTCGCCGCCGCGTTGTTCTTCTCGCGCGTGCATCGGTAGGCGTCGTCTTCCGCCGTGGTGCTGGCGTGCGATTGCGACCGCACAGCGTGACGCATGTTCGGATTGTTTCTGTCTAAAGTGCCACCTTGGCGATCTTTCATGGCAGCCATGGCAGCCTCTCTCAACGTAACGATGAACATTGTCTATCACAGCTATGTGTGTGTATTTTAATGTGTGTGCTGGCAGTCCGCACTCGCGCAGACTGGAGCGGCGACAGCGTGTGCAGGCGCGGGAGCGCAGCGTCGCCTTGAGCGCCGTTAGCTGCTGCTTCAGATACGACACCTCCACCGACAGTTCTATCTCACGCAGCTTCCACCGGTCGCGGCTCTTCTTCGCCGCCGCGTTGTTCTTCTCGCGCGTGCATCGGTAGGCGTCGTCTTCCGCCGTGGTGGCGGTGTGCGATTGCGACCGCACAGCGCGACGCATGTTCGGATTGTTTCTGACTAAAGTGCCACCTTGGTGATCTTTTATGGCAGCCATGGCAGCCTCAACGTAACGCTGAACATTGTCTATCACAGCTTTGTGTGTGTATTTTAATGTGTGTGCTGATAGTCTGCACTAGGGCAGACTGGAGCGGCGACGGTGTATGCAGGCGCGGGAGCGTAGCGTCGCCTTGAGCGCCGCTAGCTGCTGCTTCAGATACGACACCTCCACCGACAGTTCTATCTCGCGCAGCTTCTACCGGTCGCGGCTCTTCTTCGCCGCCGCGTTGTTCTTCTCGCGCGTGCATCGGTAGGCGTCGTCTTCCGCCGCGGTGCCGGCGTGCGATTGCGACCGCGCAGCGCGACGCATGTTCGGATTGTTTCTGTCTAAAGTGCCACCTTGGTGATCTTTTATGGCAGCCACGGCAGCCTCTCTCAACGTAACGATGAACATTGTCTATCACAGTTATGTGTGTGTATTCTGATGTGTGTGCTCGTAGTCCGCACTAGCGCAGACTGGAGCGGCGACAGCGTGTGCAGGCGCGGGAGCGCATCGTCGCCTTGAGCGCCGCTAGCTGCTGCTTCAGATACGACACCTCCACCGACAGTTCTATCTCCCGCAGCTTCCACCGGTCGCGGCTCTTCTTCGCCGCCGCGTTGTTCTTCTCGCGCGTGCATCAGTAGGCGTCGTCTTCCGCCGTGGTGCCGGCGTGCGATTGTGACCGCACAGCGCGACGCATGTTCGGATTGTTTCTGTCTAAAGTGCCACCTTGGCGACCTTTCATGGCAGCCATGGCAGCCTCAACGTAACGCTGAACATTGTCTATCACAGCTTTGTGTGTGTATTTTAATGTGTGGGCTGATAGTCTGCACTAGCGCAGACTGGAGCGGCGACAGCGTGTGCAGGCGCGGGAGCGCAGCGTCGCCATGATCGCCGCTAGCTGCTGCTTCAGATACGACACCTCCACCGACAGTTCTATCTCGCACAGCTTCCACCGGTCGCGGCTCTTTTTCGCCGCCGCGTTGTTCTTCTCGCGCGCGCATCGGTAGGCGTCGTCTTCCGCCGTGGTGCCGGCTTGCGATTGCGACCGCACAGCGCGACGCATGTTCGGATTGTTTCTGTCTAAAGTGCCACCTTGGCGATCTTTCATGGCAGCCATGGCAGCCTCAACGTAACGCTGAACATTGTCTATCACAACTTTGTGTGTGTATTTTAATGTGTGTGCTGGTAGTCCGCACTAGCGCAGACTGGAGCGGCGACAGTGTGTGCAGGCGCGGGAGCGCAGCGTCGCCTTAGCGCCGCTAGCTGCTGTTTCAGATACGACACCTCCAACGACAGTTTAATCTCGCGCAGCTTCCACCGGTTGCGGCTCTTCTTCGCCGCCGCGTTGTTCTTCTCGCGCGTGCATCGGTAGGCGTCGTCGTCTTCCGCCTTGGTGCCGGCGTGCGATTGCGACCGCGCAGCGCGACGCATGTTCGGATTGTTTCTGACTAAAGTGCCACCTTGGCGATCTTTCATGGCAGCCATGGCAGCCTCAACGTAACGCTGGACATTGTCTATCACAGCTTTGTGTGTGTATTTTAATGTGTGTGCTGGTAGTCCGTACTAGCACAGGCTGGAGCGGCGACAGCGTGTGCAGGCGCGGGAGCGCATCGTCGCCTTGAGCGCCGCTAGCTGCTGCTTCAGAAACGACACCTCCACCGACAGTTCTATCTCGCGCAGCTTCCACCGGTCGCGGCTCTTCTTCGCCGCCGCGTTGTTCTTCTCGCGCGTGCATCGGTAGGCGTCGTCTTCCGCCGTGGTGCTGGCGTGCGATTGCGACCGCACAGCGTGACGCATGTTCGGATTGTTTCTGTCTAAAGTGCCACCTTGGCGATCTTTCATGGCAGCCATGGCAGCCTCTCTCAACGTAACGATGAACATTGTCTATCACAGCTATGTGTGTGTATTTTAATGTGTGTGCTGGCAGTCCGCACTCGCGCAGACTGGAGCGGCGACAGCGTGTGCAGGCGCGGGAGCGCAGCGTCGCCTTGAGCGCCGTTAGCTGCTGCTTCAGATACGACACCTCCACCGACAGTTCTATCTCACGCAGCTTCCACCGGTCGCGGCTCTTCTTCGCCGCCGCGTTGTTCTTCTCGCGCGTGCATCGGTAGGCGTCGTCTTCCGCCGTGGTGGCGGTGTGCGATTGCGACCGCACAGCGCGACGCATGTTCGGATTGTTTCTGACTAAAGTGCCACCTTGGTGATCTTTCATGGCAGCCATGGCAGCCTCAACGTAACGCTGGACATTGTCTATCACAGCTTTGTGTGTGTATTTTAATGTGTGTGCTGGTAGTCCGTACTAGTACAGGCTGGAGCGGCGACAGCGTGTGCAGGCGCGGGAGCGCATCGTCGCCTTGAGCGCCGCTAGCTGCTGCTTCAGAAACGACACCTCCACCGACAGTTCTATCTCGCGCAGCTTCCACCGGTCGCGGCTCTTCTTCGCCGCCGCGTTGTTCTTCTCGCGCGCGCATCGGTAGGCGTCGTCTTCCGCCGTGGTGCCGGCTTGCGATTGCGACCGCACAGCGCGACGCATGTTCGGATTGTTTCTGTCTAAAGTGCCACCTTGGCGATCTTTCATGGCAGCCATGGCAGCCTCAACGTAACGCTGAACATTGTCTATCACAGCTTTGTGTGTGTATTTTAATGTGTGTGCTGATAGTCTGCACTCGCGCAGACTGGAGCGGCGACGGTGTATGCAGGCGCGGGAGCGTAGCGTCGCCTTGAGCGCCGCTAGCTGCTGCTTCAGATACGACACCTCCACCGACAGTTCTATCTCGCGCAGCTTCTACCGGTCGCGGCTCTTCTTCGCCGCCGCGTTGTTCTTCTCGCGCGTGCATCGGTAGGCGTCGTCTTCCGCCGCGGTGCCGGCGTGCGATTGCGACCGCGCAGCGCGACGCATGTTCGGATTGTTTCTGACTAAAGTGCCACCTTGGCGATTTTTCATGGCAGCCATGGCAGCCTCAACGTAACGCTGGACATTGTCTATCACAGCTTTGTGTGTGTATTTTAATGTGTGTGCTGGTAGTCCGTACTAGCGCAGGCTGGAGCGGCGACAGCGTGTGCAGGCGCGGGAGCGCATCGTCGCCTTGAGCGCCGCTAGCTGCTGCTTCAGATACGACACCTCCACCGACAGTTCTATCTCGCGCAGCTTCCACCGGTCGCGGCTCTTCTTCGCCGCCGCGTTGTTCTTCTCGCGCGTGCATCGGTAGGCGTCGTCTTCCGCCGTGGTGCTGGCGTGCGATTGCGACCGCACAGCGTGACGCATGTTCGGATTGTTTCTGTCTAAAGTGCCACCTTGGCGATCTTTCATGGCAGCCATGGCAGCCTCTCTCAACGTAACGATGAACATTGTCTATCACAGCTATGTGTGTGTATTTTAATGTGTGTGCTGGCAGTCCGCACTCGCGCAGACTGGAGCGGCGACAGCGTGTGCAGGCGCGGGAGCGCAGCGTCGCCTTGAGCGCCGTTAGCTGCTGCTTCAGATACGACACCTCCACCGACAGTTCTATCTCACGCAGCTTCCACCGGTCGCGGCTCTTCTTCGCCGCCGCGTTGTTCTTCTCGCGCGTGCATCGGTAGGCGTCGTCTTCCGCCGTGGTGGCGGTGTGCGATTGCGACCGCACAGCGCGACGCATGTTCGGATTGTTTCTGACTAAAGTGCCACCTTGGTGATCTTTTATGGCAGCCATGGCAGCCTCAACGTAACGCTGGACATTGTCTATCACAGCTTTGTGTGTGTATTTTAATGTGTGTGCTGGTAGTCCGTACTAGTACAGGCTGGAGCGGCGACAGCGTGTGCAGGCGCGGGAGCGCATCGTCGCCTTGAGCGCCGCTAGCTGCTGCTTCAGAAACGACACCTCCACCGACAGTTCTATCTCGCGCAGCTTCCACCGGTCGCGGCTCTTCTTCGCCGCCGCGTTGTTCTTCTCGCGCGTGCATCGGTAGGCGTCGTCTTCCGCCGTGGTGCTGGCGTGCGATTGCGACCGCACAGCGTGACGCATGTTCGGATTGTTTCTGTCTAAAGTGCCACCTTGGCGATCTTTCATGGCAGCCATGGCAGCCTCTCTCAACGTAACGATGAACATTGTCTATTACAGCTATGTGTGTGTATTTTAATGTGTGTGCTGGCAGTCCGCACTCGCGCAGACTGGAGCGGCGACAGCGTGTGAAGGCGCGGGAGCGCAGCGTCGTCTTGAGCGCCGTTAGCTGCTGCTTCAGATACGACACCTCCACCGACAGTTCTATCTCACGCAGCTTCCACCGGTCGCGGCTCTTCTTCGCCGCCGCGTTGTTCTTCTCGCGCGTGCATCGGTAGGCGTCGTCTTCCGCCGTGGTGGCGGTGTGCGATTGCGACCGCACAGCGCAACGCATGTTCGGATTGTTTCTGACTAAAGTGCCACCTTGGTGATCTTTTATGGCAGCCATGGCAGCCTCAACGTAACGCTGAACATTGTCTATCACAGCTTTATGTGTGTATTTTAATGTGTGTGCTGATAGTCTGCACTAGCGCAGACTGGAGCGGCGACGGTGTATGCAGGCGCGGGAGCGTAGCGTCGCCTTGAGCGCCGCTAGCTGCTGCTTCAGATACGACACCTCCACCGACAGTTCTATCTCGCGCAGCTTCTACCGGTCGCGGCTCTTCTTCGCCGCCGCGTTGTTCTTCTCGCGCGTGCATCGGTAGGCGTCGTCTTCCGCCGCGGTGCCGGCGTGCGATTGCGACCGCGCAGCGCGACGCATGTTCGGATTGTTTCTGACTAAAGTGCCACCTTGGCGATTTTTCATGGCAGCCATGGCAGCCTCAACGTAACGCTGGACATTGTCTATCACAGCTTTGTGTGTGTATTTTAATGTGTGTGCTGGTAGTCCGTACTAGCGCAGGCTGGAGCGGCGACAGCGTGTGCAGGCGCGGGAGCGCATCGTCGCCTTGAGCGCCGCTAGCTGCTGCTTCAGATACGACACCTCCACCGACAGTTCTATCTCGCACAGCTTCCACCGGTCGAGGCTCTTTTTCGCCGCCGCGTTGTTCTTCTCGCGCGCGCATCGGTAGGCGTCGTCTTCCGCCGTGGTGCCGGCTTGCGATTGCGACCGCACAGCGCGACGCATGTTCGGATTGTTTCTGTCTAAAGTGCCACCTTGGCGATCTTTCATGGCAGCCATGGCAGCCTCAACGTAACGCTGAACATTGTCTATCACAGCTTTGTGTGTGTATTTTAATGTGTGGGCTGATAGTCTGCACTAGCGCAGACTGGAGCGGCGACAGCGTGTGCAGGCGCGGGAGCGCAGCGTCGCCTTGATCGCCGCTAGCTGCTGCTTCAGATACGACACCTCCACCGACAGTTCTATCTCGCACAGCTTCCACCGGTCGCGGCTCTTTTTCGCCGCCGCGTTGTTCTTCTCGCGCGCGCATCGGTAGGCGTCGTCTTCCGCCGTGGTGCCGGCTTGCGATTGCGACCGCACAGCGCGACGCATGTTCGGATTGTTTCTGTCTAAAGTGCCACCTTGGCGATCTTTCATGGCAGCCATGGCAGCCTCAACGTAACGCTGAACATTGTCTATCACAACTTTGTGTGTGTATTTTAATGTGTGTGCTGGTAGTCCGCACTAGCGCAGACTGGAGCGGCGACAGTGTGTGCAGGCGCGGGAGCGCAGCGTCGCCTTAGCGCCGCTAGCTGCTGTTTCAGATACGACACCTCCACCGACAGTTTAATCTCGCGCAGCTTCCACCGGTTGCGGCTCTTCTTCGCCGCCGCGTTGTTCTTCTCGCGCGTGCATCGGTAGGCGTCGTCGTCTTCCGCCTTGGTGCCGGCGTGCGATTGCGACCGCACAGCGCGACGCATGTTCGGATTGTTTCTGTCTAAAGTGCCACCTTGGCGATCTTTCATGGCAGCCATGGCAGCCTCAACGTAACGCTGGACATTGTCTATAACAGCTTTGTGTGTGTATTTTAATGTGTGTGCTGGTAGTCCGTACTAGCACAGGCTGGAGCGGCGACAGCGTGTGCAGGCGCGGGAGCGCATCGTCGCCTTGAGCGCCGCTAGCTGCTGCTTCAGAAACGACACCTCCACCGACAGTTCTATCTCGCGCAGCTTCCACCGGTCGCGGCTCTTCTTCGCCGCCGCGTTGTTCTTCTCGCGCGTGCATCGGTAGGCGTCGTCTTCCGCCGTGGTGCTGGCGTGCGATTGCGACCGCACAGCGTGACGCATGTTCGGATTGTTTCTGTCTAAAGTGCCACCTTGGCGATCTTTCATGGCAGCCATGGCAGCCTCTCTCAACGTAACGATGAACATTGTCTATCACAGCTATGTGTGTGTATTTTAATGTGTGTGCTGGCAGTCCGCACTCGCGCAGACTGGAGCGGCGACAGCGTGTGCAGGCGCGGGAGCGCAGCGTCGCCTTGAGCGCCGTTAGCTGCTGCTTCAGATACGACACCTCCACCGACAGTTCTATCTCACGCAGCTTCCACCGGTCGCGGCTCTTCTTCGCCGCCGCGTTGTTCTTCTCGCGCGTGCATCGGTAGGCGTCGTCTTCCGCCGTGGTGGCGGTGTGCGATTGCGACCGCACAGCGCGACGCATGTTCGGATTGTTTCTGACTAAAGTGCCACCTTGGTGATCTTTTATGGCAGCCATGGCAGCCTCAACGTAACGCTGGACATTGTCTATCACAGCTTTGTGTGTGTATTTTAATGTGTGTGCTGGTAGTCCGTACTAGTACAGGCTGGAGCGGCGACAGCGTGTGCAGGCGCGGGAGCGCATCGTCGCCTTGAGCGCCGCTAGCTGCTGCTTCAGAAACGACACCTCCACCGACAGTTCTATCTCGCGCAGCTTCCACCGGTCGCGGCTCTTCTTCGCCGCCGCGTTGTTCTTCTCGCGCGTGCATCAGTAGGCGTCGTCTTCCGCCGTGGTGCCGGCGTGCGATTGTGACCGCACAGCGCGACGCATGTTCGGATTGTTTCTGTCTAAAGTGCCACCTTGGCGTCCTTTCATGGCAGCCATGGCAGCCTCAACGTAACGCTGAACATTGTCTATCACAGCTTTGTGTGTGTATTTTAATGTGTGGGCTGATAGTCTGCACTAGCGCAGACTGGAGCGGCGACAGCGTGTGCAGGCGCGGGAGCGCAGCGTCGCCTTGATCGCCGCTAGCTGCTGCTTCAGATACGACACCTCCACCGACAGTTCTATCTCGCACAGCTTCCACCGGTCGCGGCTCTTTTTCGCCGCCGCGTTGTTCTTCTCGCGCGCGCATCGGTAGGCGTCGTCTTCCGCCGTGGTGCCGGCTTGCGATTGCGACCGCACAGCGCGACGCATGTTCGGATTGTTTCTGTCTAAAGTGCCACCTTGGCGATCTTTCATGGCAGCCATGGCAGCCTCAACGTAACGCTGAACATTGTCTATCACAACTTTGTGTGTGTATTTTAATGTGTGTGCTGGTAGTCCGCACTAGCGCAGACTGGAGCGGCGACAGTGTGTGCAGGCGCGGGAGCGCAGCGTCGCCTTAGCGCCGCTAGCTGCTGTTTCAGATACGACACCTCCACCGACAGTTTAATCTCGCGCAGCTTCCACCGGTTGCGGCTCTTCTTCGCCGCCGCGTTGTTCTTCTCGCGCGTGCATCGGTAGGCGTCGTCGTCTTCCGCCTTGGTGCCGGCGTGCGATTGCGACCGCACAGCGCGACGCATGTTCGGATTGTTTCTGTCTAAAGTGCCACCTTGGCGATCTTTCATGGCAGCCATGGCAGCCTCAACGTAACGCTGGACATTGTCTATCACAGCTTTGTGTGTGTATTTTAATGTGTGTGCTGGTAGTCCGTACTAGCACAGGCTGGAGCGGCGACAGCGTGTGCAGGCGCGGGAGCGCATCGTCGCCTTGAGCGCCGCTAGCTGCTGCTTCAGAAACGACACCTCCACCGACAGTTCTATCTCGCGCAGCTTCCACCGGTCGCGGCTCTTCTTCGCCGCCGCGTTGTTCTTCTCGCGCGTGCATCGGTAGGCGTCGTCTTCCGCCGTGGTGCTGGCGTGCGATTGCGACCGCACAGCGTGACGCATGTTCGGATTGTTTCTGTCTAAAGTGCCACCTTGGCGATCTTTCATGGCAGCCATGGCAGCCTCTCTCAACGTAACGATGAACATTGTCTATCACAGCTATGTGTGTGTATTTTAATGTGTGTGCTGGCAGTCCGCACTCGCGCAGACTGGAGCGGCGACAGCGTGTGCAGGCGCGGGAGCGCAGCGTCGCCTTGAGCGCCGTTAGCTGCTGCTTCAGATACGACACCTCCACCGACAGTTCTATCTCACGCAGCTTCCACCGGTCGCGGCTCTTCTTCGCCGCCGCGTTGTTCTTCTCGCGCGTGCATCGGTAGGCGTCGTCTTCCGCCGTGGTGGCGGTGTGCGATTGCGACCGCACAGCGCGACGCATGTTCGGATTGTTTCTGACTAAAGTGCCACCTTGGTGATCTTTTATGGCAGCCATGGCAGCCTCAACGTAACGCTGGACATTGTCTATCACAGCTTTGTGTGTGTATTTTAATGTGTGTGCTGGTAGTCCGTACTAGTACAGGCTGGAGCGGCGACAGCGTGTGCAGGCGCGGGAGCGCATCGTCGCCTTGAGCGCCGCTAGCTGCTGCTTCAGAAACGACACCTCCACCGACAGTTCTATCTCGCGCAGCTTCCACCGGTCGCGGCTCTTCTTCGCCGCCGCGTTGTTCTTCTCGCGCGTGCATCAGTAGGCGTCGTCTTCCGCCGTGGTGCCGGCGTGCGATTGTGACCGCACAGCGCGACGCATGTTCGGATTGTTTCTGTCTAAAGTGCCACCTTGGCGTCCTTTCATGGCAGCCATGGCAGCCTCAACGTAACGCTGAACATTGTCTATCACAGCTTTGTGTGTGTATTTTAATGTGTGGGCTGATAGTCTGCACTAGCGCAGACTGGAGCGGCGACAGCGTGTGCAGGCGCGGGAGCGCAGCGTCGCCTTGATCGCCGCTAGCTGCTGCTTCAGATACGACACCTCCACCGACAGTTCTATCTCGCACAGCTTCCACCGGTCGCGGCTCTTTTTCGCCGCCGCGTTGTTCTTCTCGCGCGCGCATCGGTAGGCGTCGTCTTCCGCCGTGGTGCCGGCTTGCGATTGCGACCGCACAGCGCGACGCATGTTCGGATTGTTTCTGTCTAAAGTGCCACCTTGGCGATCTTTCATGGCAGCCATGGCAGCCTCAACGTAACGCTGGACATTGTCTATCACAGCTTTGTGTGTGTATTTTAATGTGTGTGCTGGTAGTCCGTACTAGCACAGGCTGGAGCGGCGACAGCGTGTGCAGGCGCGGGAGCGCATCGTCGCCTTGAGCGCCGCTAGCTGCTGCTTCAGAAACGACACCTCCACCGACAGTTCTATCTCGCGCAGCTTCCACCGGTCGCGGCTCTTCTTCGCCGCCGCGTTGTTCTTCTCGCGCGTGCATCGGTAGGCGTCGTCTTCCGCCGTGGTGCTGGCGTGCGATTGCGACCGCACAGCGTGACGCATGTTCGGATTGTTTCTGTCTAAAGTGCCACCTTGGCGATCTTTCATGGCAGCCATGGCAGCCTCTCTCAACGTAACGATGAACATTGTCTATCACAGCTATGTGTGTGTATTTTAATGTGTGTGCTGGCAGTCCGCACTCGCGCAGACTGGAGCGGCGACAGCGTGTGCAGGCGCGGGAGCGCAGCGTCGCCTTGAGCGCCGTTAGCTGCTGCTTCAGATACGACACCTCCACCGACAGTTCTATCTCACGCAGCTTCCACCGGTCGCGGCTCTTCTTCGCCGCCGCGTTGTTCTTCTCGCGCGTGCATCGGTAGGCGTCGTCTTCCGCCGTGGTGGCGGTGTGCGATTGCGACCGCACAGCGCGACGCATGTTCGGATTGTTTCTGACTAAAGTGCCACCTTGGTGATCTTTTATGGCAGCCATGGCAGCCTCAACGTAACGCTGGACATTGTCTATCACAGCTTTGTGTGTGTATTTTAATGTGTGTGCTGGTAGTCCGTACTAGCACAGGCTGGAGCGGCGACAGCGTGTGCAGGCGCGGGAGCGCATCGTCGCCTTGAGCGCCGCTAGCTGCTGCTTCAGAAACGACACCTCCACCGACAGTTCTATCTCGCGCAGCTTCCACCGGTCGCGGCTCTTCTTCGCCGCCGCGTTGTTCTTCTCGCGCGTGCATCGGTAGGCGTCGTCTTCCGCCGTGGTGCTGGCGTGCGATTGCGACCGCACAGCGTGACGCATGTTCGGATTGTTTCTGTCTAAAGTGCCACCTTGGCGATCTTTCATGGCAGCCATGGCAGCCTCTCTCAACGTAACGATGAACATTGTCTATCACAGCTATGTGTGTGTATTTTAATGTGTGTGCTGGCAGTCCGCACTCGCGCAGACTGGAGCGGCGACAGCGTGTGCAGGCGCGGGAGCGCAGCGTCGCCTTGAGCGCCGTTAGCTGCTGCTTCAGATACGACACCTCCACCGACAGTTCTATCTCACGCAGCTTCCACCGGTCGCGGCTCTTCTTCGCCGCCGCGTTGTTCTTCTCGCGCGTGCATCGGTAGGCGTCGTCTTCCGCCGTGGTGCCGGCGTGCGATTGCGACCGCACAGCGCGATGCATGTTCGGATTGTTTCTGTCTAAAGTGCCACCTTGGCGATCTTTCATGGCAGCCATGGCAGCCTCAACGTAACGCTGAACATTGTCTATCACAGCTTTGTGTGTGTATTGTAATGTGTGTGTTGGTAGTCTGCACTAGCGCAGACTGGAGCGGCGACAGTGTATGCAGGCGCGGGAGCGCAGCGTCGCCTTGAGCGCCGCTAGCTGCTGTTTCAGATACGACACCTCCACCGACAGTTCTATCTCGCGCAGCTTCCACCGGTCGCGGCTCTTCTTCGCCGCCGCGTTGTTCTTCTCGCGCGTGCATCGGTAGGCGTCGTCTTCCGCCGTGGTGCCGGCGTGCGATTGTGACCGCACAGCGCGACGCATGTTCGGATTGTTTCCGACTAAAGTTTCACATTGGCGATCTTTCATGGCAGCCATGGCAGCCTCAACGTAACGCTGAAAATCTGACTCCTCAAATTCCAGCTCTGCAGTCGATTTCTCCGGTGGAAAACGGGCGGCGGGTTGTTCCAGGCGGGGGTGACGATGACGGCGTACTTAAAGAATGGTAGCCTGAACTACCACCTGAGGAAACTTGAAAATCTCTATTATGGCGTAGAGGCAGCGGCAGCTACACCCTTATTGCGTGTTCAAGGATAATTAAGGAATGCGGTGCTGGAGATGGCCGCTCTTATATTCTCGAAGGGCGGGGCTCTGTGACGGGGCGTGTCGGTGGCGTGGTTGAGCTACTGCATACTAGCGGGACTGCAGGGAAGAACATTTGTCATGGACGGACGAAAGCTAATGTTGTTGGAAAATTCATATCTTAAATATGAAATATTGAAGAAATGTATAAAGCAGAAAGAAAAGTGGAACTAATACTGTATTAAGTACACAGAAAGGCATACTCATGGGGAATTTCATAATTTGTACCAGGATTTACGTACTCAACCCCTGTTGTTCAAGGAATACTGTCGAATGTTACCTACAACGTTTGACCATATTGTACAAGCCATCAAACCTGTTCTGCAATTTACTACAACAAATTTTCAAGAAACTATAAAATAATAAACTATGAAATAAATGTTAGAAATTACATATAATATTAATTAAGTTTAATTAGTAAGTACCTCTATACATAATTGCAATACTTTCACAAAGATGTGTAATAGCCATGTTGTTGAGCACTGGATTGTGGTGGGTTTAACTTTGACAGCTCCGTTAGAAGAAGCTCCTGCATCTGCGTTCCAAAATGTAATTTGTTGAGTGATGGCAACTGTTTTATGTAAGGTAATATTGATTTGAACCAAAGAAGGTTGTCGTCAGTATTAACTGGTTGATCTTCGCGAAGAATTTTAATTTTTTGTCTCTCAGTATTGAGAAATGCTTCGACACTTAGAGGTATATCTTTTCTTTTACGTGTTTGTCTTGTGATAGCTGGCAACGAGGACGAAGAAGAAGGCACCGGTAACGAGGATGAAGGCGAAGGACCTGGTAACGAGGGCGATGGTGGACGATCTTGTCGAAGGCTGTTATCTATGGACATGTTCTGTGGTATTTCTTCTAAAATAGATGAAAGCTGGGTGTTGTCATTGTCGGATGCGTTCATGTTGAATATCTCTTCCGGACTAGCCGTGTCTGAATACACTGACAGATCTACAGAATTGCTTTCGGAGTCTTGTGATATAATATTCCCTTCTATTTCTCGGGGTTTTAAAACTCCTGTAAAAAAAGACATGGCCTCAAAATGTGGCCATGTGCCTGTATACTTCGGCTCATTATCGGCGTCAGTCCCAGAACGTGGGTTAGGATTTTTTTTAATTCTTAACTAATCGTGTCTCTCAAGTTTTCCATTTTTTCTTAGTCATTTCACCTGAAAAAAGAAAAGGAATTAAAAACTTAATATTTTGCATTATTTCAGGCATTTGGCCACAGGTATACAATTTCGGCAAGTCGCTTTCTCGTTCAGAATTTCAAAATCTGCTATTTCTACAATCGTACCAAAAGTTTGCAAAGTTATATGGACTCGATTAGTTAGGAAACACATGCCCGAGCCTTCAGAAGATAGCTTTAAAAACATAGCGCAATGTTTTTGGGACAGACGGCAGTTTCCTAATTGCATTGGATGTATTGACGGAAAGCACTTCGCCTAATAAAACCAAAAAAGAGTGGTTCCATGTATTATAATTACAAATCTTTTTTTTCGGTTGGGTTGTTAGCAGTCACTGACGCAAATTATAAGTTTGTAATGATAAATGTGGGTTCCTATGGAAAAGATGAAGAACGATGCCGGTGTTTTTGAGGAATGCCCCTTTCGAAGAGCAATAGAACAAGGAAGACTAAAAATACCTAAAGAACAAGTATTATTAGGCTTTAATATCATAGCTCCGTATGTGCTCCTTGGAGATGCGGCGTTTCCTGTAAAGAAATACCTGTTGCGAAATTTTCCAGAAAAGTCAACGGTTAAAGGGGACGCCAAAGATAATCATAATTATCCCTTATGTCGAGCCAGAATGGTGGTGGAATGTTCTTTTGGTTCAATAACGTCTAAATTCAGAATTCTACATAAATCTATCGAAACTAATGTTACAAATGCAGATCATATCGTCAAAGCCATATGTTTACTACACAATATTATAAGGGATCTTGAATCATAAATGAGAATGAGTAAATTAATAATGTCTTTCCGAAAAATATATCATAATATGACACAAACACAAAGACATAATTCTCAATGCTACATCACGAGCGGCCACACAGACAAGAGAAATTTTTAAACTGTATTTTGAGCAACATCCTTTGCTAAGAATGTAATAATAGTAAACAAATATGTTGTACTTACTTGTAGTCCCAATTATTTTAGCCACAGCCTCCCATTCGCTGTGCGATAATAACCGGTTGTGATAACTTTTAGTTCTTTTGTCCCATAATGTAGGACGTTCTTGGATAGCATTAGTAAGAAGTTCTACCTCTGACATTACAATTTTTGCTTAAAAAAAATTTGCACTTCGTGCAAAAATATCAAGCCAACTGATCGCGTTCGCTTCATTTCGCCGTTCGCGCCGCTCCGCACCGCACCCCACGTGCGTTTGGTCACGTAAGCCACTTCAATCACTTCAAAAAAAGCACGTGGCTTGTATTGCTGAATTCCCTATCAATATGGGTGAGTTGGGCGATGTTGGTGTACGAGTCATGAGTTTTAACGGGTGCCGAATACAGTCGGAGTAGTATAGGAACACAAAAATAAAGTAGGGGAGACCGAGGAAGGCTGTGACAATTTTTACTTAAAAGCACATATCTCAGTAAAGAAACATACGACCGTTATGGATTTTAGTCACGTTATAGCTCAATCCTTACCCTTTAGATTTAATCATGAAAGCCAACATATAATATAAGGTTTTTGAAAAAAACCTTCAAAACTGTAACTACTCCCTTTGTCACAACTCTCCTAACACCGAAATAAGTTGTGACAGCTGGGTATTTTACATTAAATTTGATAAATAAAATTACTTTTACTTTAATTATAAACAAAACACACTCTTTTTTTGCATAAAGGAACTTAAAGCATTATTAAGAATAATTGCAGGAATTATAATAACAACAAACATGAATATAAAAGTATTAAATTATTTTTTTGAACAATTGTAATATTATGAGATCAATATTTTTAAAATCAGTCAATAGTCCTAACCTAATCAGACAAACAATTATGGCAGATGTATTGCAGCTCACCCCCTGTTTCCTAGCTAAGCTACTAGGTGATCTGCTGACCTACTAGCACACAAGATGGGGTGAATATAAATAAAACCGCCTCTGTGTACTGATCTAAGCTGGTATATGTTGCACCTGACGGACATTGGGCCGGACTTGTCGGACGGCCAGTTCGGCCTCCGCAGAGGGCGCTCCACGGTGGACGCCATCATGCGCGTTAGAGACCTCACGACGGGGACTGCAGTGTCCAGGGGTAAGGTCGTAGTGGCGGTGTCTCTGGACATCGCCAACGCCTTCAACTCCCTGCCCTGGAGCTGCATCTTGGAGGCACTCCGATATCATCGGGTGCCTACCTACCTCCGTCGTGTAATCGAGGCTTACCTGACGGACAGGTCCGTCAGCTACCCCGGTCACCGGGGCGAGTGGAACCGGCGAGAGATGTCACGCGGTGTTCCACAGGGTTCGGTTCTGGGGCCGCTCCTGTGGAACATCGGCTATGACTGGGTGCTGCGCACCGACCTCCCGAACGGCGTTAGCACAATATGCTACGCCGACGATACGCTGGTGCTAGCGCACGGGAGGTCACACCAGGCGGCGGCCGACTTAATGGCGACAGCGGTTGCGACAGTCGTTGAGAGAATCCGGCAGTTGGGACTCGAGGTGGCGCTCCACAAGTCCGAGGCCATGTGTTTTCATGGCCGCGGGAACGCGCCACCTCCGGGTGGGTCCCAAATAACGGCGGGAGGAGTTACCATCGACGTCGAGACGACGATGAAGTACCTAGGACTCGTCCTCGACAGTCGGTGGAACTTCATAGAACACTTCCGACGTTTGGCCCCAAAGTTGGAGAGGACGGGGGCTGCGTTTAAACGCATCCTCCCCAACCTCGGGGGGCCAAACGCCTCCTGCCGGAGGTTATACGCCGGGGTCGTGCGGTCCATGGCCCTCTACGGCGCCCCTGTTTGGGCGCCAAACCTGTTGCGGCGTCCCGCTCGGACGCTGCTCATGGCACAGAGGGTCATGGCGATCCGAATGATCCGCGGATACCGCACGATCTCTGGGGAGTCGGCGAACCTCCTTGCCGGATTACCGCCGTGGGATCTGGAGGCGAAGGTGCTCGCGCGCGTGTACGGCATGCGCGCGGAGGCACGTCGCCGGGGCGAAACCCGCTGCCGCGCCAAATAGGTGCGTGGCGGGATGAGCTCCGGCGCGATCTCATGGCGGAATGGCAGCAACGACTGTCGCAACCGAGGGCTGGGCTCGCTGCCATCGCAGCGGTAAGTCCCCTCTTTGAGGAGTGGCTTGAGAGACGCTACGGCGTCCTCACCTACCGCCTGACGCAGGTCCTCACCGGACATGGAAGTTTCGGGAGGTACCTGTGTCTGATGGGGCGGGAGGAAACGCCCGGGTGTCATCACTGCGAGGACCGCCCTGAGGACACGGTGGAGCACACGGTGGGAGAATGCCCTTCGTGGGCTGAGCACCGCCGTGTCCTCAGGGAAGTGATCGGCGATGGCGACCTCTCGCGTCCGGGCCTAGTGCAGGCCATGATGCGGAGCGAGGGGGACTGGGATGCCGTCTCCTCCTTTTGCGAAGCAGTGATGCTAGCTAAGGAGGAGGCGGGACGCGTGAGGCAGCGAAGCGCTGCCTCCTCGCAACCCAGCCATCGCGAAGGACACACCGGGCGTCGGGGATCGCGAGACGATCTCCGGCCACCGTAAGCGCGGGCCTGCGGACGGCGAGCATGGGTGGCTCCCCGTCCGACCAGAAACAGACCCGAGCGTACGGCGCGTCGCGTTCCGCGCGCGCCTCAAAGAGCCATCAGACCACCACAGATGGGGCCCAATACGGCCGATGCCGATTCGGAGTCGCGGAGAACCTAACGGGTAACCGGGGCTCCGGCTCGACGTGCAGGAGAAGGAACGGGGTGGTTTTTAGTCAGTAAGAGTCTGACACTCCCTCCCGCCTCACCCAGGCGGGAGAAGTCATTCGATGATTTTCCCCCCTTCAACGCCATCTATCGAGCTATGAGACAACTTTGAACAAATATATTTTTTGACTTCAACAATAAGTTTGGTCTTGAACATACCGCCCACCAAGGACATTTAGTGGCGGAATGTCCTTCTTAACATTTGTCCTTAAACTAAAAGTAACTAATATAAAAATAGGTTTTTACATAGTAAAATTTTGCACAGGCTTAACAAAAAGACAATTCATTAACTGATAAAATTACAACTTTCTCTTAACATTAAATAAACTTTAAAAACTTAATAGTATCTAAACATAAATAAACCTTGTAACCAAAGTGAATGAAATCTTCAACAAAAACTATATAAGATAAACCTTACAACTAAACAAAAATTTTTATCACGCATAACAAGTTGAGATGATACAAAGCATGTAGTTATTAAAGTACTATTTATCTGCTACTGGCAAAATACACAGTTTGTTAGTAGACCTCTTAATAATGCTTGTTTTGGTTTTTAATGTGACAACCCGAGTGACTTTATCATCCCCTGGATATTTTTCGACTACACGTCCTAACATCCAACGACTTGGAGGTAGATCGTCCTCCTTAATTAGAACGACGTCTCCAATGTTTGGTTCAGGAACAATAAAAGACCATTTATATCTGTTCATTAGATTCGTAAGGTATTCATTGGACCATCGCTTCCAAAAGGATTGCAGCATTCGCTGCACGAATTGCCACCTTGTTAGAGAACCTACTGAGACATTGTCGTAATTGTAATCCGGTATAGAAACAAGCGGTTCTCCGATTAAAAAATGTCCCGGAGTCAAAGGCATAGATTCTCCTGGATCGTCTAAATGAATAACACTAATAGGCCGTGAATTCAAGCAAGCCTCGACCTGAGTAAGGAATGTAGTGAGCTCTTCATATGTGAGAGTAGACTCGCCTATTACGCGCTTAATATGGTATTTTGTGGACTTCACCCCCGCTTCCCACAGACCGCCAAAATTGGGTGCATGGGGGGGAATGAAGTGCCATTCAGTGCCATTTGCTTCTAAATTTTCTGCTATGGATGACTGCAAAGTTGAAATTTGCTGAAGTTCTCTAGAAGCACCAACAAAAGTGGTACCATTGTCGCTCCACAACTTTGAACAGTGGCCTCGTCGAGACACAAATCGTCTAAAGGCAGCTAAGAATGCCTGTGTTGTCATGTCACTGACTACTTCGAGATGAAGAGCGCGTGTAGACATACACACAAACAAACATATGTAGCCTTTGTATGATTTGTGTCCCCTACCTTTAGTGGTTCTAATGTTTATTGGACCTGCGTAATCAACACCACTGTGCAGGAACGGCCTTGCGGGGGAGCAGCGAATCGATGGAAGCGACCCCATCATTTGATTGCGAATAGTGGCTCTTTGTTTCGCACAAATGATGCACTTGCGAACGTATAGCTTCACCAATTCTCTTACACCAATGATCCAATAAGCGGTTCGCAAATAATTAATCATTAATTGTGGACCTCCATGTAGAGTTTTACTATGAGCGTCCGCAATTATGAGTAGGGTAAAGTGTGACTTCTTGGGCAAGATTATGGGGTGCTTTATTAGTTCATCCAGTGGAGCCTTATCTATTCGTCCCTGAGCTTTCATAATGCCTTTGTCATCAAGGTAAGGACATAAGGATATGAGTGTACTATTTTTCAAAGGTAAGTCTGATTTATCATATAATTGTTTGTACTCTGTGGAAAACTCTTTCTTTTGTACTATCTTTATACAACATTCTAATGCTTCATGTATCTCTTTCTTTTGCAGGTAAAATTTGCTTCTGGCATCTCTTTTTAGGAATCGACGAAAATTTTGTACTAGTTTGATCTTGAATTTCCCAAAACTGTTTAAGAATTTATTTATTTATTTATTTATTTATGATTTACCAACATTTGTTTACACCAATACAATTGTCGAGATACAAATGTGAGTTCTTAACAGTAAGTGTAACAAACACTTATAGGTAAATACAGCATTTACAAAATTATTATCCTACATCTAAAACAAACTTGATATGATTTTTTAAGAAAACTAAGTATATGAAATTAATTTTAAACACGAAAACAAGTAACAAAAGAAACAATATAAAAAAAAAAACAGTAAATTTTTCTCATGCGTGTGGTAACGACTTTTATACACTCGTAGATTTAGACATTATCAGTCAACTCTTTGTTGATAAGTGCTTCAACAGCGCAGACCAGAACCCAACCAACGATGACGCGTGAATATCCACTAAGTCACTGCAGTCGTTTAGCAATCTACTCAGCCTTGGTAATGGAGAATTAGCGCCCAAGACAGTCCTGCGACGAGGTGGATACAGAAGCGCGATACGGTTACGCGGGTATTTGGCAGGCACTCGGTAATTGCCTTTTTTCAGAAGGGTTGGGCAATCTATTATGTTATTTATTAATTTATACATGAATAAGCAGTCAGTGATTTCCCTACGACTGCTTAGTGATATCATTCGATGTAACGTTAATTTACTTTTGTACGATATTGTTTTTTTACTATTTTTAGCCAAATGCCACATAAATCGCTTCTGTATTCTTTCCAGTCTAAGTGAGTGTGTAGCAAAATGAGGCCTCCACACAACACTACAGTAATCCAAAATACTGCGTACAAGGCTGTTAAACAGTAATATTTTTGGACGACTACTGCGAAATACCTTTGTATTTCTCAGAATAAATCCCAACATTCTGGAAGCTTTGCCTATTATCATCTCTAAATGGGGTAGAAATGTCTTTTTTTTATCGAAAACCACGCCTAAGTCCTTTATTTGATCCACTTCCCGGATCTTTTGCTGATCTATATTGAACTGAGCGTGTGCTACACTAACACATGGCTGTGTGTAACTTGAACTATTGTTAGTGTTTGATCTATGTACTACACCAGATAGAATCCATCCTAATGTGGTGTTCTGAGCAATTAGAGTAGCAGTTGGACTTTTGATAATGCCTGTTTTTATTATGCAACCATAAACATCTGCACCTAATAAAATATCAATTTTACTAGGTTGATTGAACTGTGGGTCGGCCAACTGTAAGTTGGTGATATCGAACCAGTTAAAAGTATTTTTATTTAATGCTTGATCCGGTAAGTATGAAGTAATTTTACTAATGACGTAAGCGTTGAAATTTAATTTAAAACCTGAATCTACCCTGGATTGAATAGTTATATTCACCATATGTTTCGCTATAGTCGACTTCTGACCTAATCCTGACACCATTCCATGTATGGGAATTTTCTTAAGCCTTAAGAACTGCACTGTGTCCTCGGTCACAAAACAAGCCTGTGAACCTTGATCCAACAGAGCTCTTACTACCTGATAGTTATCCGTCTTGGACTCAGCTTTTACTAGAGCAGTGGCTAGTAAAACTTGTCCAGGAACAGGAACCGTGTTAGTAGATATGCAAGAGACTACTGGAACAGAACTAGTCGAAGGACTAGCTTCAACGACAGTAGGTTTTGATGCAGTATCACTCCTGTTAGTACCGTCCAGATTTGGGTGCAGCAAAGAATGATGACGCTTATGGCAAAGCTTGCAAGTTGTTGGCTTCTTACAGCTTATTACCGTGTGATTACCTCCTAAGCAATTAAAACAAATGTTGTGTTGCGCTACAAATTTACGTCTTTCTTCCAAGGATTCCTTTGCAAATCTTTTACAAAAGCACAGTTTATGAGACTCGTTACAATACTCACAACGTATGTTGCTTGAACTCACCGCTCACCGTTCCGAAATAGTTGCCTTAGGAACATCATATTTAGCAAGCATGGACTTAATCAGACATGTGTATGTGATATATGTGTCTTCTGTACTATCATATAATTCCGATAACATTCTATTATCTTGCGTTTCATATTGTTCATGCAGTTTAGTGTAATTAGCTACAAACAAATTCCAGTCCCGTTCTAATAACTCTCTTCTAGTTTGAATATAATCAACAGACAGTCTTTCTTTAGGCGACTTTTTAAAATTTCTCAATCCTCGCTGAATAACATTTTGAAGTTCCTTTAAAAGATTAACTAACCCTTCCATTTTATTGACTAAAATAACAACTAACAAAAGATAAACAATTAACTTGTGTAAATGAACAACTCTAACCAAATTTTATCAAACTTCACAAGAACAATATAACATACAAAACAATTTAAAATAAATTTCATAAATACCTACTTGAATGAATTTTTATAAGTGACCAAACGAAGGAATTAATCTAAGTGTAAAAATTTACTAAAATTTTTACAAGTGTTTGAACTTTAAATTACCTACTGGGACGGAAATCCGGCATAGACTCCCCGTTCCCTCGTTTTTTCTAAAATTATTCTAAGTCTACCATGTACATATATTACTCTAAGATTAAATTAAGTTAAAATAAACTAAGTCTTTTCTTTATAGATCACAATCCAATAAAATATTCTAAGTCCGAAATTTCTTTGGAATAGAGTTCAAAATTGCTTGAAACTTCTTTTGAAATCTAATAATGAAAAGAGTACTCACAGTTTGCACTTCACACTAACACATTTTGCACCTCCAAGTGGCGCCCTCTGTGGCTGCCCGCGGAACTACGCGTACGTCTCTTGACGGCTGCGCCACCTTGCTGTAGGTCTTCTAGTGGAGTGTTGATCTGAGTGGCGCCCTCTGGTGGCCACTCGTTGAACTAATCCGCCAAAGCTGGCTCAGCTCACCGCCTTAGCTATGTGAAGCTGTCGCCGCTAGTGCGGAGGACTCGCGAACCTTTCTGTAGCGATCCACTACAGGTACGCGGAAAAGCGACCAACGCGGTGGCCGTTTTGAATTCAAAAAAACTGTTCTAATGATCCGGGTCGTCTAGGACCAATATTTCCTAGCTAAGCTACTAGGTGATCTGCTGACCTACTAGCACACAAGATGGGGTGAATATAAATAAAACCGCCTCTGTGTACTGATCTAAGCTGGTATATGTTCTATATATTTGACATTAGATTGCATTAGATATTTTGGTCTTACAAATCAATTTTACCTTATAGTTTCATTGGTAACGAAACCATAGCTCGATTTTAATTGCGACAACGCCATCTATCGAGCTATGAGACAACTTTGAACAAATATATTTTTTGACTTCAACAATAAGTTTGGTCTTGAACACCCCCAGTTCATTCTTCCTGAGACCAGCTTTTATACTCCAAGCATTGAACCTACTTCTCATCCGATCTGCTATTGGCATAAGGTTCATCAAAAATAATCATTTTCTATCTTCTTCAGCATCATCTGCATTCTTCTTATTAGTCTTTTTGGTTTTTTTAGGTACATCCTTTCCTTCGCTTAAAACGCGTTTTTTACGTTTTTAATCTTTCTGCTGGCTTCTATGGCAGCTAATTCATTTTTTATAGGTGTGTCAGTAAGCCGATTTTATCTGGCGCCTATTAGGTTGGTTATTTTTTCTAGGCGGAGCTTCTGGCAATGGCCTCACTGATTCTGGAGAGAACACATTAGAGGAGTACGAGCTCTAGACGTGGAGGCGACAGGTTTATTGGCGTTATTAATTGGCAAAGATTGATTGATAGATGTTGTGGCTTGATCAGTGGATGTAACTTGAGTAAGGGCTCTTGCTTCATTAAATTGAATGGTGCCAATAGTAGGATTTGGAGTGTAGGGTCTATTTTCTACATTAGCCGTAGTTTCTTGAACGCTGGACGATTTCTCTGGTTCCTGATTTGGCAAAATACGATCAGTGACTTGACTAGGCAGGAAATCGGTTTCTCCATAGATATCTGTATTAACAGGCCATGTTCCAGTTGCAGCAAAACCAGCACTGATATTCTTTGCAGTGATCGCTACGTTAAATGCTGATCTTATTATGGATGGAATATCATATATACTCATGACTTTCCCATTATTCCCATTAGAGCGCATCAAATCATCACATGCTGTATTAATTGCTTTTTTTAAAGGCCTAATATAGCACGATCTAAAGGTTGCAGCTATATAGTATGTATGCATCTTTGTGTTTGAGTTGTGACAACGTGTCACAACTCTCTTAGGTAACAAAAATCGCGAGTCAAAAACATTTTATTTATTTGGGAACGAGATGTAAACACAGCAAAACAATGCCACGCTTTCAAAGTCTAATTTAACACACAACATATCTCTAACAAAAAATTGCTCAGTCATGTTAATACAGTTCCGGACAATTGAATCGAGCCACATTACATTCCCGGGCCTAAAAGCTCATTACACAAAATATATGCAATATAACAAAAAAGTTTTTATACATTTTTAATGCTGGCATATTTCATCGTCTTTCCCGTATGTATTCTTCCAAAATTGAATTTAAGATTTTAGAATACCTCTAAAGAACAAAGGCCCAGCTTGGTCACTGATTTGAAAAAAATAATGGCTGTAGAAAGTTACTTTTGAAGCAATTTAATTTCGATTTTGTTTGAATTTTTTTTTCTCATTTTTGGAATGTTTACCTCTTTTGTCAACAATCGCCGTTTTTGGGTCACCCATAGGTTTTAAAACGGAGTAATCATTTTTTGGATGATACCCTAGCGTAGTAAGATAAAAATGCTTGCATACTTCAATGTCTTCGGAGTCTTCTTCGGCAGTTAATTTAATAAAATGCTTATAAGTAAATTTCCGCTGTGATAGTTCTCTGTTTAGGTAAAGATTTTTGTGTCGAACTTACCAAAATCATTATTTGAGATTGTCTATTTAAATTCCAATAAAACGTATTTATTTCTTGTCTTCTTTCTCCGATATCAGATATTTACACTTTTTAAAACATTTGTCAGGTAATGGTGGCTTCACATTAAATTGCAGATTTTTTTGGTTTACTTTTGATTTTTTTCTAGCTGTCCCTTTCTTAGTTAGTGACATTTCATAGTCGTTATTAGTAAAGGTGGTGTCACATATTATTTTATCGATTTCTTGTACTGTAATCACTCCTTCAGGATCAACAACAAAAATCTTCTGCTTTATGACATCTTGATTTTCTTCACGATTCTTTAATAAATTGTCGTCTAATTTATTCGCTTCTGTTTCAATGTGTTCTTCTTGTAAAGGTATAATGTTTTGATCTTGGTTAACTTTTTCTCGTAGCGTAATCGCTTGCTGATTACCTGTATTATCTTCTGAAACCAAATGTATTTCTGCCACAGTAGTAATAACACTTTGTGTTGCTGGTAACTTCGTTTGCTTACATACTTCTTTTTTACTTTTCTTCTTATTTGTTTTTTTCGATAGTGGTATATCTTCTTCTGATGAAGATGCATATAAACTTTCATCAAGTCCTTTGTGAACTTAATCTTTGTCTTTCACCGAATCATCCGAATCCATAAAATCAAGAATTGTTTCCTTACACAATAGCCAATCATCACTATCCCGAGATTCTGTATTTAAAACCATTGCATCAATAACTTCATCATATTCTTGTAATTTACTTGGCCCTTCATTTGAGGGCTCAAAACTTATATCACTCACTTCTTCTGACGTGTCTTGTTTTGTACCAGAAGTGTCAGTGGCTCGCTGCATTATTTTGTTGATCCGAGATTTCCGCATATTTGTCTGCAATTAAAGAAATCACTAAATTCTACGATGGCATATGTCTATCTCTTAGGGATAACCCACAATAACCATTTTTTAACCTTTACTTATTTACGAGAAATAATAGCTTTTTTTAAGCAATATAGCATTAAGCTTTATCCAATAAAGTACCTTTAATATATTGTGCGTTTAATAAGATCAATATTGCCCTTTACGGCATGTAATTTAAATGAATATTTTCACACATTGACAGCAACGCGTCGCTTCACTTTTATGTTCGATTCGAAACATTCCGCGCTTGAATGTGTAGGTATTAATTACTTAAAGATTTTAAGGGGGAAAGCTTAATGAGCCTGATAAAATGAAATTTTAAAATTTGGAGGTAGAAAATGAATAAAAATTAAAATGTGCCTTAGGTAAAGAAAGAAATAGAGGTAGGTATATAAATCTCTTACTAACGATCTCATCACAAAAACGAACGTTTCACAAATATTTATACCTCATACATATTTTGTACCTAATTTTTTTTTTTTAAGGGGGGAAAATCATCGGATGGCTGCTCCCGCCAGGGTGAGGCGGAAGGGAGAGTCGAGACTCTTACTGACTAAAAACCACCCCGTTCCTTCTCCTGCACGTCGAGCCGGAGCCCCGGTTACCCGTTAGGTTCTCCGCGACTCTGAATCGGCATCGGCCGTATTGGGCCCCATCTGTGGTGGTCTGATAGCTCTTTGAGGCGCGCGCGGAACGCGACGCGCCGTACGCTCGGGTCTGTTTCTGGTCGGACGTGGAGCCACCCATGCTCGCCGTCCGCAGGCCCGCGCTTACGGTGGCCGGAGATCGTCCCGCGATCCCCGACGCCCGGTGTGTCCTTCGCGATGGCTGGGTTGCGAGGAGGCAGCGCTTCTCTGCCTCACGCGTCCCGCCTCCTCCTTACTAGCTGCCCCCTGCGGTTTTACCAAATCCATTCAGTAGTTTAGCATGAAAGAGTAACAAACATCCACATCCACACACACACACATAAACATACAAACTTTCACATTTATAATATTAGCAGGATATTATCACTAGGTCTAAAATTCCTTTTTTCCTTTGGTACCATTGGAGTACTAACATTGTTTTCCTGCACCGTCACCAACTTATTTCCAAGGCCATTGACTGGCACTTCACTACCCATGGACACTGATGTACAAGAATTTTAATAGGCAATGGACTATCAATCAATAGCATTGGAGATGTGCCATTATAAACTGGCACAGTGTAAGTCTCAACACTCCCGTCACCGTCACCGTCACCATCACTAATAATTTGGGGCTCAGCATCACCACCAAACCTCTCTGTGAGACCCTCTCCAGTGCTTCCCAGTAATGCTGCCACCCTATCCAGTACGTCATCAGGAGGAAAGTACCCTGGTGACCCACCTCCAGTCTGGAACATAATATGACATAATTAAACATGTTACATTATGGATAAAACAAACACACAATTATGTCAATTTTAAACTTAATTATTTACCTTGATCCGTTCCATTCGTATTAAAGTACTGCGCTTTCGTGAGTCCTTCTTTAAGTTCTCCCATTTAAGTCGCAGTTGTTGTAGTGTACGGCGACAGGAGTAGTGATGATTCACCGGTTCTGGCTCACGCGTTTGACAGGTCAAATCCGGGAGAATCAGTCGCACCAAAAGGTTTTGGCATGCTCTGATCACGTTTCTGCAGTCCTTTTTTGCGTAGGATGCGTGGTTCTGGAGTTATGCAAATCAATTGCAAATCCATTTATTGTTATCTCATTCATTTCCGGTGCTCCTGACCCTCATCAACGCTCCATTGTTCTTATCTATACTTCGAACACCCTTTTGGCGTTCTTATCTATTACTCACTGGTAACCCTCATTATCTTTCATTTCCTATGTCATCAATAAAACACAATCATTCATTTTAATTTTCTAATTAATTTATTACTTTTTTCTACAAAATATGAGTGGAACATCTCATCCACAAAAATATCATTGTACAGTGTGTTCCCTGTAAATATGTTCGTAAAACTATGCATTGAACATCCCTGAAACTTAAATAGCAAATACATTAAGCAATATTCACCACAAACGTGAAGTCCAATCATTCTGAATCCTATCAACATTCCAGTCCCATCTCTTACAATTCCTTTTCAAAAACTGAAGATGATATCGCTCAGGTGTTCGTCCATATGAATCAAAATATTGACCGATGCCGATGAAGAAAGTGAATACCAGTCCCCGAGAATAGAGTATGATATGCTGATATAAACATATTATTATTAAAAGATGGTTGCAAAGCTTTGGAAGGTATTTGTTGACCATCAATATATAAGCTGAAAGAGTTAATACCATAGTTTTCAAAGTTAAATGGATTTTTAGTAAGTGAACCATTAAATGCGGAAATTATTCACAAAACCAATAATACATCTTTTGGGTACCTGTCCTAAGAATATATTATCAAGAGTTTTCCCTTGAACACCCGATGGAATAGTTAAAACTAACTTCAGCACGAGTTATAGGATATTTAGCAGTGGTAGAAGCTAAAACTTTCTGATGTGCGAGTAATACACTTGGATTAATTCGTGCTCTTCGAACAATAAGAGTTGCATCCGTAATGCAAACTTTAAACTTTACATCATTTGATCCAGCAATTAAATTAAAACTCTCTCTTGACCGAACTAATTTTACACTCATTTTAACGCCATTAATTAAAAATTTATCTTGATTGAAAATATCACCATGAAGATGACCAATCATTTCTACTTCCCTGCTTTCATTAACTAATTCCTGTCTTTTAACAAATCCAATGTTTTTACCATCTGTGGAATCCATTTTTCCTGCTGTATCATCATACCAAAGACTACAAGTAAGATGAGATTGTTTAGCAGCAGGTGCATAGTTTAAAAGGGTTTCCATGTATGCTCGATAAGCATAGGTATTATTAGGTGGTGACACAAGTTTTTGGTTTAAATAGATATCGAGTTGACTAAAAAGTGAATGCAACCAATTATTTACAGGTGCTACTGCTGTAGCTGATATCAAGTTTGTTGAATCTTGATTTAATACTTGTGCCTTTATGTGGAGTAATGTATGAGACAAATCTATGTAGTCATCACCTGTTCCAGGAACTTGAAACTCGATAGGTCCATCATCAGCAAGAGATGAAATTGGTTTATAATGAATCCACAATCCATTTTCAATGCTTGTTTGTGTAGACGGTAATGCAAACAAATCTAATTCTGACTTAACGCACTCACAAGAATGATTATGAAGGAAAGACATACTTAATTTGAAAATATATCTTTGATGTTTTTTGGTTTTAGACCAAGTTTTTTCGTAGCTTTCACTTTCGCTGTTAGTGGTGGAATGAACGAGGCCAATCGTTTTCTTTTAGTTATATACCCAGATCCTGTCATGTTAAATCGATCAATTTTGTCATCAGCCTTTCGTTTTAAGTTCGTACTAACTTGCTTTAGACGATTTTTTATTGAGGCTTCCATAGGACGGGCTTGAACCATATCTGATAAAAGTCCTACTCCAGCATTTAATGCCTCCTTACCAACCACTCGAACACCACTTGAAAGTAAAGGTAAAACTGATCTAAATAACCCTCCTAAGAAGCTCCCAATACCATGACCACGTTGGTATGGTGAACCCTTATAAATTACTCCAACTCCTGATCCAGCTTGATGAGAATAATAATTTTCGTATGGCCATTTATGATGATCCTGATGAGAATACATTATTATAATTTGTGGAAATGTAGTTTAATACACACGGTTCCAAACTGGAATGGGATTTTTTGTCCTGTAACCGATCTTATATCTATTTCTAACGTATCGAACTCTCTTCGCATAACAGGTAAGTAGTGAGGTGGAGAGAAAATGTGCATTTTATTCGCACCATAAATGTATTTTGAAGGATCTAATGAAATGACTCTTAATAGCGGAGTCATAACATCACCCACAATCTGAGGATCGATAATATCGCAATATAGAAATAGTTGTGATGGTAACCCTAAGTGTAAATTAGCAGGACACTTCCCAAAATTTCTGTCTAGGAGATTTGTATTTGGTTCATAACCTAGTTGTAAACTTAATTTGGGTGATAATGTTATGGAAGTTATATTTTTATCCAAAACAGAAACAGACACAAATTTTGTTATTTCATCATAACGAAATTTCAAGTTCTCTCTGATACTATTTAACGTTTTAAAAATATGTTCAACGTTATCATAGTTGGTAGCGGGAATATGTTTTTTGTAGTACACTGTTGATGGTTTATCTTCATTAGGCATTATCATGGTTTTTGTGATGTATACAACATTTTCATGATCTTGAACAGTAAACATGGTGCATGGATATTGAAACGCGACAACTCCAACCGACCATTCACCTTCTAATTTCATAGCTTTTGGTAATTTTGTTGAAAAATTTGTGGTCTTGTTATCAGGAAAGTATTCCATTGAACTATTGCTGAGCAAAGTTAAATAAAAACTTTCTTTATTCATATTTCTTGTAAACTAGAAGCTAAAATCCAACTGTTAAATTTATCTGGATAACCTCTCCACTTCACTAATACTTCTTTTCTGTTACCCGAATAACGAGTGCCAATTATTTTATCTATTTTATATTGTGAGGTGGGGTTGTAAGTGACCTTCTGTAATTCTCTTTCATAAAAAGTACCAACTATTGGTTCATTTTGTAAATCAGTTATTGTATAAACAATCCATGGAGATCTATCAATTATTGAAGATATAATAAATATTTCATCACTCCAATTTGATTCATATCCTTTTTGGAAAACATGTTTATATTTAGTTATTCGAACATAATCACCCACGTTGAAATTTGGTTTAGAATTTTCCAAAGAAAGTTTGTTTGATCCTCTATCATAAAGATTAGTCCAAACTGTCATAATATTGTTGGAACTTACATCACATGGGCACATCTTAATACTCGAGTGAATGCTGTGATTATAAGAGTATATTAAATCTTGTAAAACATCGATATATCTATAAGTATTATTATGAGTGAAATAACGCCACATTTTCATTTTTAGAGTTCTTTGAAATCGTTCTACAATACTAGCCTTAATATCAGGATTGTTAGTGGTATAGTAATTTATATTTTTGGATTTAAAGTATTTTTGTACATCTTTTGAAATAAATTCTGTACCTTTATCAGATTGTATGTGAGTAGGTGTTGAATTACTTTCAGTAAATATACTTTCAAAACATTCTTTAGTTGTTTCTGAGTTTTTCTTTTTCATTGGTCTTGCAAAAGCATATTTACTAAATACATCAATAACACAAAGTATGTAGTTGAAACCATCATTATATTGAGCATAAGTTCGCATATCACTTAAATCAGCTTGCCACAACTCATTAATGTTTGATAGAATGTACCTATTACGTGGGAATTTTTTCCGAATGGGTTTATGTAGTGTATATGTTTCTTGTGATTGTAACCATTCCTTTACTTGCTTTTTATCCATTTTCTCCTTCATAGCTTTTGATAATTTATCAATACTACCAAAACCAGCGGGGTTAGATGGATCATAATAAATCCTGTTAATTTCTTCTAGTACGGGGTCCATTTTTCCCAATCGATCTTTTTACGTATTTTAGTTATAGATCTTTTATCTCCACTGCTCGGTGTAGAAAACTCTTGAACTTCAATCTCAGAGGTTTTGTTCAGATCTTTTGCTTGAAGTTGGTTAATAAACTTACATCTCTTTGGATTTCCAATATAAGTAAGTGGTACTTTAATATCTTTTAATGCTTTAGCAAATCTATCCCACCCTATCGGATCACTTTTTTTAAGGGTCTAAGTGAATCATTTATTAAATCAACAATATTACTTCCTGGAATTTTTTCATTATCAATTATGACTGTGCCTTCATTGTCCCAACGTATTTTACTTTTACTTATTCCAATTAAGTTTAATAATGACTCACCTTTTTTATTATAAGTTTTTGGAATTAAACTGAGTATTTGTGTTGGTGAATACAGTGGATTTGCTTCACTTTCTATACTTTTAATAGATCCTTTCTCCTCTAACAAAGATTCAGCATCAACTGAACTTTTTAGATCTCTATCTTTATTTTTAAAACCAATTTTAGATCCATTTGAATCTTCATTAGATGTATCAGAATAAATTGGTAATCTGAGTGGTTGACGATCCTCTTCGGTAAAGTGAAGGTATCTTTGTAGTGTTTGTAAATATAACATCCACTTCTTTCGGTCTTCCGTCTTACTATTCATAATATTTTGCATTTCAATATCTAGTCGAGACAAATTACTAGTAACCTTATTTTCTTGTTTTAATTTTTCAATCAATCCAGGTTCAATAAGTATCATTTTCTTAGCATTTTCCATGTTAACTGGCTAGTCCACTTACTAATCCACTCAATATTGCACCTAATATTATTGGTAAGAAAGCCCCTCCTTTTTGTATAATAATATTTTTTCTTAGTTTATGTGTACACTTATGCACCAGTTTACGGAGTATATTTTTGTGTTTATTCAATTTTTGTTTATCTTGATCTTTGAGAGGTATCTTTCCTTGTAAAACGTTATGAATACATTCACAAATACAATTTATTTCTTCTTCATCACACGTTTTAAGTAACGCTCTTTGATATTTTGGTTTAAGCGTATGCAAAGCGTTTAGCAAATGTTTATGCGTGGTGAGTCGACGATGCATCATTTAGAAATGATTTGAATTGTTTGATTCTTGGTGTATTTAAACTCTTTCGTGGGGACGTAGACTGTGCAGTAACCATTAAATGGGAATACATTTGTCTTGATACGACAAAAATCATTTGTATTCTGTTTTAAATCTATCATTAAATATCCATGCGCTTCGAAAGTTGCATCCCTGTAGGCGTCTTCAATGAATTTTGGGTTATCTGGTGACACTTGACGTGCTAAATATCTTATTTGAGTTTTATCTCGAGGGTTTTTAAAATAAATTATATAACTTGAGTTTAAAGAAATGTCTCTTTGACCTTTACCTTGATGAAATAAATTTTGTGTTAAATAAAATACACTAAGATTCCTGTGATGACTACCTTTTGTAAATATATCCACAATTCTTCCATCAGACTCTCTCATTAGATCATCAATAATAATAAGGTGTGGGTTTTCACCATCAAACATATTAAGATTTGGAATTCCTTGATGATAGTTAACATTTGGTAAATTATATAAAGGCTGCATTTCATCAAAGCACCATGTGATCTGATTAAAATCACAATTACATATTTCTTTAACTGATTTTATGAAATTTGTTACAAAATTTGACTTCCCACATCCACTTGGTCCTGCCACAATAGCAGTAAACGGATGGACAAAGTGATACATTTCACACGTCTAGAGTTTTAAAGGGATGAAATAAAAATGAAAATGTCGGTGTAAAATTACTATATATTGACAAAATTATATAAAACATATAATTTGCGAAAAACAGAATGTTTTGTATACTATTTCTAATACATTTAGTACTTATCAGAAATTAAAACTACAATTATTTTTTGCACTATTTACAATCAAACAATAAATTTTAAATATGTAATAAACTATTATATAATATTATAGTAATATCATAATTTTGCAATCAAAACAAATTTTGTATATACACACAGAAATAAAAGTAAAAAGTATTACACTTAACGTAATTTATAATGTCCCCAAGCCAATGTATCAATGTTGTTGTCCATAATACATCGTTTGGTATCATTATATGACAAAGATGTTTTATTTATTTTTTGTGTAAAAATAGTGTGTTTGATTGACTTAAATCGAAGCATATTACAATATAATACATTCCGGGTAATCTGATGTATCGAAATAGTGAAGTAGATCTGGTTTTATATCCTCATAAAAATTGTCTGTAAAAATTTGATATATCAAACTATCGGTATCGGTGTACAATAACTTAATTTTATTATGAAACTTTTTAATCATGTAGTTATAATGAAATTCATACATAAGGGTCTTAGATATATCTAAAATACAAAATCCTAAATAAATCGGTTTATCATAAATTAACTTTGTTTTCCGTAATTGTATTGCGATTAAATGTTCTGAAAATATTGATAAACTATAGAATTCTGGTTTTGCAATCCAATCCTGAGCACCTAAAACTTTACCACGATTATCCCAGTGAGTTAGTAGTTTAATGTTTACTCTTTTTTCAATATTTTCCATAGTCTTACCGAAGACAGAATTGTTCATTAATTTAAAAAAGTCTTTTTCAAAGTTTGATGTAGCTAACGTTCTCAAACTAGTATTTAAATCTATGTATTTCTTTAACCAAGAACTTTGTTTAAATTTTAAAATTCTATGTACTTTCATTAATTTAATCCCCATTTCAACGCATTGTTTTAAATTCCTGTAATGAATGATGTATTTATTTTTATTATTTAAATTAGGAACTAATTTAGATTCTTTAGTATTACCCACACATATGTTTTCAGGACATAACGGAAAGTCAGAATGCAAATCATGAAGTTCATCAGGATATTCCAAATCAACTTCTAAAACATAACCGAAATCAGAGTTATCCGAAACATTATAATCTGTATTAGAATCTACCCATTCGAAACCACCAACAGGAAGAGACTGAGACATTGCCCAACCATATAAATTATTCGCATCAAAAAATGTTAGATATGAATTAGGTTTTTCGCTATCATAATCTTCCATGAATTTATTATTTGCTCTAGCAAAACGATTGCTACACTGAGATACACCCCCTCTAATACCAGCTTTAAAAAAAGCAATTTTGTCATAGTCTGTTAACAATTCTAATTCTATTTTGGTAAATTTTAACATTGCATCCCAACTTAAACCTGGGGCAGTATAGTAATGAGCAGGATCTCGTCCATAAGTTTTTATACAAAGCTTTCTAAAGTTTTCGAATACATCAGTCAAAAGTAAAACATCAGTTTTTAAATATAAATTAGAATAGTCAGACATACTACTACACTTAAAATGTTGCCAAATATCTTTTGCGTGATTATAATCATCATTTGAAATATTTGAATCTGTGAGTGAACTATAAAATTGGTGTTGATCAGGAAGTGATGGATGTTTCAAGCAATCACTATTACACATAAATTCATAAGGATAAATACCTTTCCGTCTTAAACGTGAAAAATCTTCATTATTAGGATAGTTTCTTTTTAATTCTGTAAACTGATCATCATTAAGATTTTTAGCTAGTTGATCTAAACTACACGATAAAAATTTCAGTGAATCTACGAATCTTAAACTTACTGGTTGATTATTTATTGTTAGCTGTTTTGAAAATGATATGTATCGTTCTTTGTTTTGTGGAATAACTTCAACTTTGTTATCATCGAGGTTTAATGCATGGACAATGAAATGAGCATCGTAGTGACTGAGGTTATGTAAAAATATTGGGATATGACGAGGGGTTCTGTACTTAGAACTACACACTTGATGTGCAACACCCCTAAAACTACCAGTGTGCCAATCAAAATCGTAAAAAAGATCTTCATTTAACTCAGTTTCACAAATATGACATATGTTTGAATTTGAAATTTTAATTTTATCCTCATCTGATAATGGAACGGGACATTTTTGGAAACTATATTTTTTAACTATTGCTTTCACATCTTCACAAAGGCGATTCATAAACACTTGTGCACAGTTTGACCCACTATATGTCTCATATTTTGATAACCTGTTATCATATGAACATTTAATGTAATATCCAAAACTATACACTTCATGTTTTTGAATATTAATTGTACTAGGCTTGGATGGATCGTTACTACATGATTCTATCGGATTCAAAAATGCCTCAAAGTCTGCATAAATCACAAACGGCATTTCCAACTTTTTCGCGAATTTATCAAATTTTAATTTATTATTTGAGGTTGCTTTACCAAACCAATCCTTTTTGGAATCCACACCGTTTGGTAATTCTGTACAAATGTGCGCGCAATCATATTGTTGATGGTTATTAAGTCTTTCCTTTGATGGGAAATGAAGTAAACATGAATCACATATACAAACTGCATGATGTTGTCTTGATATTTGTTAACTTACTAATCGCGATAAGTTTTTAATATAACAGTAATGATTGTTAGTACCATTCGATATATATAGTAGGTTAATATGATTAGGTGTACGACATTTTGATAAATATAAAGGACCTACAACAGAATTACACTTTTTGTCTTTATTATACTCTAAACCAAAAACATTAATACTAATATTGTTTAATTTCTCTACTTTTGATATATCTGCAAATTTAACCGGAAAAGAAATACCAGTATATTTTAATTTATTTCCATGAATTGCGTAAGATGCTACCCGATCTACATTTTTACATACAGGATATAAACCGGAGAGTAATGCCCATTTGAAACACATATTATCATTATTTTTAACATTGATTACAGCTTTTTTTGATTTAATATCTTGAGGAAGGTTGATGTATGAACTACCACGTAGGGGGTTGAATTTGTTAACATTCATATCTATGTATTTAATTTGATTAAGACTCCAACCACTATCTTTTTTTTCAAATTGACAAATTTTACCGACTACTGTGTATACTAATGATGAATAAAAAATGTTTAAGTCATCTCCTTGACATATTATGTAATTAAACGTTTGAAAATCAAACGTATTTTTAATATCTTTAGTTTGTTGTATGAAATGAGCGTGCAATATGAAGTTTATTTTACAAATTGTGTGTTGTTGAATACATTCATTTATCAAAAATAAGATATCGATTTTTAATGAATTTAAAAACGATTCCGGCGTTTCAAAATATTGCCCTGATTGATGTGTTTTACTATTAATTCTATATGTTAAAATTCGATTGCCAAAAGCGGTTTCAACAACTGTAACATTCGTTAATGAATTATGTGATTTTAAAAGATTATTTTTATGTGTATTGGTTTTTAAATGGTTGTTTAAATACCTTTTAATAATATAAACATGACATTTATCACATTCCACCTTATTGTTGTCAACGTCATTGGTTTCAATTGATGATGTAGAAGCTCCTTCGTCAAATTTTGCTTTCTTGGTAACCTTATTTTCATCGGTAGTGATACCTTGTTTGATACCTCTTCCAACTTGTTGTTGGCTGTAACAAAAAAGAAAATTATTAGACAAATCTTAAAATAAAACATTAATACAATAATATTTCTTATTGAGTTTGTACTTCTAATACTTACATCAACGTTGTTTCAACCATCAAACATTGATTATACAACTCATCATCATACGATGAATTGAACAGTTCACGCTTCTCCATTTCACCACAAACTTTAGACAGCTCCTGATTGAATTCACTGTTAGATTGTTCTATATTCTCCTCAATGGGTGCGGAAAAGAAAGAACTGATGCATATTTCACTGAAGTTTTCCATTTTTATAATAAAGAAGAAAGTATGTAGTACAGTAAGTAACAGTTAAGTGTTTTGCTAGGAAAGTCATCTAAAAATCTAATGAGTACACAGAAGTACTTTAAGTAAACAGAATCACATTCAGTAATCCACTAATGAGTGTCATTGTTAAAAAAGTATTTTTTAACTTTTTCACTTTCTGCTATTGTCTTTGTAATATTGTATACGAGACCGTTTGTGTTGTCGTAGATGCTATCCTTATTATTCTTTACGTAATATTTAATCCTCGTGGTAGCGTGCTTCCAGTGATCACTAATTGGAATCTTGGATAGTTTCTTCATATCATACATTTCAATTTTTATGAGATGTGTCGCTTGGTCTCCGTCGTCAGAATTTGTAGAGATGTATGATACGCCATCTCTAGCAGCTCGTGCCACAGTCGACGATAGCAGCTTCTTCCTTTTTATTTTTGGTGTCACTTCAAAAAATTGTTCAATCGGTTGCGATTTCCTTTTTCCTCCATCGTCTGTGTTAATAACGACGATGTCATCACTCTCTTCTTCGTGTTGGGGAGAGAGTGGCGAGTAGTAATACTGTTTATAGGTATTTTCATTATCGTCTGCGAAGTTGAATGATCTCTGCAACAACAGAGTTATCACGTTAATATCAATTTGTTTACACTTAATCTGACACACACACACACACACACGTTAGGAAACAACAACAGAAATACAAGTAAGTTTGTCAATAGAATAAACACTTACCTCCATGACCATTGATGCGTTGAAGTAAGTAACACAAACGTAGTATTGGTAGACGTACACAATCCACTGTGGTCAAACGACCATAGACTGACTGCATGACTGCAACTGTTCGATCTTATATAGCACCATTCTTATCTGAACTCTATGAGTCAACAAACTTATCGCACATCGCAACAGGCATGAACTTGTTTTGTGATTCCCAAAAGAATGCGATTTAATATTTACAAATCACTATAATTGAACATTCGTATGACAACCATTGAATAGATTAGTACTGTAATAATTTGTTAATAACAGTAATATCATGGACACACTAGAATTACAAAAGCATATGAAAAAGATTCATGTCAGTCTAGAAAATAATGTTTATGCTGCTAATAGACTACCTATGTATACACATGTACCAACGTATATAATATGCAATTTGGATGCGGATGATAAACCAGGGTCACACTGGATAGCTGTACATATCGATGCGAATGGCATCGGTCAATATTTTGATTCATATGGACGAACACCTGAGCGATATCATCTTCAGTTTTTGAAAAGGAATTGTAAGAGATGGGACTGGAATGTTGATAGGATTCAGAATGATTGGACTTCACGTTTGTGGTGAATATTGCTTAATGTATTTGCTATTTAAGTTTCAGGGATGTTCAATGCATAGTTTTACGAACATATTTACAGGGAACACACTGTACAATGATATTTTTGTGGATGAGATGTTCCACTCATATTTTGTAGAAAAAAGTAATAAATTAATTAGAAAATTAAAATGAATGATTGTGTTTTATTGATGACATAGGAAATGAAAGATAATGAGGGTTACCAGTGAGTAATAGATAAGAACGCCAAAAGGGTGTTCGAAGTATAGATAAGAACAATGGAGCGTTGATGAGGGTCAGGAGCACCGGAAATGAATGAGATAACAATAAATGGATTTGCAATTGATTTGCATAACTCCAGAACCACGCATCCTACGCAAAAAAGGACTGCAGAAACGTGATCAGAGCATGCCAAAACTTTTTTTTTTTTCATTGGTGCGACTGATTCTCCCGGATTTGACCTGTCAAACGCGTGAGCCAGAACCGGTGAATCATCACTACTGACAGGTACCGATATTGGCGTTGAAAATATCTGCAATCCTTGTCCATTCTTCGACCTTTATTTTATTGCTGGTGGCATTTGTTTTCTTATTGTTTATAATCTTGCTCCCCTAAATTAAGCCCTTTTGTCTCTTCCTTCGAAAGAGTTTTGGTTTTATTCTATAAACAAAAATTAAACCTTAGTAAGTTTTGTACAATAGTGGCGCGAAATACCGCGTCCCCACGCCTTTATCTTTTATAGTAAAAATAATACATTTGTGGACGTGAATGTTTACTGCTCGATTATTTAAGTCATAATTATACTATTTACTTACAGTTTTTGGCTCCATTTTTCACTTTTCTTGTTTTCCGAGAAACAAACAACAATTTTTTTTCTTCTTTGGCAACCAAACAAACACCAATAACCAGTTTATTTTATTTATTTTACATTATTGAAAGGTAAAATTGTGACGGCGGCGGGTGGTCTACGCGGAAGTCGCGCTTAAAGTGTCTTACTTAAAATAAATATTAATATTATTAAATATTACAGTAGATAATTAATGAAAAACATTTTTTAAAATAAAATACCTGCTAGTTAAGTGTATTTCCCATCTTAAATTCCTGTTAATTACACCACTGCTACCATAAGGAAATAATTGGGATAATAATATCATGGCATCAACGGAAGGACCAATTGCTGCATTGACAAGGAAGTTCAGTGAGAGGATGGCAAAATTTGAGGCTGATTATCTAAATAAAACACCATACACTGCGGCACCCGATAGCACACCAAGTCTGGCACCGGATTACATGGAGTTTTAAAAAAATATTTTTGACGCTCTTGAGTGCCTTCAGCAGCAGATGGAGACGTATGGAAGAGAGATAGATGCTCAGGAGATGAGAAGCCGCAGAAATATTCTTCTCGTCCATGGGGTTCCAGAGCAGGTGAAGGAGGATACGCAACTGGTGGTAACGGAAGTCATCCAGAATAGGCTAGATTTGAAGACTTTCACTGCTTCCTCTATAAGCAGTTGTCACCGGGTTGGCAGCCGAGCCAGAACTAGTGGTCACCGTCCAATACTGCTGAAAGTTAGAGATGTCAACATTAGAGACACAGTTTGGCACTCGAAAACTAAGCTTAAGGGTTCGGGTATCACCTTGTCAGAGTTCTTGACAAAGACACGACATCAGGTGTTCATGGCTGCACGAGAAAAATTTGGCGTGGCTAACTGCTAGACAGAGCGGGGCTATATATTTGTCCTCGGGACAAATGGTAAAAAGCACCGCATTGTGAGCCACCGCGAGCTGAGTGCGTGGTGAACTCATGTCAACCTCCGTGTCTTGTCCTGTACCAGCGTCCTCCAGCCGATCTCCTGCGGCAGTGGCCTCGAAGCCCTCCTCTGCGGGACCACGGCGTGCACGTGCTGTAATTAGGAAGTGATTCCAGTGATAAGTACTGCGAAGTCCATATACTTCGTTCACTTTCCTTTGTTCTATATTATTTCTTTTTTTACTTTGTTCTATAATATTCCTTTGTTTCTTAGTGTGCTTTCACAAACCATTAGGTCGGATATAACGTGCGATCTCTTTGTTTATTTTTTCTTCTTTGGCAACCGATTCTCCAATACGATGTTGATTGTTTTGTTTTTGTTTTTTTTTTTTTTTTTTTTTTTTTTTCTTTGGCAACCGAGTGACCTAGAACGGTGTTGTCGACTATACTGCCAGTGTCGAGTGGTGACGGCAAAATTTATGAACCGTCGAACTTAACTTTGCGGTAGTTTTTAGTTGTTAGTAGCTGGAAAGACAAAACAATTGGGTTAGTAAACATAGACATTATCAACTATTTTATTGTATGTATACAGTGGTGTAAAAAATAGTTGGGGGACATACACAATACAGACAGATATGAATATATTTACATCATTGAACACCGTCATATTTTAATGTCATTTTCATTTATAAATTTACTTAGACAATTAATTAATTTGTAGGAAAAGTGGGTTAAAAGGAGGTGGAAACTGATTGGGAGAGGGATTTGGATTTTGGGAAGTTTTTTATAGAGGTCAAAAGATTTGGAATTTAAGGGACACGAAAAAAAGATGTGTTCTAAGGTTCCCTCATCAAGGCCGCATTCGCACAGCGAGCTGTCGCGAACGCGGATCTTGCTGAGGAAGACTGCTGCAATGGCCGAGTCTGAGCCTGCACAAGGATGAAACAGTGTGACGGGGAAGCTTGGGGTACTTGGAAAACCAAGGTTTCCGTCGGATGCCGGGCTGGACAACCGCATAGTAGGCCCCTTTATGTTTGGATGTTTCTACCCACACTGCAGTCCATGAGTCAAACAGCTTGTGCTTTGTGTCTGCACGTATATCATACCCGTACACAACGTGGTGCTGGCGTTCGACATCGTTCGAGGCCGCAAATTTGGCCAATGAATCCGCACACTCGTTACCACATATGCCAGAGTGGCCAGGAATCCAAGCGATCTCGATATTTATGCCATCTTTGTAACAAGAGAAAAGAAGCGCCTTTATCTCAACAACCAAACTGCTATGAGTTCGGGAATGGAGCTGGTCTTGGTTGAGAGATTGTAGGCTACTCCGGGAGTCGGAAAAAATAACAGAGTTTTTTAGGTTGTGTGCTCTAATAAACTTAACTGATTCTAAAATGCCAACGCATTCTCCCGTGTAGACAGATGCTTCCGGGGGACACTTAGAGAGGAGGGCGATCTTCGAATTTTGGAAGTACGCTGCCACTCCTGTACTTCCGTTTCGAGATAGCTTAGACGCGTCTGTGAAAAAAATATTCCAACCTTTCCAGTATTTGTTCAAGGCGCGTCCGAACTCGCCCGGAGCATCCACGGAGGATTTCGAGATGCCGAGCCCTAGAATCAGCTTTGGCCTGAAGTGGATAACCTCATATACGGAAGAGAAGACCGGGAGTACAGGATATTGCTTGATGGGTGCAGAGAGGTTTTTAAGCTCCCTGTACCTGACAATCACGGGAGGGACAGGTTTACTATTCCAGTAGGAAGAGGAGCTATAGGAACAGTGGATTTGTTCTAGCATAGGAAGAAGGGGATGTGATGAGAGGGAGAGGACTTTTGAGATGAATCGGTCTGCAAGGTATTGTCTTCGAAGGTTGAGGGGAGGCTCTACACATTCAACCTGAAGAGCATTTATGGGGGACGATTTCATAGCTCCGGTAATTATTCTAAGGCATTTGGCCTGAATGGAATCTAGTTTTTTTAATGCACCCTTATTGCAAGGAACAATAAGGAAGCAACAATAGTCCATTACGCTTCTGACCAATGCATTGTAGATGAGCTTCAATGAGTAGGGGTGAGCACCCCACCATACCCCAGCCAGAGCTCTAAGTACCGATACCGAGCGTTCACACCTTGCAACCACGGTGTTTATATGATCCGCCCCAGACATCTTTGCATCGAGATAAACCCCCAAGAACCTAGCACTGCTTTTGATCGGGATATCCTGACCGTCTATCTCTATACGAAGGTCCGGAGTGCGTCGTTTGCGTGTAAAAATGACAGCTGAGCTTTTTGGGGCGCTTAAAGATAACCCGTGATTAAGAAGCCATTGGTTTAATGAGGCCAAAGAGACATTGATGGAGTGGGCAGCGTCTGTTATAGAGCTATTGGTAACCATCAGTGCGATATCGTCAGCATACTGAAGGACATTACAGTTGAAATTTAAACAGGAGGGGAGGTCATATGTATAAATATTATAAAGGATGGGACTAAGGACTGACCCCTGAGGCAAACCTTTCCAGGAGGACCTCCGTACTGGGTTATCCTCAGGAGTTCTTAATTGGAGGGTACGATCGGAAAGGATGCAGGCTACAATTCGGCAGATCCTACGCGGGATTCTCAGCTCTTGCAGTTTCTGCCTGAGAAGGGGTAAGAGGACAGAATCATAGGCCGCTGAGATGTCCAAGAAGACCGCGACCAACGACTCTTGCCTGCTAAGGGCCAGTCGGATGGCTGACGTGAGGGTACCCACACTGTCAGCCGTACCCAGACCTTTCCTGAAGCCGAACTGAGTCGCCGGAAGCAGCCTCTGGCTTTCTACCAACCATTCAAGGCGGTTTTTGATGAGATGTTCAAATATTTTAATAAGTATGGACGATAGGGCAATAGGTTTATACGACGAATGGTTACCAGGATCCTTGCCAGCTTTTAACAGCGGCATAATAACCTGAACCTTCCAGGTAGGAGGAATATAGCCTGAATTAAAGCAAAAAATGACTAAGTCAAGGTAGTATTGCTTCGCTTTTGTTCCTGCCTTAGTTAAGAAGGAGTAGGGGAACCCATCAATCCCTGGTGCCGAGTCCTTCACATGATTGAGTACCGTTTGGAGCTCTTCAGGTGAGAACTCCAAATCGAGCGGGTCATGAGACTCGGGTCGCTCGATCTCATGGGATCTCAGGCAGCATTCATCTGCGGCGGGAACATAAGTTGGAGCAATATTGTTAAAAAAACTGTTAATCAGAGATTCAGGTAAGGTGGAGACAGTGGGAGGTTTGGTGGAGTTTCTAAAATTTTTGACTCTCTGCCAAACTGTGGATATTGGAGTCGATGGGCTCAAGGAACCACAAAATCTCTGCCACCCTTGTCTCTTCTTTTTCCTGAACAATTTCCTTGACTTAGCCAAAATTCGTTTGAAATTTATGAGGTTTTCCAGGTTCATATTTCGGTTATATGTTTTTTCAGCCTCATTCCTAGCTCTTATCATGGCAGTGCATTCACTATCCCACCATGGTGGAGAAGGTATCTTGCCTTTCGGTGTATTTTTCACCGGAAAGCAATCTTCGGCTGTGGAGGCTATCAGGTCTGAGAATTTCGAGAAACACTCCAAGGAATTCTCGTTGTTAATTGATGGAAGGAAAGAGGTGCGGAGGTCTAATAATTTTGAGTAAAGATCCCAATCTGCAGAATCTAAACGGTATTTTAATAAGGGAGGAAGGGGTTTATCCGGAATGGATTTTGACGGGTGTTTAATTATGATGGGATAGTGATCACTACCATAGGTCAAATCTAAACGACTCCAATTTAGCACGCTAGCCATATCAGGCGAGCAGAAGGTCAAGTCCACACAGCTGTTTCTTTGACCAAATGCAGACCTACGAGTAGGACTGCCATCATTAATGACACACAACTCGAGTTCATCCAGCATCTCAACTAGCTCATTACCCATATTATCACATATCTCTGAACCCCATCTATAATGGTGGCAGTTGAAGTCACCCATTACAAGTAATGGGCCACTTACCGAGGTTAGTAGATTTCTAATCAAAATAAGCTGGTCAACATGAGGGTGAGCAATGTAAAATACAAATATGTTTATGTCCTCAGCCTTAACAGCGACAACATTTATGTCATCGCCAACGAAGGGTAGAGGAATCTGGGAGAAGGGTACTTTGTTATTAACTAACAAAGCACAACCTCCATAACCATCAGATCTATCATGTCTGACAACGCTGAAACACGGGATCCCGAAATTTATATTCGGTTGAAGCCATGTCTCAGCAATGCCACAAATCAATGGTTTAAATTTATTGATCAAGTGGAGTAAGTCACTCTTCCTGGGAAGAGTACTCCTCACGTTCCACTGAAGCAGTGTTAGAGGCAGGAATTTTGCAAATATAATCAAGAATTGTTGAAAGTTTGTGTGCCACGTGGTCAGGTACGGTATGGGCAGGGTTTGATAGTACTGCCATGAGCATATCAGAAACTATGTTCAAAATGTTTTCGGAGCTACGAGTGTTGGTTCCGGATTCCACAGGGAAAGCGCAACCACTTTTAGATGGGGAGAACGAGTAGTTATGTATAAGGGCCTGATGAGCCTTCTTATCATAACTAGGAGAGAGGGGAACATGTGATTTGGGTTTGGGTTGGATAGTTTTCTTGTAGGAGACTTTTTGTTGTGATGGTTTTTTAGTAGGTGATGGCTCTGTGAGGTTTACTGATCTTGAGACCTCAGCATATGACCTTTTTACAGTAGGGAAAACTTGGCTTGCTTCCGCATAAGAAATTGATTTTTCTGCCATCAGAGCTTTGATACTCTTCTGGCGACCCAATTCAGGACAAGCTTTGTCATTTGCAAAGTGGTTGCCATTGCAATTGATACAAGTGGCAATCTCAGTTGAAATTTGGCATCCATCACCTGGATGGTCCTGGCCACATCTGAAACAACGTGGCTTGGAGCGGCAAAGAGTGCGGGTATGTCCGAAACGACAACAGTGATAGCACTGTATGGTAGGATATGAATATAGTTCCACCGGGAGTGCTGAATAGAAACAAAACACTTTTTTGGGTAGTGTTTGACCGTCAAAAGTAAGCACTGCGGTTTGGGTAGGCTTCCATTCGGTACCGTTTGGGGTTGAGACTCTGCGATTCATCCTCCTAGCTTTTATCACAGCCCCACACCCGGTGGGAACCCTGATGTTGCCAATGATTTCGTCCTCTGTCCATTCCACAGGGACGTCCCTGACAATGCCCATACGGGTAATGTTAAATTGAGGGATCGAAGTCATATAATTTTGAGCTACCATACCGTTTACTAAAAAGCTGTTAGCATCCTGGTGCGTCAGAAACTCAACTGAAACTCTATTTCTCCCCAGCCGTTTGACACCACCGATCTTAACATTATTAATGTTTAGTTTCATTAAGAACATACCAAACTTAACTGGGTGAAGCGTGGTGCCAGACGTCTGGGAGTCCTTAAGAGACACATAAACTATGTATGGGGGATTATCCCTGGCCGTGTAACATTGTCTACTATTTACACTTTTCGCCAATTTCGGGGGGTTGTTCTGGGTGATAAGGGGGGAGCCGGCGGGTCGTTTCCGGGATTTTGAAACTTCCGCGTCCATTCGTTCGATATCCGGGGAGGTGGGAGGAAGGGTAATTGTGACGATAGTTTCCGTCTCATATTCCGGGGATTTATCGGGATCGGGAGGATCGGGTGGCTTCACCTCGTCCTTTTTGAATTAAAAAGATGTGGGCAGAGGAAATAATACAATAAAATATACTTAAAACACCAATACCTGATTAAAACTTACACACACATACACTTACACAACACAAAAACACAAAATTTAAAAGATTTCAATTCAGATCACTATGAAATAGCTCACTTAAATTGAAAACAAACGTAGGAATGACAAAAGCACGTGCGTAACCTTCACCACTACCAACGAAAGTCCCTTTGTTTTTGTTAGGTGCGACCGACTGATTGCTTGACGTTTGACGTAAGTCAAGTGTCAGGTAGTCGGTTGCGTTCCGGGATAACGGTGTGGATTTGTCGAACTGTTTAAAAATCATCGACAATCCCTGTGAATCATCGGAGGTGGAACGAAATCGAAATAGTTGTGTTATTTATTGCTCTTCAATCTAAATTCATATTTATTGTCTAAAGTACATAACAAACTGCAGCGATACGTTTTTGTGATCGAGACTGATATAGTGCATTGATACACGAGTGGAATTCGTGTTTAGTGTTGGACAAATAGCCAAAAACACGCATTAAAATACGAACACTAAGTGACAATAATAAGTGTACCCTCAAGTGACCTCACAAAGGACTTTATTAGTGTGCAATTTCAACACTCGGCGGACTACTAGAAATTGTATTTTTATTCGTTAGCCTTTATTAGTGTGCGACTTTGAACTGTCAAAGACAAAATGGTGCAATGTTCTGAATGCAAGTCGAACATTCTTGTAACGCACAAGCGTATTAAGTGTACTAATCAAAATTGCCATCACCATTATCATCAAGAATGTGTGAAGTTTAATGAATCAACGGCGACACGTTCGAAGTGGATTTGTTCTATTTGTGCTCAGCAAAAAGTTGACGATGGTAATTCTACACCATTACAGAGAAGTCAAGCTAAGAATAGTCCTCTAAATAGCATGGTATCCCTAGAAATTGATCAAAATCTAATTTTAACTGAAATACGGAATCTACGCCAGGAAATGTTGAACAAATTCGAAAATCAACAATCTACATTTTTAAAATTCAACTCCATGTTATGTAAGGTGCAGAGCGATTTTAATGAGTTGGGGATCAAATACTCAAAAATGAGAGAAGAATTAGATGAGGCAATAAAGACTATACAGTTTTTGTCAGACTCTCTCGACGAACAAATGAAACTAAACGACAATCTCACTGTGAGTATGTCTGAACAGTCCGTCAAAAGCAACGAATTTGATCGAAAACTAGTTGAACTCGATAAAAATCTTCTCCAAATACAACAGCATGCCAGAGATTCCAATATTGAAATTCAAGGAGTACCTGAACATAAACGTGAAAATCTACTTAACATAATTAATCAGAGGCCTTAGTACGAGTTTCATTTACGTTTAAAGTATTCGTAACGAGTTCGCGTTCGGCACTCTGATTGGCCGGCGCCAATGAAGCAACCAATCACAGCGCCGAACGCGTACTCGTTACGATTACTTTAAACGTAAGACAAACTCGTACTAAGGCCTCAGATCGCTAAACCCGTATCGTATAACCTGCAAGACACCGAAGTTAAGTCGTTTCACAGGGTCTCGAAATTGAATCCGGAGTCAAGCCGTCCTCGCAACATTGTAGTCAAGCTAAGCAGCCAACGTAATCGTGATAACTTTTTGGCATCAGTCAAAATGTTTAACAGGACTAGCGATAACGTCAAACTGAACAGTACACACATTGGTTACTCTGGCAATAAACAAGCTATCTTCGTAACTGAGCATTTATCTCCAGAAAATAAAAAACTACACGCTGCAACTAGAATAGCTGCGAGGGAGAAAAATTACAAATTTGTGTGGGTACGGAACAGTCGCATTTATGTTCGCAAAGAAATTTCATCTGATCACAGAATAATCAAATCACTAGATTGCTTGGCCAAGCTGTAATATTCACATATTATTGTAATTAAGTATATTCTTTAATTTAATGTTATTAAAATTCGAACTAAACATATATTACCAAAACGTCCGAGGCTTGAGAACCAAGACGGAAGACTTTAATCTAGCAGTATTGAAAAACACCTATGATCTAATAGTCGTAACAGAGTCCTGGCTTAATGACACGGTGTTTGACTATGAATTGTTGGATCATCGCTATAATGTATTTAGGCGTGATAGGTCTTCCACTAGATCCTATATAACTAAAAGGGACGGCAGAGGTGTGCTTGTTGCAGTTCTTAAATCATATGAAGTTTTAAGAATGAATTCCTGGGAGTCAACATGCGAGGATTTGTGGCTTAGCTTAAAAATAGGTAAGACTGTAGTAAATATCTGTGGTGTATATATGCCTCCCCCTATTAATCTTGAGTATACTGAAACCTTTCTTCAAAATGTAACTCAAGTTGTTCACAGTTCACAGGAGAATATCCTAGTGTGGGGCAACGTTTTTTTTAAAAAAAAAAAAAAAAAACCAGTGATGTAAATAATTGTGCCAAAGCTAACACTGAGCGTCTATTCCTTATCGTTGGAGATTTCAACGCGAGTGATATGGAATGGCATATAGATCCTGACTCTTCTCAATTGGTTCCCATTGCACCTGATGGTGCGCTTCATCATATCTTTATCGACTCCTTAGCTTTTTGTAATTTGCACCAACACAATCATATAACGAATACTAATGGGCGAGTTTTCGATCTGGTGCTACGCAATGGTTCAGCCCATGTACAGGTTTCGCCAGCTAGTAATTGCTTAGTTCCACCGGATCCACACCATCCTCCATTACATATCGAAGTACAGACAGCGAAAGAGAGTTACGTTAGACCTTGTCCCGCTCCAACTTACAATTTTCACAAATGCGATTATGAAGCACTGAACAATGATCTGGAGCTGGTTGACTGGTCTAATCTACTCCAGTGCTCGCTGTCTGTGGACGAGATGGTAGACATTTTTTACAACACGATCAATCCTATAATCAGTGATCACACTCCGCTCCGCAAACAGCGAAATGATAACTATCCCGTATGGTTTAGTAAAACATTGCTGAAGGCGTTAACAGAAAAACGGAAATATCACTCTAGGTATAAAAAATATGGTAATCTCATGGATAAACTGCAATATAATATCACCAGGAACCGGTGTGATGCATTGATCTCGGAATGCTATTCAAATTTTAAGAAACAGTCTGTTAATCACCTGAAAATCAATCCAAAATACTTCTGGAAAATTTTCAAAGATAGACAGTCTAATAGTATTTCACTACCCAACAAAATGATTCTGCATAATGAAACAGCTAGGGGGGGTCAGGAAATTTGTAACTTATTTTCTAAACATTTTCGAAGTGTTTATTCTTGCAATAGTAGTCTTAATTGTAATAGTTCTTCCTCTCAGTATAACGATTGGAACGGACCAATATATAACAATATAACGGTTACTGAAGATGAAGTCTTAAATAGGTTGAAATTCCTAGATATACACAAAGGACCGGGCCCAGATTCTATTCCACCTATCTTCCTGAAGGAATGTGCTCACAACATCAGTAAACCGTTAACAATAATTTACAATAAATCGTTACAGACTGGTACTTTTCCTACACGATGGAAAATTGCACATCTAACGCCCATCCACAAAGAAGGCAGACTGGACGATGTTGCTAAATATCGTCCAATCTCTATTTTATCTGCATCTGGGAAGGTGTTGGAAGCAATTGTCAATAGAAAGCTTTTGAATCATTTCCAACAATACATTGATTCAAATCAACACGGCTTCCTACCCCGTAAATCTACCAACACAAACTTAGTAAGTTATGTGTGCGATATTGTGGATGTGATGGATGGTGGCGGTGAGGTACATGCAGTGTACGCAGATCTCAGGAAGGCATTCGATTTGGTTAACCACAATCGTCTTCTGGCCAAACTTGCCGAAAAATTAGTCTATGTTCAAATCGAATGTGTGCAAGGTTCCCTCAGGAGTACCTCAAGGCTCTCACTTGGGTCCGCTCTTTTTCTTGATCTATATCGATGATATCAAGAACATTATTAAATCTCACTTCAAACTATACGCGGATGACTTAAAAACCTACCGTGCAATTAATAATAATTCTGATGCCAAATTAATACAATCTGACCTTGATAATGTTTACAAGTGGTGCCTTGACAATTACATGTCTTTGAATTTGCAAAAATGTTGCCATATAAAATTTACGAGAAGAAAAAATACTCACCCTACAGTTTATACAATAGATAATGTCCCTCTAACAGACGTGACAACCATCCGTGATCTGGGAATAATTCTGGATAGGTCTTTAAGTTTTAGGTTCCACATAGATGAAAAACAAAGCGGACCTCTCGAATCTCGGGTTTTATCAATAGACAGATGAAAATATTCAAGCAACCAAGTCTCACAATTTTAATATTTAATACGTTTGTTCGCGGTATTCTTGAGTATTCCAGTACGGTTTGGAATCCTAGTTACCAAGTGCATATTAATAGAATAGAACGTATTCAGAAGAGATTCCTGTATCACCTAACATATAATGACTTAGGATGCCAAAACCTAAAATCATACGAACAACGCCTGTCAACATACAAAATGGAACTTCTTGGCACAAGACGAAAAATAGCCGATATTATGTTTCTATACAAATTAATACACAACCTTACCGATTCTCCTGATATACTGCAACGCGTGGCTATTTTTGTACCGCGAGCGGGTAGTCGGATATGCAATCGAAAAACTTTTCACCCACCGCATTCGAAGACAAATCTTGGCCAGCACTCGCCCATATACCGTATGTGTTGTTATTCTAATAACATTTGTAAAGACATTGATGTCTTCCGTCTCGATTCTCTTGCCTCTTTCAAGAAGAAGCTAAGATCTTTTTACACACTTTGAACTAAAGTTTTTGTTTCCATTTAGTAATGTAAGATTTTTCTATTATGCATGCCGTGTTCACATCTAGTAGGATATAATCTTAATTAAGTTTGTTGCGGTATTTTATATGTATGTTTGATTGTATTCAGTTTTGTGAACCAAATAAAAAAAAAACAAAAAAAATGTCTTTTTAAAAATGTTTATTATTTATCTATTTTTAATATTATTTATTCATTGTTTCCTTTTGTTGGTGTTGTATGTTGTATCTTAGTTTTTCTTTTTTATTATGTTTTTTTCTTCTCTCTCTCATTATTTATACAACATGCTTAGCAACATGTTTAGCATTATGGTTTGAAGTAAGCAAGCAACCTGTAAGGTTTTGTATAAATGGGACTAGTATGCGGTTTCATGTCAATTGTTTGCTCGTATACGGGGGTAGTGGATAATTTGTCCCCTGGTAAATGAAAAATATCAGGGAATTTAGCACAAATTTGCTCTATTGATATTTGTTCCTCAGTATTTAATTGTTTTAAATTTAATAAGGAAAATAATGTTTTCACCCTTTCCGAATGAACTACAGATTTACTAAATTGACAAATATAATATTCACTTCAATAATTAGCTCTAACTGGAAACCAATTCAATTTAACGTCTGTGTCACGAGTATTTAAAATACGAATAGGCATTTTTCCATTTACTGGTTTGCTTATACTGCTCGCTAAATAAACTCCATCACTTAATTGCTGATTTTTCACGACACACGCGTCTTTTAATTCTGTATCAATATAATGTGTGGATTCGCTACGCCTTGGTATAATTAAATAGTTCCTATTGGAATTTGGCTGATTTTTCTCAAATGATATTGTTAATAGTTCATTGTTGTTAACAAATAATTGTAAAGTGTCATTTTCAAAGTTTAAAATAGCTTTATATTGTGACAAAGAGTCTTGACCAACAATGCCATCTGTCTTACACGGTAATTTTTTAAATAGAGGAAGTGCAGCATATTTGGAATACAAGTTTGTTTTTAGGGAATATTGAATAGAAAAAACGGGTTAATAAATTGAAAAATGCATGAAATAATCAATATTATATTTTATTTTAATAATCCAAATTATAAAATTAAACAAAACTGTCAAACAGGAACTGTCGTAGCTCTGTCGGGTTATTTTAAATTAAAACAGAAGACTGCACAATTAATAGGTTTAATTACTACATATCAGAATCAAGACCGGCTCACACCGATACAAAGAAATGCCCGAATGCTATGGCTGGCGTGTGTCGATGAAGAAGAAGCGCGGCGCTCGCGCGGCCGTGGGTTTTTATACCCCGTCCCGCGCGTCGCCGCCTCTATGGTCGATGGGCATACTAATGTGCCGACATATTCCCCGGGTTGAAGAGCTTTCTTCAATCTTGGATTGGAAGTGGGCAGATGCTGTTGAAACCACGACGAATGGTGCCCTTCTTCGTCTTGATTTCTGCCACTCTCGTGACCCCGTCGACGCCGGGATAGGTCATGGTGACCCGACCCAGGGACCAGAGCAGAGGTGGTGCAGTTTTGTCCTTGATCAGGACTAAGGACCCTGGTTTCACTTCACCTCTTGAATGGAACCACTTGGATTTCGCCTGCAGCAAAGAAATGTACTCTGTATGAAACCTGTTCCAAAAATGCTGTCTAATGAACTGGATACTCTTCCATCGATCCAGCCGCGTGATGTTGGTTTCAGTCACCTGAGGAGAAGGCACCGATAAGTGTCGTCCAATTAGGAAGTGGGAAGGAGTAAGTGTCGAAAAATCGTTAGGGTCCGAAGAAATAGGAGTGAGAGGACGTGAGTTTAACACCGCCTCTATATGTGTTAGACAAGTAGTCATTTCCTCAAAGGTTAAATGAGTAATATGCAGCAATCTTTTTAAGTGGTGCTTACACGATTTTACAGCAGCTTCAGCCAGTGAATTAAAGTGTGGGCTGTATGCAGGCGTGAAAACGAATTCAACGCCCAGCTGCGCTATTTTAGTTGCAACATCAGACGATTCCAAGAACCTACGCATCTCGTTCGATGCACCTACAAAGTTTGTCCCGTTATCGGACGTGATACTTCGAGGCTTGCCTCGACGCGCCACGAACCGATTTAAAGCGGCCATGTAAGCCTCGGTGGTGAGGTCGCTGACGAGCTCCAAATGAACGGCTTTCACTGCTGAGCAAACAAAGATGCACATATAAGATTTTGTTAGTTTGCAACCACGGCCTATACGATTGGCCACCAATACTGGTCCCGCGTAATCAACGTAACTATACAAAAATGGAAACTCAAGCTGAGTTCTAGAATGGGGTAAATGACCCATAATTGGCTGTATGCTTTGAGCCTTGTGTCTGCAACACCTGAGACATTGATTTACCACAAGTCTAGACAAGTTTCTGCCACCTAACGGCCAATAAGTCTGTCGAATGTGCGACAGTAATAATTGTGGACCAGCATGTGCAAGCTCTAAATGTTGCATGTGGAATATAAGCTTAGTTAGAACATGTTTACTGCATAATACTATTGGGTGCTTAATATTAAAATCATAGGGAGAATTATCAAGCCTTCCGCCCACGCGGATGAGGTTATTATCGTCTATAAAGGGAGACAAGGGCAACAACCTACTTTTGCGTGGCAATTTCTGACCAGATTCTAAAAAAATATACTCTTCATGAAACATTTCAAGCTGTGAAAAGTGTATAATTAAATGTAATGAATTTTCAAGTTCTGAAACAGAAAGATTGCCACACAATTTATTTTTATTTTTTAGATTATAAGTAAATCTTAGTACATAAGCTAATATTTTTTGTATTTTTGTTAGACTAGAATATCTTGTTAATACTGTATGTATAATTGATGTATGAATGGTTGTATCAGAATGATTATTAATATTAGAATGATTCACATTACTATCATTTTTAATGAGATGAGTCACTACTTCCGGCAAATTATCTCTCCCTGTGTTGGGTATTTTGGGCCACTCGGTTTCATCATGCTTCAAAAAGGAGGGCCCAGACCACCAGAGGGGTGTGTCGTTAATAACGTCTGCCCTAAGACCACGGGAAACAAGATCCGCCGGGTTGTCCTTCGACGGTACGTAGCTCCAGGTATGACCAAACGTGATTTCTTAAATTTCATTGACTCGGTTTTTAACAAAAGGTTTCAATTGACTAGAGTTAGTAGAAAGCCAAGCTAGAACTATGGTTGAGTCACACCAGAATCTACATTTGTGAATGGGTATGGTAAGCGATTCCTGAACCTTAGCACACAGCCTTGCACCTAACAAAGCTCCGCAAAGCTCAAGTCGCGGTATCGTTGTAGGTTTGATAGGCGCTACACGGTTTCTAGAGACTAGAAGCTGGACGCCCATAGATCCATCACTACTGCAAGACCGAATGTACACACAAGCGCCATACGCCTTCTCAGATGCATCGGTGAAAATGTGTACTTCATGAATAACGGAATCTTCACGCAAAACCCAACGAGGAACTTTTAACCTATTTAATGATGTTATGCTACTCACAAATGTAGACCAAATATTTTGAATGTCGAGCGAAACTACGTCGTCCCAGTCATATTTTTCTAGCCATAGACGCTGCATGATTAGCTTTGCTTCGACGACGCATGGACCAACGAGGCCTAATGGGTCAAAGATTTGACTGATAACAGAGAGGACATGACGCTTGGTGACTTTTGTAGTGGAAGTGATATTAATTGAATATGTTAGAGTATCTGAGTCACATACCCAGATAAGCCCTAGGGTTTTTGATGGAGTAGGATACGTACCTTGCTCCGAAAAATGCAATCTATTATGTAACACGTTACTATCAGTAATTTGATTATGAATTTCAGGATGATTTGATCGCCATTTACGTAAATTAAATTTAGCAGAAGATAGAACCGTTTGTACCTTTTTTGCGATTTCAATTGTCTCAGCTATAGTTTCCCCTCCACTAAGAAAGTCATCAACGTAGAAGTCACGTCGTATGGCAGATTGGACACGCTCGTCCTCAATGTTATCAGCCAAAGATACTAGACACTTAGTGGCTAAGTAGGGAGCTGAAGCAGTACCGTAAGTGACGGTGTTCAAAGTGTACGTCCTAAGGGGTTCTGAGGGATCAAACCTGAAAATTATTTTTTGAAGAGGTCGTTGAATAGGATTCAACTCAATGGCCCTGTACATTTTTTCCACGTCACCTGAGACCACGTACCTATGCTGACGAAAACGTGTTATAATAGAAAACAGTTCGTCTTGTACTACGGGCCCGACCATCTGAATGTCGTTAAGAGACACCCCGGTACTAGTAGGGGCCGATGCGTCGAAGCCTACGCGCAGTTGTGTTGTGGTACTGGAACTACGTATGACTCCATGATGCGGAATGTAATATTTAGTAATGGAGTTTTCAGGTGATGGAGTACAGTCGGAGTCCAATGTCATGTGACTTAAGTGTTCATATTCTTTGATGAACTCAATGTATTTACGTTTGAATGAAGGATCACGTTCAAATCGTCGTTCAAGGGATAAAAAACGATTCCTTGCATTTAGGTAAGAATGACCTAATGAACTTGGATCTCCCTTTAAAGGCATAGTAACGACAAATTTTCCATCATTGTTACGAAATGTGTTTTGAGCGAAAAGCTGCTCACACATTCGCTCTTCAAGTGAGTTCGAATGTTTAGAGGAAACATTGTCAAGCTCCCAAAAGTAAGTAAGATCGGGAGTGACACTAGAATGATGGCAACAATGATTTGAAGATAAGCTTGTTGAATGTGAAACACTACCGGATACAAGCCACCCGAGCTTGGTCTCACACAATGTAGGTAAGTGCTTTCCTAAATCAATAGTTTTATTGCCTATGACATTCCAAAAGACATCAGCCCCTACCAGGATATCTACGACCGACGGAACGTTGAAGTTCGGGTCTGCTAGCATAAGACCTGAAGGAATAGGAACATGACTAATATGCACGAATGAAGACGGTAGAACTTTGGTAATTTCAGGTAAAATATGACAATCTATATCTACAGTAAAGGCACAGCATAAAGATTCTATTGTGAGGTGACAAGACTGTGTGCTGGTGGAGACATGATTATTTATACCCGTTACCTTAGTGCTCGTACCGCGTCGTAACAAACCCAACTTCTCAGTTAAACTCTGCGTAATAAAGTTCGCTGTACTGCCGTTGTCCAGCAACAAGCGCGCAGTGTACTTCTTACCCGTCACGCAGGTCACGTTCACCAGGGCTGTGGACAGTAAAACATGCGAAGAAGTAGCAAGCTGCATAGAATTGGCGGAAAGCACAACGTTTGGAGCAGAAGGCAATTCAGAAGGCAAAGCTGCAGGCAATGGGTTTGTGTAGGATTTAGGCTCATGTGAGTCTAAGGCCCGTATTAATAAACCGATATCAGCGTAAGAGCGAGATGTTAAGATCCTGTTTGATATCCCGACATATTAATAAACAAAACTTAATACGCGGTTTAAGACCTTGTCATCACCTGAGATCGTGTTGTTTAATAAACATTACTCGGGTTTCAAAATCGGTATTAGGATGGTTATCAAGACCACGATTGTTAAGTTCAGTCGACCCTGGACTTAATATCGTGAACTCGTACCTAAATATTTCGCGGGAACCATGAATGTTGAGAATATTATTTCCGAAATCAATTATTATGATGAAGTTGAATAATACGATAATATTTTATGGCCTTTTCAAAATCTATTAGGTACCTAAAGTTTATATAAGTACCTAAAGTTTATATATACCTACAGGAGATCAAGCTAGCTTGAATAGGCATTTTTGACTCCATTATCGAATATGAATAAGTAACATAACATCACGCCTTTTATTCCCGAAGGGGTAGGCAGAGGTGCAAATTATGCCACTGTACAATGTAACACCCACTTTTCACTATTTATGTTATTAGTCCCATGTAAGCCTGAGCATATTGCCATATACCGGGCACAATTCCAGACTCCGTGCTACTAGGTACTGATAATTTTTAAAAACCCCAGTAATACTTTGCCCGACCCGGGAATCGAACCCGAGACCCCTTGCCCGGCAGTCGCACTTGCGACCACTCGGCCAACGAGGCAGTCGATTAATAAGTAACTTGTAAATAAACACGAAACACTGATGTGATTGTATTATCAAGTACCTAATAAACAATTGAGAGAAAGGGAATCACAGATTATAATAATGAGGTGACGCGAAATCACTGGCATGTGCGTTCGTCATAAAATTAAACGTAACTTTATAATAAACAATGCTTTTTATGGTTAAAAAAATCATAATACAATATAAAAAAGTAATATAATTTCCTAAAATTTTAATCCATTTAAACTGGAAATAATCTTTTATTCCTATGCAAACAGAGTTGAATATTATCGTTCTACACAGCTATTACTAAACGCAATGAACGAAAGATGTATTAGTTCGTTCGCTGTGACGTAACAAGTCTTAACATCAGGATTTCATTGAGTGTCAAATTACGAATCTTGATACCTCGATCCAAACCGCGGTATCACCTGAGATCGTGTGGATATAGGTTTATTAATTAGCGTCGACATTAAGATGCTGATCGCATCTTGAGAACGTATCAACTAATGCCGGTCTTGACATCGTGATTGAGATCTATTTATTAATACGGGCCTAAGTGCAAAAGCGTATTATGCTTCGATTTGCAATATTTGCAATGTGAAAAGGTACATTTATTAGCAGAATGCCCGAAGCGTAAACAATTAAAGCAAACATTGTATTCGCGGGCCTTTTGTATGCGAGCCTCAATAGATAAGCTTCTAAATGAGTCACATCTGTATAAAGTATGTGCTTGGGAGCAAAGCGGACATTTGTTGTTTTTATGATTATAGTTTGATTTTTTATTTTGTATTTGAGTATTAGTTTTAGAATTAATTTTATTTATGTGACTATTGTTTAAGGCTACAATAGAATTATGTTTTGAAGAACAATTATTCGATTCAACAGATTCCAACCAGTCGGCTCGCTTGCCTAAAAATGAACAAAATTGTTGTAAAGTAGGATCATCGTTGTTTAAAGCAGTATTCCTATTTTTTTCCCAGTCACGACGAGTAATGCTATCTAATTTTTTTACCATAAAATAAATTATAATTAAATCCCAATGTTGTGTAGGCTTTTTTAATGTTGTCAGTGCCCTAATATTTTTATTGATTAGATCAACTAAATTTCTTATACCAACACTTGATTCCATAAGTATTGGTTCCACATCATCAAATAAAGCTCGCAAATGGTTGTCCACAAGAAGACGGTTATTATTGAACCTTTCACATAGCAGGTCCCATGCAAGTTGATAATGTTCGGCCTTAAAATCAATGTTTTTAATTATTAAGGCCGCTTTGCTCTGAAGTGAAGCTCGCAAGTAGTGGAACTTGTTTATGGCGTTGATGCTAGCATTGTCGTGAACCAATGAACTAAAAGTATCTCGAAACTCAAGCCAGGATTGGTAGTTTCCATCAAAATGTGGCAATTCTATTTTTGGCAAACGAACAAAATTATTCCGTGAGGAAATATGTGCACCTGAGTCAACATCCTTGAAGCCAGCCTCCGACCCGACACCGTTGTTCGAAGCACTGAGCAGGCTGCGCGTGAGTGCCACCAGACTGAAGAACTGGCGGTCAAAGTCCTCACGCTCAGTAAACGTGGACTCGGCATCGTCGGCAAGCACTTCAATTTGAGTCTGTAAATCATCAAATTCGGCGTGTAAGCTTTGGAATTTAATAAAGCGTTCTTCCAAATCTAGACGCTGCAACTGTGAAATAGCGGCACTACTTTTAATTAATGTTAAATAATTGTTGTAAATCGTAAGCTTCGATTTTACAGAACTGCGTTTCTTAATTAAAGTTTTTAAACTGTCTGCCATGATAAAATATTATAAGATTAAATATAAACTGGTTAAACAAGTACTAATGAGTTAAAGGAATGTATGCAAAAACAGCTGTGCGATAAGAAAAGGTACCGAGATTCACGATGTGACACGTGTTCGCACCTCGTTAGCAAATTAGTTTTTGTAACTATGGAATATTTATACGTGAGTTATTGATACGTAAGCAAATAACTGCAGTATTACAAGCACTATTTGAAATGAGATACGGGCTACTTGTTAAAGAAAGTTATGGGAAGCTGGGAAACGATTTTTTGGCAAGATGAAAGTTTTGGAAAGTAACTAATTGGAACGACTCACTCAAATACAGTATTATACTCCCAAGAATGACATCGGCTTCCACGGTGACCACGTAGTCTGCTTCGGGGACGACTTCTCTGTGCTTTCGGCGACGTGGTGCGCGGGGTACAAAGTTCACTCGACGCGCACACGATGACCGATGACGTTGATAATGATTTGCAAAATTTTACTGGGCAACTTAATAGCTCGAAGGACCAAATTGTCGTAGCTCTGTCGGGTTATTTTAAATTAAAACAGAAGACTGCACAATTAATAGGTTTAATTACTACATATCAGAATCAAGACCGGCTCACACCGATACAAAGAAATGCCCGAATGCTATGGCTGGCGTGTGTCGATGAAGAAGAAGCGCGGCGCTCGCGCGGCCGTGGGTTTTTATACCCCGTCCCGCGCGTCGCCGCCTCTATGGTCGATGGCCATACTAATGCGCCGACAGGAACCTTCTAAAAATAATTATTTTAACAAAAATTACCAAACTTCTTTTTTGACAAAGGGTGCAGATAATTTGGAATATAGTATTCCAAATTAACAGCATGTTTTATCTATAGGTAAGATTAACATATTTCTTTTAGAAATCTAGGTAAAATGGTGTTCAATTATTATGAAATTTTAAATGGTTTAAGAAACAATTAACAATATTATTATAAAATGTTTAACAGAATAGTATTACTTATTAATTCTTAATTAAATCATTATGTCAATCACAGATACATGTTAATTTGAATCTACAATTCCTATAAATTAATTTTTGCAGTAATCACAGATGTACACACCGGTTTCATAACCGCCACAAGCACAGTGAACCCATAGTTCACACATTAAACATTGCACCCATTCTTCACCTTTTTTATCATCACTGTATTTTCCATTACAGAAAAAGCATTCAGCATCTTCATCAGAAGGGGCTGCACTCTCATTTGTTACTGCCTCATCATCGGACAAGTCTGTGTTATATCCAAAATTATCATCTAGATTCGAGTCTGATGATTCACTTTCTGTCCTATTCCTCTTTTGTCTTTTTTTCGGAATATTTTTTTTATCCTTTCTCTTTGCAGCTTTTTCACGTTTTTTCTTTTCTTCATTAGACTTCTTTGACTGCGCATTTTCTAAATCCTTCTTATAAGGAGAACTTGAAATTATTGCCGATCTTGCCGGCTTTCGGCCTCTATTGCTAGATGGTTTCCTTCTTATTGGCACTGGGGAAATATCAGATGGTGTAACCAGGGAACCGTTTCCTATTTCAGTAGTAGCAGCAGATGGTCCTGGTATATTTTCATTGAAATTGCTGAGTTGCAATGAAGTTACTGTAGTTAGGGCGGATGAAGTGGGTAGTGTCGGAGTTGTTGGCGGATTTTGTTCTTCGAAATTGTCAGCAGCAGCTAAATAATCAGCTTCAGTAAATATATTACGATTAAATGGGTATATGCCACTGTAGCCACACTAGCCATAGCACAAGCTACAAGGATTTAGACCATCGTTTAACAGAAACCAAGAAGCAGACAGCTCTGAAAAGAGCTATATTATTCAACGTTTTTGACCACCTCTGTTAACACAGACAGCTCTGAGAAGAGCTATTTTATTTCACGTTTTTGATATGCTCTGTTAACACAGAAAGCTCTGAAAAGAGCTATTTTGCTGTACGTTTTTGATCCTCTGTCTACAAGAGACGAAGTAACTCGCCGATGCCGCTGCCAGTATCACGCGCCGACCAACGCGCGTAGGTATCGCAGCGCGGCACGGCGCACGGCGTTTGCATCTTCACGGCTCGACGGTCGCAGGAGGAAAGGACAGAGGCACGCGTTACGCAATATTTATAGCGGCGCGAAACTCAGCGCGCGGCGCTGCGGAGGCGCGTCCTCTTTGCACGGACCTCACACTCATCGACTATCTCGCTCTTTTATCGGCTATCCTTTTCTTTCCATTGTTCACGTTGTAAATAAAGTTCTGTCCTAAATAGTGTAACGCTATTGGCTATAATTTAGGCGATGTTATTGGTGTACAAATTTCTAAATTTTATTTATTTTTAATTTAATAGTTTTAATTGGTTAATGTACAGAATTAGTTGTAAGTAGCACTAGTACCAATTTTTGTATAAAAACAACCACCTCCGGCTAATAAATACATTCGTTCTACGACAACAAGTTGTTTCACTAATAACAACTGATCTCCAAAGTGGTGACCCCGAGCAAGAACAGCAAGAAGAAGAACAAATCCCTGCTGGAAGAAAGAATCCCTGCTGGAAGAAAATTAATTATTATCCAACATCAAGATGGTAAATCCCTGCCCGACGGAAGACCTAACCCACACCGTAGCGAAGACGGAAACAGCTGGCATATCCCTCACAATGCGCATTCCACCATTCTGGCGTGACCGACCACGTCTATGGTTCATTAGCTTCGAATCAGCTACCAACGACATGAAGAAGGGACAGGCTCAGCTCGCCCAGATGGTCATCGCACAGCTCGAACGTCAAGACATCGAGCAAATCATGGACCTCCTATACAACCCGCCGGAGACGAATCAATACGACGCAATCAAGGAACGTCTCATATCTGCCTATGAAGAGTCCGACAGCCGACAGTTCCAGAAACTACTGTCCGAGATGGAACTCGGCGATCAGAAGCCTACGCAGCTACTCCGCCGCATGCGTAACCTAGCCAGAGACAAGGTCCCTGACTCCACGTTACGACTCATGTGGACCAACCACTTACCATCACACATCAGATCCGTCCTGGCCGTCAGCGAATCATTTAGCACAAAAACTGAGCTGGAAGAGCTTGCTCTCCTCGCTGACAAAATGATGGAGCAGTCCGCGTCAACTACAGAAGTCTCAGCAATACAACCATCACCAGCACAGTCCACGTCATCATCACACACCGATACACAATACCTTATCAACGAGATAAGAAAATTATCATTGGAGATCGCCGAATTAAAGTCAAGACCAGAATACAACCCCGACTACCGCCGCCGCCATTACCCATCTCAGCAACGCACACGCAGCACGTCACGTTCACGGAATCGTGATTCATCATCACCTTCACCATTCTGCTACTACCATAGGCGCTTCAAAGAACAAGCTCGACGCTGCACACCTCCCTGCTCATTCAAAGCAACGACCTCGGAAAACTAAACCGAACGTTGGCGGAGGCGGCTACCGGCGTTCAAGAGAAATCACACCGCCTACACATCACCGATAGAAACACAAACTTATCTTTCTTAGTCGATACCGGAGCCGACATATCAGTGCTACCGAGAAGAAAAGGAGAAGTTGGAACACCGCTACCATTTAAACTGTACGCTGCGAACAACACAACTATAGCTACGTATGGCGAGAGAACACTAACTCTCGACTTCAACTTACGACGTCCGTACAAGTGGACATTTATAGTAGCTGATGTTTCAAGGCCAATCCTCGGAGCAGACTTCCTCAAACATCACCAACTCATTGTCGACTTAAAAAACGGAAGATTAATCGACGGCGTCACGAGCCTAAAAGTCAACGCCCCGGTGCGAGTGTCAGACGTACCTACCGTACGCAGCATCAATATGTCACAATCTTACCACGACATATTAGCACAATATCCCGGCATAACAAGACTAACATCAATGAAATTAAACTCTAACATCAACGTGCAACATTACATCGAAACCCGTGGACCGTCATCGATTCGAAACAGTGAAGAAAGAATTCGAAAATATGATTGAGCAAGGACTATGTAGACCTAGCAAGAGTCCTTGGTCATCACCTCTACACATCGTGCCTAAGAAAAATGGCGATATTAGAGTATGTGGTGACTATCGCCGACTCAACTCGATCACTATACCAGATCGATACCCAGTGCCACGCATCAAAGATTTCACTCACCACCTATCGGGGAAAACTATATTCTCCACGGTTGACCTCAACCGCGCTTATCAACAACTCAGTGTGCGAGAAGAAGACGTCGAGAAGACCGCTATCATCACGCCAATGGGACTATTTGAATTCCCACGTATGTGCCCCGGTTTGAAAAACGCGGGACAAACGTTTCAACGCTACATACATGAAGTACTACGAGGATTAGACTTTGTTTTCCCATTTATCGACGACTTACTACTTGCATCTGAAAACGAAACTCAACATCGAGAACATCTCCACACCGTATTAAAACGCTTAGAAGACAACGGCATTACCATCAACCCCGCTAAATGCAATCTAGGCAAACCTGAAGTACAGTTTGTTACACCGTATCAGCTGATGGAATCAAGCCGCCGCAACACAAAATCGAAGCAATCACTAATTACCCGAAACCAACGAACATCGAAGAACTAAGAAGATTCCTCGGCATGATCAACTTCTATCGTGATCACGTACCGAACGCCGCATCGAAGCAAGCACCACTAAATGCCTACCTACACAACGTCAAGAAGCGCGATAAGACCCCGATCACGTGGACCGAAGAGGCGACGCAAGCATTCGAGCAATGTAAAGCTAGCATCATAAACGCAGCTCTACTCGCTCATCCATCTCATCACGCAACACTCGCCTTATTCTGCGACGCATCAGATAACTCTGCCGGTGCCGTACTACAACAATACCTACATAATACGTGGCAACCGCTCGGATACTTTTCCAAGAAATTCAACGACGCGCAGAAGAAATACTCCACTTTCGATCGAGAGCTACTTGCAATGTACATGGCAGTCAAACATTTCCGGAAGATATTCGAAGGTCGCCATCTCATCATATTCACCGACCACAAGCCGCTTACATATGTGATGTCCAAGACTCAATCAAATTCCGAAACTCAGAGGCGAACAAGACAGTTACTATTCATCAGTGAATTTACCACCGACATTCGACACGTGAGCGGCAAAGACAACATTGTTGCCGACACCCTAAGCCGCATAGAATCCATCACATTCCCATCTGCAATCAACTACAACGACATAGCGAGTGCGCAAGACAAGGACAGCAACATTAAACAACTGTTATCACAAGAAAACGTAACTTTGAAGAAAATACCTATACCTAACAGCGACATCGAACTATACTGCGAAACATCGACCTCTTATGTACGCCCGTACATACCTAAACCATATAGAAAACAAGTATTTGACAGTGTACACAACATCAGTCATCCCGGTACACGCACGACTCGCAAACTCATTACTCAAAAATATTTCTGGCCATCAATGAACGCAGACATCGGTTGCTGGACTCGAACTTGTATACTTTGCCAGAAAAGCAAGATACAACGACATACGCACTCGAACGTCGGATCTTTCCCGCCAACCGAGCGATTCCAACACCTACACATTGATATCGTCGGACCACTACCTACAACACCTCAAGGTCACAGGTACTTAGTAACGATGATCGACCGACTAACTAGGTGGCCCGAAGCAATACCTACCGACGAAATATCAGCTGTTAGAATCGCCGATATTGTGTACCAACACTGGATCGCCCGATTTGGATGCCCGACTACCATCACAAGTGATCAAGGTCGTCAGTTCGAGAGTCAACTATTTCAAAACCTAACTAAACTAATGGGAATCAAGAAAAATCGTACTACACCATATCATCCACAAAGCAACGGCATAATTGAACGTTGGCATCGAACACTCAAGACTGCATTACGCGCCAAACTCGCGAGCGCAAGTACATGGACCGACGTACTACCTACTGTACTACTAGGACTTCGAGCCGCGCTACACTCAGACACAGGTATGAGTGCCGCCGAACTCACCTACGGCTACAATCTACGTCTACCTGGCGAATTTTTCACTACAAGTACCACCTGCACACCTGCTACTTTGGATTATACCTACGTTGACAACCTACGTAATATAATTCAACAAAACAAACCGCAAGTACCTACGAAGCATCACAGCAGCAATAAAAGCGTATTCGTGCATCAAGACCTACTCACGTGCAGCCACGTATTCATAAGAACAGATGCAGTAAAAAAACCACTTCAATCACCATACGAAGGACCCTACAGAGTGTTACAACGTACTGAGAAGGTATACACAGTACAATTACCCGAGCGTCAAGCAAATATATCAATCGACCGATTGAAGCCTGCATTTATACTCACCGAAGACATTCAAGATACTTTACCTCCAACCTCCAGTACAGTTACCTTCACATTACCTCAACCCAGCGTTACCAAGCAATTACCATTACCTTCAACCACCATTACCGAGGAAACCAGCAAGATTACCAGGAAAACACATGTACCGCAACCAACAGCGACGTCACATCCCGGCGATAAGAAAACTCGCTCGGGCCGTGTCGTCAAACTGCCGGTACGCTTCGCTTGAGGGGAGTACTGTAGCAACACTAGCCATAGCACAAGCTACAAGGATTTAGACCATCGTTTAACAGAAACCAAGAAGCAGACAGCTCTGAAAAGAGCTATATTATTCAACGTTTTTGACCACCTCTGTTAACACAGACAGCTCTGAGAAGAGCTATTTTATTTCACGTTTTTGATATGCTCTGTTAACACAGAAAGCTCTGAAAAGAGCTATTTTGCTGTACGTTTTTGATCCTCTGTCTACAAGAGACGAAGTAACTCGCCGACGCCGCTGCCAGTATCACGCGCCGACCAACGCGCGTAGGTATCGCAGCGCGGCACGGCGCACGGCGTTTGCATCTTCACGGCTCGACGGTCGCAGGAGGAAAGGACAGAGGCACGCGTTACGCAATATTTATAGCGGCGCGAAACTCAGCGCGCGGCGCTGCGGAGGCGCGTCCTCTTTGCACGGACCTCACACTCATCGACTATCTCGCTCTTTTATCGGCTATCCTTTTCTTTCCATTGTTCACGTTGTAAATAAAGTTCTGTCCTAAATAGTGTAACGCTATTGGCTATAATTTAGGCGATGTTATTGGTGTACAAATTTCTAAATTTTATTTATTTTTAATTTAATAGTTTTAATTGGTTAATGTACAGAATTAGTTGTAAGTAGCACTAGTACCAATTTTTGTATAAAAACAACCACCTCCGGCTAATAAATACATTCGTTCTACGACAACAAGTTGTTTCACTAATAACAACCGATCTCCAAACCACCAACTTTAAAACCATTTGCTGCAATTTCTCCTGTTTGACACTTTAAATATGCCTTGCCGAATAGCTCCGCAACATAGAAATGTGATACATTTTTTCCTGTTTGTTTCATAAAAAGACGGACTTCTTCGCTATAGTAGGTTTTTAAAGGACCCATAAATGTTCGATCGAGTGGTTGGATTTTATGGGTGCAATGAGGTGGCAGTGACAAAATAGTTACATGATTTTGTCTGGCTAAATCTATTAGTTCTATATTCTTCGTATGGCTGTAATGCCCGTCGAGAATCAAGAGCACTGGTGACGCTTCTGTAGGTTTGACGTATTCAAAAAAATGTTGAAACCATTGCGTAAAAAGGTTCGTTTGGATCCAACCTGATGGGTGTGCTTTACCTATAGAACCAACAGGTGCTCCTCTCATCAAAACATCAGACATATTTTTACGCGGAAAAATTAACATAGGCGGAACAAATATTCCTGCAGGGCTCATACATACCACAACAGTTATTAGGGATCCCCTTTCAGCTGACGTCATTGCTCCGATTTGTTTTTTCCCTTTCCGAGCTATGATTTTTGGTATTTTACTCTGAACTATAGAAATTCTACTTTCGTCAACGTTAAAGATGCGTGCTGCAGGAAAGGACTTTTCGGTTTGGATTTTGTCTAGATTGTCGTAAAACTCGTCCATTCTTTAATTATTTATTTATTTATCATTTTATGTACCTACACCACACAGACAATATTAAAAAGGACAACACATTATAAACATGAGGTACATAGGTACTGCATATCCCTTAAGGGATTTCTTCCTGCAGACCTGCGACAGGAAAAGGAAATTAAACATTTCTTTCTTTAGTGAAGCCATTGGCTCTTGCTTGAGAAGTTCCAGTTGGTTGTCTTATGGACAAAATTTGCTGATTTCGTTTTAAAAATCCCTTCAACCAGTATACACATACATACATACATAACATCACGCCTTTTATCCCCTTTTATTCAACCAGTATCTCCCAGCAAATCCCTCCTTAAAAGGATTATTTATATTATTTTTCACAGCTAACTGGTACGCTAAGCGGCGTAAATCCATTCTTGTCAGCCCATAAAATTTATTTTCCATAGTTAATATGTACTCGACTAGTTGTTTTTCTATAAGTGGTCCCAAAACTGGCCTTCGACCAATTACTTTATTCAATGTCGATTCGATCGGGGAATCTTTTTCATTGACCAGTCGAAAAAGTGTTGATCTCGGGACATTAAAGTGTTTGGAGGCCTTTAAGTACCCCATCTTTTTTTGACGAACTGCGGTGATTGCAGCTGCCATCTCTTCTTTCTCCCACTTCTTTCTTTTCTTATATTTGCGTTCGGTAGACATAACTTAAACAAAAAAAGAAAACAAATTACAAATCACTAAAAATGTGAATAAAATTTGGAATATTCCAAATTATGATCACATTTGGTATTCCATATTACCAACATGGCAACTATTACACAAAGAAATTTTTAAAAACTTTAATTTTACAATTTATCACATAATCAAAGCAAAACAATAAACTAAATGGACCATTAAAAGTAATTAATAGTTTTAACAAAGATTTTTTGTAAAATGGATAATGATTAACAAGGATTATATTCTTACCGAAAAAAAAATATGATTTTGACGTTTGGCTCTTGGGTGGTTTTTCGGCCGAAATGTCAATATGGCGCCCCGGCATTACAACTCAATCACGAGAGATGTCGTGTTGCGTTAAGTTTACGGAGACAAAATACAGATGTCGCCTACAGAATTTTGTAAACACAACTATTCCAAATTTTCTGCACTATTCCAAATATGCTGCACTTCCTCTACTATGAACTTATGAGGAAAATCATACTCGTTATAATTAAGTATTAAATGCACATAACCCTCGGAGTACAAAGATCCACCTATACCTTTCACGCTAACTCTTTCTTTATGGTAAGGAATGTGTAATCGCTCTAAACATTCCAAACTTATTCCCGATATAGATGCGCCGGTGTCTATTAGCAAGCTATGTTTATAATTACAAATGTTAAAAGACACTTTATTTAAATTGTTACAAGAAAGGATTATAGGTACCTCTATGATTAGTCACGAAAAAAATGATTAAGTGACTATTATTCGAAGTACCTGCTGTTGCTATCTGGCTATTCTCTGTTATAATGTTGACATTCCTTTGCGATCTGATACCCGACTCTGCCGCAGTTACTACGCGATGATTTGTTCGCTCCGCGATAACGATTGCCATAATTACTACGGTAGTTATTATTATTATAGCCATACGGTACCTGCTGCTGTAGACCTCGATACCCACGTGAATGGTGTGTTGCAAATCTACGTTGACCGCGAAACCCTCTGTGAGGTCTCTGAACCTGGTATTGCTGTCTATACGTACCCATGATTTCTGATGAACCACTAGGAATAGGTGCCTCTTCATCTTGGGCCGCCTGGATTGCCTCTGTCAAAGAAGTAAAATTACGCGCGGCAATTACGGTACTCAGACGACGGTCCCTCAAACCATCAGCAAACCGTTTGATTGCTAACTTCTCGTTTATGGGTTTTAGTAACTCATATTTCTCTGACTCACTGTCGGCTTGAGATACTGTCAAATTTACAAAAAGATCTGATATTTCTTTCCCATAATCGGTTACTGTTCTATTATTTTGCTTACAGTATTGCAATTTTGTTTGTATAGCGACAAAACTTTTTTGTGGTAGTAACAATTTTCGCATATCCTTTATAAGCTCAGTAACTGTCTCGTATTTTGATGATAATAACAATTTTGCACGCTGGGATAACCTGCTTTTCAACACAAACTGAATTAACTTAGTTTTACATGTTGGTTTTTCTAGCACAGAATTATAGTACTCGATACTTTCGATCAGCTGTTTTGTGTTATCAATGCTGTCATCCATGACAGACAATAAATGCAACGCAGTTTTAAGATCAAATGAATCCGTAGTCATGATTTCTATCGAGGGAATGCCCTCGCCCGCTGTAGTACAAAAGGAAATTACTTCTAAAAATAGGCTATCAAACTCTCTACAAGTCCTTGTAATTAAATTAATCTCAGAACTTGCAATAGATTTTAACTTTTCTTTATATAGTTCTAAAAACTTATTATACTTTATTAAAATATTATCTGCCTCTTTTCTTTTCGTCTCTAATATTTTTCCTTGTCGACGGCTGGGACCAATTTTTATTAAATAGTTTCTTATAGATTTTAACTCATTTACCTCTAGTATCAGACTTAATTCTTCAGCCATAACAGGTTAACAAAACATTTAACGCAAACTGCGACTAATGTAAACTCAGCGAGGATACACATAATAATTTTACTTAACATTATAGAGGTACTCTTATAATAAACAAACTTGTACTAACATGTTGTAGCTCTTAACATAAAACGTTACTGTCTCTATTTACTTAATAGTAAGCCACTGATATTGAACCGATCACATCACTACACTAGCACTCTACACATATTTTCGGACGACACCGACACTACACTACAGCTTACGACGTTGAGAAGGCTCTGTCGTGAAGATACCATCTGCGTATTGTCACCTCCCCAGCTATACATCAAATTCCTTGGACTTGTCAGTTTGTGGCATAGCAGTCAAGTGTGCCTGTTGTCTGCGTAGTATACTGGTGTATCGTTTTAACGTCATTTTGTTCACACAACGCTTATCTTCTTGTGGCAATGGTTATACAGCTTGTATGTTACCAGCAGCAATCCAATCAATAAAACGGTGCAAATAACCACCAGAATTACATTAGTGGTCTCATGAAGTTGCTGCGCACGAGCCGTATTGCTACCGACTCCAGCTGTCTGGGCAATCACCACTTCTTCTTTGACTTCTTTGGAACTAGAACCGCCCATTTTTCACCAACAACGACGAACAAAGATGCGTAACAATAAGACGTGTTGTATACGCCGTGAGCTCCGATGTTATTCTATTCATTTTAAAGACGCCTGTAACTTTCCACTTATTGTTTAGAATATTTTGCCCGTATATGGAGCACACGCGCTCGGCCCCGTGCCGTGCTATGATCCTGTCACGGTCGCCATGTAAGGTTGGGTGTTTGGATGAGTGTAATGAAACCAACGAGCTCCGAGAATACACTGACTATATTGTATATAGGATGCTTAATATATATCTTACGACTACTACACCACAGTCCTACACAACATATGCAGGCGAATGAGTTTGGAAGAGCAAGAACCAGAAGTAGATTTCCCTGAATAAGGTGTAAATATTACATATGAAAATATACCCGACAACCACATAAGCAACGATATTTATGAACGACAGTCCCTAATTAATAATTATTTCATGTAATTTTTGTAAATATTCAATATGTTATCTTTTTTTTGAGTTTAGCACTTAATTTTGTAGTAGTAATTAAAAATAATCATAAAAAATTTATTGTCTAATTTTATTATATTATTGCATAGAATTTTTCTTTTAAAACGCTTAGAATAAGAATAAGAATAAGAATTTTATTTGCTCAAACATGTGTGTGCATACAGAATTAAAATAATACAGCATGCAAGATCTTAGACAAAAGTGGTTTAGGAGCTAGGTAGGAGAGCCTAGTGTCCTAGAGGAGGTTTCTTCTTTTCTTCTAGTAGTAGTGAAACTCCGATGAGAGGTGTGGACTAGAATGATTTAATTCACCAAACTACGCTACTTATATTTCTATTTACATATTTACAATTAGACAATATCAGATATAGTTAGGTGATAGTTTCGACCAATAGCGGCGCGCCGGCGTGCGCGGGGCGCGCGGGGTGCGGGGCGCCGCTTTGCACACGGCACTATCGGTTCCTTCCGTATAAGTATGACCGCGCGGCGCGAGCGCGCGCATTTCTCCGAGCGCCGGCGTCGAGTGAAGACTGAAGACTACCTACAGATGAACCAATGAAGATACGACGAATGCAAGTGCTCCGGCTCCGGCTCCGCTTGCGCTGCTTGGCTGCTTGCTTAACCAAACCGCTTCTTTCGAAGCGATCGCTCGCGGCACGGTGTGATAACGCTGTTGCCGCAGTGATTATTATTGTTTCTATGCGATAGAGTCGTAAACTGTCTTTTTCAAGACAATTGGTTTCTTGTTTCTAAAACGGAGTAAGTCTAAAACTTTGGTAAAGGTATTGTGGAAGGTATATGGTAAGGTATTCGGTGGTACAGGTAACTAGTACTGCCGTCCGTTAACTTAAAGGGCGCAAAGCCACAAAATCAAATTTTGAGATATGAGTGAAAAACGCGGTAAATATTTCAAAACTATGCCACTTGAAAACCATTGGTCGTAAAACATTATAATAAACGTTCAAAGATAGCTTTTTAAATTTACAAACTAATAGCCATAACCTTGTTTAAATACAATTTGTTTTAAATAGAAAAAAAACACCTTTTCCCTTTCAGCAGTGCATAAATTGGTTATTTTTAAATAAATACTTACCTAAAAAGGTACACCTCAGCGACTTTATAGCTTATGATTTCGACATACTTGAAGTGTTTTATTTTTGTGTACAAAAACTATTCAAAATTACTTAGCTAAAAAGGCATTTAGTTACTTAGCGGCTTTATATTTATGTATTTCCGATTTCCATTTAGTATTCAGTCTTAGCTATATTACAACTATAGTATTTTAGTGTCCATGTAGGTAAGTTTTTTGAATTCAGTGTCTTTTTAGGAACATTTTCTTTCATACTTACTACGCTTAAAGGTCGTTAACCGTTAAAACTATTATCTTAACGGCTTTTTAGTTATGCATTAAGGACTGAATATTCGATAACAAAAACCAAAATATTTTCAATTCGTTTATTAACATTTTATAAAACTTAAAAATAAGAGGATATTTAAAACATAAAATGAGATCCTGGCTTGGAAAATTAAAACACCTGAATAAAAATTAACAAAACCTTTCAAAACAATTAAACAAAATTATTATGAATATTTGACATTTTTAATGTCTAACGTTATAATATTCTAAACCAATTATTACTTAAAATTAAAAAATGGCACTTGAATCAGTCTTTTAGTTTCTGAATTATATATTATTTGTCAGTCTCATTTGTATTTCTTACATCAATTACTGGTAAATTGTTCCAAAATGTTAGTTTGTGTGGAGGAATTATGGCAGCTAACTTATCTATGATGGTAGATTTTCTCGAAGAGTCAATCCCTTTTGGTGTTGAACGATAAGAAATACTCATGATATGAGGACTTTTCAGGTATTTATCGTTCATGAAACGCAATGCAGTAAATTCGTCGTCGAAGTTATTTTTATAATAAAGGTCAAAATCGTTTCGCTTAAATGTTACCTGTACCATGTTTTTTAAATATGCTCTAGGGTTGGATTTTTGAATGCGCCTATCTGATATCAAATTTGGAATGTTTATGAAGTTTTCTGGTTTGAGAGACTGTACTATTACTTTGCTGTTATTAATGGACGAAACAGCATCTACAAAATCTTGGAAATCATACAATTTCCCCTTTTTTTCATTGCTAGCTCAACTTGATGGTGCACTTGATCTGAGCTCATAAAAGTATGTCCAGGTTCAAAATAATACAACGTGATATTGTTTGTAGATATTAAATTACTGTTGACCATATGAACCAGCAATGAATATAGCAACCAGTTTTTGTTTTGTGCACTACAATTATCAAGCCAAATGTTCACATTATCAACATCACGATTACGAATCAAAAAGGCATAGAATGCACTCATTATGTCATCCTGTTTGCGTCCCGCTATTCCATCATGCCAAATAACAGTTACTGGTTTGTTACTATTGGTTATTTTTCCGACAGGCGCAAAAGTTTGATTGAAAGCAATAAGGCGCTGACAGAAAATAACTGACTTAAATGTTTCCATCCGGGGCAGCATAATGACTTTTTCCAAATCAGCAGTAAAAAATATTTGCTTTTCATTTTGTGGCAAACCTTTATGAGTAGTGTAAAGTTGTCTTGCTTTTGTATATTTCTCATGGTGCTGGTAGTACTGTACACAAATGCTACATTCCGCCTGCAAGTGGGCAATTGCATCATGCGTAGTCTGTTTATTGTGCAAGTGATATGACTCACACATCTCGCACTCTTCATTGCCAAGTCGTGTGAATGAAATGTTCATGCTTTTTAAATGCTTACGATAAAGCTCGTATGACACTGCTACATTTGGATTTTTTCACAATAATTTTTGTGCATGTGCCTGATATTAATATCACTTGGTAAGTAGCGTCTTAAAGGCGCATGCTCTCTTCTGTGGTGCGGTTCGTATGGATGAAAAGATTCGACGTGTTGGGTAAGTAGTTGTCGATCATATGCGGGTGTTTTTACGTGTTTGCCTCGGTGGTCAACATCATTCACATCATCAAGAAATCGTAAAACTTTGTCATTATTTTTTTTAAACCCAAATGTAGTTAAAAAAAAAATTTTACATACCTCACACACATTTCCGTCACTTGTTTTAAGTGTAAAGGACCTTCTTGCATTTCTAACTGGCTCTTTAGTATATTTTCTTTTCGGAACCGCTATAGATATTCTTTGCCGAATGTATAATCGTCTCTGTTCCCAAGTAAGGCTCCAGTATTCTTTATTTAGTTTATTCCGCTGTTCTTCATTTATATGCTTGGAACATTTTTTAAGACATTTTTTGTTACATCCTGGTTTTACAGTATATTCCATCATTTTAACTCGTCGAGTACCGGTTTTGCAGACACAATTATAGAACAATAGGTTGCGGTCACCGGTGACCGCTTGGTATTTGACAGTTTAATTTGCTTTTTTTCTTCAATTCTCTCAGCTAAACTGGTCTTATAAAGCTTACGTTTCTTAGAAGGGACGCAATTGAGGTTATTATTTCCACTGTCTTGAATGGCGCCGATGGTATTTCGACGCTTACGTGTAACATTTTCTAATTCTATGTATTTTACTTCACGGAAATCGATACTGCTACGTCTTTTCTTGCTTAAAGCCCTTTCGGTAGGATGCTCCGACTGGAGTTCTAAGGAATTTAAGTTGTTCTGAATCAAAGCATTTTGATCTAAAGTTGCGGCTGTAAGGTCAATGTTAAAATCATTAATTACTTCAGATGTATTATCCTTGTCAACAAATGAGTCATTAGGATCACAATCGACCGGCATTAAATGACAGTTTTTAGATGACATGCAGTCGGAATTGTTAATTATACTCTTGTGTATTGCTTCATTGACAGTATCAAGTCTTTTCTTTGACAAAATAATATTATAAATGGTTTTGACCGGTTGCTGTAGCTGGAGAGGTGCATGTCTGGCTGATGTTGATGCCTGTAAGTTACTTTTGACCAAAACCTTTTGACTTGAAGATGTAGTGGAAAAGTCTTCATCGGAATCATCACTTGAGTTGGGAACATAGTCCTTGTCGCGAACTGAGTCATCAGAATCGAAATCAAGGGATAACTGACTATTTAATTTTGGCAATGGTGATTCTGGCATAAAATTATTGGTAAAGTGTGCAGCCGGACTTCTTAAATTATTAGTTTCACACAGTTGTTGTTCTTCAGATATAGACGGCATTTTTTCATAACAAGTCAAATCCTTGAGTTCAAGCATACGTGGTTTACTTGGTGAAGGTAATGATTCACAGGCGGTATTACGTGAAGAAAAGGTCTCGTTCAAGTTATCTACATGTATTGCTAGATCTTGAAGGTAGTGAGAACGTAATGTGGTTTGAGTCTCGCAGAATTTGTCAAACACTTGGGAAGTCATGGAGTATGGCCGTGCGTAAAGTTTATTAATTGTCTTTTCAATTTTTGTATCCACTTTTATTTTCGTTCTTTCTTTGCTGTCATGTGATGTCGAAATTGTGGTAACACAATTATTTTCAGCACCTACCATATTAAGTATTGTTTTTGCTCGTGACGAAAACACCGATCTTCTGGATCTGTTAAAAAAAACATGCTAAAATGTAGATGGACACACCGAGCGACAGATAAAGCTCAAACTCGTTAGTCTGATCTGGTCAATATTCACGCCAATGAAATGATCTAGCTATAAACTAACCATCACATTATTATGGCAAATTTGAAACTGTATAATGGATATATAAACGATGTTTTAAGAACAAATATCTATATTTTTCATTTATTTCTGTGCACACAATACACCTAAAGAAAGAGAAACTTAAACCAATAACAAGTTCAAAGTATCATATTCACGTTTTGGCCATGCGATATTCGAATACCTTTGAGTACGTAGTCTGGACCGCCAGACTACGTACAGCATACGTCGTACGGTGTCGGCATAGGACGCAGACATAATAATTATTAAGCCAGCAAAATAAAATAGCCCAATTTGAATAATTCCGTCTACTATAAGCTGCCTAATCAATAATTAACTTACATCTAAGATCATGCAAAAATTATGGCGGCAAACCCACGGTCGACCGCGATAGCTATTTGGTAGGTAAGTAGGTATTTGGCATGGCGCACGGTAGAACGTTATAAACGTCTTCGTTCCCGGGCACCATTTTGAAGCTTTGCGCTTATGAGACCCATAAATTATTTATTTACTGCAATAACTACTTTAAAATAGTATTTACTTACCTCGGTATTTGGTCAGTCATTGTAAATATGGCGGGAAACCTTCCGCTCCACGAATGACACACGTCCTCCCGCGAAGACGACGACTTAGAGACTAGGGCCACAACTGCGCGGGGGCTCACCCCTCTCAAGGCGAGAGCACGTAGCGTCGTTTTAGCCAAGTATTTTGGCTTAGTGTCTTTTAAGCGGAGTATTTATACCATATAATGAGTAACTAAAGGTGGTTAGAGGTGTAAGAAAAGTATTTCTTGATTATTATTGTACGAGTCCTATGCTAAAACGTCGTTAGTAGATGTTAACGTCCTTCTAGTGTAGTAATATTATTAAACTCCTTTTTAGCTAGGGATATTTATAGAAACTAATAAACTGCTTCTTGGCTTAAAAGTAATTAAAGTATCTTTAAGACTTTTTAGTGTAGCAGCGTCGAAAAAACGTCTTTTTTGCCAAGCAAAACTTAGGAAAAATATTAAAAATTATGGCGTCAAGGGTTACATGTGCCCTTTTAGTTAAATAAGGATGGTTAACGTACTTTAAGTTACGTAAACTATTATTATTTTAGTGTTTAACGTCCTTTTCGTAAAAATTATTTCAAAAAGTATAAATGTTAAAAATATAACACTTAGACAGATCGATAGAGAATTTTTTTCTACATACAATGGCGCTGAAAGCTCAAAATCGACCCTCTGAGGGTTAACGTCTTTCTTGTTAATGGACGGCAGAGTAGGTATGTAGTCGTGCGGTGCGGCTACAGTGGCTTACGACATGTCTGCCATTTATCATGGCGTGCAAATATCTATTATATAAAAAAAATTTTTTGATGACTGTGAATTATTACCTACATTAATTTTAAAATTTACACTCATACCTACATTAAATATCTGCAGTATCATTATACATTATTAATTAATTTGCTTGCCCCAAACTAGTATTTTTCCTGTATCGTGGGTGCGTTTACAAAGATACAAGTTCACATACACATGACACCCAGACCCGGAACAACAATCTGTTGATCAAACAAAGAGTTGCTCCGTGCGGGAATCGAACCCGCGATACGTTGCGCGGCAGTCAGTTGCCCCAGCCACCGCACCAACTGTGCAGTCAAATATAAAAGTCAAAGTCAAATCATTTATTTCAATTAAACCATAGTTTGGTACTTTTGAAACGTCAACAAATACAAAATAAATAATACTCTGTCAGTTAGTCCGTCAGTGAAGCTAGGTGAAGCTAGGTGCTCATTCCAAAACGTAGATTCGAATAGAGAAGAACGAGCAAGAAACTCCATTTGTTACTCTTTTAAAAAAGTATGTTCTACAATGTCTCTAAAATATAGATGTAGTGTAAATATAATAAAAAATAGTATTTTACTTTTAAAAACTTTTTATTTTTGTACTTATTTTTCCTACTTTGTCAAATCAGGGTTAATTCTCCTTTCCAACTCCAATTTTCTTTTTTTAATAGTGGCTATTTCTGCTTCATTTTTCTTCTTTGTCTCATAATAGGCTGCTATAGCCCGATTTCTGGCTACCACAGATGCCTTAACATCACATGCAGCATTTTGGCGCTTCAATTTTCCTAAGAAAGAAGTAAAGAAGTGTAAGTTTCTTTATCCACTTTAACCATTACTCCAACATAAGTTATGACTACAGTTATGTAAATCATATATCATACCTAAAAAAACTTGAAATAACTTTTTATATTAAAACCATTGTCCAGAACCATAACAAAACAATGTATAGGTAGCAAGCTAAGCATATGGGAATGTAGCTTGGATAAAAAATGTATAATGAAAAAAATACCTTTGCTTTGAGTAGAAGAAAAAAAAAATTTTTGGTTGGTGGAAGCATGTGCAGAGGCGATAAAGCAGGAGGTGGAGGAGTAGTAGGAAGGGGATTAGTGATTTCCTCATAGGGTACAACAATAATATTTTGATCCTCCACCGATTTCTCAACCTCAACCAACGTGTTAGGAGCCACCTCCATTTCATCATCACCTCCAAACGGGACGCTGTAGCCATCACAGGTTGGCCCTAGTTTAGATGCAACTTTCTCAATGGCCTCATCTGGCGGTATATAGTCGGGCTTCCCACCTCCTGTCTGTAATTTAATATAGTTATTATGAGAGTAAATATAAATACGTTATTTAAAAAGAAGTTTTATCGATTATTGGCATCAAGATTACCTTCAAGTTATTCATTCTGATCTTAGTACTTCGATCCGTGCAGCTTTTTTTAGATCTTCCTATTTTAGCCTCAGTTGATCTGGTTTGCGAGGACTGGATGCAATCATTGAATTGAAGCTCGCTGTTAGTTTTCCCCATGTTGCAACTTTGAGCTGGTTGTTAGTTGCATTGGTGGCTTTATTGAATATAACTGGATGAGCCTGGACTAATTCCACCAGCACCATCACTTCTTCCTTTGTTAATGGTAGGGCTTTTTGTTGTTGCTAAAATAAAACCATAGGATAGGTATACATGTAAGAAAGAATCATTGACGGAGCCAAGAACATTGTTCAATAGCATGTAAGGCGATTATCACACCGCACGCTGTGGATCTTAAGGCCGGATTTTAAGCATGTGCAAATGGCATGGAAATACTTACTGCACTCATTGTAGGTACTGAAAGTAACTATTTAAATGCGATAATATTTGTAATACTCCAAAGTCACTGCACACAAACGATGCAAATGTCAATGTCAATCAAAATTGTGTTCCTATTCACGTCATATTTTTATAAGATAATTTTTAAGATTTCATACTTTTTAAGATTTCATACTTTTTAAGATAGAAGTAAGAAACGATAAAATAATAAAGCCATACAGAAATTTGTAATTATGACAATGCTTGATTAAATTTATATAAGGTTCTTGCTCTGGCAACACTGTAAGCCGGTCGTAATAGAAACGATCTCTTGAATTTTTTAATAAAATTAAATAGTTTTAATTGATAAACCTCAATAATTCATTGTTAAATAGTGTAACATTACACCTAAGTATTGTGTTCAGTGTTTTTGATGTGATTCTACGGCTAAATTAAACAAATAAATGTTATTTGTTCAATTTTGTGGGGCTTAGATTATAAAATACTTACCTGTGTGATATAAAGATAAATAAATAAAAAAAAAAAATATTTGTAATAACCATCTGACAATCTGTCAAAAGAACGACGGTGGATTTGAAATCATAAAACCAGGGGAGTATTGTTTTTCTTGTATTTATGCTATTAGAATTAGTTAACAACGTATTGTGTGGCTATAATTTCTATACCAACACCATTTACAAGTTTATTCTACTCAATATTTTGAGTAACGTCCCGTACCCACCGGCACAGTTTGTCTCCTTTTGCTTGACAGTAAGTGGAAGCAAAATCGACGACGAAAACATTAGCCCAGACAATATAAACTACATAACTGACTGCACATAAAAAATTAGGCCATTACTTTACTACATTTTAATATAATTACTTATCTACTTTTGTATTCTGTCCCTTCCCATATTATTTTACTTACTTATTAATAGTTATTCTTGTGTGTATCTTTAGCTTAGGTACTGTGTAATCTATCTATAGTAATCTATCTACAACCAATTCAAGAATTCTTTTACTTAATTTCCAGTTTAATCTCTAATATATTCTTATTTTAGGCCTACCTACATTGTTCACACTACTAGTGTTTTAATTATTGCTAGCACTTAGCTCCCTTTTATTATTATTTCAGAATATAACAAACATACTAAACAGGGAAGATGATGACTCGCAGGGCTACCACCATCAAGGACCTTGAGGAGAAACTGCAGACTACACTTAAGGAACTGGTGCGGTCGAAGCAGCTGTGCAGCCAATTACTTCAGGAACGGGATGACAGTGAGGTTGAAGTCAAGCTCATCATTGACAAGAATACAGCACTCAAGAATGAGCTTGCTGAACTACATGTCAAGTACACAGACATACTTGACCAACATAACCAGCTGCGGGGTACACCATCTCCACATTCCAGGAGTGTAGAGATACACATGAGGCTGCTTTGACAAAAATATCTGAATTAGAGCTGGAATTGTGCGATGCCCATAAAATAATCTCTTCCTCTCAAAGTTGTAAATGTAAATTTGTTGAACATCACACAAACACTCATACATTATATGATGAGTTGGTAGGCAGTAGGATACATTGTGAGGAATCAGAGCCAGTGACTATTGACCTGAGTGGTGATGACACCGTTCACATTTGTCCCTTTAAAAGCCATAATAAATTAAAAAAATATATTAAAATCAACAAATTAATAAAAAGAACCCATAATTTACTAAAAAAACAAAACTTAAGAAAAGTGAACCTGGGTCTGAGAAAGGATAGAATTAGTTTAGTCCAAGAACTTAAATCTTGCTCTAAAGAACTGAATATGTCTAGGATAATGTATGATTGTAATATAAGAAATCTTCAGGATGAATTACTAAAAAAAGAGGGTATGTTACGGGATATATTTGAAAAATATGAGGAGTCACAACATCAATTAAGCAAACGCTTGATTGAAGCGGGGGAGTTGATGGACTTGGTGAAGTACAATGTGGAGAGATGTGAATCCTTGACCAACCATATTTTCTGTAGTTGTGTGAACCAACCTCAACCTCCTGAGCTCTTACCTATACCTTCAATACCAACATACCCTCAGAAAAATAAAGTAAATAAAGTAATTAATGATAGTTATAAATTAAACTACAAAACTTATATTTTTGGTGATGAATTGGCATCAGGATTTGGTAAAATGTTACATGGTCACCTTAACCATAATTATATTAACAACAGTTACCATAGTCTGAGATTTAATAAAATAATTGAAAAAATAACTCGGACAGAATTAAATGTAAAGTCTATGATAGTTTTAACAATAGGTAATAGTTTAGGTATAAAAAGAAGGGATATAGTGAACGGTGTGGACACCTTATTACAACTCAACGTGGGAAAAGTAATGCTTTGTGCATTCCCGTATTCTAATTCTTTGTCACACTCTAAAAATAAACACATTGGTGTACTGAATAGTACATTACACCAACTGACATGTTGTCATAGTGACAAACTTTTATTTTTTGATACTAATAAGTTTATTAGTGATTTTAAATTGACAGAAAAGGGTATGTACCTTTCAATAAGACAAAGACAAACTATTGCTATACTGATAGCATTTAATATTAACATTGTTATAAATAATATAACAATTACTAGTTGTAGGGACGAATCTGTGCTGTCTAGGCAACCTAACAGTACTATGATAAATTTTAACTGTAACAACATAACTTTAACTAATAATACTAGTTTAAACTAGATTGTAAGACAACAGAACATACCATCATAGATAATGTTAATAGTACGGTATATTCTGGCAGTATATTTAAGACTCATTATAAAAATATATCACATAAGAATAAACAAAACAACTTGTTAACACTATTAAGTCAAAATATACAGGGCTGCTCATCAAAATTACTTGAAATAGAATTAGTTTTAGAAAAATTTAAGATTTAATATTATTTGTGTAACTGAACACTGGCTGAAGGACTATCAAGTAGAATCTATTCATTTTGAAAACTATTGTGTTGGCGGCTGTTATAATCGTCAAACAATGATACATGGTGGTAGCCTGATCTTGGTAAAAAATTCAGTAAACTATAAGGTAAGACAAGATATTGCATTACTATCAATAGAACACACAATTGAGTTGTCCTGTGTTGAGCTGGATAGGTATATTGTAGTATGTGTTTATAGGCCTCCTAACTTGCAGAATCTGAATTCTTTTAGTTCAGTAATGGAAGATGTATTGCAAAAAACGTGCTCCAATAGTAAATATATCATAGTATGTGGCGATTTTAATATTGATCTCTTGGAAAGAAATTCTAATTGTACTAACTTGTTAAGCCTCTTTAGATCTTTTGATTTGTCTAATGTTTTCCTGGAACCCACCTGAGTAACTTCCACCTCGGCAACATGTATAGATGTTTTTTGTAACTGTGATTATTTACATAAAGACATTGTAAATATATTACCATCTGATCACAGTGGGCTAATAGTAAATTTTGACACTATCCCAACTATACAAAAAAGGGAAATTATGTTCAGACAAATCACGGTTAAAAAAATTGAGTCATTTAATAACAACTTAAGTAATGAATTATGCGGCCAAATATGCGATAGTAAATACCCTAGTGAGATTTATGCAAACTTATTGTCCATTATTAACAGTTTGATAAAATGTTCCCTTTAAAACGTAAAAACATTAAATGTAAATTTGTATTCTGTGACTGGGCTACACCAGGTATTCGTAAAAGTAGGGGAAAGTTGTTTGAGCTCTATGGTATGAAACCATTTAATAATAGTGAGACTTTTCACAGCTATGTCTCCAGATACTCAAAAATATTCAAATTAGTTTGTAAACATGCAAAAGCCCTTCATATTAGCAGCAAAATTAGGACCGCGGAAAACAAAAATAAAAGGAAAGCTACTCATCTAGAATTTCAGTTACCTGTTCCTAGATTAGAGTTATTTAGACGAAGCTGTATTTACATGGGTCCCTTAATATATAACTCTTTACCAAAAACTATCTCCGGACTACCTTCAAATAAATTTAGTGTAATGCTAAGAAAATGGTTATGTCAGCAATGTTTTTACTCAGTTGACGAATTTCTAGCAAAAAACCCATGTAAATTCTACAATTGTGAGCGATCTGTGAGGTATAGACTGTAAACTTATAATTTAGATAAATTGTTAAATGTTCTATTTCTGTGATAAGTATTTGAACTGTATAAACATTTGCATGTCGCCAAGCGGCAAGATGGTATATGGCACCTTGACTATGTTATTATTATCACCATTATGTACCTACATTTTATGCAAATAAAAAAAAATAAATAAAAAAAATAAAAAAATAAAGACTACTTGGAATATAATTAATAACGAGACAGGTAGAAATAAATCACGTAAAGCTGAATTTAATTTAAATACCGAAAATGGACGCATTAGTACAAATTCGAAAGTTGCCCAGGAATTGGAAAATTTCTTTAAAAATATACCGCTTAAAACTACAGAAGCGTTGAAATCATCTCCAACTCTTTCAGTGGAGCTTCTTAAAAGTAATGTTAAAGAATGCCCTTCTGTTTTTCGGTTTCAGTACACAAACCCCCAAGCAGTCGTTTAAAGATATCAAAGTTAAGTCGACTGAAGATCTCTGGGGAATGTCGGTTAGGGTGTGTAGGGCTTTTATAGAGACTATAGCGCCTCATTTAGCTTTCATTTTTAATGAAAGCTAAATGGGGTTTTTCCGGATTTGATGAAGCACAGTAAAGTAGTTCCATTGTTTAAATCCGGTGATAGCGCGGAACCTAATAACTATAGGCCGGTTTCTATTTTACCAGTGCTTAGTAAAGTGTTTGAAAGACTGATGCTTGTTCAGATGCTGCGCCACTTTAACACGAATTCTATCTTTCATGATCAACAATACGGGTTCACCAGGGGACGCTGCACTACTGACGCAGGAGTAGCTTTGATAAAACGTGTTGTTGCCTCATGGGAAGAAGCACAGGATGCAATTGGAATATTCTGTGATCTTTCGAAGGCATTTGACTGTGTTGAGCACGAAACGCTTTTGCTGAAGCTGGAACACTACGGCATTAGAGGGGTATCGCTAAATCTATTAAAGTCATACCTTCGGGATAGGCAACTTAAGGTGCAAGTAAATAAGGTAAATTCACAGGGTGCTAGCATATCTATGGGTGTACCGCAGGGATCAATACTAGGCCCTTTCCTATTTTTGGCTTATATAAATGACTTGCCGCATTTATTCCGGAATGAACCACAGATGGTATTATTTGCTGATGACACATCACTGGTTTTTAAAATAAATAGACGTACAAATAATTATGACGATGTAAATAGTGCTCTGATGAAGGTTCAAAACTGGTTTACAATAAATAATTTAGTGCTGAATGATAAAAAGACAAAATGCATTAGATTTGTTTTGCCAAACGTTAAAAATAACGAATGTGACATATTACTGAATAGTGAGAAATTGGAATTTGTAAAAGAGACTATTTTCCTGGGAATTACTGTAGACGACAAATTACAATGGGGTCCTCATATTACATCTCTAGCGGGACGATTAAGCTCTGCAGCTTATGCTGTCTGGAAAATCCGTCAGTTAACCGATATAGACACGGCAAGACTGGTGTACTTTAGTTACTTCCATAGCATCATGTCGTATGGCTTTCTGCTGTGGGGACACGCTGCTGACATTGAGTCTATCTTTGTCTTGCAGAAGCGCGCCGTCAGAGCTATATACAACCTAGGTCGTCGTGAATCTCTCAGAGAAAGGTTTAGGGAGATCAATATTATGACCGTTCCATGTCAATTTATTTATGAAAATATTATGTATGTTAGGAAAAACCTACATTTATTTAGTAAAGTGTCTGACAGACACAATTATGAAACTAGACATAAGAATAGATTAAGTCCGCCGTTTTTTAGATTGTCAAAAGTACATACGTCGTTCATGGGAATCGGTGTTAAATGTTATAACAAAATCCCCCAAGAAATACTGCATCTAAATGAAAGAAAATTTAAACTATGTATTAAAAAAACGTTATGTACACAAGCATACTACAAACTAAATGATTATATAGAGGATAAAAGTGCTTGGAGGCAGGCTGGTCCGGCTCCGCAGGATAATACATGAAACACAGTGATGTTCAATGAATTCTATTCGTATAATAATATAATCATGCTGCTTAAATATTTGTACCTCTATAGTTTAAAACGTTGCACAATTTATTGTAAATGTGAGAGCCCTGTAATTAATTAAATCAAATTAGACTAGTAGATTGCATTTATGTCAGCTTGGAGTTGTCATGCTCACTCAAAGATCTCGTTGGCGGTGGCACGTGCATTGGATCGCTCGATTCCCTACAAAATGGTTGAGTTGGGCGGTGCTAGGTTTCGCCAAATGTTCGTGAACGGGCACTGTCGATTGGAACTGGTCAGCTCCAGACTGTACTATTTTATTTTATTATCCTCAAGGTTATTTTCTTTTTCAGTCTTTCTGACTGGATTTAGGTGTTGCATTGTTCTCACATAATCGAACCAATAAAACTATGTAGTTTCTTGCTCGTTCTTCTCCATAGGAATCTACGCCTTGGAATGAGCAACTAGCTTCACTTATAAATTTTTGTTGTTTGACGTTCAAAAGTGCCATCCTGGTCTAATTGAAATAAATGATTTTGACTTTGACTTTGACTTTGACTTAGACATTTTATATCAAAATTTTGATGTAATATTACTGAGAGTCCTTTACAGAACTGCATTTTCGGAACGTTAGGGAGGGCACGGATAAGTGGTCTATGTACTGTTAACTGGAGATAGACAATGCTTATCTGTAATATTGGGACGACATCGCAAGACAGATAGCTTTTACCTGTCTATCGAGGATAGCTATCTATCCTTAGATAGCTATCCGCGATAGAGGATAGCTATATATCTTTACCTATGGATTGAATATTGGGAAAGGATCTATCTTTACCTATGGATTGAATATCGGTGCGGCGCGCGGTTCGACGGGAGGCGCGGCGGGCGACGCCTTTTTCGTTGGTATGTCACAGCTCGACTAGTTGCGACCGCGGCGGCGTCAGCGGTGGACGTACTCAGTATTATTTATAATGGCCCTATCAAAAGTGGCATGATATTGTCTTGAGACTAATGCGTTTTTAGCTCAAGATATCATTAACTCTAAAATTGGAACGCACCCAGTTAATGAAAAAAGGAAAACCTTGGCGAATTTCACACGCTTTATCACGAATATAGGAACTATCCAGAAAATTTTTTTGAATATACGAGGACAAGCATAGAAACCTTCGATTACATACTCGGCCACATAAAAGAAGATTTGACAGCTACACTTAATTATATGAAAATTGTTTCACCTCCAGAACAACTGTTTCTTACTTTAAGGTTAGTACATTAGCCGTGCTGGTTTGGGGATATATGACGCTGTAACAATCGTGAGAGCTCACTCGCTACAATTTTTTCTAAAATTTTTCCAAGTAGGTTAAGTTTGCTTATCGGTCTGTATTGCGTTACATCGTCTCGTCTATCACCTTTCGGGATTGGAGTAACTAAAGCTTGTTTCCATATTGTAGGAAAAATACCATCACGTAGTGATTTAGTATAGATCATAGTTAGCGGTGGGAATAACTCAGTTGCACATTTTCGGATAAACAATGGATGAATACCATCATAGCCAGCTCCTTTATTGGGATCGATGGCCTTAAGCTCTTTATAAATACGATTCTCGGTCACGGTTAATACATTAATTTGTGCTTGAGAGTTCAAAGGGGGATTATCAATTAAGTATCAAACATTACACAAAATATGCGAAACCTTATAAAAAAAGAATATAGCGTCTAAATAATTAATTTGTAGTGTGTATAGTGTTAGGGCTTCAAGAAAAACACTACGCACTAACGTACCTACATCTATAACAATTACAAGATTAGTAACTAACACTACTTAGTTCTACGGAGCAAGTAATATTTGTAATGCGCGCGCGTTGTTCATCGGTAGCGGACTGCCGTCCGTCCAGCGACTAGCGAGGCCGTTCGCGGGGACGCGGTAGAGCGCGGGGTGGAGGCGGCGACAGCGCTGTGTGTCGCTGTCGCGCACGCGACTCTACGAACATGTAGGTACTTTGGCAAGCGAGCGCCAAGGCTGCGGTAGCGGCCGGACTGTAGGTATTGGTATAGCTAAGGGTGTGTACCAACGTGCGGCGGCTTTATGTTATGACTTTATGAATGATATTATTATGCGCGTATTTAGTATGTTAGTAATTTTGTTTAGGTTTATTGTCTGTAAGTTATTTGTATTTATGTAGGGAACCTGTTGTACCTAGGCCGGTTTTTTAGAAATATATTTTTTATTGTGATTTGACGTGCAGTACACAAATCATATTTGCATATTTTGAAATGTAAATTATTTGGGTAGGTACTCACCAAAAAAATATCAGAAATGTATATTTAACTCGTCGAGTACCGGTTTTGTAGACACAATTATAGAACAATAGGTTGCGGTCACCGGTGACCGCTTGGTGTTTGACAGTTTAATGCTTACTAATATTTTTAAATTGAAAAAAAAAGGGAAATGAGGCCAAGGTACAACATATCCTATGTACCTAGGCCAGTAGTACGTTGTACCTAGGACATATTGAAACTTGGGGGTAATTTAAGCAAAGTATCAAGTTTTCTTAACTAAAATCATTTTATTCGCTTTATTACAGTACACAGTATTATTACAGTATACATTATTTAACAAAAATTTTTAGAAATTCTCAAAATATCATAATTTAGAAATGATCAAAATTAAAATAATATTAATAAGCTTTTTTTATGCTTTTCAAACAAAATATTTAAACAAAAGCAACTAACTTTGGCCACCGTTTCATTACATCACATCGCTGTGCCTGCCAAATTCCATATGTGTAATTTGATGTTACAAAAAAAAATAATCTTGTGTCCCAAATAAAAAAAAAACGTTTTCCAAAACCTCACAAAAGACACAATGTGGAACTCGGCAGGCGCAGCGACGAATCACATAATATAATATAGCAAATCAATATACCTATACAAATGGAAAACAAAATATTGAAACAATTATCTTTATATATAAATTATTATTTCTCTCTTAAATTTTAATCAGTCATTTGGACTAGCTATTATAAAAACACTATCAATAATGTAGATATATTATTCAGTCTTAAGCATTTACAAGAAATCCCAGTACTTCTGTATCTCTGGAATATAATAAATTTCTCTGTTCTTGTTAACTTTTTGCGGAGTTTTAATTTTTTCCACAATGTCACTCACCGGGTACAGGTTTAAATCCTCTTTTTCAGGCCATTTCCAGTTTTTAAGTGATTTTTGCATCGATTTCAGTAATACACCCTCTTCAGATATAGCTCTACCTTCTACCTTTCCGACAAAACAAGAACCTTCATATACAAATATAACATAGTCTTCAATATTGCAATTTTTTTTATTAACATGTTCAGCCTGCAGATTCTCATCTTCGCTGTCATTGTCGGAGGCACCTTCAGATGTGTCACTCGGAGAATGGTTGGTAGAATCTTCACTGGTTTCTGTTTCGCATAGAATTCTTTTTTTTTTATCTTTTTTGCATTATTAAATCTGTTTTTATTCACAAACCTATTTTTTTCCAAAAGATTGATGAACTCTGTTTGATTAGGAAATTTAGTTGAAACTTGTTTTTTAGCTTTTATATTTTCTATTTCTTGCTTTTCCGGTGTATCGGTCAAAATTCTGGATCTTCCTTTTTGTCTTCCTCTTCGTGTTTCTTTACGAGGTTCGGCTTTTGGGTGAGGGCGTATTATAGCCGGCGATATCAAAGTTGGCGATGTTCCGTCTATAACTTCGGAACCTGAAGCTGTCGGTTGACTAATAGCCACCTGATCAATTCTGGTAGGTGAATTTTCGGTAAGTGGACGATCAGAATAGGATGCGGGCATAAAATCAGCGTCTGTGTAGATGTTTTCATTTAAAGGATGGAAACCAGTTGAACTAAAACCTTTGCAAATATTGTTTGGTGTGAAGGCAAGAGGAAAAGCTTTTCCCACCAAGCCAGCAATATCATATATAGTTAATGGTTTTCCCACATGTCCTGGAGTCATTAGTAACTCGTTAGCCGCTGTATTAAAATAAGTCTTGAAAGGCCCAAAAACTGACTTGTCTAGTGGTTGCATATGGTTACTAGTATGTGGATGTAGAGTTATAAGCTTTACACCATTATCTTTGGCCATTTGTATTGCCGACACTGAAATATGACTTTCATGATTGTCCATTAAGAGAATGACAGGTCGTTCTTTGGGTAGGCTTTGCATATTTGATAAAATGCTGGAGAAATATCACAAACATGGACTCATTTGACCAACCGGATGGATTGGCGCCTCCAATAGTGCCTTCAGGAGCTCCAGTTATCATAAAATCTTTAAAGTTTACACGAGGGAATATCAGCATGGGTGGAATAAAACCACCACCTGCATTAACAGCCGCTATTATTGTAACAGTCGTTCCTCTTTCAGCGCTAGTCATTGACCCAACTTGTTTTACGCCAAGAGGTGCTAAATCTTTGTTGAGTTGGGCGGTGCTGGTGTACGTGTCATGTTCGTAAACGGGCACCGTCAACTGGGACTGGTCAGCTCCAGACTGTATTATTGTTATTTTCTTTCTTGATCACTTTGACTGGATTTTGGTGTTACATTGTTCTCGCACAATCCAAACAGCAAAACTATGTAACTAGTAAATTGTATTGTGAACCTGATTGAAAAAGAGTTACCTATGGAGTTTCTTGCTCGTTCTTCTCCATAGGAATCTACACCTTGGAATGAGCAAATAGCTTCACTTTTAATTTTTTTTTGACGTTCAAAAGTGCCATTCTGGCCTAATTGAAATAAATGATTTTGACTTTGACTTTGGAGGAACATGGACAGTGGACAATCCAGCTTCGTCTAAATTCCAGATGTCAGTCGCATTTATGTCAGAGGGACATTGAGAAAGGGCTTTCTTAAAATTGTCGAATGTTAAACTCACAGTATGTTTATTAAACGCCGAAGACCGAAACAAACTAGTAGCTTCAGGCTTTCTCAAAGACAATTAATTTTGGTATCGCTGCCTAAATAATCGCAGCCAATAATCTCCAGCCATTTTTTTTTGTATCCCAACTCTTTGGGTACTTTTTTCCATTCGCTTTTGCAAATTGGTATGCAAGTATTTTCACGTCTTTTAGCGTCAATCCAAATTGCAATTGGGCTGCGTCTTTAATATAGTCAACCCACAGAACATATAAAGAAGGCTAGAAAGGAAATAGTTCCTGATTTGTATTAGAACACGCATTGCCGTTTGTCCCCCACTCTTTAACTTTACTACAAGCAAGAGACCAATACCTACGCGGAAAATGCACACAAATAAACAGCACGCACTAGGTTAAAAGATTTGTTATTGGTCGTCACACTGACGCAATCACTTCGTTTGACATACACTAATACAGGCGTAAAAACTCATATATGGTAGAGGGAGCGAAAGGTCGATTATTGATATCGATAAAATTAATGGCATCTACCTTCTTAATTTACATGTATTGCGGACTATGCAGATTTGTATAAGGCATATTGTGTACATGTATTTACGTTAATGTAAATAACTATACATAGAAAAATACATAACTGATTTTTAAAATCAATTACATTATTAACATTGAAATAATTTGACATGGAATATAATTATAAGTAAATTGTTGATTGATAGTAATCAAAAAAGTATAAAAAACCGAAAATGTATTATTTCGATTTTGTTTTGTTTTCAACTGTAAGTTTTATAAAAATAAATGGAGTTTGGGAAGTCATGGGGTCAAAAATAATAGATTTTTACTTAATTCAAAATATATGAAAACTAGTGTAATTTCTCCCTAAGAAATGAAAAATCATAAAATAATGAAATATTGAGAATTATCATAACGTAACCAACCATATCATGATATATCTAATCTGTGCTCAAAACTCTGTTATTGTCTCTGTTAGATATTATCATGACATTCGTATGATGACAACCGATAATCGTCGTTCGTATTTCTTTAATAGTTAATATAAATAGGAATTATTATATAGTTTCGGTTACATAATTTCCTTTACTGAATGTGAGTGGTGTGCATATTAACTTAGAAAGTACGTATAAGTTGTATGAAACAGCGCCGCAATCTCCAGGCCAACACAATATTTTAGCTCATGTAAATTAAGTCAGCTCTAAAAGCTCTGAAAACTAGAAAAGTCATCAGGTGTACATAGCTATTCTTAAAAAAGGTACAATACAATCGCTCCCAGGATATAATGTCATCTTATTTGTTGTCATAGCTTTGTTCTCGAATAGAAAACCTCAACAACTATTTTAAATTATTGACTAAAATTTCGGCTGGCTTTTAAGAATTTCTCATAGTTTCAACTGTTTACAATTTGGGCCTAAGCATGTATGAAAGAGTCTTCTCATCTTACGAAAAATGATTTAGATGTCGCTTAGATGATATCAAGGTAGAAATGTAAAACAAAATTTCCTAAATCATAAAATCAATCTAATAAATTATATAAAACTAAAATACCAATAAAATGCCTCACTTCCACCTCACTCACAATAGGTTTTACCTATTTCATAATTAGTCGTAATAAATAAAATTATTTTAGTTATAATGTGTATAATTTGATAATAATCCTTTGTATCATAGTAATTATCGACATTGTTTACAAATTGACACTTCTCTATATCGATTCGAGGAATTGACGTTTTGATTTGATACTCGGGACTCTCGTTGTGAACGTAATACATTGCGCGATCGTTTATGTAGTGCAAAACGGTACGTATCTATTGCAAGCAATGTATACTGCTTGCGATAATGTCGTTTTTGTCTAGAAACGTCATAATATTAATGTTATAATTACAAATATCTTAATTTGAAGAATAAATCTTACTTTATGTTCATACTTTCTTTTATTAATAAATAAACCTTAATTTATTCACAGACATTTTATTCATTATTTAAAATACAACTACTACAAGATAGAAAAATCAGTGTTGCCAATATAAATGTAAAGCTTATTACCAACATGCCTCCTTACATTTATATTGCAATCAGTACACAGCACAAGTAATTCAAAACATTCAAATTAGCTCTAAGAACAGGTTCGAGTAACTAAACAGTTTTATATATGTATATTTAAACTTATTAAACAAATTATGTATTATATAAATTTAACTTATGTTTAATAATTCACGGAATTTAACAAATTTAACACTTCCAAGAGCTTTAGTTAATACATCTGCAACATTATTTTCAGACTCTATTTTAATAACTTCAATTAAATTTTCTTTGACACTTTCATGAATATAGTGATAATGCACCTCGATGTGCTTAGAGTTCTTAGTAAAATTAATTTCATAATTTTACTAAGAACTCTACATTCATAAAATACATCATTAATTAAGCTTATCAAGAATTTTATTTCAGTTACTGCTTCGGACAGGGCAATGTATTCTTCACTCTTCTTTTTGTATACCCATTTCACATCAATCACTTTTTTGTCCTTTGTTGGCTTGTCAACTAGTGTCCATGTTTTGTTTTTCACCAGGCTGCTCATCTCACGATCCATGGCTGCCTTCCATTCATCTGCATTGTCACAGTTAATCGCCTCCTGAAAATTTTCTGGAATCATAGCGTTACAATGGTTTACACTGATACAATAATAGCCGAACTCTTCATCAAATCGTTTTGGAGGTTTAACTCGTCTTTTTGATTTCTTTGTAGTCATGTCTTCATCAATTTGTATATCATCATTGCTGTTTGGTTTATCCGTATCACTTCCTTCCACACATTCTGATATTTCAAATTTACTTTCCTTTTCCTTTTCCTCTTCTAACTTCTCTTCTCTTTCATCTTGAAACCCACACAGTTTCATGTCTTCTTCTACAATATCACAATGTCTCGCTACTATTACTTTGTTGTTAATTAATACCCTATATCCAGTGTCTGTATATCCAAGTAAAATTCCAGTTTCTGCTTTCTTGTCCAATTTAGATTTCCTTTTTTCTTCTGGTATTCGTACAAAGACTCTACTGCCATACATTTTCAGAAACTTCACTGTAGGCTTCGTTTTGAAAAATATTTCATATGGACTTTTTCGTTCAATAGTATTAGTCAAGATTCTATTTTTGAGATATCCAGCTGTTTTGATTATTTCCGGCCAATATTTTCTGTCAACCTTTGCTTCTGTTAACAGACATCTTGCCATATCCATTAAAGACCTGCCATGCTATTCTCTAAGAATCGTTTCTAGGCTGTACGCTGCGTCGAATTCGTCGACGAGACAGCCTAGAGATCGACTGAGCTTTCAGCGCTGTTTCAAACTGTATTCTCTAACACAGTATAGCTCGTCGACGAACTGACGGCTGTAAGCTGTCGCCGCTGTTTCGTCGACGAATTAAGGCTTTCAACATTTTTCTTTAAATCATAATCGATAAATCTCGACTGCGAGTATTATCGGTTTAAAAAATAAATGGTAAGTCTATCTTTACGTAATTTAATATTAAGTATCAAACTATAGATGAATTTAATAAATATAAGAGTATATTATATTTTTACAAACACATTTTGAGGTTGAATCACGATGTCCTTGCCCATTTTGTAAAAGAAAAACGCGGTGACGCGATGTCAAAATAATGTGAAAAGGTGAAAATAAATAAATCCAGTTCATTTTAAAATTTACCAAAAACGCTTCTAATTTGCATCATTCTATGATAAAAACGATACATATACAGAAATGTGAGTATATATAAAACTTTCGACTAATAATACTATGTCGTTACCAAGTAATCGTGATCCGTGATACCTACTAATTTAATTTATCATAATTTTGTGTATTTTAGCATACCACGAAGTGGCGTTCCATCTATTACACAAATAGAAATACTCCTAGAGAGTTTGGAGGAAAAACCAACAGGCTTGCAACAGGTCACGCACGGACATCGCATGCCCGACAACGAACTAAAGAGGCATGGCAACAAATAGCTGTGAAGCTGAACAGCGGTGGAAGTGGTAACATAAAAACATGGCAGCAATGGGCAAAAGTTTGTAAACTATAATAAATATATTTAAATTGCATAGCTTATTACTAAATATAATTTATTTAATTGTAGCTGGTGAGGATATAATAATATACTACCGCATTTTATAATAATTCTAACATATATTATCATATTGTATAGTATTGGAAGGACAAGAAATCAGCCACAAGAAAAAAAGCTAGTCACATACGAATGGCTATGCAAAGAACAGGTGGCGGTGCACTAGAGGAAGGGGCTCTCACTACCACAGAAGAGAGAATAATTGCGTTGATGGGTGGTGATGGCTTTGTTTCTGGTGACAGAGAGCTAGAAATTAGTTTTATTAATGTACATATTTTTATTTTGATTTTTATAATTTCCATAAGCAAAATATTGTATATATAAGGTGCTCTATAATTATTAGCCACGGCTTTAATGGGAAGTAGGGTTATATATTTTACTACACAAAGCCAAACTAACTAAGAATATATTGACAGAACTTGCAAGATGTTGCAGAGCAAGCAAATTCCACTCCAGAGTCTGAGAAAATAAACTTTACACTTTTTAACTTTCATATTACAATTTAATTTTTTAGAGTCATTTATACGTAGTCCCTGTGGAGCATTCACCAGTTGGCATGCACCAGACTGAACAGTCCACACCTTCATTGCTGGTAAGATAATTTTATTGTTACAAAATACAAAATTTCAATGAGGGAGTCGACGTAGATTACAATCTAACACATATTTATATTTTAAGGATGTGCAACCAAGCCCTTCGCAAAGGGAAAATAATATGCCAACAGAAAACCAGCCTAGTACCAGACAAATAGTGAGGTTATCAATACTAATATAAATTATAAATCTATTTATTTATGAACAATCAACTACTTTTTTCTTTTGCAGTTTGAAGCTAGATCACCACCTGCAGTGCCTCACAGGAATAATGATCCAAGCATCCCCTCATGTAAAGCTTATTTAATTGATCGTATGCATGGTACACTTTTTGATAAGATAAGTATCTAACGGTACGATAGTCTACGCCGCTGAAACCCAAAAAATAATAATAAGTGTATACAGGGATAGTCGCCGGTTCTGCGCAGTTGGCTTCGGCCCCTCGTACGCCTTCCAAATGACCGGGACTATGTATATTTACTAAACTCTAAAGAATTAATGATATTATTACATATATTGCATATTTTGTTTACAGCACCTCGTAGGAGGCGACTGGTCACAGCACGACGCCGTCTGATCCAACGGTCACCACCTTCGCAAAGGAGGTCACAAATGGCCAATCTTATAGAACGGTTTATTGCCATAGAGGAGAGGCGTTTGGAAAATGAAACGCTGGTCATAGAAAACCAGCGTGCTATGTTAGAGATGTTTAAAAACATAACGGACGCATGGTCAAGGCAGACCGAGGCACTGCAGGATTTATGTGCCTTCTTCAGACGAGGAAGTTGAATTTATAAGATATGATGCTAGTACTAACTGCTAGTAGGCTATAAAACATTACTCTGCGATCAATAAGAGCTGAGCAAAGCTGGTGAAACTCGCAGAAGTAGCTAGTATATGATAAAGTTTAGATTAGGTGTAAAAATAAAGAATTCATACAATAAACATAATTATTTTAATTTAATTTTATTTTTATTGTACAATAACATATTTGTCGTAGATAGGAGATATAAAAAATACAATAAATAATAGGTAATTCTTTTATAAACATCAAACTCAATATCCAATTAACAGACTAGTTAAAAAAAGAGAATTGCATCTTTTAAATATGACTTGCTCTCCACAATTGGTTAGCCAAATCTTGCCTATTTATTCGTCCACTCATTACATTGTCTTGTATTGTAGCCTGCTGTGTCAGAAACCTGAGCAACATGGACTCTTCCTGTAAATCCTGTTGACCCAGGTTAGGAGCTGGTAGCCCCGCTCTATTACACATATTGTGTAAAACACAGCAAGCTATTACTATTTTCCCCACTGTAATAGGGTCATAGTGCAAAACCCTATGAACTAATAAGCATCTGAATCGCCCTTTTAGTATGCCGATAGTCCGCTCCACACTGTTACGTGCACTGCTGTGAAGTTCATTGTAATGACTCTCTGGAGTCCCAGTTTCGGGGTTGTTAAAGGGCGTCATCAAATAAGGCCGTTGAGAATACCCTGAGTCGCCTGTAATTAAGTCAAAATTTGGTACTTATCATCCAGAATTGTAATTAAGTGTTTATTATTGTAAATCATAACCAACCAAGTAAATGCACTATTTCTCCATTATTATGGAGATTTTCGAGGTGCAATTTCAATTTTGAGTTAGAAAAAACAAAACTATCATGGGTTGCACCACCAAAAGTCACGTCCAAATAAATAATATTTAAATCAGCATCATTAACCTGGAATAAGTAAAAGTAAGTACCTAATTATTGATATATTAAGTAATCCACCTTGTAAAAATAATGTTATCTTACAGATCAAATGCTTACAATTAAAACATTTCTAGCATGGCAACCTTTTCGACAGTAAAATCTTTCCTCGTGCTGTTTAGGACGTATCATGGACACTAGGGTACCATCAATACATCCTAACACCCCTGGAATTCCGAATTTTTCATAAAACCTGTAATAATGGATTAGGTTAAAAAAATCAAAACTAGAGATAATAACTTAGAAATGTGAGATACTTTTGATACTTACTTAGACTTGATGACTTGTCGATCATTGTGACTTTGGGGAAACTTAATATATTTTTGGACTATGTTTCTATTGTTAAGAGCATTTATTATATCATGGATGCTCCTAGAGGCAGAAGGCTGTGATATGTATGTGTCTGCATTCTTGCCTAAGATTTTTTGGTAACTTCCATTAGCCAAAAATGATAGAGTGCACAATATCTAAAACATAATGAATTAATTAGAATATTAATGTGTGAAGTTAGCTATAACAATATCACAGTAACTGGATATCTACTTAATTAGAAACATACCTTCAATCTCTTAGTTAAACCACCTGAACGAACTGGAGTATGAATATATGGAGTCAAATCATTCTCTAATATATTAATTAAATCTTCGGAGAGCCTGTAAATGTGAATGAACTCCATATCACGGGTAATTGTTTTTAAATTTCTAATTTGTTTCGCCTGTCGAGCTTTCACTACATCGTCACTTTTCTTGGCTTCTTCTAATAAATACAGTTTAAGCAATAATCGCGCTGCCATTTTTAATAAATTAATGAAGAGTTTAAAGTATTTTATAAATAAATAAATTGAATTCGCGCTAATATCGTAGCTTTTATATTTGACAGATAAAAGCTAGGCTGTAGGCTAGGCTGTAAGGTGCGTCGACGCTGTTTGTTGTTCGAGAATACCAAAATGTATGAAAAGCTGTCTATTTGCTCGCCGTTGAATAGTTTCAACTCACGGCCGTCACAGCCTTGAGCGCTAGTGTAGCGTATGTCAGCTTAGGAATACCAAACGATAATTTCGTCGCTGTAGCAACGCTGCAGGCAACGCTGTATCCTTAGAGAATAGCACTGCTGTTATACCTCTCGGCAGTTCCATTCAATTCATGAACATATGCTGGACACGGTTTTATTATGATTCCCTTTTCTCTTGCAAACTGATGAACTCTTGAATTTATATATTCTGTGCCATTGTCACAACGTATTTCTTTTATCGTCTTTTCAGTGAGATTTTGTACTTCGTTAACATATTGCACTAAGCAATTATATACTTCATCTTTTGTCCGGATACAATAGACTTTAACCAGTTTACTGTAGTCGTCTATAAAACTTAAAAAGTATTTTTCACCATTTTCTCCTACTGTTTGATGAGGACCATTCAAATCTGTATGAACTATCTGTAGTATATCATCTGCCTTTCTTCTGTTGTTTTGAAAAGGTAAGTTATGCATTTTATTTTCTATACATGTCACACATTTTAAATATTCCGGTTCAATCTCTTTAGGCAGTCCTTCTAATGTTTCATTTCTGCACATCCTTTCTAAATTATTGAAGTTTACATGTCCCAATGTGCGGTGTAATTTCTCTTTCACAGTCATACTTTTGCTTACATTTGCTTCCAGATTATTTTCATTAACGTAGCTTCTCATTTTATATAGTCTTTCATCTTTAATTGCAACTGCTATTACTTTTCTGTATGGGTTATATATTTTTGCCAATCTCCCCTTTGACACAATTGAGTTTCTATCTGTGATTTTTGAATAACTTAATAAATTTGCTCTCATTTCTTTAACGTAGAATACATTTGTCAACATCACTTCTGATTTTTCTCCATAAACTAGAAAACACGCCTTTATATTTCCAACCTTTGTAGCTTCTAGTATTCTTCCGTCACCAATTTTGACTTTCACAGGTTGCTTTAATGTCTCACAAGATTCAAAGTAATCATCTGTGTTAATGATATGATCTGTACAACCGCTGTCGAGCAACCACTCTATTTCTCCTTTCTTTGTATTTTCTTTTTCATTTGTTGTTGTGTTGTTAGCGATTGTTGTATGAAAACTATTTCCCTGTTGCTCATATTCATTTCGTGTGGCTATTTTCAACAAATGTGAGTTTGGAAACATATCCAATACATCCCTCATTGAGTCTAAGAATCCTGTTTCTCCTTCTATATCTTTTAGAATGGTTGCTATAACAATTGGTTGCCAACTCTTCAGGATGTCGTAGGCACTATCCTTATAAAGACTTATGTCATGAAGCACTGAGTAGCTAACATTGGCTACCTCATTGTACATGTTATAAGAAGGCTGGATCGCTCATTATTGTAATTTCCTCGTCCACATAAAAATCTAGAATTGTATTCTATTATTTACAGAAAAGCCACGACCTCTATTCATAGAATATCCATGACCTCCTCTATTCATAGAATATCCACGTCCTCGTCCTCTTAGTTCATGTTCACGGGTACGACAGTCCCTTAGAAAATGACCTCGTTGCCCACAATAATGACAACTTAAGTGTGATGCCATCTTAGCTTCAGCTCGAAAAGCATTAGAGCTATCGTGTGGTGCCTCGTTGGAATCTTCTTCTTCGGCCTTTTTTAATTTTATTTTACTTTTCAAATAATCTACTGTTCTGTCCTTTTCTGGGAGAACGTCAATCAAGTCCCCGATATGACTATAATTTGGGGGCAATGATTTGAGCATATAATTAAGTTTTTCTTGCTCTGATACAAACGCCCCGGCTTGTTTTAATTCGTTAACACACTTTTCAAAATCGTCGAAGAACAATGACACTTCAGAGTAGTTTTTCAATTTGACATTTTCGAGGTTATGTCGACATACAATTTGCAAGGCCGTCGACTTTTTTAAATACATTTCATCAAACTTTTGCATGATTTCGTAGGCCGTTTCTAATTCACTTATGTATTCCAATTGTCGGTTTGTTATTGCGCTGTAAATATAGTTTGTAGCTTGAACATCGCGGTCGTCCCATGTACCATTGTCGGCAGATGTTTTAGCTCGCATTACCACTTCTTTACACTTTTTGAATTGTAGAAACTTGACAATTCGTATTTTCCAATTGCTGTAATCTGAACCATCGAAAATCGGAATATTGATGTCGCTATTTTTCGCCGCCATTTTGCACATGGACAGTTTTGTTATTTTCGCTTGTTTTCGTACAATTATTGTTTTCACTTTTCTCCTTCTCTAACCACGCTCTGCTACCATCTTAATTTGAAGAATAAATCTTACTTTATGTTCATACTTTCTTTTATTAATAAATAAACCTTAATTTATTCACAGACATTTTATTCATTATTTAAAATACAACTACTACAAGATAGAAAAATCAGTGTTGCCAATATAAATGTAAAGCTTATTACTAACAAAATATCACAAGTATATTAATGTTTTTGGAGTCACTGGTGGAAAGAAATCCCTTCTCGTGCTACATTGCACACCTGTCTTCTTTTCCGACACATTACGTACAAGACGGCATAATTTAATATTATTTGCGGAGTTTCGTACGCTGTCACAACAACATTGCGTTTGATGGCCGGTTTATGACATTTTGGTAGATTTGGAGCATTTGCTCATAACCGCGGCACGCGTGTACCGCCCACAAGGCCGTTCTATCCTCTTTTATATGTTCTGTGAGTCAACCAGTGTACGTTCTTCGGTGCGATCAAAAACTTGATTAACTAAAAGGTTTTGGTGTAACTCGCTTACATCCTTACCTATTTCCAAACAGTGCTTTAAATGACGACGCAAAGTTGTTCTTGGTAATCCACAATGTTTAGAAGCACCGAAAGTGGAGAATTTTTTCTCCTTAATCATTTTAATGGCATTTGTCAGATCATCCATATTAATAGGTGTCCTTTTCTTCTTCTCTTTACTTCTCGGCATGATTTCTGAAATAATAAAGATATTTGATTAGGAATATTATTACGTAAATGTGAAATAATTTAATAAAATATTCTCCTGGCCAAAGTACAACATCCAGGTTGTACCTTGGCCACTGGCCAAGGTACAGCTGATCGACAGTGACCGAGATACAACACTACTCCAACTTCACTAAAACGGTGGATTTTATATAGTTTAGAGGTTAAATATCTCGTAAGTTTTTTATTGTGTTTAGATTTGTTAAATCAAAGAACCGATAGCATATAACAGTTATGTGACTATTAGAAAACGTTTAAAACTATTAGACTTCAAAATATATTAGAGGTAGAAATACTTACTTTTTCACACAAAAAACGTTTCAGCGTCGATAACACAAAACACCGGCTTAATGGCGGTATGCGACTAACTTCACATTGAATAGTCTGTAGTGACGTATCGAATACCATAAACAGTAGAATTTAGTATCGCGCGAATATTTGAAAACGAGCCCAGTGGCCTAGGTACACATAGTGCCAAGGTACAACAGGTTCCCCGGTAAATATTAGATAATGTAGCTATATCCTACAAATTCTAAACTTAATAGCTATAACTAATGATTATACCTCTACAAGTAATTATTACATATATACCTACATAACATACGTCACAAGCACTTACCTACACCTACCTACACTACACACTACAGTACAGTAGGTAGGTAATAAAATAAATACATACCAGTACTTCCTGGGAACTGTTCTTTTATTTCATCCCACAACTTTTTGATTATATTTCTGAATTTATGTTGAGGATATTTCGACATCCACAAGCCGGCCTATTCAATATCTCACTAATAAGTTTTTCGGTATCCATTTGATGCGGAGCGAAATTTTCAAAACGATTTATTCAGTTCGCGCGAACACAAATACGTCCCCTCGCTGCCGCTGCATACACCGCTCTGGCTGTGGCCGCCTCGATACTCCCGAGTGCATTTGTTTCACTCGCACACCGCGCCGCCCGTTGCCGCCGCATGCCGCGCGACGCTCTCCGCGCCGCAGGTCGCTCCGCAATTCGCGTCGCCGTTAGCTGTGGCATATTTCATACGTTGTCTACCATTTATTTTCCCCGCTCACCGCTTGTCGTGCCGCAATCCGCACCGCGCTTGGCTGTGGCCAGGGGGTAAGAGAAACAGTTGCTGACAGATTACACTACACTTGGACTTTACTGATTTGGAGAAACAGTTGCTGACAGATCACTCTTGGACGTTATTGATTAGGAGAACCTTATAGGCCTTATTGGGGTATGGTGTGATCACTGTTTACGGTAATTGTTCATGGTACTGATTGGTTATACATAACTGCTCCCTCCATAAGTACAAAATCACCATCCGAATTTGTAACATGAAGTTGATGATTTTTTTATTTTATTTTATTTTATTTAAGTTTTATACAATTGCATAAGGAGGACTTAATGCTAACAGCATTCTCTGCCAGTCATCTGTCTAAGCTTAAGCAGTAATATACTTCTATAGCGATATAACACAACTAAAATCAATATAAAAATTAAAATAGCGTAAATAACAATAGTTCCTATACTAACACTTTGCACATTCACAAAATGACGATCACTATTTTTCACTTCACTGTTGTCCTATGATATTGAATACCTTGACAGGAACTGAAGAAATCAATCTCGTCTAGACCGATTGTTTTATGAGGTACGGAGTACTTTGGTATTATAATGCTGGGCAAATACACAGCTGGTGAGCTTTGGAATGCAACTTCTCTTGTTTGAAGACAGCTTTTCCTTAATGTGACCGTTCCAAGTCTTAGTACCACAATAACATCGAAATCTTAGAAAATTTACTCAACTTAAACTAACTGTTTTATTAATTCTATGAAAAACGAAATAGCTGTGTTATTATTATTTTTGTTTCTTTTTTCCTATAACTTTCTTGTCTTCTGGCTTCTGATAAGAGTCTCCATATACATTTTATCTTCAGCTGGCATATATTTGAACATGCTCCGAATGTCGTCAATTTTCTTTTTCGTGAGTTTTTTTTTTAAAGAATAATATAATAAATTATGTTTCATATCAAAGTAAAATATCTCAAGTGCAACATAGGATATAAAAACAGAAAGAAATCCCAACGTAAAATATCGCAAGTACAAATACGGAACACATTTTTATATATTTTTTTAATAGTAAAGTATTGTAAGTTATACTTACGATATTTTACTATGGATATTAAACCATTTCATATTGCTTAGACAATTATTTCATTTATTCATTATTATTATTCTAAAACATGTCACTTACCTTCTATCCTTGCAGCTTCCTCCACAAAACTGATGGAGGTGCACAAATCGTCACTACAAAGCGAATGATTAGCGTTTACCGGTTTTTCCAAATCGAACGTATCATATTGTTTTGCCGGTTGAATCACTGCATCAATCATTCGTCTCGACCTAGATGACATGGTTGATACCTATATGCCCTATACAGTCTATTATATAAGATAAATCACTACAAAATGAATAAATATGCAACGATGACCGCGCTCGTGCAGCACTCCCGCGTAAGCAATCGGGACTAATACTTACTATTAGGTCGCGCGGCGCAGCGGCCCCCCGCGCTCCGCGTACCATGCATTAACTGCACTATACAATATTCTACTATGCTAAAGATGAACATACGATAACATGCAGTCTTAGTATCTTTGGTTCTATTCGAAATATATTTCTTTTAATTAGATCAAGCGATAGTCTATGTTATAAAGTAGTTGTAAATCTAAAAATGTAATTTTCGTTAATTTGATACTTACGACAACATACGTTGGAGGTGTCGTATGTCGAATGCGCTTTTGAGATTATGGCAAACAAATAGTGTATTTTTCACAGACCGATAGACTTGTCCTATAACTTCGCTACTGACATAACAATAGCATGTTGTGTGCTACACAATTTTGTCGCTGATTGAGATGGTTTAAAACAAAGAGATAAATTTGCTATAAGTGTTGATGATTTTCTCCCAATACAACCCGCAGATGAAGAACAGAAACCACCCAAGGCAAAACCCAGGGTACTGTACAGACGCTACTTTGGGAAGGTGGACAATGAGAAGCTTTTGGAGGACGCGTCCAGAATAGACTGGGAACCACTAATGGAAGCTACTACGGTTGATGACAAGATTGAAATTTTCAACAATCAGGTTTTCGACCTGGACACAGCACTGTCTCCTCCCTCCTTAAAGTGACTGGCGACATTAGGGCAGGGATTGAGGACACCAAAGTAACTGTTTTAGTATTAGTTGACTTTTCAAACGCTTTCAATATGGTCAGTCACGATCTCCTTTTGGCCATCCTGTCCCATCTTGCAATCTCTGACAAAACACTGGACTGGTTCTCTTCCTATCTTCGGGGGCGTCAGCAGTCGATCCGGCTTGTCGATAAATCTTCAAGTTGGTGTGATCTGCTGGCTGGTGTCCCTCAAGGCGGCATTCTCTCTCCTCTCTTATTTTCAATTTTTATTAATTTCATTACTTCTGAACTTCGGTGTGCGTATCATCTGTATGCGGACGACTTGCAGTTGTACTGTCAGGCTGCAGTGGATGACTTACCTAGTGCTATCACGGCAGTAAATGGGGATTTGACTGCTATCTACAACTGGTCACAAAGGTTCGGCATAGAAGTAAATCCAAATAAATGTCAAGCCATAATCATTGGAAGCACACGTACCTGGAAAACAGTCAGTGTCGCGTCGCTGCAGCCTGTCTCGTACAATAATGTGGCAATCCCGTTTAGTGACGATGTGAAGGATCTTGGCTTACATATTGATAACACATTGAGCTGGCGTGCACAGGTCACTAGGGTATGCCAGAAGGTAACTGGGTCGTTGCGAGGCTTGTACCGCCTTAGAAACTTCCTTCCGTCTACTACCAAGGCACGGCTCGTGCAGGCCCTGATTTTTCCTATCATCGATTATGCTGATGTGTGTTACTACGACCTGAATGCAGATCTACTCAACAAAATTGACCGTCTTCTAAATAACTGCATTCGATTCGTTTTCAATTTACGTAAATATGATCATGTTTCTGCACATCGGTTGCAATTAAAATGGCTGCCCATACGCCTGCGCAGGCAACAAAGGGCGTTAACTACTTTATTTTCTTTTCTCGACTCTCCTTCTTCACCTGTTTATCTAGCTTCCTACTTTCAATATACATGCGCAAACCATTCTAAATACCTTCGCTTATCTAATAACCGTCAACTTCAATGTCCCACTCACCGCACTGACTATCTTCACTCCTCCTTTTTCGTTCAATCTGTCTCTCTGTGGAACGCGCTGCCCAAGGAAATCAGAATGGCAAATAATCGCTGTTCATTTAAATTCAAGGTTCGGGAACACATTTATAGAAAGTGGCAAACTCAAAACAGTGGTAATATGTAGTCTATGTATTGCATTTATTTATATATGTATGTATTATATTATATGTATGCATATTTGGGATATATTATATTTATTATATAATTCATTTTAAGACCCTATACCCTTAGTTATGTATTATCGACTATAACAATCATGTCTTCCCTCTTTAATATTTTATTACCTTAACTTCGTTATCTACTTCATACTTTCTTTTTACAATTTTGCACCTACCGCTTTAACATTCTGCACCACCCAATGGTCGACTGTCAGAAAATGCCTACGGCATTAAGTCCGCCAATTTCACTATATGTGCAATAAAGTTTTAATAAATAAATAAATAAATAAGAACAGACAGCACCGAATGTCATAAGACAGCTTTTGCGACCTATTTTATGACTAGAGGAACTCTGCCTTGGCAGCTAAATAAAGTATAATAGTATTTAATATAAAAAAAACAATAAATATAATTTGTAAGCTCACCAACTTTGTTTTGGTGTGAAATTCTCGTAATCAAACCTTTGATTTCTGTTTCCAAGCTTAAGTTTTTAAATTTTTATTTTTTAAATCTATGAGTGACTTGTCCCATATAATTTTCCTTTCCTGATCAATGTGACGAAGTAATCAATATCAATTTCTTCAATGGTTCTCATTTTACCCTGTAAATAAAACCGAATACAAAAGTACGCAGATAAAAAATGAAATGAGCTTGCGTGTATCCTCCCATATCAACGCACAAGCAACAGAGCGCTGCCTCTTCGTTGCCGCAATAAGTACACCCCCTCCTGCTTCGTCTCGGGGGCTGCTGTCCGTCATGTGTGCGTTGCGACGACGCAGCGCGCCATGTAGACTCGCACTTAATATGATCGACCACTTCTTTTACTTTCTCAGATGGTGTTTCTTTTTTGACAAGTTTCCCTTTTGCTGCCTCCCCTGCGGGTCGGGCTTCACTATCGCCTCAGCTGTAATTATCAACTTACCGCACTTATATCACAATTCACTATTATGAAATGAGACGCACCCATCGCGTGAATATTCAATGTGAGTGATTTAAAGATAAATATGTTTTTTATAGGGACAACAGTTGTACAGGAGTACAAATTAAATTTTTATGTTTTTTATAGGGATAAGCGCGCCACAACCTCCAAAACTGCTGCAACTCCTGTAAGCCAGGATCTACAGTAGATACAACCATGAAAACACCGGAACACTGAAGTCCGACGCATCGCAGAAACATAAATAACTGTCTTGGTTCTCGCAACGAAGTGAATCAGAAGATATTATAAGAGGAGAACAAAAAAAAGTGATAGTTACACTTAGCGATAGCGGCACAAAGGCACTTCTAAAGGCACAAAGAAAAGAGACTGTACAACTGGGTGAAGCCCAGTCGCCAAGCACCACGGAAATTTGACTAAAATGTAAGTGGGTCCTGTGTGAGCTGTTATACTTGCTCCCAGTAATAGGTATGGCAAAAGCGCCTAAACGCACGGAAATTTGTTCTAGATTCCACAAGGTCCGTATAATAAGCTGCACATGACGAAACAATTAAATTAAATTTAACATAGTGTTCGTTCATTGAGATAAACTTATGGTTGAAGAAAGAAAGTAATACAATAATTATAATTTTACTTTTTATGCTTGTTGTAGTATTTACAAAATATAAAGTGCCTACTTTATATTTTGCTTACCCGCAGACGCGGCACAGTCTTGACATACCGAGTCTACAATAACATCATTAATTTCATCTATTTGACAAACAATGTAATAAACTTCACAACCTGTTGGGTCAAACTACGTTTATACCTCTTATTAATTTATTACAATGCACTAAGATAAACGTTCTTTTATGCAAAGTATCTAAGACTGGATAGGCATTAGTATCTACTGCTGCACATACAAGTCTGTACGGGAGACAATCTCGTAAAGTTTTTAGGTAATTTTCTATGCTACATCTGCTACTAATACAAAACGTTTAGTACCTACTCATCATCGTAAGATATTAGAAAATTACATACAATGACAAAAATAAGACGTCGATATAAAAAATAACAATCTACTTACATCAGCATTTTAGCTCCTTTTATTTCACTAACATTATGCTTACTATTGGTAGCCATGAACTCCAATATCATAATAGCCATGAACTCCAGTATAATAAAATCGTAGAAAAGTCAAAATCGTACCTACATTGACTATTTTTTTTAGAAGAATACTTGGATCTTGGTAGATCTTGGTAGATCACACATCTACAGTCGATACTGAAGCCAAAATATGAACTTTAGAATTTTTACCTGTTTGTCTGTATGTCCGGGATGATCTAAAAATTACATCATGGATCTAATATAAATTTTGTATGATTATCACTGACAAATCGGGTTAACATAATATAGGCTAGGTGATATAACTTAATAGTCACAAAATTGTCAATAGCTATTAAGCTGTTGACAATATTAATATTAATTAGGTAATAATAAAACCTAATATTAATTAGGTATCTATTAAGGTTTTTTCCTAGGATTCCATCAGATCCTAACCTGATGTAAATCAAACAAAACAAGACGGTTCATAAATGGCAGAGTAATTGGTGAACAAACAAAAAAAATAATCGTCTGAATTTAGTGCCTCCCCCTTTTTTCGAAATGGGTAAAAATGCGGTACAACGATAGTTTGACACTTAGGAAACAAGGTATGATATGAGTTAAAATTCCGGCACTCTATATCTTTTAAATCACTGAATCCATTTGATTGAAATCCATTTCATAGAATAGTTTTAATCACTGAAACCTCACGAGGCGAGCTCTGTACGGGTTGAAACCTGATTGTTGGGATTGTTTATTTTTTGAAATCACGAAAATAAATTCTTTTCACAATAAGAATAACCTAAGTACTGAATGAAGTCTGACGACATTTTTTTGATACCATGGAATGTCCCTTGGTAAAGTCTAATTCAAAAGCCTAAATTCTGCCAGAAGTCATTCTGCGCGGACGAAGTCGCGTGCAACAGCTAGTGAAAGATAAGGCACTACATATTTGTCGTGGTGCTTTGGTACAGTAAATGTGGGAGTTTTGCCTGAATAAACAGTTCTGTAAAAATTTATGGAGTACATTCTTGACTCAATATTAATATTCTCTACTACACCAACAAAATACTTCCAATTTTTTTTTAAGAATTACCGAACCAAGACTGTATCATCAATGTCATTCATGATCTATCATTATTATACCAAATCATCATGATTATACCAAAGTCTCCATCATCATCTCCTTACATGACGCTAGTCTCACTTGGTTTCGGTTTTCTCTTATTTACTTTACAGATTTCTTTCGTGTGCAAGTCTTTTTCTTTATTATTTTCAATATACTTTGTTTTCGCTAACTCTACTTCAGTCTCCAATCCTTGTTTTAATGCGTTTTCAGTCAAAAGGCAATAAATTAGTATTAGCCCAGCATGTAAGAAATGTGGAAGAACTGCGACATAACGGCCAGAGCTACTTAATACGAGCCATGGTCCATTTCTTTGCTTTGATTTTGAACTGCAATCAACACATTTGACAGCTGATCATTCCCATTTGTTTCCAATTTCTGCCGTGTTGTGCGCTGCGGTCGTTATCTGTCCGCCACTACTCGTTTTGCACATAGCCAATAAGTATGAGAGGAAAACGAACTAATGAACATAGATTGACTCGTCTAAATATCACAGTTAACGTTAACATTAGGAAACCTAAAAATTTTCAAGTTTACCCAACCAGATGAGATGATCCACCTTAATGTGCTTTGGGCACGCCGTAATTTCGGCGGTAAGCCCCCTCTTAGAGGCGTGGCTGGAAAGGCCTCACGGCGTTCTTACCTTCCGCATGACGCAGGTCCTCACTGGACATGGAATGTTCGTGAGTTTCCTGCTGCGGATCAGAGCGGAGGTTACGTCCGGGTGTCACCACTGCGTGGAGCACCCGGAGGACACGGTGGAGCGGGGAGGGCGGGGTTCAACGTTCCGATTTATAAACAATACGTTAAAATTGTATCAAAAAATTAATGACAGTCAAAAACTTTTAAACAAACTAATTTAAAATTTATTCTATTTTCAATCAGTATAGATAAAATTACAAAATTCAAAATAACTTTTGAATAATGAATGTTTTTTTGTAAAAAGTCAGAAAGGAACAAATGACCCTATCGTGGGGCTGGTTGTTCCTTAGCTGTGGTCAGTTGTTCCGGTATTAATTTTATTCATTTATAATGTAATAATCTCTTAAATATGTATATAAATCAAACCCAAAATAAGTTGCAAAAAATATTTGTTAAAAACTTTTAACCTCTTTATGCACAGCCTTCATTCAAGTCTTATAAAATTTAATATTAAATTCTTATCAACAAAATTAGGCACCTGTATTAAACAAAACAGTGTATTTTACTTATTATATAAGATCAATAATTAAAAATTACGTTCATAAATCTGTTTTCAGTCTCCTGAAATGAAATTTTAAACTCCTACTAAAAACAAAACTAAATGGCCATTCTGACAAACAAAAAACAAACTAATAACTAGTAACGCTGCACTTAAATTATTTATAAACTGAAATTTCTTTTAAATCACCTCTAATGGACTTTAAAACACAGCCTTTTTCATAATAAAAACATTAATCAAAAACTTCTTCGTCTGACACACAGTTCGGGCAAACGTATGATTGAACGTCCTCATTCTTTAAACATTTCAAATGTGCCCAGTTTTTGCACAAAATGAATTCAATCCATTGCTCTCTTGGTTGTGAATTTGAATAAGAATCACAACAAATAATGCAATCATTTTCTTCATTTTCAGAATCATCTTGAAGAACTTTTCGTTTAACAAGATTCTTACCTTTGCCTGTATTTTTCCCAACCCCTTTTCCTTTACCTTTTACTTTGTTAATTTTCTTTTCTTTTTCTGAGATTTGCGCTTTTTCCTTTCTTGCTTTTTCTTCTGCTAAAGCATTTTTTTCGGGAGTGTCTGTTAATATTGCTGTCTTTCTTTTGCGACGCGTCGATGAGATGCCTAGCCTGGGTGGTGCTTTTGGTAATGGCTTTATAGCTTCAGGAGAAATGTGCTGGATGTGGCTTGAATAACATTAATGTTTGACAAGCGTTGTATGTTGGAGGATCCGGGTTGGGGTTCATCTGACACTGATGATAGTGACGTTGGTTCTTGTTGCATGTTTTCTGTCTCTTTCGCTGCTGTTTCCTCGAATGACAAAGAGTTTTGAAGCAAACAAGTGTCAGGCATTGGGCGGTCTGTCACAGAAGAAGGAGCAAAATCTTCGTCTGTAAATATGTCAGGGTTGTATGGCACAATGCCTGCCTTTTTAAAAGCATTAATTATGGTATTCGGGGTTGCTGCGAGAGGCCAAGCATGCCTTACAATTCCGGGTATCTCATATATGCTCATTGTTTTTCCTAGATTGTTACGTAACCAGTTTTCTTGTGCTTTTGCACAGTAACTTTTGAATGGCGCATTTACACCAACATCAAGTGGTTGTAGACGGTGCGTACAATGAGGTGGAAAAGACAACATTATTATAGAATTAGCTTTAGCTTTTTCGACCACTTCAATGTCAACATGTGATGAATGATTATATAACAATAACAACACAGGATCATCAGGAGTAGGCTTTGTATGTTTAATGAAATGATCAATAAATATAAGAAATTCTCGTACTGTCATCCATCCAGAGCTGTTTCCTTCTCCTAAGCTCTCTGGGTATTCCTTTATAAATAAATCTTTGTATTTTAAGCGAGGAAATACAAACATTGGTGGTATGGTATGGTATACCAGCTGTATTTGCACATAATTCCACGGTTACTAAGGTTCCTCGTTCAGATGACACAATGGCTCCGACCTGCTTAGTACCTTTTGATGCAACTATTTTCTTTGGTTTTAAAACTGTGGTTACTCCCGTTTCATCCAAATTCCAAATTCTTGAGGGCTGCAGCTTGTGTCTTAACATAATGTCTCCCAGTTTCTCAAAAAATTCTCTCACATTGTGCCGGTTGAAAGCTGACGCCCGACCAAAACTCGTTGCCTCTGGAGTTCTTATTGACAGAGTTGAATTTCTTTTCATGAATCCAGTAAACCAATCAGCTCCTGCTGTCTGATTTTTGTGCCATGAAGCAGGTATATTTTTCATTCCGAATTGCATGCCACATTTATAGGCTAATTTTCTAACCTCTTCTGGCAAGAGACCAAAGTAAATAGGTGAACATTTCAATAAATATTCAGACAATATTCCTTCGTGTTCAGTCGAAAAAAAATGTCGCGAATAATACCCTACGGTAGGGGTAACACTAGTTTGTAGTTTTTTTTATGTATCGAAATAATGTCATATGGCATATATCTAGTTCCCTTGCAACTGTTTTTATTTTACGCCCATCTTTAACAACAGCTTCTGCAGCTCTTTGTAGTAATGCTACAGACGTTTTGCCGCGCTCTGTTTTTCGTTTGTAGTTTCTCATCCTGAAACAACATTAACTATTGATATAAACAGATAATATAATAAAGGGCCCCCAAATCAAAAACATTAAAACTAAAAAGAAATTATAATGAAATTACTCGACAACAATAGTATTATATTTAGATCATGATGAATTTTTCGATGGGGTTGGTTGTTCCGCGGCACAACCAGCCCCCAGCCAGCGGAACTTTGAGCCCCAAATTACATTTTTTAAATAACCTCACTTTCTACCACAATACATAACAAAGACACAAATTAGACGACAATAAGGCATTCATTATAAAATTTACAATAAATAAAGATAATCCGCTTTGAAATAGATACATAATTAACGAATTTAGACCAAAACGTTAAAATACCAAAATATTTACTCACGTTATATTTAGCCACCTGCTTGCTGCCACTACCTCACGGCCGAGTCGCGGTGAAACTAAAATGGCTACCAAACCAGCGCTATAGTGCAGTGATGCGCGACCAACTTCATGCATATTGCTATCTCTTTCCTTCTTGGAAATATTTGCGTCGGAACAACTTACCCCGGGAACTTTGAACCCCGCTCTCCCTACTACCGCCGCCTTCGCCGTCCCGCGTCGTCGGGATTCTAATCCCGATTTCCAGCCACCGTAGGCGCAGGCTTGCGGGCGGTGAGCAATGGGTAGCTTGCCACCCGATCGTCTGGTAACTTAACGGACCGAGCCCATGTCGCCGCGTTGAGTGCCATTTCCGCGCGCCTCAGGGAGTATGTCAGCAATTCGTAGAAGCCCTGGGGAGGCCGAAGCCTACCGCGACTAGCATTGATTCGAAAGAGAAGGCTGGTCCGGGTACTAAAGGCAAAATCTAAATGGAGCGGGCTTTTAGTCAGTAAGAGTCTTGGGCGGAGCGAGAGGGCTCTAGCTCCGCCCAAGAGCGAGAGAAAGTTATACGATGATTTTTTGCCCGTCACCAAAAAAAACCTTAATGTGCTCAAAGGCAAACATATTTTCATTACTCATTCGTACTATGTCTAAGCACTACTATATCTTCAACTATGTTTTCTGTAAGATTATATTTTAGGTCACTTAATATGAACTTTAAACTTGAAAAAAGTCGTTCGACGCTAACTTGAGTGCTTGGAATGGCTAAAATAGTTACCGCAAGTTGATATAGTTGTGGATCACTTGATTTTTTAGTTTCTCAAAACTATAAAATGTTTTCTTTCGATTTGATACGAGGATAATTATTAAATTCTTTTAAATGCAAATTTATGTTGTTGATTTGGCGACCTTCGACATTATGTGTTTGTTTGCTCCGTTCTGTAGCCAATATGGCGTCCTAAGATGGTGTACAATCCTTCTAGCAGCTTCAATCACGTCGACTACATCGCTTTCACGCAATGCATCGCTTACTGCTAGTTGTAATGTATGCGCTGCGCACCGAACGGATTGCACTGAGTAAGTAGAATTAATATAATTATCTTCTAAAGAGAAAGATTGAAAATTTGGTGGTAGTGATTCATTTTCTTCATCGGAATGGTCTTCATTATCATCTTTATTGCTTGCTTCCTCAATTTCTTTATTAATTAATTTGCTTTCTTTTAAGTAATTAGTTCCATTATCAGTCGTTATTGTAATTATTTGTGAGATAGAAATATAATACTTTCTTAGCACATAAATAAGCTTTTCTTTTAAAGATTATGCGAACTTGGGTGGCTTTGGTGGCAATTTTTTGAGCAAAACTTAATCGCCCGTGCCACTTGAGGAGAGACTCGTCTATGGCTATCTCTTAGGAAACGCCCGGGTGTCATCACTGCGAGGACCGCCCTGAGGACAGGTGGAACACACAGTGGGAGAATGCCCTGCGTGGGCTGAGCACCGCCGTGCCCTCAGGGAAGTGATCGGCGATGGCGACCTCTCGCGTCCGGGCCTAGTGCAGGCCATGATGCGGAGCGAGGGGGACTGGGATGCCGTCTCCTCCTTTTGCGAAGCAGTCATGCTAGCTAAGGAGGAGGCGGGACGCGTGAGGCAGCGAAGCGCTGCCTCCTCGCAACCCAGCCATCGCGAAGGACACACCGGGCGTCGGGGATCGCGAGACGATCTCCGGCCACCGTAAGCGCGGGCCTGCGGACGGCGAGCATGGGTGGCTCCCCGTCCGACCAGAAACAAACCCGAGCGTACGGCGCGTCGCGTTCCGCGCGCGTCTCAAAGAGCCATCAGACCACCACAGATGGGGCCCAATAGGGCCGATGCCGATTCGGAGTCGCGGAGAACCTAGCGGGTAACCGGGGCTCCGGCTCGACGTGCAGGAGAAGGAACGGGGTGGTTTTTAGTCAGTAAGAGTCTGACATTCCCTTCCGCCTCACCCAGGCGGGAGCAGTAATTCGATGATTTTCCCCCCTTAAAAAAAAATAAAAAAAAAAAAATGGCTATCTCTTAATGTGGAAAATTTGTCATTAAGGTGGTCAAGTACCGGCTATATTTTGAGTCCAGTCTTGTTAGTCAAAGTCGGATTGTCGACGAAATGATATAACGATTTTAGCAGTAAAAAAAAACGATTGAATGACATGATGCGCGAAAAATACGGCATGGTTCCAAACCCGTTAAAAAATAAGTAGTTTTGCTCCTCTGGTAACGGATACAGGCCTTGCTGCTTCAATACTACTAAAAACGTAATCATTTCGCTATAATCAGTCGGAGTCCATCTATGCAGATGGGATGTTGGAAGTAGCTTGTTCTCCGCTTTTAAGCGAGCTATCTTCTGCTCTGCATAGTGGTTAGTCTCTGTGCAAAGTCGGTCTATAAAACGAGTATAAATATTTTGTAAAAAATGTCAACAGGAGTCTTGTCTGTTATCAAAAGTCGTTCCCGATAACCCTGTAAAAGCCTTTCACCGTCCAGTACAGTTCGCTCTGTCTTTCTTCCAGTCAAAAGTGTAGTTATCGTTACTAGGCACAATGTCGCGTAAAACTTGGGCGTTAAATTCGTCCTCAGTCCGTAACACTTTAGTCTTTAGTTCAGTCATGGCAGCATCACATTGGTTCAGTTGTTGCGTTATGCATGACCGGAACAAAAATACCGTCGTTGTCGTTAAAGTTAGTGTCTAAGTAAACGTCTCTGTCATTATCTTGAAGCGAAATTGTTTACGATACTTTCAAAATTTTTGTCTGTTATATCTGAAACAAATAAAACAGGTATTACATAATCAATAAATTGAAAGTTTGTGAGGATGGATGAATTTTGGATTAAAAAGTAGGCTACTTGATTTTTTGAAATTTATGTGGGTAACACAACGGAGTACATTAAATACTTACTAATTGACGTTCTGTGCTCAGTGCTCGGTTGCAACTCCGCTTCGACTTCGCTTCCCAGGATGATAACATCTATTAGAAAAGAATAAAATGTATTATCATATAACATCAGCGTGAGTGAGCCGCATGAACGATTATGTAAGCTGTTGTGTGTGTATTACTTAATTGGAAAACGATGGATGTTGCCTATTCCTAGGTGTCCGAGAAGCTCACTCTGAACTTAACGCCGTTGAGAGTCGGCTAGGCGAACTATAGGGGGAATTCGGGACTGTGTCTGCTTCTGTCGTACCCATGTTTTCGTAGTCCACCTCAGGAGGCTGAGGTTCGGGCTCGAGTTCAAGCTGGACTGGACATGGGTCCAGTAGGCCACGACGGCGTTCCCGTCCTCTAGCTGCTAGAGGACGGGAACGCCGTCTTGGAGCTAGAGTCTAGCGCATCCTCGACTTGTCGATCTAAAATCAATGTTTCTAATGTATTTCGTTGTAATACATTATATCTTATGCAGGTGTAAGTAAATACAATATGTACTTACAGCTGCGACTCTACTTCGTTTGTTTTGTCACTGTAATAGAAATCATTATCATGTTATTACACGTACTTTATATTCTTTATCTTCATACAATACACCATAAAGAAATGTGTGTGAAATGCTCAATGATAGTCGACCGCTTTTCACCCTTACGACCTGAGTAATAAGGTTAAATAATGGAAGCACACTAGCAGTAGCAGACAAAGGGGGTGAGTTTTTAAGGGTTAAAAACGATTATTTCTCGATTTCCGACAAAACTAAAAGTCCTATCGAAAAAAGTAGAACAGCAAAGTTGTAGATAATAAAAAGATCTTAAACTTTTGTATTTGCACTTTTTCACATAATTTTGTGAAAAATTAAAAAAGCCAAGTTTTTGGTTTTTTATTTTTTAAGGTATAAAACAAAAACCTTACATTTTTGTTGGGAGCTTTACACAAAAAAAGTCCCTTGTTAAAAACGACGAACTGTCACTAGTGTCACTTCAATATATTTTTTTATAAATTGTATGTTACCATTGCACAGAAAAAAATCACACTCACTGATGACAAACTTCATAACGCGCCATCTAGTATTAATCAAGTACATTAATATCACCTGGCTATAGCGCTGTACACATTTAAACCGAAAGATGTCGTTCGGTGACTGTAGTCACCATGGACGCTTAAGAGCCATTTCACAAAATGATTGCGCTCGAGTTTAGGCAAAAGAGTGCGTCATTGTTTATGTGTGCGTAGCTAGCCACACAAATGCAATGTAAACAGTGAAACACGAGAGTCAAGACGGACGAGGCAATCTTGAGCCGTAATCGTAATATGATTTGGTAAATAAATTATGAAAAAAAAAATATTTAGAGTCTTGCAGATTTTTACATAGATTGATTCTACATAAATTCAGGACCTGTCCATTCAGCAAATACACATATATCTTTTTTCGCTATGTGCAACTGTCCATGAACTTGATAGTACCAGTCGTGCTTCTTGTTGCATCTCAACTTGAGACTGGCTGTTTTTTTAAACATTTTAGTTTTTTATCATGCAAAGCGGTATCAGGATCAATTCCAAAAAGTGAGCTTGGACATTTCACTTCCACTGAACCTTCATTGCACAATCCATCTGGCGTCGCGCCTAAATAAAAATACTCTTCGTCAATAAAAAGACCACCATTTCTCTATATTTATTGTTCGGGGTTGGGGTGAGTTCAAGATAAACTCTAGGATGTAGAATGAAAGATATATTTCGATACTAATGAGATAACTACTAAGTCTAATGAGGTGAATGAGATGAGATTGTGTAGCGTCCGTATTCACAATCGTACTGAACGTACTGAGCGTTTTTACCTAAGTAATACATAATATATTCATGACATATTGCGGTGTGTCGCAATTACGGTGACATGATTAGTATACTTAGCATATTACAATTATTTGTTCGGTGATTGACCCGAACATGCTCCCGAGGGGGGAAAGATGAGGTTAGTAGATGAGAGTAGTTAAAGGAGTATGTCTTAATATTAACAAGATGATAACATAGTTCAATTAATACTAAAATGTAGAGTTAGTCATGTTAAGTTAAAAGATGAGATAAAGGTTACAAATTAGAGTTGTTACAATGTAAATCAGGGAGAGAAAACACACGAAAGATTGGGGAAGAACCTCTGTCTTTCTTTTCACGTAAGCGCTCACTAGACAGAGTTATGTTCTTACTTTTCACAGTTGTATTACTACATTGCCCACTTTCCCTAATTTCACTACACTCAATCACTACACTTTCGGTAACGGGATTTCGAAACGGTGGTGGTGACGATGCCGATGCTGCGGACCGCTGAGCTGCATAAGTGGAGTGATGTCCTTTAAGTTGCCATCGCCGCCAACGTATAAAACAGTAAGCGGCCACCAATACCAGGATTCCCAAGACAATGAGATATATGGCAGTATACTGATGGACGTCGTGGTAGGATATATTAGTGTTCAATGGGGCGCTCTGCTTCATTATCTCAATACTTTTCTTTATAGCCTCAAATTGTCTGAAGTTGTCTGAGTTGTTTGGATTAACCTCATATACAAATTCTGGCATAGTTATATTTATAAGGTGATTTATAGGTGCTATTTCTGGCGAGATGATTTTTGTCGTTGTACTAATCTTACTTGACAATCTTGTATTTGAATACACCATAAAATCTTCTGTTTTTACTAAACAGCCTTCCCCAACACGCAACATACCTGCCCGCGATAACCTAATTAGGTTATCGCGGGCAGGTATGTTGTGCAATTGCACGAACCTGATTTTGACACAGAAGTTTAACGTTGCAATCATCGCAGCATAAATAATAATATTTGTTCTCAGATGATAAGTCTATCCAGTCATTCTTGCACAGGGTAGATTTAGTTTTGCAAGTTCTTGTGCCTGGAATAGAAATAACATAACCATTAGAAAAGTTTCATCCACCAACTGTAAGAGTGACGCTTCCCAGGATATGGGTGAAATTATATTGGAGATGAAAGATTTAAAAGAACGCATTGTGGCGCTGTCCCTTAGTGTTAATGAGATGTATATGTTCATGCATCGCTGCTATGAAAACATAGGAGTAAGCAATAGTTACATGATTAGTCTCAGTGGAAAATTGGAGTCTGTGGAGGCTAACATCATGAGTCTGATACGGTCTTCGGAAGGGACTGATTCTTATGCCACAATACCTAATCCTGAGGGGCCCGTAACTAACAAGACGAACATCTCTAAGCGAAAAAAAAACAAACACACTAAGGCTAAAAGAAAGTCGACTATCGGCGAATCGCTTACCACTAATGGATGCCATTCTGCTGCTCGAGATGTGGATTCGGCTGACTTACCTGTTGAGCCAGAAACTAATAAAGCGAATCATTTTCACGTCGAAACTGAGCTGGCTGAGTATATAAACCTGGTCGCCACACCTGTGCATTCGGCCTCAGCCGTAACCGATCATGTGCCGAGTCACCCTGAGGCAGTGGATGTTTCCTTGGGCACTGCACCGAGTTTGGGCAGAAGTCACCGGGGTTCAACGAGGCGGTGGAGGTCATTAGCGGCTCAGTCCTTACAGACATGTACTCCTACTCCAACTGATACTCCTACGGTCAATGGTCCACCGAACCGTAAAAAACGGCAGAGTTCTATTCGTTGCACTGCTGGGCCCAACATTACTTCTCTCAGGGCAGCCGAAGAGATCAAAAACATACACTTGTGGAATTTGGAGTCCGGCCCTGATGAAATTGCAGCATATTTGCAGCAACTATGTCCTCTGGCAAAATGTGTCGTTGATGAAGTGAAAACTAAGGGCAGATATAGGTCATACAAACTGGCGGTACCAATAGCCTATTACGACCGTATTCTTTCACCGGCGATTTGGCCAGAAAATGCACGGATCAAGCCATGGATCACCTTTCGTCGACTTCGCACCAATGAACAGGCGAAGCAACTTCCAAAGGCCGAATAATAGCGGAAGTACCGCAACGAACTATTCTCCTCGTGCGAGAGCAGTGGCTGCGTTTAGTATATTTTACCAGAATGTTCGTGGCATTAAAACTAAGCTACATAGATGGAAAACCAATATGTCACTACTGGACCATGCTATTATTGTTGCTACCGAGACATTTTTGGATTCCTCGGTGGAGGACGCTGAGGTTGTATCCTCGGGCTGGAGTGTGGTGCGCCGAGACAGAAGCGGACCGGGAGGTGGCGTTCTGGTGGCTGCTAGACCGGGGACTGTGCCGGTTCGAGTGAACAAGTTGGAAACATCTAATGGCGAGGATCTCTGGGTTAAACTTAATGTGGGAGGAAGCAGTGTATATATCTGTGCTGTGTATATTCCTCCAAGTGCCGCAGATTCTGTGTACTTTGAATGGTTCTGTAAAGTGGAATCCTTTGTAAATGACCTAAAGGGTAAGATATTTATAATTGGCGATATCAACCTCAACAGTGCATCTAAATCTGTTAACAATTATTTTGTATATTTTCTTTCATTTTGTTCCATAGTAGAAAATAATAATGTATTTAATGTTTTTGGCGGCAAACTGGATGTCGTCTTATCCAGGGATAACGGTTGCGCTGTGCGTGTCGAGGCCGCTGAGGCGGGTGGTATTGTGAACGTTGACTCATATCATCCTCCTCTAGATATTGAAGCTAAGATTCTTGCGGCGTCGAGCCGAGAGAGGACTAGTCCTAGTAATCTCGACTTGATGACCGACTGGAATTTTGGTAAAGCCGATTTCCTATTACTTTATGATAGGATATCACGGACTGACTGGAACTGTGTCACTAGCGCCGCGGATGTGCCGTCGGCCACTGGCGAGTTTTATAGAATCCTATATAATATATTCGACACTTGTGTACCAAAGAAAAAGAGATATATATCTAACAGGAAGCGCTACCCTGTTTGGTTCTCCTTGGACATTATAAAGGACATAAATCGTAAAATTAACCTTCATAGACAATGGAAACGTTACGCTGACCCCAGTGTGTACGTAGCCTTTAGTAGTATTCGGTCTGAATTAAAAAAGCGCATTGATTGTGCATACAAAACTTACACTGCGGCAATGGAAGACGGGATTAGGCGTGACCCATTGCAATTTTGGTCGTACATTAAGAGTCTTCGGTCCAAGGGTGGCTTTGAGCCCACGGTGAGCTACAAAAGTCAGACCTTCACGGGCAAGAACGCAGCGAATGCCTTTGCGGATTATTTTTCAAGTGTTTTTTTGCCAGACCGCCCAATGTTGGATGCTGATGATATAGTGCCTATCACAGCTACAACAGACGAGGGCTACATACATATAGAGAACTACACTATAGCTCAGGTCAAGAACGGAATTCTTAAATTGAATCATGGATTAGAGTTGTTGTATGCATGTTTTGGTGTGTTCGCAAAAAAAAATGTATTTATTAAAAATGTAATGAATGTAAAGTAATATAAGTTTATTAATAAGACTAATAAAAACCACTAGCACTACTGCAATTAGCTTACTGCCGCGTGGGCGGGGACGTCATGCATTCGTAAATGTTCTACAGTCGGTGGCGCTGTGGGCTGGGTCGTTCCGTTCCCTACGAAATGGTTGATCGGACCGATTGCTGGCCTACACGTCATACCCGTGAACGGGTGCCTTCTGCTGGAACAGGTCGGCTCGCTCATCGTGATGGTGGGCTGATTCAGTAGGGTTAGTCTAAGATAATAAGACTATAATAATTAGGTAACAACATAAAGTATTGTGTGTAGTATATTGGTAGGCGTAGCATGTAAGATCTTTATAAAAAAAAAAGAGAGTGGAGAAATTCAATTTTTATTTATTAAAAAAAAAAAAAGTAGTTAAAATACCTATCACAATGACCATCAATCAACATAATGACCAGATAAACAAAAATGTTGTACATTCTTATATAACATTACCTATATATTAATATAAGTTATAAGCCTTTAACATAAAATACTTATTAACTTTCAGTCGTTCCTTAACTATTACAATCAGTCTTGATTAATCAGTATTTCTTGGAATATTTAAATAACAATACAACGATCACACAAATGATAAAAATAAAAATATTATGAAACTAAATAATATCAATCTGACAAGCAGTTGTGGCAAACATAAGAAAGTTCCCCACCAGTGCAAGCTTCATGAGCCCAGTTTTTGCACTCCAGACATTGCACCCATTTTTCTTTGGCTTTGCTATTAGAATAAGGCTCAAAACAACAAAGGCAAATACATTCCTCTTCTTCTTCACTGTCTTCATTTCTTCTTTGTTTCTTGCCAACCTTGGTCTTCTTAGTTTTAGTATTTGGTTTTGAACTCCTTTTTTTGGTTTCTTCAAAGTTAGGTTTTTACACTTTTTTCTTAGCCATTCTAACTGCTTCGATAGCAGCTAGTTCATCCTTTACGGGAGTGTCGGTTAAGATAGCAGATTTCACTTTGCGTCTATTTGTTTGATTTCCTTTCCTGGGTGGAAGGCCTTTGGCAAGGGTCGAAGAGTGTCAGGTGAGAATGGAATTTCTGTCATAGTAACTGAAGTGTCTCGTGATGTTGATGCTACAGGTATTACATCAGATGTAAAGACTGTGGAGGGAACAACGGGTTCAGATATCGCCAGATCAGGTGAATTCTTACGAGGGTTTTCTGCAGTCTTCTGTATCGTAGCTGGATAGAGGAGGAGTAGCCGGTAAATTTAAGATTGATGGACTTGGTGTACGGGAATCGTGTAAAATACTGTCTGCAAGGGTAGATCATGGCACGAGTTCTTCACTTCTTGAAATGCCGACCAAGTTAGAGCTGGATGGACCAGGACTAATGGAAGTTGCCAAAGGTCGATCAGTAACCTGACTGGGAAGATAATCAGCGTCCTGGAATATATTAGTGTTAACTGGCCAAAGTCCGGTATGGATGAATCCGGAAGATATATTGCGCGGTGTGACGGCTGTATCAAACGAAGTTTTTACTATCCCAGGAATATCATAGATGGTCATTACTTTTCCTGGATTAGACCGCATCCAATCATCGCAAGCTGTGTTAACTGCTTTTTTCACCGGTCCAAAAACGGCTCTGTCCATTGGCTACAACTTATGGGTGCAGTGAGGTGGAAAAGTTAATAGAATAATGCCATTTTCTTTGCAGAACTCGATATTTTTAACAGCAGTGTGTGATGCGTGGTTATCTAATAACAATAGGACCTTATTTTCTTTAGATGGCCTAACTTGGTCTTTGAAAAATGTAAGAAATATATAGAAGTCTTCTTCTTGCATCCACCCTGACCCATTCGCAGTACCAATTGATCCAATAGGTCCATCACGTATAAAGTGATCATTAAATCTTTTTCGCGGAAAGATAAACATTGGAGGTATGTGGTTCCCAAGGGCATTTCCTGCTAGTGCTATAGTAACTAATGTTCCCCTCTCTGCGGAAGTCATGGCACTCACTTGTTTCTGTCCTCGTCGAGCAATGACGCGGTCCGGTTTCTGAACAGTCGAAATGCCCGATTCGTCAACGTTCCATATATCCTTTGCTTGCATCTTGTATTTGTCAACTACTGAGGTATAATTTTGGAAAAAAAGTTGCACGTTGGTTCTATTGAAACTTGTAGCTCGAGCGATACTTGTAGGTTGAGGTAGTCTTAGAGAAAGAACCGGATGACGCTTCATAAAAGATCGAAGTCAAACCTAAAAAAAATCCTTCTTCTTGGAAGAAGGATTTTTTTTATTATATTTAACAGCCAGCTATAGGCAAAAGTTCTGGCTTCCTTAGTTCTTAGGCCAAAGTTAGCAGCAGCACAGTTTAAAAGATAGTCACACAGTACTTTTTCTTCTGAAGCTGTAAAAACAGTCTTTTCTGGGTATTCAACCGTTAGCGCATTCGCAGTTTCGTTAGCTTCATAAGCAGTTTTTTTCTTAATATATCTGAAGAGGGAGGTATGGTTCAGATTATAACTCGAAGCCGCGTCACGGAGACTTTTATGTCGCAAGGTTACTTCTTCTGCTGCGAGATCATATATTTCGCGACTCGCCATACCCCTATCAGTCTTTCGTTTATAATCAGTAGGCATGCTGAAACAAAATTACCTAATTAAAACAACAAAAATAAAATTCATATAAAATTGAAAACGAGGAGAGTTGACACAGCCTGTTTCAAATCTCCTCAGTAAGAAAAAACCTCCCAAGTTTTATTAAATCTATGATTAAGGAAAAAATACACAGAAATCAATTGTACTAAATATATATAAGAAATCATTACTTAATAAGCTTTCGAAACATATATAACTTAAACCAAAATACAAAACCCTTAACAAAATATCGGCATCGTAAAAATACGTTAAAAACTTACTTTTCACGATTTTTGTCACTTGCGCGACGGACGCGCACTGACATGTTCGCGGGAGAAGGGAAATTGGTGTAAAGCGACGTTGCCAGCTCGCTAACGGTTTTGAGTTCCAAGAAATCTGTACTGTTTCAAATCACCTTTGTTTCAAATGCCCTCGGTCTCCCTTACAGCGCTATAATCTCCTTGGCCGCACGTAACATTACGATGATGGCGACCGGCGATTGTCCGCACTAGTGCGGTTCTGCGTTATGAATTTTTTATATTATTGTTATAAATATTAAATAATTTTAAACTTAAATACATTTTAATTAGTACAAATACTTGCATCAAAGTAACACTATGGTTATTTTCTAATGAAAGTATACACTTTCTTTGCAAATAGTGACAGTAATATCTATAGTGCCTTGTTTGTTCTTAGACAACCTATTAAGTATTTTTCGAATTCGCCCCATCCCTAGTACTCGTAAAATTACGTGATTGGCGATACAGATAATGGAGACGGTGACCACAATTTAATTAAACCTCAAATTTCACAGTATTTATCACTCAAAACATTGAGAAATATCCATAACAATAAAGATTATACCCTACATCTTGAAATTGACACATTTTATATGGAGTTTGTGCACTATAAGAAGATTTTTAATAAAATAACGTGATTGTACGTATGTGGCGATTCGGACACAGCTTTCGAAAACCGTAATATTACGTTGTCGGCGGTTAAAGGGTTAAGAATAGAGTTGGTATTAGTGGGACTAGATTAGGTTCTTTTTTCCTTTCTTCTGTGCAGTAATAACTGTCACAATTAGCATGGTTCCCAAAGATGTGTTGAGGACTATTTAAAATACACTCACAGGCACATTTAACCGTCCACTTAAGAAATACGTCATCATGTTAGTTTGCGATAAGGAATGTTTATCCCGATGGATGTTTTGTTTGAAGTGGATACTTTGGCAACAAATTAAACACTCTGACCCTTGTTTTTTAGAAGTTCGTGTATACAGATGCATTTTTGTACTCTAGTCGAAATTTGACATTCCTTGCGATCGGATTAGTATGAGATTTAACCTGGTTATCCTGCTCTTTTTGGTGTAATTACTGCTCTGTTAAATTATTGCATTAATTTGATTACTGTAATCACACAAAAATGCCACTGGATGCAACTGGAGCTGCAAGAGCCGTAGCTTTTGCTGATGCTGGGTACAGCCAACGTCGCATTGCTCGGTTGCTTGGTGTACCTCAAACCACTGTACGGGATGCTATCAGGCGCTTTTGGGAGACGGGTTTCAACATGCGGAGACCGAGACAAGGCCGTCATCGGTGCACATCTGCTCGAGAGGATCGTTTCATTGTGAACAATGTGCTGAGAAATCGCTTCACCACTGCTCCCGAGGTGATAACTAGCCTGTTTGAAGTACGAAATGTCAGCGTAAGTGAACAGACAGTGAGAAGAAGATTGGCAGAGAAGAACCTGGCTGCATTACGTCATGCACGCGCCCCAGAATTGCTCCCACAGCACCGTAGAGCGCGACTTCAATTTGCGCGAGAATACGCTGACTGGACTACGGACCGATAGAAGGACGTTCTGTTTCAGATGAAAGCAGAATAGCCCTGCGACGTCCAGATGAGCGTTAGCGAGTGTACAGACGACCAAATGAAAGGTTTGCTCCGTGTACAATAGGGAGGGGGAGGGTCAGTAATGGTTTGGGGGGGCATCAGTTATGACGCTTGTACCGACCTCGTAGTGTTTGATAGAGGCAGTGTTACTGCACACAGTTATCTGGAAGAGGTTTTGCAAGCCCACGCCGTGACATTTGCACCATTTATTGGTGATAATTTTCAATTAATGCACGACAATGTCCGATGCCACGTCGCTAGAATAGTGACCCAGTACCAGGACGAGGTCGGTATACGAACATCACCGTGGCCAGCACGCAGTCCTGACCTCAATCCAATTGAACACATCTGAAACAACCTTAAAAGACAGGTTCGAGCAAGGATTCCTGCACCAACGACTATTGGAGAACTCAAGATTGCTGCAGTAGAAGAGTGGCACAACATCCTTCAGTCTGACATTCAAGATGTCATTGATGGACTTCCAAACCGACTGCAAGAAGTCATCAGAGCCCGAGGAGGTAATACCCGTTACTAAAAGTCATTAGACGACCACAGAAAATTAAAAATTAACAAAATTGTAAATCTATACTTTTCAACAAAAATCACTAAAAATGGTTTTTTTTATTTAAATCGTGAATAAATGCAGTTTTTTACACTATTACACAGTGTTTAAATGACAAGATGTGCCTAGTTTAAAAATAAAATATCAGACTTTCTCAGTTATAGGCAGCATATGAGAAAATCTAGAAAATCAAGGTGGCCGGTTAAATGTGCCTGTGAGTGTATCTTTTTGAAGGTTTTCAATTTTCAAAGAATGTGAACTATTATCTTGTTGCCTTTGTCTAATAGCAGCACGAACAGCTGTTCGTAATCTTTTCAATCTGTCCATATTTAAAAGTTTCCGTTCGTTCAGAGGAATAGTTGTATCCTTTTGCAGAAGTATATTTTTTCCATTATAATTTCGCAACAGATGATTTGTGCATTCAATTTTTGGATAGGGATATCCGGGTATGGTCGACTTTCCAATATACTTTTATAAGTACTAGAATCACCATCTGCAATTAATATGTTGTAAATTAAATTTCTTTCCTTAATGGAAGTTTTAAAACCTTCAACTAATATGGCTTGCTCCATGCTTGTTGACGATCCGAAATGGTTTTTTGTGCATTTATGGGCTTTTGCTGGTTGATTATTTTTGCTTGCTCGGGCGCAAATGACACAATACTTATTGCGAACTCCAATGTATAGCACTTTACCACTATTTTCTCCAATTATAGCTGCAACACCAGACAGGGCAGAATAATTATTTTTGTATGATCATTTTGCCCAACAGACATCAGCTTCAACCGGTATCATTGCTATACCTGCAGTGTTAACATCGCCGCGAGATTTTGCCGCTTCAACTTCCTGTTTAGCAGCATTCATCATCGTTTCTTCGGCAGCAGTCTTCCACATGTTGGAAATAGCGTCATGTTTTTTGCTATTGACATTTGTGCGTTTGTATGATCCTCGTTTATCTTTTTGATTATTGACTTCCTTGCTGAGTGCCGAGTGAATATGTCTGTTATTTTGTGGGTTGTGTTGTTAGAAAAAAAGTTTTGCAAATATGACTTTTTTCGTGTTTGACTTGAAAATGATAGTAATACGAAACATCTCGTTTTTTCTTAATTCGATCTTCTTTAGTGGTTCTTGTTTTCATTTCCTTCGGTTCAACCAGTCCTTTAATGAATACACCTCTAGACTCCCAATTTAGACTTATGTGCTGATCATGTACCTCCTTTCTAATTTCTTCAGAAATCTTAGTAGTGCATTTTTTACGACATTTATTATCGCACGGTGGTTTGAGTGACAGCTTTTCATTAGCATTTTTTTTTCTGTCGTTGTCGATCCGCAAGCCCGCTTTAGTCAATCCTTTTTCATTCTTTATTTTTACATTCAGATCAATCTCCTCTCGTTCAGTTTCTTCATGATCAATCTCCTCTCGTTCAGTTTCTTCATGACCAAGCTCTTCACGTTCAGTCTCTTCACAATCAATCTCCACTCGTCCCGTTCCGTCTCCTCATATTCAATCTTTCCACGTCCAGTCTTTTTACGTCTAGACTCTTTATGGACAAGTAAATTTCTTTTAATACAAATTGGTAAATTAGAATTGTCGTGGTGGCCCGGAGGGTTAAGACGCCCGCTTTTCATGCATGAGGGTGACCAGGTAACAAATATGTTGCGGTCACCGGTGACCGCAACCTATTGTTCTATAATTGTGTCTGTAGTGACGGTACTCGACGAGTTAATAACGATATCAAAGGTATGACAATCGAAATGCATGCATAATCAAATGATAACTCAAGGGTGGCTTCATAAAAAAATTACAAAATGGATGTGAGGTTCTTTACAATGCCCCATTCATTAGATTGAAGAGAATCAACCTTACCATGTTCAACACAGTACAAGTTTACAGCATTTTTTTGTTCCAAAAGTCTTTGCAGCATCAAATACGTGCTGTTCCACCTCAAATCAATGTCTTGCACCAAGGCATGCTCTGGCAATCCGCATTGTTTTTGACATTCCGTCAATTTCCTGGTTGCTGGCTCACTGTGATGGAAATGGCCGACGATTTTTCTACATTTCTTTAGTAGGTCTTTTATTTCGTCTTCTGAAAATAGAGCTTGTTTTATGACAAGCTGGAGCGTATGTGCGACACATCCTATAGATTCATATTGATCACGCATCGCGCGAACCATATTAGCAGCATTATCTATCACGTAGGACTAGAAAAATCTTGCCTTGCAAACCCCATTCGTTTACTATATTTGTAAATTTTTGGTTGATATATTGACTGGTATGGTCTTGTTCTAGCACACATGCCCCTAAAATCACTTTAAGACGTTTATCATTTATGATGAAATGAGCTGTGAAGCTAAGAAGTGAACATGTTTTACATGCATTGGTCCAAATGTCTGTAGTAGCACTTGCCCACTTACTCTGTGCCATTAAATCCTGTACTTTAGATCTAATTCTTTCATATGTTTTGGGCATAAGTGACGTTCTAAAATATTTTTCAGATTTCAACCGATATTTGCGAACTCCTTGAGGATCAGATAAATTAAGTCGGCGGAATGCTTCACCTTCCACCAAAGTATAAGGCAGCATGTCCACGATTATCAGATCCATTATAGTTTTGTCAATCCTTTTTGTTATTTCATGATCATCAGGCCACAGACCAACTTTAGGTTTAGAAGTCAAACTTGGAATGGTTGTCAGAACAAGAGTCGACTGATCTGAGCTCGATTGTGTCAATGATACGCTCAAGTCTTTTCGCTTCAATTTTGCTTCACTTTTGAATTCGTTTAATTCTGATAAACGTTTTTGTACTTGCCTGTATTCCTGGTCATGAAATTTTGATAAATGCAGCTTCAGTCCGTGTAATGTTAGTTTTTTTGGTTCGTGGCTTCCTAACGAATAGGACTTGCTACATATCTTACAAACTGCTTTTGATGTATCACTGATACTTTTGTCAAAATACTGCCAGATCGGATTTTTTTCCCTTTGCGACATTTTACTCTGATACAATTAAAAATAAAACCGTAATAATAACAATAGGTTATTGGAATGAAAAACAAATCTTGAAATAAGTTTACTTTAGTTTACCTATACAACGTAATTTAACAAATTAAACACTTAAAATTTTTCATTTACAATATCTTTTTTACATGTGACTTGATTTGTTAATAACAACAAAACAAAGTTACTAACTCAATATTATTTAATTAACTATATAAATCATTAAAGTACAGAAACAAAACAAAAACTTACATGTAATCAGTTCCATCAACACATAACCTCTAAAGAATGTTTACGCTTTGCGCACACGCACTGACTGAGTTTTGTTGCTACAGAGCTATCCGAACGGCGCACGACAATTCCCAAACTGAGGTCTACTCCGCTTCTTTTCATAAATCGTTCGTACATGGCAAATTCGCAACCATTGACAATTTTCGTGAACTAAATTGAACGAATGAAATGAACAAAAATAAACAGGTTTACATTTCAAATAAAAAAGTTATTTTAATTAGTTTTATTACTATTTTCATAAGCCCGCGGTTTAATATAATAATAAATAAAATAAAATAAAATAAATAAAAAGCCTTTTATTTCTTGCAAAATAACTTTCCATATTAATAATTATAAAAGTTATGAGAATCATCATTAAATGAATTCAATTACTGATTTAAAATTACTTTTATATCAATTTAATTACACATTTAATATTTAAAATAATTATAATAAATTCAATTTTATGTACATTTATAATAAATAAAATTCCAAGAATATTCAATCTATAAGGTGAATAAATTATAATAATACATCATGCAAGCATGCAAGAACCCCTCTTATGTGAGGGTGAAGGCCTCCTCCAGACTTTTCCATATATCCCTATCTTTGGCAACTGTCTTCCACTTTTCACCAGCTATTCTTATAATATCGTTATCCCAACGAGTTAAGCCCGCGGTTTATTACATATTAATCGAGAAAATAAATCTGATTTTTAAATCAACATTAATCTAAAAACCATAGACACGATATGAGACTCCTTTCATAGACAATTAGTAATTATACGACTAAGTTAAAAAGTTTTTTTTTCTTGTATGGCCTGAGTAAAAAGTTTTATACAGGTTGGCGGTGACATTTTATTTGTCAAATAATGACAATCATACAGTGCCGCGGGAAACAGAGTTATGCGAGCGTGAACGTGTGTGAACTTGCGACATAAGTTTCGGTTTCGGCAAACTTGATTTTTGGCCGAAACTCGGCGAAACCGAAACCAAAACCGAAATTTCGGTCGGACACTAGTATTTCTTATACTTAGAGACTATTATAAAATCCTTCATAATAGCTGGGCACTACGTTAGAACGAAGTAATTGTAACAAATCGTTTTTCTTTGAATCAGAAATATTCAATTTTGAATCATAAGCTGGTTTTAAATTTATTTGTGATGATTGCTTTATTTTTCGTCGCACCAATTTAAGCTTAACCTGGATCCATTCTCCTTCAAAAGATGTTTTAAATTCATAGAAGTCACTATTTTTTGTAAATTTAATCATTGTTAACTCAGTCAGTTTTATTATATCCCCATTGGTGTCCTTTTGGTAATTAATGGCTTGCTCTTCAGTCAGTGTTTTCAAGTCATAAAAGTTACTGAATGCATCTCATGAACAATTAAAGGGTTTCCTAGCATCTCGTATCAAATTAACGTACTGATCTGGTACGTAGATGGGTCCAGACTTTTTTGCCCTTTTTATTGATTTTTCAATCAGTGAATGGGCATTATCACCTTCATTTTGCCGCATATGGCCGCTGATTAAAAACTTATGACACACAGTATTTATAGCAAAATTTTTGACAGCATAATAATACATGCTGAACACATATCTAAAAATAAAAACATATCCATTAGAAATTATAATAAAATTTATAAATAATTACATCAAAATAGTCACAGTCAAAAATTTGATACATACCGATTTTTTTGTTGGCCACAACAATTATCACTGTAGAAAATAACATCGGAATCTGGATGCTTTTCAGCAACTTTCTCTAGAAACTTATACACGCAAGTTCCTATTTCTGTAGAACCTTTAGAACCCAAGCCCTTATGCCAATAGTAACAATTAGTTGAATCCGTTTTAATATTTGTTATCTGAAATATAGTTAATTTTATTTATAGTAGGTACGAGTAATATTAAACATTCAAGAGGACGTTACTTACAGTAAAATTGTAGCAATTCAATTTGGATTTGTAGTAAAACGCTGATGAGTTGCCGATTGGTACAGGTAACTGAGCTTGTAAGTCATATTTGGCTACTATGACTTTGCTTTGTGGTTCTCGAGAAACTGCAATATCTGCTGCTTTTTCTGTACGGCTCAACACCTTTTCTCTTTGGTGGTTTACTGGTGTTCTAAATCTGTTTTCTTCTAACCTTCTGCATTTTTGTAAGATTCACAAAAATTGCACTGGTCTTTTTTAGGTATAAAAAATGATATATTGAATTCCCTGTTAAAAATCGGACTGTAAATGAACGTTGTTTACCGTGTTTACCCCTTTGATCGCTCGGTGCGATTCCACAATCAAAAAATTTTGCTTCAATAACTGTACGGAGCGTCCGTTGTGCTATCCCAAGAGTATTTAGTAAAAATGTTTTACATATTCTTCGAGTCTGACCATTTTTCACAAAAGAAAACCAACTATTGGGCGTTCTTGGTTGTGCTACATTTTTAACACGACGGCATACTAGAGGTATGTTTTGAATGTTAATGCAAGAGCTAAGAAAGTCTCTTTGACGTTGAAAGATCCTAAGGACCAATAGGTGTTAAATATTTCTTGACGTTCTTCTCTTGTAAATTTATCGCAACATAAAAACTTACAATTATGGCACGGAGGTCTAATTTTTTTGGCTTCTATTTTATTGCCTTTCTTAGAAACACACTCTTGTCCTGAATTTTTTAACGTTTTCCTGACATTTTCTTTCCACTGGTTTTGGTTTCTCACTCTTTTCTTTCCTCTTTTATTCTTAGCAGTTGCACTGGTTAAAGAAACTACCTCTATAGATGAATTCGTAGATGACGATCTGTCGCGCCTTGGATGTGATGTCGGTGGATGATATTCACTGCCACTATCTGCAGAAAAGTCTGAACCTTCGTTCAAGCAAACAAAAGAAGAAGTTGGCTTCTGATTTTCTTTACCTAGAATTAAAATTAAATAATATTGGGTGCTGAATTGGAACTAAAGAAAAATGAGAAAATTATGCTTACCAAACTCAGTAGAATCATGGTCATTGGTATTTTTATCTGTTACATCAGAATTTTCTTGGAAATATGAGATTTGCATATCCATTTATTGATTAAACACATTTTCATTGTTATTTGTGTGAAGTATCGTGGGAGATAGTATTGTTCTCGTTGAGCATTACCTGTTCAACATAATTTTATTGTACCAACAATTAACAGTCCAAGAATTAACAAAAGTAATCAATAAAAATAATAAATTGATTACCCTCATCAATTATTTTTTGAAATTGCAATATATTTTCATCAGTAGTTTGTTTATCAGCCATGTTAGCATCAGGAATATGAATCAGTTTTTCAGGTACAGTCATACCAAGTGCTTCGTAATCAAAATTATTTGCTCTTCTCAACTGTTCTATATGGGTATCATCAGGCAAAGAATCTGCAAAGAATTTTTTTTTCAAATGAAACCGCAGTCAGAGATCGTCGTTCGAAAACCATTGCTATAAAATCTAAAAAGAAACATATTCAGATTTTTTTTCTTGACTTTGAACCTATAATAATTATGGTATAAATTAATATACGTACCTCCTTTCTGGGATTTACTAGACGTTGAAGAACTACTAGATGAATTACTCGATGAAGACGTTGAGCTGCTACCAGAACTACTACTACTCGATGATGAGTCACTGCTCGATGAGGATATAGAACGTTTCCGCTTTTGTGGCACTACTGATTGATCATTTTCTTTGGTACCTTAAGTAAAATTATTTTAACACTACTACACACAACAATAACAATCATCTGCTCACTTTTACAGACGTAGGAATTATTATTAATACAATTTATAAAATAATTCACAGTACCTTGAACATTTATATTATCAGAAGTATTGCTGTCTAAAGGAGATATTGAAACTTCCGCCAAATCTTTACTGGTCGAAGCTATAGGTTCAATTATATCGACTGCCATTGGTGATGCTGTTTCCCCTATAAAAATATTTGATTATAAGCGATGTATACCTCTAGATAGCACGATGCATTGATTATGTATATGTATTGTATTGATGCATAAATTTCAATATCAAAAATGAAATGATAATAAAAAAACATTCAGGATACATACCGCTTTTATTTAAGTCAGGATTGGTTTTAGAAAAAGGTGCTGCAGTCAAACCTTTTTTTCCTAACTGTACCAATCGCTCCATTCGGTTCGCCATTATTACAATAGGTATATCAAACGTCTTATTTGTTTTTCTAATATACCTCTATAAAATGGAATTTTAACTTATGATTTCGATAAACAAAAATATTAGGGAGCAGGGCGGCCCACTCTAAAACTGCTACTTAGGGTTTCTAACGCCTTTTTAACATTTATAATAGTTAGTTAGACCGAGTCTTAGAATAGACCAACCTGCCTTCTAACCCTTACATAAAAACACTTATCAAACTCAAAGTACCAATAACATTTACGTAATATAATTGAAACAGCACATCTGTCAAATAAGTCGTTATTTTACCATTTAAACTGTCAAACACCAAGCGGTCACCGGTGACCGCAACCTATTGTTCTATAATTATGTCTATACTGACGGTACTCGACGAGTTAAATTGTAATAAGTAAAATAGCGATGTCACATTTGTCAAATGTGCCGTTTTTCTTCTAACTTACTAAGTTAATAAAATGTCACGTTTGCCACTTACGCCAACACAGGTTTAGAAGCGATTGCACCTCGCGGAGCGCCCCGCACAACTGACAAATAAGCCGTTGTTATGAGCGTAAGTGGGGGGAACGTACCAAGTACTACATTGACACTGAACGCCCTCTCTCGACAAATTGGAAAATTAACACCGTGCCGTTTTACTGCTTTATAGATTATGCACTTTTAAATACTTAGGCCGTAAAAACTCAATTTCGCTTTTTTTGTAAATGTGCCATGTAAAAGAGGGTAATGGGGGTCACTTAAGCGAGAACTCAAAAAAAATAATAATTAAAAAGTAAATATTTATTGCAACCGCCTGTAAACATAATTTACTTATTAAACTATCATTAGAGATCAATTTCAGGCACTTTGGCAATCATCTTTGGAAATTATAAAAGTTAAAAAAAAAAACAGATTTGACTCCCATTACACCAACGTAGGGGTAATGGTGATCACCCTGGGGGCAATCGGAGTCAAATAAAATCTAGCACACATCGCAAACATAACCTTTAGCTGACTCCCATCCAGTGCACTCCGCGTGAGCCCATAGTCCACACGAGGTACACCTGTACCACATCTCGTTGTTTCTCCCGAATTCGTCGCATACTAGGCATCTGTTTCCAGCATCTTCTGCGTCATCATCCTCATCGTCCTGGCATAAATCGTCAGTGCCAACATCTGATACAGAAGTTTCGTTCTGCTCTTGTAATACTTGGCGCTTTGCCTTTTCAGGACCCTTCTTCTGTACTTTAGTCTTTTTTCCTTGCCCTTTGCCTTTCCATATCTTCTCTTTTCCTTTTCCTTCTTTTTTCTTCATTTTATTGATTTCCTTTTCTAGCAGATTTTCTTTGAGTGGCGTTGAAGTTAAAATCGTAGCGTGTTGCTTCTTTCGGCCCTGTCTTGTTTTAGTAACAGATGCTTTCTCTGGCATTTTTATTAAATCATGCAATATACTATATTGTTTAGGCGTGCCAGGAACTTGTGGTACAACGTTTGATTCAGAATCAAGTGGGAAAGAAACAATTTGTGCTGATGTGCTCGGAACTGGTGAGTCTTCTTTTGATGTGCTGGGAATCGCACAGCTAGCTGCGAGAGATTCATTGCAGTCTTGGATTACAACGGTCTCAGATTGAAGAGTTTCTGCAGCGAGAAAATCGTCTTCTGTGAATACCTCCGGGTTTAGTGGAAATATTCCAGTTGATCTAAACCCCGATTCTCCTTTACTTATAGAAGCAACATTATTAAATGCTTTCCTCACCAAGGATGCTACGTCGTAAGGGGTTATCTTTTCTGCTAAATGGCTTTTTAAAAACAAGTCACATTCTTTTTTGTAGGCCATTTTGAGTGGGCCAAAAAAAGAAACATCAAGGGGCTGCATTCTATGAGACGTGTGTGGTGGCAGAGACAACATATGAATGTGATTGGACTTGCAATATTCGTAGACAGAAAGAGAAATGTGACTAGCATGGTTGTCTAGTATTAAAAGGATAGGTTCATCTGTAGACGGTTTAGCATGCTGTTTAAAATGCGCCAACCATTCAAGAAAGAGATGCTCGTTGATCCAACCGTTGTCTGAACATTTGTAAAGCGCCCCTGCTGGACCATCCTTCTCAAGTAGAGGAGTCATCCTTTTCCTAGGGAAGATAAACATAGGTGGAATGTACCCCCCAGCACTGCTCATAGCACACAACAAGGTGATGTTTTTTCCTCTCTCCCAACTGGTAATAGATCCTACTCTCTTCTGTCCTTTTGCAGCTAAAATTTTACCCGGTGTTTGAACCGTTGAAATACCAGTTTCATCGCAATTATAAATATTTTTTGCAACGAATCTGTATTTTTCCATCAGCTGCCCAAGAAGCTCAAAGAACAGACTTACCTCTGTTTTATTAAAGGCCGTGATTCTATTTATACTAGTCGCTTCCGGTTTTCTAATAGAAATATTATTTCTAGCCATAAAAGCATGCAACCAATCGCGGCCAGCCATTTTTGAAGCTTGATTAAAATTGTGCTTCAAATTTAATTTTTCAGCATATTCGAAAGCGACTTTTCTGATTTGGTTAGCAGTGCAACCATAGAAAATATTTGCCATTTTCTTCACTAAGTTTGCTAGCTCGGCTTCTGCCTCAGGACTAAAGACAGTAAATCGTCCTAGATGTGGTCCTAAGGTAGAACCTTTTTTTATCCTCTTCTGAAGGCTTGAAAAAGGAATTCCCATAACTTTAGCAGCATTCCTTATAGAAGAACCGCCATCAATGAGCTGTATAGCTTTATCTAGACTATCAGAAGACCAGGAAGCCTTTTCAGTTGTCCTGACGCGTACTTTCGGCATCTAGAAAGAAATAATAAAAACGTGATTCAACAATAACACACAGTTGTGGGCAATAGGTAATCACTTGCGGGTAATGGGAGTCACCTGACTCTCATTACCCACAACGACACTAATGAGTAAAAAATAAAAATAAAAAAAATCTATAATACACTGATATAATCTGAACTGCACATCACAATTTGAAACGTCTAACTAAGTAAGTGTAAATGTCATAATCGTATACTGCAAGATATTTGGCACTTACCTTCTAATTTGTATTTACGTAAAATTACATCAACGGAGCGCAAAAACAAAGTACGTTCGTTTCTCAGTGTCGCATGGGTCGACTGGCGCGAGCCGTTCGTAGCTGCGCGGGGGTCCGAAGCGGGGGCTGAGGACGCTGTTTACGCGTCGGTCGCATGTAGTGTTTCGTGGTGGTGTGGGTGACTCCCATTGCCCGCTGACTCCCATTACCCTACTCTATCCTATACTGCTAGGTGAGCGGCAGATAAGTAGATAGAGTGTGTAAATAACTGTTATTTACACACTCTACCTACTTATCTACATATATATAACTCTAACACTTCGTTAGAATTCTTTCAGTATCATCCTCTTGCGAGCACAAGGAATACTGCCGGAGTTTACGATGATAGAGACAATAACTTGTGGCGTCTTTTAAATCAAACGCGAAACAAAGTAAAAGTGAAACGGACACATTAAATAATGTGATATGACATGTTTGGAAGCGTGCCTTCATTTGTGTGCAACGCGAAGGTGGACTTGTGCAACAGTTTTGTAGATAAGTAGGTAGAGAGTGTGTAAATAACTGTGAAAGTGTGTAAAAAACTGTTTTAAGTGTGATGGAAGTTTATAATCTTATCTACCTACATCAGCTTTTCGGAAGAATGCCGTACCTGGTAAGTAATTGCACTTTTAAAACCCTTGTTAGCCTGTCTATTGAGTATCTAGTAGATTAGATAGTGACGAACTAGTCAGCTGATTTCCGTTTTCATTCTCAGTACACGTGGAAAGAGATAGCAATTATTTTCATGGACTAAAGCCGAATTTACATTATGACACTACTGTCATGCATGTTGAAATAAATTTCACGAAACTAGTTTCAGTTCTCGTGAAATTAGTTTTGTGAAAATAATAGTGTCGTAAAATCATCAGTATCACTAACGCCATGGCTCTGTCACCATCGAACCTTCAGTTTGCGATGCAAAACGTTGTGGTGCAGATGTTAATATATAAAATTAAGAAAAGGTTATCTCGAAAGAAAAGACGTTGGTGGATTCGAGGATGGATAGGAAGGAAGCATTTGGGTGCAACGCATTTAATTTGTAATGATTGGGTTATTTGGAGATGTTGAAGTAGAAATAATAAACCACGTGTTGCTCTGTAAATCAAAGATTTTATTTAACAAAACATAACATGTGTAGGTACACTAATAATCTAGTAATAAAATAATAATGATCATCTCACCTGTAAATCAAAGAAACAACGATTAAGCCTATTATTTAAATTCCAAATTCCCCCTTTTATCTAGTTTAATTACTTTCCGTAAGATATTCAATTATCACGTCTCTTGTTTTGACAGTTCTCAATCCATAGATTCTAAATGTTATCTATGGTAACATAAAAAGGTTTAATTACTTAAATCTCATATGAACAATAATTATTAAAGAAAATATAATTTCTTTACAACTCCCCTTCCCAAAAAAAAAAAAAAAATTTTTTTTAACTGTTACACACAATAGTTCAAATAAACTGATTTGTGTTAAAATAACATAATAAAATTCTCTTATATACTTAGTTAAACTAACAATAATATATTTCTAACTTAAGTTATAATAAACGATATAAATCACCTTCTTAATTAGGTAGGTAATGGAATGAGTTTAGTGATATAAAACAGATTTTTTATGACTTGTATCTATGTTATAAATAGAATTTGTATTTTTTTTAATAATTTAATACGGACCAATTTTTAATTCATCTAATTTATGTCTATTCAATTTGTTACCGTTTTCTACATAAACCATATCCCCTGTATTGAAATGATAGTGAATTCTATTTTTATCATATCTCTTTTTATTGTTGTTATGTGATTTTAATGAATTTTCAAACGCTATTTTCTTATCTTTTATCCAATCAACTTCTGTTTTATCTACTTTTAAATCGTTTGGTAAAAAAGAAACGTCTGTACCGTCTAACCCTTAAATGCATAATAACGTATTTTCAATCGGAAAAAATATATGTGCTAAAAAAAGTGGTCTAGATGACCGGAAAAATAAAAAAAAAACATTTGTTTTTTAAATATTTTTTATTTTCAAAAAATCTACAAGTATCGTTTTCGATACAGTATGCATTAGTACACGAGGTATATTATACTACTGTATATAATAATATGGTGCATATAGACAAACATAATTATTAGATATTGACAGAGCTGTGGAATACTGTGTAGCAGTCTTTAGACTTTTTTGAACACAAATGGACGTTACATTTAGCACATTTTATAATGCTGAGTAAATGGCAAGAGGGCATCATACATCTACCTCGGGTTTCTGTCCTTATCTGGCTGTGATCCATTTGGTCCAATCTGACTTCAAGTGGAGGCAATGTTTGGCACCCTTTACCCCTTCGGATTTTAGGTGGTGGCCCTTGTGATGTACTGGATGGGCTGCTGGTGCTCGGGCGCCCTCTGGTAGCAGGAGGAGCATACTTGCACAGCGTATCGGCCAGTTCCGACCTAAAATCAGCTAGATTCAGTATAGTTTTCTGTGGCACACCATTTTTAGTGGAGACTTTTTTATATAGAATCCAGGAATTGATGACGGATAAATCCAGCAGATGATAAAATATGCGCATATACCATTTTCTGCTCTTCATTCGGATTTTATGTCTTCCGAGAAAGGAGTCCATCAAATCAACGCCCCCCATGTGAGCATTATATTCTTTGATCAATTTGGGGCATGGAATGGAAATCCGCCGTTTCTCTTTTTTATCGAATCTATCAATATTCTCTACAGGCTCGGCTCCTACATATGTTGACGCTAATATAACCTGTTTATTATCTTTCCAGCTTACGGTGGTTACATCTACGCCTTCGAAATTTGTGACATATTCATCATATCTCGGGCTACTGTATATTTCATAACATCCTGTTTTGACGGAAGCTTACATGACTTACCTAAGCGGTTTCGTTGTATAGTTCCCAAGGAGTGAATTCCCTCTTTAGCTAATACGCACAATCAAAGGCAAGGACGTATAAAAATTGTCAAAATAGACAATATGGTTTTGTTGCCTCGGAACTATTCTCAGAAGATTCAGAACTGTTTGCCCAACCACTCCAACATAGGGTTCATTTGGCAATCTATCATCAGCCTCTTTTCCAGCATAAATTTGAAATTTGTATGCATAGCCCATACAAATTTCAAATTTATCTTGTTTGAGAAAATGGCCTATTTTCGTTGAGCACATTTGCTCATCTATGGATAATCTTTGGTCTATTGTAATGCTTGAAAATTTTGCGTTGAGATGTTCTATTATTGGTCTAAGTTTGTGAAGTTTGTCATGGTGAGAATGATTCACAGGTAAATGATTTTAATTATTGTTGAAATGCAGAATCTTTCTAATTTTTTCAAATTTATTTACCGGCATTGCATCTTTGATAGGGCTGAAACCAAACTTTGCGGACCAGTAGGATCGTGTGCTGGGATAGTGGTATACAGACATAAATATGAGGATACCTAAATATTTACGCAGGTCTGATATTGTTAGAGAATCCGGTCTATCTGGTTTTGTCTAAACAGCATAACGAGTAGTTTCTGTCACAATTTTTTCCAAAATATCATTTGTAAAAAAGTAGGTAAAAAATTCATATGGACTTTGCAATTCCATCACCGCTGGCGGCAATTCCTCGTTTCCTCCGAATTTGACTGCATCCTCATTATAAAAAAATGATTGTTTTTTCCATACTAAATTCCATGTATTCATGCTAAAAGCCTGAAGTTCTGAACTAGTACCTGGTAGTGGTGTTTGTTCATCATTGTTAACCAAAGGAGGATCCTCTTCATCGATCCCAGTTACACCTTCATCTATAACCTCGTCTTCTTGCTGATCTTCAAGCTCTCTCACCAACTCTTCCCGAGATGTATAGAACGGTACATCGTCTTCGTCTGATTCTAACCCGTCATCTGATAATTCGCCATTTTCTAAACGCTGAAGCAAATTTTCTATCTCCCTATCTGAAAACAATACACCACATGCAAAACAAACCTCCAATAAGCTCAAAACACAACCCAAAATAAAACTACAATCACCTTTTCTAAGATTCCCAAAAAAGAACGTTAGTGCATGATGTATCGAAATCGATACATGGATAAAAACGAACTTTTGTGAAACAAATATAAAATAAAAGTGCAAAATACAAGCATCTACGTATAGATTTCAGACTTACCTTCCATCCTGGTATTTTTTCAAGAAAAAATTTTCGTAATTTCCCGCTATGGCACCAGACACAAATTTGAAATTTTCACAACGACTACTTGCTTGCGACCATAGACATTGTGATTAAAAAAAAGGCAAATTGTCTGAACTGTCATATGTCAAATCTTTTTTTTTTTTTAGTAATATGCAACGGTAAGATTGGCCATACTACTTGACAGGTCAGTTTAAAAATAAAATCGGAATATGGCTCTGAAGTCTTAGTATCGTTTTCGATACTTTATGCATTTAAGGGCTAATAAGTATTTTGGTGCAAATCCTGTAACTATATGTTCTGTATTATTATATTTATCTACACAGTCATGGGCAATGGTTGTCCATGCTTTTTTATTTTTATTACTGTCATTTAATTTGCATCTTATTTTATTAACAAGCGTTTGGTTAAGCCGTTCGTTTAAACCGTTAGAGAACGGGGAATTTACAGCAGTGAAGATTAAAGGTATTGAATTTTTATTCAAAAATGCTTTAAATTCCTTCGAGTTTATTCCCGGGTATTGATCAGAGAGAACCATCCCTATAGTATCAGATTCTGCTACCTTATTAATAAGTTTTATAAAATCATTAGCGTTTTGTGTCTTTGAAGTAAGAATGTAAGCATATCGGGTAAAGTGGTCGACTAGAAGGTGCAGGTACTTTTTTGTTGATCTTGAGCCACCAAAACGTCCAATTGTATCTATTGAGACAATTTCAAAAGGTTTTGTGGCTGGACCTAACTGTGACAGTAGACCATATTTTTTTTTCCTCTGCTTTTATTTTTTATACAGATTTCACAGCTTTTACAATGCTTTCTTATATTTGCAGATAAATGTTTTGCTGTATATAATTTACTTATTTTATTTTGCATTTGCTTTATACCTAAGTGGTACATGCTTTCGTGTAAATATTTAATAAGTTTTTTACTATAATCTTCTGATAAGACAATCTTTTCTTTATTTTTAATATTCTTATAGTATATTTTATGTTTCAGTATTAACTTTAATTTATTATTTTGTAAGTCTAAATTATTTTCTTGATCTGTAATAATATCATTTAATTTTATCATGTTTACAATTTTCAACTGTTCCTCTTCATCTTCATTTGCATTTAATACTGGATTCCTACTCAAACAATCTGCTTCAGTGTTTCGTTTACCTGGTGCATATTTTATTATAAAATTGTATTGTGATAAATAATAGGTTAAAACCCCTAATTCATCATCTGTCCTAGATTTAATATTTAAATTTTCTAGTGGTTTATGATCAGAATATACAGTAAATGTTTTACCTATAAGCCATTATTGCCAAAATCTTATAGATTCCTTTACAGCTAGGCATTCTAAGTAAATTGCTGGTTTTTTTTCTGAGCTTGGTTTAATTTTTTTGAAAAGTATGCTACTGGTTTATCTACCCCATTTGGTTGTTTTTGTTTTAGAACTGCTCCAATACCTTGTAAAGACGCATCTGTATAGAGGTAAATCTTAATGGGCAAATTATGATCAAAAATCTCTAATATTGGTTGTGAGCATAATAAATCTTTAATAATGTCTAAAGACTTTTGACAATCTGGAGACCATATAAATTTAGTATTTTTCCGAAGTAAATTATGAAGCGGTTCCAAAATTTTCGCTTTTTCAGGTAAATATTCATGATAAAAGTTTACTCTCCCAAGAAACTGTCGAACGTTTTTCTGACTTTTTGGTATTGGGAAATTTTTGATTGAAATTACATTGTCTCTCACGGGACGTACTGTATTATTATGTATTATATGACCAAGATATTTGACAGAATCTGAAGCAAACATACATTTTGTGAATTTTAATCTAAAGCCTTCCTTTTTTATAGCTTCTAATAATTGTGATAAATGATTTACATGTTCCGAAAACGATTCTGAAAATATTAATATGTCATCTATAAAATTTATTCGGAAATCAGTTAGATTATATTTTCTCAGAATGTTACCTAGTATCCTTTGGAAAATGGCTGGAGAGGTTTTCAATCCAAACGGCAAACACGTCCCACGGCATTGGTAGTGGCCACCCTGCGTCACAAAGGCTGTTTTCTTTCTATCTTCAATTTTTAGAGGGATGGACCAGAAAGCAGAATTTATATCAAGTGTAGTGAAATATGTTGAGTTTCTGGTCTTCACAATCAAATCATTTATTAGTGGAAACGGTTGACCTTGTGGTATTACAATTTTATTTAGGTCTCTAAAATCAATACATAATCTTGACCTTCTGTTGTCTTCTTTCTTGAAAGCTAGCGTGACATGCGCTGCAAACGGACTATAAGATTCTTCAATAAGGTTTCTATCAAGTAATTTTCTTATTTGTTCTTCTGTTTCTTTTTTATCTTCTACTGAACATCTATAAGGTCTTTTACAACAATATTTATCAATGAGTAAGTCAATGCGAGCTTCATATTCTTTAACTGTGCCAATATCATATTTGTCTTTGGCAAAAATTGATTTGTATGAATTTACTAGATTATATATTTGAGTTTTCTGTTCAGTATTCAAGTTACCCATATTTATTTTAAAATCCTTTTCTTGTATATGTTCATTGAAATTTATGAAACATTCTTTTTTTGTATCTTTGTCATTTTTCTGATTTATTTGTAAATGCTCATCTTGTATTAGTTTAAATCTTTTAATGATGTCCAATCCAATTAAAAAATCATATTTAAATTGTTCCCCATCAATTATATGAACATCGGCTTCATCCTCTATATCAAAAATTTTTATTTTTATAGTAGTCAAATCTACTGTTTTTCTCACACCATTAATTGTTATTAGGTTATCAGTTTTTGTATCAAATTCTTTTTCGTTTCGTAATCTTACTAACTTCGAATTAATTATTGAAACATTTGAGCCTGAATCATACACTCCAAATATCTCTATTTGTTTGTTTAATAACAGTTTGACTTTTATTAATGGTGTAATTATTCGTTTTTTGAATCGTTATCATTAAGTTCAAAATCAATCCCCGAATGGTTTACTGTTCTGTTATAATTTTTCTATTGATAATAATCATTAGTTTGTTTGAACCAACACTTTTCTTCAGGATGAAATCGAACACCTTTTTTAAAATTTTCACATATCTTACATGGTTTCTTTATGTCCAATTTGCCTTTAGAATCCAAGCTATCTTGATTAGGAGTGTAGAAGTTCTTTTTGTTCACTGCATATTCATATTTTCTAATTTCATTATACAAGCTTGCAGTTGATTTTACAGATTCTTTATCAATTTTACCCATTATATAACTTGGTAGTCCTATTACAATAAGATTTATCATTGTTTGTGTATCAATATGTTGTTAACTTCTAATAACAGCTTTTCTTTTTTTGTAGCATATTCTAGTAAGGATCCATTTGGAAATCTAAAAGTGAATGCATATTTTATTTGTGTCCAACCTTTATTTCCGTATGTTTCACAAAAATTGTCTTTCCATAGTGTCCACTCAGAGTTTACCGTTAATTTAATCAACATACTTCCATACCAATTTAGACATTCTTTTTTAGGAGATGTTTCAAAAACTCAATTTTCTCTTCACTTTGTGTTACTTCATGTCTTTCACATTCAGTTTCAAATTCGTTGATCCATTGGTTGGCATTTGAAGTTTTATTCGAAAATTTTTCCAACAAAAACCTTTCTGCCATTTTGCTTATATTTTTCTTTTCTTTGGTATAGTATTGATTTTTATGTTATTTTGTGGGATATTCGTATCTTCTAAAATTTCATCTAAATATTGATCACTGAATTGCACATTTTTACCAGCATCTAAATACACGTTCGTCAGTTCTGCATTTAGTGGGATCCATACTGCTCGTGATTGGTGTCTTTTTATTAATGAATTCTTTATTTTCGCATAAACGTCAGCAGATATTACGGCAGTGTGTTTACTTGCGGGTTTTAGGTCATCGGGTACCTCATATAAACGCCCGTCCGGTGTGCCAATTGAGGTAATGCCTATGATATTTGTCTTTCCATCTGCAGCTGCCATTAAAATAAATTTAAATTGAAGTTTCTCCATATTGTACGTATTGCATAGAATCGTTGTTTTGTAATGATTGGGTTATTTGGAGATGTTGAAGTAGAAATAACAAACCACGTGTTGCTCTGTAAATCAAAGATTTTATTTAACAAAACTACTAATCTAGTAATAAAATAATAATGATCATCTCACCTGTAAATCAAAGAAACAACGATTAAGCCTATTATTTAAATTCCAAATTCCCTCTTTTATCTATTTTAATTACTTTCCGTAAGATATTCAATTATAACGTCTCTTGTTTTGACAGTTCTCAATCCATAGATTCTAAATGTTATCTATGGTAACATAAAAAGGTTTAATTACTTAAATCTCATATGAACAATAATTATTAAAGAAAATATAATTTCTTTACATATATATAACTCTAACACTTCGTTAGAGTTCTTTCGGTATCATCCTCTTGCGAGTACAAGGAATACTGCCGGAGTTTACGATGATAGAGACAATAACTTGTGGCGTCTTTTAAATCAAACGCGAAACAAAGTAAAAGTGAAACGGACACATTAAATAATGTGATATGACATGTTTGGAAGCGTGCCTTCATTTGTGTGCAACGCGAAGGTGGACTTGTGCAACAGTTTTGTAGATGAGTAGGTAGAGAGTATGTAAATAACTGTGAAAGTGTGTAAAAAACTGTTTTAAGTGTGATGGGAAGTTTATAATCTTATTTACCTACATCAGCTTTTCGGAAGAATGCCGTACCTGGTAAGTAATTGCACTTTTAAAACCCTTGTTAATCTACTAGATACTCAATAGGCAGGCGCCTATTGAGTATCTAGTAGATTAGATAGTGACGAACTAGTCAGTTGATTTCCGTTTTCATTCTCAGTACACGTGGAAAGAGATAGCAATTATTTTCATGGACTAAAGCCGAATTTACATTATGACACTACTGTCATGCATGTTGAAATAAATTTCACGAAACTAGTTTCAGTTCTCGTGAAATTAGTTTTGTGAAAATAATAGTATCGTAAAATCATCAGTGTCACTAACGCCATGGCTCTGTCACCATCGAACCTTCAGTTTGCGATGCAAAACGTTGTGGTGCAGATGTTAATATATAAAATTAAGAAAAGGTTATCTCGAAAGAAAAGACGTTGGTGGATTCGAGGATGGATAGGAAGGAAGCATTTGGGTACAACGCATTTAATTTCTGAATTAGCAGATGAAGATGCCGACAGTTATATAAACTACTTTCGAATGAGTGAAGATAATTTTAATTTTTTATTAAGTAAAGTGTCACACAAAATATCTAAACAGGATACAACATGTAGAGAAACTCTAACAGCAAAATTGAAACTCCAAATTACCTTACGATTTCTTGCGACAGGAAATTGTTTGACTTCATTATCATACGAATTTAGAGTGCCCACGTGTACTATATCGCAATTTTTACCTGATGTGCTGGACGAAATTTATGAACAATTAAAACGCTTCATCATTATTCGGAGCAGTACTAGTAGATGCAATTGACTCCGATTCTGATGAGAATTGTGCGACTTGCTGATTCTCTGGTATACGAATCGTAATAGTTTTGTTAGACTCCATACAGTCTGACATTGATAATGAAGCTGTGTCTCTTTGTGATAACAATGTCGGTTTTAATAGCTTTATACGTTGTTATAGTCTTATAGTAGCCAATATTACTTCTGCAGTCTCTAAGGCAACTTATAATGTAAGCTGGCGTAACTGCTGAGCTATAGTGCGTCCGAAAAGATCAAATTCATCATCACCTAATTTATTTGAAAACTGCTGCGAAGAAATTTTTTCTAATGCATCAACTGCTCTAAGGTGTGGATCTTTTAATTTCCTTTTATTTCTTGAAGGTGTACGTGGTAACGTAAACTCTTCATCGTTAGATTCAGAAACCGAAGCTTCTTGAGTGTTGGGTGTCTGAAACAATAATTATATACTAATACATAACATCACGCCTTTTATCCCCGAAGGGGTAGGCAGAGGTGCACACAGAAGTAACACCCACTTTTTACTATTTATGTTATGAGTCCCATGTAATAGGGGGTGAGCCTATTGCCATTTCCAGACTCCGTGCTACTACTGAGTATTTTTTAAAAACCCAGTAATACTTTGCCCGACCCGGGAATCGAACCCGAGACCCCTTGCCCGGCAGTCGCACTCGCGACCACTCGGCCAACGAGGCAGTTATATTATAATACTCATTTTCTTTTACAGGTACCAGACAATGAAGAAAATTGGAGAGATATTATTGATGGATTTCATGAAAAATGTAACTTTCTATGTGGTGGTGCTATAGATGGCAAACACGTTCAAATACGTTGTCCCATGCACTCCGGAAGTGATTATTATAATTACAAGGGAACATTCAGTATTGTCCTCCTAGCAGTTTGTGACAGTGATTTAAAGTTCACGTATATCAATGTGGGTCACTATGGCCGAGCTTCTGATGGAGGAATATTTGCTAGATCAAATTTTAAAGACTTTGGAGGAGAAAACTCTGCACTGTCCTGAAGGAATGGTTTTTTTAGGAGACCAAGGATTCCCTTTGACTGAATATCTTATGACACCATATAGTCGTCGAACAACTTTATCAAAAAAACAAAAAATATTCAACTACCGACTATGCAAAGCTCGGAGAACTACCTCTATACCTCTAGAAAACACTTTTGGAGCACCTATTCCTTTACTGCCGGAAACTGTAGACAAAATTATAAAGGCATGTTGTGTTTTGCATAATTGGTTAAGAACTAGATCAGCGTCCTATATTCAACCAGGGTTGATAGATGAAGAAAATACAAACTCAGGAGAAATAATTACTTGACTCTCTGGTCATATTAGCTCTCAAATAATGGCTATCTAGAAATGTGCCCGGTATATGGCAATAGGCTCACCCCCTATTACATGGGACTCATAACATAAATAGTGAAAAGTGGGTGTTACTTCTGTGTGCACCTCTGCCTACCCCTTCGGGGATAAAAGCCGTGATGTTATGTTATGTTATGAGAAATAATTAGAGGTTCATGGCGAGAAATACCACAAGAAGCATTCAGGCCACTCAGCAGTTTTAGTGGTTAAGTTTGTTGCTCCAGCCACTCCGCAACTTGTTCTTCAACTACCACCAGTGATATGCGTCGTGGACGTTGTACCACCGGGACGTCATCTTTCACAATTATTTTCAGCTGGATAGGAGCTTCTTTGATTTGGCATGGTTGATAACTCTCAACCATCTGAACAACCTCTTCTTTAAGGTCAGTATTACTCACATGACCAAGCTCAACACTGCAACTGAAACAATTGATTTCGTTCACCCATTCCACAGGTTTCATCCACACAGCCCTACCATTCATAACCATTATAACATTCTTAAGAAATTCGTGACCTATAATTACATTAAAAGGCATACAGTCTTTAGGTACCACGTAGAATTGTCGTATTTCGTACCGTCGATCACAACATTTGTTGTTAAACAACCTAATGGCTCCACTTTAGCGGCACCCAGTCCAGATAGTGTTATGTTATTGTTCATCACTTTACTGACATTAGCACAAAACTCAGAAGATACCAAGTTCACGTCACTGCCCGAATCAATAGTGATTGTTTGTTTACGTCGTAGATGTCATACTCGGTTTGACTTTGACACTTGCTACTCCTGTCATCTGTCATCTTGTCAATGTCATTCTGTGAGTGTGACGTATCATCCGCGTTGAACGATGATTGACCCAACATTGCTTGTTTGCTCACTCGTTCGCCGCTCCCGCTCCCACTTGTCGATGCTTCGTTGTTGTGTCCTTTTCTATCGCCGGAAGTGCCGGAACTACGCCACCATTTTGATGAACTCGAATGTTCCTTGCTGCCGCCTACCTCCTTGTTATTTTTATGCGGACATTTCGATGAAATATGGCCATATTCGTTGCAGTTAAAGCACTTTGGACCTTGTGCCTTCTGCGGACAATCTTACGACACATGATCGCCTTCACCACAGTTATAACACCTTTTCGACGTTTTCTCATGCCGTACGTTGCCGCGTTTTTCGTTTCTGTAGGTACTTCTAGAATGTTCCAGTTTCATCTTTTCCTTAATCGTCTCGTAGATTTTAAACTTCTCTTTAAGTTCAGGATACGACGTAACACCGTAAAGCACGATTTTATTGGTTTTGTGGTCCACTATGCCATCAACGATGTATTTAATGGCCACATAATCGGGGATCTTTTCTCTTTTCCCTAACGCCTTCATGACCATCATATAGTCGATACAACTCTCGTCACGTCTTTTCTTCCGCTGGCTCATAAGCTCATGGAATGCTTTGATGTCGACTGTGTCAGGGAATTCTTTACTCAGGGCCGCTTTAAGTTCTTCCCATAATTTGTGAGGGCGTTCAGCTTCCATCCATAGCTGTGCGGTGCCTGATAGGGACCTCCGTGCCATCAGCAGCTGTTGTAACGGTGTCCAACCACATATTTCTCCATTTTCTTTCACGTTTTGAATCCATCGCGTAACTGGATAAGTTTTATCTTGACCGGTGAATTTAGGTATCAGATCCGTCGTGAGGTACAACATCGAGCTTTGGCCCGAACGTGATTCGTCTTTCGTCATGTTTTAGTTGCCAATGCCGTCGTACGTTGAGTTTTTGAATAATATCCGCCGCGTGCACCACGCCACGCGCCGCCGCCGGTCTCCGTCGTCCGTCGTCTTCAAACTCGAACCCGTGTCGTTATTTTTTCCAATCCCGGACGAGCCCCCAATTTTGTGGGATTGTATGGCAAAATAAACGAGCACTAAGAATTGAAACTTTTATTTGTGCAAACACGTTATAAAAAATTGGCGTTACCCCGTGGCCGTTCGTCGTACCACTCGCTATCGCCATTTTCCTACTCTCTCACTCGCACACATACTTCTCTCTTTCTTTCATCCGCTGCGTTCCGTTTTAACACTTAGGCTGGTTTTACTGTCACGCGGACTGTCACGCGGGCCGTCAGTACGGATCGCTCCGCACAGACCGATCGCGCTGATCGTCCGCATATCGCACCTTCGGTAGGACAAGGGCACAATTGTTGGGTACCCAACTTTACAGGAGAGCCATTTAAAGTTTATTTTTTGTATTCAAAATGGTTTTACTCTGTTTTATATTGCCTTAAAGTTATTATCTTTTTTATAGCCACTCTAACGTCCGGGCCGCGCGACCGTTTATCTCTCTAACGTCCAGCTGCGCGCGGCGTCCGAACCGCGCGCGACTCGCAAGTTCGTCGTAACAAAAAACCTATATAGCTACTGAACCGTAATGACTAGAATAAAGAAAAAAATACCAAAAAAAAGATTGAAGAATACTGATCAATATTAACAATTTTTTTTAATCGTAAGTTATAATCTTTGATACAAAAAACCGGGTTAAACATGTAATTCAGAAAAAAAATACACAATTATTTCTACCTTTTTAGAATATAAGGCACAACTATTGCATATTTTATCAATAAAATATTTTGATAACAAACTAGACTTATTACCCTTTCTTCTGCTGTATATACGATTACATTCGGTTAACTCTAAGTATTTTAATTAAATCAAAACAAAACACTACTCCTCGTAATTTTACCGCGATGTCCCGAGCGCCCTTGACTCGTCCGAGAAGGCGAAATAATAGCAATATGGCCGCCCGTCTAAGGTTTCCCACACACGATGTAATTTTAATAAAATATTTTAAACAATTTTATGAATTAGTTTTATGCAATAATTGTATTTTTGAAGTTGTTTATTTGTTCTAGTTGGTTATTTAAATAAAAAGCAAATAAAAAAATCAATATATAAAATAATAATTTATTCCTTCCACACATTTATATATGGTAAGCCATAAAACAATTTTCAATGCAGAGATTGACGTCGCATTGTAGACACTTCCATATGGTCACCGCGACCCCCACGTCCCCTGTTTCCCCCACGTCCCCTGTTTCCCCCATTTCCCTCAACATAAAAGCTTTCATTTGGTGATCTGCATGAATAATTTAAAATATTAGTATTGTTAAAAGAATAAAATAAAATTTGGCGAAGCATTAAAATATATGCGCCCATGCAACACGTGCAAGGGCAAAAAAGAAAGGTAGTTAAATCCACAAGTGCATTTTTTTACATTTAGCGGAAATTAATCAACACGAACAAACATGTAATTAATGTTTCAAAACAAAAAAAACCATTAGAACATTATACATATCCAACGGAAACCAAGCGAAAAATAAATGATGAATATTAGTACAAAACCCAAAAGTGCATTTTATATTAAATATTAGTATCATCTCAAGCAAAATATTATACCACCACTAGCAAAACAAAAATAATGCAAACATATTTTGCCGTGTATAGCGAACCTTATTTATCACGTTTCATGTAACGTCCGTGGATACCAAACAGTCCACATCAAAAAACCTGAGGAACACATTGACATTATTATGGAATCTTCAGTGAATTTAGTATATTTCTCTTTGAAAAATGTATTATTTTGCTTATTACGAAATGTATTTCGATATTTTATATACTATTGTAATGCAAAGTATGTAAAATATGTATAAACAAAACTAAAAGTGGCCGACACCATACGACCGGCCATTTTTTTCTTGTTTTTTTTTTTTTTTTTAATATTTTTATTTGTAAACATAGGTATGTGAGGTGTTACAGGTAGGAAGATTCTCCATGTTTTGCCCAGAGGCGTACAAATATTGCATATAATTAAAATTATTAAACATTGTCATCATTCAAAAATTAATTGACACTTGTAATTGCAAATTAAATTTAAACCGATTAAGTAACATGTCATACAATACTAATGCCAAATAAAATTAGGATCATCAAATAAGTCATAAGTCATAAGTAATGCCAATATTAACAAGATTTAATAAATTGTCTAGAGAGATTAATTTTCGTGTCATATTATTTAGCGTTAAATATAACATTAACAGATATTAATACGCACATATCATCACAAATAAAATAGAATTAATTCAATAAAATGTCAAAAAAAAGTTACATGTCATATAGGCCAATGTCAAACAAAATTCAAAAAATCAAAACAAATGGGGTTGTGCGCTATTGTCTGAGGCAGTAATTATAGAATTGTCGTCCAAATAGGCCTTTACTGAGTAATAGCACTTATTTATCAAAATTTTCAATAGTTCTTTTTTGAAATTGTCTAAGTTTAACGTCTTTATTGTCTCAGGTAGTTTGTTAAATAGTTTTTGGGCCATACTGAGGATACTCTTATTCATTAACGCAGTTTTTCCATAAGTTACTTCAAGTTCTGACTTATTTTTGTCGCGTAATTCGAAACAACAATCGTTTGAAGTTAAAAGTAGACTAGATTTATCAGCTAAAACTGTGATATTTATACATCATCGTAAAGCACAAATCTTCTAGTTTATTTTGATGTATAACACTTGCAAGATAAATAAAACAAAACTGTAACTACTTACGATATAATTGTTGGTACTCACAAAAACACTTCACAACACGCGCGTCAAACGAGTCAACTGAATTTAAAAAATTATATTTTGTTTGTCAAAGCTTATTACACTGCCATCTCTATTTTTTTCGTCGAACTATTTATTCAACTGTATAGATAATCTGTCAAAACTCACCAATCAAGACCGTATTTTAAACTAGAGGGCATTAAACACAACTCATCGCTTTGGATACTATAGTGTCCATGGGCGTATGACGCTACTTTTTTCTTGGATACCGTACTATCCACGGACGTCAGAGTGGATAGAGGTAAAATATAGTACATATTATAGGTGTTCTTGGCATCATGTTAGCAAGAATTAAAAACGTTTAGTTTTTTTTTAATCAATATAGTTTTCAAGCAGGGGATACAATTGTGCCCTTGTCGTGCCATACTATAAATTACTTTGTAGTTACGACCTAATTCGAGCTTTCATTTTGGTTTATTTTAAAATGAAAACAACTTATTTTTTTTGCAATAATTTTGTATATTTGTCAGTAAAAAAACGTAAGGATAAAAATCGTTAAGTTTCTAACTGATTATTTTTAAGTGTGATACTTAAAAATAATCAGTGATTACTTTTAAGTGTGATACTTAAAAATAATCAGTTAGAAACTTAACGATTTATGTAACGAAAATACTTTTCTTCTTTTAATAAATCTTAGGTAGCACACTTAAAAATAATCAGTTAAAACTTAATGATAAATGTAACAAAAATATTTCTCTTCTTCTAGTAAATCTTAGATAGCACACTTAAAATAATAAGAAAATGTTACATAAATATTAACACTTAAAGACAATTTGTAACAAAAATATTACCCGTAAGAATCATACTTAAAACATACTTAAAGAAACATAAAGCCAAAGGCTACGAAAATATTTATCATCTTTTAATCACCATTAAGTACTAATCAGTAAATTAATCAGCCTTCATAATTGTTAGCACTTTTTATTTAAAAGATACCATTGTAATACTGTTCATAAAATTTAGGAATTATATTTGAATTAATCAACTGACGAATATCTTCTTTTTTCTGATTTTTTTTTTAAGGGGGGAAAATCATCGAATGACTGCTCCCGCCTGGGTGAGGCGGAAGGGAGTGTCAGACTCTTACTGACTAAAAACCACCCCGTTCCTTCTCCTGCACGTCAAGCCGGAGTCCCGGTTACCCGTTAGGTTCTCCGCGACTCCGAATCGGCATCGGCCCTATTGGGCCCCATCTGTGGTGGTCTGATGGCTCTTTGAGGCGCGCGCGGAACGCGACGCGCCGTACGCTCGGGTCTGTTTCTGGTCGGACGGGGAGCCACCCATGCTCGCCGTCCGCAGGCCCGCGCTTACGGTGGCCGGAGATCGTCTCGCGATCCCCGACGCCCGGTGTGTCTTTCGCGATGGCTGGGTTGCGCTTCGCTGCCTCACGCGTCCCGCCTCCTCCTTAGCCAGCATGACTGCTTCGCAAAAGGAGGAGACGGCATCCCAATCCCTCTCGCTCCGCATCATGGCCTGCACTAGGCCCGGACGCGAGAGGTCGCCATCGCCGATCACTTCCCTGAGGGCACGGCGGTGCTCAGCCCACGCAGGGCATTCTCCCACTGTGTGTTCCACCGTGTCCTCAGAGCGGTTCTCGCAGTGATGACACCCGGGCGTTCGCCCCATCAGACACAGGTACCTCCCGAAACTTCCATGTCCGGTGAGGACCTGCGTCAGGCGGTAGGTGAGGACGCCGTAGCGTCTCTCAAGCCACTCCTCAAAGAGGGGACTTACCGCTGCAATGGCAGCGAGCCCAGCCCCCGGTTGCGACAGTCGTTGCTGCCATTCCGCCATGAGATCGCGCCGGAGCTCATCCCGCCACGCACTTATTTGGCGCGGCAGCGGAGTTTCGCCCCGGCGACGTGCCTCCGCGCGCATGTTATGCACGCGCGCGAGCACCTTCGCCTCCAGATCCCACGGCGGTAATCCGGCAAGGAGGTTCGCCGACTCCCCAGAGATCGTGCGGTATCCGCGGATCATTCGGATCGCCATGACCCTCTGTGACATGAGCAGCGTCCGAGCAGGACGCCGCAACAAGTTCGGCGCCCAAACAGGGGCGCCGTAGAGGGCCATGGACCGCACGACCCCGGCGTACAACCTCCGGCAGGAGGCGTTTGGCCCCCCGAGGTTGGAGAGGATGCGTTTAAACGCAGCCCCCGGCCTCGCCAACTTTGGAGCCAAATGTCGGAAGTGCTCCACGAAGTTCCACCGACTGTCGAGGACGAGTCCCAGGTACTTCATCGTCGTCTCGACGCCGATGGTAACCCCTCCCGCCGTTATTTGGGACCCACTCGGAGGTGGCGCGTTCCCGCGGCCATGAAAACACATGGCCTCAGACTTGTGGAGCGCCACCTCGAGTCCCAACTGCCGGATTCTCTCAACGACTGTCGCAACCGCTGTCGCCATTAAGTCGGCCGCCGCCTGGTGCGACCTCCCGTGCGCTAGCACCAGCGTGTCGTCGGCGTAGCATATTGTGCTAACGCTGTTCGGGAGGTCGGTGCGCAGCACCCAGTCATATCCGATGTTCCACAGGAGCGGCCCCAGAACCGAACCCTGTGGAACACCGCGTGACATCTCTCGCCGGTTCCACTCGCCCCGGTGACCGGTCTTTTTTCTGATTAGGAATCGGCAATTTAGTAGTATACAGCGACTTTAATGTGATATTCTTTTTTTTATTTCCTGAACGACCTGTTCGGGTTTTAGCTTCAGTCCATTTATCAGTTTTGTAGCTAGTCATGTATGAGTAAGTTTCTGATTTTTTTGTAAATTTAATCGCTTTCAAGTCAGTCGTTTTGAAATTATTACCATCGGTATCTTTGTTTAGGTTCAAATTAACGTCATCAGATAATAATTTTAAATCAAAGAATGAATCGTAGTTCATTTCTTGAAACGTAAATATACCCGTCTTTTTTGCATATTTAATTGGACTGATATATTCTGCTGGAGTATATATTGGGCAGCTTTCTTAGCTCGCTTTACGGTTTTTTCGATAACTGAATGGACGGCATCGGCTTTATTTTGGGTATGTCCCCGAATTAAAAATTTGTGTGTTATCGAATTTATTGGCAATGTATTCACAACATGGTAATACATGCCAAAGACAAATCTGAAACAAGAACCATTATTGTGAAAAGATTATATTTAAGAAGTATAAACTATAAGCATAATAAGTATATTATTATTATGTAGGACTATTTATTTTAACTATCACACTATCACCTAGCTCTAAGTTTAGTATTGGTATTTCTTGTGTAAGACACAACATTAATCATCTATAATCTAAGCAGAATCTAATGGTACCTTACTATGATTAAAGTATGAAGGTACCTGTTTTTTTGCTGTCCACAGCAATTATCAGAGTACAGTATAATGTCTTTGTTCATCTTTCTTGAAGATATTTCTTCCAAAAACTTGTAGAGGCATGAGCCTATTTCGTTAGCTCCACGTTTACCAAGACCCTCATGCCAGAAGTAGCATATTGTTTTATCATCGTTCGTGGTAACCTAGCAAGTAAGTAAATATTATTTTGATTAGTGACTAATACATTAGTGATAACAACAACGAAACATTTTATAAAATATTAAAATACCCTACTAACCGTGAAGTTATAACAGTTCAGTTTTGATTTGTAATAGAACGCTGACGATTGTCCCAATGGACAAGGTAAAACTGCCTGCAGATCGAAAATGGCTACTATAGTGTTAGAATCATTTTTACACTGTTCTAGGTCTTTTTTCAGTTCTATCCGGCTAAAACTTTTTTCTTCTAGGTGTTTCTTATACTTATCTTGTAGAGGTTGCTTATCAATAGCATTCTTGTATGCTTCACATTCATCGCATTGATCTTTTCGGGGGACAAATAAACCAATATTGAAATCAGAATTAAAAATTCTGAAATAGGCGTCATAATTTGCAAATTCCTTTCCAGCTGCTTCCCGAATTTTTTGATAGTCTCGATGGAGCTCCGCTATAGTCAAACTTCCATCTATGTATTCTCTAGTCGTATTAGCTCTCAAATAATGGCTATCTGTCCTTGGTATTGAATTTATATGATCATGAACTGATTTCAATACTTCATCACTTAGTTTTCTTTGTTTACCGTGCTTATCACGATTATCAGCGGGGCTCATTATATACATTTCTTGATCAGATACTTTATTAGCTACATTTCGTAATGTTTTTTCGCCAATAGACAATGTGTTAAGCAAGAAGGTCTTACAAACCCTGACATCGTTGCCGTTTATCACAAAGTGGAATGTCGAGTTTGGTTTTCTAGCTGGCTTAATACAGGCGTTATTTGCTGTGCTAATCTTGAGTCTTCGGGTTGCAGGCGTTTGTCTTTTTACGCAGGATGCCAGAAAATCTCTGTCTTTGGTGGGTGCCTAATGCCCAGTATGATTTAAAAATATCATTCCTCTTTTCAGGTAGAACTTTGGTAGAACACGAAAGTCGGCACGAGCTTTTGCATGGTGGACCTAGAGATTTAGCTGGAACAGTCTGTCCTCTTTTTGTAATATACTCCTTGCCACAGTTTTTGAGACGCTTTGAAAGAGCTTGCTTCCACTCGTTTGGATTTCTCTGCCGTTTTCTAGACTGTCTTTTATTAGTTTCTTGCTCAGAACGATCTTCACTCACGATCAATATAGAACTTGGTTGCTGGTTAGCTCCATTGTTTTTTGAGGAGTTATCTGCACTGGATGAGCTACTTGAACTTGAAGAGTCACTTGAACTAGATGAGCTACTGTCAGAACTAGAAGAATCTGACGAACTGGAAGAGCGGTTACGATTGCAATACACATTTTTTCTGTTATGTTTAGTATGACCTTCAGGTTTGTATTCTGACCCCTCCGATGGTGAGTAATCTCCATTATTTGAGAAATTAGACTTATTTGTAAGATCTGTAAATAAAAACCAATGATTTTTTCGTTACACAATTGGTCAAGGTATTACAATTGATACTACAGTCATTTTACTTTCTTTTCTTTACATAACTTTAAAATATTTAAATTTGATATACTAACCCGTGGTGGCATTAATAATTGGAGTATTTGTGTTTTCTAAATTATCATTTTGAACTTTTAATACAAAATCCTGCCTGATATCTGTAATAAGTAATAACTAATACGTTAGTATTACCATTAAAGGCATGAAAATATTTTTTTTGTTTTAGTTTGAACTTAAAGAGGATAATTATATTTACCCGTAGTTGCATTTATCATTTGCAACGGAACTCTTTCCGCACTTTCAACTTGTACCGATATGGAACCCTGCTCCTCTTCATCTAAAAAATATTTAAATAAGTAATAAAACAATTAGAAGTGACTATGGTTATGATTAAAACACTTAAAATTTAATATGTTACCCATAAAAGCATTTATCAAAGGTGTCTCTAGAGCTTCAAAACTGAATTCCGTCACTTCAGGATCCTGATTTTCTAAATTATTGTCAATCCAAGTCTCAACCATAGCTAGAGATGAACAATCTACAATACTTTATTGTAGAAATAAATATACCAATAATGCAGAGGTATATTAAATAACTAATATCACGAGGGTATCTACCTACCTGTTAATGGTTTTATGTTAGAAATGGAAACGGTTTTTTCCGGGCTCATTTTCTTCAAAACACGTCGTGTCTGAATTGTTGTCAATTTCTTGATCCTGGTTCATTTTATTATTGTTAAGCAACATCAAAATTTTTTTAGCACGAGAGTCCATCTTTTCTGAAAGTAATATTATTAGAAAAGAATTTACTATAGATACAAACATTATAGGTTATTAACTTGTACTTTATAACTTTTTACGTTTACGAACAAATGTCAAATAATGTTATTTTCGCATTAATAATAATAAGTCCATGACCCATAGCACCCATTTTCAAGTTATTTAGAATTACAAAATTATAAATTGTCATTAAGCCTACCAAAACGAGACTGCCATTGGAATGACATAGTCACATTTGTTTCGAAGGCGTTGAAAGTAAGTAAGTAGTGCTCAAACATTTGTTTGAAAGGCCTTTTCACTCCAATTTCAATAATAGTAATGTATGCATTTTGGACGAACAAAGTCACAAATGTTTTAACGACCTTTTCACTCCAACTTTAATTATAAAATAATATGCATTTTGGACGAACAAAGTCACAATTGTTTTAATTTTTCCTGTTACAATGGCTTTTTCCTTCCTTTTATGCGATCATGAACTAGGCTTAAATGTAATAGATACGCCTTTGTCTCTCCAGAAATTAAAAACATTAAAGCATATTTACCTTAACGACTTTGACGCTCCAAACAACAACTGCTCCGCTCGCTGCGCGCAGCACAACTGACCAATGAGATTTTGTCGCGCCAAGAGAAAATAAAATGGCGTCGAAAAGGACAAAGCCACTATTTCCCTCTAGCGGTTTTTAAAGGAATTAAATGGATGTCTTTGTCTCACCAGATGAAAGGGTATTTTTAAAACAACTTGGCATATTTAAGTCGTTTTGGCCAATTTTGACAATTGTGCCCTTGTACTACCGAAGGTGCGATATGTCGTTTTAGTATCGTCGTGACCGCCGCGGTGTACAGACGGGCGCAATGCTTCCAATGCGGTGGGTTATTTTAATTTTTGTAAACTACAACTTTCGTAAACTACATAAGAAAAAAGAAATTAAAATGAAGGAGGAGACTACATGTTCATCCTTTAATAGAGCAGAGAGCCGTCGCGGGGGAATTCGTGACATTATACGGCAGTTTGAGGGCTGATGAAACAAAGTTCTTCAACTACTTTCGTATGTCGACCAGAAGTTTTGACGAACTACTGTCAAAGACAAGAAATAAACTGGTTCGTTGCAGCTTGCGACGTCTGCCTATACCACCGATTGAACGCCTGATGGTTACTTTGAGGTAAGAAGAAAACAAAATTGTCAATAAGTAAGATAATATTGTATTCAGTAGGTAGGTATGAAATTAAAGATAAATAAGAAAAAACTAACTTATGTTTTTAATGGGATATTTCTTAACGATTATTCAATTATTATGATTATTATCTGATGATTGATACCTTGTTGTTTGATAACCTGTTGGAGTTTCATACATATAGTTGTATCCTGACGATGTGCCAGCAGCATAAGGATCATATCGCGGTGAAAATCTTGAGGTAGATGCAGAGCTACTAGGGCTACTACGCATATTTTTAATTGCCGTTGCCTCCCGTAGCACTCTTGACCGAAACTCCAACTTTTGTTCAATATCAAAAGTGCGCAAAATTGGACCCAAGGAGGAAAAAAAGGCCAGGTCATCAGCGACAAGATCAGGTGTCTGGTTGGACAGCAAAGTTAATAACTGTTGTTCAAATGGTGAACTTTCTTGATTTGTTTGTTGCCGTTTATATTTTCTTTTTTGGGTCCATGGATTTTGTGATCTAGGATTACTACCACGCTGTGTATTTTCTAAAGTTTCTGTGTTTTCTGGTGATGGAATATTCTCTGATAATGTTGCTGGAGACATTACGTTTTCTGGAGATGCAATATTTTCTGTTGAATGTGCATTTTCTGGAGACGTAACATTAACTAGGGGTGATGATTTCATTGATTCGTCAAAATCATTTTTAGTTGAAGGATTTAGAAACATGAGTTCCTCATAATAAATATATTTCTTATACTTCTTAGCAGAACTTCCAGAAGGTTGATTTTTCATACCAGCCTTTGTTTTGAAAAATGCGTCTCTGGCTGTTCTCCATCTTTGCTGAATTATTGTAACTGTAATGAAACAATTTTTTTTTTTCAGATTCCTGGCTACGGGTCGAACATATACAGACTTGCAATATTCATTCAGGATGGGAATTGCAACAATAAGTCAAATCGTTAACGAAGTGTGCATAGTAATATGGGAAACACTACACGATGAATGCATACCTACAAGAACCCCAGATATGTGGCAAGATATAAGTGATGGATTTCTTCAAAAATCTAATTGTCCAAATTGTATAGGAGCTCTGGACGGCAAACATATACGAATAGTAAATCCAACCGGCGGTGGCTCAATGTTTTACAACTATAAACATTTTTATTCCATAGTCCTCTTAGCTATGTGCAATGCAGACTATTCTTTCACGTACATAAACGTGGGATCATATGGCAAAAACTCCGACTCGTCTATATTTCGAGACAGCGCGCTCTTTAGGAAATTAGAAAATAACGATCTAAATATCCCAGGAGCAAAGCCATTGCCCGGAACGAATGATCCAGTTCCATATGTGATTGTAGCCGATGGTGCTTTTGGAATATCTCAAAAAATTATGAAGCCATATGTGAGAAGTAATATGACTCACAAGAAAAAAATTTTTAATTACAGATTGAGCCGTAGCCGTACATTTAGTATAATGTCAAACAAATTCAGAGTGTTTCATACACCTATTAATGTGGGTTTTAATGTTGCAAAGAACATTGTAAAAGCATGCTGCGTATTGCATAACTATATTAGAGTTCGCGACGGATACAGTATTGATGATACACTAACAATTGAGGGTATGGCAGATATGTCAAATAATTTACCTACAACCAGGTCTGGAAACGCTTTGCGTGACTATTTTGCGGAGTACTTTTTAAGCCCAGCAGGCAGGGTACCCTGGCAAGACTCGCGTATATTTTAATTGCTTTATTCAAATAAATTTAGTAAAGTACATTTTCCTTATTTATTTATTTGTATATTATATAATACACTTTTGTTGTAGCGTAATATAACATACATTAAATGTTTATGTAACTATAGTCAAAAATACAATAAAACATTTACCATTTTGTTTTTCGTTTTCTTCCGTTGTATTTTCGAAGAGTAACTGTACATTAGCAAGGTTTTTATATAGCGGATCAGAAGCATCCCACAAACATCTTCTCAACCGAACTTCGTTGATCACTCGGCTCGTGTCGGGGATAGGGATGATTACGTCTCGCCATGATTGTACTGAGGTGACGCGTGCGCTCCGCGCGATACTGAAACGCTCACTAAAGCCAGAGGCGCGCAAGCGGCGGTCCGCGCGGGCGCGCGGATAGCTCCGCGGCACGGACGCGCTATGCGGACGGCTGCGGAGCTGTCCGCACGGACGGTCGTCCGTACGGACCCCTCCGTATGACTCTAAAACGCTCCCTGAAGCTTGTATAGATCTGTCTGCGCGGAGCGATCCGTCCTGGCGGTCCGCGTGACACTAAAACCAGCCTTAGATAATCTGCGTTCTTTTAAATAGGTACAAAGTTTATCCCACATGTATGTATGTTATACCTTATTCAACTTTTAATATTTTTTTAAAAAATCTAAGTAGATCTTAAACATAGTGTCATTTTGTTCAGTTGGTTAAATTACAATCCGTCATCAAACTCCACTGGAGTGGAACCTCTATCAAATGGACTATCAAGTTTGTATAAACCTTTTTGTAAGAAAAGCCAAGAGCCATAGGTGGACGGGGCATATTCAAGATTTAGAGCCCATGTTATCTTAAAACACGAATCGATCGCGGCTAAGATATTAGGACAGTCATAAAATATATTTGGATTCACCACGATAAAATAAGATTTAATGGTGAATAAATAAGCACCTACTGGCTGAGGAGTAAAATCTTCCTTTTAGCTGATGGAGGGTCACTACTGGAGCTTGAGGATGTAGACTGACTGGGTAGTGCTACCACACTGGGGCTAATGAGTTCGGGCAAACTTAATATAGCCGCGAGATTGCTGTGTTCTTCGTTCGTGTCTGAAATCATAAACATCTTTATTAAAAAAAATATCACTGACATGGATGTAGCATTAATATGTAAAGAAAAATGTGTATTATTACTGACTGTTTTTGTGTACTCAATATAATTACAAACACATGTTGTCAAATTCTAATCAATTTGTATTTTTTCCTTTTGCTAAATTAATGAGGTTTAGGTAAATATCATTTTTTGTTGCCTTCCTCGATACCAGCTCTATCAGTTTACAAGTACTTTTGATGCTAGGAAAATTTAAGTAGAAATTGTTGACATAATCGGGGCAACATTCATTAAAGTCATCAACAAGCTGAAACAAGGACAAAACAATATAAGTGGGTTCACAAAATATGTAAGTTTCATTTTGTGTAATCACATCATATTTTCAGTTAATCATCGACAATCTTTATCTACATAATAATTAGTATCAAATTCTTCATCTTCATAGCAAATAAAATTAATTTGCATTTATTTTAACATTCTATGTAATGTAGGCACTTACCAATTTATACCCCTGAGGCTTCTGTAATGCAGGGTACTCATCAAAATATTGCTCAATGGAATATACCGGCTTCCTTAAGGTTAAACTAGTCGCGGGCTCGAACTCAATCAAGGGCGTGGCCAAAAAGCGCGCTGTCTCATCTAACATCGTGTGCGACGGAGATAGTACCAGTGATGAGCAGTTAGACGCTATCTATTTGCACGACGTATTGTTCGCACGCACACAAACACAGCAAAACGTCACTGAACGGTAGTGATGTGCCGAGTCGTCGTTTTGGTGGATCGAGTTGACTCGAGTCAGTTTACAAGGTATTCGAATCATGACTCGATTCCCTCGACTCGAATTCTATGTTTGGTATTCGAATACTGATTCGAGTCCGGCTGGACTCGAGTCGGTATTTCAATTCCGGCTGAACTCGAGTCAGTATTTCAATTCCGGCTGGACTAGAATCAACCCTCATTACCGAGTCCTTTCTTCCTAATGTTGTGGTTGGCATCGACCTCAAAAGAAACATTGTTCATATCCTATTATGAAGAAACCCACGCTTTATGAATTTGAATATTTATGTATCTAAGTCATTATTTATTCCTTTTCAGTTATTTCGTTTGTGTTTTGAAGTTCGTTAAATTTTGTTTAAATTACTTTTTAATGAAAGATAATTCGACCTATCCGTAGAATAAAGTTACTTTTGCATAATTGTTACTTTAGAGGAGAGCGATTTGAAATTTGCCAAGGACAAAATCGGACATAATTTTTTTTTATTTGTTCTAGTTGATTAATTATTTGTCTAAGCACGTAAAATACTATTTAGCATTGTTTTTCATAAGAATACGAGATTAAAAAAACAGTTATTTGATTATTTTGAGTGTTTATGTTCATATGTGACGATTTCATATGGAAATGCATGCGTCTTATGCACACATATAACCTTATTCTTGGTAAAACTGATAGTATCTTGTGTACGTGTAACTTTGTTTTATGTACATACGTATTGTGTTCTAAGTTATATGTGATAACATGTGAAAAATATGCTAATAAAAACAAAATTTTAAATAAACATTTATTTTTTAGAATGTAGCCATATAACTATACTATAGTAACATAATTATAGTTTCTTATTATAATTAGAAAAATACCCGTTTTATTTAGGAACTAGATAAAACAAATCAATAAAGAGTATAAAACTTTATAAACAATTAACAAAGTAAGCAGTAAACCTAATTTTACCTTACAGCTTAAATTGAGGAACCATGGATAACCAAAAAGTACTTAACCTATAATTGTCAAATAATGTTATTTTCGCATTAATAATAATAAGTCCATGACCCATAGCACCCATTTTCAAGTTATTTAGAATTACAAAATTATAAATTGTCATTAAGCCTACCAAAACGAGACTGCCATTGGAATGACATAGTCACATTTGTTTCGAAGGCGTTGAAAGTAAGTAAGTAGTGCTCAAACATTTGTTTGAAAGGCCTTTTCACTCCAATTTCAATAATAGTAATGTATGCATTTTGGACGAACAAAGTCACAAATGTTTTAACGACCTTTTCACTCCAACTTTAATTATAAAATAATATGCATTTTGGACGAACAAAGTCACAAATGTTTTAACGACCTTTTCACTCCAACTTTAATTATAAAATAATATGCATTTTGGACGAACAAAGTCACAATTGTTTTAATTTTTCCTGTTACAATGGCTTTTTCCTTCCTTTTATGCGATCATGAACTAGGCTTAAATGTAATAGATACGCCTTTGTCTCTCCAGAAATTAAAAACATTAAAGCATATTTACCTTAACGACTTTGACGCTCCAAACAACAACTGCTCCGCTCGCTGCGCGCAGCACAACTGACCAATGAGATTTTGTCGCGCCAAGAGAAAATAAAATGGCGTCGAAAAGGACAAAGCCACTATTTCCCTCTAGCGGTTTTTAAAGGAATTAAATGGATGTCTTTGTCTCACCAGATGAAAGGGTATTTTTAAAACAACTTGGCATATTTAAGTCGTTTTGGCCAATTTTGACAATTGTGCCCTTGTACTACCGAAGGTGCGATATGTCGTTTTAGTATCGTCGTGACCGCCGCGGTGTACAGACGGGCGCAATGCTTCCAATGCGGTGGGTTATTTTAATTTTTGTAAACTACAACTTTCGTAAACTACATAAGAAAAAAGAAATTAAAATGAAGGAGGAGACTACATGTTCATCCTTTAATAGAGCAGAGAGCCGTCGCGGGGGAATTCGTGACATTATACGGCAGTTTGAGGGCTGATGAAACAAAGTTCTTCAACTACTTTCGTATGTCGACCAGAAGTTTTGACGAACTACTGTCAAAGACAAGAAATAAACTGGTTCGTTGCAGCTTGCGACGTCTGCCTATACCACCGATTGAACGCCTGATGGTTACTTTGAGGTAAGAAGAAAACAAAATTGTCAATAAGTAAGATAATATTGTATTCAGTAGGTAGGTATGAAATTAAAGATAAATAAGAAAAAACTAACTTATGTTTTTAATGGGATATTTCTTAACGATTATTCAATTATTATGATTATTATCTGATGATTGATACCTTGTTGTTTGATAACCTGTTGGAGTTTCATACATATAGTTGTATCCTGACGATGTGCCAGCAGCATAAGGATCATATCGCGGTGAAAATCTTGAGGTAGATGCAGAGCTACTAGGGCTACTACGCATATTTTTAATTGCCGTTGCCTCCCGTAGCACTCTTGACCGAAACTCCAACTTTTGTTCAATATCAAAAGTGCGCAAAATTGGACCCAAGGAGGAAAAAAAGGCCAGGTCATCAGCGACAAGATCAGGTGTCTGGTTGGACAGCAAAGTTAATAACTGTTGTTCAAATGGTGAACTTTCTTGATTTGTTTGTTGCCGTTTATATTTTCTTTTTTGGGTCCATGGATTTTGTGATCTAGGATTACTACCACGCTGTGTATTTTCTAAAGTTTCTGTGTTTTCTGGTGATGGAATATTCTCTGATAATGTTGCTGGAGACATTACGTTTTCTGGAGATGCAATATTTTCTGTTGAATGTGCATTTTCTGGAGACGTAACATTAACTAGGGGTGATGATTTCATTGATTCGTCAAAATCATTTTTAGTTGAAGGATTTAGAAACATGAGTTCCTCATAATAAATATATTTCTTATACTTCTTAGCAGAACTTCCAGAAGGTTGATTTTTCATACCAGCCTTTGTTTTGAAAAAAGCGTCTCTGGCTGTTCTCCATCTTTGCTGAATTATTGTAACTGTAATGAAACAATTTTTTTTTTTCAGATTCCTGGCTACGGGTCGAACATATACAGACTTGCAATATTCATTCAGGATGGGAATTGCAACAATAAGTCAAATCGTTAACGAAGTGTGCATAGTAATATGGGAAACACTACACGATGAATGCATACCTACAAGAACCCCAGATATGTGGCAAGATATAAGTGATGGATTTCTTCAAAAATCTAATTGTCCAAATTGTATAGGAGCTCTGGACGGCAAACATATACGAATAGTAAATCCAACCGGCGGTGGCTCAATGTTTTACAACTATAAACATTTTTATTCCATAGTCCTCTTAGCTATGTGCAATGCAGACTATTCTTTCACGTACATAAACGTGGGATCATATGGCAAAAACTCCGACTCGTCTATATTTCGAGACAGCGCGCTCTTTAGGAAATTAGAAAATAACGATCTAAATATCCCAGGAGCAAAGCCATTGCCCGGAACGAATGATCCAGTTCCATATGTGATTGTAGCCGATGGTGCTTTTGGAATATCTCAAAAAATTATGAAGCCATATGTGAGAAGTAATATGACTCACAAGAAAAAAATTTTTAATTACAGATTGAGCCGTAGCCGTACATTTAGTATAATGTCAAACAAATTCAGAGTGTTTCATACACCTATTAATGTGGGTTTTAATGTTGCAAAGAACATTGTAAAAGCATGCTGCGTTTTGCATAACTATATTAGAGTTCGCGACGGATACAGTATTGATGATACACTAACAATTGAGGGTATGGCAGATATGTCAAATAATTTACCTACAACCAGGTCTGGAAACGCTTTGCGTGACTATTTTGCGGAGTACTTTTTAAGCCCAGCAGGCAGGGTACCCTGGCAAGACTCGCGTATATTTTAATTGCTTTATTCAAATAAATTTAGTAAAGTACATTTTCCTTATTTATTTATTTGTATATTATATAATACACTTTTGTTGTAGCGTAATATAACATACATTAAATGTTTATGTAACTATAGTCAAAAATACAATAAAACATTTACCATTTTGTTTTTCGTTTTCTTCCGTTGTATTTTCGAAGAGTAACTGTACATTAGCAAGGTTTTTATATAGCGGATCAGAAGCATCCCACAAACATCTTCTCAACCGAACTTCGTTGATCACTCGGCTCGTGTCGGGGATAGGGATGATTACGTCTCGCCATGATTGTACTGAGGTGACGCGTGCGCTCCGCGCGATACTGAAACGCTCACTAAAGCCAGAGGCGCGCAAGCGGCGGTCCGCGCGGGCGCGCGGATAGCTCCGCGGCACGGACGCGCTATGCGGACGGCTGCGGAGCTGTCCGCACGGACGGTCGTCCGTACGGACCCCTCCGTATGACTCTAAAACGCTCCCTGAAGCTTGTATAGATCTGTCTGCGCGGAGCGATCCGTCCTGGCGGTCCGCGTGACACTAAAACCAGCCTTAGATAATCTGCGTTCTTTTAAATAGGTACAAAGTTTATCCCACATGTATGTATGTTATACCTTATTCAACTTTTAATATTTTTTTAAAAAATCTAAGTAGATCTTAAACATAGTGTCATTTTGTTCAGTTGGTTAAATTACAATCCGTCATCAAACTCCACTGGAGTGGAACCTCTATCAAATGGACTATCAAGTTTGTATAAACCTTTTTGTAAGAAAAGCCAAGAGCCATAGGTGGACGGGGCATATTCAAGATTTAGAGCCCATGTTATCTTAAAACACGAATCGATCGCGGCTAAGATATTAGGACAGTCATAAAATATATTTGGATTCACCACGATAAAATAAGATTTAATGGTGAATAAATAAGCACCTACTGGCTGAGGAGTAAAATCTTCCTTTTAGCTGATGGAGGGTCACTACTGGAGCTTGAGGATGTAGACTGACTGGGTAGTGCTACCACACTGGGGCTAATGAGTTCGGGCAAACTTAATATAGCCGCGAGATTGCTGTGTTCTTCGTTCGTGTCTGAAATCATAAACATCTTTATTAAAAAAAATATCACTGACATGGATGTAGCATTAATATGTAAAGAAAAATGTGTATTATTACTGACTGTTTTTGTGTACTCAATATAATTACAAACACATGTTGTCAAATTCTAATCAATTTGTATTTTTTCCTTTTGCTAAATTAATGAGGTTTAGGTAAATATCATTTTTTGTTGCCTTCCTCGATACCAGCTCTATCAGTTTACAAGTACTTTTGATGCTAGGAAAATTTAAGTAGAAATTGTTGACATAATCGGGGCAACATTCATTAAAGTCATCAACAAGCTGAAACAAGGACAAAACAATATAAGTGGGTTCACAAAATATGTAAGTTTCATTTTGTGTAATCACATCATATTTTCAGTTAATCATCGACAATCTTTATCTACATAATAATTAGTATCAAATTCTTCATCTTCATAGCAAATAAAATTAATTTGCATTTATTTTAACATTCTATGTAATGTAGGCACTTACCAATTTATACCCCTGAGGCTTCTGTAATGCAGGGTACTCATCAAAATATTGCTCAATGGAATATACCGGCTTCCTTAAGGTTAAACTAGTCGCGGGCTCGAACTCAATCAAGGGCGTGGCCAAAAAGCGCGCTGTCTCATCTAACATCGTGTGCGACGGAGATAGTACCAGTGATGAGCAGTTAGACGCTATCTATTTGCACGACGTATTGTTCGCACGCACACAAACACAGCAAAACGTCACTGAACGGTAGTGATGTGCCGAGTCGTCGTTTTGGTGGATCGAGTTGACTCGAGTCAGTTTACAAGGTATTCGAATCATGACTCGATTCCCTCGACTCGAATTCTATGTTTGGTATTCGAATACTGATTCGAGTCCGGCTGGACTCGAGTCGGTATTTCAATTCCGGCTGAACTCGAGTCAGTATTTCAATTCCGGCTGGACTAGAATCAACCCTCATTACCGAGTCCTTTCTTCCTAATGTTGTGGTTGGCATCGACCTCAAAAGAAACATTGTTCATATCCTATTATGAAGAAACCCACGCTTTATGAATTTGAATATTTATGTATCTAAGTCATTATTTATTCCTTTTCAGTTATTTCGTTTGTGTTTTGAAGTTCGTTAAATTTTGTTTAAATTACTTTTTAATGAAAGATAATTCGACCTATCCGTAGAATAAAGTTACTTTTGCATAATTGTTACTTTAGAGGAGAGCGATTTGAAATTTGCCAAGGACAAAATCGGACATAATTTTTTTTTTATTTGTTCTAGTTGATTAATTATTTGTCTAAGCACGTAAAATACTATTTAGCATTGTTTTTCATAAGAATACGAGATTAAAAAAACAGTTATTTGATTATTTTGAGTGTTTATGTTCATATGTGACGATTTCATATGGAAATGCATGCGTCTTATGCACACATATAACCTTATTCTTGGTAAAACTGATAGTATCTTGTGTACGTGTAACTTTGTTTTATGTACATACGTATTGTGTTCTAAGTTATATGTGATAACATGTGAAAAATATGCTAATAAAAACAAAATTTTAAATAAACATTTATTTTTTAGAATGTAGCCATATAACTATACTATAGTAACATAATTATAGTTTCTTATTATAATTAGAAAAATACCCGTTTTATTTAGGAACTAGATAAAACAAATCAATAAAGAGTATAAAACTTTATAAACAATTAACAAAGTAAGCAGTAAACCTAATTTTACCTTACAGCTTAAATTGAGGAACCATGGATAACCAAAAAGTACTTAACCTATAATTGTCAAATAATGTTATTTTCGCATTAATAATAATAAGTCCATGACCCATAGCACCCATTTTCAAGTTATTTAGAATTACAAAATTATAAATTGTCATTAAGCCTACCAAAACGAGACTGCCATTGGAATGACATAGTCACATTTGTTTCGAAGGCGTTGAAAGTAAGTAAGTAGTGCTCAAACATTTGTTTGAAAGGCCTTTTCACTCCAATTTCAATAATAGTAATGTATGCATTTTGGACGAACAAAGTCACAAATGTTTTAACGACCTTTTCACTCCAACTTTAATTATAAAATAATATGCATTTTGGACGAACAAAGTCACAAATGTTTTAACGACCTTTTCACTCCAACTTTAATTATAAAATAATATGCATTTTGGACGAACAAAGTCACAATTGTTTTAATTTTTCCTGTTACAATGGCTTTTTCCTTCCTTTTATGCGATCATGAACTAGGCTTAAATGTAATAGATACGCCTTTGTCTCTCCAGAAATTAAAAACATTAAAGCATATTTACCTTAACGACTTTGACGCTCCAAACAACAACTGCTCCGCTCGCTGCGCGCAGCACAACTGACCAATGAGATTTTGTCGCGCCAAGAGAAAATAAAATGGCGTCGAAAAGGACAAAGCCACTATTTCCCTCTAGCGGTTTTTAAAGGAATTAAATGGATGTCTTTGTCTCACCAGATGAAAGGGTATTTTTAAAACAACTTGGCATATTTAAGTCGTTTTGGCCAATTTTGACAATTGTGCCCTTGTACTACCGAAGGTGCGATATGTCGTTTTAGTATCGTCGTGACCGCCGCGGTGTACAGACGGGCGCAATGCTTCCAATGCGGTGGGTTATTTTAATTTTTGTAAACTACAACTTTCGTAAACTACATAAGAAAAAAGAAATTAAAATGAAGGAGGAGACTACATGTTCATCCTTTAATAGAGCAGAGAGCCGTCGCGGGGGAATTCGTGACATTATACGGCAGTTTGAGGGCTGATGAAACAAAGTTCTTCAACTACTTTCGTATGTCGACCAGAAGTTTTGACGAACTACTGTCAAAGACAAGAAATAAACTGGTTCGTTGCAGCTTGCGACGTCTGCCTATACCACCGATTGAACGCCTGATGGTTACTTTGAGGTAAGAAGAAAACAAAATTGTCAATAAGTAAGATAATATTGTATTCAGTAGGTAGGTATGAAATTAAAGATAAATAAGAAAAAACTAACTTATGTTTTTAATGGGATATTTCTTAACGATTATTCAATTATTATGATTATTATCTGATGATTGATACCTTGTTGTTTGATAACCTGTTGGAGTTTCATACATATAGTTGTATCCTGACGATGTGCCAGCAGCATAAGGATCATATCGCGGTGAAAATCTTGAGGTAGATGCAGAGCTACTAGGGCTACTACGCATATTTTTAATTGCCGTTGCCTCCCGTAGCACTCTTGACCGAAACTCCAACTTTTGTTCAATATCAAAAGTGCGCAAAATTGGACCCAAGGAGGAAAAAAAGGCCAGGTCATCAGCGACAAGATCAGGTGTCTGGTTGGACAGCAAAGTTAATAACTGTTGTTCAAATGGTGAACTTTCTTGATTTGTTTGTTGCCGTTTATATTTTCTTTTTTGGGTCCATGGATTTTGTGATCTAGGATTACTACCACGCTGTGTATTTTCTAAAGTTTCTGTGTTTTCTGGTGATGGAATATTCTCTGATAATGTTGCTGGAGACATTACGTTTTCTGGAGATGCAATATTTTCTGTTGAATGTGCATTTTCTGGAGACGTAACATTAACTAGGGGTGATGATTTCATTGATTCGTCAAAATCATTTTTAGTTGAAGGATTTAGAAACATGAGTTCCTCATAATAAATATATTTCTTATACTTCTTAGCAGAACTTCCAGAAGGTTGATTTTTCATACCAGCCTTTGTTTTGAAAAATGCGTCTCTGGCTGTTCTCCATCTTTGCTGAATTATTGTAACTGTAATGAAACAATTTTTTTTTTTCAGATTCCTGGCTACGGGTCGAACATATACAGACTTGCAATATTCATTCAGGATGGGAATTGCAACAATAAGTCAAATCGTTAACGAAGTGTGCATAGTAATATGGGAAACACTACACGATGAATGCATACCTACAAGAACCCCAGATATGTGGCAAGATATAAGTGATGGATTTCTTCAAAAATCTAATTGTCCAAATTGTATAGGAGCTCTGGACGGCAAACATATACGAATAGTAAATCCAACCGGCGGTGGCTCAATGTTTTACAACTATAAACATTTTTATTCCATAGTCCTCTTAGCTATGTGCAATGCAGACTATTCTTTCACGTACATAAACGTGGGATCATATGGCAAAAACTCCGACTCGTCTATATTTCGAGACAGCGCGCTCTTTAGGAAATTAGAAAATAACGATCTAAATATCCCAGGAGCAAAGCCATTGCCCGGAACGAATGATCCAGTTCCATATGTGATTGTAGCCGATGGTGCTTTTGGAATATCTCAAAAAATTATGAAGCCATATGTGAGAAGTAATATGACTCACAAGAAAAAAATTTTTAATTACAGATTGAGCCGTAGCCGTACATTTAGTATAATGTCAAACAAATTCAGAGTGTTTCATACACCTATTAATGTGGGTTTTAATGTTGCAAAGAACATTGTAAAAGCATGCTGCGTTTTGCATAACTATATTAGAGTTCGCGACGGATACAGTATTGATGATACACTAACAATTGAGGGTATGGCAGATATGTCAAATAATTTACCTACAACCAGGTCTGGAAACGCTTTGCGTGACTATTTTGCGGAGTACTTTTTAAGCCCAGCAGGCAGGGTACCCTGGCAAGACTCGCGTATATTTTAATTGCTTTATTCAAATAAATTTAGTAAAGTACATTTTCCTTATTTATTTATTTGTATATTATATAATACACTTTTGTTGTAGCGTAATATAACATACATTAAATGTTTATGTAACTATAGTCAAAAATACAATAAAACATTTACCATTTTGTTTTTCGTTTTCTTCCGTTGTATTTTCGAAGAGTAACTGTACATTAGCAAGGTTTTTATATAGCGGATCAGAAGCATCCCACAAACATCTTCTCAACCGAACTTCGTTGATCACTCGGCTCGTGTCGGGGATAGGGATGATTACGTCTCGCCATGATTGTACTGAGGTGACGCGTGCGCTCCGCGCGATACTGAAACGCTCACTAAAGCCAGAGGCGCGCAAGCGGCGGTCCGCGCGGGCGCGCGGATAGCTCCGCGGCACGGACGCGCTATGCGGACGGCTGCGGAGCTGTCCGCACGGACGGTCGTCCGTACGGACCCCTCCGTATGACTCTAAAACGCTCCCTGAAGCTTGTATAGATCTGTCTGCGCGGAGCGATCCGTCCTGGCGGTCCGCGTGACACTAAAACCAGCCTTAGATAATCTGCGTTCTTTTAAATAGGTACAAAGTTTATCCCACATGTATGTATGTTATACCTTATTCAACTTTTAATATTTTTTTAAAAAATCTAAGTAGATCTTAAACATAGTGTCATTTTGTTCAGTTGGTTAAATTACAATCCGTCATCAAACTCCACTGGAGTGGAACCTCTATCAAATGGACTATCAAGTTTGTATAAACCTTTTTGTAAGAAAAGCCAAGAGCCATAGGTGGACGGGGCATATTCAAGATTTAGAGCCCATGTTATCTTAAAACACGAATCGATCGCGGCTAAGATATTAGGACAGTCATAAAATATATTTGGATTCACCACGATAAAATAAGATTTAATGGTGAATAAATAAGCACCTACTGGCTGAGGAGTAAAATCTTCCTTTTAGCTGATGGAGGGTCACTACTGGAGCTTGAGGATGTAGACTGACTGGGTAGTGCTACCACACTGGGGCTAATGAGTTCGGGCAAACTTAATATAGCCGCGAGATTGCTGTGTTCTTCGTTCGTGTCTGAAATCATAAACATCTTTATTAAAAAAAATATCACTGACATGGATGTAGCATTAATATGTAAAGAAAAATGTGTATTATTACTGACTGTTTTTGTGTACTCAATATAATTACAAACACATGTTGTCAAATTCTAATCAATTTGTATTTTTTCCTTTTGCTAAATTAATGAGGTTTAGGTAAATATCATTTTTTGTTGCCTTCCTCGATACCAGCTCTATCAGTTTACAAGTACTTTTGATGCTAGGAAAATTTAAGTAGAAATTGTTGACATAATCGGGGCAACATTCATTAAAGTCATCAACAAGCTGAAACAAGGACAAAACAATATAAGTGGGTTCACAAAATATGTAAGTTTCATTTTGTGTAATCACATCATATTTTCAGTTAATCATCGACAATCTTTATCTACATAATAATTAGTATCAAATTCTTCATCTTCATAGCAAATAAAATTAATTTGCATTTATTTTAACATTCTATGTAATGTAGGCACTTACCAATTTATACCCCTGAGGCTTCTGTAATGCAGGGTACTCATCAAAATATTGCTCAATGGAATATACCGGCTTCCTTAAGGTTAAACTAGTCGCGGGCTCGAACTCAATCAAGGGCGTGGCCAAAAAGCGCGCTGTCTCATCTAACATCGTGTGCGACGGAGATAGTACCAGTGATGAGCAGTTAGACGCTATCTATTTGCACGACGTATTGTTCGCACGCACACAAACACAGCAAAACGTCACTGAACGGTAGTGATGTGCCGAGTCGTCGTTTTGGTGGATCGAGTTGACTCGAGTCAGTTTACAAGGTATTCGAATCATGACTCGATTCCCTCGACTCGAATTCTATGTTTGGTATTCGAATACTGATTCGAGTCCGGCTGGACTCGAGTCGGTATTTCAATTCCGGCTGAACTCGAGTCAGTATTTCAATTCCGGCTGGACTAGAATCAACCCTCATTACCGAGTCCTTTCTTCCTAATGTTGTGGTTGGCATCGACCTCAAAAGAAACATTGTTCATATCCTATTATGAAGAAACCCACGCTTTATGAATTTGAATATTTATGTATCTAAGTCATTATTTATTCCTTTTCAGTTATTTCGTTTGTGTTTTGAAGTTCGTTAAATTTTGTTTAAATTACTTTTTAATGAAAGATAATTCGACCTATCCGTAGAATAAAGTTACTTTTGCATAATTGTTACTTTAGAGGAGAGCGATTTGAAATTTGCCAAGGACAAAATCGGACATAATTTTTTTTTATTTGTTCTAGTTGATTAATTATTTGTCTAAGCACGTAAAATACTATTTAGCATTGTTTTTCATAAGAATACGAGATTAAAAAAACAGTTATTTGATTATTTTGAGTGTTTATGTTCATATGTGACGATTTCATATGGAAATGCATGCGTCTTATGCACACATATAACCTTATTCTTGGTAAAACTGATAGTATCTTGTGTACGTGTAACTTTGTTTTATGTACATACGTATTGTGTTCTAAGTTATATGTGATAACATGTGAAAAATATGCTAATAAAAACAAAATTTTAAATAAACATTTATTTTTTAGAATGTAGCCATATAACTATACTATAGTAACATAATTATAGTTTCTTATTATAATTAGAAAAATACCCGTTTTATTTAGGAACTAGATAAAACAAATCAATAAAGAGTATAAAACTTTATAAACAATTAACAAAGTAAGCAGTAAACCTAATTTTACCTTACAGCTTAAATTGAGGAACCATGGATAACCAAAAAGTACTTAACCTATAATTGGTTTTCTTACAGAAAACAAACTACAGTGCATACTCGTACTTTGGATAAATTTATAAACTGCAAGTTGTGAAAATATAAATTTTAAAATTAAACAACATGTCGTACAAATGTATACAAGAAAGTTATTTTTATTGGTCTGTAATAAAATATTGTAATACAAAATAACACAATTATATTAAAAATCAAAATTACTGTAATTCTTCCAGTCCACAATGACCAATCAAAAGTCATGTGAAAGTAAGTTATAAAAATACAAATAAACTCAGTACATATTAAAACATTGCAGATATTATTATTCACTATCGCTACTAACAATATTATTATTTTCATTGTTATTCCACGGTAAAGATGTAAAGAAATCTGCATATTGAGACGGTATAATTCCTAAATTAACTAAACTAATGAGATCCTTATGTTTGTCTCTGGATAACTTGAGTGGCATTTTATAAGCTATTTTTAAAGTCGGTAAAGAAGATACAGCATTACGGCGGGTATTTGAAGATATAGTAACAGTTTTATACTCGGTGTCTGTATGCTCACATTTATACAATAACTTGTTAGGTTCTGATTTATCCACAAATACTTGTTTCACACAGTTCCACGTCACTTTAACCCCTTCTGTGTTTTTACTCCATATCTTATTATTTACGTGAGATTTTAAATCAGAGAAATTATTTCTTGTCATGTTCCGGACTTCATACGGTTCTCCTGTACATTTAGCCCAACGCACAAGCAAACGCCATTCGTCCGGAGTATATATAGTTTTATTTGCAGCCTCTCTTTCTATGAGAGCGTGTACGTTATCTCCCTCGTTTTGTGTGTGACCTTTTTCCAGAAATCTGTGTTTTATTGACACGTTAAATTTTTTGGCACAGTAAGTGTACAGAAAGAACACAAAACGGTTTCTATTTTGCCCGGCGCAGTTGTCCGACCAAAAGCGAAATTCCTTAACACCATTTCGTGCATTTTGCTCTATAAAATCCAGTAAGCAACTCCCCACTTCATTTGCTCCTCACTTTGCAACCGTTTCGTCCCACATATAACAATAAGCTTTCTTCCCACCCATATCAAAAATTGTAAAATCCACGCAAGATCATTTACGCTTGTAATAAAACAGACTGACTTGACCATGTGGACATCATAACACTTTTTGAAAAAAAAAAACAGCAGGTCAAGTTTTTTAGAATATTTAACAACAAACGCCCATTGCTTTTCTCGGTTTCCTAAACGCCAAAACTTTTGAAAACAATTTTTTCAAAACATCGGTATCTCCACTTACACGGAGCATCTAAAATTTTATCGTCCACTACCTTACCTTTTTTCGTGACATATTTTTGACCAATGTTTTTTAAATATTTACGTTTCACGTCGGACCACTCAGATGTACGTCGCAACCGATTTTTAAATCTTTTCTTTGGTAGAGTAGAGAGTTCATCGTCACTGTAATAGTTAGGAGTGCTATAGGCATTACTAGTTAATGGTGACATAGTCCAGGGTCCATCATCATGAGTTGGACAAAAGGCATCATGGCAATTTTTATGATTATTTAAAGGAGAAGGCATAGGCGTAGAATTCAATGTTATGTGTCGGAATTGAAGGGAGATCGCTAAAGCTGATAGCTGGTGAGTTTTCAAAGCTGGACGGTGCTTCAAGCGCAAAAGGCGTTAGGTCATGGTTATTGTCAAGCATGTGCGAAAAATGTTGGTTATCTGTTAAAGAATTTTCAGCAACATGAACTGGTACAGAGCTTGATGCGTCGGTAGCATTAGCTGGTACATTATATTGTACAAGACATAACTGAGGTGGCTGATTGTCTGTGACCTTGTTATCAGTAAATCCAAAAACGTCTTCCCATACTTCGGAAAGGTCTTTTTGAATGTTTTCAGCTCCTTCTTGCCCGTGCCGGTTTCTAAAAACACATAATACACATTCGTAATATAACAAAAGTCAATAAAACAAAATGGCGTGAAATTGTTGTAAAAAGGTCTGCATAAACTAAAAATAGAAAAATAATTCACATATTGTTAGGCTTTCACGGAAATTTTGAGTTGGAAAAAAGGTATATCTCTATATCAAACAAAGAAAAAAGTTACATTTACACATATACCTCATAAGTTTTGAACCGATTCCATCGAAAAAAGTAACATTTGCACTTCGAACCCAATGTTTTGGTATAATTTCCGAGTAATATAGTAGTATGTTAAGAAGTGAGTGCAAAATTAACAGGTGATATACTTATTAACACGAGTACTTTAAATACGAAAATTATTGATACTTATTGTTTTTAAATATTTTGAAACAACTGTTAAAACTCCATAGAACAAAGACACATAAAAACCACTAATTTTAATTATTTCGCGTTGGAAGCTACCAGTTAAGAAAAAAGTTTATAAAATCTTTAAAAGTGCTAAAACTTTATTTAAAATAACTTAACATAATACAAAGTTTTGGTTGCTTACCTGGAATATCCATATTTTCATTATGTATCGCAGTGGAGTCGGACATAGCACTATTAGTTTTATTAAGTGTACGCTCTGATACAAGACTTAACATATATTTAGATCGCGCGATTTTCATTTTGAAATCATAAAACATCTATTTTAATAAAAATATGAATTTAAAATTGCCGTTTGTAACAAAGACGTGCGCACGGGTCACCTCGCCGAGAACAACGTCACAACTGCCGATGCGTCCTCCCGCGCGGTTTGCGTCCGTGTCGGTCTAGACGGCGATTATAGGTACTCGTACTTATATTGCTTTATTCTTTGGAGATATATAACACATGTACCTTTATTCGACTGGTAACTTCGAAACTACGTTACATAAAGAAAAAACTATTTTACCAATATAATATATAGGTTAGCTTAGCTTTATAACTATGATAAAAACAATTTGGTATCATAACCATATGTAACTTTGTTCTCCGTATAGGTCGAATTAAAAACATTAAATAAAAACATAGAGCGTAGGAGTTCTATAGAGATAAACAAAAAACCATAATAGAACATAATCAAATTTATTCAGGTCGTAGACTCTAGATACTATTAATTGTTTCTTGGTCATTTGAGATAGTTTGAAACAATCATATAGATCTAAACACTAGATAGATACTATTTAGGTAAAAATAGTAAGCATTAAAATTTACATCAGCAAATCATTTTAATTTTACAAAAAATGGGTACATCAACTCAATAGCTCAGAATACGACATTTAGGAAGGTATCCATCGAAGCTACCTTAACTGTACTTACAGTCAATACCGTACATAACTAAATCTATATATATAAAAGAAAGTCGTGTTAGTTACTCCACTTATAACTCAAGAATGACTGAACCGATTTAGCTAAAAAATTAGCAGGGAGGTAGTTTAGAGCCAGGAGAAGGACATAGGATACTTCCTGGCTCGAGTACCGGAATCGAGTCCGGTGTACTCGAATCAAAATAAATTGGTATTCGAGTAAGCGAGTCCAAAGCAGGAATCGAGTCTGACTCGAGTCAAACCGTACTCGGCACATCGCTACTGAACGGTGCATATATCTGTGCTGTGTGTGTTTACTCGTAGTAAAGTCGTACACGCTGCTACGATTTTATGATGCTCGCATGAATTTAATAATTATTGTCACAGGGCATTGTAATTACTGACAATTTTTTTATGATATCAACTTATCATCCGATCCGAAGAATCCACGAAAGGCTAGGGATATAATTTTATATAATATTTTTTTTTCTAAGTACCAATAACTTTATGTACCTACTACAAACTAGCTAGATGCATCTTTTATCTAAATAATACAGTTCAAATGTCATATTTTCATCAGGTTATAATGTTTAACTAATATTATAGTTTGTTTGGTTGAACATAATAATCTCAGAAACTACCTACCTATTTAGGTAGGTACTTACTGGTCTGAATTATTTCCTGAATTTCGAGACAATTGATCTGTCATTATGTTTTCATAAAATTAAATATATACTTACCTAGTTAGGTACGTCGGTGGCTACCTAAGATTACTAGAAGTAGTGATAATACCACATAATTAGATTTTCGTCATTTCGTCCGTAACAAAACTTGTGGACTTCATACCTACATCGTGTAGGTAGGTCCCTAACTCCAACTTCGTGTTAGGTACCTACAGACTTTTTGGCAGCTCGGAACGTAACATAAAGCTGCGCACTAGGTACCTCCCTGACACAAACATAAGTAGAGATACCGGCTCGAATCTTGAGCGCTCGGCATCAAAGTGGGTAGGTATACATTGGCGAGCTAATCACTGTAAAAGGATTTTTGGGAGAAGAATTGTAGGTAGCAACAATCCTTCTCACAATACCTACTACTAAAGAGACTTGATTTCTGCGCAATCTGAGTCAACGCTCAATATTCATGCCGGTATAGTATCTGTATTAGCAGCACAGGAGAGCGCCGCAAGGCTGGGTATAATTGCTAAGGGTTCACCCTTTTAGTTACTTACTTATTTATTATGCTTTTATTTATAGACAAAAAAAAACAATGAACCTGAAAAATCTTTATTGGTAATCGTAATATTTATTTAACATAATTATTGACATTGACTTAAAATCTATCTCTAAATGGTAATTTACGAGGGTAACGCGGATCTATCAGCTCCGGCAAAACACATTGGTGGTAAAATATATCTAATTTAGAAATTTTGTCTGGCGTCCAAAACTCATCATCTCTTTCAATTATATCTATTTCGATGCCATTTGGCGTCCAAACAACAAAATAACAAAACTTTCTTTTAGTTACCATCAGTTGGCCTTGTACCTGATAATAATAATTATGCGTTTTTTTCAACTGGATTCCATCAGCAGTTTCTACACAAAATTTAATTTTTTGTTGCCGTACTGCTTCTAGCGGTGTAAGACCTACTGCAGACGACGGGCACTTTATTTCTATAAGACTGTCTGTCCCTAATAGACCGTCTGGACTCGCACCAAGGTATGGTTTATCCATACATACGAATAAACCACATAGTGTTATTTTTTGTTTAATTTTATTTTCTAAATCTGCAATTGCAGTTGCTTCATGTGCCTTTCCATATCTTGTAGCATCGTTTCCAGAAAATCTAGAATACAACATATTTTTTAATGTTGCAGTAATGTTTTTATTTTTTTCATTTTGCATATTTGGCCGAACAAAGATGCGGTTATACGTTTTTTGCGCTCCACGACCCACAAATCTGAATTGGATTGCGAGACAGTTTTTTTTTCCAGTTCATCTATTTCATTTTCATTTAATTTTAATGATGTGAGAAAATCACTTTTCTTTTCTTCAAAAATATTGGTTGGCATATCGGGCTCTTGTTCTGTTACCTCACCGTAATGTTTATCGGCCACTGTGAAGCGCTTAGCTCTTTTGGCTCCACGTGCTTTGTATAATGCACTTCTATTTTGTTGCCGTACTAATTTGTTTTTCATTTTATTTACATATTTATCTGTATAAGAATATGAAGCTTCAGGACATACCGTCTTTTGAACTTTACTCAAAAAACTATAATCTTTCGTGTTATAGTGCCCTACTGCGGAAAAACATCTAGCTTCGTACGTTCCTCTTCGCGTGAAATTTACCCTTTTGCCTGCAAGGTACTTTGCTATTATACTATTGAATTGTTCTGCAGGATTGTTAGTTTCTTTTATAAGCAAGCTTTCCGCATTTTGCAGAAGCCACCCAAGATTTTCAAAAATATCGTTCCACAACCCGCTAGATTTGAGTTGTGGAACGAGGTTTTCTTCACCTACTAACCTTTTACAGTAATATTGCTTACAACTGTCATGCAATCCAAATACGTGACATGGCCCATTTCTTAAATCTTCGACAAGCACTGTAAGCTTGTCTGCTGTTGCGACCTCAAGTTGTTGTGCGTGTGCTACTGCCCCAGTAACTGCATTATATAGGCGTCGTATTCTACTTAGAAGCGCTTTACGTAAAGTTACAGGTACAAAGCCAACTTTATTATGTGTTTTTTTTCCAGTTTTTCTTAATTTATTAGCATAATTTCGTAGTAAATGATTACTGCACTCTATTTTTCTTATATTTATATTTGGACCATATACCATTGCGTCTCTAAGGGCGTTCATGACGCTGCTATCTCCATCACCTATTACCTTCGTGTATATAACACCGTGCATCTCCATGCTTGCTTTGAATCCATCTACAATGGCCGATGTCTCCATTTCGGTAGATGACCCAAACCAATTTTTAAAACATGTATGTGTTGGTACAGAGGATTTTTTATTTAGCTATAGCACATACGCTACAATATGAATTTTTGACCCCAATGTACAGAATTTTTTTTGTCCGGTGACCTATTATGCAACCCACACCAGAAAGCGAATTAAAATTGGTGCCGTAGCTACGTTTAGCCCATGAGCCGTCTGTTATAACGGTCACACATGGTACACCTTGTGTGACATCATTCGCTTCTAAAGCAAGGCGCCTTTCTTCCGCACCTGCTTCTAACATAAGTTGTAAAGCTATGTCTTTTTGAATTATAGCCAACTTTTTATTATATTTAGAATAATATGTTTCACTCATATTAGGCAAATTCAGACTTGCACATATTTCATCAAGCTGGCTCCATTCCATTGCCAGTTTGAGATATACCCTCTATCACATTTAAATTAATAGGGATTTCTTTAGATTCTTTATTATACTCCTGAGAGTCAATATTTTCTATTTTATTACAAAATTTACATTTAAAAACGAATTGTGAATATAACCCAATTCTTTTTTTTTTCTTTTATAAATTCGAAGTGTTGAAAATTGCATTCAAATGGTTCATGCTTTATATTTTGTATTTGTTTAAAGAGGTATGCAATATTTACTATCCTATTTCCATCTAAACTTGCACAATCAGTCTTTTCGTAATTTTCGTTATCAAAAGATATATTAATATTGAAGAGTTCTGAATCGGGCTCAAAGTCACTGGATTTGTTTTTTTCAGATGTCGTTGAAAGCGAATTTTCCTGTGTAGCCCTGTAAAAGCATAACTCGCATAGGTTCGATGATGTCCCAATCAGTGTGTGTTGGAATGACCGTGGAGCCTGTTTGATAGCACGGATCATAATTTACAAGAGCATTTTTAGGTCTTGATGTGGTTCTTTCATGTATTTGAGCTTTTACGACGATTTGTTGAAATGACTCTCGAGGTAATCTGAAAATAACATAACATAACATCACGCCTTTTATCCCCGAAGGGGTAGGCAGAGGTGCACATTATCCCACTTGATCAATGTAACACCCACTTTTCACTGTTTATGTTATGAGTCCCGTGTAATAGGGGATGAGCCTATTGCCATATACCAGGCACTATTCCAGCCTCCATGCTACTACTGAGAATTTAAAAACCCAGTAATACTTTGCCCGACCCGGGAATCGAACCCGAGACCTCTTGCCCGGCAGTCGCACTTGCGACCACTCGGCAAACGAGGCAGTCTGTCTGAAAAGAACATAAGTAACATTAAATAAAATTATGTATACAGGGTTATTTGTAAAACATTAACAACCTTGCAGGACTGTATTACTAACATCGCAAACAAAAAACTTTTGTTCTATTACTTTTTACAAAACTAAAACAAATCTCGTTGTTCTATCTAACACATTTCAACTCTGTATTTTGCTATATCTACCTACGTCTTAGTCCTAAGAGGTTGCCAGTGTTTTACAAATAATCCTGTATAAGAAATGGGAAATAAACATCTCTAGTATGCAGTTATTGTAATATTTTCTGATTTTGCGTGCATGGTGAAGTGGCCTCAGGCCGCGTCTGGGCAAACGCAGTGTAGGGCGCCCTCCAGCTAGGTGGAGTGACGACATCTGCAAGGTGGCTGGCAGTGGTTGTATGAGAAGAGCTGAAGACCGAGCTCAGTGGCGTGCCATAGGAGAGGCCTATGTCCAGCAGTGGACGAATACAGGCTGATGATGATGATGGTGAAGTGATGGCGGCCATAATATTCTATATTTTATTTTATTGGGGATAAAAATATCGACAAATGTTATAGCTATGAAAATACTTACGATTGGGGTGTGGTCAGTACATGACGAATATCGGAACTAAACCCACTAGAGTCACCAGGTACTTGTGTAGAAATTGCTTCTTTTATTGACCTAAAAAAACGTGGCTGCTTGTATAAGTGAGAACCACCATAAGTGCTTGTTCAGTGTTTACGGAGTCGAGGTGCATTCGTCATACATTGCCATGTGTTTGTGTTTGAGCGTGCAATGACGCGGTCCACTGCTGCAATGTAAAACAAACCTCTCCGTAAATAATTACTAAGTCTACTAGTTACAATAAACTACCACTGGTATAAAACAACTTTATTTTGTTTTTTTTTTATTTACTCTCTGGTAAGGTCTGTGAAAATTTGAACTCCCAAGAGCTAAGAGCGGTCGGTGCACTCCAAGAATACTCTGAAAAGCAGGAGTCAGGTGAACGGGCTTTCTCAGAGACACGTTTGTGTGTTGGCAGTGTTTACCCATTAGATTAGCTTCGGCCCACTCTGAGAATGCCTGAAGTGAGACATTTGTAAGCTCTACCATAATAAATACTATTTGAATTTGAAGAAATGGCAACTGTGTAAATAACTTACGGTTGGGGCGTATCCAGTACTGGAGGAATATTTTCTTTATTCGTGAAAGTTCCTTTCAATGTTCTTTTGAGCTTTTTCCTACGGGCACTTAGTTTTAGGCGCCCTTTTTTCCCCATTCGCCAATTTTTTGAATCTGTTCCATAAAAATACTCATAACGTAATTATAATTGTACTCACTCATTAAATATTTTATAAAAAAATATTGCTCAGTTTTGGTTTAGCCTTGCGATTTAGCGGTTTAGGTGAGAAAGATGACACAACGTACTTGACACTCACATACATAAATAGCAACACCCAAAACATGTAATTGTGTGCTTTAGTGTTAAAAAATAGGTAAGTACCTATTTCATAGAAAAAATTTCAAAAAAGCTATAAACTGTCACATAATATTTGTGACAATTTTCGCGCCGTCATAATAAAGTCAACATCACGCGTCTCGAACTCGAGCGCAAGGCGCACCATAGAGAATAGCGTACCTACATAGCCGCATATGACGCGCCGCCGGCGCCGCAGCGTAGGTATTTCGCTACCTCTTATGATCAGCTGTTGGCTGCTGTCGATTCGAGCAAAAACATATATATTTATCTTGAAGACATTTCGATCAGCCTCTAGCACTTACTAACATTATCTATTTATGGAAGTTATCTTTATACCTACTCCCAAGTAAATTTAAATAAACAAACAACAAACTTGATTCGATTTGATACAAAACGTAGGTAGGTATTTGTCTTTCAACCTGTAATTTTATTTTTCATTTTAGGCTTCTTTTGACAGTAAAGATTTGAAAATAGGTACCTACAAATATTTGTTGTCCCTATTTATTTGTTTAGTTTTCGTAAAAGTACCTAAAACAGTATGTTTACTTGCTAAAAATAAAGTAAGATGTTATTTCTTTTCCTGCCACAGGGAGAAATTCCAGTTGGAATATGTGGGGCCTATGTACTCTGTTTTTTTATTATGTATTGTCCTCTGTGTTGAATGTGTGTACATAAATTAATTAATAAATAAATAAATAAATAAGAAACGTAATAAAATATAGTTTATATTTTGTGCGATAAAATTCGGCGTGGCGGTTGCCCGTTGATATTATAAATTTTCCTATTTGCGGTAATCTACAATCATTTATTATAAAAAGCCTAAGAGGTAAAGTTTGATTTATAATAAGCATGATCATTTCTTCTGTCTGGGTGTTTTTTTTATCTAATTATATGTAAATATTTAGAAATATACCTCTAAGTATGTACCTCTATATAAGTTGTCTAGTAGGGACTGGACAGCGTACAGCGTTGTGTGGTAGTTTGGAATATTATTATTACTTAGGTATTATTTAGAAAGGATGGCATACCGTACGTAAACGTAGTGTGCCTGATAGAAAAATATCAAATTTGGCCCAGCCGAATTGGACATTGACTTCAACAAATAGAAAGACAGACAGACGAAAAAATAAATAAATAAAAAAATAGGTTTAAAAACTATTGACTTATTTGTTTTTACCGTCTATCTGTCTATTTCTTTGTTATATGTACCTATGTCCAAAGGAATAAGTAGATTTTTTACCTACTTATCGTGCAAATAGCCGTGTGAGCATGAAAAAAATCTATGAAGGTAGGTAGGTATTTTAATATTTGGTACAAACAGACACTGTAAATTATTTACATTGTTTAGTATAGGCATATCGATTTTACGATGAATAATACATATAAGTATCGTACACATCACACTATAATACCTACGGACAGTTTATACTTATAAGTTTTTATATAGGCAGGTACTTACTCGTGGCTTCGTTGATAACTAACAATTATATTTTTGTTCAACTTACGTACCGCGAATAATACCTTAGTACCCACCTACCTAATAAATAGGGTACGATCGTGTCATCGTATAAAGGGCATCTTGTGTAGGTATCTACCTACTCCTATCCTACCTATCGACACCACCGCACTGGTCGCAAAGCTCCAAGTCGGGTGGCTACAGGTATCGGCACGGATCATGAGCGCTGACTTCCACTTGCGCAGACTTTAGTGTCAAGCCACTCACTGTAGGTAGTGGGTCCAAGGTTTGTAAAATCCTTGTAGTGATTGGTTCGCCAATGTATACAATGCGCAAAGCGATCCTCACTATCGCCGAGCGCTCAAGATCCGCACCGATAACTGTATCTAATAAAATCTAATTAGATAAGGTATAATAAATTGTAGGGACGACTTACCCATTGTTTATTATGTATTTTCCAATGACACTTGGAAATTCCAAGTGTCATGCAATCAACCAAAACAACTTCACTAAATCACGACAATTGCACGACAGCGCGTGTCGTGAAAATAATAATTGTGCAAAAAATTGTGCAAAAACGCGTGTTGTGCGTCTTCCCTTATCGAAAGGGAAGACGCACAACACGCGAGTTTACACGGGGAGTTTTATCCAGTGAAATGCACGATAATCCATCACAAAACGAGTGCGTAAAAAAGTACGATTTAGTGCTTTAGAAAATAGCGTTTTTTGAAAAAACCACTGCTTAGATCAATTTCAAATAAATTTTATAGAACTTTATGGTAATTGTGCTGAGTCGGTACGGTCTTCGGTTTGGAGATTTTACACGATTAGTGGTATTTTTTAACACCCAAAGTTGCGTTAAAATTGTAAAGAAAAACAAAACTTTGTTGGCTCATAACTTTTTAGTAGTTTATTTTTTATTTTTTTTTGTTTCCGTACCGACAAATGTAATTACAAGATAAAACGATATCGTGTTTAATTTTGTAGGTACACATTCACACTGTCGAGTATTAGTCCCTGAAACGGTCTGACAGTGTAGCTTTCCACTTTGACTGTACAAGATCCCAGGGCTCCGAGCTGCTTTTCAACCATTTAAGATCTTCTTCTGTGTTGTCGGTATTCTGTATTGTATTAATTGTCAGTGATGGAAGCGGGCGGGGTGATAAAGACGATTGGTGAGACCCTATGCTGCGGATTTGCAAGTTTTCTTTCTTTGGAATCAAGAACACCTAACTTTTGGTATTTACGCCTTGTGTTCATCAATTGGCTGACCAACTTGCCTCTTGCTTGATGAGTTACCCCCTGCGCGGTCACACATGGTGGAATATAATAAGTTGTAATTCTTTCCTCCGGAAACAGCACTTTTATATTTTTTATCCAACTATGTATTATATACATTGCTAGTAATGGGTGAATTTTTATTTTCCTTTAAAAATTTTTTGGTAATAGTTGATGCTAGCAAATTCATTGCATTTTCATTGTCTAATGATTTTCCCATAAACCGCAATAAGCTTGAACTTTCAAAATTATTTTGCAATAATTTGAAAAGGACCTGGAAAAAATAATAATAGGTAAATAGACTAATGGCCAAGTGCGATTCAGACTGGTACAAAAAAATAAAAAGTTTCTATTATGGGTGGGTACCTTTTAATACAAGAAATATTTTTACTATTTATTGTTGTTACAGCGGCAACAGAATTGAGAATTCTGTAAAACTGTCTACCTATTATGGTTTACAAGATACAGCCCGCTGATAGACAGACCGACAAACAACAGTGGCATAGTAATAGGGTTTTGTTGGCACCTTATGGGTACGGAACCACAAACATACTTCTAAAAATCCCAAACTTATTAAATCAAATACATAAGTAATTTCTTTATCTACCCTTATTAGTTTTCAAAATCATAAATGTAATGAACCCTGTCAAGTGGGTAGGTACTTACGTTATCCTCAAGGTTGATTGGTGGCAATTTTGGTGGTGAAGTTTGCTGCGTTTTTTCGACTCTTAGGGGACTTATTCCACTTGTTGGGAGGTAATCTTCAATTATAACAGGGAGGTCCTGAAATAAGTATATTAAAATTGATGTGTACGGTGAATATTCGCGGAACCCTATTAAACAACGCATGAATTGTCAGCCGTACCGCCCATACGTTGTACATAAGCCTATTCGCGCTTTGGATGTCGATTTTTACATTAATTTTCACTGGCACACGATCTGGCTGAATCATTCGTCAACTGAACTATTCATTGGCCGGTTTTAGTAATTTTTATAATGGGAACCACATTAAAACGAATGAAAGAACAACGCATGAATAATCTGTTTTTAACATGGGCTTGTAACCTTTATTTAAGTTACCACCGGACTAAGTGTCAGGGCAGAACAAGAAGCTCTAAAAAATTTTATTAATTGAAATCCCAGGGCGCCATGATTCTCATAATGGGGGTATAAATAAATTTACTTGATACAATGTTCTAAAAAAAAATTATTAAACACAATTAATTTAACACACTTAATTTAACTTTATGATATTAAATTATCAATTTACAAAAGGTTTAACAGCGGTACAAATACCATACATACAGATTCTTATTTGTTTAAGCATCAGATTGAGCACTTTTAAATATAGGGTACTTAACAATTTCACAATTTACACCTTACCCACGTGTTGTTAATTTTAATAAAAATTAATCTGGAAGAAACGAGGTAGTTATACACATGTAAAAAAATTCTAATTATATACGTAATACAAAAATTCTAAAAAATGGGTTAAGGTTATTAATAGCTATACAGCTAGTCTGCAATAAACAAATCCCCTACACAGGATGATTGTCAATACCTGAGCTAGAACATATACTTGATAGGGATTATTTACTTAACTTGTAAGAGTTTCCGGTTTCCAGTTTCCGGCATGCCAGCACTATAACAGAGGAACTGGTGCACAGCTACGAGGATTTGCCTTCATCCAGTTACTACGAAGAAATCTCATGAAGATTTGAGTACCCGAAGCCGTACTATGATGTTCCAGTTCGACTTCATGGGCAAAACGATAAATCAATTGATTGTCTACAATGGGGTAGACATGGATAAATATTGTCCTGATATAAAGAACCTATAACAATGGGTACACCGTAAGAACGCAATATAACCTATAAACTTATCGCTAAGAAGCGAATATCTATTTAATATTTTGTTTTAGAAACTTACCCAGAATCTGGGACGAAATACACACAATTATTAATTAATTGAGGTCTTTCTCTGGACCTGCACAACAACTTTTTACTAATATTATGAGACACAGCACTCCTTCAGTCTGACCTTCTCTGTAGTAGAAATTGCTTTTGAAAAAGGAAGCTTCCTACAAAACACCCACATTTATACCCCCTATCTTTCGATTCCACTACTGCTCGAAGCACTATTCATCACCATATTTGGTAATATTTTGCACGAACCATTTCCTGTTCGAGAGAAATCACTAGAACGTTCCAGATGTCGACCTGTGAGACCCCTACTGTCAGAAAATATTAATACAAGAGAATTAGTGCAGAACTAGTGCCATCTATGTCACAAGGATAGTACTACTAACACTTGGTCGATGTGAAAGGAAAGATCTAAGGTTGTTGACTATTTATCGCTATCGTCTATCTTAATTCGTAAGAGCGATGATAGATGGCAGTATTCAATTATTTATCTCTTTTCCTTTACTTTGGGTTAACATTTTTTTTATGTTACATGGAGGGCTTGCGGCGCTCTCGGGCCGGGCATTCGGTCACTATAGTTAAAGGTACACTGTAGGTACTTACAGAAAAAGAAATATTCGTCAAATCTGTTAATTGATTGCTTAAGTCCAGACTGGTTACTTGTTGAACCTTGATTGACATTTGAGAAAACCGTTGCCCAAGCTTTCCAACAGCGAAGGAATAGGGCTCTGGGCCCCAATTGCGGAATTATTTCTTTTATATCGTCCGTTGTCAGTGCAGACAGGGATTCTATATTAATTTCATTTTCTGTAATATTAGCATAGAGAAATAAAATGAAAATTAGCCAATTCATGTGTGAAAGAACTAGGCACAAAAAATAAACAAGTAGGTAGGTACTTACTTGCGAAAAGTGGCCCCAGCTCCGGGAGCCCCCAGGCTCTCAGTAAATCCATCACCTCAGAATCTTCCATTTAGAGTTCCACTCTCATTAACACTATAGTGCACCAATTTTAAAACCATAGTTACAATTAATTTTTAAAGCAATTTGCGTAAATCAGTGTAGCGTGCGGGCGAATCGAAAATGCATTCAATCATGTTGGGACTTGAACGATGCGCGCCGCGCGCCAAACGTCGGTCGTTTACGAAGTTAGTTGCAGGTAGACATTTCAAACAAATAAGTAACCTTTCAATTAAAAAAACACGCGTTCGTTCTTATAAAGTTGCAGTGATCGAATGAACTATGAAATTTATTGTAACAATTATTTTATAATTATTGAAATAAATAGGTTTATTATTTATTTAATAAAAAATCTTTATGAGATTAACTAATTGTAATGAGTGATTACGATAAAGTAACTTGATAGAGCTGAATAAGTCTCGACAGGAATAAAGTAAACTTATTAAATTCAACACATTCGAATTGATAGACGTTCAATCATTTTAGCTTTACTGTGACAAAAAATGGTCAATTGTTATTTTTGACATTTTCTTGAATGATTCAGTCATATTTTTTTCAATCAAGCAAGATTTTAACTTGTTTAGCCTTGATTTTTTTGAGTGTATGGAGTAATTTGTGAATCCAAAAAACAATTGTTGGTTTCGGATTCGGTGTCTGAACATTGTTATTCAAATTAGTCAATGGAGTGCGTATGGAATTTAAATTAGTTTGCAGTGGCTCAACGTCAATAACCTCACAAAATTTAGATGTGGATAATATGTTTGATGGTTCTATATTCTCTGTAGCTGAGATATGGCTTTGGACAACTACTTCAGGTACATTAGACATCTCTTCTTCAGTCTTCTCTAGATTATTTTCAGAAAGTCCCTTAGACATAATCATTTTTATCATTTTTTCACCGCGCTTCATCCTAAAACAAAGAATTAAACTAACCAAGCCAATTGATGTAATAGTATTTTAAATTGTAAAATATGATTTACGTATTGATACCTTGTCTCCTTATAATAATAAAACAACACAAAACCGGCCAAGTGCGAGTCGGACTCACCCATGAAGGGTTTTAAGAACCTCCATGTACCTAATTTTTAAAGACCAATCCGACACTCGCATTTGTAGGTTTACAGAATACATCAACCTACAAAGTTTCAACTAATGTATCCTTCCTAATCCTTAGAGTCTCGGAATAAAATGGCTGTGACATACGTCACAAACAGACAATCATGACGAATCTATAAGGGTTCCGTTTTTTTGCCATTCGGCTACTGATCCCAAAAAAATAATAAAGTGAAAATGAAATTAAAAATAGCAAATAAAAGAATCAATCAATATTATAATAATTATGATTAACTTGTACTTTAAGCGTTAAGATCTCATTAAAATGCGTTTATTTTTACATATACGTCATTACTTTACAAAATCCATACAAAAAGTGTGTTTCATAAACAAACAGTCATATTAAAAATTATGACCTTTTTCTGATAAACTCCATGCACCTAATTGTGCGCACAAAATTTAAAGAAAAATGTCATTTGTCTAAATTTGTCATGTTTCATCAACTCCATTTCACAAACGTAGTCACATTTAAAAACATGACATTTTTCTATTAAAGATATTGTCATAGTTATAGTCAAATTTTAAAGGAACAAGGTAATTTCTCAAAGAAATATATTTTTCTATAATATTGCTTACCTTTTATAGTCGTATTCAAACACAATTTTTGAGCAATGTCACTTTTCTTAAAAAACGCACGTGTGTTTACACTATCAGGCCAGTGGCAAATGACAGAGAGACATTTTTCTACAATCAAAATGGCGGATGACCACAGATAATCAAAATGACACTTGCGACATCTGGTAAACTTGGCGTAAACTATTTAAAGTGTTGTTTTTACGTATAAAATAATCTTGTTAGTAGACTCGTTTTATGCAATAATCTTATTTTCCAAAAAATTTAAGAAATGCCATTTTTCCATTTAATCGACGATGTGTAGCCACCTAGCGGATTCTAGTGAAAGGATCTTTATGACATTCTAGTACTAAAAATATACTAATCAAAGAGTATTTTTTTATATAATCCGAAAATTCCCTGTTTTTGAGATATGTCACTCTTGCAATAAACAAGCGATGTGGTTTTGGGTTTTGACTTTGCGATATAACCAAAAAAAGAATTTTGTCCCGTCGTCCCGTCTGGATATGAAGTTGTCTGAAAAAAAAAAATTGCTTGGACAGCCAAACCAGGCAAAAACCAATATGTTCTTCTACCATGGTGGAATAATATACTGGTCTTCGGAAATTAAATACCTAATTAACTTCACCGAGTATTTAAGAAAAATAAAACGTGAGGTGAATAGTTATGTAGGTGACTCGCTACTAGATTTATCAAAAAAAAAACATCAAAACAAAAACAATGTTGTAGTAACAGACGAAATTCAAAATATCCAGTTGTGACAATATAAGAAAAAAAACAACCTTTAAAAGAATTCACAAAATAATATCTACCCAGTAGAAGACTAGGCGTTACCAGGGTATCACAAAAATAAAAATGCATTTATTAAAAGTATTATTATTATACGATGAGAAATCGCTGTTTTTTAATTCAACCGTTCCGACATGGTAGGTACCTTACAGAGCTACCGGGCGACCAGCTAGTTTTCAGCGTAATGCAAGCATGAATCCGAACATACCCACCTATATTGTTATTGAGTTATTGAAAAATAATGATTTATCTTCTAACATGCCGTGCCACTATGACGTCATTTACTTTGCAACTACGTTTAATAGTAAGTTTTTATTTATTTTTATCAATGTTCTTAAAACAAAATAATATTTTTGTTAGTCACTAACTAATTAATTAAAACAATATGTGTCTTTAACTAAACACTAGCACTGACTAGTAACATCATAGCATGTCAATGACCGTGACATTTAAACATAAAATAAGTAATAATAAATACATTAGGTAGGTACTTACCTCCAAGAATTGCTTGCACGTGCTTGTGATCGTCCGACTCGAATCGATGCCTAGCTGCCACTGGCGTTTGGAAGAATTATTTTACTCCCCTCGTACCCCCTCACCTCCGTTTTGCTAGTTATAAACGCAATAAATGGTAAATTTATTGCAGTTTATTTCGCGCTAGTGTACTGTATTCGTTTAATCATACAAAAAATAAATGCAATAAATCTACTTATTTTAGTATTCTTCCCATAATTAATAATAAGACCCCTTATCGTAACTGCAATAATTCAAGTACTGCTTATTTTACTTATAACGTGTAAACTTGTACTCATATTCATTGAGTGAGTAACGAAATATTATAAATGTAATAACTATACTTATTGCAGAAATAGTTAGTAAATTATTTAATAGAGTAAATAACATTCCGTGTCATATCTGCAATAACTCAAATTTATTGCACTAATTAATAAAACGCTATGCTGGTTTGCAATCACCTGAACTTTATTTGAACATAATTGAACATTACTCCGGTTATCCGGTCTGTTCATTCTAATGTTAGTAAGTTAATATAAGCGATACTAAATGGCATTAGCAGGAACTATAATAATTGGTTATTTTGTTATATCTATTTTACACTAATAACTACCTCTAGTAAAAAAACATGACAAATAACGAACTATGCTAATTATATATATAGTAACTGTATTTATTACAGATATGGTTAGTAAACCTACTTAATAGCGTAGGCAAGTTTTTCTTATCTATAGTTATTTCGGTTATCATATATAAATCATCAATGACCTTTATCAAGGACCACCAAGGACCGACTTAGATATTGCAGTTATGCTTATTATTTAAACCGGCTACGTCGTGAATACGTAAATAGTGTCTGAAAAGAATATACCTAAAGATCTCGTTCTGCAGATTCCAAATATGTACTTAACTTAATTTGGGGCATAACTAGACGTTTTGGTAAAGGTTTTGAATGAATGAATGAATGAATGAATGAATGAATGAATGAATGAATGAACCGATACTGGCAACACTGGTAGCCGGTTGTCAAATATCGAACCTGCGATTTAATTTAATTTTAAAATTAGTTTTAAGTGATATTATAGTTTTAAATACGTCAAATTATGTTAAATCACGTATATAAGTATTAGTAGCAGTGTTTTCCTGGTGATGGTGATAAGACTTTATCCACAAAATTGAAAAGTTCCCACGGGCTGTCAACGGTCAACGGACGGAGCAAAAGTTGTATTCAAATCCTAAAACCAGGGGAGTATAAGTGATAATTCTTGTAGTCTATCATTACACAATAATCAAAAGACCCTATTTCTTAAAATTATACATATCTGTCTGCGTGACAATTTGTTGATTACGACAACGAAAACAAAGAACACAAACAAAGAAATTTTACTAAATCTTTCTACTTTAGTGTAAACTTAGACGAAACTAGTCGTGTAATTAATGTTTAAAGACCAATTTATGACTATTTCAAGCTTAAATAACTAAAAGCTTGGATCTAGTCATTTCTTTGGCACCTACCTCCTACCTACATTCATAAAAAAAAATAAAAATCATCATACCAATATTAATTAAACATTTCAATTTAAACCTGTCCTTTTCCTTATTTTTCTTTCCTGTCTTGTTCTTACAGATATAATATACCAACTTCTCTCATTTCAAGTCATCTTCCCTGTCTTTTTGCTGTTCCTTTTTCTTTTATTTCAGAGTATCATCCCTATCAGTATGATGACCAGATCGAAGGAAATGGAGTGCAAACTGAGAGCAGTGCTAAAGGAATTGGAGTCATCCAAGCACCTGTGTAACCAACTGCTACAGGAACGGGGGACGATAGTGAAGTGGAAGTGACAAATATTATAAATAAAAACACTAATCTTAAAACTGAATTGGCTGAACTTCATATGTGTCACACAGACCTACTTGAACAACATGATATGCTACTCAAAAAGGTTACTACCTTCCAGCAGTGCACTGACACTCATGAACATGCTCTAACACGTATATCACAATTGGAGTATGAATTAAGAGAAGCCTACAAAACAATACATACATTAGAGGCGTTTAAACACTCAGTAATGTCGGACAAGACTCAGAGCTTATACGAAGAGTTAATTGGGAGTGGTTCTGGTGACACATGTGAGCCGGCCATTACAATAGACTTGACTGGCGATGATCCTGTCACTGTATCAACCGCATGCACCATGCTAAACAGCCACAACAAAATTAAAAAGTACATTAAACTGAATAAGACAATTAAAAAAATTAAAAAGAGGCACAATCTATCTAAACTAAACTTAAATTTAAGAAAACAAAAAGTTAAACTAGTTAGTGAAATTAAATCTTGCCATAATGAATTAGAAGAAAGTAGGGCTGTATATGACTTGGACATCCAAACTCTTAGACAAGAATTGTTACAGAGAGAATTATTCCTAAACCAGATGTTCCAAAAGTATGAATCCGCCCAATCTGAGATTAATAATCACATGATTGAAGCAGGTAAACTAATAGACTTAGTAACTTACAGTGCTGAGAGATATGAGTCTTTAGCTAATAACCTTTCTTGTAGTTGTACTCACACCCTGCCTCCTGAGCTGGAACACAATATACCTGTATCACATACGGTCACTCAACCAGTAATGACCAGCAATGCTAGTGTGTTCACTGACTCCATAGGAGCAGGTATTGGGTCGCTCATTTCAAATTGCCTCAATTATAGTATAACAAATTACTGTTATAATAACATAAAGTTTGGTCAGATGATACAAAAAATAAAACAACAATGTATCACACAAACTCAGCCGGTAGTGTTGTTGATGGGTGATAGTACTGGAGTAAAGAAGCGGGATATAGTGGATGGTGTCAATGCTTTATTGAAACTAAAGATAGGAAACATAATAATGTGTGCTTTTCCGTATTCTGACAATTTGACAGAATCACAAAATAAAAATATACATTATTTAAATAATTTAATATTTATGCTGACATGTTGTCATAAAGACAAATTATTATTTTTTGACACTAACAAATTTGTTAGTGGTTTTAATTTGACCAAGGAATACATGTTTATTCCTAGAAAATGTAAAGTTTTACTTGCTAGTTTGCTAGCAAATAGTATTAATTTAGTTTATAATAGTTTAAGTGACGGATCTATATTATGTAGACAATCTAATAATATAGAGATTAGCTGTACTTATTATGATAGTACGAAAGAGACTCATGATTTGATGACAAATGTGGGTACTCTGGATAACTTTTTAAACTGAATAATGAGACAACAGAGGATAAACAATTAAATACTACAAATGTTCCATGCATTGTAAAGGTATCTTCTGGCAATATATTTAAGTCTAAATCTATGAAAGTAGTACATAAGAAGAAAAAACAAGAAAAGTTGTTAACATTGTTTAATCAAAATATGCAGGGCTTTTCATCAAAATCTCTAGAAATTGAATTATTTTTAGAAAAATTTAATTATGATATTGTTTGTATTACTGAACATTGGCTGAAGGATTATCAAGTAGAATCTATAAATTTTAAAAATTATTGTGTTGGAAACTATTTTAGCCGTCAAACAATGATACATGGTGGTAGCCTAATTTTAGTTAACAATTCAGTGAAATATAAAGAAAGACAAGATATTACATTATTGTCAATAGAGCACACAATAGAGTTGTCCTGTGTTGAGCTGGATAAGCATATTGTAGTCTGTGTTTATAGACCTCCTATGTTACAAAATTTTAATAGTTTTAGCTCCGTAATGGAAGATGTACTGCACAAAACGTGTTCTAGTAGTAAATGTACCATAATATGTGGCGATTTTAATGTTGATTTCTTGGAAAATAACTCTATTTGTACTAACTTATTAAGTCTCTTCAAATCTTTTGATTTATCTAATGTTTTCCTTGAGCCCACCCGTGTAACATCCACCACGGCAACATGTATAGATAATATTTTTTGTAACTGTGATTATTTACATAAAGATGTTGTTAATAAATTATCATCTGATCACAGTGGGCTGACAGTCACCTTTAACACCATCACAACTGTGCAAAAAAGTGAAATTATGTTTAGACAGATCTCAAATAAAAAAATTGAGTCATTAAATCATAATTTAAAAAATGATTTATGCGGTCAAATGCGTGATAGTGAACACCCGAGTGAGATTTACGCCAACCTATTGTCAATTATTAAAACTCAATTTGATAAATTATTCCCTGTAAAACGCAAAAACATTAAATGTAAGTTGGTATTCTGTGACTGGGCTACACCAGGTATACGCATAAGTAGGGAAAGGTTATTTGAGCTTTACGGTATGAAACCATTTAATCATAGTGAGGCTTTTCACATTTATGTCTCCAAATATTCGAAAACGTTTAAATTAGTTTGCAAGCAGGCTAAAGCACTTTACATTACTAATAAAATTAAGACTGCAGAAAATAAAATAAAAACTACCTGGAATATAATTAATAACGAGACAGGTAGAAATAAATCCCGTAATGCTGAATTTAATCTAAATACTGCGAATGGACACATCAATTCAAATTTGAAAGTTGCCCAGGAATTTGAAAGTTTCTTTAAAAATATTCCGATAAAAACTACGGAAGCATTGAAATCATCTCCGACTCTTTCCGTCGAACTTCTTAAAAGTAATATCAAGGAGTGCCTTTCTGAGTTTCGATTTCAATACACAAACCCCCAAGCAGTAATTAAAGCGTTCAAAGAGATCAAAGTTAAGTCTACTGAAGATCTCTGGGGAATGTCTGTTAGGGTGTGTAGGTCTTTTATAGAGACTATAGCGCCTCATTTAGCTTTCATTTTTAATAAAAGTGTAGATCACGGAGTTTTCCCGGATTTAATGAAATATAGTAAAGTAGTTCCATTGTTTAAATCCGGTGATAGTGCAGAACCCAATAACTATAGGCCGGTCTCTATTTTACCAGCGCTCAGCAAAGTGTTTGAAAGACTGATGCTTTCTCAGATGTTGCGTCACTTTAACATGAATTCTATCTTTCATGATCAACAATACGGATTCACCAAAGGTCGCTGCACTACTGACGCGGGAGTAGCTCTAATTAAGCGGGTGTTCGCCTCTTGGGAAGAAGCACGGGATGCCATCGGCATATTTTGTGATCTATCGAAGGCATTCGACTGTGTTGAACATGAGACGCTATTGCTGAAGCTGAAACACTATGGCATTCGGGGGACGTCGCTAAATCTGTTGAAATCATACCTTCAGGATAGGCAACTTAAAGTACAAGTAAATAAAGTAAATTCACAGGGTGCTAGCATATCTACGGGTGTACCGCAGGGCTCGATACTAGGTCCGTTCTTATTTTTAGCGTACATAAATGACTTGCCCCATTTATTTAAAAATGAACCGCAGATGGTATTATTTGCTGATGACACTTCATTAGTTTTTAAAATTAATAGACGCACAAATAGTTATGACGACGTAAATAATGCCCTAATGCAAGTTCAAAATTGGTTTACATTAAATAACTTAGTACTAAACAATAAAAAGACAAAATGTATTAGATTTGTTTTGCCAAATGTTAAAAGCAACGAATGTGACATATTATTGAATGGTGAGAAATTAGAGTTTGTAAAAGAGACAACTTTCCTGGGAATTACTGTAGACGACAAATTGCAATGGGGTCCTCACATTATATCATTAGCGGGACGATTGAGCTCTGCAGCTTATGCTGTCTGGAAGATACGACAGTTAACTGACATTGACACGGCAAGACTGGTGTATTTCAGTTACTTTCATAGCATTATGTCGTATGGCATTTTGCTGTGGGGACACGCTGCTGACATTGAATCTATTTTTATCTTACAAAAGCGCGCCGTCAGAGCTATCTACAATCTAGGTCGTCGCGAATCTCTCAGAGAAAGGTTTAAGGAGATCAACATTATGACCGTTCCATGTCAATTTATCTATGAAAACATCATGTATGTTAGGAAAAACCTACAGTTATTTGGTAAAGTGTCTGACAGACACCACTATCAAACTAGACATGGGAATAGATTAAGTCAGCCAATTTCGAGATTAGCGAAAGTAAGTAAATCGTTCATGGGATTCTGTGTTAAATGTTATAATAAGATACCAGGCGATGTACAACAACTAAATGAATCCAAATTTAAATTATGTATAAAGAAAACTTTATGTAGACAAGCATATTACAAACTTAATGAATATATAGAGGATAAAAATGCTTGGATGCAGGCTAGTCCGGCTCCACAGGATAACTAAAAACACTGTTGTTTTAATGAAATCGTAAATAATACAGCTATATTGCTAAATTGTATATTTTTTTTAAATTATATAACCAATGTAAATGTGAGAGCCCTGTAATTAACTTAATATTAAATTAGATTAATAGAAGTCATTTGTGTCAGCTTGGAGTTGTCATGCTCACTCAAAGGTCTCATTGGCGGTGGCGCGTGCAGTGGATCGCTCGATTCCCTACAATATGGTTGAGTTGGGCGGTGCTGGTGTACGTGTCATGTTCGTGAACGGGCGCCGTCAACTGGGACTGGTCAGCTCCAGACTGTATTATTGTTCTTAAGGTTATTTTCTTTCTTGATCACTTTGACTGGATTTTGGTGTTACATTGTTCTCGCACAATCCAAACAGCAAAACTATGTAACTAGTAAATTGTATTGTGAACCTGATTGAAAAAGAGTAACCTCTGGAGTTTCTTGCTCGTTCTTCTCCATAGGAATCTACACCTTGGAATGAGCAAATAGCTTCACTTTTAATATTAATTTTATTTTGACGTTCAAAAGTGCCATTCTGGCCTAATTGAAATAAATGATTTTGACTTTGACTTTGACTTTGAATGAATGTCATTTATTTCCAAGTATATGGTACATTGAGGTTTTACATTAAATATTGTTTCACATACACTACCATTGCTGGTGTAGAAATATTATGTTAACCATGCTTTATAAAATAAAATAAAATAATAATAAAAAAAAAAACTAGTAATTACAATAATGCCAAGTAAATTGAATAACACATTATAAGAATTTGGTTGGTACATGTCATTAAATAGCAGTAACAATGTTATTTCCATCAAAATATTTCATAAAATGTTTAAATGCTAAATACAATGTCAATATGTCAAAACGTAAATTGTCAAAATACTGTAAAAAAAAAAAAAAATTAAATTCAATGTCAAAATACTAAATACAATGTCATAATATTATATATTATAATGTCGAAATATTAAATAATGTCAAAACTTGTGATTTAAAAATTCATTAATAGAATAGAAGCACATGTCGAGAAGCCAAGTGAACATACGATATTTAAATTTACTTATTGGTAACATTTTCAGGTCAGGTGATAATTTATTATAAATTTTAATTGCCATGCAATGTACATTATTACTGTATAAATGTAATCTTTGTCTAGGTACCAGTAGTTTTCCAGGATTTTTATTATTTAATCTAGCAGAGATCTGTTCATTTAATGGAAATAAATGTGAGTACTTTTTTTACAAAAACACAAATTTCATAAATGTAAAGGCATGGTAGAGGAAGTACTTTTAGTTCCTTGAATAATGGTCTGCAATGATCCAAATATTCAGCGCCACCTATGGCTCTGATACATTTTTTTTGCACTATAAAAGCTCTTTGCACATCTACTGAGTTGCCCCATATCACTAAACCGTAACGCAACACCGATGAAACATAACCGTGATAGGCATTTAGACTTGTTTCTTTACTGGATACTAACCTAAGTTTTTTCAAGGCATACACAAACTTATCTAACTTGTTGCACACTCTTTCTATATGTTCTTTCCAATCGAGTTTGTTGTCAATTACAATACCTAAAAATAAAGCCGACTGTACTGGTTGTAAAATTGTATTTTTGTGTTGTATTGCTGTCGGTATAATTGTTGAGTTATATGTTTGAAATTTAACTAATTTTGTTTTATTAATATTTACTTGCAGATTATTGTCTTCTAACCATTTCATTACATTTGTTAATTCAGTATTAGTTTCAGTTTCCATATCCGTTTTTTCCAAACATCCTATCGTCAATGTAGTGTCATCCGCAAATTGAATACAGTTATGTTTAAGACATTGTGATAGGTCATTTATATATATTATGAACAGCTGCGGGCCCAGTACACTCCCCTGTGGTACGCCAGAGTTGTTATTTTTTAATTCGGAGCTATATGTTATTCTAGTACTATTTACAATTTTAGAGATAACAGTCCTTTGTTGGCGGTTGGACAAATAGCTTTTGAACCAATCGTGAGATTTACCTCTTATACCATATTTTTCTAGCTTGTAAAGTAGACGTTTATGTGAGACAAAGTCAAATGCTTTGCTCATATCTAGAAAAACTGATAAAGTTGACATTTTATTATTAAGAGCTTCACTAATTCGTTTTACTAAAGAATAACTGGCTAATATTGTTGAACTCAGTTTTCTGAAACCAAACTGATTCTCCACAATTAGATTATGTTTGTTTAGGAAACTGGACATTTTAACATGCATGGCTTTCTCAAAAATTTTTGCAAATACTGGTATCAATGTAATAGGTCTATAGTTATTTAGATCGTTGTGTTTGCCCTTTTTGTATAATGGTTTTATTATGGACTCTTTCAGTCTAGTTGGAAATACACCTTGTTCAAACGAGAGGTTAATCAAGTAGCTAAGCGGCTGTGCTATGATTTTCGCGCTTAACTTTATTGTTTTTGTGTCAATTTCATCATATCCCGTAGAATTTGTGTTGTTTAGGGAATTAATAATTTTTATTATGTCAGATTCGTTCACTGGTGTCAAAAACAATGTATTTATATTAGTGGTCATGTTAATATTATTTACATCTAAATTATTGTTGAAATTATTTGTTTTCGTGAGTTCAATGAAAAAGTTATTAAAATTATTAGATATGTCAGTGGGATCAGTAATTACTTTATCATTAATTTTTATATCGCTTATGTCATTTTTGTTAACATGTTTGTTTAGGTTATTTTTTATTATAGACCACGTGGCTTTACATTTATTTTTAGAATGTAAGAAATAATTATTATTGTTTATTTGTTGTGATTTTATTATACATTTCTTCAAAATATTTGTATAATGGCGGTATTTTTTTTTATGGTAGACTTTGTTTACAGCGTTGTGTTGGTATTCATAATATAGCATTCGTTTTCCGATGCAAGATACCCTTAACTCGTCGAGCACCGTCATTATAGACACAATTAAAGAACAATAGGCTGCGGTCACCGGTGACCGCTTGGTGTTTGACAGTTTAAGCCCTTACTAAGCCATTTATTTTTTATTAATTTGTTGTTTGATCTAACTCGTATTTCTGGAAAACATAATTTGTGAAATAAAATAAATAGGTCGTGAAATTCCCTGAATGCATTGTCGCAGTCTGTCTCTTTATATACCTCATCAAAACTTAGTGATTCTAAACATTGTAAAAATTTATTTATGTTATCCACACTAAAATCTCTTTTGGTGTCATACCAAAATTTACAATCTTTTGATATATTTTTCACAATATTATGTAGGCGGAATGTTAATGTTTGGCCGGTATCATGATCAGAAAGTGCCAACCCATGAATATTGCTTTTTAAATCGAGTGTGGGCAAGTTACTGGCTATTTGATCTATACTTGCATTTTTCCTGGTAGGCATTTTAATATGTGCCGTAATGTTGTAATTATTTAGAATTGATATTAATTCTCTTGAATATTTATTGTTTTTCAATATGTCTATGTTCCAATCACCAGACAAGATTATATGATTTTTACTTTTATGCGTTAGTTTTCCTAACAATAATTCAAGTTTTCTAAAAAATATAGATAAATCAGAATCTGGAATTCTATAAATACATACTATAATAAGATTATGGTTCAAAATTTCAACTTTGTTTTCTTATATCCTCTTTTACCAACACTCGTTTCTTTTTCTATTTGTTGAGCTGGCTCATCTTCATCTGAATCACTCGACGATGAGGCTGGCTTCCATGAATCTTCACTATCAATATAATTTATTTATTATTTTATTAACACTTTTGTACAAATTTATACAATGGCGGACTTAATGCCGAATAGCATTCTCTACCAGCCAACCATAGGGTGATGCAGAGAAGTGTTACAGTAGGTTTTAAACGAAGTTTGCGAAAACGAGGGTGATAAATGTACGTACATATAAAGGTATCCCAGTACATAAACTACATACCAATACTACATACTAATATGAAACATAAATATTATATGTAAATAATTATAAATATACATAAATATACAATGGGTTTATATATTTTAAATAATTGTATATATAAAGTTTCTGAGGAGGGTGTTAACTGAGACTTGATTGTGTCAGTTTTTTCCGAAGATATTCAGTGACTTTAAATTTAAAGGATAGCCGACTGGAGGCCGTCCTGATATCCGTGGGCAGCGCATTCCACAGTAAGACTGACTGAATGAAAAATGACGAGTGGAGAAAGTCGGTTCGGTGTGTGGTGGGACCTTGGAGGAGGAGATTGTTTGTAGAACGGAGATACTTATTGTGGTTGGTGCTCACATATTGAAAGTAGGAGGCTAAATAACTTGGAGAAGTGGGGGAATTAAGCAGAGCTTATAAAGTGGTTAGTGCCCGTTGTTCCCTGCGTTGACGTATGGGCAACCACTTTAGTTGCAATCGGTATGCAGAAACATGGTCGTATTTACGCAGGTTGAAGACGAATCGAATACAGTTATTTAGAAGGCGGTCCAGTTTATTGATGAGATCTGCATTCAGGTCGTAGTAGCAAACATCAGCATAGTCAATGATAGGGAAGACCAAGGAACGGACAAGCATTATCTTGGTGGAGGACGGAAGAAAATTTTTAAGGCGATACAAAGACCGAAGCGTGCCCGTCACCCGTTTAATACGGACGATAATAATCATTATCGTTGTGGGACTCCAAGGACTTCCTGGACACGTTTTGTTCTTGTTGGTCAATCAGTCAACTGGTGCTAGGCTGTATTAATTGATTGAAGGTAATCGGCATAGCAGGATCCTCTAAATTAATTTGGTCATTTTTTGTTACGTCTACATGTGCTATTTTATTTTGATTATCTAAATCCAATAGAGTCTAAGAATAGGGTCGATGACTAATTTTTATTTTAATGTCCGTCTGGTAGATTGTTTAAAAACATTAGACACGTAGGTATTTTTAATTTTTTTACGGAAACGAACTGTTTTGTAGATATATTGATTTGGAATGTCGCGTGACGTCACTTCTATGTACATTTTATACGTTTTAGCCCCCACTCCTAAACTTTGATTCATTACATCTAAGTATCATTTTATTATACAACAAAATAAAAAATGCGTGTCTAATATTTTTTCATTACCTAACTGACGGACTAATTACATTTTTAAGTTTCATACCCTGTCATAATCCCTAATGTCATTGTCAAAATTACTATACTCAACAAGTTTAGTTAGTTTGGAGACTCGGTTGCCAAAGAAGAAAAAAAAAAAAGTTTAGTTAGGACTTTCGTTGGTAGCGGTGAAGGTTACGCACGTGCTTTTGTCGTTTTCAATGTGCAATTTAAGTGATTTCACTCACAGCATACTGTGTTGAAATCTTTTAATATTGTGTTGTCGTGTTGTTTAATTCTGTGTGTAAATTTTAATTAGATATTGGTAGTTTACCGTAAGTTTTATCACTTGTTTCCTCTTCCCACAACTTAATCTCCGAAATGGACGAGGAGAAACTAGCTGACCCTCCCGATAAATCACCGGAATATGAAACGGAATCCATATTAACCATTACCCTTCCTCCAAACACACCACAATTCGAAATTATGGATTTAGAATCTACAACATCTCCCAGAACAATCCCCCAAAATTGGCCAAAAATGTATACGGTAGACAGTGTTACACGGCCAGGGATAAACCTCCTTATGTTACCCCTATTCCCTGTTATCCCTATTCTCTTAAGTTTGTTGACCAAAATTTTACCTAAATCAATAATTGGATTTAAGTGTGCCCATATTGCATGTGGCTGATGTACATTGGAGGGTGCAACTGTACAAAAGGACTTCTGTCCTTTAAAACATATGACGCTAGTATGCAAAGTAACTTGCGTTTTTGACGCACCAAATTGCATAGACTGCACCTCTTCCGACATTTTGCATTCATAATTTTGTGAAAAGTCACAGTGATAACTATTTCATCATCCAATAAGTTGTCAATATAGTATTTGGAACTGTTCCCTTGATGCGAAGAATTAAAACTGTGTTTTTTTAATTCAGCTTTATTAATTCTGTTACTGTATCGTTCTTGTGTGCCTTAACACTCTTTTTGGTTTTGATTTCTTGTTCTCCTTCTTTGGTATTTTTTTTTGTATGAATGTATTTCTTTTTCGCATACATGCCATGTAATATTTTGATAGCTTGAAATATTTTCGAAATTATAATATAGTGATATTTTGCTACAATTGTCATATTTGCGTAGGGCAAATGCAATCAAAACTTTTTATGTCACAAGCTACTTTTTGCAAAAAAGCATGCGAATTATGAAAATCAATTACTTTGTGACGATACAGTGTTTCTATTTGATATTTATATTCGAGTGTTTAATGCAGAGACACGTGTTTTGTTTGTGTATGGTTGGACTTAAAATATAAAAAGGTTTAAATCGACAATATGTAGAAAATGCTGCAATTCCACCTTCATTCTTGTACTTAACCTATAAACTTTGCAAAGACATATAGAGATATCTACATAGAAGTCATGACATGACAGTATTATTTATTGTGGTGTACCAAATAAAAACTTAAATAAAAACTTAAATAAAATTAAAACTAACTATTACTAAATTAAATGTATACAACTTAAGATTAAAAATAATTAAAAGAAAACTAAAAACAACTATTTACATAAAGCATCGAAAAATTCGTCCGCATCGACGTCAGTGGAGAAAGTACCCAGAAGGCTGGCAGCATTGCCACGTTGTATAGCAATGCTTAACCTCTGACCGAGAGAAAGACCAGCCCTCTGGTCACTAGATGTGTCGACCAGGCGTTTTGAAATGTTTTTGAATAATTTAAGCGCACTTGGACTCCACAGACCTAGCGTCTCAACCCCAAACGGCTCAAAGATGTAATTACCAGCAAGGTTAATATACTTGCGCCGCTTGAAGTTTTCTGCAAAGGCAGCCAAACCAGCACAACCCGTTTACTGGAAGATGAGAAGGTGCAAGGGTGTCGACGCAGGTTACGTCCCACACCAAAGACATTCCCAGTTTCCAGGGCTCGTAATGGATATACCGTCGGGTCTCTTACCATCGTCGCGTGCCAAACCCTTTGGTTCCAGAACAGCTTGCACACCGGCGATAACAAGAGACGGATAATGTCGTTAATACTAGCGATGCGGAGTAACACAGGGTGCCCTACACGCAAGCAAGCAGCAAGCCAGAGGAAGTTGAGTTGAGTCATTCAACATCGTGCCAATATTGCGTGACGGAAGTGCCTGAAGCCAGAGGCCTGATTCCCACTCACCCACAGTCAATAGGCGAGCTAACTCCGCAGGATTGGTGCTCGTATTAATAACATTATTTTGCACCAACCTGCAAAGCGGCTCGTCCCATTGTCTCTGGGTGGTCAGGTTCAGCGTTAACATCAGCCAAATATTTTTTTTTTAAAGTTCTAGCGCTGTGGACAGAAAAGATGAACGCCGGTAAACTTACACTGGAAATTTTGCGGACGCCTAGACCACCAAAACGATTTGGTAGTGTGGCTTGAAGTCAAACACGATCGTCCATAGATGCATTCAAAAGTGAAGTTAAGGTGTCACGAATAATTCGATCAATTTGGTTCAGAATATGCGGATGCTTCCACAGAGGGGAAGCACGCAGAAAATACATAAATTTTGGGCCGAAACAACAAAAACGAATTAAAGTAATAGCACAATGTAGATTAATTTTGGAAAGCCTATCAGTAATGTCACAAAAAATTTTAATTTTCTTGTTTATGAAATCAGAGAAACTGTTTTCGAAAATTGGGGAATCCAGGAGAAGAAGAGAGTTTTTATTAACAATTTTTAAATTCGGCGCTATGGTAGAAAAAGTGTTTAAAATTCTTTGTCTATCAATAATTTTGTCCGGAGGTAAATTTCGCATTTAGAAATATTTAATTCTAATCCGATGGATTTAAATTTAGAAATTAAAAGCTGTAAATCATGGAAAACAAACTCTGCGTCACCTTCTAGGGATCCATCGTCCAAATACCAAACATTAAATTTACATTTAAGTTGCCGAATAATAGGGTGAATGGCCAGACTGAAAATGACTGGATCGAGAGTATCACCTTGTTGGCAGCCTACCGCAGAATCCAAAACATTGTTTTTATATAATAATTTTGAAGGTCGTCTATAGCACTGCCAAATAAAACTGTAAAGGAGACTGCCCACGGTACTATGGACAAATGTACTGAATTCAACATTGTTGTGTCTCCATGGAATAATCTTTAAAATATTCGATGGCATGTCCAAATACTACCTCAAAAGATTTAACACAAAATACATTGGTATTTTCGAGATATTCACAAAATAAAAATAATATTTTGAGGTTATGTCCGATCAATAATTAACTGAAATAAGCTATTTAAAAGGGTCTGAATGGGTTTTTATGACTTGGTATCTTTGAAGCATACTTATTTGTTTAAAATCTGTAATGTGTTAGCTATGTCAGGTGGCCAGTTACTGGTGGACACATGTGTCTACCTCACCGAGTCTTATTGATTTAGATTTTGCGCATTTTTAAATCTAACGCCCGCGTTTCATGAAATTGCAAAGCATGGAAGGAACCGTTACTAAAATAGTCAATAGCTCAGTGTTATATCTAGGCCCTACTCAAATCATAGATGTGGTAGGTATCATGACATGGCCTTTATAAATACCTACAGAGGGAAGGAAAACAGACAAAAACAAATACAATAAATAAAATAATGATTATTTCTTATTATTATTTTATTAGCCGAGTGGTCGCAAGTGCGAATGCCGGGCAAAGGGTCTCGGGTTTGATTCCCGGGTCGGGCAAAGTATTACTGGGTTCTGAAAAAATTCTCAGTAGTAGCACGGAGTCTGGAACTGTGCCCGGTATATGGCAATAGGCTCACCCCCTATTACATGGGACTCATAACATAAATAGTGAAAAGTGTTACAAGTTACATTGTACAGTGGCTTAATGTGCACCTCTGCCTACCCCTTCGGGGATAAAAGGCGTGATGTTATGTTATGTTATGTTATTACTATTTCTTTTCTTATGAGCAGTTGAGACATTGCATCACAGTCGCACTCGGCATGATCGTAACTCAAAAAGTCCAGTTATTAGTGATAAACAACACACACGGTGCTGCGGCGTTAAAAGTATGTTTATTTTAAATGAATTGACAGGAATTACGGAGGAACTAAAAGGCTCGACTCGACGCAGAACATACCAAAATCAGCAGAAATAACAGTATTGTATTGCAAAAATATGACAGACGCGCAATAAAAGTCAAATAAGGTTCTACCCGTAATGATGAAAGATCGATTTTTTTTTCTATTTCCGTAAACCAGCCAGTGGTATTTCACAAATACAACATGGTGCTGATGCTGCCGTTTACAGTGAATGTTTTTACTTTATAATAATAGATTGAACAATCAATACAAAAAATAGAATACAATAAAAAAAATAACATTTAGGGAACGGAGAGTAAAGTTCCCTAAGATTGAAAAAGGAGGATCGTTCATCGATAGTCTATGTGCGTAAACTGCCGTGCTGTCATTTGACATGTGTCGGCAAGGGTTGCCAACATTTTTTCACCAAATTATAGTGTATTTCAAAATAAGTTATAAAAAAATATAGGACACTAAAGAAAAATATAGTACATTTTTTGAAAATCGAATAAAACACTAATTTGTTACTCAGTTATTTTTATTTTTGTAAAAATTGTACTTTTTCGCACTTTTTGCATCTTTTAAACGTTTTTTTATCTAATATAAACGTATTAAATGCTTTTTCGCACTCTATGTTTAAGTTTATAAAAATAAAGAGCTCATTTTTTATTAGTTCGAGCTTTGCCCGATTCCTTTCTTCCCGCCACTTGATGTTCATAATAGAAAAAATTCTTTCTGTAAACGCCGAAGTGGCGGGAATAGAAAGTAAGAAGGCTATTAATTTATAAATATTTTTTAAATTATTCTCCGATTTTTTAAAAATATGTTGCCATTTTTGGCCAGTACTAAAATTTTGAAATTCAGGACAATCTTTTGATTTTTGCAATATTTCATTAACAATTAAAATGTCAGAGTAAAGTTCATCCATGTCGATGGCCAACTTCAATTTTAAGTTGAGAACGTCCACAACAGATTCACAGGCATCAAAAGATATTTCTTGTTTTAAATTAAATTTTTATACTTGCTGTAACCAATTATTATCCTCAAAATTAAACCATTTATCTAGGTACTTTAAAGATTTATCTATAAATACTACAAAGTTTTGCTGTTATTTTAGCCTTTTCTAATGGATCAAAAGTTTGCAAAATTTTTTTTGTTTCGTATCCGAAAAAACAGTCTTTTTTTCTCTGCTCTAAAGCTGATTTTAAAGTTGACATGATGTTATACAAATCTAAGCCAGTAACATTATTGCCTTCAAGTTGTTTAACAGATTTATAAAAGTTGTGTAATAAATGGCTTGAGAAATTTAAAAAAACTTGAACTTTACTGACTCCGTTACATTCATCCATCAACAAGAGATTTTTGATATGAACTGGACATTCATCACCTAAACTTATAAAATAATTATATATAGGCTGCCAATTCAAAAGAATATTGTCTACACAAGGCAGCAAAGAAAGCCACCTGGTGCCAACATGACGTTTTAATTCATGCCATTCACCATCAACAGATGCAACAAATTTTTTAAGCTCTTCACGTCTTACTGCCGAAACAGAGAAGTAACTATAAATTTTCAAAATAATGTTCTCTACATCAATACTCAAAAAATTCATTGCATGCTTGACTGTATTGTGAACTATGTGGGCATGACAATTTCCCTTTACCAAATTAGGCACTTCATGTTCCATAGTTTTGTATAGAGAATGGTGAATACCAAAGTTTGCATTGGTATTATCTGCGCTTAGGCCAGATATCTTATCAAAAGAAAGTTTATTCTGGTCTAAGGACTTCTTAATTGCATCAAACATACCATTTGCTGACTCGTCACAGTTTTCATAGAAATCCAACAATTTATTTTGAATCCCACTCTCTAGAGGTATATTAAAATACTGAACAACTAACGGAAACAATTTTATGTTTTTTCTATTGCTTGCATCTGTTTGCAAGCAATAAAATAAATCAGGGCTATTTAAATCATTTAACACAGTTTGCAAAGCGAAAGGCCCTAAAACCTCATTAACCAGTGCTTCCATTTTAGTGCGTCCTAATTGCATGTTTAAAGCCGTTTTGGAATCAATATATATTATTTTGTTAAGTTTCACAGTGCAGTCCATGCTATTATAGGAAAGATTGTGCTTCACGGTATGGTAGGTCATGGCGAGTTCACTAGCAGTTATTTTATCATCAGCATTAGTTTCAAACGAGGTTGAAGAAGAGCCCGCTGGTGACCCAAAAAAGCGATCCAAGGTTGCGGATTTCTTGCAAAGCTCAGTTTTAAGTTTATGTTGCTTTGTCTCACTGTGTTGTTTTATCTGCAATGAGTAAAGAAATAAAGCAAGCACACCAATATTCATGCAATTGAACTATCAAACAACAAACATAAAACAAAGAAGAAAAATTAACTCACCTGTCCAATACCACTTTTTCCAATAGAAATTGTAATGTTACATAATGTGCATTTTGCGTTAAAAATATTTTCAGAGTCTATTCTAATCCAAGCGTAATATTTTTCCCATTCGGGTTTGTACTTTTGTTACCGTTTTTCAGTTTTCCGCTTTTTAGTAGGCGGGTGATTCTTTGAAACAGAGGGTTTTTGACTCATTAATCTGGCTCAAATTTTTTTGCACTTAGATCTAAATTGATATTATAGTTTGACCCAGTGCTTTATGTGCAATATCATACATCGAAGGCATCGAATTGCATCATGTAGATTAGAATTTAGAAGGTGCTGATTAATTGATGAGCCAGATTAATGATGACATAGGCAGATGAATGTGATTTCGCACCATATTAATTAGAGGTATACAGATTAATGATAATTCCGTTATTTTTTCCAATCAACTTTATTATAAAATTTTACCAAATATTGAAATAATAACTCCTATGACTAATTAACAAGTACTCTCTTTGGCTGACACAAGATAATAATTACAATTATGTAAACAGTAACACTTTCGTTCAAATGAAACATTCATTAAACCTTTAATTGTCGTTGATAAATCACACTAGCTTCAACGCTATAATAAAATACTTACTTAATAATTAATACTTAATGCTTACATGAAATAGTAAACTAATCTTCATAAGACCTTTTAATAACATAAAACAATAACGAATTTTAGCTTAAAACAAAAATAAACTTCACCGAATACAAACTCTTAATTAAAATTAAATAAAACTTACTAATCAAAATCAGACTTAATTTTGCAGTACGATAGGAGCTGTAAGGTTGAGATCGTAGAAAACTAATTACTAAAAAATATTAAATTCTTCATCATCGGAGTCTATTAAATATGGATTGATATTTTCTAAATCGACACTAAAATGTTTATTTCCATCTCTTGAAAAAGTTATCTCTGAGATTTTATCAAAGTCAGAATACTGAGACATTTCCGTTCTTTCCGCAGCATTATCCTTCCTATCTTCTTTTTGCTCGTTATCTTCCATTAATTCTTTATTAATATCATTTAAAAAAAAAAAAAACCAAAATTATTTATTCCCAATGATTTACGTACACCTTTATGATTTCTTTGACGTTTATGTGATATATTGAATTCAAGTTCTTCATCTAAAATTCTTTGATCTATGTTCGGCGTATTAATATTTTGTGTATCTGGTTCATTACTGCTTGTCCAAAAGGATTGACCAATTTCTCTTAGTTGTCGTGTTGAATCAGCTAGCGGTGTAACCGTATCGGTATTGTTGTGTTGAATTTCGTCTTCCAAATGATAAAAGCCAAGGTGCTTTTTGTGGTTGCAATTGACAGTCTGATGCAGACAGTTTTGATCTATACAGCTCAGTTTTCGAACGGCAACTATAGGAGACTCGAAATTTCAGACTATTTGGTGCATTTTCAGGCAACCTGGAAAAGCTTTCACATTTTGTGGAAAAAGGAAGTCTTTTTCACATACGTCATACTCAGAAACGGTTCTCAATTTTACTTTCTTGAGGTTTTGCTCCATTACATTTACAAAATCCTGCATATCTTTTATATCCTGCCCTTGGGAAACAGCGCGATCCGCAGTTCTTTTCATAACAGCGCCAATCCCATCTGGGGCACCCTTCCCATGACCAGATTCGCTGTAGTTCCATGTAATGATTTTAATGGAGCTTAGATAGATATACAAACAGGCTATTAGGTGAAATATTTTTTTATTACGATACCGACTAGACGGAGAATCGGAAATGAAATGTATAGTATGAATGTCTCTCTTTTTTTCGATGTGAGCCCACACTGCAGAAATGTCATGACGAAGGCATTCACTCACGGTACAAAAAGACTGTACTTGCTGTATCTTCTCATCGTCTAAAAAATATATTACCGAAGTGTGTAGAGTTAATTGTTTACGGCTTCCACCGAAATGATAGGACTGTATTTCTTCATTGCACTTAACTGCATAATTTTCGCTAAAGTCAACATGAATTATACACTCACCCTCTTGAAGATTTTCTTTTAAATATTTGAAAGCCTTTTGTTGAGCAACTACATTACCACAATGCACGAAATATTCATTCAATGTTGACTCAAATTTTTCAATGCAAATCTTAGGTTCCTCTCTTTTTTTAATTTTCTCAGTTGATCTTACTTTTCTTCCCGTAGCTTCGATCGTGTATGGTTTAGTCTCCCACTGCCAGTATGTTATTTCGATGGAATTATCAAATTCCTGATAGGGGACTGTCCTTTCCTTGCAAGCAAAACATGTTCGATGTAAACAATCTTCATTATATACATCGCAACATAGCAGAGAGAGAAGATCTTGGTAAGTTTTGGTGACCAGTATCTTCCTCTGGTACAATCCCTGGATGACTAAATCCATGTTAACATGCAATTTGCATAAACAGGTATCTCTTGATCTAAAATCAGGTATGATCACCCAAAATGGCCTTAACTTGCAGAACGCTGAATAGCTAATAATTAAATTTGACTTTTTCAGGAACTTTTTATGCAGATTAAGAAGACTGTCATTGAGATATCGCTTTTGTTTACGTATCTTGTTTCTTGTAATAAATTCTTTCTTTCCGGAGCAAAGTCTACTATTTTCATCGTCTTCATAAAATATTTCAACTTCTTTTCTAAGTAGTTCAGGCAAAGAATTTGTATGATGATTTGGTATCTTATTTGACTTTCGCACTAGGCGTTTTATTTTAGGGTCAAGTGTTGTATTTTGATTTTTAGGTCTGATTTTGTTATCTACTGAGGGTCCTTTATAATTCAATGCTAATCTTTGCAGTTTTTTCTTATAACGTTCATTTTTTCGCTTCATGTTTAGTATTATTCGTTTAAGATTATTTATTTCTTTATCTTTTTGATAGCGGAGACGTCTTACAACAGAAGGCACAGGTGAAGAACAGGAAGGAGCCTCTGTATTCGGTGTAGTTCCTCGTGAAGTAGGGGAATGAGCATGGTTCTGAAGAATTGTAGCACTGCGTAAAATCCGGGATGGTCCTGGCGTAGGTGACTCCTCTCTATTTACAACCTGATTATTTAAACTTGGAAGATTATCATGGAAAGCTTCATTATAGGGCAAAATGCTAGGACTTTGTGGTGGTGTGTTTTCGTCTAGCATTGCCGCTGTTAATTTTTCTTGTTTCTTTCTTTGGTAATATGCCTTGAAATTTTTTCTCCATCTCTTCCTCTGTAACCTTTGTTGTCTGGGATTCATTTCTGTTATCGGTAGTTGTTTTTTTTCTTCTTTCCTGCGTATATAGTTTTGTCTATTCTTTTCTTGTTTTTCTTTCCATAATTCTGCATTATTCTTTATTCTTTCATATCTTCTCTTCTCCGCTAGTCTTTTTTTTCTTAGTCTTTCTTCTCTTGTTTGTAATTTTTGTTTTGCCATTTTGAAAATATGTACCTGAAAAAAAAATAATGCTATTCAAGCGACGATCCCAAAACCTCAAGCACAGCAGTCAAACTTCGGAATAAAAACCAACAGGTCGGGTATTATGACATCTTAACGCCAGGCAGGTTCCGCTGAGGGAACGAGATGGCGCTAGACAACTTGTATAGCTGTGTCTCGTTCCCTCAACGGAAACTGCCTGGATTTAAAATGTCATAATACCCCACCAGGCAATTAGCTTTTTTTATTTCTTAAGTAATTTTATTGAAATTAAAATATGACTAGTACTAATAAAGACCTATTTCCAGAGAAAAATAATTATTTCCATGGTATTTCAACACAAAATTGTGCATTTGAAGCCAACATAAATAAACAAAGATAAAAACTACAATAAAGAAATGTTATTAGACATAATTAATCTGCCACATTAAAATTAATCTGGTCTTTTAATACTGCCCGAATTTGAATGAAACCTAATTCATATGGTCCGCTCAAAGATGAAACCAGACTAATGGGAGCCAGAAAAATTAGGAATTCGCAGTCTATCAAATCCTGCTCCTTTGTTTATAAACGTAAAGAATCAAACATGCAATTAATGTTAGCAAAACCACTCATAGCACACTTTGATTTGGCAACAAAACGAAAGTAGATACACACTATCAATTAATTAAGACAGATTGATTATACTACTTACGTTACAAACGCCAGAAGTCAACTTGCAATCGTATTTTTCTGCAAAAATATGTCCACGCACGAGTACTCGCTGTCACCGTTCGGCGCTGACTGGCGCGATCAACTTACAAGTAAATATTACTCTTTCAAATACTTTTTATTTACGTAGATATAATGTTAAACGAATCGAGCCAGCTTAATGATGAATTTAGTCGGGGACAATTTTTAAAATTATGTAATTATGAAAATATGCATTTTTTTTGTATTTAAATATTAAAATATTAAGAAACACATATTTAAATATCGCTGGAATTCATTAGTTTTAGTGTAACGCGACCACAGCTTACAGACGGTTAAATAATGTAATAAAAACCGTCGTTGGGACATGCCAAACTAATTAGGTTTTACTGTTTTCTGCAAACTTAATTATAGTTTTTTTTTAATAAATCCTAATTAGCTACAGCAGGCCTCAATAGACATTTACCCTTAACATAAAACCTGAAACTATCATTCAAATCGAAAGTTCTTTGGATGTGTTCTTCGGTCAAAAACACGTCAAAACTGTTTTTCAAAGAATCACCCAGGCGTTACTGCACTTTCACTGTCACTACTACTGTTATTATTTTCCATTTTAGGTTTTTTTAAATCTCAGTATTATCAAAACACTTAATAAAAAACTTGAAACTCAAAACAAAACAAAACAACGGCGCGCAACGTGAAAACTTTTTCACAGAAAAAAAGGAAGAACTTTGACATTGTCAGTTTGACTTTGACGTAACGAGGCGCGTTCGCTTCACGTTCGGATACATGTACAGCCCGCCCGCCTGCATCTTGCGCCGTGCCACGCGCCCCGTTCGCAGGTTTTGAGAGCGAATTTTGAATTCATAATAGTTGAATTGTTTGGAAAATGACCTCGCGCATCGTTTTATTACTGTGAAAAGTGTACCTACTGAAATATAGTATTTTTGCGTACTATATTTTAGTTCAACAGTATATAGTACGAAGAGCCAAAATATAGTACAATACTATATAATATAGTACGGTTGGCAACGACTCGTTGCCGACTCGGCACAGACATGAACATACCTATAAATGGCGTACTATAACTTAGGAAACATAAAATTACTAATTAATTTTCAAAAAACTATCCCAATGTTAATATCATTGAAAGTCTGTTTAAAAATGTATTTTTATTTTAGATGTTTCATGCCGTTACGAGATTTTGAGACACAAGTAATTTATCAAGAGTACTGTTTTTTAACTTCAGCCAATAAAGTGTCCCTGTTGATGGTCAGTGTTCCTACACAGGGGTGATGAGGAACCCCAAAATAAAAAATCCATAAACTATGTAAATAAAAGAAGTTTTAGAAAATTTTACTTTTATTATTTTATTTATCAGAACGAGATCACAAATCAGCCTTAAAATTTACAATAGAAAATCAATTTGAGCACCTTTGGCATACTTTCCCTTGGTGTTCCAAACAAATTGGAATTTTGCACTTAGTGCACCTGGTCTTGCTCTTACGATCCCTGGTTCTTGGGCAAAAACCACAACGCCCCTGAGAGTGACGTCCAGACTCAGGAGGATCGACAGGTATGGGTTTTTTGAGGATAGCAGAAATATTTTCTTTTATATCCCTCCTCAAAGTTGGCTTTTGTAGGCGCTCCTCCAAATGTTCCTCTATGAGATTCAGCCCAAGTTCCTTTAAAAAAGAACGACGATATTTTATCTCAGCTTTATTATTTGCTTTTGAGCATTTAAAGATAACCCAGGAGTTAATACCGGTTACATTTAATAATCCATAGAAAATGCACATTGGCCAACGTTTGGTTTTTCTTTGCACAGAGTATTTTTTAGCCATTGCATCAAAAACGTCCACTCCTCCCTTTGTTTTATTATAAAAATGGATTATTTCTGGAAGCTCGACTTCATTGTTGTTGTCTGGAGAGTCGTGGAGCGTTGATAACATGATGATGACTTTCTTCTGCGCCCATTTTGGTGGGCAATAAGACAAAAGAGTAAGAGGTCCATCATAGGCAAACATAGCGGTGTTTTTTCTCTGCTTGTTAACTCCAAAAAACATTCTGGAATTTCCCCTTTGTTCTTTCGTGTGGTTCCCACCATAGTCAAGTCCTTTTCGGCTAGATGCTTGGCTAATGGTATGCTGGTGAACCAGTTGTCCATGGTTATATTCCGACGGGATCCGACCAATGACTTGGAGAGCTCCATGACATAGTACTCAGGCACTGACATATTTGGAGGAGGAGTTGTTTGACCTACATAAACTATGGCTTTTAACATGTAAGCATTCTTAGCATCACACATCATCAATATTTTTATTCCGTACTTATCGGCTTAGAGGGTATATACATTTTAAAGACACATCGCCCTCTAAAAGCCAACAGTTGTTATACAGCAATCAGTTGGTGTGTAATATTGTTCACAAATTTTTACTATGTGGTCAAAAACTTCACGAATTGGAGCTAAGCGGTCACTTGCTCGACGCTCTTCACGAGCATCTTTATCATCGAACCTCAGACAGTTTATTAAAAATTCAAACAAAACGACAACGGGACATCGTAGCTCTAAAAAGCATCACTCCGGTAAACTTATCAAACAACTCCTTGGTATTCGGGCCATTATTTTTTTTCAGGGCCCAAATTGATAAACTGTGTCGTTAAAATAATATTATAACAAATTATTAGTTTTTTAATTTTTTTGGTTTAATTTAGTTCTATCAATAATTAAAGTAAACAGTACAGGCATTAGCAGCGATGTTTTTTTACGATTGATTGTTTTATTTGATAATGATGCAAGGAAAGGAGTAGAAAAACAACAACTGTGTTACTTACTTAGAATAATCAGTTTTATTGTAGGAACTTTCACGTCAATTTTAAAAACCTACCAGACACAAAGTTAACAAGTATTACAATAATTTTTTAATGTAAAATCCCGATCATCTCAGTCTAATATCTTATTTTCTAATTAAATTTAACACTGCGTTACGTTATTTTCATTTAAACTACTGTAATATCTCAAAATATGCCTTAATAATTGCAATTTCAGCTCAATATTTATAGTATAGGTTGAAATATGGTAGATAAACAAAAAAATATCAAATTTATATTGTTTCAAAATTATATTAAAGCTTTAGAGCTCTTAACGTATTCAGGAAAAGAGGGACAAAAAGTAACGCAGTAGTTGGATAGGTAACACAGTGGTAATCTTATCACAACACTGAGTGTTTTTTCGCTTTAACTATTATAAATGCTCTAAAACAATTATTTAGTATGTAAAATAAAATCAAACTTATCCTTATAAAAACAAAAACAAAACAAATTACTCTCAAATTAACATTTTTAAACATCTTTGTCTCGTCAGTCTTATTTCTCAAATATATGTATTTAATGGAACATCAAATTCGTAATATACACGTTTACCTTTCTTAATTATTTTAGGATTAAGAACAATCTCAACAATATTATCATATGGTTCGTACGTAACATCCCTTTCAACAAGCTTGAACCTATTACCGGAATCGTCAACTGCTTTTAAAAACATTACTTTAATCTCTCCTTCATCATCGACATTGCTTTGGCAAACACCCAGATAATAGTACAATTTGTCTTTGTCTGAAGAAACTTTAACAATAACATAAACACCGGAAAATATTTTAGACGGATGCACATTTCTTTTTCAATCAAATCTATCATATGTATTAGATACTGAAGCCTCTTGTTGTATTTTAAGCTGTGAAAGAAGTTCATCATCTGAACTCGAAATTGGAGTATAAATCGATTTGTATTAAGATTTCTTAGTATTGTCTACAATATTAGATATGTCAGTTAATACTTCTATTTCGTTCATACATTCTAAGCTGTCTCTTTCTGGAATTGCATCAAAGGAAATTTCTAAATTTTGCTTATTTTTGTTGGGCTAATGGGGCTGGTAGAAGCAGGAATTGGTTGATATGTTTGAGGTGAAAAGCAAGCGCAAAAGCCCCTTTGGCAGAAGCAACTAAGATCACGATACTGCAATAAACCAGGAGTGTCTGAGAAAACTTGATGGACCTGCATTGTACCGAGGAGAGGAATTATGCCTTAGGGAATAGCCTGCTCTATTTTTTTTATGTCGTCGTTAGTGATGTAATACAACTGAATCTTTATTCTGGAGTAATGGTTTTTAATAGCGTTAGACAAAGCTATGTATTTTTTGTGTCCATTTTCTGACTTTTTCCCTTTTTATCTTTGATATCTTTTCTTGTACTTGTTACATTTTTTTTCAATTTCTCATTTTCTTGCTCCAATTTCTTATTTTATCTGTATAATGCAGATCTGTCTCGTCTTACTTGCCTTCTTCCTCTGGACCTTAGAGAAACCGGAGTTCCTGATCGTGGTGTTGAAGCCGGTGTTATAATTATCTAGAATAACTTGCACACTTTTCTAGCGTTCTCGATATTTCCTGTTTGCCGTCTTCCATTTACGCATTGCAGATCTATATTATCTCTCTGTCATATTCTTCACAAGTTTTTAGTAGCATGATATCTCTGAAGATGTTATCTTTTAGCCTCAGCATGTTTCACAGGGTCCTGTTTCAATTTTTGCCTATAACGCCGTTGTTTTTCTGCCGGTGTTAACGCTATTATATTGAAAATATTATACTGCAACAAAAGAACCCGATAATTAATTAAGTGAACTATAAAACAGCTAAATTAACTTCGAAAAACTGTTTAATTTGCAACTGCGTTACTGTACGTACAACTGCGTTACTTTTCATGGTAACGCAGTGTAGTGGTAACGCAGTTGTAAAAATAACGTGTCTTCAAACATTTTGGTCGTTATAATAATAAATACCTAATAATTTTTGAGTGCATGCAAATATTTCATTGTTCTATTACAAAATGCAATAAAAAAACAATCAAATATCTTAAAAACTCACCGTTTGTCGTTGGTAACTCAGTGGCCGCACAATAAACACATGCGCCCCTCCGGACGACTCGAGCTCGACTAACCCGGCCAGCGTCAAGCCTACGAACACCCGGCTCACCCCGACAGTAATCCACATTAAATCAAACGAACTTAGTCGAAACTGCAGGAAAAAAGCCGAATTTAAGGTACATTTTGGCTTGGTAACACAGAGTACTTACGATTTCTTACTTCAACAGGGACAAGACAAAAAAAATTTCGTAATTAATTCACGGTTAAAGAAAAGATAAACTTATTAGCCTGTTAATAAAGTTCATACTTACCTTAATTTCTGTAGATATTTTAATTTAATAGTGCCGTGAAGAGTTTTAATGTAATGTCAATGTATTTGAAGCGAGTTGCTAGTTGGGACAGCCGGATTTTGTATGAGATACGACTGCGTTACCGAGAAAAGCGACTGAGTTACCGTCATTTACGTCAAAATATAACATATTTCACTAATGTTTTATATTTCTTAGAGGGATATTATTATTACGTTTTTACCAATAGCGATTTTATTTTTGTAATGATAGTTTTTGAAAATGTAACAGGATCTGTTCTTAAAAGACCGATTATGGGCCCTGGAAAAAAATAATGGCCCATTCATGTCATTCATTTTGAAAACTCCAGCTAAGTAAAAAAGTCCAAATAAAGCCTTTAACTCCTGGTTTTACGAATGATGGTGAAGTCGACGACACGTTACATTCACCATCTTCATCGTTCTGGAATCCTTTGTATTTCTTACGCTGTTTTTCAATTTCTGCATTAGTATGATAGACAATTTTATCAAGTATTTCGTCATTTAGATATAGAGACCAACCTTCTATGGGCTTTGTTATATTTTTCGCTACACCTTTATTACCAGCTAAATGCATAATGATGTTTCGTTGCTGGATTCGGCGCCTTACTGGCTTTTCTCCACTCCACTTGTGTCTGTTATTCTTTCCTTTCCCGTAAAGAACTCTTGGCGCATCCAATACCCTTAGTTTTCCTTGTCTTCTCAAACCCTGAGATACCTCTAGTAAGGTCATGTCATCATCACTACTAGATCCCTCTCCGCCTTCATTTCCTTGAGTATCCATATCCGCTTGACGAAAATCTATTATACCGTCAGGTTCATCATCAGATTCTTCTGTAATTTGCCCACGATTAACCATGTCTTCCTTATCGCTAGATTCCTGATTCACTATTTCCGATATTTCCTTATTACTCAATCCGTTGTTCACAGCCATCTGCAGACAATAAGATAAAAATATTGAAAACATTACTGTTGTGCATTATAAGTCATTTCTGAAATCTAAGGAAAAATTCACAAAAGTTTAAGTGTGCGAGTTAACTTTTATTTTACAACATATCCCCATCAATCAATTACTTAAACTGTCAAACACCAAGCGGTCACCGTTGACCGCAACCTATTGTTCTATAATTGTGTCTATAATGACGGTACTCGACGAGTTAAACCATAATCATTAACAATTACTTAATTGTTTGATAATCGCAATAAGCTTCAAAAATAATTATTATAATTTCAAAAAAATGCTTACGTTGTTACTACACTGGGGTGCTACAGCACCCAACGACACACGTGCACGCGTCTATACCGTCCGGCTGTCACCGCGTCACTGGCCAATCTGTAGCGCGTGACCTCAAGGTAAAATACGCGAGAAGTCAAATCTGTGAATTATACACAAGTGAAATAAATTCAAAAACAAATCCTTGTGGGGTGCTCCAGCACCCCGAGTAGGGTTCTAGGGTTAAGGATGACCTCACTTATGTTAGCATTCAAGAAAAATGATAGAGCATGTACGGCAGCCTCACAATCCCCTTTTGCGCCGAAGCCAAGTTGTATAGCTGCAATACAACTTGGCTGCCGTACGCCTGTAAGTACATCCTACGGCAAAGGGACGTATACCGTCATCTTTCTTGCGTAGGGCACATAGGTTGGCGCCGTACAAAATGTCGATAACGGCATCCGTCACAATACCGGAGAGCATTAAATTAACCAGAACCGTTAGCACCTTCAGAAGAGACTCACCGGCTTCTCCGACGTCTGGTCCCGTCAAATCCTTAAGATGTTGAGGAGTCAGACCATCAAGTCCATCAGCAGAGCCACTGCGGAAGGAGCCAAAGGCTGCAGCTATTTGCTGGACAGTTGCGGTGAAAATATGGATATCTGGTTCAGGAGGATCGGGAAAAGTGAGGTCAGGTCGGATGTTTACTCTTCAGAGCTTCAAAAGTTTCTGAAGAGTAGGGAGCAACCACGTCAAACTGAATACTGAATAAAAGCCTGGCGGCTCCACTTATATCACCTTCACCTGATTTGGATTCTACGTAGTCAAAACGAGTTTTTTTAATATTATTAAAGGAGTCAGGAAATTTTGAATCTAAAATGGGGTTCAAAATACTGCAAGTACTTTTCATTTGTGAGGTTAAGTTTTTTTTATAGCCAAATTTTTATTCACTTGTAGAATCCTGTAAGAGGTGAGTAACTGCTCCCAAGCCGTGAAAGAGTTCTCCCGAGTTACAAGACGAATGCCATTTCCTAAATTAGAGCAACGAACCGTCTCGCACCACGAGGAACACTTTTTAAAACGCGTGTTGAATTTTTTAATTTGGATAAAGTTTCCCATAAATAATGATTTGGAACCGGAAAATAATTTTGTAAAGGAGTTGTGTTAGAGGGGGATAAGGATACACTATGAGATTTGTGGATTTTTCCATAATGTAGAGGTATACTTAACCCACGTTCTCCTTTAAAAAATCGAGGCTGAGAGCAGAAAGAACATCTTACCAAGCTCTCTGGAGGTTGATGGGCACACTGAGGAGCACTTCCAGACTCGACGGCTGCATCACATGGATGCATGTATAGTTTTTGAGCAGAGATGTACAAAATGGTTTTAAAAAAGCATTTAAATACAAAATACTTTTCAGATTTACTATTTCAAATGCAAAATACCAAATAGTTTTGCGTTTTGTATTTGAAATGCTAAAAGCAAAATAGGTATTTTCAAAATACTTTTTCAAAATAAAGTACCCCCGAACAATTACAGATATTTTTATTTATTATTGGTACCTACATATTTATTTATCATACATGAGCAATAGAGACACACAATGCCGAGCCGAAAAACAGACGTCTAACACATTACATATGATTACATTTTTCTTATTAAAATTATTAACAACTGTAACTGGACTGGTATTGTTAAAAAGTGATAAAAATAAATATCATTTTTTATTGATTACGCTTTTTAACAATACCAGTTATTCGAATACATCATCATTCATTTTTCATCTGTGAGGTCTCATAATCATCCCACCATACGAAAAAAGTCTTTCTACTGGTGCTGAACTTGGTAAGGATGTGTTGTATTTAAAAAATACTTTTTTTATTGTAGGATAAGCATTTAGCATCTCCAGACTTGTGCTCTCAACCTTTAAATATTGCAGGGTTTCCAGATTTATTGTAGTATTATTGGCACTACCACCCTCATTGGTTGCAGAGGAGTCTGAATCCTGGAACATGTAATAAGACTCGCTATTTCTTCTTTTTCTTTCCGATGTCTGTGATGGGAGGCAACTTTTTGAATTTTCATTTTTAAATTTCCTGACTTCTGTGATAAACAGCTCCTTAACATGCTCCTTCTTATTTTTAGGCACCCACTTTAATTTGAAAAATGGATACGATACTGCTGCCAGAATGCTGTCCTTGGATCTTGGGTTATCTAAATCACATTTTTCGAAACGCTTTTGAATATTTTCCTTTATTATTTCAATTAACGGTCCACAATATGGGTTGTCCATTTCTAATGAAGCTAATATTTTTTGCATTCTTATCAATTCAGGTTGTAGACATCCATAATATATCTCTATGTCACCTTCCAAGCTCCTGATGGCCTCAGCTATGGGTTTGGAAGTTTTAACATATTCAACCAAGAACTGTATTTCAATTTCTTTTAGTACTGATAATCCCAATTTTTCTTAGAGCTTCATTTATGGTCTTGAATTTGTAATATATCTGTTTGACAATTGTAATATGAATTCCACCGAGTTGGGCAGGGGCTATTTGGAGACTTACCAGTAACTTCCAAGTAAATTTCAGATGCTTTCGGTTGTAGTGTCTATTAGGTTTATTCAGTTAATAAAACCAACGCACTAACGTTATAAATAAACTATATTAAAAATAAGAAATGAATAAATTATACAAAGCGACAAGAGATTTTCTTGATTTCGAATTTCGATGCGCGCGCGATCGCTAGCCGTGGCGGAGTGTCTAGGCGAGCGAGGGGGCGCGTGCGGGTTGAGCGCGGGGAGGCGACGGCGACGACAGCGCTCGATGTGTCGAGCGGGTGGCTCCGCGAACACGCGAGACGTCCGAGTCCATCAACGCGGGCCGGGGCTCCGCTAGCGGCCGGGCCGTGTGTAGGTATAGCTAAGGGTGTGTACAAGCGTGCGGAAGCATAAGGCCGTGTACAAATGTTGTAAAGTATTAAGTGTTATGGTATGAATGTGAGTGTATGTGTGTATGTTTTATGTAAGTATTTGTTATGTATATTATCTTGTACCTTAGCTATATCCTACATCACTCCCCCGCTGAGACCGATTCACGGTCGATAGTGAGAAAGATGCTGTGGGAATCTCACAGTTCTCCCGCTTCTTGTGGTGGTCTTGGGTTGCAACTGTGGTTGTGGTGGAACTGGTGATGGAGCAGATGATGGTTGTGGTGGCGTCGATGGAGCAGATGATGGTTGGGGAGACGGCGATGCTTTGTGTGACAAGCTATCATTACTGCTTGCCATATATGCTGGTTTAAGCCTGTCAATGGTTACAGTGATGTGTTTTCCTTGGACGTCTATTGTGAAATTTTTTGTTCCTCTTTCAATGACTAGATGTGGACCAGAGTACGGTGATTCTAGTGACTTCTTCAAAGGTCCCTTCCGCAGGAAGACATAAGTGGCTGTGTTGAGATCTTTGGGAACATAAAACACTTTCTCGCCATGACGTGTAGTTGATGCAGGTGACAGTTTAGAAATGTGCTGTCTCAGTCGTGCTGCGAAGTCTGCTTCATCAATGCTGTGGTGAGTTATGGGTTTTAAAAACTCACCAGGTAACCGGAGTGGCTCGCCGTATACCAGTTCGGCTGCAGAGGTTTGTAGATCCTCCTTCCAGGCACTTCTCATACCAAGGAGAACAAGAGGAAGTGTCTCCGACCATTGTGCGTTGTTGTGGCACATGATGGCGGCCTTCAGCTGTCTGTGCATCCTCTCCACCAAACCATTGCACTGTGGTAGGATGTCGTGGGGCGATGGTAAGCGCCTATGATGGACGAGATGCTCTGGAACAGCTGCGAGTCAAATTGCTTGCCTCGATCCGTGGTGATGGTTTCGGGGCATCCGAAACGAGCAACCCAGCCAGCAATGAAGGCACTGGCGCAGGTCTCCGCTGAGATGTCAGCGAGAGGATACGCCTCTGGCCATCGAGTGAATCTATCGACGGCTGTAAGGCAGTATCTGAAACCAGAAGATAGTGGCATAGGGCCTATTATGTCAAGGTGGACGTGGGAGAAACGATTGGAAGGAACAGGAAATGAGGAAAGAGGAGAGTGAGTATGACGGGTGACTTTGTTTCGTTGGCAATCTGTGCATTGTTGAGCCCATGTTCTGCAGTCACGACGAATCTTAGGCCACACAAATCTTTCTGAGATCAGTTTTGCTGTTGCCTAAGATTCGTACATACTTTACAACATTTGTACACGGCCTTATGCTTCCGCACGCTTGTACACACCCTTAGCTATACCTACACGGTGATCTAGAGCATAAATTCCAAACAGCCTGACATTTAGCCATAGCTGCATCATGTAGTTTCCGGTATGAATTATTTTTAAGTCCCGTGCAGGAATCAGATGTAAAGTATGGGTTGCACATCTCTCATGGTTGGGTAGTTGATATAAATTATTTTCTTGAAGTTCAGGAGACTCATTCAGGGCTAATATATCGTTATCATCATCATGTTGCTGATTGTTATTGTAAAGGTTTTCATTTAAATTTTCTGAATCAATATTCATCAGGGGTCAACTACATGTATCAGTTTCTAAATCAGGTTTCCCAAATATTTTAAAAGCTTTAACCATATTGGAGCCATTATCCGTTACTGTTTTAGTTATTTTGGACAATTTTAAGTCATATTCTTCATGTTGTTCAATAATAAGTTCTGATAGCTTATCGAATGAATGGGTACCCTTGAATCTTCTGCAGGCAAGAGCAGAACTATTTCTTGCAAATGTGTCTGAATCTATCCAATGAACAGTCATACCTAAGTAACTGCGTCTTGAAGATGACCAAATATCTGCTATGGTACAGACATATTGAGCAGCCTTCAATTTATTTTTTAGATTACCTTTATATTCTTTGTATGCGTCAGTTATTTTATTATTGCATGTACGGCGGCACATCAATTTTGGTGGACGTGTAAGTTGTTGAGCTCCTTCAATTAAAGCTCTAACGGTCTTATTAATAAAAATCTCCTATTCCAAACTTATTCACAGGTTAGTCTTGGACTAGCTAATCCCGGACTAACAAGGTATTAACTTCAGAATTGAATTCCTATTAATAAACATGGAATAACCTCGGAATAACAATACTATCCTTACACTAGGTTTAATCCATTTATAATGGTAACCCAGAAAATTTAAAAGTAAAAAAACTGAGAAGTAGGTGTAAAATCCCATGAAACCTATGAAATCACTGCTTTACTGACAGATGTATGTTAATTTGACAATCTGACAATTTCACTGCCGCTGTCGGTTTTATTCAAGAACAATCATCTAAATAAATTTACCTAAAATGAGCCAAAAACGAAGCCGTTCTATTAACTGGAACGAAGAAGAAAAGGTAAATATGCCGAAATATTATTTATTGCGTGTTATATTATTAGCTATTGCGTGCCTTCACAAAAAAAAACTCTTTATATTGTTTTTATGGTTTCAGCAATTACTTCGTTCTGTCCTTAAACAATATTCTCAAATTATTGAGAATAAATCACTAAGCACAAATACCAACACAATCAAGACGAAAGCGTGGGAGGAAATACATACAAAGTAAGATTTTTTCTTTTTTTTTATTTGTTCTGATCACATTTGTTCAGAGATAAATTAAGGTCAAGCATGCAACTGAATATGTGGGCAGTGTACCTGCAGTCTTATGCTAACCCATAGTATCTGAACCACATAACTTACAGATATTTGGATATACATATGTTTTTATCATACTTACTTTCATTTTATATATTTTTTTAGGTTTAGGTAATGAGTTCAATAGCAGACCTCGTGCATTAAGTCAGCTGAAACATCAGTGGAAAACTATGAAAGTAAATGCTCGAAAAACATTTAGCATTATTAAAAAAGAAGCTAATAAAACCGATAACTAAACATCAAAATATACCTCGATTATTATTTAACACGTTGACTGTGCAGCTATGATGAGCGAGGCTATCCCCATAAGTGTAAATGCAAATTATTGGTTACTATTGAGTTATAAAACTGATATTACCTCTATAATAGCATTATTTTTAATTTTTATATACCCCCTTCGTATAAATAATATTTTTATTTATTGACTCACCCGTGGGTCATACGTATGATCTCGTAAATGTAAGCCCCATCCGTGTGGCATGCACGTATAATCTCGTAACGCCATGCCCCACCGATGGGTCATGCACGTACAATGAGCAACTCAATATGCCCATCCCGTGGGTCATATTGAGTTGCTCATTTTATTGTCATGGGTATTTTCAACTTCTTTGCATGTCTTTATTCCTGTCCTTAGTATCCACACATTTCATTCATGTTACGCTAGAAGTGTGTGTATTTATTTATTGATTCATTAATTTAGGTGGCGGAGCAAGACCAACATCTCCTAGCGATGCAATGATTGAGGTGAAAGATTTATTGAATCCTGCGGAGCTGTTGCAAGATCATTCATCAGATCAGGTTGTATTTTAATTGCTGAATTTGATATCCCATCTACAAGTAAGACATTCGCTATCGAGGTTCAGGTTAGTTTGTGCTTTGTTACCATAATCAGAACAATAAGAATTATTTTTAAATGAACATTTAGCTCTGTTTTATTATTATAATATTGAACTCTTTCTTTTATTTACGTATTTTATCTTTTTAATTGAATTTATTTTTATTCTAGGATTCACCTTTATTGGAAAATATACAGAAAACAAATACAGCTAAAATAGACAATGAAAATATAGTTGTAAGTTTATAGTGTTATATTTAATTATTTATTTTTCTTTTATACTATATTTCTTCAGTACAAACTCAAATATTGAATGTAAAAATACCTTAACCTGCAAGTACGTAAATACATTATGTGGTAATATCCCATGAAACTGATCCGTTTACAATATATTCCAGATTTCTGATGATGACATACCCGTGGCCACTACAATGAAAAAAATGTACCAAAGAAGGTTTATTTATTTATTTAATTAATATTTTATTGAACTATTCAAAATTTTGTTTTTAAAGAGCTTTTTATTACAGTTGCCCAAGCGACGGTTACTAGCCAGTAATAACATAAAACATGGAAATAAGACGAGTAAAGTAAATATGAATCGAATATCTATTTTCTGTTGCTTCATCATCATCATCATCATTATCATATCAGCTATAAGAAGTTTACTGCTGAACATAGGCCTTTAATTTATATATGTAAGTATGAACCAAAATTAATTGTTATACTTTTTGTTGTGTATAGGACCATGGAGACTACGTAGATAATATAATAGAACATAGTAAAATGTTAAAGGACGATGAGCACAAAAGGCGTATGGAAATGGCCGAAGAAGAACATGCCATTAAGATGGAGATATATCGCCAACAACTGAAAAATGTCTCAATGAAGGCAGGAATTTTAAAAATAAAAATAAGTTGTGAAATTTTTTAAATAAATTTATATTAAAAACATGTGAATTCAACCTTTTTATTTACATACTAGAATAAGCTTGCTTCTATTTGGCCTAAACTTGATAAAGGTAAATTAGCTAAAACGAGTGCACATTAAAAATTTTCAGTATTAAAAGCAGCCCGCGCTGAATTTCCTCTAAGGGAGCTGTTTACAGATATCACTGGCACATTATCATCAATAATCTCAGCATGTTCAATGAAGTCTTCTCTGTGCATGGCTATATTATGCAATATTGCCAATGCAACAATATACAGTTTACTATTTTATCTAACTTGGTTGTGAACCCTCTAAGAAGACACCGGAATCGCTGCTTCCATACTCCAAAACACCTTTCAACTGTATTACGAGTATGTATATTATGAGCTCGATTATACATTTCTTCTTTGTTTGTAGCTGGATGCAATACAGGTGTAAAAAGGTACGGAGTACAGGCATAACCTGAATCTCCCAGTAGTCTTCCTTTGAATTCTCCGTCTTCAAATCTTTGTTTTATTCGAGATTCATTAAATATTCTGGAGTCGTGTGTGCTTCCCCGCCAGTGTGCAACGATATCCATTATCTCAAATTTTGCATTTAAGACAATCAGTAAAAATGTACACAAATTTTGATATTCTAAAATTCTGTTTATTTTTTCTCTAATATGAAAGAAGAACAGAGAAAGAAAAAACTTACTTGCACATTTATTGAGTAATCCATCTATATCCTTTTCTGTTAATATAATATTGTCCCACATCTCCACCGACTTTTGGGATTCGAATGTGTGTGCAATCAATAGCGCCGAAAGCCATAGTAAACCAAAGCTATAGTAACTCATAATCTGCACTAATATAAATAACAAAACATCTTTTCTTTATTTGTTCGTTTGAATGGGTAGCCTCCGAAATTACGTACGATAGTTCTAACCCGGAAATCCCAAGGAACCTATGCGTTAATATTCCGGGACCTACCTTCTATCACTTAAACCACTGAACCTATTTGATTGAAATTCGGTACAACTGTGGTTTGCAACCCAGGAAAGGATATTGGATAATTATTATCACTGATACCTCACGAGAATGGACCAAACCCAAGTGAGAATGCTTTTAAATCACGAAAATGAATTCAATTTACATAAAATTTAACTTAGGGACAGAATCGCTTCTGATGAGATCTGTTAAATCGCATTAGAATTAAATGGAAAAGAGTTATTCGAAAACCCACATTCTGCCAAAAGGCATTATAATACGTGGACGAAGTCGTGGGGTGTAGCTAGTCTCGTACCCCCGAGGAAGTAGGTTATAATAAAATAGGTTTTATCTGATAATTGCTGTACACCAGTGGCGTCCACAGGTTTTCGAGACAGGGTAGGCAACTAAATATCGTATGATTAAACCCCCCCCCCGCCGGTTATACAATCATGCTCACACAAGACAGGTACATGTAATACTTTTCGAAAAGTGCGTTCAAGGATATTGTGGTGTATTCTTTCGCCAAATTACATACACTGACATCTCGCGTATTTTTTGTGAAGTACTTCATCAGCTATTGAATAAGCCAACAAAACTTACAAATAATGAAGGATCAATTATTTATTTTAATAATGAAGCATTAATTTGATGATCCAAATTTCATTATGGAATTGTTAAGTTTAATCAACCTGTTCAAAATCATAATATATTACGAATTTAAGAGCCTACATTATGTCAACAAACAAAACAATAACAAGCGCGGCCGGCTGTGGCCGAGCCGGGCGAGTCTATGCGGTACATTTGTTATTACTACATTACATAATTATTAATAATAAATTAATATGTGAATCAGTACAACCCGAAGTCTAAGTTGATATTTTTAAGAATTATCAAACAAAAACCAGAAAATCAAATAAAAGATCCATTATAGTACATATTTACATTACCTACCTTTTACTTGGGTCAATTCTCGTAACTCGAGTACACCTCTGCCTATGGTAATTACCTGAATCTAGTCCGATAAAGGACATTTTCTTGCGAAATCTTACTGTTTTTACTTTCAACAAACACATAAAATTACCTATTATTCACACAAACTTCACAATCGAATAATATAGGTACTTGTACTAGAAACTGATAAACAAATACACTATTTGAAAAACCTACACATATATTTAACTACTACTACACATTTATGCAACTTTATGTTTAAAACTAATTCCTAATCATTTAAACAAAGCGATCGCACATCACATGAAAACAATAAGGCCGAAAACATTGGAAATGAATTGAAGTCATTACCAATAGTCAATTGAGTGTTTATTATAAAAAATGTAGCTTAAAAACTAAGGTAATGCAGCGTTTAATTTCAAAAAAACAAAGGTTAATTTAGTTAGTCAAATGAAATTGCATCATCGTCTTAAACCAATATTTCATACAAAAAACATTCATTCACATAATTTGAAACGTTGTAAATGGCGCCATCTTGACGTTTCAATAACTTCCTTTTAAACTTTTATAATAATAAAGTTAACTCCTCGTTTAAAATTTCTATAAACCGACAACGCGTAAAAATGTTAAGCTTTAATTAAAACACTTGAAACATATTTGTTAAATACGCATTTATAAAAATACATTCGCATTATATCGAACGAGTTCAGAAGTTTCAACAAAAAATTCAATAGATGGCGCTGGTGTACTCCATTCATCAGTACTTTACGATATACAAATTTTATCAATTTCAAACCTTTTATGATTTAATTGTTTTTAAAAATACAATAACTTGTTGCTGTTTTATTGTTTTAGAATTCTTAATAAAATACGATCGTTTTCCAAGTGATGAACGAACGGATCTCTAATTTTTTAGTTGCTAACATTTTGTCAAGCAACAGGAATTGTGTAATATAATTATGAATGGTTATTCTGTACCGTGACTATGGTCGTGAACTTCACGCATGCGCGGTGCATACTACTGGTACATTACTTTTGTGACGTCACGACTAGCGACCAAGATTTAAGGAATAGCAGCGCATGCGTGGTGCGTGCGGGGCGCATTCATTGCTTTTCAAAGGCGCGTATTTATGTTAGCCGTTTTTTTACAAACTTTTATTATATTATTGGATTTTAATAAACGCGTTTGTACATTTTATGTATGTTATATATTCACGATATTTATAGGTAGGCAAAGCCTTTTCGTCTATATGGACTGCACGCCACTGCTGTACACCACTCGATACTGGTCATCAAAATCGTTTTGGAAACTCGATGAAAACTCGGTTGTCAATAAAGAAGAAAAAATATCTATAAACAAAATGTCAAAATGACACTAATAAAGCTTACACATAAAGCTTACACCGTCGCTAAACCATGTGGCACCATGGAATAACTATTACTCTTAGACTAACGTTGGAATAGCTTAGTCCAACCTTATTCCTTGTTTATTAATACCGAATTTGACTATTCTGAGCCTAAACCATGGAGTAAAGTTATTCTTACTCTAATCTGTGTTTATTAATAAGAGGGTAAATGATTTATTTTCTACTATATACATAGGGGACATTGTGTTAACAACAAAGTTTACTATTAATTTATCCAGGTTTACTGTAGAGAATTTAAAAGAAAACTTTCTTTTTTTTTATGTACTTGCGGTACTAATGTTATCGGATTCTGCAACACTGCACTCTCTTTTTTTTTGTATGCTGGGGTTTCAATTGTTCCTACTCTTTCAGAAGATCATAATGGCCTTTTCTCTAAAAAAAATAACAACCAGGTTAATTATTTATTAACAAAGAAAAAATTACATAAATACCTATTGTTAAATAATTAATAGTACCTAATAGGTATCCTATAGCTATGTACATACATATCATATTATACAAAAGCAAATTTTCATAGGTAATAAATACTTACTTTAATATGATTTAAGAAATTTGTTGTTGTGTGCAGACTTCCCTTCAGTGTTTTTGAACATATCTTACAAACAGCACTTATATTACTTTCATGATCAGCCTTCTTCTTCACGTCTTTAAAACATTGCCTTAATATAAATGGTAGATTAGGGTTATCCCTGGAATAAAATCAAATACGCACTATTTATTTAATCTAACTATAGCCAGTAGCCACTATTCATTAGCTTTACTGGTTTTACATTCATTACTTTGTTGGTGAATGATGACACGTTGACACAAAACATAACTGAAAATTCTTTATGTCCTTTACCTTTCAACTAAAAATGAAATTGGGCTTAGTTAGTACAGTAGATATTAACACTAAGTTCAGTTATTATAGTATTTATATTGCCAGTTTTTTGTAGTAGGTATAAAATTTAAAATCGATTTAAATTAGTCGACGTCTTTTCTTTTTAGTATGCATTTTATTTGTTTATACTATTTTATTTGTATTTCAGTAAGTACTTACATTTTTTGCTAAGTAGAAATGGTTAGACACCAGCCAAATCCACCAAGTCACGTCTATTTAGATTATCTAAATTATCTTGTAGTACGTAACCGTTCCAGGTATAGTGCATAACCATTCCAGTATTATAGAAATAATAACAACACTTCAATATCAGAAAAGTAGGTAATCAAATCAGTAACTACTTCACCAGCACCAGAAAATAAAATCGTCGTGAAATCAATTCGTCGGTGTCAACTATGCGTTTCATATCCATAAATTCATAGCCATAGATAATGTTCGCCGTTTTCGTTGGAAATTGATACTTGTCAGACATTACTTGACATAAGGCGCGCACTCTGATCAAAGAAGAAAAAGATGTCGTGCATGGTTAGCAGGCGCCTCTATCGGTCGAATTCGGCAATACAAGCGTTTTGTTTTGTTTGACTGGTAATGTTAGCTAAACTTAATCAAAGTATTTTGCACTTTAAAATGTATATTAAAAATACAAAATGCATCTCGAAGGGCATTTCAAATAAAATACAAAATACTTTTCACTGAAAGGTATTTAAATACAAAATAGATATTTTGCAAAATAGGTATTTTGCATTTTCTATTTTCATTTAAAATAGAAGTATTACTAATGAATCACATCTCTGTTTTTAAAAAATCGTATTTGTTGTTTATTTATTTTTATTAAGCATTCTGCAATCGCATTTGCCTGCAGTGGCCCTACTCACATCATCTCGATTATAAAATTCTATAATATTATTTATAAATTTGGAAAATTTTTAACAGATTTTTCGTTTCTAACTCTTACACCAATTTGCCTCGAAAATTACGTTTGTGCTTTACTAATCCTCAGCGGATATTTTTTGCGAATTTTTTTGACACACTTCTTTTCTTTATTGTTATCACAAATTTGACACCGCGATTGTCCAACTTTGACACCGTGATAAGTTGTTCTTTATCACCGTACGAAATAACTATAGGAAGGCGTTCTTCTTTAGATTTGCACAATTTTCCATATAAATGGATAGTTACAGTATCCGGAACTTCATTTTAAAAATCAGTTTCAATAGTTTCTGCCCCTGTCGGACTTGGACTTAAAGTCGTCAATTTTATTTTATTAATTGCCTCAATAGTAGCTTTAATAATATGAATTGATTTTCTCATACTCAACTTACACCTATCTAAAGCTGTAACTGCTTGGGCCGTGTTAAATGGCTTTCTCGTTAAAGTTTTACTTATATTGCATTGTCTGCGCTCGGTATTGGGGTAGGCAAAATATATTGTAAATCTATTATATCTGAATCGAAAGATGAATTTTATTGATAAGATGAAGTTGAAGCAGTAAGGGATGCCTAATAATTAACCTAAGATATTCCTAAGGCGAGACCTTTCTCTTTATCGGTTTACTTTTTGTTCACTCCAGCTAAGTGACCAGGCCTATCTGGGTCTCTCTGTCGCTGCAGGTAAATCCAACTTTTATTAATTTAAGAGCATCAGCAAGAGCAATGTCGAACAAATTATCCAAATTCGAAAGAAACTCTTGACGACACCGTTCGAATGAGTCTTGGGTTTCGTTCGCATTTTTAGCAGATTTCTCCAAACTTATTATAAGGTTCTTAGTGTCTTACCACACTTGGGTAATGCTTTAACCCTTTCAGGACCATAAGACTATGGAAGGTAAACTAATTATTTCAACTAGTTTAAATGCTTCATAGAGCGGCTAATAAACATATTTTGTAACAAAAATATTGAAACCTAAATTGGAATTTTAGATTTTATTTGGGACACATATGTCCCTATGCTCATTAATGGTTATGATTAGCAAGGGATTCTACAAAAATAAAACTAAATATTATTATACTTATATTTTTATATGTTATTTTATATTACTTATATTTATCAAAAAAAAATAATTAATAACAAACTAGTAGTTGTGGTACTCAGCGAAACAATTTCTTTCATTAATGTAGCACAGATGAAAGTTACATGAAACACACGTATTGTTTGTACGATTGCCCTTCTTGAACCAATTTACACATCGCTTTCTGATAGTGACGTTTTCCATAGGATGTACAGGTAATTGTCGCTTTAGCGATTTACGTACTGCACTTGTTCTGGAAATAGGAACGTCTCTTTGTCTGTTGGTAAAACCATTGATCAAACTCTGAGCAACGATTTGTCTGAATTGCAAGTTGGTCAAAAGACATCCTTCCACTTTATTTATATTATGAAGCTTCGTGTAAATAATGTACGAGTTATGGACGGATATATCAAAGAAGTCAAAGAACAGCCGAAGATAATATTTGATTTTAGATCTCCGATCTATTTCATAGCAGACCTTACGTTGATCCATGAGATCAACTCCTCCCATGTTTTTATTGTAATGTGATACAATGTTGGGGCATTTCACATTAATTTTCTCCGCAGACCCAACTTGACGACGTTTTACGAAATTAGTTCCTCCTGGCGATAGGAAATTTGTTATCAAATGCACTGTTCTGTTGTCCATCCATTTGATATAACTTATGCCCTGGAAGCTAGTGGCATAAATATCGCTTCGCTTCATTTTTTTGTCTACAGGTGCAGTTTTCTTTTGGAACATACTTCGTAATACGACTGTGTGAGAAAGCAACAGGAAGCAACAGAAACGTAACCTGGATAATTGGTTTACATCAGTGCCATTGGCTACGTGATCCCTACATATTAATTATTGTGGCACAATACGTGCCAACAAGAGAGAGATTCCGAAGAAAATTTAACAGTCATTAGAAAGGAGAGTGGGCATTTCACTTGTTTTGATTCCGCAATGGCATTGATGTCGTTCAAATCAAAGATGAAGAAAATGGTTTATCTTTAATCTACAGCTCATGATTAACCCAGTAACGAAAAACAAGCCAGAAATAATTCATTTTTATAAAAGCATCAAAGGAGCCGTCGATAAAATTTGTGAAATCGGCTTTCGTCAGAGAATAAATACGACCCCATTCATCGGACCAATCTTGGTGCTGACGAGCGAACGCGGGAGCGGACTGCTCCTGCCTGGACACTCCCTCCTAACTCACCCATTAGAGTCTGAACTCTTACTGATTAAAAACCACCCCGTTCCTAACGCTACTCCGAACGCTAATCTTGCAATTCGATGACTTACTCGAAGTTTAGGCGCTTTTGCTGGCACGTACGACTTTAAACCAACTTCGTTTAACCTTCTTCTTAGTGTTCGTTCACTAACACGCATGTTACGCACTTCTTCTAAAAGGTTTCGGGTTTGCACAGCTGTTTGACGACGGTTCCTCAATGTTTGCACCCTTATGAAACGATTATTTACAGCACTGGTTGACGCTTTCTGCCTTGTCCACCTCCGTACGTAAGATGCCGTCTGTCTGTATCGTTTGATACAACGTTGGATCACAGATACTGATACACCCCACGTTCGACTCGCTAAACGGTATGACTTGAATTGCTGGTAAATCACTCATTTCGTATGCAATACAATGTTAACTCTTCAAACAATAACAACGCATATAAGCTAGTACTAAATAAAGATGATCCGTACGCCATAACATACATAAATTTTTTTAAATTAAATTTGGCGCCTCGTTTTCCCCTAATTAAAGGGGGGGATATTTTGCGCTGCTTTATAAAATCAGTCTTAACTCTTATAAAATAATACTGGTGCAATCATACCCCGCATCGTTTAAGGCGCGAATGCTTACTCAATACCGTCAAGCTCTTTAACGCTGAAAAAACCTCGCCGAGATATAATTTTTGGAGGGTCAATACTCCCAAAGACATTTTCCCACTCATAGAAGTTAATGTCTTTTTTTTTATGGCCATTTCCAGGACTTTAAAGACTTAGCCATTGCATCGACAGTAGCGCCTTTCTCATTGAAGTCAATGATGAGACCAGGGTAATAAAATATGATGAGAGACTGTAGTCTCTCATCATATTTTACCACCACAAATGACTCTTTCTCACGTTTCACATCTTTGAATCTCGTTTCTGGTCGAGGTGGATGATCACTCTCCTCTGGGCTGTTGGGCTCTAAAAAGCAACCATCAGGATCATCCGAATCATCGTGTAATGAGTACGCGTCCGAATCGTAACCAGTGCATGGCCTTGAGCATGAGGCAATGTTGTCCTCTGTGCCGTCAAAAACTTCTTCGTTCTCAGTCTCTTCTAACAGCGATACTTCATGAGCAATGCTTTTACCAGCAGCAATTTCAAATTTCTTCTTACGTCTCTTTGGCCCAGACTCTGTGATTGTCTTCCGCTTTGATTCCAGGTGATCTATAAAAGATGCCGATACTATTTCATCTACGGTACAGGGGGGTAGATACCGCATTTGCGGAAACCATTTTTCAAGTTGCTTCTCACATTTGGCTCGATGTTTTCTAAGAGTTTCTTTAGCAAACTCGGAAAAGTTTGTTTCGGTATCGTTGGGTTTCTGGTTCCTTCCGAACTTTCCTTCCATTCAGTTAAAATGTTTCGCCACTCTGCTTTTAATGGACGAAAGAATGCGACATCGAGCGGCTGAGTTATGTGAGTCCTATTTGGCGGCAGGCACACAAAAGCAATGTCGTTATCTCGACAGAGTCTCAGTGTTTCAAGCGATAAATGGGAAGCCAAGTTATCCCCAATCAACATCTTTTTGCCTTCCATTTTCTTAATAATAATAAGCCCGCAGGGCACCTTGAGGCGAGGTGACGGGCATTAGCGACCCCGCGGGCTACCATCATCCCGAGTGCTCCAGGGAGAAGTCACCGTTCCTTATTCTCCGGCTTGCCTTAATTGGCTGGCTGGAGTGAACGATGACAAGGAACAGGTCTCCCACCTCTGGTTTGCCTTCATTGGCCGTCCAGAGTGGAGTCGCGAGAGCAGTGATCCTGCTCGGAGGGTAAGAAACTATTCGTAAGTCGCGAGTGGGCCAAGGATGCAGGAGGCTTCGGCTGGAGCAGATGATCTGAGTAGAAAGCGGTGATAGTTTCTTAACCCTTCAGCCACTCACATTCTCGTTGCCCCTCTGTTGCTATATCTAGCAACCATTCCTGGGGCCCGGTCGGTGAGTTGGCGAGTCTCAGCCTGCCATTTTTACGTGTAAAAATTACATTGTTTCGGCAGGTGCCATAGTCATCCATAGTTCCCAATTTACCAGTCTACCTCCAACCCATCCATAGCCCTACCTTGTTTCCATTATTCACAATAGTCCTACACTAACCGAGGACTATCCTTGGGTGCATTTCCATAGTGCATACATGGATAGTCGCCGGTTTATGTCTCCATTACATTTAGATTAAAGTTGTCTAAAGGGCCTCAGCGCAGTTGGCTTCGGCCCCTCGTACGCCTCCCAAATGACCGGGACCCTGTGGTCTCGTGAATGGTAAAGATAATAATAATAATATATTATTTAACAAACAATGGGGTAGACGACTAATTTTTATTTTAATGTCCGTCTGGTAGATTATTTAAAAACATTAGACACGTATTTTTTATTTTCTTACAGAAACGAATAGTTTCGAAGATATATTGATTTGAAATGTCGCGTGACGTCACTTCTCAGTACATTTTATACTAAGAAATGACGTTTTAGCCCCCACTCCTAAACTTTGATTCGTTTTATCTAAGTATTGTTTTATTATACAACAAAATAAAAAAATACGTGTCTAATATTTTTTTATTACCTAAGTTACGGACTAATTATATTTTTAATTTTCATACCCTGTCATCATCCCAATTAATATATTGCACAATGGGTGGTCTTATCGCACAAGGCGATCTCTTCCAGACAACCTTTGGATGGAGCTGTAATAGGAGTTAGATATGGGTCGTCTAGTGTACAATTTAATGACTTTAAAATAATAATAATGCCGTGTAAACCATAATATGTAAATAATCATAAGATTTTTTAGCCAATCCGAAAATAGCTGGAGATCAAACCAACCTGAAGGGGAGTTGCTCAAGAGTTGCTGAAGACTCAGCAGCTTCTTGATCGTTTTGGTCGCTATTGACTACTGAGTCTTTCTCAAAATTTTCTTCAATTTCAGAAGCAGAATTAGACGTAGTTCCTGAAATATGTTCCAGTCCACAAACATCATTTAGAGATAATTGCGATTAAAGTTCAATCTTGTATTTCTTTATGATATCATTATTTTTTTACTACTTTTGTATGCTACGGATGACAATCGAGTTTTAATTAGACCCTATTTTAGACTTCCAATATACTTTTTTGAATATTCACAAAAATATTACTGTGGAACGTTTTTGATTCATTGCAATTTTCGTGTTACATTTCAAAATTGTATTTATGAACACGTCCCAAACGACATGTATGACAAGAAAATATGAATAAAACCAGATAAAAATATGAATAAAGTTTTATTTAATCTGAGAAATAACTAGACTAAACTAGTTCTTCTTCATCGTCTTCAAAATCAAAGTTTTGTCTACCAGAAAATCCTTCAACATAATCGGGTCCTTCCATGCCCTGCAGGTTTTTGTAAAGGGACAGGTGTAATCCTCAGGAATAAGACTGGACATTGACTTTCTGTCATTTTATTTAGCCTGGGTTATAAGGTTTTTCGTCTGGCCAGAGTGGTATAAGGAGTTCTGAGCCTAAAGGCAGCATGCTTACTTTAAATTTTGGCCCGATGTACAACTCTTGATATTCCTCAATATCATCTAACCTCATGAAGACAGAGTGTATATTATCCTTTTTTAATTGAATATGTTTGGTCCTTAGCCCATAAACTTTAAAGGTGGGTACTGACCAACGTTACAAGGTGTAACGTAACATTCTCATTAATCTCCTTCTCTTTGTTTTGCAACAAGTATGCAGTGTATCTCTGAGTTTGTTTATTTTCTTTTATTTTTCATATCTGCTACATCGAGGGGTTTGTCCTTCTGCGAATTTATGATGGATATCTGTAATCTGTAACTGGTCCGAGGTGGGAGCCTGGAGATCCGTCACACAGGGAATCTTAGTATGGACTCCAGTCTCTCACAAAGGAGTACATTGTTTGTATCTGATTATTGTATCTTATTTCTGTAAATTATCCTTTGTGTAGAGAGATAATAAATAAATTTATTATTATTATTTACGTATATTTATTTAAAATTCTCTATAAATTACATTTTTAAACATTACTTATAAAATAAAAATAATATTTAAAAATATAAAAAATCGGAGCCGACCAGTAGCGGGAGCATGGTCCAAGCTACCGGTGGTTAGGGCTCCAGATCACATGTCGACGACATCGTGAGCTAAGTCTAGATATTTATTATTCCCATGTATTTATTTAAAATTCTCTATAAATTACATTTTTAAATACTACCTCTACTTATAAAAAAATTAAAAAATAATATTTAAAAATATAAGAAATAGGAGCCGACCAGTAGCGGGAGCATGGTCCAAGCTACCGGTGGTTAGGGCTCCAGAGACAGAAACCTCCTCACAATGCGCGCCGTTTCAAGTACTACCTAACGCTAGCCTCCTAAGGTGGTTGTCGAGGCTATTAGGGATAACCCATTGGCCGAGGAGTAACCGATAGAAATCGCCACGGTCAACATCTGCTCCGCGTTAAAAATTCGCCAAAATTCAACGCGTGAAGCTACGTGCGCAAATCAGTTATCAGTGGAATTGTGTTGTGTCAACTCACCAGGATTCATGTGGGCAAGTTCCTGCATCATCGGACTGGGACACAGGAAGACCGGGACTTTGGGGTCAAATAACTCAGCACAGGTCAGTGAAGTCTATCCACAAACACTAATCCTGCGAGAGCCAGCCAAGCTGAATCTACCAACACCTAGATCGCCAAAATCGGAGCAGTGGTTTCGGAGTTATTTGGATCCAGAAATCGCCATAGCACGTGGATCTTAGGTTAAATCTAACCTCAATTTACCACCGCGTGTTCTGTGACACGAGGCGTGACGTAAGGCCGACCATCGCAGCCCTCACTGGAGACTCCGAAGCCGCCCGAGGAATCTGCCTGCGGAAGAAATACCAGCCTGGAGACTTCACTGTGCAACATCAGGCAAGCCCCGAGGGAATTCCTCAACCCTTTCTTATAACCCCCCCGAGTTTGGGCTCACCTGACTTGGAATCCAAAGATCCCACCAGACCCTCAACAATATTAAATATCCCCTCCCCCACCTCAAACCTCTCCCCCCTACTCTACACCTTCCATTCCCTTAAATTAAGTTATTTATCCAATAACTTTCCTGCAAAATCCCCCCCTTGTCGTCTAAACAATCCCCCCAAACCCCCCTTCCCCTCAAAAATTTATTATTTGCCCAATAGCCTCCCCACGAACTGTACAGCACACATAAACTGAAACTTCTACTGGAGCGCACACAGAGCTATCAACATCGAGCTAGCAGCATCGGACTCCCCATCGGACGAGCATTCGCGGAACATCAGCGAACGCGTGAGGTCACAGTTTTAATAATTTAAAAAAAAAAAAGGTTAAGTTAAGTAGAATATAAGTAGGGTCGACCATTAAACATGTCTTCGGCCGGCCTTAACTCCCGTAAACCCGCCACGGAGGCCGCCAAACCAGCAAAATCCCTAAGGGAAAAAATTCTAAAAAACACGGCCAAAGCGGCAACGTCGACGGCGTCGGAGCGACTGCGACGCGACGCGACCAATAGACCAGCCCAAGGCGTCAAAGGCTGCATCGGAACCCGACGTTACAAGATGCGACACCGCCTCACAACATTCCGGCCCGACCGTTTCGGTGTTTGAAACTCCCACCCAACAACTATGTGGAGTTTCCGACATCGTGGTGAATTGGGCGCAATGTGGTATCTAGCCACCACGCCAGATCGTCTCAGACGAGGAAAGCTCGGTTGTCTCCTCAGCGAGCCGGACAGACCGCCCCGAGCGTAAAAGTCTTTTGGACGCCAAAAAGAGTAGAGCACGGGCGTGGAAATGGATCTGGCCACCAGAGAGGCAAATCACCTCCTTCAGAAAGGCAAGGACGCATTGGAGACCGCGGGTAACATGAAGAGGGAGTGCAAGGCCACTACGCATGAATGCCTACAAGGCCTGTACGAGACGGTCCTCTCTCTGGCGGACTCCAGAGCACGCCACAAGTACAACCTCGAGAAGGAGCGCTCCCGGTATGCACAGGAACTCGTTCGAGTCGAAAGAGCTCACTCACGAGAAGTGATGGCCCTAAAAGCTGAGCTGTCCATTGTGCGCACGGACGTCCTTGAAACAAAAAAAGAGGCAAAGGGGATCAGGGAGTGGCTCGGACACGAGACACTGGATGCCTTGAAGGGCATCAAAGAACTAAAAAACGAAATCCGGACTGTGAACATGAGGAACACCAGGGACCAAAACACACGAATCCCTGGGGGAATGACTGTCGCGTCTTGACATACACATGGCCAGCATAAGCAACCAGCTGGACGTGCTCCGAATGGCTCATCAAGAATTGAGCACAGATCTCTCACAGCAAAAACCGGACCCCGGTGCCTCATTGCGGGAGATGGACGAGCTCTTTACCGGAAAACTGGGGGAAGAAATGTCAAAAATGCAGGTCCTGCTGCAGGAAATAAAAAACAGGCCGGTTGAGGTCTCCCCCCAGATCCAACCTTTACAAATAGAAAGATCGATAGAACGCCACACACTACCACTGGCAGAAAGGCTGGAAATCGTATCGGCAGACATACGCGTGCTGCGTAATAGGGACCCGCCAATCGTAGTCCCGACGGCGCCCAGTCTGGATGCGGAGATGGCGGTCGTCGAGGTAAAGAGGGCACTCGAAAAGATCGAAAAAGGGATGGCAGACCTGGGCAAACCAGACCGGCCACCACAGCAAGAACAAGGCCCGAAAACTTTTGCCCAGGTCGCAAGCACGCCAAAGCCCCCGAACCAGACGAAAGGTCCGAACCACACCCTGATCATTTCCTCGACAGACCCCCAACACACCGGGGACAACGTAATAGAGAGGATCAGGGAAGCCCTGGACTTGAAATCGACGGGAGCCAGGGTGGACGCAGTACGCAAGGCACGAAACCAAAAAGTAGTCCTGCGATGCGCGAGCAAAGCTGACTTGGGCTTGGTAAGAGACCAGTTCAAGTCCAACAAAGGGCTAAGGGTTCAGGAACCCAAGCCACAGAACCCGCTGGTCTGCGTGAAGGGTGTCCTCTCCAGCTACGGCGACCAAGAAATAGTGGATCTCCTAAAAGCACAAAATAAACACCTGCTGCAAAAAATCGCAGTAGGTGAACAAACAATCAAGATGCGATACAGGAAGCGCGCGAGGAATCCCCATGAATGCCACCCTGTATTGGAGCTCTCCCCAAAGCTCTGGCAGTGCTTCACACAGGCACAAAAAGTTCACGTGGGCATAAAGAGGTGCACCGTCGAGGACCAGTCCCCCCTAGTACAGTGCACAAAATGCCTCGGATACGGGCACAACAGGTCCATGTGTACGGCTTCGATAGAAGTCTGTAGTTACTGCAGTGGAACGCACAATGGACGGGAGTGTCCCAGTCGTACAGAAGGCAAAGAACCCACGTGTGCCAACTGCAAAGCGGCAAAAAAGGAGGGAACAGATTTGGCCCACACAGCATTTAGTGGGGACTGCTATGAGCGCCAGAGATGGGATGGCATAGCGAGATCCCGTGTATCGTATTGCTGAGGAGGACGACACAGCAAAAACCAGCCAACCAGTCGCCCCCGAAAACACTAAACCACCGACAGCGAGATTGCGCTTCATCCAAGTCAATCTCCAACGCTCCAAGCTGGCCACAGAGGAACTACATATGGCGGCCCAAGAAAAAGGAATTGGTGTAGCACTTATTCAAGAACCATACGTGGGGAAAACAGGTGTTATGAAACAATTCCCGGGCACACAAGTCATCCATTGCACCATAAATCGCCAGAAACCTGTAAAGGCGGCAATAGTCGTCTTCGGTAACACCTTAGAGGTCATCCACGACCCTCAGTTAGTCAGCGAAAACATCGCCGCTGTTCTACTAAAAATAGGTCAGCTAAGCTTAGGACATGAGGTGATCGTCTATGAAGACAGAGGGGAGACTCTGAGTTTTCTCAAAACTCTCCGAGATCCAGCAGCCGGCGCGACGAACACCGCGACAAGTTCCACCACCCTGAGCGGATGAGAAAGGGCCCAGCAAAAGGCAGCAGCTGAGAAGGCCGCAAAGGAGCAGGCCAAAACCACCAGCCCTGAGAACCGAGTCCGGTCGAGGAGTCGACTGAAGGCCATAGGCACTTTCCTCAGTGCACTGCTCCCGAGTACAAGCCACAGCTCCACACCCACGAAGCAGGAGTCAGCCCTCAAAAGGTTCTTCAGAAGAACACCAGAAGGACCGAAAAAGCCAGTCCCTGTACCAACAAGAGCCGACAAAGGGCACGTCAGCCCACCGACCCTCGCAGTGAGTTCGGGCATCACGGACCACGTGGAGAGCGCTTTCCTCGAGTACGTAGCAGTCGTGAGAGCTACCAAGTAGGTCAATCTCATGACATGCAGAAAAATTATGCTGACCTTCCAACGTCAGACGGAGGGCCTGCTAAACGTCCTACTCGAGGAGGCGGGGGCGGCCATATATGACAACGACACTTCCAGAGTTATCGCAGATGTCTGGGTCGTATATGGCAGCCTACAGCGCGACTTCCGGCTTCGTGGCGCTGGATGAAGTGGAAACTGAGCGCTCGGGGGTTTTGAAGTTCCATACTCCGAACGGGGACCCAATGTTGGTTGCCGCCAAATGCACCAAAATCATGCTGGAGGACAGGATCCTGGAGATGGCGAGGTCCATCACAGGGTCTCCGGATAGGCCGGCGGAACGAGGGGGTTGGGCGGTGCCCAGCATTCAATGGATAAATGGGGTTCCGGGCTGCGGCAAGACTACCTAGGTGGTGCGCAACTTTAATAAGGAGAAAGAGGTCATAGCAACCACGACCACTGAAGCTGCTAAAGACCTAAGAAAACGACTCACAGGGACTCTGGGGCACCAAACCAAAACAAGGGTGCGCACGATGGCTTCAATCTTGGCTAATGGTTTCAAAGCTGAGGAGACCTACCACCGCATCACGGTAGACGAAGCATTGATGAACCATTTTGGAGCCATCGTCATGGCGGCAAGGTTGGCGGGTGCGAGCGAGGTGGTCCTCGTGGGGGACGTTAATCAGCTGCCGTTCTTGGACAGAATGAACCTATTCCAAATGAGTTACTCGCGTCCGAGTATGGTGGTTGGCATCACTCGGGAGCTGCTTTGCACGCATCGCAGCCCGCTGGATGTGGCCTTCGCTCTGAGTGATATATACTCCGGAATATACTCCTCAAAGGCGACGCTGTCAATGGCTCACTCCTTAAAAACCGTAAGATACACAGGCGCGCAAATACAAGCTGCCGCTCAGAATACCCTGTTCCTGGCGCACACACAAGAAGAAAAAACACTTCTAATCAACCAGGGATACGGCGTCGGAGAAGGCTCGCGCACACTAACAATACACGAGGCCCAGGGTTTGACATACGACAGCGTTGTTATAATTAACACTATGTCCAGGAGGCTGGCGATTCACGATAGCGTCTCCCACGCAGTTGTGGCGGTGTCAAGACATACAAACGAATGCGTCTACTACTCTGATGACGCCAATGACGCTACGGGCCGCTTTATAAAAAAAGCAATGTACGCGTCGACAAAAGCAGTCGTCGAATACAATCTGAAGACGGCCATAAAACATCGCGACATACTGATAATGAACAAATTGCTGGGACTGGCGGACTCCTTGGTCGGTGGTGGGAGTAAAACCAAATAAAACAACCAACTGGTGTGGTATAACATGTAAATAAAATATGCAATAATAAACTAAAATAATATATGTATATAGATTTATAAAACACCTATAATAATAATAAAAAAAAAAGAATACAGAGATATACCACTGTGTAATAAAATATATGAAATCGTATTTACAAAATAGGCGAATGTATGTGGAAATCAAAACCGTTGACGAGAATAATCATGAAGTGACACACAGATCCAAAATGAAATATGTAAAACGTGGTGTGCCGCAAGGGTCGATTCTAGGTCCTATACTTTTTATTGTTTTTACTAACGACTTACTAAATTATATGAATGAAACCCAGCCAAATGAGAAACTGGTTGTCTTCGCAGATGACACAAATGTAATAATATATAATATAATTGGAGCAAAGGTCATAGCGGAACTTACACTAAAGACAAACATTGTTATAGAAAAACTTTGTAAATGGTTCGCAGCTAACAATTTACTGCTCAACACGAAGAAAACAAGCCTCATGGTATTTAAAACTACAACTCGTAACATTGACAAACTAAATGTGCAAATAAATAATGACGATATTGAAGTAGTGGAGAAGGTTAAATTCTTAGGTATTAATATAGACTCCCATTTAAATTGGAAACCAGAACTAGCCGTAATCGAATCATCCATATCGTCCGCTTGTTATGCTCTTAGGAGTCTTAGAGACAATTTGGGTACGGACGAGTTAAAGGTGGTTTATTATGCGCTGGTTGAATCCAAAATTAGGTATAGCATCCTGCTGTGGGGAAATAGTTACAGGTACAATTGGCAGAAAGCTTTCATCTTACAGAAACGAGCTATAAGGATAATAGTGCAAATCCCACAGGATGTATCATGTAGAAAATATTTTAAAAAACTATCAATATTAACAGTTCCTAGTCTATACGTACTGGTCCTTCTGAGTCTTTTTGCCAAGTATATACACGAACACGAGTCACAAGAGGAACGCGTGATTAGGGAGGCCACACGAAGGAAAATGTTTAAGCAACCGGTTGCTCCTAAATTGAATATAGTGGAACATTGTTCAAAATACCAAGCTGTAGACATATTTAATAAGTTGCCTTCTGATCTAAAGACCTGTGTTTACAATACCCACTTGTTTAAGGCAAAATTAAAGTCTTTCTTATTGGAAAAATGCCTGTACAATTTGACAGAATTAATACCACAGAATTATTAAAAAAAACTGTGTTGATGTCTCTGTGACAATTTGACCCTCAATGTAGCCTTTGACATTATTTTGAAACTGTGTGACATTGGTTTTTTGTTTAGGTTTTGATTGTATATCATATTATAATATTTTAACAATATGTGTGACAATATGTGCATTATATTTTGACTAATCTTTGACATTATTCTGAATTTCTGAAACTGTATATTGATTGCATTGATTAGATTCTTGAACTTATAAACCGCCTTGCTTAGAAGCCTAAATTAATGAAATTCTATTGTTTTATTTTTGTGTATGTGGTTATGTTTTCGTAATGTGAATTAGCTTATCTCTTTTTTTGTACCTATATTAAATTCAGACACAATGTAAATTGTTAAATGAATAAATGAATGAATGAATGAATATATATATAGAGGTATATAAAAAAAAATAATAATAAAAAAAAAGCTAAATAAAAAAAAATTAAAAAAAAAATAACAAAAAAAAAGCACTAATAATGAGCAACTGTGAGCTCATGCTAGATTAAGACTAGTTTAAGTATAGTTTATACATTATAATTAAGCCCTCTTAGTCCGAGGGGATATCCTTTACTGTACCAATATAAAAACACAATGTAAACAATTTATTACAAATATTAAAAAAGAGCGCGGACGCATATGTCTGCGGCAATCGTTTTATTAAAAAAAAAAAACACCATTGGCCGACACGACTATCGGCACAATGATAGCCGAATCTACATTCCACATGTCGACAACCTCGTGAGCCAAATCAAGATATTTGATTTGTTTATCTTTTTCAGCTTTCACGAGGTTCTCAGCATGAGGAATAGTGATATCGATTATCATCGTGCGGCGTACTTGTCGGTCTATCACCACTATATCAGGTTTATTGGCTATAATAGTCCTGTCAGTGATGACAATTTGACCCTCAATGTAGCCTTTGACATTATTTTGAAACTGTGTGACATTGGTTTTTTGTTTAGGTTTTGATTGTATATCATATTATAATGTTTTAACAATATGTGTGACAATATGTGCATTATATTTTGACTAATCTTTGACATTATTCTGAATTTCTGAAACTGTATATTGATTGCATTGATTAGATTCTTGAACTTATAAACCGCCTTGCTTAGAAGCCTAAATTAATGAAATTCTATTGTTTTATTTTTGTGTATGTGGTTATGTTTTCGTAATGTGAATTAGCTTATCTCTTTTTTTGTACCTATATTAAATTCAGACACAATGTAAATTGTTAAATGAATAAATGAATGAATGAATGAATATATATATAGAGGTATATAAAAAAAAATAATAATAAAAAAAAAGCTAAATAAAAAAAAATTAAAAAAAAAAATAACAAAAAAAAAGCACTAATAATGAGCAACTGTGAGCTCATGCTAGATTAAGACTAGTTTAAGTATAGTTTATACATTATAATTAAGCCCTCTTAGTCCGAGGGGATATCCTTTACTGTACCAATATAAAAACACAATGTAAACAATTTATTACAAATATTAAAAAAGAGCGCGGACGCATATGTCTGCGGCAATCGTTTTATTAAAAAAAAAAACACCATTGGCCGACACGACTATCGGCACAATGATAGCCGAATCTACATTCCACATGTCGACAACCTCGTGAGCCAAATCAAGATATTTGATTTGTTTATCTTTTTCAGCTTTCACGAGGTTCTCAGCATGAGGAATAGTGATATCGATTATCATCGTGCGGCGTACTTGTCGGTCTATCACCACTATATCAGGTTTATTGGCTATAATAGTCCTGTCAGTGATGATAGACCGGTCCCAGTACAATGTGATATGGTCATTTTCCAGAACTGGGTTGGGCACATACAGTATGTGCAGTAAGGACTCCTTCGCGATGGCAGAGGGGACTTACCGCTGCAATGTATAATCTTTGAAATTACGTAATCTTCTGTAGTGTATAATCTTTGAAATAATAATCTATATCTAATTATCAATAATGTCGTGGTGGCCCCGAGGTTAAAGATGCTCGCTTCTTATGCACGAGGGTGCGGGTTTGAAACCTACTAACGGCAAGTACCAATGTGACTTTTTCCTAGTTATATGTACTTTCTAAGATTATCTAGACACCACTGACAAACGGTGAAGGTAAACATCGTGAGAAAACCTGAGCTTATAATTTCTAATTATAAGTTTAAAATCGCCAACCCGCATTAAGCAAGCGTTGTGATCAATGCTCAAACCTTCTCCGTGTGGAAAGAGGCTTGCCTAGCAGTGGGCATTTATAGGCTGTTAAAGATGAATAATCAATAATATATAATAATATAAGCCCGCAGGCACCTTGAGGTGAGGTGACGGGCATTAGCGACTCCGCGGGCTGCCATCATCCCGAGTGCTCCAGGGAGAAGCCACCGTTCCTTATTCTCCTGCTTGCCTTAATTGGCCATCCAGAGTGGAGTCGCGAGAGCAGTGATCCTGCTCGGAGCTGCTCGGAGGGTAAGAAACTATTCGTAAGTCGCGAGTTGGCTAGGGATGCAGGAGGCTTCGACTGGAGCAGATGATCTGAGTAGAAAGCGGAGGTAGTTTCTTAACCCTTCAGCCACTCACATTTTCGTTGCCCCTCTGTTGCTATATCTAGTAACCATTAATTAGTAGGTATCCCAAAATAGAGGTATAGGTAAAACCCAGCACAAAATATATTTTTGCTAAAATGAGATTCAGTTGTAACTGGAAATTTTCGGTCACATTTCTCACGAGGCGCAGAGAGATTAGCAGAGAGATTTATGTTTGTTTGTATGTTTTAATTAAAGCAAAATTTAGTAGGTAGTACCTATCATAGTAGTACCATAGTTTTAATCACGGAACAGATAAAACAGTGGAAGTGCAATGCACCGAATTTACTACTGGAACCGCTGCCGCCAAATTCACACATAAACGACAATCATATAATACCTCTACATTACAAATAAACAATTCGTTTGATTGGTAGTTTCAAATTTTATCAAAACTCGCCTATATCACTGACTTAGAAATAAACCCTGATCCAATACATATAAGATTTATTTTGCTTTAGCGGCAGAACGTATTTGTAATCTATTGTCACGCTAGATTCTATTAAAATTTCCGTTACTCGACCATAGATGGCGATATTTTTAAAGTTTGCAGTTATAAACTTATGGCAGTTGTTGATAGGGTTGACATTTGCGTGTTCGGTCAATTTCTGCTGCTATTCAGTCAAAGCTTCACCACATTGATTTATTTATCGATATCGATAGATATGTGATTGATTCAATTCGTGTGGTAGTATATTTATTTATTTGGTACAAAATCATTTTAAACCATTAGTAAAGTAGACAAATGAAGAGGTATATATAAAATTAAATAAAAATGCTGGTATGTATGAATATAATTATAGATATGTTAATATAAATTTACAGATATTCACAATAAAACCTTAATTGTTAGCTCCACCCTGTGCCCTAATATTACAGAAAAAAAGTTCTAAATGATCCTGGCTTAATGTATAAAAAGGTTAATATATCAAAATTTTGGTTTTATTTGAAATGATTGCTCGTTGGCCGAGCGGTCGCAAGTGCGACTGCCGGGCAAGGGGTCTCGGGTTCGATTTCCGGGCCGGGCAAAGTATTACTGGGTTTTTTAAAAATTCTCAGTAGTAGCACGGAGTCTGGAATTGTGCCCGGTATATGGCAATAGGCTCACCCCCTATCACATGGGACTCATAACATAAATAGTGAAAAGTGGGTGTTATATTGTAGAGGTATAGTGGCATAATGTGCACCTCTGCCTGCCTCTGTTTTGGTTTTAATCAAACTTGAATATAAAGCTTTGATACACCCCAAGAAGCCCAAGAATCCGGGTTTTCTTCTACTATTTATTAAAAAAGTACCATCCACCATTCTTAAATTGTTAATCTATTCCGATGCTTCACCCCTCTATATTTCAAGAACATGGATATTTTATTTTTTGTTGTTTACGGGTAATTGAAGCAAGATAAAAATATACGTGTTTTATAGTTTTTCATTTATTTAATTATTTGCCAAAGAAAAAAGAAAAACAGGGTGTGTTGCCTGGAAGCAACACTGGGTTATAAGCTTAAAAACTATGCATATAAGAGGAAGTTATGAGAGGTGGAAGTTCCTGAAACAATTCTTTGGTTTTGGTATAGCATAGAGCAACCCCGCATTTTTCGCATGTATTGTGAGTAAATCCAGTACACTTTGGGAACTTGCACCTGATTTTTTTGTCAGACCATTGAGGCCAGTGTCCAATCTGGTCTTGCCGTACTGCCATAGGAGGTGCATGCTGTGCAGGTCCTTTGTGTTTTTTTGCTTGTCGACGACTAGACATACTAGGCTTTACACCCAATTTACAAAGAGTTACTGCAACATCTAGACGAAAATCTGCTGAAGATAAACGACATGACTGGCCTTTGTCTTTACAGACTCTTTTATAAAGCAGCCATGCGTTTGCCATTGTGAGATACAAGTAATGATAGAATAGACGTATTTGCCATCTTTTGCTACACAATTGTATCTTGTATATCCCCATGATGCTGTCAATCAGGTCAACACCACCCATGTGGCGATTATACTCTCCTACAACGTTCGGTAGTTTTATGCTCACGTACTTAGAGTTCTGTTTGTCCCATCGACGAACATCAGTTTCAGGCTGTATTCCAGCAAAAGTAGAAGCCAGAGTGACAATTTTGTTATCTTTCCATGCCACATTCGATATGTCGGTGCCGTTGAGGTCAGCTACATATTCTTCTGAATAACCTCTGGTTTTTTCAATATAACCTTTTCTGGCAGCAACTTACATTCTGGGATTCTATTTCTTCTTATGGTACCAAGACTGAGAATGCCTTCTTTGGCCAAATACTCCAACAGACGAAGAGAGATAAAATAATTGTCAAAATACAGTTAGGTAAAGTCACCAATCATGGACAGTATAAGCAATTTTTTTTCGTTTTCGCTTCGTAGTTTTTTTATTTATTTCGGTTTAATACTCAGTACAATAAAATATTACAAAAAAACAACACCCCTACTTAGACACCAGCAATGGACAGTAATAATCCAGTGTAGGACACCCAATTATTGACATAATCTAATTATGAACATCCATTAATGGACAGTAGGTAATACAACAACAGTACAATAGTAGTTTGAACAACTAGGTAGTTATCGAAATATAAATAAGTAATCAAGTAAAAGACAAAAGTATTCGTTATTAACGAAATGCTTCTCTTTACGCAATCCGGCCAACTATGTTATTAATAAAAAATAAAAATAATCGAACATTACTAACAATATCAAACAACAACAATAGAAAACCGCTATAAAAAGTTATTTGAATAAAAATAATCGAACATTATTATCAATATCAGTCTTCGATATGTAGTCAACATTAGAAAACCGCTATAAAAATCATCATTTCGTCTTAAACCAACTTTAAACAAAATAAAACATCTTCGCACAATCATTAATAAAAAACAATTAGGACATAAGACTCGAACTTAAATGTCTTTCACTACTATTATTTCACAAAAATCACTTTATTTTGCATTATGAACATATCGAGACAACTTTCCTGGGAATTACTGTAGACGACAAATTGCAATGGGGTCCTCACATTACATCATTAGCGGGACGATTGAGCTCTGCAGCTTATGCTGTCTGGAAGATACGACAGTTAACTGACATTGACACGGCAAAACTGGTGTATTTCAGTTACTTTCATAGCATTATGTCGTATGGCATTTTGCTGTGGGGACACGCTGCTGACATTGAATCTATTTTTATCTTACAAAAGCGCGCCGTCAGAGCTATCTACAATCTAGGTCGTCGCGAATCTCTCAGAGAAAGGTTTAAGGAGATCAACATTATGACCGTTCCATGTCAATTTATCTATGAAAACATCATGTATGTTAGGAAAAACCTACAGTTATTTGGTAAAGTGTCTGACAGACACCACTATCAAACTAGACATGGGAATAGATTAAGTCAGCCAATTTCGAGATTAGCGAAAGTAAGTAAATCGTTCATGGGATTCTGTGTTAAATGTTATAATAAGATACCAGGCGATGTACAACAACTAAATGAATCCAAATTTAAATTATGTATAAAGAAAACTTTATGTAGACAAGCATATTACAAACTTAATGAATATATAGAGGATAAAAATGCTTGGATGCAGGCTTTTTTTTTTTTTTTTTTAAGGGGGGAAAATCATCGAATGACTTCTCCCGCCTGGGTGAGGCGGGAGGGAGTGTCAGACTCTTACTGACTAAAAACCACCCCGTTCCTTCTCCTGCACGTCGAGCCGGAGCCCCGGTTACCCGTTAGGTTCTCCGCGACTCCGAATCGGCATCGGCCGTATTGGGCCCCATCTGTGGTGGTCTGATGGCTCTTTGAGGCGCGCGCGGAACGCGACGCGCCGTACGCTCGGGTCTGTTTCTGGTCGGACGGGGAGCCACCCATGCTCGCCGTCCGCAGGCCCGCGCTTACGGTGGCCGGAGATCGTCTCGCGATCCCCGACGCCCGGTGTGTCCTTCGCGATGGCTGGGTTGCGAGGAGGCAGCGCTTCGCTGCCTCACGCGTCCCGCCTCCTCCTTAGCTAGCATCACTGCTTCGCAAAAGGAGGAGACGGCATCCCAGTCCCCCTCGCTCCGCATCATGGCCTGCACTAGGCCCGGACGCGAGAGGTCGCCATCGCCGATCACTTCCCTGAGGACACGGCGGTGCTCAGCCCACGAAGGGCATTCTCCCACCGTGTGTTCCACCGTGTCCTCAGGGCGGTCCTCGCAGTGATGACACCCGGGCGTTTCCTCCCGCCCCATCAGACACAGGTACCTCCCGAAACTTCCATGTCCGGTGAGGACCTGCGTCAGGCGGTAGGTGAGGACGCCGTAGCGTCTCTCAAGCCACTCCTCAAAGAGGGGACTTACCGCTGCGATGGCAGCGAGCCCAGCCCTCGGTTGCGACAGTCGTTGCTGCCATTCCGCCATGAGATCGCGCCGGAGCTCATCCCGCCACGCACCTATTTGGCGCGGCAGCGGGGTTTCGCCCCGGCGACGTGCCTCCGCGCGCATGCCGTACACGCGCGCGAGCACCTTCGCCTCCAGATCCCACGGCGGTAATCCGGCAAGGAGGTTCGCCGACTCCCCAGAGATCGTGCGGTATCCGCGGATCATTCGGATCGCCATGACCCTCTGTGCCATGAGCAGCGTCCGAGCGGGACGCCGCAACAGGTTTGGCGCCCAAACAGGGGCGCCGTAGAGGGCCATGGACCGCACGACCCCGGCGTATAACCTCCGGCAGGAGGCGTTTGGCCCCCGAGGTTGGGGAGGATGCGTTTAAACGCAGCCCCCGTCCTCTCCAACTTTGGGGCCAAACGTCGGAAGTGTTCTATGAAGTTCCACCGACTGTCGAGGACGAGTCCTAGGTACTTCATCGTCGTCTCGACGTCGATGGTAACTCCTCCCGCCGTTATTTGGGACCCACCCGGAGGTGGCGCGTTCCCGCGGCCATGAAAACACATGGCCTCGGACTTGTGGAGCGCCACCTCGAGTCCCAACTGCCGGATTCTCTCAACGACTGTCGCAACCGCTGTCGCCATTAAGTCGGCCGCCGCCTGGTGTGACCTCCCGTGCGCTAGCACCAGCGTATCGTCGGCGTAGCATATTGTGCTAACGCCGTTCGGGAGGTCGGTGCGCAGCACCCAGTCATAGCCGATGTTCCACAGGAGCGGCCCCAGAACCGAACCCTGTGGAACACCGCGTGACATCTCTCGCCGGTTCCACTCGCCCCGGTGACCGGGGTAGCTGACGGACCTGTCCGTCAGGTAAGCCTCGATTACACGACGGAGGTAGGTAGGCACCCGATGATATCGGAGTGCCTCCAAGATGCAGCTCCAGGGCAGGGAGTTGAAGGCGTTGGCGATGTCCAGAGACACCGCCACTACGACCTTACCCCTGGACACTGCAGTCCCCGTCGTGAGGTCTCTAACGCGCATGATGGCGTCCACCGTGGAGCGCCCTCTGCGGAAGCCGAACTGGCCGTCCGACAAGTCCGGCCCAATGTCCGTCAGGTGCGCGACGAGGCGGTTCGAAATGATTCTTTCGAAGACTTTCCCCACCTCGTCGAGCAACACTATGGGCTGGATGCAGGCTAGTCCGGCTCCACAGGATAACTAAAAACACTGTTGTTTTAATGAAATCGTAAATAATACAGCCATATTGCTAAATTGTATATTTTTTTAACTTATATAACCAATGTAAATGTGAGAGCCCTGTAATTAACTTAATATTAAATTAGATTAGTGGAATTCATTTGTGTTAGCTTGGAGTTGTCATGCTCTCTCAAAGGTCTCATTGGCGGTGGCGCGTGCAGTGGATCGCTCGATTCCCTACAATATGGTTGAGTTGGGCGGTGCTGGTGTACGTGTCATGTTCGTAAACGGGCGCCGTCAACTGGGACTGGTCGGCTCCAGACTGTATTATTGTTCTTAAGGTTATTTTCTTTCTTGATCACTTTGACTGGATTTTGGTGTTACATTGTTCTCGCACAATCCAAACAGCAAAACTATGTAACTAGTAAATTGTATTGTGAACCTGATTGAAAAAGAGTAACCTATGGAGTTTCTTGCTCGTTCTTCTCCATAGGAATCTACACCTTGGAATGAGCAAATAGCCACACTTTTAATATTAATTTTATTTTGACGTTCAAAAGTGCCATTCTGGCCTAATTGAAATAAATGATTTTGACTTTGACTTTGAACAATCTAACGTTATCTTCTTACACAAATAAGTTGAAATAAACCTTTTTAAACTGTCAAATACCAAGCGGTCACCGGTGACCGCAACCTATTGTTCTATAATTGTGTCTGCAAAACCGGTATTCGACGAGTTAAAGGTTAAAAATAGAAATTACAAATTCAAAACATTCTTATTCAACGGAGATCTATGTCTTCTCTGAGTTTTCACAGAACTATTGATAAATATCTGTCTAAAAATATTGTAACAAATAATATATAGTTATAAAACCTCCCAAAAAGTAACATCTTCTTACTATAATAAATAAGAATGTATTGCAATTGAAAACTTAACATATAAATGGTAAATATTTTTCCATTTCAGGTACTTTAAAAAAGCCCCTATTGTTGATAGTTTTAGGCTTTTGAATTTTTTCCATTATAGCTTCCCTATTATACCAAATTTGATCTGGAGTGTCGGGCCACCGAAATATATTTCCTCTTGATAGAACCATTGTACTTATTTCGTAAGTATTGTTATCAATATTTTTAATCAACCCGGGAAAGTATTCTCCTTCGTATTTAATTATAACATATGTATTTTTCTTTAGTGACTGCAAGGATAGGTCTTTTAGAGGAATATTTTCATCTGACTCTAGTGATTCAGTAGTGTGTTTTGGGCAGTTTATCTGGTCGTCTTCAGACAACTCTAAATCTTGGTCACTTTCTTGATAGGGTATATCATTTTCTTCTGCTGATGAACTAGATGATTCAATTCTCTTTCTTTTGTTACTTACAGTTTTTGTTATTTTCTTTTTATTTTTAACTTTCTCTCGTTCTTCAGATGTCTTCTTTTTTATTAGTTGTTTTTCTTGTCTTTCTTTCATTCTTTTGTTTTTCTCTTCTTCCTTCTGTTTCTTTTCATTTTCTTTCTTAATCATATATGCTCTCCAAGTCGCACCAGTGATTGCCGAAGGAAGACGTTCCTTACTACGCCTTTTTTTCATTTCTAGTTCTGGCCAAAATAAAGCACGCTTAAATGGCGATGGAATATTTTCATCCATTACAGGTAACAGGTTCAATATTTTCCTCTATTATATTTTGGGAACTGGAAGACAAGGATTGTGCTATAGTGTCATTTGCTTCAGGAGTGAAAACTTTGTTTGGAGTAGTACGCATTGCTTGCTGGGCAATATCTTTGGAAACCGTTTTCGATAATTCTAGAACGGATTCAGGTCTTCCGATGTCCTCTTCTTGTAAATCTGGATTGCTGTATTCTGTACAAACTTGTGACGTACTTGGTCCAAAGTACCTTCCCTGTATATTTTTTGTAATTAATGGTTTGTCAGAGATGTGGTCAGAGACGTCCAATACATGTTCAGGTAAAGTAGAAATTGAATTGTCGGCCACGAATGCCTCAGGTGTTTGTGGTGGCAATGATTCGGATTCTGTTACATGTTCAGGCTCTGAAGAATGCGAGACTTGCTCCGTGATAGTTGCGGCAACTTTCTGGGGTAAATTTTCATTTAAATAGTCTTTAGTTTTAGCCCAGATGGTATATAACGACAGATCTTCATTTGGAAGCTGGTCCTCAACGTTAGCTCTGGGCATATAGTACAGCCTGGTGAATAACTTCAATTTTTCATTTGTGAACAAGCTTCTTATTTCTGATTCCAAGATATTCATAAACTGTTTTGTCGCGTCAATTTTTTTTTCTAATGCTGATGTGGAAACTGTAGCACGATTATGTGAACTTATTTTGTTCATATCGACGTATTCTGGACCAAAGGGGAAAAGCCCACTTTTTCGAAATCCGTTTCTTATTGTATCAGTGGCAATGTTTCGCAAAGCTGCCTCAAAGTTTGGAGCAAAATGCTCTCTTTTCATTGTTTGTTTTGGATTATCGATTTTCCAACTTTTCACTTGATTCTGCCACGATACCTTTAAAGGCCTGAACACCGCAACATCCATTGGCTGAAGTAGATGTGTCGAGTTAGGATATAGAGAGATAACTTCAATCTCATTAGCTTTACAAAAATCTGATAAATGCAGGGTCATGTGTGATCTATGACCATCCAAGAATAATATGACTGGTTTAGGTATATTATTTTTTTCAATCCATGGATTGAATACATTAGTGATGTATTCATAAAAAGTTCTTGCACACATCCAGCCTGTATCTGACCTGCCTATGCACCAATCTTTTGGTACGCTATTAGCAATTACGGCAGGTAAACGCTCATAGGGGTATACTATCATTGGTGAAGCTAAAACTCCAGCAGCGTTCCCAGTAACCAACACAGTTAAATTTTCTTTCTCGTCTCCTGATGAAGTATAAACATTTTTTTCGCCTTTGCGCACTAGGACTCGTCCAGGTTTTGGTTGTAAATAAAATGCGCTTTCATCAGAATTGAAAATTCTTTCAGGGTCATTTATCACTTCAAGCAAGCCTTTATTTTCAAGGTAACTTTTTATTACATCAAACCAACGGAGTATGTCATCTTCTGTGACCTCTTCTCTCGCTTTGCTTAAATTCTGCGCTGTGCGTTCAGAGAGATCTGGATGCCTTTTTAAAAACAAAGAGTACCACTTTTTTCCTGGCCGATTGTTTGTGAACGGACAGGAATCTAAATTTTTCTCAGATATTATTTTCTGGACACTATCAAGCAATTGCTCTTTGGTCACAGGGAAATGTTTTTCAGCCATAAAGCATACCCATCTCACTAGTATATTTTCTTCCTCATGTGAAAGTACAGTAGCTGGACCAAGATTACAATCAACAGGGCTTTTTCCGGTGATTTTATTATGCAAAGTAATCCTTGGGACACCATATCTTGTAGCTGCAACAGATATTTTTTCTCCTTTTCTTACTTCTTCGATAGCCTTGGCCATTTGTTCTGTTGTGTAGTCTTTTCGTGGTGCCATTTCTAGGATAAAAATAAATTTATTTGTATTAACAATTACGTTGAACCTATTATCGACACCTAGTCATGGACAGAATGTTCATTATTGGATAGACTAATAATTTATTGCAGACTTCTAGAGAAACATGAAAATATAGTAGAACAGATGTATAATACATGAAAAACAATACAAATAAAGAAGTTTACTTTATGGACACTCTGTCCATGATTGGGTGTACGTGCGTGGATAATATCCAGTTATGGACACCGGGAAATTTTATGTTTAGAATACCAATGGCATTAAGGTTATAATATAAGAGTAATGTATTACTATTGATAAATCACTAAATAAAATGATTTTTAACAACGACAGTACATCTAACACAAAATAAAATGTTTAGTGAACTTACTTGCATTGCGATCCTTCTAATAAATTACGATTACCGACACCAAATGACACCGCAAAACTAACAATCGATATGGCCGCAATCAAAATGGCTGCCGGCTGTCAAAAACAGTTGTTATGACATTTAGAATATTGGCACTACTGATCAGTGTTGTTATTTGAAAAAAAATATTTCACATTAGCTTAATTTTGGAGGTAAATTCAAAAAATGTCCATGGCTGGTCCGCGTCCATGATAGGTGCCGTTACTTTGGTAATTTTGATGCTTTGGTATCATACGTGCTAACCTCATGACGACGTTGGATGCTGCACCCAAATCTGGCTCTTCTGGAAGCGTAACGTTTTCCTTGCCAGTTTCAATTTCTGTTTTATAGGCGTAACCAGAAACGCCACTCAACACATAGATTTTATAACCCCATTTATGTGGCTTTTGTGGGTTATATCGCTTCAACACATTCCGTGCTTTGGTGGAACACATTTGCTCATCAACACAGAGGTGTTCTTCCAAAGGGTCCTTTTTGTATGCTGCGTTGAGAGAATTGATCACTGGTCTTATTTTGAAAATTCTATCATATCCAGGATCGTTCATAGGTAGATTTTTACTATTGTCATTGAAGTGTAAAGTTTGGCGTATTTTCTCAAATTTATTCAGTGGCATAGTATCCTGTATTATTGGGGTACCAAGTATCGGAGTCCAGTGGTTCGTAACTCTGGGCAATCGAATAAGAGACATTAGATATACAATACCCATAAATTGCCTGATATCCATTTCTGTTACACGAAAAGTGCTATTAGGATCATTCTGAACTTGATAAAGATTGGTCTCCTCTGAAATCATCTTGATAAGTTCTTGTGGAAAGAGGTAAAAGAAAAACTGGATAGGGGTTTCTAGCTCTAGAAGTTCAGTTCCCAAGTTCTTGTTACCCTTGAATCTAAGCTGCTCGGTATTTAACTGTAGGCTCTTTTTCTTCCAGCGTAAATTCAATTTGGTAGGTTTCGTTGTGGTTCGTTTTGATTGATTGCTTTGGCTTGGAGGTGATGGAACTGAGCTTTCATGGTTATTTTCTAAGGTTTCTATAATAGAATCCACGTCGATATCTAAGGTGGAAGTATTGTCTTCAAAAGTTTCTAATTCAGGTGAAAAATCTGGGTCTTCGAGGCTGTCATCATCAAAATCCAAACCATCTTCACTATCATCACCATTCTGCAGCACCGAGGCAATATCCTCCTCTAAAAGGACTCGAAGAGGACGCTTACGAGCTGCCCTGGAACATGAAATCGAGCCATCATAATAATAATCTATACACACCAAAACTAATACAAAATAATACCCCTATCCGTCAATGTAGTTTACGGGCAACAAACACAAATTTTCAAAAAAGAGTACAATAATGAAAATAAAGGCTACTTCCCATTTGGTAAACTTCCCATTTCGTAAACCTCAAACTGTACCTACTAAAAAGTTGCGTTTGGTAATCATTATACATTTCATACATTTAGTCCCATTTCGAAAACATTTCAATATTCTTTTGTGTTATATCCCATTTGGTAAACTTTCAGATGAAATGGGTACAGTCAAGTAAAAAAAGAAAAACGAAACTAATGATAACATTGTCATTTATTTTGTTAAATATTTTTAATCACAGGTACAATAGTCGGATTATGTGTACGTATGCCATTTACACATATTGATATTTAAAAACAGAAATAAAAAGTGGGGTGTACAAATAACTTTCAAAAAATTTAAGAAAAATCACAGTTCGAATTGACTATTTCGATGACAAGTTTTATTTTTTTAATAACATAAGTCAATCTAGATGCGAAATCAACTTATATAAAAAAACAATAATCACAGATTTGGTACTATCTTTTTATGTTAATTACTTTTCGATTCGGATCACGCACGTATTTGTTCAAACCACTAATGACTTTGTGAACAAACTTCAATTGGTGACAGGTAACGCCATCTAGTGATAAATTTCGGTACTTGTTCGTTACTTCTGTTTGTAGACTACAGTAAACAGTACAATATAATGTCAAAAAACGAATCGTATGAATTTAGTGGTAAATCGAACGGTATGTTGCTTACAGTCTACATGATGATATAGAGGGTTGAAATAAAAAAATTCGGTTGCGTTCTTTTCGTTTAAGGCTTTCTTAAACCCGAATTGGTGTAAATTTCTCAAATTAAAAATATCAAAGAGATTATTTAAGTCATCAAAAATTTTTCCGTGGGCTCGCTGTCATGAAACGAATTGATTCCTGACTGTCTACAATATTTTACAGCTTCCGCTACGCTTGCACTGAAGAGTTGGGTAGCTAATTTCACTTTCATTCTTTCGTTATCGAAGTTAATATGGCGACTTCTTAATTTATTTGACAAATGAAAGGTTTCGTTGTATTGTACTGTATTTACCTCTAGTTCAACGAGATGTTGCCATTGAATATTTTTTCCATCTTTGTCGACAAGTATTTTGTACATTCCTAATGTGTTTCTTAATAATTTAATCATATGACAGGGATTTATAACTGCAACTATTGGGTCTTGGTAATAGGATGTTCATGTTCATATGTTGTCATGGAAATATTGGCCGCACAACCATCAAAAGTTAGAGCGACTACTCTAACGTATAAATAATATTCAGCGGTTAAATTAAATGTTATTGTGAAAACTTCTTTTAAACTCAAACAAAAAACCAGACCAGAACTAATATCAACTTGTCTGTGTGGGAATTGAACCCACGACACTTCGTCTTTGTGGTTGAAGAACGTGTTATAATATTGCACTCAGTTGTGACCAGGGTCTTAACCATTAAGCCAAACATGTCGTCGAATATGTAACAAAATAGCGAACCGCTTCATACACTTTGTTTACATTAATGAGATGTATATTGTGTGACATCTTTCATTCGATGCGCTTCCATATATACAACATAGAAGATTTCTCACTAACACAATTCTTGATGATGTTTTGCCACTTATTGACATATTCCCCCCTTTCACAGCGTTCAAATAAAAACATTGTGGAAAATTTATAGCATGCTGCATCCAAGGATCATCATAAATCTCCCAATCTTCTATAACACCTCCACATGAAAAACATGCTGCTTTATCATATGGATTATTTCCGTAATAAAAGAATCCAGCATCAGCCATTTCCATCACTAATCTTTTCTTTGAATTATTCGTCCCCCAGTAATAATTAAAGGATAATTCACGTATTTTGTATGCATTATACATATCATATCGAGGTTTATATTCAGTTTGAAACATATTTTATTTATTTAGTACTAGTTATTGATGCTAATAATTATAAACTTAAATGGCATTGCTTTAATGCTGCAAGCAATTTATAAACGTGATTGTACAGGATTGGGAGAGATAGTAAACATATTATAAAAAATTAAACAAGTTTTTTTTATTTCATAAAAATTTTATTATTACGGCACCATTTATTTAAATACAATATATTTTTTAAAGCACATACAGAGTTATGATAAATACAATTATACAAATCTTGCGAATGTTTATATTGATCATATAAATGTACTAAACTAGAACAACCCTTATCTTCTAAATTAAATATATTACTATTACTATTTTCTAAAATATGCTTTAACCATAAAACTTTTTCTGAACCTTTAACATAAACACATTTATCTCTTAATATATCGGAAACCAAAGTCTGGTAATTGGAATAAGGTACAAATCCTTCACTCCAGTATATCTTTTTGTTACGTTGAATCCAAAGAACTACCTTCTTTTCAGATTCCGTTAAATTTTTAAATGGAAATGGTGGCTTAACTAAAAACACTTGTAGTTTTTTGTTACACAATACAGCGATTTCTTTTAATATTAATTCATCTGCTTCTGTTCTAAATCCTTGAATATCAACAACAGCAATCATGATAATCTGCGCACAATGTTGCTGAGAGGTTTGTATTCCACAAGTCGATCGTTAATAATCAAACAATACGCAGTTGTCTTATCTGGTATTGGTGTGGAACATTCAACTTCTAACCGCACGTCCACTGGACCAGTTTTTAAACTATCGTTTTGTCTTGAGCAATCTAAGATGAAAAGAGGAGCCTATTCTTTAAAATCTGTTAGATCTAGCAATGGGTCAACAGGACTGTTGTAATACGACTGACGAAATTTCACATACATTTCATATAATATACTGTACTTGTTCTCAGAAAACTTTAAACTCAAAGGTTCGTAGGGATAATATTTCGTATTCAAAAAGAGTGTTACGTTGGTCACTTCACAATGATCGAATAGTGAACTGTCTTTAGTCCTATTATTTCTCCTATTAGTTTGCAAGCAAAATATAACATATCTAGGCTTTTCCAATTGTGAAGCTGTTTTAACTGATCAAGAATGCTTTGTAGTTTTAGGTAGCAGGGGATACTCATATAAATCCCAATTTCTAAAAGCCATCTGAATAGATTTATCTCTTTCTAAATGTTTTAAAAGTGTTAGTCGTTCTCGATCTGACACTTTTATGTGTTGGACTCTTTGTATATCTATTTGAAAATTAACAACATCATCAGTGAGAATAACACTATTTAAGTTAGAGTTGCTTCTACTCAAAATAAGTTCGTGTTTACAATTTATCACAATTTTATTGTAATCTTCTGCAAACCCTAAAATCTTATTCAATGGTATCACAGCACTAAAATGTCCGTCATTTTGGAATCCCGCTAAGTTCCAACCCCATAAGGCTGCAACTTTATTTTCTGCTTCATTTAATGAAATGTATGATTTTATTGTTGACGTAATTCCTGAATTTTTAATACGGTCTATTTCTATACCATTCATCTCGTATCTGATGTCTTGAAACAAAGCCATAACAGGGTTATTAGTGAACGTAACAGTTTTCTTGATCGGATTCCCATCTTTACCGAACAGCTTTGCCTGTCCTTCCATGTAAATTGAACTGGCTGATGGTAGCACGTATATATCTTGCTGATGTATGGGGATTCTGATTTCATCGTATTCTCTAAAGCTGTTATTGTAGGGATTGTATGAATGGATTTCATAACTTTCAATCGAACTGTCGAAATGCGGTAATTCAGTAATCTGTAGCATATTCATACTTGAAAACCCAGAGCTTTAAGAAAATCTTTATTTGCTTTAGTCAGTTTCTTAATTTTTGTATTACGTCTTTGCGCCTTAGCAGTCGCAGAAGAAATAAACCGATTTATTTTTACTGGAGTGCTTTTATAATATACAATCATTTTGTTTTTCTTAAGTGCAGACGTAACTGAATATATTCTTCTTCGAAGTTAATACAGTGACCAAATTGATCAACAATTTTAACAGATATGGATGAAATTATATTTTTGTTCACTGGAAAGTAAATAACGTTTTGTGGTATCTATATAACCATGACTTAGAGCAGTATCTGATACAAATTCATGAATAAAATGTGTTGGTAATCCATTACAGTATGAACCGTACACAAGATCACATTTAATTTTAATCACAGACAGATTACTAGTTTTAACTGAAATATCTGGTCTTGAATTAAATACTGAAAAGTATAGTAAACCGCACTCGTATTGATCAGATAAATGAAGAGGTGGTTGAAAATACGAAACCAGTTCTGATTTATTTCCAGAGATGGTAACCGTAGTAGACATGCTTATACCTCTATACTGGACTGTTATGAAAGATCCTGTTCATTTTATTGCTTCGTTGACCAAAAATTGTTTAAGAAACAAAGATGTAAACAAAGATGTCCACAGTTGAAGAGGTGATCACGTTGTATATTTTCATAATTATATTGAATGTTAGAACTCTTCGATTATTGATAAAATTTCATTATCATGGTTTGTATTACCAGCCTGCTCGTTGGCCGAGTGGTCGCAAGTGCGACTGCCGGGCAAGGGGTCTCGGGTTCGATTCCCGGGTCGGGCAAAATATTACTGGGATTTTTCAAAAATCTCAGTGGTAGCACGGAGTCTGGAATTGTGCCCGGTATATGGCAATAGGCTCACCCCCTATTACATGGGACTCATGACATAAATAGTGAAAAGTGGGTGTTACATTTAAACTCTGTAAAGATTATGTATAAAAATATGTGTATTACTGTATAAATGTATATACGCATTGCGTTTTAGGCGCATATGTTTTTTTTTATGGCATAAGCCGGTAAACGATCGGACGGATCACCTGATGGTGGGCAATCGGCGTCGCCCATGGACACCTGGAACACAAGAGGCGTTACAAGTGCGTTATCGACCTTTTGGGGATTGGGAGTTTGGGGATCGTTGGGGATTCCGGAATTAGGGAGAGTAGGGAAGGGGAGGGAATTGGGTATCCGGTAACCTCACACGACGAAACACAACACTTGAATTTTACAATATCTGATTTAGTTCATACATTTCTTGAGTGTGGGAGAGCCATGCTTCGGCGCGAACGGGCCGGCTCGACCGGAGTGATACAACGGCCGATCAAAAAACCGTAGTGAAACAACGCTTGGCTTGTTTCACGTGTGTACGTGAGATTCGTGAGCCCAGTTACCCCCTCGCTTCAATCCCTGAATCCCCAACAGTCCTCAAATTTCAAACTCCCAAGGGCCAGTAGGGAGCTTGTAACGCCACTGGTGTTTCGGGTGTCCATGGGCGACGCCGGTTGCTTGCCGTCGGGTGATCCGACTGCTTGTTTACGGCTCGGCTTATCCCATAAGAAAATGTAACGTTTTTGTAATAAAAATTAATTATTGTACCTACTTATAACAAGGTTTATAATTAACCTCTATGAGCGATGGATGTATGTTTGTGCGTGAATATATTGTTTATAAAAGATCAGTTATAATGACTGCCTCGTTGGCCGAGAAGTCGCAAGTGCGACTGCCGGGCAAGGGGTCTCGGGTTCGATTCCCGGGTCGGGCAAAGTATTACTGGGTTTTTTAAAATTCTCAGTAGTAGCACGGAGTCTGGAAATGTGCCCGGTATATGGCAATAGGCTCACCCCCTATTACATGGGACTCATAACAACTAGTGAAAAGTGGGTGTTACATTGTACTGTGGTAGAATGTGCACCTCTGCCTACCCCTTCGGGGATAAAAAAAAGGCGTGATGTTATGGGTGTTACATTGTACAGTGGCATTAGGTGCCGTAATGTGCACCTCTGCCTACCCCTTCGGGGATAAAAAGGCGTGATGTTATGTTATGTTATGTTATGTATTACCAGCATCTCGGGAAGCAATTAATAGTTGCAATCTGTCAACCAATTCGTTAGGATCATCCCAATATACTAAGTCAGTATTATTTTTGTATTTCTTTAGCGTTGGTAAGCTTCCTCCAAATTTAGTAACAATATTACTGTTTAACGATTCAGAAAATAATGGTCTAATTATTTCACGATATTTTATACCTTTATCGCCTCTAATTTGTCCATTAGGATTGAAATCTCTCTTATGTGCATTTGTATAATGCAACATATCCTTGTAGACAAGTTTATCTTTGCTCGATATTATCTATCGAATCTATCTTATATCTTAAAATTTTAGAATGAAACTCCTCTATACCTTCGCAAACTAAACTGAATGTATATCCAGATAACGCTGCAGTACAAACTTCTTCTTTATCAAGAGACCTTAAAATTAACTTATACTCATTATAGAGGTATAATGCTAATGCCTGTTCAAATTTCTGCTCTCCTAACTTTTCTTCACGCCTCTTAGGGCCTAACTTTCTTATATTTTCAAATAACTTTTTTTTATGTCTTCATATAGAGGTATAATACTTAACCTTTCCATTAAGGATCATATTCATAATCTTACCTTATTTATTTTAAATCTAAACTTTTCCTATCCTTAACCAAAATGCACGAAATACGCGACACTTAAACCTATAGCACTGCACTATTTACTTCACTTCACTTCACACCATTTCTTGTTCATTGTTCCTGATTTCACCTTCTTGCTGTCTCCTATTTCCTCTGCCAGACAACCTTGCCTGGATACGCCGCACCATTTCGCGTCTCACCTCCCTTTTTATAGAGGTAATGCTTTGGCCATATTTTGCACATATCTTGATGAGGAAAATGATCGTCAAAACGCCAACAATTCCAACGATGAATGACAGAAGGATTGTGTGCTCACGTCTGTCTGCTGATGCTCCATTCGAGCCGCCGCTGTTTGTGCGATTACAACCTCGTCTTTAGAGTAACTTTTCCCCATCTTTAATATATTTTATGGAATCAAAATATTCTCCACAGCTTTCGATGCTTTCGATGTTCACAAATGTGTGCCTCTTCGTCTTCCTCATCTACTCCGGCACATGAATTATGCGCCCAACCGTGGCACACGCTGCAGATAACCCAACCTTCGGTACCCACAATAGATGCAAGCACAGTCATCATCCTCTTCTTGGGATGAACTATGTTCCGATTCAGTTTCTTTTTTGCACCTTTTGGTTTGACGCTTTTTTTGCAGGTTTTCCTTGTCAGTCTTTTTAATCTTCTTTGCAGTCTTTTTTTCAGGTTTTTTTATTTGTTTTTTACCTTTTTCAGTCACTTGATTATCAGTCTTTTTCTTATTTTTACCTTCTTTAATACTTATATCTTTCATTAGTTCATTTTTGTAAGGTGATTCAGTTAGTATTGCAGTCTTCCCACGTTTCCTGGTCTTTCTCTGTTGAGTCCTAACTTCTTTAGGTATAGCCATAATATTTTCAGGACTTACCAGAAAAGAAGAAGTTACTCTTTTAATTTGTCTTTCGGGAATTTTGTCTTTAGCTCGAAACGTTGACGTCGAAGGTTGCTCGGCCAATGTTTGTTCAGTATTAATAATCTCGGGAGAATATCTATTGAAGTTAGCATCTGCAGCAACGTTTTGGGAAGACGTGGTAGTCATAGAAATGTCAATTTGAGAAGTCAACGAGACCAGGGCATTATTGTTATTCGAAAAAGATGTGGCTGGTTCAACAATATCTTCTTTTTCAGTGGATACAACTGGATGTACAGCATTTTCTGAGGATATCAGAGCCTCTGGAACACTCCCTTTATCAATTTGTAAGTTTGGATTAGAAATAATGCTCACATTTAGCTCTTCTCTTGCCAGATTTTCTGTGTTAGTCGTCTCTGCAGCCATGAAATCAGCATCTGTAAAAACATTTTTATCTAGAGGTAATGGCCATATACCACATTTTCGACATCCATTTATGGCTGTGAGCATTGTGGCTGCTTTTAAGTAAGCTTGTCCAAAAAGTTTTGCCACATGATATGGTGTAACCACGCGACCAGGGTGATCTCTCAGCCATTTCTTCACTTCTGCACTGTAGTACGTGCTTAAAGGTCTCATGAATGACACGTCTAAGGGCTGCATTTTGTGAGTGCAGTGTGGTGGTGTACATACTATATAAGTCAAAGAATTTTATTTTTATTTTACATAGGCCTACATGGGCACTTATAAAACTACTAGAAGCTAGTGCACGGTTCGCAATTGGTAGTTTCCTATTGAGAAGAACCGGCAAGAAATTCCATGGTTACTCTTTTTATGAATAAAGATTATTTATTTATTTATTTAAAAAAATGGATTCTTACAATATATTACAATACAAATAATTTTACTAATATGTATTATATACCCTCAAATAAACTTAATTTGTTCCTTTGTTGTCTTTTGTAGTCAGTTTTCAAACCTGGATTACTTTTATGTGCGAAATGTATGCGTAAATTAGTGAACTTCTCTATTATAGCACGAATAAGGTGTAGCCTGTGATTATAAGTTGGATATTGCTCCAAAGAATGAGAGTTTAGGGACGAAAACAAGTCATCGCGATTTATAAAAGACTTCAAAATTCGGTTCTTTATTATTATAATCTCTTTGGGATCGGGAAGTAGAATATGGCCTTTTTCTTTAACATGATTTTTAATAATCGCTTTTGACTTTAGGCAAATTTGAAACACGTCTTCACTTGGAAAGCAAAGTCCGCCCATATTTTTCAGGACGATTATTTTGTGAAACCACAGCTTTGTATCAGAAAGTAGACTATTAGCACATACATCACATTTAAGTGATTTAACAAGTTTCCTAGATACCCAACCAGAAATATAACCAATAATCTGGTCAGCGGTTTTCCTGATACTTTCAGGATTTAATATAAATGAAAGCGCCTCAATATTTTCATATATTTTTGTAGTGTCATCAGCTTCTTTTCCGCTCTGATTTTGTACTTCAAGTGAGTTGTCGTCTTCTGTACTAAGATCAAATCTTATTACAGAAGAATTAATTTTCTCAATTGCAGATGTACACGTCAACACAGGAATGTCTTCAAGCGGTAGGCAATTGCCTAAAAATGAAGACTTCATTTCTAAATGCTGAAGAATTTTTTTGAAAATCCCCTTTGACTGTGTCGCGTTAGGGTTATTATTGTAACCTCCATGTCGTTTTATTGCACCAAATAACATCTCAATATGGTCTTGAGATAGCCTGTAAGTCGCAATATATTGTAAGCGTTGCCCTTCCACTAAAGTAGTGTATAAGTGTTTTAAACTTTCAATACATAGGTACTAGGAAGCCCAAAAATCCAGTTTTGTTTTTGGTGTCAACGATTTTTTTCTTTATAACTGTCATTTGGATTCGTTTACGATTAATAAGTTTATATTTAATCCATATTTAGGCATTTCCAGGCCTAATATATACTGTTTCGCCTTTTCAAGGTATGCGAAAATTTCATCAGCATTCTTTATCGAAAGTGGTTTCTTGAACCCGTATAAACCAGAAGATCTGGAGTTAAATATGTCGAACAAATTGTTAAATATAGTTATAAACTCTATCGTGACTTTAGTGTTAACAAAAAGTGAAGACTTTAAAATCTCATTGCACAACTTAAGTGCGTTTGCAACACTCATGCTCATAATTTGAGTTGCCAATTTTATTTTCATTATCTCATTTCGGAAATGAATGTGGCGAGGTGTAATTTTATTTGCAAAATTCAGACCGATGTTTGACTGAACCTTAACTAAATTGATAAGCAACTGTCAACGTATCTCTTTTCGATTTGTGTCATATAACATTATTGTTTTTGATAATTATATTTATTTTCACTATGTGCTATTGTTATTAATATGTATGTATAATGTAATTTTGTTCTTGTTATTATTTTAATTATTTATTTTGTATCCATTTATTTAGATTGTTGGCAGTAATCGTTGCTGTTGATTTTGTTTTAATTTTTTATATTAATTTACTATATGCATCATGCTGTGCTCCGAACAGCGTTACCGTAGGTGTAACTAGTACGTACTATAACGGGCTGGTGCTGAAAATCAGCGCCGTGGGCTCGAGCCTCTGTGCCCGGTCCACGGTATTAAGCTGAGCTCCAGCCTTTTGCGCTGCGACGCACCATACGTTTTTTTTTAGTGTTTCTAATTTCTTGTTGTGTGTCGTAGCAAAATAAATGGTTTTTCTTTCTTTCTTCTTTCTTTCATATATGAGTATTTTAGCTTCAAATGAATTGCGTACTAATTTGATCATGTGGCAAGCGTCAAGCATGATTGCTACCTCTAAATCAGATACTGGATGTTTAAAAGTTGTTTTTAGATTGTCTGGAGATTTTAAATTACAACCTAATAAATTAGCTGCGCTTATATTTGACGCACAACCATCGAACGTGATCGCAACAATGTCTACCCCGACTTGGTAACATTCAGTAAAAAAGGTTTTCAATAAATTGGCCCGAGTTTCGGCTGACAACCCATTCACTAGAAAATATGCCACAGGGATTTTCCAGCTCTCGTTTAGACAAACTAAGGTAAACATATACGCTTGAGTCGCTATTTCATGATTTGGCAGAACCCGCACCATAATCTACAATGCCGGCCGTCCTCTTTCTAGTCTATGTGGTTTGGTGACGAAGAGCCATCTCGTCTGCAACTAACGTACACAAAAGCCTTTGACCACTAGTTTTGTACTTTTTCTCAAGAACTTGTAAAGATTCTTTGTTAAAGCCAGGATCACCAGAACTATTTTCATACCATTTCTCTATGACCCGAGGATGTGGCAAACATCCATTAAATGTTTTTCTAACATATTTATAAGCTGCTACCGAATAAAAATGCAAGGTGACTGCAAATTTGCGCAAAGCTGGTGAATATTTTTGGCGAAAGCCTTTAAACTTGCTTTTCTGTATCAGTCTATTGGCAAAATCTACGGCTTCAGCCTTAAGATTCAGTTCGCTTATCTGATCTATTGTGAAAAATGTCTTATTTTTTAGGTCTGATACAATTTGCTTTAAATTGTTACACTTTTCTTTGAGTATTTTATTTTTACGAGTCAAATTGTAATTTTTAAATTGTAGCCGGAATGTGATGTGATGGAGGATGTCCATCATTTGTTGGTGGAATGCGTCAGGACCCGAGCTGCTAGAGAGGTGCTGATGAATAATTTTAAAATTAATTTGATAGATGTTGGTTTTGTTCAAAGTAGAATCAGAGCCTGTCTCGAATGCAGCTATTTTACTTTACAAAATAGTATATAAGGTCTTTAAGTCGGTATAGCGTTTAATTCATGTATTAGTTTATGATGGGGCTGGCGTGGTCGTATTATATGACCAATATATGACCAAAAGCCCTTAAATATATAGCAGATATTTAAAAAAAAAAATTGTAGCCGGCGTTTCTCCAAAGAAATTTTCTGATTTTTGTTTTCAAAAATGCTTTACGAGGTGTATCAAATATTGAATCTTCGTCCGATAAAGTAATTCCTTGCAAACTTGATGGTGATGATATGTTATTTTGTTCTTCTTTCTGTAACATTGATTCAATTTAGAAATATTTTTTTTTGTGTGACGGGCAAAAAATCATCGTATGACTATCTCTCAATCTTGGGCGGAGCGATAGGACGCGTCAGACTTACTGACTAAACAGCCCGTTCCATTTCTTCCTTGCCTTTAGTACCGGGACAAGCCTTCTCTTTCGAATCAAGATCAGCCCCGGTAGGCTTCGGCCCTATCAGGGCCTCGTTGCGTGTGCCTCGTTGGCCGAGTGGTCGCGAGTGCGGCTACCGGGCAAGGGGTCTCGGGTTCGATTCCCGGGTCGGGCAAAGTATTACTGGGTTTTTTTTTAAAAATCTCAGTAGCAGACGGAGTCTGGAATTGTGCCCGGTATATGGCAATAGGCTCACCCCCTATTACATGGGACTCATAACATAAATAGTGAAAAGTGGGTGTTACATTGTACAGTGGCATAATGTGCACCTCTGCCTACCCCTTCGGGGATAAAAGGCGTGAGTTATGTTATGTTGTTTGTGTTATTGCGTGTGCAAAAAATATACCTAGGATTAAAAGTAAAACACTATAACACAATGCATTACGGATAGTATGATAAAAAGAGACTTCCCAATCACAACACACTACGAGAGTTTGTTTAAATCCCTTTCTTTAGAGATGACGAAGACTGGTGACCCATCCTGCTTCCGTACATGAATCTTTCCATGTTTAACCCAGACATGCTTAAAATCTCTTTCTTTCGCCAAAGATCTCGTCCTATTAAAAAGTTTTTTGGTAACAGGGTTGGGATGATCATTCACGTATACTCGGTTAAGATGACCTTGAAACCATACGTCTTGGGCAGTTAATGTCTTAATGTGACCGTGCTACTGCCACAAAGTTTTCTTTTATATATAAGGTGCTCTATAATTTTATGCCACGGCTTTAATGGGAGCTTTTACTAGTGAAGAAATTTCCTACCCCGGACCAGTTAATTACATAAAGTAATTAAGTAAACATTGACTACATTTTGCATAATGTGGTTCACAAATTACGCGCGATGCGTCGCTTAGTCAATGAAAACAATTGCTATCTCTTTCCACGTGTACTGAGAATGAAAACGGAAATCAGCTGACTAGTTCGTCACTATCTAATCTACTAGATACTCAATAGGCAGGCTAACAAGGGTTTCAAAAGTGCAATTACTTACCAGGTACGACATTCTTCCGAAAAGCTGATGTAGGTAAATAAGATTATGTACGGTACGGGTCAAGTGTTAGGAATAAAACAGTACGAATGCTGAGAATACACTGCTTTATTAATAGTAAGAACTTCGATTAGGATTTTGATTACATATAAGTACATAGTACAGTGGGGTCCTCACACCTCCCCCCTTAGAAAAGTAAATAATACGTTTTGATATAATGCGAATACATTGATTACAATACAAAATATAAGTACATTCCTTGATTACAAAAATATGGTTATAATAGTACTATTAGGTTCACTTACAATAATAAAACATAGTGGATAACCCTGGGTATCGTGAGGGTTAAGCTGGGGGTTGATTTGAATAAAAGTACTGGGTAGTGGTTACCGAACACTTGTATTCCGAATTATTGTACAATAAAAATTACGATACAATAGCACGTGACAGATTGATACCAACATAAAATAAATTCTTTAGACATTTATACTATTGGCGGAGAATCTTAACACCGCGATTCAGAAAACGATCTCAAATAAAAAGCACCATCTATGAATGAATGTTGGAACACTTGTTCTCTGAATCGTGGGTTTCTTAAATGTCAATCGCTTGGCGGTTAGACATTCCGCCCACCAAGGACATTATACCATTATGTCCTTCTAATGTTACAAAAAGGTTACAACGAAATACATAAATAAGATTAACAATATGGCTACATATGGCTATCCTAAACTAATATAATTAGGCAACGGGCAAGACACACAGTTTAGATGTGGGCCTTTTGAGCATAGAACCATTACTGCGAATTGTGACTACTCGTGTAAGATTGTCGAACCCCGGATGCTTTTCTACCACTCTGCCAAGCAGCCACCGACAGGGAGGTAAATTATCCTCTTTAATTAACACAACATCTCCTATGTTGGGTTCTGGATTTTGAGTTGACCATTTATAACGATGGAAAAGTGTAGTCATATATTCGCTGGACCAGCGACGCCAAAAATGTTGCATCATCTGTTGTACTAAATGCCACCTCTTTAAGCTAGAAATATTTGCATCTTCATAGTTACGATCTGGTGCGCTTATGATTGGTTCCCCCACAAGAAAATGCCCAGGTGTTAACGCATCAAACTTGTTCGAATCTGTTAACTTATACAAGGGACGCGAGTTTAAGCATGCTTCTACTTGACTTAATAATGTAGCCATCTCTTCAAAAGTTAAAGTAGAGCTTCCTATTACCCTATTTAAATGCTTTTTACACGACTTTATTCCACTCTCCCATAATCCGCCAAAATTCGGTGCATGAGGTGGGATAAAGTGCCATGTAGTACCCTCAACAGCCAATGATGCAGCAATATCCTTAGCCAATTTTGAATTCTCAGAGCGAAGAAGTGTATCCAACTCCCTACAAGCACCCTGAAAATTTGTACCGTTATCACTCCACATATCTGTGCAATGACCACGTCTTGCTACAAACCTTCTAAACGCGGCAAGAAACCCATTTGTTGTTAGGTCACTAACTGCTTCGATATGGACAGCCTTAGTTGCCATACAGACGAGTAAACAAATATACCCCTTGTATGCGTGATGACCTCTACCCTTGGATGTTCTCAAATTGATAGGTCCAGCAAAATCTACCCCGCTACTCTTGAATGGTCTATTTGGTGTAACCCGTGCAGGTGGTAATTGACCCATTAACTGAGGTTTTGTAGAAGCTGCATAACGCAAGCAAGTTACACATTTTCGTACGTACGCAGTAACCAACCGTTTGGCTCCCTGAATATAATATTTTGTGGTTAAATAGTTAAGCATGAGTTGAGGTCCGCCATGTAGATTCCTATCATGTGCATCAGCAATTAGAAGATTAGTAAAATGAGAATTGCTAGGAATTAAAATTGGGTTTTTACGATCTCTGGCAAGGTCAGAACGCTCCAGTCTACCGCCCACCCTCAAGATATTAACGGAATCAAGGTAAAGATTTAATGATTTAAACTCCTTTCTTTTAGGCTCCTCTTTTTTCAGATCCAGAATTACTTCTTCGAAATTTCGACCCTGACATATCTTTATACATGTCTCCAAAGCCAATTTCAACTCTTCGGCAGTTATAAATGTATGATTATTTCTTTCAGGTTTTGGTTTTCTTAATTCTAAAGGACGTCTTAAATATGCTACTATTCTAACAAGTCTTGTAAGTGATGAATATTTATCCCAGATAAAATTATCTTCTGATACTACATGTACTTTTATTGCTTCTACATCAGTTGATGCTGCCTTGTGTTTACTATATATAATATTTGTATCCTTCAGGAATCTTGGACCCTCTAACCAAAGTTTAAAGTTCAAAAATTCTGACGCATAAAGACCACGCGATGCGCAATCAGCCGGATTGCTTTTTGACTGAACATGATTCCATTGCTGTGGTTCACTGATACACAAGATTTCAGAAACTCGATTTGCTACGAATGTTTTCCATTTGTTCGGATGGCAATTTAACCACGCTAATACAATCTCTGAATCCGTCCAGTAGAACAAATTTGATTTACTTATCCCCATAACCTCAGAGACTTCGGATAGAAGTTTTGCCAAGAGAACAGCCCCACATAGCTCTAATCGAGGGACTGATACAGTCTTTATAGGAGCCACCTTAGTTTTTGCGGTCAGCAAGTTGACATGTATTCCACCATCAGCATCGACAACCCGTACATATACTACCGCAGCATATGCTGATTTTGAGGCGTCGCAAAATCCGTGTAAGTCAATCTGCTTGTCACCGTGCTTCATGTGTAACCATCGAGGTACTTAAAACTTCGTTAAAAAGTGTAACTCCTGTCGGTAAGTGAACCATTCCTTTTTTATTTTATATGGAACTTCCTCATCCCATGCAATCCCAGAAATCCACAATTTCTGAATAAGCATTTTTGCTACAATAATTACTGGGGCGACCCATCCTAAAGGGTCAAATAGTCTTGCTATATCTGATAATATTTTCCTTTTTGTTACAGGTTCTTGCAGCGCAGGTAGCTGAACGGAATATTGGAATGTGTCACAGGTTCGGTTCCAGGTAAGTCCCAACGTTTTAAATACTTCATCTTGTTTTATACTTATCTCTTTTTCTACATTTTGCTGTCCCTTGAACGAGTATCTTTTCCCGATCATTTTTTCCAGTAATTCATTGCTGTTGCTTGACCACTTTTGTAAAGTGAATCCCGCCTTTGCAAGTAACTCGTTCATTTGATTATAGATTTGCATGCCTTCTTCTATCGTGTCACAGCCAGTCATCAAATCATCCATGTAATAATCTTTAAGTACCCTTTCAGCTGCGAATGGATATTTAACTCCCTCATCGTACGCCACTTGCTGCATCGATCGCACTGCCAAAAAAGGTGCTGAAGAGGTACCAAAGGTAACAGTAAGTAATTTGTAATGTTTTAGTGTAGAATGCTTGTTATCTCTCCACACGATACGCTGAAAATCGGTATGATGGTCAGCAACGCGTACCATTCGGTACATTTTTACGATGTTCGAGACAAGGCAAATGCGGTGCGTTCTCCAACCAATCAACAAATGTCGCAAATCTGGTTGCAGTCTAGGACCTATCATTAAGTCGTCGTTGAGAGATAACCCATTATTTCCCTTGCAGGAAGCATCAAAAACAACACGAACCTTGGTTGTATCCTTATCATTACGTACAACCGCATGGTGAGGTAAGTACACTGCATGCTCATTTTGTTCCTCTGATTTAGTTAGTTCCCTCATATGTCCCAGTTGTAAATATTCCTTCATAACGTCTGCGTATTTTTCCTTTAACTGCGTATCGTTGGCGAATTTAGTTTCTAATGTATGAAACCTCTAAATTGCAGCGTTTCTTGTATCACCATATTGACAGCTTGGATCTTCGCTTTTGAATGGTAAGTTAACAACGTAGCGTCCGCTCTTTTCTCTAGTAGTTGTAGCCTGAAATATTTCCTCACACCTGGATTCATCTTCGGTGAGTAAATGTTTCTTGATGTGATTTGGTTCTTTTTCTAATTCCCAGAATTTTTCCAGGATTTCATCATCACCGAGTTGGGTATGCATCACGGTAACATTGGATGTATTCTGAGAAGCAGAAGTAACTGTACCCGATAAAATCCATCCTAATGAGGTAGCCTGAGCTACTGTACTGCCATCAGGAGCCTTTTTGAACCCGTTCTGCAAAATCTGACTATAAATTTCTGCCCCTAACAACATATCAACTTTATCCGGTTTGTGATACCTAGGATCCGCTAGTTCAATGTCACTAACTTGAGCCCAATCTAAATATGACGTTTCCCTACCCGGTAATAAAGACGTTAAAGATTTGAGAACGTATGCTTTGACTACAAGTTCATATGACGGATCAATCCTAGATTGAATTTTGACCTCAACAACCGAATTTAATACTAATTTGTTATTAACATCTATGCCAGTAATTGAACCCTTAACCGCTTTTTTACGCAACCCTAAACTCTGCACAGTACGCTCTGTAACAAAAGACGCATGTGAGCCTTGATCTAACAGGGCTCTGATCGTGAACAAACCGTTTTTGGATACAGCCCTCACCAGCGCTGTGGCCAACAAGACCTGACTACTCACTCCACTTTTTGAGAAACAAGCTACTACCTTGTTTTGAGATTCCACTCCGACTGTGGTTGAATGTGCTTGCGTTGATGGATCTCCCTTATCACCAGCAGATTCCTGCTCATTTTTAGGGTGCAGTAAGGAGTGATGTCTTCGCTTACAGATTTGACAGGAAGCTGTACATTTACACAATCTAGCAGAGTGGTTGTACCCCAAACAATTAAAACATAAATTATGATCCTGGACAAACTTACGCCGAATATCCACATCCTTATTAACAAATTGTTTACAATTTCTTATTTTGTGCTCGTTACTATTACAAACTGGACATACCTTGGCTGTATTGGCCGCTGTGTGAAATACCCTTTCCTTGATAACACTGTTGTTACTTGACTTAGTATCTAAAAATTCGAGCGCCCTATAGCGGCTTGTTAAGAATTCTTTGAGCTGTCCGAATGTAGGCAACTCATCCGAATCTATATTGCTAGTTACCTTTAATTCCCAATCCTTTCTGCTGTTAGGATCTAGTTTTAATGCTACAATGTGAATTATTATAATGTCCCAGGAAGTTACATCAATATCCAAATTCATTAACGCATTTAAGCAATCTGATGTTGTGTCCATTAATTCTTTTAAAGCATTAGCTGACTCTTGCATAATATTTTTCTGACTTAGCAACCTTCCCAAAATACAATTTGATAAATATTTCCTGTTATTATATCTGGTCTCTAACTGAGTCCAGCATCTTTCATAGTTAGATTCTGAAATTGGTATATGACGGAGGAGCTGTTCGGCTTCCCCAGTCAAATAACTTTTTAAATAATGCAATTTTTGGACATTATCAATAGTGCTATTCTTGTGAATTGCTGACACAAATAAATCACGAAAAGTGGGCCATTCGGTATATTTCCCGGAAAAGTGGGAATCGTTATTCTGGGTAACTTAATAGTAATGCCTTTACCAGGTGAATCATTATTTGACGACATAGCTGAAGGAACGTCACTATTCTTAATTTTACTTAATGCAGTTTTTAACTCGCATCTTAAATCTAAATATAATTCTTCAGTGTTAAAATAGACCTCGTTTACAGTATAAGGCGAAGACGATAACTCCTTATGATCAAAATCCTTAACCATCTGTGTATGTGTCAAAGTAAATTGTGCCCATAACTCTTCAATACTTTCTAATCTAGTTTGTAAATATTGTACAGTAATCCTATCTTTGGGAGACTTTTTAAAATTACTTTTAGCCCTTGACAATCGGACGTAAATGTCATCTTGCACCTTAACATGTGATTGCAATGACATTTTGAAGCACAAATTCACAGAAAAAACAAACAGATGCCAAAAATAAAGTACAAGTCTATTATAAACAGCAAATAGTTTCTATACAAATGTGTTTGAAATTTTATAAGTCAATGTAAACATCTTTTTTAAGTGTTTGAAACTTAGAGAATCTACTAAAAATCGGGCATAGGTTCCCCGTCTGAACACAATTTGGCTTAAATCTAACTAAGTCTAACAAACACACATAACAATTATTCTAAGTCCAAGATTTTTTCTAAGTTAAAGTCTTCTAGGCAATAAGGTTAACTTTTGCTTGATACGAAATAAATCACAAAGTACTCACGTTTTTTCGCACTATCACTCACTTCCTTACGACGTCAGTCGTTTACAGCTTGCTTGCTGTTGATGTCAGCGCCCGCCAGGTGGCGCGCCGATCTCAGGTTTGATGCTCAGCTACACTGGGATGCCGCCTCCACTGATGTCCAGCTCCAGAATCCGGAATTATCCGCACAATTGCTTTACTGCGGTGGCGCCCTCTGTCGGCGACACTGGGAGCACTTCAGTGGCGATCCACTACTGGTTTCTGTGCTGGCTGCTGATACCCAAAACTCCGAAAAGCGTTATATTTATGACGCTTGATCCGGCTCGAAGGACCATGGATAACCTTGGGTATCGTGAGGGTTAAGCTGGGGGTTGATTTCAATAAAAGTACTGGGTAGTGGTTACCGAACACTTGTATTCCGAATTATTGTACAATAAAAATTACGATACAATAGCACGTGACAGATTGATACCAACATAAAATAAATTCTTTAGACACTTATACTATTGGCGGAGAATCTTAACACCGCGATTCAGAAAACGATCTCAAATAAAAAGCACCATCTATGAATGAATGTTGGAACACTTGTTCTCTGAATCGCGGGTTTCTTAAATGTCAATCGCTTGGCGGTTAGACACATAGTGCGATTTTTATGAATAACATCGATTTTGTTGTTCTTTATAATTTCAACATTTGGTGTTATGTCTTTGACAACCACATATGGCCCAGAATATAAGCTATCTAATTTACCACCTACTTCATTTGGTTTACCACCAACCCATATGGTGTGAATTTAGTTTCACTGTGAACCGATGTATTAAATGAAAAACACCAATATGGTAACCATTTGCTCCACATTTCAGGATGATTATCACATTGTATACGAAGATATGAAACTAGATGTTTTGACAGTTCTCTAGGGCGCCTAGAGATTGATGGTGATATGCCGTTGAGTTTATTTTATTAATCTGTAAGAGTTTACATACCTCGTTCATTGTGTGGGACATAAATTCCGTTCCTTTATTTGTCGCAATGGCCCTTGGGATCCCATACCGCAGAATGAAATTATTAACGAGACATTCAGACACAACTTTTGGTTGAACAGGCCAATCGTAACTGGAGACGTTATCAGCCGAGGAATGCGTAGGCGGCGTTTGTTTCCGTTTTTGCGCCCTTGTCATAATACTCAATATGTTGTCATTCATTTCTTTTAAGTCTTTTATGTTTATATTGATGCGAGACAACGCATACGCAGCTGAATTATCCGTATCTTTAATATACTCTACATCAAAATTATATTCTTCTAATAGAAGCCTAAACTTCATTAACCTGCTCGAAGGGTCTTTCATAGAAAATCAATAGACCAACGGCCTATGATCCATCTGGATTCTAAATGGCCTACCATATAAATATGGGCGAAAGTGTTTTATAGCCCATACAATTGCCAATAACTCTTTTTCAATTACTGGATAATTTTTCTCCGCCTTATTCAAATTTCTGCTAGCAAAGGCTATTGGTTTAAGGTCACTATTATATAGAACTGCTCCTAAGGTATAGTTTGAAGCATCTGTTTGTAAAATAAACTGATTTTGCTCTGAAAAGTCTGGATACTGCAAAACTGGGGGTGAAATAACACTGTCCCTCAGGGTGTCAAAAGCTTTCTGACATGAGCTATCCCAGATGTAGGGAACATTTTTCTTACATAGGTGATTTAGAGGAATGGCTAATTTTGCGAAGTTTGGTACAAATTTTCTATAGTAATTTACAAATGCAATAAATCTTTTCAGTTCGTCAAGATTTTTCGGTGAGGGATATTTTTTAACTATACAAATCTTCTAATGTCTGAGACATAACTTACCAGGGCTCGCGAACAATGTCATGTTTTGATATCACACTGTTACACACATTATTTATTTCGATTACGTTAATATTAATCATCAATATTTATTTTTAGAATACAGTCATTACAGCTAAGTTCAACGTTCTCATCACTTTCTTTACACGATCCTATAACAACTTTATTACGCACGAACAAAATAATTTTAATGTTCTATATCTACGTCTTTTTTTAAGTATATTTACGCGCACACTTATATTTATTATTTTTCACTGAAAACACTAAGCACCTCTTGTATAAACCCGCACTAATTTGTATTATTTTATTTATTTACTTTTTATATTGCACCCGTCGCTGGTTACACATCACGTTACACGATGCCGTTGCTCTTCCGCTCACTCGAACGATCACGCCGAAAAATTGACCGACGTACATTACTTCTACTAATTTCTTCCTGCATCCAGCGCCTATGGCATTTCTTGTACATGCGGTACATGAGGAGAATCAATCCAAAGCCTATAACTAAGGCGATGACGGATAGGATGATATTTGTCGTACTCAGGTGGAATCGAAACTCGTCTAAAGTGGCCTGATTGGACCCAGCGGCATTTTGCGCAATTATTACTTCTTCACGTGATTGAGTTTTTCCCATTTTGTAGAACAATACTTTCTTAAATGACAATACGTGTAATTCACAATAAAACCGGCAAGTTTCTGCATCTTCCACAAAGTTCTATAGCTACTGTAATGTTTTTGAATACCATGCCAAATATGGCTTTCCTCCGTCCAGCTCTATGCGGTATCAATTACGCGGTACTTTCGGCAGGGGGTCGCCATGTACGGTACGGGTCGAGTGTTAGGAATAAAACAGTACGAATGCTGAGAATACACTGCTTTATTAATAGGAAGAACTTCGATTATATAGGATTATGATTACATATAAGTACATAGTACAGTGGGGACCTCACACTTCCCATCACACTTAAAACAGTTTTTTACACACTTTTACAGTTATTTACAGACTCTCTACCTACTTATCTACAAAACTGTTGCACAAGTCCACCTTCACATTGCACACAAATGAAGGCACGCTTCCAAACATGTCATATTTATTTAATGTGTCCGTTTCACTTTTACTTTGTTTCGCGTTTGATTTAATAGACGCCACAAGTTATTGTCTCTATCATCGTAAACTCCGGCAGTATCCCTTGTGCTCGCAAGAGGATGACACCGAAAGAACTCCAACACTTCCTCTTCGAGTTCTGATTTGAATTTCGTCCAAGTTGTAATAGTCTATTTATTTCTTTTAATATTATAAAATTTTCAGTTACAGAAACGCTTGAAATCTTAGGAATATAATCCTTGTCTAAAAGGTGCCTTGGCTGGAGGACGCTGTTGGGGTTTCTACTTGTAGTGCTGTGTCCGCTGGTGACACTTGCCCCCTCCCCTCCCTGTTTGAACTGAGTCATGCTCGCACGAGCCCTTGAAGTATGCTTGTTTTTTTGAGTAATTTTGAGACTAAGTAGGTCGGTAGTAGATTTTTTCATTGCTGTCGTAGATTTAATATTGTCATTGAATTGTTTCCGAGGAGAAATTCATCACGCTCTTGATTTTTAACTACCTTTCCTACATTTTTATCAAGAAGTGGGATGACCAGCGTCTTTCTAGTGAAAGTCTCTTGATGGTGAAGGTTTGTCAATAACCGAGTGACATTACTGATTGTTTGCGTTACTGAACACTTCATGGAAGCTGGATTTGAAGATTTTCTCACTATACCTAATTATAAACTGGCAACTAGCTACTCGAGGGATACAAGAAGAGGAGGAGCGTGCATATTAATAAAAAACGACCTTCAATATAAAGAGCTGGACGACATCAGGAAACTTTCAGTTCAGGGAGCATTCGAGTGCTGCGCAATCGAATTAACACAACACAACATTATTATTGTATGCATCTACAGAATACCTAAATTAAAAAATCTTGATACCTTTTACTCTAAATTGGATATTCTATTGCCTAAGATTTGTTATAGGGCTCGCAAAAATGTTGTTATATGTGGTGACTTCAACATCAATACTTTAAAGAAAAATAGTATATCTCTTGAGTTTATTAATTATCTATTAAGTTATAATTTGGAACTACAAATTGATCAGCCCACTAGGCTACAAAGCAATACATGTATAGACAATTTTGCGCACAACTTCATTCAAAAATGTACTCACAATATAGTAGATCTTAACATGTCGGATCACACCGCTCAAGTTTTAAAGATCCCTGTAAAAAAGACTTATACACTGGACAGTTGGAATATAACAGCGCGTGATTACAGCTACGATAACCTTGTGAAATTTAGATCAAGTTTATACCCTTTGTCGTTTTGTGAAATTTATGAAGCAGATAATCCTAATATAGCATATGATGCCTTTATAGAAACATTCCGACTGTTTTATGACTTGTGTTTTCCCGTAATTAACAAAAAAATTAAGTTAAAAAGGAAACCAAACTGGTTAACACCGGGGATAAAGCGTTGCAGCAGAAATAAAAGACAACTTCTTTGGCAACTAAGAGCAAAACCAAATTACAATAACTTAACGAAACTTAAAAGTTACACGCAAAGATTAAAGAAAATAATAAAACTAACACAAAAGGCAAGAAATAACCATAAGATAATGACCTCAACCAATAAATCCAAAGACACATGGAGGATCATTAATGAAAATAAATACTGCTCTCCCTATGAACACATAGCGGAAATACGAAGGAACGGGGATATAATAACCGACCCTAGTGATATCGCTAACGCATTTAACGATCACTTTGTGGAACAAGCAGAATTACTTTCGAAGGTCTCAAAATCTGCAAACTATGAAATCCCGCATACATGTTGCAAATCAATGTTCTTGGCTCCGACTACACCTGATGAAATACTTAGGCTAATAGACAATCTAAAAAATAAAGTTAGTGTAGGATATGATGACATCTCGACAAAGGGATTAAAATTTGTTTCCGATATAATATCTGGGCCCATTTGTCACATAATTAATGTTAGTATCTCATCTGGAATCTATCCTGATAAACTCAAACCAACTATAATTAAACCACTATTTAAGAAAAATGATAAAAATGATATAAATAATTATAGACCTATTGCCCTAATACCAATGATATCAAAAATATTTGAGAAAGCGATTCATCACCGTATGGATTCTTTTTTTACAAAACATAATCTATTGGTACAAGAACAAAAGGGTTTTAGAAAGAATACATCAATAAACATGGCTATCTACGATTTCCTTAATATCTTAATCACAAATATTGATAACAGAATCCCAATTAGTGCTATATTTATGGACATGACGAAAGCTTTTGACTTAGTTGATCATAATATTTTACTACAGAAACTAAATGTTTATGGAATAAGGGGCAAAGCATTTTCACTTATACAATCATATCTTGACAATAGAACGCAGTGTACGGAAATTAAACGAGTCTCAAAAAAAGGTAAAAAGGAACTTAAATATTTATCTAAAACACGTAAAGTCACTTATGGCGTGCCACAGGGTAGCGTACTGGGCCCGCTGTTATTTTTGGTTTACATAAATGACTTTCCAAAACACGTCACTTTTCCTATGGTTCTTTTTGCTGATGACAGCACAATAATTATTGAACAGAATAAAAATAGAAATTATGAACGTGACATTAAAGATTCTTTGCAACAATCAATTAATTGGCTTGATCAAAATAATTTACAATTAAATGTAAATAAGACTAAAATTATACAATTTAGACAAAGAACAACTACTCCTGACATAAATATATCTATTGACGATAAAAGAATTGAAGAAGTAGAGCATACAAGATTTTTGGGACTAACTATTGACTGTAAACTGACTTGGAAAGAACATGCATCAATTCTTATAAAAAAATTAAGTCGCTTTGCCTTTGCTCTATACAAACTCAAGAAAATAGTTAACCAGGCAGCAGTTGTTGCTGCATACTATGGTTATGTTGAATCCACATTAAGATATGGTGTAATTTTTTGGGGAAATTCCTCCGAGAAATGTACTATTTTTAGAGCACAGAAAAGGTGCATTAGGTCGATGTGTAGCTTGAATGTAACGGACAGTTGTGAACCTCATTTTAAATCTCTTAGAATACTAACTTTACCCTGCCTTTACATATACGAAACTGCACTGTTCGTCAAAAAAAATAGTACTTTGTTTAAAAAAGCCTCTGAGGACCGTCATAGATCGACAAGATCAGAACGTCGACACGAATTATGTCTGAGAGCCTCAAAGACAGCCCTTAAGCACAAAAGTATCCTTTGCATGGCACCCAAAATATATAATAAAATCCCAAATACTATCAAGAATCTGAATTTAACACAATTTAAACGGAAACTTAACAATTTTCTAATTGATAAATGCTATTATACCATTGACGATTTCTTTCATGACAAAATGTAATAAACTGACAACTGTGTGTATAATTAATTATGAAAACTTGGGTAACTTATTGTTTATTTAGTGCTTGTATTAATTTATTTTGTTGCAAAATTTTTGACATTTTTGCTATTGATTGTTTATTTAATGCCTGTTATAATTTATAATTTATATTGTGACTAATTTTTGACATTTTATTAATTATTTATGTTACAATTTTGAATGTGATGAATATTTTTATACTTTAAATAGTGTATGCCTAATGGGCAGCTTTTTGCGCTACTATAATAATAATTTTAAGACCCTTTTGTATCACCAAAAAGCACACGAATAAATACTTTGACTTTGACTTTGACTTTGAAATTGGAGTTATCTTATCTACGTCTCCTTTAATTAATTTGTCTGTAGCCGACAACAAGGCTGCTCTTGCAACACCAATCTGCTGTTGCTGTTCTACACGTTTGCTTCGGGACTACCTGGCCTCATTTAACAATCTCCTATCAGCTCTTTGCTGAGCTTTGGTGCATCCAAAAACTATGTTAATAGGAATGAAATATTTGTTTAAAAGATCATGCTAGAGATCTTGTCTGAGGCATTTATGCTTTCAACTCGTTTTACTAATTCTTTGTAAATTTCTGGCCCATATTCTGTATCTGTGATTAGTAATCTATCTATATAAATAAAAATCAATTTCCGTTCGTTAGTCTCGCTAAAACTCGAAAACGGCTGAACCGATTTGGGTAATTTTGGTCTTGAAATGTTCGTGGAAGTCCAGGGAAGGTTTAAAAGGTGAGAAAAAACTTTTAGGCAGTACGAAGTTTGCCGGGCCAGCTAGTATTCATTAAAAATTTGAAGCAAATCCATGCAGCACTTTTTGAGTTCATCCAGGACATACATACAGACAAACAAAAAAATTTTAATAACCATATTGAGGTTTCAGTATCGATTGTAGATCGCGCCCAGGGCTGCCAGATGCAAAAAGGTGTGATCGTATGCCAACTACAAAAAAAATTTAACGTACAGCCTAGAAGTACAAAGTTTTTTATTAAAAATAATATTAATAAAATTAGAAAAAAATGCAATAAACCTATTTATTACACTTATACAAATTTTCTGAGTTCATGCTGTTTAACATTTCTTTAGTTGGCTTAAACTTCGTGCTATTTCCGTTCTGTCTTATTAATTGCTTGGCAAATAATGATCCCTTCAGTGCTTCAGACAAACAATAATAAACGAAAAACTGTCAAATAAAGCTGCGGTGTCAACAACACCTTGTGACTAATTAATTATCATCCTAGTTTTATTCTATGTAAATTCAAAGTGGAATATATCAGAACACTCAATAGGTCATAAATATCAAGTGATAATGTTATCCAAGTGAACAGTTCAGTGTTTGTGTAAATACGAGACTATAAGGTAACTACTACATATCTGTGTTTTGGTTGATACTGGAGCCAAATAATACTATAACACCTACGAAAAGAACAATTATACACAATTTGGCGTGAGTTGGCCGGTGCAAATAGAAACAAGTATTGAAAACAAAATCTTATTATCTCAAGCTGTTAGTTTCTTAAGTTATTTTTTTCAAGTTACCTTCATAGAAGTTGCAATTCTGACAGTTCTGCCAACATAACGGCATCACAACAATCTCTCGTCAAACAAGGCACATCAAAAAGTGACGTTAGACGTCGTTCAGAAATTGACATTCCACCATACAATAATAACTTGGAATCCTGCCTTTTGGGCTCACGCATCATTACAAACACAGTACGTCACACTGCGTCGGTGTTGTGTGAGCGGTGTATACCAATCTGCGCCCGAGACGCCCCACGCTCACGATGACGTCGCGTGTTGTTAGCTGTGCGGGATGCCGCGGTGTTATTACGGCGGACAGCGCTTATATGAGGTGCGCTAAATGTAAGCAGTATTATGATTTTCTATGTGCTAATTTTACTGCTGAGATATTTACTACGTTGTCATTGGAGCTCAAGAAAGCTTGGACGTGCTTTGAATGTCGCAGTAAAATGCCAAAGAATGACAATTCGCAAACACCTATACGCCAACACTTGAGCCATGATATGAGCATCGTTAGTGACTGTCCGGAGGTACAAATGAGCACTCCTGACAATATCACGGTTCGCACTGGGAAGTCCTATGCGCAATCGGTCGGGCAGCGTGTATATAATAGCCCGCAAGACAACGTCGCTGCTTCTTCTTTAATGCAGGGAATTGGAGAATTACAAAAGGAGTTTGAAGCACGCCTAACCAACAATATCTGTCGACTGCTTACTGAACAATTCAATTGTTTTAAAACCGATGTCCTTGGCAGAATCAGTCAGTTAAGTCGCCAAGTTGATGAATTAAAAATACAAATTGAAGCCATTACTCAAAATAACCGCGTAACAATGCAGGATACTGTTCCCGGTAATGGGGAGGTACAAAATTCTTCAAAAATTGGTATCAAAGTTCAGACTCCCCCACAGAAGAAGAAAAAATCTACAAAGACTAATACACCACGGTCTTCCACGATTCCACCTCCTGCTCCAACTTCCGGGATTGAGATTGTGAACCGGGACACTTATGTAAAAAGTCAAGCTGTAGTAAACAACCAGGATGAGTGGGTTGAAGTGGGGCGGAAGCAAGCTCGCGCCACGCTGCCCGGCGTGCTCCGCGGTACGGCAGCGCCAGGTACTACTTCGCTGCGAGCGTCCGAGAGAAGGAGGTACCTGCACCTTTACTATGTGCAAGAAGGCACTACAGTGGAGCAGGTGCGTGCTCACCTTCACTCAATTTGCGGAAGTGACGTTTGTACTGTGGAGGAACTAAAGCCCCGTGGACGATATTCATCTTTTAAATTGGGAGTCCCATCAAAGTGCGCTGATAGTGTTATGTCACCGAGTAACTGGGCTGAAGATATTTGTGTGAAACCATGGCGACAGAACTTTCGTGCCAAAAATGCAGCAGAAAACAGTACGTAATCTTGTTATATACTACCAAAATGTGCGGGGGTTGCGTAGTAAAACCAATAATTTTCTAAAAAATATGACACAATGTAACTTTGACCTTGTAGCTTTGACTGAAACTTTTTTAAATAGTTCCATATGTAATGGTGAACTGTTTCCATCGCACTATGTGGTAGTACGCAAAGACCGTTTGGGTGACTCCGGATGGGGAGGAGTGCTCTTGGCTGTGCGAGACTGCTTCTCAGTGCGTGAAATAACGAATATTGACGGCCTCACACCTGACATGGAATTAATATTTGCTATTATTGGTGTGAAGCACCGTAAACTTCTTTGTTGTGTGGTTTATTTACCGCCTAATTATAATGACGATCAATATCTTCGTGTCCTGACCTGTATAGAAAATGCTGTTTTGACATATGCTGGCCTCAATGTTTTAATCTTAGGTGATTTTAATTTAAACTCGTGTACTGTTAATATTAAGACAATTTTTAATTCATTTTGTGACTTCTGTGGACTGCAACAGTTCAATAATGTGTGTAACAATCGTGGTGGCATGTTGGATCTCGTCTTGGGCGATCATAGCCTCGATCAGATATTAGTGTCCGCAGGAACTGAACCTCTAGTGCCTATTGATGAGTACCACCCTCCTATTGAAGTGATAATCAAATTTCCTTGCGCTGGTATGGCAATGCCAGTACCGTTTTCATCGCTCGCCCCGCGCTCTAGGTCCAGTCCGGACTGGAACTGGCGCAAAGCGGACATACAGGGCCTGTACGCGGCTTTACAAGACTTGGATTGGTCGGAGCTGGTTGTATTGAGTGACATTGACATTGCAGTTGATCTTTTCTATACTAATCTTTATAATTGTATTAGTCTTTATGTCCCAGGTAAAACCCATAGTACGAAAAATTATAAGTATGTGTATCCGAAATGGTATAACGCTGATATAATACACAATATACGTCAAAAGTATTATCATTTAAAACGATATAAGGCTGACGGTAATATGTTTAATAAACAATTATTTAAATATTATAGATGGCACGTAAAAAATTTGATTGACAATGCATATAAGCAGCACTTACATTTGACACAACGTAAAATTGCTGACGACCCGGCTAAGTTCTGGGAATTTATCAAAGATAGGAAGAATGACAGGCGCTCTGTGGACGTTTATTCGTATGGGAAGGATGAAGTGATGGGCCAGGCCGCTGCTGACGCCTTTGCGGAATATTTCAGTTCGGTGTTTCAAAGTGAGGTGCCATTGTTGAACCCGCTGGACGCTTCACTAGCAGCAAGCATTCATGCTGATGCCACTTTGATTTCTGTCAGTACATTTGACGAGTCTGAACTGAGGTTGGCAGCAAGACGATTGAAACCAAAATCGTCGGGGGTCCCGATGGCATTCCGGTCTTTCTGGCTAAAGATTGCATATCCATTCTTAAAGTCCCAATCCTGTATCTCTTTAACTTGTCGCTTGCACGCTCAACTTATCCCGAGTTCTGGAAATTGTCTAGAGTAACTCCTGTGCCCAAGGTTGACGCAAATAATGATGTCACATCGTTTAGGCCAATTGCAGTATTGTCAGTTTTTGCAAAAATATTTGAGATACTGTTGTGTTCACGCATCAATAAACAAGTGAAAAATCTCCTACATGATAGCCAGCACGGATTTAGAAACGCTCGTTCAACAACTACAAATCTTGTGGCTCACGTAGACTACATTTATGCTGAAATGGATGCGGGTAGGCAGGTGGATACCGCCTATTTTGATTTTAAAAAGGCTTTTGACTTGGTTGACAATGACATCTTGTTGTATAAGTTGGCGGTAATGGGCTTTTCTCCAGGGCTGCTTGAGTTTTTCTCAAGTTACCTCTGTAATCGGCGCCAATTCGTTAAGGTTAGACATTTTGAATCTAATGATTATTACACTCGATCCGGAGTGAGCCAGGGTAGCACCTTAGGGCCCTTACTTTTCCTGATTTTTATCAATGACCTTCCTCAGCGTGTTGGTCTTTCCAAATGTCTGCTGTTTGCTGATGACCTCAAGCTTAGTCTGGGTGTAGGGACATCAACAGATTGCGAAGCTCTGCAAAGGGACATAGACGCGGTCCTACCGCGTTTAGACTGGAGCAGCGAAAACCGTCTTCCATTTAATATCGATAAATGCAAAATAATCTCCTTCTCGCGTAAACGCCAGCTGATTAATACACCTTATACTTTATTCGACGCTGCCCTTCAAAGAGTAACAGATATTCGTGACTTAGGTCTTCGGTTGGACTCTGGACTTGACTTCCATGACCATGTGACGGCAATATGTAAGGTGGCAAACGAAATGCTTGGATTTGTCATGCGTACGTCATCTGAGTTTGATAATTTAGGTGTTGCTACTATTCTCTATAATGCCTACATACGTGCCAAACTTGAGTATGGTGCCATAGTCTGGGCTCCGTCTGAGGAGAAATACAATATTATGCTTGAAAGGGTACAACGTAAATTCGCACGATGGTTATATAAGAAAAGGTATGGCTACTATCCTTACTTATACCCTTCTTCATTTGTAGCTGGTATGGTTGATCTGGAGACTCTCAAGTTCAGGAGGGTGTTGCAAACAATATTGCACTATCTGTCAATAATGCACCACAAAGTAGACAACCCTGTAGTACTAGACATGGTGAGATTACTTGTTCCTAAACGACTGGCGTGGAATGAGCAAGGGACAGTTGCGCCGAGGCGTCGGCCTCGCCTTTTGTGGTCGCCTCAAACGCGCACCAACTATGCGTCACAAGCACCTACTGTTCGCGCATTGGGCCTTGTTGGGGATATGATCGCTCATGACAATGATATCGATATATTTGCCGACCACTTTAAAAAACTATGTTCTAAAACTGAAACATTTGTCAATAAATTATTTAACGCTATTCAATAATGATGACCTTTTGACCTAAATGTGTGACTTGATATTCGTAAATATGATTTGGTACTTCTTAATTATTAAGGCTCTTCACAGTTATTTCTATTGTAGAGATATTGACATATTGATTCTTTTTATTTGTAGATTTAATATACAATATCCTAGATTTTATGTATTTGGACATGTACTACAAATATTTGACATTTATTAATTTGACATTATTTATTTGTATTGTATTCTATTTTTATTATTTTTATGACATGTTTTTTCTTCTTATTTTAATTAACTAGCTTGCTGGCGTGTTGGTACCCACTGTAAGCCAGTAAGTGCATTTTAAAAAATAATAAAAAAAAAAATCTAAACTGAAATACATCATATTAAAAAAAAAATTCATCAAAGGATATTTTCATTTTTTTTCTTTTGAAAGTATGATCGCCTGATCGCAATAAAGCAAGTGCATTTAAGGTCGAATCAAAAAGCGAACTTCTTAGCCTATTACATGAATAACCTACTGACGAAAAAGCACGCTCTGCTTCAACACTTGTCGGCACAACAGACAATAAACACTTATATGCCGCCGATGGAAATATCTCACGTCCACCCCCAGCACTTTCAAAGACACACAACTCTACTCTTATTATTGATCTAAAATCAGTGCTTGTGGTTACAGCCGAGGGAGCATCCTTACTTTTACGCAATTTAGAAATCGCCCTTTCTAATTGCTTTTGTATGGCGTATTCTATTACGTGTCTTCATTTTCACAACTTGAAGAAGAAGAAGCAGAAGGTTTTTCTATCGTCATATCAGCCACATTCTCCCTATCTCTTTGAGACTTTTATGTTATTATTATATTTTAAACGTGTAAGTAGATTAACTATAATATCTAATATTTCATCAGAAGTGGGTTTTATAAAGGTGTTTTAGGTACTCTATTGGTTAATAAATGAAAATGTCCGATTAGTTTATATGTACGTTTATTCGTCCGTCTATTACACAATGCGGTAGGCGGGCGACTGCCCCCGATCGCTTACATGATTGCTTACTAGGCAGATATATACTTATAGACTATACCCCACATACACCCCCTTCTAAAAAAAATAGAAACAATACAAAAACCTTTTAATTTTATACAAGGCAAACATTAATAGGTATAACAATCAGCTTAGTTCTATTTCTAATTACACCTCGTAATTATTTGACCTTTGTACCGGGTATGGTATCACATTCGCAACGCTATTGTTTTTAAACGCACTCAACTCCTGACGTAATACACGTTTGGTTTTATTTGTACACAATTTACACAATGTTAACACACACGCCATCACAATAATTACCGACATTACGGCAACAATAATACCCAATATTTCCAACTTGTATTCCGTGTGGGCTGTCGAAGCTTGATTAGCCCCATTTTGGGCAATGACTACTTCTTCTTGCTTCTTTTCTATGGAATATATTGTACCCATATTGAAGATGCTGTTTCTTCGCTATTATTCAATGGACACAAGAGTAGTGTACAGGAGTGTATAGTACCTGCTACTGTGCTTATATTTGCGTAATACAATTTTAGTTACACATATATCTTATTATATATGTTAATAATTACATTTGAATGTCCATGCTAGTTGCAAACATTGCATTCGCCTACTTACATAAAATTAGCTGATTAATTACGAATCTTCAAACCGCAGTGGTTTTCTGACCATTCTACCACTACGTGTTGTTTTTAAGGTTAAGTTTACATTGAAGCGGATTTAAATCGCTGTTCTCTGTGAGACAATTATTATGTAATATGTATGCTGGCTTTAATCTGTCTATTGAGACATTACATATTCTATCGTTAATCAAAATCTTGAAAACTTTTGAATTTCTATCTACCACTTTTTACGGTCCACTGTACGGTGAAGTCAAAGGTTTTCGTACAGCATCTATCCTTAGAAATACATGTGAACAACAATTTAAATCAGCATGTACAAATATAATATTGCTATTACTAGAGTTTCTACTTTTAGGTCTGATTTTATTTAAAATATCCTTAAGTCTAATTATGTATCATCGTCATCGCTATCATCATTACTGAAAAAAGTTTCAGGGTCATGCAAATATTGTAAAACTCCAGATATTAAAAGTCGTCGTTCCTTTATGCGTCTTCGAAGTGTTTTTACATGATTTTGGCTAGTTATTACTACTACTACATATTATTACAATTCACATGAATTAAATTTATAAAAAGATTGTAATACCGTAATCACGGTATTAGCTCATCAGTACCGGTATTGAAAAAATACCAAAATATATCCGTGATTACGGTATTGAAAACCCTAATTGACAGCGATGCGGAGAAACACAGGGTGCACCCACACGCAAGCAAGCAGCAAGCCGAAAAGTTGAGTCATTCAACATTGTGCCAATATTGAGTGACGGAAGTGCCTGAAGCCAGAGGCCTGATTCCCACTCACCCACAGCCAATAGGCGAGCTAACTCCGTAGGATTGGTGCTCGTATTATTGAGATTATTATGCACCAACCTGCAAAGCGGCTCGTCCCATTGTCTCTGGGAGGAAGGGTTGATAGGCAAGGCTGAATTGGGACATGTTTCTGTCCAGACGTTCATCGCGTCGGTCAGACACGGCACGTCGGGTTCAGTGATAACACCTGCTAAAATTTTTCTTGTTAAAGTTGTAGTGCTGTGGACAGAAGAGATGAACGCCGGTAAACTTACACTGAAAATTTTGCGGACGCCTAGACCACCAAAACGAATTGGCAGTGTGGCTTGAAGCCAAACACGAACGATCGTATGGACGACCATAGAAGCATTCAAAAGTGAAGTTAAGGTGTCACGGATAATTTGATCAATTTGGTTCAGAATATGCGGATGCTTCCACAAAGAAGAAGCACGCAGAAAATACATAAATTTTGGGCCGAAACAACAATAACGAATTAAAGTAAAAGCACAATGTAGATTAATTTTGGAAAGTCTTTCGGAAATGTCACAGAAATTTTTAATTTTCTCGTTTATGAAATCAGAGAAACTGTTTTCGAAAATTGGGGAACCCAGGAGAATTTTTAAATTCGGCGCTATGGTAGAAAAAGTTTGTCTGGAAGGTAAATTTCGCATTTAGAAATATTTAATTCTAATCCGATGGATTTAAATTTAGAAATCAAAAGCTGTAAATCATGGAAAACAGTTTCTGCGTCACCTCCTAGGGTTCCATCATCCAAATACCAAACATTAAATTTAGATTTAAGTTGCCGAATAATAGGGTGAATGGCCAAACTGAAAATGACTGGACCAAGAGGATCACCTTGTTGGCAGCCTACTGCAGAATCCAAAACTTTGTCTTTATATAATAACTTTGACGGTTGTCTATAACACTGCCAAATAAAACTGTAAATTTCAGGTAATTCTTTTTTAACTTCAGCCAACAAAGTGTCCCTGTTGATGGAGTTGAATGCATTTTTTACATCAACCTTAAGGATGACCTCACTTTCGTTAGCATTCAAAAAAGATGATAGGGCATGTACGGCAGCCTCATAACCCCCTTTTGAGCCGAAGCCTAGTTGGAGGGGTTGAAAGTGCGACAAGAGCGCAGCTTTATGATAGCTGCAACACAACTTGGCTGCCATACGCCTGTTAGTACATCCTACGGCAATGGGACGTATACCGCCATCTTTCTTGCGTAGGGCACATAGGTTGGCCCCGTACAAAATTTCGATAACGGCATCCGTCACATTGCCGGAGAGCATTAGATTAACCAGAACCGTTAGCTCCTTCAGAAGAGACTCACCGGCTTCCCCGACGTCTGGCCCCGTCAAATCCTTAAGATATTGAGGAGTCAGACCATCAAGTCCACCAGCAGAGCCACTGCGGAAGGAGCCAACGGCTGCAGCTACTTGCTGGACAGTTACGGTGAAAATATGAATATCAGGTTCAGGAGGATCGGGAAAAGTGAGGTCAGCCCTAGCAGGTGGGTGTTTACTCTTCAGAGCTTCAAAAGTCTTATAAAAGCTTCAGGTTCTTGAACTACATAAGCGAAAAAATGTTCATCAAATTCTAATGTTTGCAATAATTGTCCTATAAGAATCAAACTATTAGAATCATAGATTACATTATTAAAATCATATATCATAGATTTGATGTTGCCCCTTTATTATCTAATGTTTTTAGCCGAAATTCAATAGACTGACCGATTTCAGCGTCAGATCTTAAATGATCTTTCTACCTTAGATGGTTTCCAGCTACAGCTAGGTTGTTTTTGTTTCCTCTTCCGGTTAATAGGTATAGTGTTCAAAAGATGGGGAATTGCCAAAAATGCTGCAAGATTTTTATCTTCTTCTTTAGGTGCTGAAATAAAAAATAAAAAATAGAAAATCCATTTTCCAATTCTGTTTTTATGAGAGACTAATATAGATAAATAGCTTCAGTAGTTTGGCAGAACACGTAACTTTCGCCTATCAAACAGAGGGTCGTATTCGATAGGGATTTCAATAGACCTAGGGTTCACACCAATGTGTTTCTACGAACTTATATGAGGAGTAGAATTTCAAAATTATTATTTGTTTTTTAGTGGCAATAACATAGTATAGGTACATTTCTTTATACCGGAGAACACATTTATAGAGATATATGCCTGCTTTCTGGCTTAAAACCTATGTAAGAAGGTCAATGCCCAGCAGTGGGATGTATAATTTATAGGCTACATAAGTAAAGAAAATATACTTACAGTCAGCTACAGAAATTAGTCCTGGGTGATGTTATCTTTTGATTTTCTCTTTCTTAACAACTCTAAGATTTTAATTATTGCCACAGGAAAATAAACAAACAAATGGTCTCCATAGGCCGCCTCAAAGTCAATTTGCAACCAAAAATCAGAACAATACAATTATTAACATAATATTTACAAAATGTAGATTAAATGTAGATTAAATGTAGATATAATGTAGATATAATTAGATGAAGGTGCAGGGCTTTCCTCTCTGCTTCTCTTAACTTTAGTTGACAAAGACCCTAACTGCTGTAAGGGTGAATATACGGTATTTGATTTTTTTGTGTCCCTGAAAGAAAAGTAATCTGTTCCATTCAATATTGATAATTTCTCATTTGACAATGTTTTTTAAATTTGTAATGATGCGGGCCAGAAGATTTTTCCTTTTTTTTAAATTTTATAAGCGCTAGAGGAAAATGTGTTACCAGGGGAGTGACACTATTGGCAGAGTAGTGACAAATTAAAGCAGAGAAGTGACAGGTCATTGATTATTAGCTAAGAAAGGGGACTAATATTAAATAAAACATGTATAAAATTATAGTAGGTATGTATTTGGATATTTTTTGATATAAAAGATACATTCAGTCTTCATAGTTTCTAAATACAACCTCATTTCAACCCGTAATTAATATCCTTATCAGTGTGATCTAAGATGAAAATCCCAGTACATTTTGTTTGATAGTTTTTAATTATAAAACTTTAAAAAATTTAAAAGCCACGTTTAAGGCGCTTCAATCTAAAATTTCTAAATGAAACAAAAATATAAACTTCGTTCACAAAACAAAACAATAGTACTATCTAATGATACACCTATCAGTCTCGAGGCTATTTAAACAAATGAACTTAAAAAATATCAATGCACAACAGCTATGAACACTTTTTTGCAAAGAACAGAATCAATAATTTCACGAAACTAAATATTTGCAACCTCATTTTTAATATTAACAGTTTGTTAATGCTTAACTTTCAATTTCCCGTATCAAATAACAGAATTAATATTTTCTGCTTATCAGTCTTATCTGAGATGAAAATCCCAGTACATTTTTTTTAATAGTTTTTAATTATATAACGTTGAAAAACTTAAAAGCGACGTTAAAGGCGCTTTAATCTTAATAAAATTTTTAAATGAAACAAAAATATAAACTTCGTTCACAAAATAAAACAATAGTACTATCTAATGATACACCCTATCAGTCTTGAGACTATTTAAACAAATAAACTTAAAAAATATCAATGCACAACAGCTATGAGCACTTTTTTGCAAAGAACAGAATCAATAATTTCCACGAAACTAAATTATTTACTTAAATACTACACAATGAATAATTTACTTTTCAAATACATCAACTGACTTTGGAAACTTGTAGAATACTCTGTTACCCTTCATATGTACCTCTATATTTGGCACTGGTAATATGGTCAAGATCTGATCCCATTTAACATCAGACATGTCATTGTCATCTATTCTAAAAAGTGTACCATCTTCATTGGAGATCTTTAAAAAAGTAACCCTGATCTCTCCTTCTTCTTCATCAAAATCCGACGAACATACGCCAGCATATCTATATTTTTTATTATTAATATAGTATTCAACAAGTATAAAATCTCCGTTCTTGACAGTCATAGCAGTGTCTGCATTGTCTATAGTATTAATCAGATGAGTAGATGTTTGTGCAACCATTTTATTTTGCACAACTTCCTCAGAATCGGTGTATACTTCAGCAACATCCAATTTGGTTTTATTATTTTGGGGGTATTTGATGTCGCCTAAGTGGAAGTGAGGGCAAAAATTGCTACAAAAGCAGCTGAGGCTCTTCATGTACAACGTATTGCTCAGATAATTTCCTCGTACTTGATGCACTTTTAGTGTACCAGTAAAAGGTTTGATGTTAGGTCGATTATCTTCCATTATCTTCTTTTGGAAATCAATTTCTTCTTGGGATATCACAAAAATTTGAATGCCCGAACAATGTTTGTCTAATTCCGTAGCAAAGTCGTTAATTGTAGCAATGTCAGTTCCTAAAGCTACAATTTTGTCAGCGATTCGTTTACATGTCCCTCCGATACCGTCTGGAGCTCCTTTGCCATGACCGGCTTCATGATAGTTCCAGGTAAAATCACAGATATTCGGATAGGTTTCAGTTAATTTACAAAGTAAGTAAAAAAACATATCTTTGTTACGGTACTGAGTAACAGGGCCATCGCTTAAAAAATGAACGTTTTCTACTGAAGACGAAAGGAGTTCCATGACAGGTTTTAGATGAGCCCAGATTACAGGTACATTATGGTTTAGGTTTTCTGACATTGTGGCAAAACATTTTGTTTCTTCTTTGGTATATAAGACTACAGTATGCAAACTTATTTGCGTACGTGACCCACCAAAATGGACGATTGAATCTCTGAAGAATATTTTGTATTATAATTTTCGGAAAAATCCATATGAATCACAGCATCTTTATCAGTTAAATTATCTTTTAGACTTTTAATGGTTTGGTATTGATAGACTATATTTAATTCATGCTTTAAAAATTATCAAGGTTTTCTTCAAGTTTCATCACAATGTCTTTTGGAGCACTATTTACTGTTATTTTGGTATATTTTCGAACCCTGCGTTTTTTCTCGGTTTTAGTATCTAAAATGTCCTCTGCAATACATTGCCATGAAGAGTATTTTATCAAAACAGAATTGTCGAACTCATGATAACATATAGAACGTGTTTTGCAGTTAAGGCACTCGCGCATCAGACACTTTTCGTTGTATCGGTCGCAGCATAAGGAATTTAGCATTTTCTGATAGTTTGCAAAATCTATGATATTTGCCTGTTTTAGGGAAGCCAAGATTAGCTCCATGTTTGCATGAGTTATGCATAAACAGGTTTCCCTTTGGTGGATGTTTGGGATTACAACCCAAAAAGGTCGTAGGCGGCAAAACAGTGTGTAACTTAACTTTATATCTTTAGTTTTTATAAACTTGGAGTGTAGATTTTTCATGGTGTCCTGTAACAATCTCTTCTGTTTTTTTATTTTACCTTTTGTAATACTGTCTTTTTTACCTGGGTATAATCTACTATTGCAAGCTTCTTCAAAAAACTCTGCGACTATTTTCTCTAACTTCGAACCCGTTTTATCGCTTCTTGTCTTCCGTGTCATATCTAAAAACAAAATCCCCCCACCGTACGTAAATATAAATCACGACCTCCCTGGTTCGACAAAGATCTAATACGAACTCTGAGAGAAAAGGAGAAAATACGCCGGCGATATAAAGTGTATCAAAACCCCATGGATGAGCTTGAACTAAAGTTGCTGAGTAAACGATGCTCTGCTATGGCTACGGACGTAGTTAAACAGAAAGGACTCAATCCACAAAAAGTTACTTTTGAGATAATTGCGTTTAAAGTTTTAGCTGTAATTTCTCTAACAAAATGGAAAATATTTTAAAATATTTGCCCGTGGTTACTAAAAAGGTATCTTATACTTTATTTGACCGTCAACTGATTGTTAAATTTTGCTATAGATTTTGAAATAATTAGTAAAATGTGGATTGAGTCCTTACAAATAAACTTGTGTTTGAAAGACTGATATCTTTTTTTTTATTTCTCAGAATGGACTCAAAACTACCCATTGACTAGAAAATAATTAAATAAAAAAATAAAACAAGTGTTATAATAAAAAAGTTGTATATTAAATTGAGCTTAATCATAAAGCCAACCTAATTACGTAAAAATGTCATCATAAACTTTAAAACAAAATAGAAAATACAGTTCAAAAGTTGATCAATTAACAGACAGTTAATTGATCAACTTTTGAAATCCCTCCCTCCAGGTCGAAATCAAGGGATGGCCCGTATCCATCAACATACTCACTGGTACAGCTGTTTCCTTTAAGGCTATCGTAAAACTCGTGACAGTCTTCGGGTATTAAAGAATACATCGATCTGAGATCTTCGAGCTTTGCTTGAGGAATGGCTTTGCCCTGGGGCCAAAGAAGGTCAAAATCTTCTTCCGAAAATTGGATAGAAATCCCTTTGCTTTTTTTCGACACATCCAGGTTTTGAATTTCTCCACTCTCTAACGTCATCGTAATTAAATATGGATCTTCTTTTTTCAATAAAATTTGTTTGGTTTTCAACCAGTTTACTTTATTTTTATTTGTACATATTTTGCGGTTAACTATTTTTTTTTCAATGTGTTTTGTGCTTAAAAAATGTTGTTTATTCATTCTGATGACCTGAAGGGGATTTTTCATTTTACAGATTTTCATGATATTCATGTATTCTTCTACGGTGTAAATGCGCTCATGATGCTTGAGCTCACATTCAATTTTGCTGAAGTCAGTGTCATTAGGCAAAAAAGAATGGCCGGATTCTAGATATTTGAAAGTTATCGTTTCAAGATTTGGGTGGCTATTGAGTACAGTTTTCAGCATCAGGATTATTTTAATATTTCTATTTTGTCCTCCGCAGCAATCGCTCCAAAGGACTAAATTCTCTACGCCATCTCTCATATCATTTTTTATTAAATTAATGAGGCACGAGCCAACTTCTTGGGCTCCTCGTCCGGCTTCACCTTCAACCCAGATGTTACATCGTCCTTGGTCGTTAGAGCCAACGTGAATCCCAGCATTGTATACCCAAAGCTGACGTTTGTAAAACACTATGTTAGTCGGTATTCGGGGTAATGGCAGCGTTTTTTCGAGATCGTAGGTAAGACATTCAAATTTGGGATCTGTTTTAGCCCGAGCCATGTCTTGAGACATTTGCTTACGTAATTCTTCCGCTCTCATTTGATGTAAATCTCTTTGTAGAATTAGCTGTTCTTTTTCTTCTAGGACACAACACTTCTTGAACTCTAGGGCTAATAAATCACATTTCTTGCATGTATCTTTTTTTAACGGTTTACAACGGAGATTGAAATTCGTATAAAATATATGCTTCAGGGTAGCAAAAGAGACGCATTTCTTCTCGCTGCCGTACACTTGTTTTAATTCTGCAAGGTAGATGTCGTAAATTTTTTGGATAGTCATACCAAGGTTTAAATATTGCGTGCCATTGTTTCGTTCTCTTCTGTAATGAGATTCGTATTTTGGGAGGGAATTAATGATATTTTTGACAAAATCGATGTCTTCTTCAGGAGTCTTGTTCCAACCACCTTGTTTTAAACCCCTTTTGTCGTTGAAAGTTTCATCTGTTCGCTTTTTGGTCAAACATGTGTCAACTCTTTTAGACGATATTTGAAAATTTTTCAAAAACATTTGCTTACAGACGACGTTTCCAGCAATATAGTAGTTTCTTCGATACTGTCGAGGTTTGCTTTTGCCGGTTTTGGTCTTAGTTAAAATATTATATGATCGAGGTTTTTCAGATTCTTTGACATTATTCAAAATAAATAACAGCTGAGCTTCATATGACCCCAATGTTACAAACCTATCAAACTCTTGTTTTCGTGTTTCTGTTGGAACAAGTAAATGACAAAGTTGCTTGCAAGTGCACGTATAATCATAGAATACTTTTGATTTTACTAGTTTGTCTTTGACATGATATGGTAAGTTCATGTATTTCCTACCCTTCTTCTCAGAGATACAATATTCTGGATGTTTTCTTTTGCGTCCACATTTGGAGCGGCCCTTAATTGCAATGTGTCATTATTTTCAGTAATAGGATGGGCGACTTCAGTTTCGGGTTGAACTTCAGTATCAGAGCTTTGACAAATTGAAATTATTTCACCAACCGTTATGTCATCGTAAACGGCATTAGTAACAATTAATTGGTTTTCATCATCATGTCGCATTCGTGTGGTTCTGTCAGTTTTACTCTGATTATCGTGCACCATAGCAACATGAGTTTGAATCAAACCCTCTGTTATAGTTTCATTTTCCGAACTGTCACTTTCGGGAATTTCAACGCTCTTCCTTCTTTTTTGTTTTACAGATGAAGTCGAAGAATCAGTTTCTTCTCCACTGTCAGGTACATAATCAGATTCTGTATAATCGTCATAGTCTCCATCTTCTTTAAGGTCCATATACGCATGATCAACTGTAGACAAATCTTGACTGAGGGTTTCGAATAACTCTAATGTACTCGGTGACATTGGTGGTATTGGTGAGTTATTTTTTTCAGCTTCTTTCCGCGTAGCAAGAGGAGTTAGTGGAGAATATGCAGGAGCAGCTGGTGAGTCAAGACTTGATGAAACCAGTAGAATAGCGTATAAGAATCATAGCAGTCACCTTAGCTTCATGGTGGAGTTAAGAAAATTAAATAGGAATTAGTTTTTTTGACTTACATGTTTCCGCTATGGTTTTGCGCAAAGTCACAAGTGGTGTCAATGGAGAGTACGGAGGGGCAGCTGGAGATTCAACATCTGGTTGGAAGAAGAAAGTGGATAGTGAGGAATAAAAAGTAAGTTCATTTCCATGTTGTTCTGAGTGTGCATGTTGTGTGTATGTGTATATGCATATATGCACAACAAGTGAATTGTGGTAAACCCACCTGATTTCGTAATATCAGCCACTTTAGTTACAGCCGGAGCGCAAAGAAATACTATTATCTTGAAATCCGTCATCTGAAAATGTAAAAAATATCATTAATCACTCAACTTTGCCATTCATTTAAGCCTTTAATTCATATCATAGTCAATTTTTCCAGATACCTTTGCAGGTGATGTCCTTGGACGCATCTGTTTCAAGTCCTGAAGAAGTCTCAGGTATATCTACAAATTGAGAGTTGTCATAGTAGAAATATTAAATTAGTAAATAGGGTTTTGGGTGCTCGTAGGCTAAGGCATACGTGTAAAGCTTAGTTGGTGCAATTTTGTTAGACATTAGTAGTTAAAAGGAATCAAACATAACAAACCAAAAAAAGGCGAAACTATAGCGTTTAGTACAGCAAAATACCACAACCATTATACCCTGTAGCCTTACAGTTGGATCATGCTAAATTAATTCTGATTTTTTTTAATCATTAAAAAGTAATAAAATAATATGTTATCATATCATATCATATATCATACCGCAAACCACAACAAAAAGGTGCATTAAGCTCACTAAGAGTGCAACAGACAATACAAATAGGACACTAGCAATTCTTACGCAGGTAGATTGTAAATAGTATTGACGGAAATACCCAGATAGGTAGGTAACTAAATTTACTCAGTATGTTGATTCATCGTCACGTGAGTTTACAGCTGGAAAAAATTAATAAAATCAACATTTTACTAGTTCTTAAACAAATTCAGTACCTATCTATAGTAAAATTTAATTTGTACTTCATAGTAAGTAAGTCTATGAAAAACAAAGTTATTTCTGCAAACAATAATAGGACCCATTAGATAGGGTACAAATCCTTATAAATATTAGTTAGCTATGTATAAAATACCTGTTGGAACTACGTCATCGTTTACAGATTCCAGCACAGTCTCCGCTGCAGAAATTTCTTCCAAGCCACTTTCTGTTCATTATAAAAAAAAAATATATTGGATTGTTATGATTACAATAAAATAATGGTAAGAAATCGTTACAGTTTCTTCTTTATGGCCATTACTTAAGTATTAATATATGCAATAACAAATTTTTGAGGTTAGAAATGAACCTTGTGAAAAATTAGGTACTTACCATCTAAAAACTCAGTACTTTCGTTAATCTTATGTCCCAAGGCACTAAACAAAATTCGATCAATTCGTCGCATTTTAATTCACGTCTTTTGTTTCATATACTTAAAATGATATAAAACAAAACTAGCGTCCACCAGCCCAAGGTGAGATAAAATGGCAGAGTTGCCAGTTTTTGAGAATAATAATTTACCAACAAAATGTTGCCACTATAAAAATCTTTGGAAAGTTGTGTTTACTCTTATTTTTAAGACATCAAAACAACGCATAATATTTCAGACCATAGTTTCCGAACTCATTACACTACTTGGCCTGATTCACAAAAGGGAAATAGGTAGTTTGAGTCCTTCTTAATAAAATAGAAATTGATTTATTATTACATAAACTTTATACAAAATATCAGCTGGACGCGTTAGAGCACATTGAGAGGCGTGCCAAGAGGCTCATCGACGATGATGCGCTTGTGAAGGCTCGGCTTCAAAGCCTCGAGCACAGGCGTAAGGTTGCAAGCCTTTCGGTTTTCTACCGGATACATTTCGGTGAGTGTGCAGGGGAATTGCACAACTTGATTCCCCCTAGTCCTTTCCATCATCGTACCACAAGACAATCGGCGAAGCGTCACCGTTTCATGGTAGATGTTCCGCCCACACGCACGAAGCGCTTCGCTTCAAGCTTCCTTGTGCGTACTGCTAAAGAGTGGAATTCTTTGCCAGAGTCTGTATTTCCTGAAGGGTACAACCTGGGAGTCTTCAAGGCCCGAGTGAATAGGTTGCTTATGGGACGACGTGCTACATCGTAGACCGCATCATCGCTTACCACCAGGCGAGATAGTGGTCAAACGTCGCCCCATCAAACATAAAAAAAAAAAAAAAAAAAATACACAAATGTTTTAAGTCGTTTCAATTCAATCAAATGTATATGACTATCAGTCTAACATCTATTTCTTACTAACGACTTATTCTGCTTGAGTCTTTTCTAAATTATTTGATATTAAATGCGCTGTTCATCAAAGCTCTTTTTCTGTAATATCTCAAGTGTTTTGAGTCGTTTCTGATAAACAAAAATATATATTTTATGTCAGTAAACCTGTATCACGGAAACGACCCAATCTGTTTGAGTCTTTTCAGTTATTTAGTAAAATGATATTTCTAAACAAAACTAATTCCTAGAAAGGATTCAAACTGTTTGAGTTTTGAGAAATATCGGAATAGTAATCAAACAACGACTTAGCTGCAAGGCGTATATTCGCAGACTAGCTGCCGCACACATACAATAATTAATGTTATCAAAGTACCCACAATTGACCGACATCACACCTCCACCGCTAATCTAGAATTAAATCTCTTATTAACTAATTTACAAGAGTTGATAACTTAACTAAGTATTCTTAGGCTAACTTAACTAGGCATTCTTATGAACTAACTTATTCTACTCTAAATCTATCTACCGGTTTCCGTGTCCGCCTGGAATAACGACTCACCGGTGGCACAGATGGCGATGGTAGTTTAGGTGAGGAGTGTTCAGAAGGAACACCTTCTTGTTCGCCCTGGTTAGTATTTACAGTCTCTGTTTCTTTCAGAGTTACTTCCTCTGAACCCTTGCTTAAAGGCTCGACAACATTCCCTTCACCCCGCTGACTCTCATCATCTCCTCCCTGACAGGTAACATCGGAAAATCGGGATCTACGACGCATTTGATCAATGTGTCTTTTGTAAGTTTGACCGCTATCCGCCACTACTGAATACCTACGTAAACTGTCCACCCCGCGTACAGTGCCTTTCACCCATTTATCACCAGAGCCGTACTCCCGTGCCCAAATTGAGTCCCCCTCTGTAAATTTACGAGGAGTTCCACCCGCGTATTCTACTTGACGCGCCTGTGCTTCTCGTACTCTGTTTTCAATGACACGATCACTACGCAACAGATCTAGTCTCGACCGTAACGTCCGTCTCTGTAAAAGCATGGCTGGGGTTTCCCCGGTGGTACCGTGGACTGTATTGCGGTAAGCTAAAAGAAAAGTTTGTAAAGCCGTATCAATATCTGTCTGGTCTCTAAAAGCCTTCTTGATAGCTCGTTTACATAACTTTACTGCGTTCTCTGCTGCACCGTTTGAGGATGGGTGGTAAGCCGGTGAAAAATACTGTTTTATACCATTATTCTTAAGAAAATTTTTAAATTCAGTACTGGTAAATGGTGGGCCTTGATCCGAAACTAATTCTTCTGGTAGGCCGAATCTGGCGAATGTAGATCTTAATACTTTTATAACCTTAGATGCGTTAGTACCCTTCATCTCAAAAACTTCTATCCACTTGGAAGAAGAATCAATTAAAACAAAAAACGTTAGACCTTTGTACGGACCTAGAAAATCAACGTGTAGCCTCGTCCAGGGACGCGTGTGGTAAGGCCACGGCTGTATTGGAGCCCGGTGGGGAGCGTCCGCCTCCGCCGCACAAGTCTCACACTGCTTGCACATCTCCTCCACTGCAGCATCTATGTTAGGCCACCACACGTAGCTACGAGCTAGACTCTTTGTCTTCACTATCCCCATGTGACTACTGTGAAGTTGTTTTAAAACTTTATATTGTAATGAAAGTGGTACGACCATACGGTAACCCCACATTAAGCACCCGCATTCCGTGTATAGTTCATTACGTCTTCTAAAATAGGGTTGAATCAATTCATCTGAACAAGTTGTAGGCCAACCAGATTGGGTATACGTTAAAATTCTACTTAGGACCTTATCACGAGCTGTAGCTTCTTTAACATCTTTGCTGGTAATAGGTAAAAAATCTTCTACAAAATTAACATAAGTGTTATCGTTCCGTACTCCTAAATTATTAACTTCTGTACATGGCAATCGTGACAACGCATCCGCACAGTTCTTACTTGATGACACATACTCAATGTCATAGGAGTAACCTGCCAATAACACCGCCCAGCGTTGTAGTCTGGATGCGGCCATTACCGGGATCCCTGCTTTATTTCCAAAAATGTAAGTTAAAGGCTTATGATCCGTTCGCAATATAAACTTGCGCCCATACAAGTACTGATGAAATTTCCTAATCCCAAAAACAATAGCGAGCGCCTCTCTGTCTATTTGTGAGTAACCGCGCTCGGCTTGCGTCAGCGAGCGCGACGCGTACGCCACCGGCCGCTCGCCGTGCGCGCTCGCGTGCGATATCACCGCGCCTATACCCACGCTGCTTGCATCAGTCGTCAAAATTACAGGCAGCTCCGGTGTATAGTGCATTAAAACGTCACTACTTGCTAATAAATTTTTAACTTTGGTAAACGCATCTTGACACTCTTTACTCCAACTGAACTGAACACCCACTCTAAGCAAGTTATATAGCGGTGCTAGAACTGTACTAACATTATTCACGAACTTGCCGTAGTACATAACCATTCCAATGAATGCTCTGAGCTCGCTGACATTAGTAGGCGCGGGTGTTTTGATTATGGCTTTAACCTTATCGGGACACGTGTGAACACCATTTTTACTAATGGTGTGCCCTAAATAACTAACTGACTCCGCAAAGAATACACACTTTTCTTTCTTTACCCTCAAGCCGTACTTTTTTAATCGATCAAACACCTGGCATAAATTTCGCAAGTGAGCTTCCTTAGAAGCCCCTGTGATTATGATGTCATCCAAGAAAACACCTACTTGAGGTATATCTTTAAATAGCTGCTCTAATCGTCTTTGAAAAATACCCGGACTCGACGATAGGCCATACACTAGCCTGTTATACATAAATAAACCCTTATGGGTATTTATCACGGTATATTTCTTAGTGTCATCTAGTTCAATTTGTGCGTAGGCCTGTGATAAATCAATTTTACTAAAATGTTCACCACCCCTCAACTGAAGCAGCAGCTCCTCTACCCTAGGCAGCGGATATCGGTCAACTTCTATGACTTTATTGATAGTTAATTTGTAATCAGCACAAATCCTAATGTTACCGTCCTTCTTGACGACCGGTACGATCGGAGTCGCCCAGTCCGAGCGCTCCACCGGCGAGAGAATGCCGTCGAGCTGCAGCTGGGTCAGCGCGCGCTCCACCGGTTCACGCAGCGCGTATGCCAAAGGGCGCGCGCGCATGAACACGGGCCGCGCGCCCGGCCGCACGTGAACGCTCACCTTGCCACCGGTGAACCGGCCCAGACCGTCCGCGAACACCTCACAATATTTGGAACTGAAAGCAGACAGGTCGAAAACGTCATCTCTGAACATAGTCACATTATTACACTCGTAATTTACAATAGGTAATTGTATTTTTAATTCGGCCATCCATTGCCGTCCTAAAAGAATGGTTTTCCCATTCTCCACAACAAATAATTCCAACGTCTTGCATGTATCTTTGTACCTTACTGTTGGTGTTTTAACTCCTAGTGGTTTGACTGACTCCCCCGTATAATACCTAAGTGTTAGCTGGCAGGGTTTAAGACATAAATCATTAAATAATCTCATGTAACATTCATGGCTTATGCATGAGATAGCACTACCGGTGTCACATTCCATTTTAATGTTTTTACCGCTAACGTTTAATTCTAGATACATGGGTTTACATTCTATAGCAGATAATTTACAAACATCAATAAAAATTACCTCGTCACTCTCCGTACTTTCACTTCCATGATCATCCTTACTTGGATCAATGTCTACGTTGAAGTGTCCTGTTAAATTCGGGCACACGCGTCGCAGATGTCCTGGTCGATTACACACCCTACACACGTAACGCACAAACTTGCACGTGGCTGCGTCGTGACTCGCACCGCACACGTGACACTGCTGCTGCGCACGCTCACCCAGCCGAGCGGGCGCGGGCGCTGCCGATGCGCGCGGCGCTCGCCGCCTCGCAGTCTGCGCAGTGGCCTCCCGCGCCACTCCGCTGACGTCACGCGCACCGCGTGTAGCCGGCGCTGCGCCACTCCGCCGTGATGCTCCCGTTGTCAACATCGCTTGACACGTCACTGATGCTGCCGCCGCCATATCGCTGGCCGACCCTCCATGTCCAACCACCTCTGCCGCGTCTTTCTCTGCCGCCTCCATACTAACTGCTAACTTATACGCCTTGCCGAAGTCCAGCTTACTTTCGGCAAATAACCGCTGTCGTATATTTTCATTAGTTATGCCACAACTAACTGATCTCTTAAACTTTCTTCGAGTGAGGAACCGAATTCGCAGGTCTTAGACATTTTTTTCAAAACCGCGGTGTATTCCGATATAGATTCACCCTCTTTTTGTTTTCTGTGTCGAAATTTATAACGTTCGGCCAATTCACTAGGTTTGGGTTGTAGGTGTTTTTCCATAATTTCCGTGATCTGCATGAATGTTTTGCTTTTAGGCTTCTCCGGCGTACACAAATTAACTAAAAGTTCGTAGGATTCAGCTCCCATCACCGTTATCAATGTCGGTACTTGTAAGTTATCCGGTATTTTGTTCACTAAGAAATATTGTTCTAAGCGTTCCACGTATAATCTCCAATCGTCATTATGCACTTTGAATTCCGCAATCTTTCCGATTGACATTTTAGCAAGCTAACACTATTTTTCGCGTGTGATTCGATACTGATCGTCGCCACTGAGAAATATCGGAATAGTAATCAAACAACGACTTAGCTGCAAGGCGTATATTCGCAGACTAGCTGCCGCACACATACAATAATTAATGTTATCAAAGTACCCACAATTGACCGACATCACAAGTTTATTCTGTTTAATCGACCTTAGGAACACATTCATAGCAACTTCATTACTCAAAAACAATTCAAGCGGACTGAGTTATTTCAGCAAATGCATTTTGTATGCTCTTCATACTTGTGGGTTGAGTCATAGTAGTGAAAAAACTAGTTTGAATGTACATTTTAAAGCTAGGGTTTTCATTATATGATAGATTCGACCCTCGGGAGTACGATGGCATACTTAACTCAATTTTGGCCAAAGTGTGGATTGAGTCCTTTCTGCTTAACTACGTCCACCTCTTGCTACAATAGGTATGTTAGAAACCTGGAAAACGTGATATCCAAGGATACCAAACGATTTTGGGCTTATATCAAAGACAAGCGAGGGGGTGCCAGCTCTTATCCTGTAACAATGACGGATGGCGTTGCGTCATCTTCAGATGGCGGGAGCATCTCAGAAATGTTTGCTGCTCATTTTTCTAAAATGTACAGCGAGCAAGATGTTACATCTTGCATCATTCACGTCCCACAGAGTATTTGCAGACTTTGTCAACTTACAGTTTACCTTTGATGGCACCAATAATTGACATAGATACCTTGCTCAATAAATTGAAGTCTTTGGATTGTCGAAAGGGTGCAGGAGCCGACGGAATTCCTCCTTACTTTATTTCCAAGTGTGCTTCTTCTCTGGCAGCCCCCTTACTGCAAATAATAAACCACTCGCTTACCTCTGGCATGTTTCCAAATAAATGGAAGGTGGCTCAAGTAGTACCGATTCACAAATGTGGTGATAGTAATTTTGTGGGCAACTATAGACCTATCTCGATATTGTCTACATTCGCTAAGGTATTCGAATCGCTGATAACACCCTACATCCAGTCTCACTTAAAGATTTACCTTGCAAATTCTCAGCACGGGTTTGTGGGCTCCAGATCCACATTTACGAACCCAGTGTCGTTCACGGAGACCTTGGTAGGTGCCATTGATGCGGGGGGACAGGTTGACGTGATCTACACCGATTTTAGTAGAGCCTTTGACCGTGTCCCTCATAACATACTCTTGTATAAATTGAAATCTTACGGAATCACTGGCTCGCTCTTTGATTGGTTTGAGTCATATCTCGATAGTCGTACCTTCTTTGTCGCTCTCAATGGTTACCGATCTGGCTCCTACCTCGTCACATCGGGCGTTCCTCAGGGATCACATGTCGGCCCAGTGTTATTTAACTTATTTGTCAATGATCTCGCAGAGGAATTTAAGTTTTCTGAGATTTTCATGTATGCGGATGACTTAAAATTCTGCAGACAGATTGAGTCGAATCTTGATGCTGAGTTGCTGCAGAGGGATGTTGATGGATTGGTAAGATGGTGTGATGACAATGGTATGAATTTGAACACTAATAAGTGCTACCATATGAAGTTCACCAGAAAAACTAAATATATGCGATCTGCATACTACATCGGAGGAAGCTTGGTGCAGGAAGTCACTCAGATAAGAGATTTAGGAGTTATGTTTGATGGTCAGTTAACGTTTGTTCCTCACATTGAAAATACAGTTAAAAAAGCATCTAGAATGCTGGGGTTTGTCATCAGAAATGTTACTTGCTTTCGCCAGAATCAGACTAAAATACTTCTCTATAATTGTCTGGTTCGTAGCTCTCTGGAGTATTGTAGCGTTGTATGGAGACCACACTATGCCACCCACACATTGAGACTGGAGCGGGTTCAAAAAAGATATTTGTGGCACTTAGCGTACTCTTCTGGTATAGCTAATAAGAAGCCGTCATATGATGAGAGGCTGAGTCACTTCAAAATGATATCCCTACAAAAACGAAGAGACTCACTAGATTTATTATTTTTATACAAAATCTTGCGATATCATATTGACTGTCCCCAGCTTTTGAGCAAGCTCAGAATCCGTGTACCCTCCAAAAATCCACGAGCGCCTATAACTTCATTGTGTCCTCCACTACGCAGGACTGTACTTGGTGCTAATTCTCCGATCCCTCGTCTATGCAGGTTGCTGAATAGCTATAGTGACCTTGTTGATGTGCATTTGGACTCGCTTGGCAGGTTTCGCGTAAAGGTTAAGTTGATTTTTTATGGTGATGTTGCCCGAATGTAACTATTTTTATTTGTTTTGTCTTTATGTTCACTTTTTATTTTGCCCACTATTTATGTTCTCATTGTAAGTATCAATTGTCTTTATTGTACGTGCCGTAAATTTTAAATTTTAAGTTTAATATTCAATTTGTCTCCGATACTAGTTCTTCTTGGTTATAATGGTTGGATTTGCCTGATCATAGTGATTTGTAAACCATTAAGTATATAACGCATGTTGTGCTTACCTATAATAGATTGATGCACTAGTATTTAAGTTTTCGTAAATGTAACCCTATATTGTATAAGTGTAATCAATTGTTGGTGAGCCAAATCAATAAAATAAAATAAAAATCTAACAAACTTTTGTTTGTAGTAGATGACTGTCTTATAGGTTTCATGTTAATTTGATTCAACATTTTATATTTCTTGACTATTTTGCCGCTTAATACTTTTTTAAATATCTTCTTTTCGTTATCATTCGTTGTCAAATTTATATTTTCTTTGAGTTGTTTTTGGACCACCTCACTAAATAATATTTTTTTCTTCACCTCTTCTACATTTTCGTTACTAGTATTCTGTAAAAGATAAGCCACTTTTGAGTTTGGAGTCATTTTCTGTTTTCCGATGCGCCGTAGTTTCTTTTGATAGTCACGTACCTTTTGACGTAACTGTTTAATTTCACATTTTTGTTTTTTATAAGTTTATTTCGTAGTTTCCGCTGAATTTCTGATCGCCTTTTAGCAGCAAGAGCGATATTGTTTTGTGGAAGTGGAGGTTGGTCTTCATTATCAGATGCAGGGGGTGTTATTGGATTGTTTCGGGTAAATTGTAGCTTTACGCGATTTCTATGTTTTTTAGTCTTATCTCTCCATATTTTTCTTATGGCCCTTTGTTCCCTTTCAGACATATCTTTTATGCTCTTAATTAGTCCCTTTTCTTTTTTCTATTTATATTGCTGTTTTTCTTTTTCTTTCAATTGAACATTTTTAACCGGATCGTTTTTAATTCTTTGGTAGCGTAATTTTTCAGCTTGACGCTTTTTTTCTAATCTCTCTTCCCTTGTTTGCGTCTTTTTAACCTTCACCATGATGTCTGATTATGCTCGAGTATCTAGAAGAAATGAAATGAAGCCTTAAAATCCTACTAATATTAGAAACGCGCAAGTTTGTGAGTATATATTTTTGTTAATTCTTCAAGTCTAAACGGCTGGAGCGATTTTAGTACAAATTGGTATAGAGTTAGCTAACACCCTGGATTAAAACATAATACACGGACGACGTCGCGGGCAGAAACTAGTATTAAATATTAACGAAACAAAATTTCGTCACTTTCCTGGCGATTATGTATTTCCTCTGGCATGAAATATGCCAGAGAAGTGACGCCAGAAAAGTGACAAAATTGCACATAACCTACAAAAAACGATCACTCGGTTTTCTTTCCACAGTTTAACGTAATACATGACAACTACACACAATAAACATTGCATTAGGCAAATATACAATTTCGTAACGATAAAATACAAAAACATTTGCTTACCAAAGGAAATACTCCAACGACTGGCCAGATGAAGTGACATTATTGTAACGTGACATGAATGCAAGTTATTTTTTTTATCTGAAATAACTATTTTTACAGTGCATTTTCATAAAATATGTTTCGATGTTTATAAAAGCATATGATCATATTAAAAAAAAAACATAATGGCATTCGAATTTAAAGTATCTGGCCATAAAATCATTATAATCTACTAATAGGGAAGGCCAGAGGAGTATACATTTATAACTATTTTAAACTATTAATGCCTTAAATTAAACAATTGCCTTGAATGGACTAGAGGTATGTGGGCCAAATAAAAGACCATATTCTTTATTGTTTAAGCATACAGAAACAATAATATAATAAGTTTAACATAAAATTTTTCTATTGACTCTTAGAATTCAAATACCGTATATTCACCCGTAATCGTCTTCTTTTATTTAAGACCTGGTGTACAAGCTTACCTCTTGCTTGAAGACCAGAGGCAGTTGTACATGTAGGAATGTAGTAGGTAGTGGTTCTTTCACCAGGGAAGACTTCTTTTATCAAATTTGCCCAACAATTGTTGAGTTTTTGTTTTCACTTAATATTTCTCTGGCATTTGTAGAAGCCAATAAATTTCTAGTACCATCCCCATCAAGGGTCCCACCTTTATAAATTAACCCTCTGCAACTGACGTGGTTAAATTGTTACAATTGAACTGAGGTGTATATTATACCAGACACCATTTCAACAGCAAATATTTTTGTAGAATTAAAGTATAGCGAGCACTATACAGTAAGGTACTCGCAGCAGTGTTGCTCGTATTTGAAAAATTCCGGTATAACACGTGATTTTGTATTTCGCGGTGTCTGTGGGACTACACGTCAGCTGCAGACGGTTAAAAGTGAAGATGTGTCAAGTGATTTTAGTAATATACTATCAAGTAACTGAAAAAAAAAGTGGTATGACACATAACTATTTGAATCTAGTACCTTTGGAGAAATAAACAGTAAAAATAAAAAAAGGTTCAAAATAAATTAAGAGTATATTATTACTATGTTGATTTGTAACTACCAGAGAGTGAAGTACTTACAAATCAACACGAAAGGACCAACAAAAGGATAATAGTTAGTAAAGATTATTTAGGTATTCCTATTTGATGAGTTGCATAATTAGTAAACATTTAATATTTATGTAGTTTTGGTTTACCTACATTTATTTTGAAAACTTTTTAAAACACTCAACAGTGTTTTAAAACTCTTTCCACTTAATTTATATTTTAAAAAGAACACAATTTAGTGACTTTACATAAAAGTTTAAAAGAAACATACCCCGCTCTGCGTTCCTTGTCCAATTTCACCACTATTCGGGGGTACATTTTCGTTTACAATTATGTAATTTTCAATATTACTTGTGGGCACATTTTCTTTCTCTTCCGCAAGAGAAACGTTAATAGCTGGGTCTCGTCCAAATTCGAAATCTGATTAATCTAGATTCTGCAAGCAAAAATAAGGTCAGTAAGTCACTGGGTAAAATAAAATATTTTCTAGAGTCTGGAGTAGATAATATACTTACATTCGGGGGACGTCGCTAAAACTGTTGAAATCATACCTTCAGGATAGGCAACTTAAAGTACAGGTAAATGAAGTAAATTCACAGGGTGCTAGCATATCTATGGGTGTACCGCAGGGCTCAATACTAGGTCCATTCTTATTTTTGGCATACATAAATGACTTGCCCCATTTATTTAAAAATGAACCTAAGATGGTATTATTTGCTGATGACACTTCATTAGTTTTTAAAATAAATCGACGAACAAATTATTATGACGACGTAAATAATGCCCTAATGAAGGTTCATAATTGGTTTACATTAAATAACTTAGTATTAAATGATAAAAAGACAAAATGTATTAGATTTGTTTTGCCAAACGTTAAAAGCAATGAATGTGACATATTCTTGAATGGTGAGAGATTGGAGTTTGTAAAAGAGACAACTTTCCTGGGAATCACTGTAGACGACAAATTGCAATGGGGTCCTCACATTACATCATTAGCGGGACGATTGAGCTCTGCAGCTTATGCTGTCTGGAAGATACGACAGTTAACTGACATAGGCACGGCAAGACTGGTGTACTTCAGCTACTTTCATAGCATTATGTCGTATGGCATTTTGCTGTGGGGACACGCTGCTGGCACTGAGTCTATCTTTATCTTGCAAAAGCGCGCCGTCAGAGCTATCTACAATCTAGGTCGTCGCGAATCTCTCAGAGAAAAGTTTAAGGAGATCAACATTATGACCGTTTCTTGTCAATTTATCTATGAAAACATCATGTATGTCAGGAAAAACCTACAGTTATTTGGTAAAGTGTCGGACAGACACCACTATCAAACTAGACATAAGGATAGATTAAGTCAACCAACTTTGAGATTGGCGAAAGTAGGTAAGTCGTTCATGGGATTCTGTGTTAAATGTTATAACAAGATACCAGGCGACATACAACACCTAAATGAAACAAAATTTAAATCATGTATAAAAAAAACTTTATGTAGAAAAGCATATTACAAGGTTAATGATTATATAGAGGATAAAAATGCTTGGATGCAAGCTAGTCCGGCTCCACAGGATAACGAAAACGAAAAGCATTGATGTTTTAATGAAATCCAAACATGTAATTAATACAGCTATGTTGCTCATTTGTATATTGTTTAACTTGCATAATCATTGTAAATGTGAGAGCCCTGTAATTACCTGAATATTAAATTAAAATAGTTGAATATGTTTGTGTCAGCTTGGAGTTGTCATGCTCACTCTAAGGTCTCATTGGCGGTGGCACGTGCAGTGGATCGCTCGATTCCCTACAATATGGTTGAGTTGGGCGGTGCTGGTGTACGTGTCATGTTCGTGAACGGGCGCCGTCAACTGGGATTGGTCAGCTCCAGACTGTATATTTCTTTTTTTTTAAATGTCCTTTAGGGTTATTTTTTTTTCGATCTCTTTGACTGTATTTTAGTGTTACATTGTTCTCGCACAACCCAAACAACAAAACTGTAACTGGAGAATTGTGAAATTGATTGAAAAAGAGTAACCTATGGAGTTTCTTGCTCGTTCTTCTCCATAGGAATCTACACCTTGGAATGAGCAAATAGCTTCACTTGTTAATTTTCTTCATTGACGTTCAAAAGTGCCTCTATGGTCTAATTGAAATAAATGATTTTGACTTTGACTTTGACTTTGACATAATATTAACTAAATAACTAACATAATACTTATATAGGTACTAATACAACATAAAGCATCTTATTGAAGTGTTTTGTTGTTAAATGGTAAACATTTTTTAAAAGTGATCCATGTAAGTATTATTTACCATTGAAACAAAGGTAAAAGAATGAATACCTTGAAGCTATACAAAATAGTTTCATGGAGTTTAATACTTACAATAATGAGTATGTACTTATGTATAATTATAATTTATTTGCAACTATGGGTATTTAATACTTACGGGTAAAGAACTATTGATGCATAAAAATTCTGCCTTCCAAGCTCTCCAGCACCTCATGAACAGTACCCTTGGGCCTGTTTGAGGGATAAGTAATATCCTTGACATCATCAGTGGTCAATGTTAATAAGGCCTGAATATTGATTGCCTGCTCTACAAAATATTAACAATGTAAATCTTTCATGAACTGGTGAAATTTATAAAGGATAACAGGCAAACATGTATGGGAAACTAATAACGACTAGATGTATGTATTTTGTTCCATTTAAGAAGACCTATCACAGTGGTGAGTCCAGGCTCCATACATTTGGTTTGCAATTTCCTTTGTTTATGAATTATTTAATTAACTATAAGTGACTATAGGTAACATTTTACCCACCACAAATTGAGACTAGCCCCTATAATAACAAATGATAGTCATGAAAAGAACTTTCTAACGACATACGTATACTTAGTCGTTATTGGTCGGTAGGTACAATCTGCTCGTCATCCTTTTAAAACAATAAAGTATTACCGTTACAGGGGTATTTATGATGTTCTTCAAAGGTACAAAATCAACGTTTTACCGCATTGTCGCCTGCTAAAAGATAGGTAGGTGCCTACACTATTAATAGTAGAGTTAAGTAGGTATAATCCAGTCGGTAGGTGACAGCGACGCATTTTGCGTTGCGAAAGCCAGCGATCAAAATCAATGATGTGGTCAGCAAATTACCTACATAGACTTACTAATAATTATCATCCAATACAGATCACAGAATAGCTATCTAGCAGGTAGGTTTACCTACTAGGTAAAGGTTACTACAAGATTTATCTTAATAACTCTTTTAATAACTAACGTTTTTAATAACTCTTCCACTTCGTCCATAGTTAGTTAAACAAAAGCAATTCACGGTAGTCTTCCTCTACACGTACATGTCGGTACGCGTTTACGAATAATGAGTTGAGAATGACAATTTTGACAAGTTTTTGGCGAGGCGGCCGGCCGCTGCGTTTTGTTGACACAACAAAGCGTTATTAGATGCAACCACTTCTCTTGTTTTATTTAACTATGCAGGCTATCTAGTCAACTATGCTCGTTGTTAAAACCTACGATATTTTATATATATTGCTAACAAGTTGCTTGTTATCGTGAAATAAAATTATTATTTGATTTATAAAAGTGGAGTAATAAAATCGAACAAAGCATGTATGATGTAACAAAGTCAGTTAAATATATATATAAATACTGTTCATGTGCAAAATTGTCGACTTAAATAAAATTAATTTGTTCTGGCAACTAAGTTTTATTGTTTAAAGTAACAAAATAAATAATTATTCTAATCATTTTTATGCCAACTAAGAGAAAATGCATCTTAGTTAGTGTTCATTTTTTTCAGTGTACGGATATCATCTCGGAAAAATTACTTCAGGAAACCCAAAGGCGGGAAGAGAAAACTAAAGAAACAGCTCTCATCACACAGAAGCAACCTAATTGTTTCGGTTGTGGAGTCACCACATATGATAAGGAACTATCCGAAGAAAAAAAGGAACAGTCAAAGTACAAAACTAAAGGCATGACCCACCGACCCAGCAAAGTCCAGTAAAGAAGTCAGCGAGGAACAAAAACTGACAGCTGTCTCGGTGAAAGTAAATAGTGACGTGTGGTACAAAGGCTCTAGCGCGACAAATCATATGTGCAATAGTAAAAAAGTGATGGTAAAGTGCAACCGTAGTAAATCCGTAGATGTAAGCATAGCAAACGGTGAAAGGCTATCCACCGCGGGCTTAGGGGAAGTGCAGATTAATTTGAAAGACTGCATAAGGACAATAAGTGATACTTATTATGTGCCTAAGTTAAGTACTAATCTGTTATCTGTCAGTGCTATGACCAAAAAGGGATTTTTTTTTTTTTTTTTTTTAAGGGGGGAAAATCATCGAATGACTTCTCCCGCCTGGGTGAGGCGGGAGGGAGTGTCAGACTCTTACTGACTAAAAACCACCCCGTTCCTTCTCCTGCACGTCGAGTCGGAGCCCCGGTTACCCGTTAGGTTCTCCGCGACACCAAAAAGGGATATGTTGTCACTTTTAATAGTAATTCATGTAGTATTTATAACAATGATGAAATTTAAGCTACTGGTACTCAAGTTAATGGTAACTATCAGCTTGATACTGTGTCAGGCAACGGCTGTGCTGTAGAACAGGAGTGTACTATGACGGCATCAGCAGCAGTGGACTCATCATCCCAGGAGTTGTGGCACAGACGTCTCGGCCACCTAAATTCCCGAAGTATGAACAAAAATAATCAGATAGTAGCCAATGTAAAGTTAGTAAATAATACTTACAAATTACTTACTTATTAAATTGAGCGGGCAATGGCAGCTACAGCTGAAGACAAGTATTTATGGCACCAAAGACTAGGTCACTTCAATTTTAATAATGATATTAATAAGATTTCTGAATGTATTCTTGGGGTCAAGCTGCATCAACAAGATGAGGACTATATATGCAAATCTTGTCTGGAGGCTAAACAAAGCAGGCAACCAGCAAGGCTCCCGGGTATTGCTCGAGCTTATCCACTCAGATCTTTGTGAACCCATGGAGAATCAGTCAATTGGCGGTGCAAGATTTTTCTTACGATTTATAGATGATTACTCTCGAAAGGTATTTGTGTACTTTCTTAAATTTAAGTCAGAAGTTTTAAACAAATTCCTTGAATTCAAGAATAAAGTGGAGAATGAGTTAGACCGTAAAATAAAAATACTACGTTCAGATAATGGGAGAGAGTATATAAACAGTTAAGATAAATGTCTGAAGAAATTTGGTATAAAACACCAAACAACAGTTCCTTACACACCTCAACAAAATGGCCTATGTGAACGGATGAACCGTACTTTGACTGAACGAGCTAAGAGCATGTTGGTTAATGCCTCATTGCAGAAGAAGTAGTGGGGAGAAGTGATGACGTTACATGCTGTATTTCCCATTCGCGCATAAACTTTTTAAATTCTTGTGAGTTATAAGCCGGACCGTTATCACTGACTAATTCTGCTGGTATACCATGCCTTGCAAACTGCTCTTTCATAAAAGAAATTACTTGCTTCGAGCTTATGCTCGTTAACTGTCCTACCTCAACGTAGTTTGAAAAGTAATCAACTAAAACAATGTAATTCTTTTTTTTATACTCGAACGTGTCCGATGCTAGCTTGTGCCATGGCTGTGCAGGCACGCTATGCTGCAGAAGCGGTTGACGTCGCGGGCGAGGCGCGTGCAGTGCGCAAGCTGCACACGTGCGCACGATGCGCTCGACATCGTCGCACATTCCCGGCCAAAACATTACATCGCGCGCGCGCCTTTTACACCGTTCTATACCTAAATGTCTGGGCTCGCTGCCATTGGGCTCGCTGCCATTGCAGCGGTAAGTCCCCTCTTTGAGGAGTGGCTTGAGAGACGCTACGGCGTCCTCACCTACCGCCTGACGCAGGTCCTCACCGGACATGGAAGTTTCGGGAGGTACCTGTGTCTGATGGGGCGGGAGGAAACGCCCGGGTGTCATCACTGCGAGGACCGCCCTGAGGACACGGTGGAACACACAGTGGGAGAATGCCCTGCGTGGGCTGAGCACCGCCGTGCCCTCAGGGAAGTGATCGGCGATGGCGACCTCTCGCGTCCGGGCCTAGTGCAGGCCATGATGCGGAGCGAGAGGGATTGGGATGCCGTCTCCTCCTTTTGCGAAGCAGTCATGCTAGCTAAGGAGGAGGCGGGACGCGTGAGGCAGCGAAGCGCTGCCTCCTCGCAACCCAGCCATCGCGAAGGACACACCGGGCGTCGGGGATCGCGAGACGATCTCCGGCCACCGTAAGCGCGGGCCTGCGGACGGCGAGCATGGGTGGCTCCCCGTCCGACCAGAAACAGATCCGAGCGTACGGCGCGTCGCGATCCGCGCGCGCCATAAAGAGCCATCAGACCACCACAGATGGGGCCCAATAGGGCCGATGCCGATTCGGAGTCGCGGAGAACCTAACGGGTAACCGGGGCTCCGGCTCGACGTGCAGGAGAAGGAACGGGGTGGTTTTTAGTCAGTAAGAGTCTGACACTCCCTTCCGCCTCACCCAGGCGGGAGCAGTCATTCGATGATTTTCACCCCTTATGTCCGTGAACTCGTGACAACATGTCTTCCCGTAAAGCACGAGGAATAAACACTAATTCGTCCTTAAAAATGATTCCGTCTTCATAATGCATTTGCTCATGATATGGCCAGAAAGCGTTCACTCGTTCATTTACATCGCGCCTATTTTTAGGCCAGCCTTTTGTTATGTATTTAATCAACCATCGACAGTCACTATCTAACTCCGTTTCTTTTTGAATGGCCTCCGTATCGTGGTTGACTAAAAGGTACATGTTCTAACATGAAACAAGTTTGTATCTCCACTTCTGTGGATACTTGATCATGCATTTTTTCCTTCAAAGGTGCCCTCGATAACGTGTCTGCTATATACATATTTTTGCCCGGCGTATATACTACTTTGAAGTCGTTTCCTTGTACTCTCAACATCATTCTTTGTAGCCTAACTGGTACCGAAACCAGGGGTTTGTTAAATAATGCTTCTAGTGGCATAAATATACTGCTTGAATCTTTCGATACCAAACACAATAGCTAGCATTTCTTTTTCGATCTGCGCGTACCTAGTCTGAGTGTCGGTGAGCGTAAGCGATGCAAACTCCACCGGACGATCATTTTGTAGTAGCACAGCGCCCAGCGCGACGCTAGACGCGTCCACTGATACCACTAACGGCGCACTGTCACTGTACAGCGCTAGCACCGGTGCACTACCTAGCTTTGCCTTTAGCCTATCCACTGCTTCTGAATGTTGAGATTCCCAAGACCACTCCGAATCTTTCTTTAATAACGACCTTAACACATTTACACTCTCTGAGTAATTAGGTATGCATTTAGCTAAATAATTTACCATGCCCAAAAACCTCTCGAGAGCCTTCCTATCAGTAGGATATATATAGATATCCATTATAGCTTTTACTTTGGAGTCGTCTGCCCGCATACCATTCGCGTCAAACTTGTGACCCAAGTAAGTAATTTCTGATACACCAAACTTGCATTTTTCGCGATTAAATTTTATGCCAATATCTTTAGCACGTCGCAGAAGACACTCTAATCTCTGGTTGTGCTCGTCTTTACTAGGGCCCCATACAATTATGTCATCAATAAAAGATTCAACTCCTTCTAAATTTTCTAAATGCTGCCTAAGCTTCGCATGAAATACTTCTGGCGCACAGTTTATACCATATGGTAAACGCAGAAATTGGTATCGCCCGAATGGTGTGCCAAACGTACAGAGATCAGCGCTCACGTCGTCTATTTGAACCATCTAGAAACCACAGCGCGCATCTAACACGCTAAACACAGTAGCACCTCGCAAGCGCGCGGCCAGCTCCGGTACCGTCGGGAGCGAGTACTGCGCACGTTGCACCGCCCGGTTTAATGGTCGCGGATCTAAACAAACACGAATACTGTCATCTTTTTTCGCCACTAAAACTATTGCATTTACCCATGAGGTTGGATGAGTGACCTTCCTAACTACACCCAAATTTTCCATTCTACACAATTCCTCCTTTAATTTATCCTTAAGACCGAATGGAATTTTCCTAGTAGGACATATAACTGGTTGTACGTTTTTATCTATTACTATACTATATTTGCCAGGTAATTTTCCCAATCCTTGAAACAATTCATTATAGTTATCCAAATTGATTGTATTTATTTGATTTATTAATCCTAACGCAATACATCCCTCTAAACCGAGTACACTCTGACAAAACAAATCCACAACAACAAATGATAACACATAACTAGTTTTTCTAAACATAAAAGAAATCTTGCCAATGCCTATAATTGATAACTGATTGCATGTAAACGAATATACACGTTTTGTGAACGGTTTAAGGTCTGTAATAGATAACCCTAACTTCATATAATTTACTTTAGAGATAACATTAATCATTGATCCAGTATCTATTTTTAATAAAAGTTTTTTACCTTGACATTCTATAATTTCCGTCCATTCCAATGGCGACTTACATTGTTTTTTCTTATTATATAAGGTGTTTATATAAAACCTTTGTTTCTAACTTTCTTCGTCACTGTCACTATTTACCGTTTCTACACTGAGATTTAACACTTTGCGAATCGATTTTGTATGCTTACACACTCGCGAAAAATGACCTTTCTTTTCACAAACATAACACTTTACGTCACATGCCGGACACCGCTCGCCCCGAGACACCGCACGCTGCCGCATCGCTCACAAGCGACAAGCGGCGCGCGCGCAGCTCGCGCTCCGCCGGCTCCGCGCCATCCTCCGGCGCGCCGCCCGCCTCGTGCTCTGCGGCCGCCTTGCACAGCATCCACTTGCACCCCCTCAGATGCACCGTCGATGCACTTACTCTCCTCCTTAGACATCTCTGCCGCCTGACAGATTTGTATCGCTTTGGATAGCGACAACTCGTCTGTGCGGAGAAGTCTATCTCTCACCGTATTGTTTACAATACCACACACAATCCTATCACGCAACAGGCTCTCGTGCAATTCACTGAACTCGCACTGCTGACTCAATTCCCTCAACGCGGTTACATATTGATGGATGTTTTCACCCTCTTCCTGATCGCGTGAAAATAATTTAAACCGCCGCTATCTATCGCTGTGATATTTGGTTTCGCACCGAAATATTTATCGAACTTCCTTAATATGCAATGAATGTCGTCTTCACTTTCACCTCCTTCAAACGTAAAAGTTGTAAAAGCCTCATAACCAGCTGATCCGATGAGGTTAACCAACAAACTAGCCTGAACTTCCTTAGGCTCTTTGCTCACTCCAGATGCTTTAAGGAAAACCTCGAACTGTTTCCGCCATTTATGCCACGCGTCGGACCGCGCGGCCGGACCACCGTCGAGCGATAATTCCACTGGAGGACGTGCGTGCTCCATATTTATTATTCTTGTACACAACGACACTTAGAATAATATACCGGTTTTGCATAAAACAAAACCGATATTATGTGCCGAGAGGGAAAACATACAGCATTGCTTTGAAGAAGCAGTCGTATACTTTCAGCTCCATCTATGATCGACGTTAGTAAACACGTAGTTTTCACCTAAAAGTAACTAGATGGCGTTAGGGTGCACCAGCAAGACGCGCCGGAGCGTTAGACTTCGAATGTCATAGTCTTCACCAGGAAGAACTTCCGGCAATGCTGTATGTTTTCCCTCTCGGCACATAATATCGGTTTTGTTTTATGCAAAACCGGTATATTGATGTGCCTCCGGAAAACATACAGCATTGCTTTGAAGACGTGTTTGTTATCTGCTGGTGAAATGTATGTGCATGTAACACAACGCTATTTTGATTGATTATTCAGTAAATAAGTAAAATGTTTTATGAAAATAAGCTATTTATTCATTAATTTCACACTAGCCTACAATCAAATACAATATGAGACATAATTATACTAACTATTAATAAATTAATAATAAGTGATTTATTGAAAAATTAACTCTGTAATCGTTAGATTATGCTGGTTTAAAAGTACCAAAGAATGAATTACGATTATTTTTTGGAAGTGCTATCTCACGACAGTAATGATTAAAAAATGTATTAGAAGATTTCCAATTACCCCGTGACAAAATCTCATCTATTGGTTGATTATCTGACCACCCCAGGGAAGCTACAGCCGATCTACAGCTTCCTGGGGGTGCCTGAATCCCACTATCTCTCAACACTGATCGTATCCAGTTCCCTATCACAGTGCGGGACGCTGCTTTAATATTTTTGTTTACAGTAATAAACAGACAATTTAAGCCATCAACTTCCAACCGTCTTGTTTTATTTTTGTCGTTTAAAAGTCTAATCAAAGTGACCGGGCATATGTTTTTATCACGATGTTTAGAAAACTTCCATGCAGATTGACGATAATTATGTGTATCAGTTTTAGAACCAAAAGCTGGTATTAAATACAGTTCTTCACCATTATCAAAGAAATGATCATTTGAAATTTTAAGTAAAGTTAAATCATGGACTCTGCGTCCCGAAGCTAATAATAAAACAGTAGCCGTTTTGCGAGCTAAATCAAATAAATTGTCTTTAGGCGGATTAATTGAAAGCCAGTCCAATACTATTTGTGGATCCCATGTAGACGATGGTTTAGTAACTTTAGGTTTAGCTACTCCTATTGCTTTAAGGGTATGTTTTATAATGAAATTGGATAAAGGTTGTTGCTCTACGTGAGGTCCACAGAAGGTTAAAACTGCTGATTTGTGTACAAGAATCGTGCTGTAGGATAAGTTTTCTTTTAAGAAGAGATACATTAAAAATTTTGCAACATCAGCTGATTGTGGAGATTTTGGGTCTACTTGTCGCGTAGAACACCATGAAAGCCATCTTTTAAGCGCTGGAATGTATGTGGACAGTGTAGAGGGTCTCCAGCTTTTCTTCAAAAGGTCTTTTTCTTGTAGCGACCATTCCTTTATGTGTGCACCCCACCCCCAATTTTCCAAACTTTCAGGGTTAATGTCTGAGCCTGTGGGGGAGGCTGTAATGTCGCGAAATCTATCATGTTCTCTGCTAGATTCTGAAGAACCAGTGGATGGTCCAAAGCTCTCGATTTCAGATCTTGAAGCCAGAACGCCCGGGGCCACTCTGGTGCCACAATCAGGTAAATCCCCGTGGCCTGGTTGAGATGGGCTAGGACTTTTGGTAGTAAAGTCGGTGGGGGGAACACCCAAGCCCGTCGATAACACCATGTTCTGCTGAAGGCATCTATATAACTTGCCGATTGATCTCTGCAGTCTATCGATACATAATTTTGTACTACAGCAGTTTCTCGTGACGCAAATAGGTCGATCTCCGGTCGACCCCACCTCCGAAAAACTTCCGCAGTTGCTCGGGGTAGGAGATGCCATTCTGCTGGATGTTTCCCGCGAGATAGTCTGTCTGCTATTATGTTGTACCTCCCTGGTACGTACTGTGCGGATAGGGTTATCTTGAACTTGTCGATTAGGTGTAAGAGCTCGAAGGTTAGGTTTAGTAAAGCTAACGATCTGGTCCCCCCTTCTTTCCGAATATAAGCAATCAAGGTCCTGTTGTCCGAAAGGACAAGTACATGAGTTCTTTGCAACAACTTTGCATTTTCTTTGATTGCAGCCAAAACAGCGTACAGCTCTTTTTTGTTGCTGTGCCATTTTATTTGTTGGGGCGACCATGTTCCTGATAATAACTTTCCGTCTATGTGGGCTCCCCATCCCAAATCCGAAGCGTCCGTCGCCAGGAAATGGGTAGCTGGCTCCTTGTGTATAGGCATACTGTGGCGTGTAGCTCCGCGCCACCACGTCATATTCTGGTATACCATTCGAGGAATGGGCTGTTTCTGGCGCGGTCGTTTCTTGTCGAAATGTCGCAGAAAAATCTGCATTTTTCGGCAATGTAGTCGGCCCCGTGGTATTACGAAATTCGCAAAATTCAGTTGACCTAGTAGGCACTGTAACTCTCGAAGACTGATGTAGTCTCTGTTTAACAATCGACTGAGCGCATTGTTTAAGTTTTGAATTCTTTTTATTGGCAGTGACATGATATTCTTGGCGGTCTGCCACCGAATGCCCAGATATTCCAGATCCTGTGTTGGTGTCAAAATTGACTTTTGGTGATTGACCTGCCAGCCCAGTTGTTCCAAGTGCCTCACGGCTTCCGCAGCCTGATGACATAACTTGGATTGGTCCTGATGGACCAAAAGGAAGTCGTCTAGATAGACTAGAACCCGACATCCCTTTGCACGCAAGGTCTCCGCGACCCAGCATGTTACGGCAGAAAAAAGGTGAGGCGCTGAGGCCAGACCAAACGGTAGGCATGACATTTCGTACAAATGATCTTTGTAACTGATCCTTAAAAATGGACGGTGGGATTTTGCAACTGGTAGGTGAAAATACGCCTGAGAGATGTCTATTTTTGTCATCCAATCCCCAGGTTGAAGGAAATCTGGTATTGAAGCATGAGAAATCAGACGAAAGTGTTTTGTCTTTACAAATTCGTTCAGTTCTCGAAGATCGAATATAGGGCGCATCGTTCCGTCGCTTTTCTTCCGAAGAAAAAGCTTGGAAACAAAACTCGGTGTTTTTGTGGTAACCGGTATCAGTACACCTTGATCTACAAGGTCTTTTATAATCAAAGACATTTCCCATGATGGTTTGGTTGCATATTGCGTTAAAATTTTTCTCGTAGGCATTAACAAGGGAGGTTTCTTGTAAAAGGGTATTCGAAACCCCGAGATTGCAGAAATGATGAAATCGTTTGCACCCAATGCTTGCCAATGATTCTTGAACATTTTTAGGCAACCCCCCCTGAATTGTGGTACTGCATAGTCATTTTTTGTTATCTTTGTTTCGAAAGGAAGAATTTTTAGATTTGTAACTGTCACTTTTTCCTTTGTATGGTTTTGTTTGCTTTCTGAGGGTATCACGAAAATGTTTGTTCTGTGGTTGTGATTTGTATTTTGATGTAGAAGGGGTTGCGTCTTTATTATATTTATTTTTAATTTGTTCCCTAATTATAGTTTTAGTGGCTGTTGGTGGTGAAATCCAGAAATGGGGCCCTCCGAGGGATTGGATCAAAGACATAAGCTTCGGTTTGTCAAATAAAAATTCTTCACTAGGGGGTATGTTACTAAGTGCAGCTTGAATACTTTTATCGGAAATTTCGTTTATTAATCTTTTGCGCCTGGTTTCAATGCACTCAGCCCTCTTGCCGCAAATTATTTGTAACGTCTGCTCAGATAATTTGTAGGACTGTGATGTCGTCCCAAACGACTCCGTAATTTTGTTAAAAAGATTATCGGGTATTAATTCCGTAGGATTGCCGTGTGCCCAATCAATTATCCCTTGTAAGCCGGACTGTAACAGTTCTCTTTGTTGCAATAAGGCGTTGGTGGTGGCAGCCATAATTTCTTCTGTTGAAGCTAAGAAATCTTTTCCTTTACTCAAACAACACATTTCATCGTTAATTTTTAAATTACAGAATCCTGGAAAAGCGAGTAAATCTGCCAACGCCTTCTTGTAACGAATATGATGCCACGCAGGCATATTAAATTGTTGCAGGTTTATTAACTGACGCAATAATTTGTCATTTGCGGGTTTGAGCACTTTTTTCTCGTCAAAAACAGTCTTACAAAGGCCTAGGTCTAAAGATTTTGGCGTTAGCGTCGACGGATTACACAAAAAATCGTTTTTCGTATTATCGGGTAGTTTATCCTCATTTTCACTAGAGTTTTCACTCGTAGTGGGCACACATTGTTGGTGCATAATAAAGTTTGTAAGAAAACATACCTGGTTGTATAACGCGTCGATCCGAGGATCGACCGTTACCTCAGTTTGTCGCTTCCGTTTTTTGCGAGGCGGTTCCTTTTCGCTTTCTGATGAACTGCTGTCTTCAGAGGTGTCCTGCTCTTCTTGATCCGGGTCCCTCTCGTTCACCGGCGAGCCCGACACGACCGGTCGGGTGGCAACGGAAGCCTCCTCGACCTCGATGTCGTTAACCGACGCGGTATTCATTGCAAATATCGAAAAATTTAAACTTAAGTTAATTTAGGAGTTTAGACTCACTTAAGAAGGTTTTTAAAATATTTTTATATTCAAAGTACTTTTGCACAAAGATTTACAGTTAAGTTGTAATATCGACCGAACACGGCGAAAGTACACAACGCTATGACATTCGAAGTCTAACGCTCCGGCGCGTCTTGCTGGTGCACCCTAACGCCATCTAGTTACTTTTAGGTGAAAACTACGTGTTTACTAACGTCGATCATAGATGGAGCTGAAAGTATACGACTGCTTCTTCAAAGCAATGCTGTATGTTTTCCGGAGGCACATCAATAGTTTATTGTTACTAAAATATCTTTTTAACCCGTAATTAATGTTAAAAAGATCCCACTTCTGGCACCATGTAATGAAACGCACGCAAGTTGGTTAAACACTGACTTTTATTCAAACACCCTCACATACAATTATCACGGAATATTGACATACCGTCACTAATATACTACACTTACTTTCGCTTACTACTTAATCTCGAAATTGGCTGACTTAATCTATTTTTATGTCTAGTTTGATAGTGGTGTCTGTCCGACACTTTACCAAATAACTGTAGGTTTTTCCTAACATACATGATGTTTTCATAAATAAATTGACATGGAACGGTCATAATGCTATCTCAGCATTCTTACAGGGAGTTGTTGAAGAAGAAATTTACATGGCATTACCACCGTGTTATGAAAACGAAAATAAGGTATGTCGGCTTAACAAAGCATTGTATGGTCTTAAGACTAAAGTGATTTACTTTAGAAGTGATAACGGATTATAGTTTGTGAATAAAGACGTCCAAGATCTGCCTGAGAAACGTGGTATAATACATTAAACCACAGTGCCATACAAACCTGAACAAAACGGTAAGGCTGAGCGAGACAATAGTACTCTAATAGAAGCAACACGCACAATGTTGTGTGCGAAAGGTCACCAAAAAAAGCTGTGGGCGGAGGCTGTTAATACTGCAGCTTCTGTAATTAACAGAACGAGTAAGAGCAATTAGACCGGAAAGACACCATTTATTTATATCAATTAAATAGTATAACACTACAGTCATAAAACCATTTGAAACATGGTCAGTAAACTAGTAAAACCTATTGCTTTCAAAACTTTTGCGAACCGGTATATTATGTTAATGTCCATTTCCTAAACAAAACAGAAGCAACTACGACCCTAAGCAAAGAAAGGATACATGGTCGGCTATGGTGAAGATGTACGGCTGAGGAAAGCCATAACATGTCGAATGATGATGACAGTGTCTACATACCATGCATGAGTAATGCAGGATTCAGTGATGATGAACATAAAGAGCCCTTAACTAGTCTGAAGAGTACACGTGTCAGAAAACAGACGTCATTCTATTAGTGTCATCGTGTGTTTATGGAAGACAGTAAACCCAAATCTTAACGAGAAGCGATGCCACGAAAAGACGCTAGTAACTGGCGAAAAGCAGTTCAGAGAAAACAAACTTTAAAAGAAAATTATGCATGGACTTTTTGTGATGAAACATTGTAGTGAAAAGACTTTAAGTAATGAATAGGTGTTCAAAATCAAAGACTCCAATATAATAACCAAATTTCACTGTACCTTAAAGACGGCACGTGCGGATGTTTGAGTGAGCATATTTTGGATTATGTGTATATGTATTAGGTTTATATATGTGATATTTTGTCTATTATATGTATGTAATATTACTGTGAGTTAATGAAAAACATATAGTTAATTCATATTTTCATTAGGAAAATTTTAAGAACAAAACAAGGTACTTCTTACTTTACAAAACTTAAACACTTGAAAAACTCTCCGTCAGTCTTATAATTCTCTATGTAAACTCTTCAAAATCACGTTTTTTTTTCATTTTTATAATTATTGCATATAAAAAAACTAAAGATTTATTTTGCATATGGAAATAGTAAAAAGCAAAATAAAAATAAGTACTCGAATAAAACTATTTTCTAGCTCTCTGTCACTAGTAACAAAGCCATTACCACCCATCAACGCAATTATTCTTTCTTCTGTGGATTACTACATCATTAGTAAATTTTTCTTTCTTTGCATAGAAAGAAAGAAAAATTTGTCAGAATGTAGTTACAATAGGTGTTTTATCTTAATTAAAGTCTCGTACATTCTACCGAATCGGTGTACAAATATTACACTTATTTTCTACTTATATATTTATGTACTATTCCACAACAATGTTTTTGCAATCTTTGTCATCGAGAAAATCTTTAATTGAGTAGTAGCAATTATTTAACAAAAACTTAAATAATTTTGTTCTGAATGACGTTAAGTTAAGATTTTTTAGATAATTTGGAAGCCTATTATAAATGTTGATAGCCATACAGTATGAATTTTGACTGTATAGTGTAGTGCGTTGACTCTGTACAGATAATTTGTTAGGGAATGTACTATTTCTATTAGTTACACTATTTTTCTTAATAAAGATATCAGGGTTTTTGTAGACAGAAATGGAGACCTCGAGTATATGTATAGAGACAGGGTAGTGGCAGGATACAGTGTTTTTTAAATAAGCGTATGCAGCTGTCACATATTGCACGCACGCACTTTTTCTGTGCTCTGAATGCTCGGATCAAATCCCCAGAGTTCCCCGATTATGACTATTCCGTAGCGTAAAACCGAGGAAGCATAGCCGTGGTACGCACATAATGTTGCATTGGGAGTAGTTACTTGTCTAAGTCTGCTTAAAACATATACATAACTATCTAGTAGTTTATAGCAAACCTTTTCTATATGAGGTTTCCAATTGCAATGTTTATCAATAATTAGGCCAAGAAATTTTGTTGATTCTACTTTTTCTATGGTTTACCCTTTTTGAGTTTCATAAAGAGTTACATTACATAGCCATTCGTATGTAACTAGCTTTTTTTCTTGTCGCTGATTTCATGTCCTTCCTATACTATTCAATATGATAAGGTATGTTACAATGATTATAAGATGCGACAATATATTATTATATCCTCACCATGTACTTCTGCGCGGTTTCGCCCGCTCTGCTTGGTGCCTGTTGATAGTAGCGTGATATTTTATATATGGGCCTTCCTTATTAAATGGACTAGCCAACACAAAAATAATTTTTCTTCTAGAGAAAATCGGACCAGCAGTTTCTGAGATTAGCGCGTTCAAACAAACAAACAATTTTACAGTCAACACTTGCATCTATGCTGATCAACCAGACCACTAATTCAATTTAAATATATTTATTATAGTTTACAAACTTTTGCCCATTGCTGCCATGTTTTTATGCTACCACTTCGAACGCTGTTTAGCTTCACAGCTATTTGTCGGGCATGCGATGTCCGTGCGTGACCGGTTGCAAGCCATGGTTTTTCCTCCAAACTCTCTAAGAGTGTTTCTATTTGTGTAATAGATGGAACGCCACTTCGTGGCATGCTAAAATACACAAAATTATGATCAAGTAAATTAGCAGGTATCAGAGATCACGACTACTTATAGGTAACGACATAGTATTATCAGTCAGAAGTTTTAACTCACTCACATTTCTGTATATGTATCGTTTTTATGACAGAATGATGCAACTTAGATGCATTTTTTGTAAATTTCATTTATTTTCACCTTTTCACAATATTTTGACATCGCGTCACCGCGTTTTTGTTTTACAAAATGGGCAAAGACATCGTGTTTCATCCTCAAAATGTGTTTGTAAAAATGTAATATACTCTTATAATTATTTAACTAGAAACTTATTATAAAATTACGTGAAGATAGACTTTTCATATATTTTTTAAACCTATAAAACTCGCAGTCGACGTTGATCGATTATGATTTAAAGGAAAATGTTAAAAGCCTTAATTTGTCGACAAAACAGCGGCGACAGCTTACAGCCGTCAGTTCGTCGACGAGCTGCACTGTGTTAGTGAATACAGTTTGAAACAGCGCTGAAGGTTCGGTCGATCTCTAGGCTGACTTTTCGACGAATTTGACGCAGCGTACAGCCTAGAAGCTGTTTCTTAGAAAATAGTACTGCTAATCATTCGTGTAGCAAATAGTTATTGCCAGAATCAAACTGCAACGAGGTTTAAGCTTTGGCTGAAACTCAAACTTCTGCACTTAGTCCTAGTTGCACCACAGAAAGTATTTATAGTATTAGTTTATTTCAAATTTAACAGTAACTGAAACGCTGACTTTACAGTTACAGCAAAATGTGTTGCACCAGCGAATTCAGTAGCTTTGTCAAAGTTAAAAGTATTGCAAGTCAAATGAGCTGTGATTTATCCCAAATTCGATATGTTTAATATTTTAAATATGAAAATACTAAAAATAATCGTTAAAAAAATATTTTATACACAACTTAATTTAATTGTTTATTTTTACAGGGAACTAGCAAAGAGCGTGCGTGCGTGAAAAATGCGTCGCACTGTAGAAGGGCTACCACCATCTGGTGTCAGCGATACCACAGACTGGCTGAGGGCAATCATGTCATCAATTGATGGAAATGAGGCTACTTATGATGATGATGTCATAAGTTAAAAGTCTCTAGTCTGTGTGAGTTACGCATATGCATATTACGCATTATCTATTTACTTTTGTATAGTTCTAAGTTTAGGTTTTTGTCTGGCGTTATTATGTAGGCCAGAAAAAATTAAATTAATTATTTTTTATTCTATTTGGTCCTGCAAAAAACCAGATATACTATATCCAGTAGCATGACTGAGAGGTCTCATTTTTTATATACCACGAGGGTGACAAAAAAGGACACGACCCACCTGTAAGCGGTTACCGTGGACTATGTGCGCTAAATGTGTCTTGCCGACCCTTAAGGTTTGGTTATCTCATGTACCAAAGAAGGTATTCATGTTTTTTTTGTGGTTAATAACTCTGTGTAACCAATTTATTTTATGTTTGTATCTATGTAGTTCTTGCAAAAATACCAATCTATTTGATTCTATTTTCAGCCTTGTTCAGATAGTCTTATTATTGAAATTGGAAACTATAATAATATGACTATGAAAGCTTCAGAATAAGGTATTGTTACATATTAGAAATAAAACCGTTGAAATAGAAGTATCTCATTTATTTATAATCAACCCATCACCATAGTGGGCAGGCATATAAATATGTTATTGTGAAAACACCAGAATACTGAAGTCCAAATCCAAAAGACATGAATAATTTCCACTTCCTATTCAATAGCATTACTTATTTTATTGATTTCAGATGTTGAAAAAATAAACGAGGCTTCTGCTACTAGTAACAAGTAGGAGTTTGCTGCTAGTACGCCATACGGTTCTCAACGAAGACCAATCTCATCACTGCTAAAAAGTAATGTATGAAAATTACAAATAGGCTAAAATATGTAGAAAAACATTTTGATACAGTGTTCTTCTTATTGACAGGTGAACTAAAAAGCAAAGAACTGTGGAGGACTCTAAACCAAACGTCGTCAGGCTATTGCTCCAAGAAAAAAATATTCTGAGATGGATGATCTGCAGGAGTTGGAGCTCCAAAGGGTTAAAAAGTCCATCTGGCACGCCCAGGAAATCCACGAACAAAAGCTGCGCCGCACAGTGTGAGAATCAGCATCTACCATCATGCTTAATGCCTCATCGGCCGACACAGTCACTTGAACGCTTTCACTAATCGTTTTACGTACGCTTTTTATGATGAAACCTCTCTTAGGTGAACTATTAGAAAGTTCTTTTTCGATGTCTGCAGGGTCCCTTTTGCCTGCTTTGCGAAGGTTATATTCATGTGCAACTGTTATTTCTTCAGGGCTAGTAGAAGATATTAGATCCTGAACTTTACGTTTTTTGGTTTTATCACAACATTCTACAAAACTTTTGTGTAGTCTTCCTGGTGAATGGCCAGATGTAGATGGTATTTCATTTAAAACATTTTCTGGTAATGTAATGCATTCATTCAACCAAGTCATATTCTTGCTTAAAAAGCGATCACGATGTCTACCGCTAGCTGTCCATTTTTCGTTAAATTTGTTACATAACCTCCTTAAAAAGAACTTAATTTCATTTTTAGCACCTTCCGAAAATTGTGCATGAGGGTAATTATTTATTATTAAAGCAAAAATAGAATCAATTCGCTCCTTTTTTGCATTTCAGGTCCAAATATCAAAAATTTGTTTTTTTGTAATTTCGGTCGTCATTCTGAAAACCGAAAAAAATGTATGACGGTCGCACAAAATCGCAAATTTTAGCAATTGTTCTCAAAATGTAAGACTCTAAACTATACATTAAAACAATAACAGCACCGGGATATTCAGATCACTTTTTTTATACACCCTTTTGTTTTGCAAATCGTCTCTAGAAAATGCTTAATTTAACTGTGCTTTCAAATGATGTTATAAGATCAATGTTTAACTATTACTTAAACAAAATACACTCTAACTTACTTTGAAAGGTATACACAATACAATAATAAACCAATAAACAAGACTATACGTTAATTTGATCAGTAATCTCAAGTGAAGATGAGACTTTAATATTGTTGTTTGTAGATATTGTAAAGGTTCAACAATTATTATCTACCCACTTCAACATTTTATTTGAATTTTTTTAACATACGTACCTACAAGAATTTCTAATAGGTAGCTGTGTTAAATACGGTCTTAGGTATAAATAGGTTGTAACTATAATAACATTTAAGACAAAAAATATTTTGATTTAAATCCCCCTAGATTGCGAGATTCTCACACTGTGCGCCGTAAGGAGGAGCAGCACAAATTAGAAATGAAAAAGTTGGAATTAGAAAAACATCAAACGAATCACTGTAATAACTAAATAATAAATAATGTGGAGATTTTATAACGCCCGTATCTTACCAACGATTCAGTAATCTTGACTATTATACCGACTTGTTGAGTTGGAGGTACTGCACTACAAGTATGTGCCCGACCAAGTTCTGGAAGTGTAGATAATTGACGCGGCACACGGTTTTATTTTAGTCTAGTCTATGCATATTATGTTTAAAATACTCGCGACTGAGTCTATTTTATTTTTTGTAGGTTTTAGTACATTTATACATCTTAAACATTACACTGTATGTTTAACATAAAACCGTTTAATTTAAGAAGATCTTTCTATTTTTTATTTAAAAATCAAATAAAAAAAAGTAATGTTAGGGTCGCAATTATTTAGTGAGAGTGTTATCGATGCCCTCATGTTTTATACTGAACTTAAAATGCCTGAATTCCACTGCGTTGATGGAATAGTAAACTTTTTAAAAATTGTAAATAAACTATTTTATATTTTAAATTCTAGAAATATGCAGCAAATCAGATTCAAATCCACTTTTTCCTGGCAATAAATCCCAAACTTTTCAATTTCTCAATAGTGCTGTAATATATATAAATTCAGCTACCAGATAGGACAAAATTTGTAGAATCTAGTAGAAAACTGTGATTGTAGATTTTTGAAATGCACAAAAAGTTAAAAGTATATGTCAGACTGAATGAACATGAACAGAAACTGTGCTACTTACCTGCCTATAAAATAAACCTGGATCATATTGAACTAATGTTTAGTTGAATTTGCGCTCAACATGGACCATAAGAGAAGATAATACTTATCCCACAGCTCGGCAATTTCAAGCTATATATAAAAAATTGTTGATGAAATCCGAATTGAGGGACGTAGACAAGGGCAATAGGGATGATGACAGGGTACGAAAATCGAAAATTAAATTAGTCTGTACGGTTTCATACAAATTCTGCCTACCCCTTCGGGGATAAAAGGCGTGATGTTATGTTATGTGAATGGTATTTGATTAATGTGATTTTTGTATAATTTTATGGATAGTATTTTTTAAAAACATAATAAATATAGGTACAGATTCCTTTATCTAGTATGAAAAATTCGTTTCAGAATGTCGCACGAAAGAGAACAGCGTCGTCTTGAGACTCTTTTACAACAAGTTTTATCCGTCGAGGAAAGCCCACAGCAATCATCGGATAGCGAAACGGAGAGCGATGTAGAAGCAGAAAGTCTTGCATCAGATCGAAATACGGACAGCGAAGAGGATTTGAGTGATCGAGAATCATCAGGTAACACCTCTTCATTTTACCTTGGAAAGGACAAACTTACAAAATGGAGCAAGGAACCCCATCGTCAATCAGTCCGTACCCAAAGGCACAATATTTTAACTCAGTTACCGGGACCAAAACGGGCTGTGGCAAATATAAAGGATCCTCTCATTATTTGGCAACACTTCTTTGACGATGGTATAATTGATATAATTATCAAGTACACCAACCAGTATATAGATACTGTAAAACATAAATATAACAGGGAAACATGTGCCAGACCGACTAATCTAAACGAAATAAGATGTTTTATAGGATTGCTATTGTTATCCGGAGTGAAGAAATCCAATCATATAAATGTTGATGAGTTATTTAGAACAGATGGTGGTTCAGTAGAGATATTTCGATTATCTATGTCTGCTCAAAGGTTTAATTTTCTGCTCCGAGTATTGAGATTTGACGACTGCACTACAAGGCATCAGAGAAAAGCACTAGACAAGCTTTGTCATATTAGAGAAATCTTTGAGAAGTTTGTCCAGAATTGCAAGGATAATTACACCTTATCTGCATTTGTGACTGTTGATGAAAAATTAGAAGCTTTTCGTGGCAGATGCTCATTCCGGCAATATATCCCCAATAAACCAAACCCGTATGGCATAAAGATTCAAGCTCTCTGTGATGCTAAAATGTTTTACACCTTCAACATGGAGTTTTATGTTGGTAAACAGACCAATGAAAGTCCATACAATGTCGATAATTCCGGCCTAAGTGTTGTTCAAAGATTATGCGAGCCAATATACAATACTGGTCGTAACGTGACGACTGATAATTGGTACACCAGTATACCCTTAGCTGAAGCAATGCTACAGAATGGTCTTACAATTATTGGGACAATCAGGAAAAACAAAAAGGAAATCCCTGCGGAATTTAATGTTTTACGTGGTCGAAGTGTTAAGTCTAATATGTTTGGCTTTACCGCCAATATGGTTTTGGTTTCACATGTTCCTTATGTGCAAACTACAATTGTGCCAGAGCAACTAGAAGATGGCATATGGTTGTATTTTACGCTATGCTCAATGTCAGTACAATTAATAGTCAGGTGATACATACAGCTAACAATCAAAACTCAAAATTACAACGCCGTCACTTTATAGAGAATTTAGCCATGAAACTTATAGAACCTCATCTGAGGGAAAGACGTACACAACTAAACTTACCTAGACTGACGAGAGAAAGGATTTCAGAGATTTTGAAGATTGATGATGAACGCGGTTCTGTTGGTCCTTTACGTAAAGGTCGTTGCCATGAATGTGGGTGGCAAAAAAACAGAAAAACTAAATACTTTTGCCAAAAATGCGAGAAATACCTGTGCCTTGAGCATGTAGTACCTTATTGCAGAAGCTGTTTGATCTCCCAAGAAGAGTGATTTTTGAGAATGGTTTTCTTTTTTTTTTGTTAAAAGGATATATTTTTTTGTTTAATTTCTAAGAGTATACAATGTCATAAGACTGACAAAGGCTGATTTAAGTACAAAAAGTTAAATACTGTTACTAATATTGAAATTTTTAAAATACACTACCGACAAAAAGTTTGGAAGCACTTTAGATATTAATAATCTTTGAAGGAAAATATAGGAATTAATACAATTTTACCAGTACTGATTAGGTATTTAATTAAATCAACAATTAAACTACAAAATAAAACCACTTTTTTCTTTATTAAACACAAACATAATTTATAATTGATTTTCATTAATATGACTACCCTTTGCCTTAATAACAGCTTGGCAAATTTTACGCATTCTCTCCAGTAACTTGATCAAATATTCGTTGCCAATTTCTTTCCAAGCTTCCTGTATATATTACCACAACTCTCTAGTGCTCTGTGGCAAACGTTCTTTGGCTTTTCGATCCAGCTGATCCTATAATTTTTCTATAGGCGATAGGTCAGGTGATTGCGGGGGCCATACCATCAGTTCAAGCGTACCATTCGACTCCTGTTCTCCTAGATAGGCTTTGCATATTCTAGCTGAGTGCTTGGGATCATTATCCTGTTGAAACACGAATGGTTCAACCACAATACGTATCCCTGAAGGCAAAGCATGATCTCTTAATATTTGCAAATACTGCTCCTTCCTCATAATTCCATCAATTTTAACAAGATCTCCGACAACTGTTCCAGCAAAACACCCCCAGACTAAAACGTTACCACCACCGTGTTTTACTGATGACACCAAGCAGCTTTCAGATACTCGTTCATGGCATCTGCGGCGCACAAACACTCGTCGATTAGAGCCAAAGATTTGAAATTTTGATTCGTCCGTCCATAATACACTTTTCCACTGTTCCACTGTCCAATGTTCATGCTGTTTTGTCCATTCCAAACGTTTTTTCTTATGTATTGCTCGTAATAATGTTTTTCTACTGCTACATGACCACGCAGACCAGCAGATGAAAGATGATTCTTCACTGTAGAAACTGACTCTTTATTGGATCGCGTTTTATTCAACTCCCGAGTGATATCCGGTGCTGTCAGTCGACGATTACGTTTTGAAGTCGTTATTATGAACCAATCCTCTGCTGCAGAAGTAGTCTTTGGTCTTCCGCTCCGTTTTCGATCCGATAAACTGCCAGTTTCCCGGTGTCTAGTAAGTGTGTAATGTACTCCCTTAGGCGATATACCGAGATTTTTTGCAATATCTTTTTCAGAATACCCTTCACTTTTTAAACCAATAATAACCGATCGTGTTTCAATAGGTAACTGTCTTCCTTTGCCCATTTTTTTCCACAAAATAAGGAAATTACTATTTTTTTAAGTTGTAGTTGTACAGAAAAAAAATACAATATGACGGTGTGCAAATAACGAATCACTATTTTTAACAGAGATGACAGTTTATATTAACTACCTACAATAAGCTATGACGCGTGAAAAATGGTTATGGTACTCAGCAAATTAAATAAAGTAATAGCGAAAAATGTACATCAATAGGTTATTGTAATTTTTATCAATATCTCTAAGAAAAGACCACAACGATTAATCCTAATACAGTAAAATAATCTGTAATGATAGTATATTAAACTACGAAAAAGATGAAATTCGCTTATAGCGATTTACTATGTGTTATAACAAAAATTAGAGGCGCTTCCAAACTTTTTGTCGGTAGTGTATATGCGTAAAACCATAGTGTTTTTTAGTGTTTTAAGTACAATTGTTTAATTCGTAATAAACAAGCTGTGATTTAATTATTCTTTGTGTTTTCTTGCCAAACATATGTTTATAATAATTAATTGATTAATTAAACCTAAACTAACTAAAAGTAGGATAACTAGTTAATGGTTTGCCAAATCATGGGTCTATGAGACCGGCGTCACCAATGTTGTAAGTGAAACTGACGTCACCATTGGCGGGTTAAGTGTCAATAATTTGACATCAGACAATGACAGCCCGCTATTTGAATTTTTTTCTGTGAATTGCATTCGTAACTGAAAAGTGGAGTATTTTTGAATGGTGGAAAAAATCAAAGAAAATTTCCGGAATCTGCTATTGTCGGAAGGTATTATTTTCACTTATTCGTTTTATTTGGGTTTTGTGACCATAATGTGTTGGATATTTTTCAAATTCTATGCTTCGTTTTTTCCTAATGTAACTTTTTCAAGGTGGGTTGCATGTTCCCTCTGCCAGTCGGCTACTTTAGTGTTGTCGTAACTGGTTTTTTTGGTTTGATTGTGTTTATTTCATATTTCACAATAAACAATCTATCTAAAGGGGTGCTAAGGTGTACCGAAAATATTAAAATGTTTGTGTATGGGCTTTGGCATGTGTTATGGGTTTTTGCATGGGTTATGGGTTTTTGCATGGGTTATGGTTTTTTGCATTTTTATTGCAGATGAGTCGAAAAATATTGAAAGATTCAGAGATTGAAGAAGCTTTAGATGAAATATTTGGCTTGCCAGAAAATCCAGAAGAATCAGACGATGACAACGAATCGGAGGGTGAAGAACAATATAGTACAGCTAGACTCGAAAGTATAATGCAAGGATTAGATGATGAAGTTACAATACCCAACAACCCAGAATCGGCTGCACTACAAGATAAACCACAAAATGAGAATTGTAGCCCATGTCCTAGTATCTCTGGGAATACCGAAACTAATCCCGACCCTCAACCTCCGGTATTACCCAGGTATTTTGGTACAAGACCTTCATCTCCCGATAGTCCTGTGATTGACAACTTGAGCTCGAGCTCTGATTCTGACTCTGAATCTGATGCTGATGAGATGGTCTGGAAAAAAGAAAAGTGGGCATCCCGGCTTGAACCGCAATTTTTTGATGAGCAGCCTATATCAGCAAAGCGACGATTCACGAATAAAACAAAACCAATTCGTTTTTTTGAAAGCTTTTTCAGTGACAAAGTTTGCGAGCTCATTGTTCTGCAAACCAATTTGTATGCTGAGCAGCGAAATATTGAAACATGGACTCCACTGACTCAGCAAGAACTAAAAGCTTTTTTGGGCATATTAATAATAATGGGTGATCTTGTTCTGCCGTCTATAGACCTGTACTGGTCTTCTGACCCCGGGTTCAGACTGGATGAGGTGGCTAATGTGATGCCCATAAAAAGATTAAAAAAAATTTTACGCTGCCTACATTTGAATGATAATGAACATCAACCAGCAAAAAATATCTAGATATGACAAATTATAAAAGTTGCCAAAATAATTGCACGGATTCAGGTTCCCAGAGCATAGATGAGTCAATGATTTTATTCAAGGGGAGGTCATCATTGAAACAGTACATGCCAATGAAGCCGATCAAGCGTGGGTACAAACTCTGGTGTCGGTGTGATAGCCAAAGTGGGTACCTATTTGAATTTCAAATATATACCGGTAAGACCGATAACACTGTTGAAGAAGGGTTAGGCGCAAAAGTTGTCAAAAGCCTAACAGAGAAACTCATAGCAGCAAATATGCAGAATGTTCACGTAACCTTTGACAACTTTTTTTGTGACTACAATATTTTGGCGTACTTGTACGACAATGGTATACACGCGACCGGCACGGTACGAAGGCTAAGAGCAGACCTGCCTAAACTCATAAAAGGGCCTGGTGGAAAGAATCTGAAGTTACCCAAAGGAAGTTTCAAGTGGAGGGTGAAAGAGAATGTAGCATTCGTTGTTTGGCAAGACAACAAGGAATTGTTATTAATGTCAAATGTCTTCCATCCTACGGTCGGGATAACCACGGTGGCAAGGACACAAAAAGATGGGCCAAAGTAGATATTCGGTGCCCCCTTATCGTCAAGGAATACACAAAGAGAATGGGTGGAGTAGATCGGTTTGATCGTCTAAAATCTACTTACACAGTTGGACGAAGGAGCAAGAGATGGTGGTGTGCCTACAGCCCTAGATTATAAGTATGATGTCATTTGTCTAGTGTATAAGTCATAGGTGTATTCCTAAATATATTAGTATCGAAATGTGCATCCTAATAAACGCACGTATATTGGCCTACTGTTTTATTGATACTCACCTAATAAAGTACATCATACATACTTTGGACAGCAAGTGCACATTGGTGACCCCGACGTGATCAGCCCCGACGTGACCAACATCGACGTGATCAGCCCCGACGTGATCAGCCCCGACGTGACCAACATCGACGTGATCAGCATCTCCGTGATCACAACCTCAAGACACATAACATAACATCACGCCTTTTATCCCCGAAGGGGTAGGCAGAGGTGCACATTCTACCACAGTACAATGTAACACCCACTTTTCACTAGTTGTTATGAGTCCCATGTAATAGGGGGTGAGCCTATTGCCATATACCGGGCACATTTCCAGACTCCGTGCTACTACTGAGAATTTTAAAAAACCCAGTAATACTTTGCCCGACCCGGGAATCGAACCCGAGACCCCTTGCCCGGCAGTCGCACTTGCGACTACTCGGCCAACGAGGCAGTCGACAACAACCTCAAGATATTTTTATAAAACAGAAGAACTACACTACGATGTCGCAGCAAGATAGTACAATGAAACCTGGTACAAGCGGAGCAGCAGAGATCGCAGTCGTTAGTGTTTCGTTGCGGATACCCGAATTTTGGGTTGATCAGCCGAGGCTTTGGTTTATCCAGTGCGAAGTGGTCCTGGCACCCCAGTAAATGAGTGACGAAGCGAGATACAACATGGTAGTCACAAAATTAGGAAAAGATGTCATCCAGCAGGTCAGTGATATACTCCTGAAACCTCCCGAGGCGAAGAAATTCGACACGTTGAAGGAACGCTTATTTAAAGTGTACGAAGAATCTGAAATCCGCCAATTTCAAAAACTATTAAGTGAGATGGAGTTAGGGGATCAGAAGCCTTCGCAACTCCTCAGGAGAATGAGAGAGCTCGCGCGTGAGAAGATACCAGATGAAACACTGCGAATAATGTGGCAAGGACATCTGCCTACGTCCGTACGAAGTGTATTAGCTGTAAGCGAAGTAAAAGACCTAGAGCATTTAGCAGCAATCGCTGACAAGGTTGTCGAGACTGCGCGGCCCTTACAAGTAAATGAAGTACAAGCCTCTCAAAGTTACAATGCCAACACCGATAGTGCATTAATTTTGGCGGAAATAGCAAAATTAAGCTTGAAAATCAGGAGCTTGGAAAAGGAGAGGAGTTATGGACGAAACAGACACAATCGTCAAAATAGGTTCCGGTCGCGATCGAGTTCCCGTGGACGTAATACGACACGTCGGCGTCGTTCATACGATAGTCCAGACTGGCTGTGTGTTTATCATTTTAAATACCGCCATAGAGCTAGGAAATGTGTAGAACCGTGCGCGTGGCGAAAGATGGAAAAGCAGGAAAACTAACCCAGGTGCAGTCGCAGGTGGAGATTTGCACCATAGCTCCTGTTCCCCGATTGTGTATAACGGATGACAGCAGCGGACTTCGGTTTTTGGTTGACACCGGAGCAAACATTTCAGTTCTACCGGTAAATAAAAATCGTGTCTCCAGTGAAAAATGTGAGGACTATAAACTATACGCAGCGAACGGGAGTGAAATTAAGACTCATGGTGTTAAGACATTAGAACTAGATTTTAGATTACGACGACCATTTCGTTGGACATTTGTGGTGGCGGAAGTCAAGCAGCCTATACTTGGTGCTGATTTCTTAGCCCATTATAAACTATTAGTGGACGTCAACAATAAAAAGCTCATTGACTCAGTGACTTGTCTAAAAACTATTGCGTCTGTGACTATGCAAAGTGAGTCATCAATCAGAACAATTGACTGTAAAAATATATATAGCGATATTTTAAGCGAGTTTCCGAATGTAACGAAACCAATTAATTTTAAGGAAGCTCCCTGCCATGAGATAACTCATTGGATAGAGACATCGGGACAACCAGTATTTGCCCGTCCGCGACCATTGCCGCCAGACAAATACTTCAAGGTGAAGGCCGAGTTTCAACGCATGCAAGAGATGGGGATATGCAGGCCCTCCAAAAGTAATTGGGCAAGCCCTCTTCATGTAGTTGCGAAAAAGAATGGCGAACTAAGACCCTGTGGTGATTATAGAGCATTGAACGCAATCACCAAGCCGGATCGTTACCCGATACCCCGCATTCAAGATTGTAGTTATCTATTACACGGAAAAACTATATTTTCGAAAATTGACATTCAACGTGCATATCATAATATTCCTATACATAAAGACGACATTCCGAAGACCGCAATAACAACCCCATTTGGTTTATTTGAATTTGTGCGCCTTGGTTTCGGTTTTCGTACGGCAGCACAAACATTTCAACGATTTATGCAAGATGAAGTACTACGAAACCTTAATTGCGTGTTCGTTTACATCGATGACGTCATTATTGCATCGTCTACGAAAGATGAGCATAGACGCCATATACGGGAAGTACTAGAACGATTAGAGAAATATGGCATCACCATAAATTTATCAAAGTGCGAATTTGGCAAAACTGAAATAGATTTTTTGGGATTTCGGATATCGAAAGATGGTATGAAACCCAAAGATGACCAAGTCAAAGTTATTTCCGAGTTTCCAAGGCCTAAGACCGTAGAAGAACTTCGTCGTTTTCTAGGAATGGTCAACTTTTACAGGCGACATTTACCGAATGCGGCTGGAATGCAAGCACAGCTGAACATGTTTCTACACAATTCAAAGAAAAAGGATATGAGCCTAATTCCGTGGACAGACGAAAGTATAAAAGCGTTTGAGCAGTGTAAACAAAGCCTAAAAAGCGCAGTTACACTGTCATTCCCATCGCCAGAAGCACCGGTAGCCCTCATGACGGACTGTTCCAATACATGTGCTGGAGCTGTGTTGCAGCAAAGAGAAGGCGAAACATGGAAACCATTGGGATTCTTTTCCACAAAACTGAGTGAGACACAGCAACGTTATTCAACGTACGATAGAGAGTTATTGGCAATCTACTTAGCTATAAAACACTTCCGACATTTGATTGAAGGAAGGCCAATTACAATATACACCGACCACAAACCCATAGTTTACTCACTACAGAAAAATGCAGTTAGTAAAAATGACACCCCGAGAAGAATACGACAGTTAGACTTCATTATGCAATTTTGTACCGAAATAAGGCATATATCGGGCATGGAGAATATTGTTGCTGACTGTTTGTCAAGAATATCAGCAATAGATGTATCATCAACCGATGAGTCACCGTTGGACTATGAAGAGTTAGCCGAAGCACAAAAGAATGATGAAGAGTTGAATAACCTCATGAAATCAAAACAATTGACTTTCAAGAAGATATTGATACCTAATTGTAGCGAACCAATTCAGTGTGAGGTATCAATGAATCGAGCACGACCATATTTGCCGAAAAGGTTTCGTGTATCAGCTTTCAACGCAGTACACGGGATTAGTCGCCCAGGCACGCGAACAACTAGAAAGATGATGCAAGACAGATATATATGGAAAGGCATGAACAAAGACGTAACTGAATGGGTCAAATGTTGTATTGATTGCCAGAAGTCAAAGGTTCAAAGACATACAGTGTCACCACATGGACATTTTGTGCACAGCGACCGATTTGATCACCTGCATATGGATATTGTTGGACCCCTTATGCACTGTAATGGTTATCGGTACATTGTAACAATGGTCGATAGAAAAACGGGATGGCCGGAAGCTTTTCCAGTTAAGGATATTACAGCTGAAACGGTAGCGGATATCATGTACTCTGGTTGGATATCGCGATTTGGATATCCCTTAAATCTAACCACAGATCAAGGTTCTACCTTCTTATCGCAGCTATTCGAGCATTTGGCCAAAAGAATGGGAATCAGAAAATTTAGAACAACTGCTTACTATCCACAGTCGAATGGTATCGTAGAAAGATGGCATCGATCCCTTAAAGCTGCACTTATGTCCAGAGGCAATACGGAGCAATGGGTAGCAGAGTTACCCACAGTACTACTAGGCTTAAGAGCGAGTCTAAGAGACGACACACAAACTAGCGCTGCAGAAATGGTGTTAGGTGAAGCACTTCGACTACCTGGTGATTTCTTCCAACCGTTAAGATTAGAAACTGCTAACAATGTCTCGTTCGTGCAAGAATTGCGTAGGAAGTTAGCACATTTAGCTTCCGTTCCAAGGAAACAGTTGCATCAAGGAAAAATATTCGTACACCCCGATCTACAAGATTGTACGCATGTATTTGTACGTGTTGACAAAGTATCCAAACCACTTACTCAACCGTATATGGGACCTTTTAAAGTAATCGAAAAATCAGACAAATATTTTAAAATCATGCAGGCAGATACGCAGAAAGTAATTAGTATTGATCGATTAAAACCAGCCTATTCGCTCATTACAAACGAAGACATAGATGTTCCAAAAAAGGCAACTCCAAATGTAAACAATGACCCGAAGGTATCGAGATTCGGACGAGTCATTAAACCAGTAGTGCGCTTTACACTGTAAAGACATATCTAAAAATCTAACGGAACGCCAACAAATTATTAACAACAATGGGTAGCAAGTCGAGTAAAAACTCTGAAGAAATAATTATTGCCCAAAACGGCGCTGGGAACAGTGCCGCAGCTACACAGACCGAGACACAGATGTGGACTTCGGTACGGCAGGAGACGTACTTGCTAATCATCATTGCATGTATCCTGATGATGATGAGGCGATACTCTATGTGATGTGGCGCTATTGTAAGACCGGGTACGCCCGGTACCTGCGCCGAGAGCTGGTGGAGCTGACAAGGATGGAGTCACGCGCTGGTGAGCCAGGCTATGACAGCCGCCCACCACAACGCGTAATAGTGTAGTGAAGTGATAAGTGATAGTGAAAGCAGATCGATAAATAGTAAGAATACAAGTGTTCTAAACCAGTGTTTATTTTATAATACAGATAATAGTATATAATCTGATAGGTACATTAACAATAACAATCGGCGAGTCTATAATATTTTAAACAGTAATACCAACTGTTACACTTTTGTTTTATATGCAATGCATGTATGTAAATGTTAATTTTTTCTTTACTTGTATAATCACTTTATATGTTTGTATGTAACCATTTTTAAATAAGGGGGTGTACTGTGCCTACAGCCCTAGATTATAAGTATGATGTCATTTGTCTAGTGTATAAGTCATAGGTGTATTCCTAAATATATTAGTATCGAAATGTGCATCCTAATAAACACACGTATATTGGCCTACTGTTTTATTGATACTCACCTAATAAAGTACATCATACATACTTTGGACAGCAAGTGCACAGTGGCTACGAATTTTTTACTTCTTGCTAGATGCCAGCATTACTAACGCTTTTGTTTTGAGTCAGAGTTGCAAAGTTAATCTCACGCACTTTGAATTTCGCGTTGCTCTAGCTAGAGGACTGATAAGTGGATTTACGAGTCGTAAAAGGCGTTCAGCCATGGCAAACTACATAATACGCAAAAAAGTTGCACATGCTGATACTCGCCAAAAAGTTGTCGGTAATATTGCCGACGAGATACGTTATACCAATGTTGGTGATCATATGCCTTGCTCATTACCAAACTATAAACGTTGCCGTCTCTGCAGCACTAAAACCCACGACAAGAGGTCGAAGATAATGCGCGAGAAATGTGAAGTGCCTCTATGTATAGTGCCATGTTTTTATGCTTATCATAGGAAGTAATATTATTTCTTATAGTTTTTTGTACTTTTTAAATAAAACGTTTAATTATATATTTGTTTTTTTTGATATTATGTCCTATTAGTACATACTTTGTCATACTTTACATGAACAACTAGTTCTAACAACCATTCCTTAGCAAACATACAGGTGTCGCCATAGGTAGAGGGGAAAAAAGTTCCCACCATAAAAATAATAATAATAATATTTTTTTCTTTACATAATTTGATTTCTGACATATAATGATAGGTAAAACCACTGACAGAATTACTTTAACTCTGCCAGTTCCCTATGCCCTATAAAGGGTTAAAGAATTAGTTAAGAAACGTGCCAGCTGTAAAGCTAAGCTTACGCTTTTCAGTAACTATTTAAATCGGGGTATTGTATTTAGTGTCCGAAAGGAAGGCTCGGCCCACAGTGTTCGGAATGATTATATTACGAACTACTTTAGGTACAAATAATATGGCAATATAAATTGAAATTTGCAAGTGAATAGGGTACACTATTAGTCATACAATTCGTTCCACGAAAAATTTGCCGATTCCGAGAAATGTTCACCGCTCAGCACTGCTCCAATCCCGCGCGAAAACAAAACCGGTCAGTCGCTTTTGTTAGCCGCTACTTATCGCACGTGTTTACGTTATATTCTTGTAACAGTTTTCGAGTTTTTAAATAAAATTTTTGCTTTATCATGCGTTCCACATCCACAGGTAAGATATACACCAATTTGTTAATCATACATAAATTCGTATTATGAGAAAATAAATAAAATGTGAATTGAAAAAATAACGAAATTTTGCAAAAAATTTAAACGTTCAATAGCTTTTTCCCAGCCAATTCCAGCCGTCCATGTTTTTTTGTGATTATCGAGTATTTAACTAGCTCTCGAATGAATCTAGTCTCAATATTCGACTCGCCTCGACTTTTGAGTGATGTAATTTTTCGTTCACCAGGTGTTACCCGAGGAATAACACGGCTTCACCTTTTCGACCTTTTATATCGGCATAAACTGGTCAATCAAGCGAATAAAGGGTCTTCTATTGCTCGGATGGTTGACTACGTCTCTTCAGAGATTCCAGGACTTCCAGCAGAAGTTATTAAAAATAAAATAAAGGTGTTTTCTGCTGTGCTAACCAAGCAATGGAGTGCTGTCAGGAACAAAGATAAGTTTGTTTTAAAATGCAACGACTGGCTACAAGAAGAGCTTTGGTTAGTACAAAATCAAGATGCCGGACAACCTGAAAGTACACCTGCTCGATCTGCTGTAACTTAAAAGATGGATTTTGTTGGTTCAAGTGCATCTGCAAAGAAAAAGCGGACGAAGATTTTGGTGGCGGGCCATTCTCCGGAAGAGCTTGCCCATGCCACTCAAACCAGTTTCACAAAAATTGCTAAGCGGAATATGGCCACCGTTATAAAGAAAGTAACTAAATCACTTCGGATGATCAAAAGAAGGAAACTAACGCCAAAATGTATACGTCCATATACTCCAGATGAAGCATTAGCTCTGATAATAAATTCCAAACTAAGCGTGGACCAGTATAAACAGATTCGCAGAGGAGCTAAAGAGAGAGGGTGTGATATATACCCATTACCCATCATATGATAGGGTTCTAACAGCACGAAAAGAGTGTTACCCGAACGACATAATAATAACTGAGACGAAAGGCGAAGTTAAGCTGCAGAGTTTGCTTGATCATACAGCACAAAGACTAGTTAAAGTTCAGGTAGATGTAATAGCAGGTGTTTTTTTTTTTTTTTAGGGGGGAAAATCATCGAATGACTGCTCCCGCCTGAGGCGGGAGGGAGTGTCAGACTCTTGACTGAATAAAAACCACCCCGTTCCTTCTCCTGCACGTCGAGCCGGAGCCCCGGTTACCCGTTAGGTTCTCCGCGACTCCGAATCGGCATCGGCCCTATTGGGCCCCATCTGTGGTGGTCTGATGGCTCTTTGAGGCGCGCGCGGAACGCAACGCGCCGTACGCTCGGGTCTGTTTCTGGTCGGACGGGGAGCCACCCATGCTCGCCGTCCGCAGGCCCGCGCTTACGGTGGCCGGAGATCGTCCCGCGATCCCCGACGCCCGGTGTGTCCTTCGCGATGGCTGGGTTGCGAGGAGGCAACGCTTTGCTGCCTCACGCGTCCCGCCTCCTCCTTAGCTAGCATGACTGCTTCGCAAAAGGAGGAGACGGCATCCCAATCCCCCTCGCTCCGCATCATGGCCTGCACTAGGCCCGGACGCGAGAGGTCGCCATCGCCGATCACTTCCCTGAGGGCACGGCGGTGCTCAGCCCACGCAGGGCATTCTCCCCTCCCACCGTGTGTTCCACCGTGTCCTCAGGGCGACCCTCGCAGTGATGACACCCGGGCGTTTCCTCCCGCCCCATCAGACACAGGTACCTCCCGAAACTCCCATGTCCGGTGAGGACCTGCGTCAGGCGGTAGGTGAGGACGCCGTAGCGTCTCTCAAGCCACTCCTCAAAGAGGGGACTTACCGCTGCGATGGCAGCGAGCCCAGCCCTCGGTTGCGACAGTCGTTGCTGCCATTCCGCCATGAGATCGCGCCGGAGCTCATCCCGCCACGCACTTATCTGGCGCGGCAGCGGAGTTTCGCCCCGGCGACGTGCATGTACGGCGCATGCTGTACACGCGCGCGAGCACCTTCGCCTCCAGATCCCACGGCGGTAATCCGGCAAGGAGGTTCGCCGACTCCCCAGAAATCGTGCGGTATCCGCGGATCATTCGGATCGCCATGACCCTCTGTGCCATAAGCAGCGTCCGAGCGGGACGCCCCAACAGGTTTGGCGCCCAAACAGGGGCGCCGTAGAGGGCCATGGACCGCACGACCCCGGCGTATAACCTCCGGCAGGAGGCGTTTGGCCCCCCGAGGTTGGTGAGGATGCGTTCGAACGCAGCCCCCGTCCACTCCAACTTTGGAGCCAAACGTCGGAAATGCTCAATGAAGTTCCACCGACTGTCGAGGACGAATCCTAGGTACTTGATCGTCGTCTCGACGCCGATCGTAACTGCTCCCGCCGTTATTTGGGACCCACCCGGAGGTGAATCTCTACAACAACTCTAGGAGTTGCATTTAAAATCTAATTTACATTAATGTATGTTCATTTCAACGATATTTACCTAAATATATTTGGCAACAGTTTTGAAGCGAACTTTTGTAGGTATAGGATTGTCAGTCTAGTTCTTTATTGTTGGTCGATGCCTATAATTGAAAAAATGATACTATTACGCCACATTTGAAGGAATTACATATTCTAAGCGATGGGCTCACAACGCAATATCGGAACAAGACAATGTTCCATTTGATTGTAAATTATATTAGCAAAATCTCCAATGCAGACATTTTAGTGAAGCTGGTCACGGTAAGGGGCACCTGATGGTGTTGGTGGCTGCGTAAAACGGATACGTGACAATTTTGTTTCCCATAGAAGAGATATATGTCAAATATTGAAAGTTTTGTCAGTTGTTTGAAGGATAATTGTAAAGGTGTTGAAATTGTTCCTATTGATGATACTCTTGTACCTGAAATACAGAGAATAGCGGATGCCAATAAATGTCGTGCGTTTAAATGTACCTTCCAAATCCACCAAGTTGTATGGGACGCTACTGAACCTAATTTACTTCACGTCAGGCGATTAAGCTGTGTTTCATGTGCCACTCACGTTTGTTGTCCTTATTTTGAAATTGGACAAATCCATGTTGAATGTGTCTCAGATCCTGTAGAAGACTCATCATTACGTTCTGCCAGGCCTCCGTCAAGTATTTCTATGACTAGTTCGTCATCTTCAGACAGAACAACAACTGCATCAACTATCACTGGACCGAGAACTCTTTCGCTATTATTGTTGACACCTTCTCCAGAACTTTTAAACAATGTAAATTGTCAACCACGTACTCCGCGTATAAGAATTCTCTGTGAGAATAACTGTTCTGACGACTCAGTTACACCGCCTAAAAAATCTAAAGCGAAATCCGCGATGAAAATATATTTTGAATATTTTAACTCGTCGAGTACCGGTTTTGTAGAGACAATTATAGAACAATAGGTTGCGGTCACCGGTGACCGCTTGGTGTTTGACAGTATTGTAAAAGTATGTTCATCATTGATTTGTTGTGATCATGAAACATAAATAAGAGGATAAAAGTAATTATTTGTGAACCTGTCATCACTTTTTTAAGCACATTTGTATTTTAATTTTTGGTTGATGTTTTTTGATTAGCATTACGCTAAAGATATAAAATTAAAACTATTTAAGATTATTTCAACATGCATCTTTGAAAAAAATTGATACATATTTTGTTACTATTGAGTTTATAGATAAGTTTTTTTTAGTTTTCATTTCCCAAAGTAGCCAAATGTCAATACCAGGTGATTAACTTATCTTCTGTGGAAAAGGGTCTATTCTGTAGATGAAATAAAAAAGTGAAATAACTCACTGAAATCTCAATAACGATCTGGTTTTGCTTAATTTCTAATTACTTTTAAGATTATCTAATAAATGAGACTGATTTGAAAAAAAATATAACGTCGTTTATTTTATAAATTTTTTAAACCCGTTTTGTGTACCTATGACCCAATTGTGTCTTCGTAACATCGACTGCATTCCGAACAAAAATACAATTTTTTATTAAATAATTAATTAAAACAAAAACAATCAAAACTTCTTTTCTCCAACAAGTTATAACTTCCAAGACAACCACTGACCTCTCTAATAATACGCTGGACTGGCTATGCCATACAAAATGACAGCTATTTGCTGTGCCGATTTAAAGCGCCCCCGGTGAGAGTTCTGAGAACTAATAAGATTGCAAATGGCCGTTGTTTGTTGTTTTGAAGCGAAGTGTAATAAGCGGAATAAAAAGTTTTTAAAGTATTTACTGTGATTGTGATATAAACTAATGTGTTATAATAGTGACAGTGATTGTATCATAGTTTGTATTGTCTGTCCAACATGAAATCGTGCGTATATTGTAAAATACGATACGAAAAAGGCAGTGGTGTTACTTTTCACAAGTAAGTGGATTTAAAACATGAATATTTATTAGAAAACCCCTTATAGCAGTGTATTCTTAGAATAATAAGCGTAAACTGTTCGAGTTTAAGAGATTTTACGAACATTTTTAAAGTTATTGGTTACAATAACTTTTGTTAGGGATGTCAAAATTCATATCGATACTTTCGTAATATTTAGATGTAAATCAAAAGTCATGCAGTGTTTTATTTTATTCTAATTTAAAATAGTATATATTTTTTACTATTAATTCGCGCTAAATACTCTCCAGCGTTTGATGGAGCGTGGTCTTTTTCACAATGGCCTCTAATTAAGAATTGAATTGAATTGAACAATTATGTTTACCATCATTGTAAAATAATAATACGTATGTACATTATAATGATGTCTATTAATAGCAAAAAACTTCAAGGTTTATTAATTAATTCTCATTCAGTAATCTTTAATAAAATTACAAATATATTATTATTTTGTATTATTCATAATGTTTTATCCATATCTACTATAAAATTTCTTTTAATTACAGGTTCCCCTCTGATTACACTCTGAAACTTTGGTTAAAAAATATGAAGGTTGTCAACTGGACTCCGACAATGTATAATTATCTCTGTTCTAAACACTTCACGGATGACTGTTTCATAACACATCAGTCACGGACTACGTTGAAAAAATGCAGTGTCCCAACAATAATTCTTGGTTAGTTTATATTTGTAATTGTAAATATTTGGTCAGTATCTAAGAAATATTGTTGATTATCTAAATAAAATAATACTTATGTTTATCACAGAAACTAATTCATCCTTGTTTCAAACTGAGATGTCTAAAGATGCTGACCAACCAACAGGATACCAGTCCCAGAAAGATATTGAAATGAGCTTGGATAAAAATTCACCTTTAGTACCTGTGCAAGTCGACCATATTGAAGTTAATCCAAAAGAAATGTTGCCATGTGAAGCCCTTGCTGGTAAGTTATTTTAGAAAATTTCATTAATACTGAATTTCATTAATATTGGATTTTTTTTGAAAAAAAGCGGGTGTATTGTTCGAAAATAAACATTTTCGTTTTTTTTTACTGCGAAATGACCATTTTTACACGACTGAAGGAGGGTAATTAAGTATTTTGTCTAGCAGAGTATAATTCCTTTATTTTGTACCCTTGTGTTATCTTGTAAATAATTAACTTTTTTTAAATATACCTTTCCGTTGGAAGGCCTCCCACAAGGTAGACAGATGACCTAGTGAGAGTTGTGAGATTCACTAGAATCCGATATGGCGACAGTTGGGGGAGGCCTATGTGCAACAGTGGACATATTTCGGCTGAAAAGATGATGATGACATACCTTTCCCATTATTTTCAATTGTATTTTCACTATCTAATTATTTTCTTTCTTTGAATGATATAAGTAATGGAATATAATTTCTTGTTACAGTTCCAAGCACAAGTTACAACACAAGTTACTGTAGCACACCAACAAAATCTAGAAGTTTATCAGAAATCTGGTCTAGCGTCAAATTAGATCACCGCTACGAGAACACCCCAAAATCTTCCAAAACTAAATTAGAAAGGGTCAAAAGAGCCTTGAAAATGTCTCAAAATGTGAAACGTATGAAAATTACCGTGTCTGCTTTAAAATCTGTTATTACTGATTTAAAAAAAAGGAAACTGGTATGTGACGATTGTATATATATGTTAAATCAATACGATGATTTTAAACCACAACTTTTTAAAAGGATGACCAAAAATGTGAAACGTGCTAAGTATGCTCCAGAATTAAGATAATTTGCCATTACACTACATTTTTATTCGCCAAAGGCATATGCATATGTGCGTAATAAATTTAATTTGGCTTTGCCGCATCCTCGTGTGATTCGCTCATGGTATAGTTCCATTGATGCCAATCCAGGATTCTCTGTCGAAAGTTTCAATGCTTTGGGACTTAAAAGTGAATTAGCAAAACAAAAAGGGGAAAAACTTATATGTGCATTAATAATTGACGAAATGAGCTTAAAAAAAGTTGTACTCGCAGCCGTGACGGAGTGACTCGTGGCCACGTCGATTTGGGTATAGATTCTGAGAGCAACGATTTACCTGAATGTAAAGATGCGTTGGTATTTATGGTCGTGCCTTTAAATAGTAATTGGAAATTGCCTATAGCCTATTTTTTTATTAATAGTTTGACTTCCGAAACCAAAAGTGCTCTAATTAAACAGGCCTTAATTCGGTTGCATGACGTATCTGTGGAGATATGCTCCTTAACTTTAGATGGGCCACCTGAACATTTTTCTGCAGTAGCTAAATTAGGGGCAGAGCTTAAAATAGGAACAGCAGCAAAACCATACTTCTGTCATCCCATAAATAAAGAACAGAAAGTTCATATTATTTTTGACCCATGTCATATGTTAAAAAACATAAGAAATTGTTTGGGTGATTTAAAAGTTTTAAAAGATGAAAGAAATGATTTAATTAAATGGGTATATGTGGAAAATTTGGCAAAATTGCAAGAAACTGAAGGCCTAAGACTAGGAAACAAATTGAAAAATTTGCATGTAAATTATAAAAAAATGATTATGAAAGTTTACCTTGCGGCTCAAACTCTCAGTAGCAGTGTAGCAGATGCGATTGAGTTTTGCGATACTATTTTAAATATCCCTGAGTTTAGTGGTTCCGCAGCTACGGTCAGGTTCATAAGAGCTGTAGATAGAATTTTTGATTTTTTGAATGTTCGGAATCCTTGGGGTCGAGGTTTTAAAAGTCCTTTACGAATAAATAATGAAAACAGGTGGAGGACAAAAGTTCTTGACGAAATTGAATATTTAAGTGAAATCAAACTTATGGATAATACTTTGGCCGTTAAATCCCGCCGGAAAGCTGGTTTTTTAGGTTTTTACAATGCAGTAATTTCCGTTATGAATATATTTGATACATATGTTAAGTCAGGTAGACCTGAATTAAAGTATCTTTTAACGTATAAGATGAGCCAGGATCACTTAAAACTGTTTTTTTGTGCCATTCGTAGCCGTGGGGGTTGGTGCCCAAACCCAACAGCTGCACAATTTGTCAATGCGTACAAACAGTTATTAATTCATCATGAAATTAATACTTCTACCGGCAACGTTCAGGGCAATAATATATCAATATTAACTGCTTCTAGTGCAAAACGTGCTAAAATAAATCAATTTAATGTTGATGATTTTACCAATGCTGAAAATATGCGTACTACGAAGAAATACCGCCTTGACGACAATGACCCATCCTCGTTACAAACCGAGTTCAATGAATTTTTACATATATTTTGGGCAATACCTGACTCTAATATTAATGAGACTGCCAAACAATGCATTGGCTATATTGCAGGCTTTGTAATTCGATCGATTCGAAAGAAAATTAAATGTGATGAGTGTTTAATGGCCTGCGAAACTGTACCACAAGATGCAGTGTCCAATAGGAGAAATGGGGTAGCACTTATTATCCAAAAGCAGAGAGGTGGTTTAACCGTGCCCTCTGTGAGTGTAGTTAACATTTGTTTTATGGTGGAATCATTATTCCGACAAGCATTGAAAAAGAATTACAATAAACCACCTATAGAAAGGAATTTTTCTGCGCTACTAACTGCAAAGGTAATAAGAAACCTTTTAACGAAAACAAATAAACTGTTTCCTGAGTTAAAAGATCATTTGAGAGATAGTTATGTCTCAGACAACTTTCATAGTCATTTGAATATTCTTTTAAAAGAAATAATAACAAAATATATTGATATCCGTTTGTACGCAGAAACAAAAAAATATTCATTATTCATAACTGGAGAGAAGGTTAGACATTTTTTGACTCGACAAATAATATGGGCTCGACAGTAATTTTTTTAATTAATAAAATATGTGATTTGATAATGCTTTTTTATTTCCCTACCCCTTCCCCTGCGGTAATTTGTTGTTATAAGTTAATTGCCATAATTACGGACCTAATAGAAAGTTATTGTGTCTCATACCACATGGCGACATGCGGTAAATCTAGGTCTAACTAGTAACTAACGAATTAATCCCTTCCTATAAAGAGTGCATAATGATAATATTAGAGGTACATAATTTACTATTTAACAGAATTTTACTATTTAATGATTTTAGTTTATGTAACGCCGGCGAAGCTGCGGGCAAAAGCTAGATATCTATAATTTAAGTAAGTCTTAATGTATTTTATGTTATAATATAAAACATATTTCATGATTTTAAAAATATGTATTAAAGACAACACGAATGTTACATGTTAATAAAATTTACTTTATAGGAAATTTGTAACAAAAATAACGTCGGTAATATTTCTTTCATTAGGGTCGATATCAGAAAATATTCATCGACAACAAACCATTTATTGTACATCACTAGTATTAGTTCCATTCCCCCTCACTGATGCCGTCAGCGCCAAAATGGCGATTTTCAAATAGGCACAAAAAATTGACAGCGATAGCCAGTCCAGATTATATAGAGGTCAGTGAAGACAACAGACAAAGATAATTGTAGATGGCGCTATCGCCGCTGATTCCTTGTCAATTAACGTTTGGAGGTTATTCGCTTTACTCCATCAGAAAACGCTTTATAATGTTTCTTTAATGACTGTAGCTGATTTAAAAGCATAATTGAAGAAAAAAATACTTCTTTGACTGGAAAAAATGCAGATCTTGTTGCAAAGTACGTAATAAATGATAAAATCATTGATTAAGTTTCATCAACATTTTCTTGTTGACAATATATAATATTCCAATTTTATCCTATTACAGACTAGAAGCATATGATAAAAACTTTGGGTTTGATGATGAAGAAACTGCTGAATATCTGGAGTGTGAAGACACAATGGTAATGGCGCAGACGAGCTTTATAAAGACATAAATACCAGCACAAAGTTACCACCTTTTACGAAACATCATATACAATAATTTGCAGAACGGTAAGCAAAAATCTATTTCTAAACAGTAACTCAACTTCAGTTAATTCTGAAAAGACGGTACAAAAATCGGAATAATGTTTGTATTGCTTGCAGATACAGAAAGAGCATTAAAAATATATCTCAAATGTATGAGAGTCGTCATTTAGTGACAGCTCGGGTAGCTGAATCGGGATCCTATATTTTCTTTCAAGGCCAATGCAGAGCCTCGATGAAAATACTCATGCACGTCGTTGACCTGAAGATTTGTTGGGTAGATGATGCGTGTACTATAGAAGAATCACACTGTGAATGTGCCGCTGTCCATGGACTGGAAGCGCACTGTAAACATGTTTTGATTTTGATGCTGGGAATCGAACACATGGTGTATAATAAGTGCATCACCTTATATCAGACACAGCAGCTCATGACCTTTGAAAGGCCTTAACCATAAGAAAACTTTGAAAAGCACAAAATAAAGTTATGATGATTAAATTAACTAAGATAATCTTGTTTGTTTTGGTAAAACAGTATGGAATTGACAGTTCAATCGGCACCAGCGACGATACGCCACCTGTCGGGATAAAAAGTTAGTGTGCCTCCCCATTGACGTAACATCGACTGCATTCGACCAATAAAATATTAAGAAGAAAAAGAAAAATGTTCTATAAGACAAACTTTGTTATTTCTGCAAAAACCTGAAAATATTAAATAGGTAATAAAAATTCGATCGAATATTTTAAAATTGTTTTATAAAACATAATAAATACAGGCTATAACGCAATGGACAACAAGTAAGGTGGGAACGCAATGAAATAGAAATTACACAGGACGGCAAGTGTCTTTGGAACCAATAGATGACTTCATAATCATTTCAATCATACATTTGGTAAAAGTTCAACGGTTTCATAATTCAATGTAAAAAAAACCATACCTTTTTTTGTAGATTATTGCTATAATTGTGACTGAAAGCTAGAAATGTCTATTATTTTTTATATACGCAAATCCAAAAAGATGACAAAACAGATTGACTGAATATAAATATATGATTGTAATAGTTGTGAAGACACCAACAGATTCAATATCAAACTATCTTAAATTTATATAAACGGTTAACATTCTTATAGGCATAATTTAATAATTTATTTCGATCGTTCGAATCATGCATGTTTTACTACCTTTTCGGACCGGAACGTGACAGACGAAAAACTAAAATGAAATTAAAAATTAAACTTTCGCTCAGTCAGTAAAAGTGGTGTAGTGTTGCCAATTGATGTACTACCAACAAGTAAAGTAAAACATGCACTAACTCTCAATTTTATTAAACTACATTAAGAGAAAAGTACATCTTGTGAAAACATTGAATGTCATGTAATGTGAAGCTAAAATTAATTGCACTGACCACAATAAAATTACAATGCGTTGTTAAAAATGACTAGTATTTAGTATATTGTTACAACACCGAAGTTATGACTATTTAAACTGGTTCCTACAAACAATATTTCAACTTAAAAATTGAACAAACTTGAATTATATTACCAGAAAGCTATTTATAATATAAAACATAATCAACAGTATTTATACCTTACTTTACAGTCAAAATAGTCACAACTTTTACAGAAAAATTATATTCAAAATACATATTATTATATTCAAGCGTAGAGATTCGTTAACTAGTGGACACACCCGATAAAAATAAAGAATTTAAAAAAAATATTGCGACAAAAATAAAGCTCAGTAGACAAGGCATCTCATTATTCCCCTTTTATTTAATATGTACATAAATTGTAATCAAAAGTGCTTAACTATGTAGTGGTACCTAGATGCCGCTTGGTTGTGACGGTTCATGAAACACGTATCATTGTTGGCCACGCTGACTCACGAACGGAGACGCGAAACGACATCCAAGTGTGTTCACTTATCGCGGAGAACCTCTCGACGTGCAGGAGAAGGAACGGAGTGGTTTTTAGTCAGTAAGAGTCTGACACTCCCTCCCGCCTCACCCAGGCAGGAGAAGTTATTCGATGATTTCCCCCTCTTAAAAAAAATGTGCGGTGTAAGGAGCGAGATGTCGTACCATATGTTTGATATTTCAGGACCGCGCCCGCAAGTCAGCGTATACAAGCACTTAGTGAAATTAATGAATGTACTCTGCTACTATTCGACTGCTAACACCAAGTGGATACTGCTTCTAGTAATTTATACCAAAATAAGTTTTCTTCTGACAAACATTCAGTTTAAAAAAGAATTATTGTTAGTTAGTTATTATTACTCGTATGACGAGATAGTCACGTGCAATGCCCTGAATTATATGTGTCCATCTACGGGTCTGCTGGGTACTACTGAAGTACTTTATTTGTAAGACAAATGTCTCGAGCATTTTCTGGCAATCAAGCGTTCGTAAGTCACGCACATATGTATTATCTACTTACCAAGTAGCGCTTAACCAAATATTCTGAGTAGACCACTTATTTTGGCATCAATTTTTTTATCCTAGTTTATATTTCTATTTTAAGCGACAACAATAAAACCTCCTTAAGTATAGAAACACGCTTAAATAGATGCAAACTAACCATATTTTTCACTTCACTTCGAAAAATTATAATCGTGTCATTATTAAATACTGTAATTGTATCTTATTTAACCTATGTATAGACATATTCTAGGAATGTCCAATATTCCTCGTTTTTGTATAATTTTAATCTAAATAAATATTAACATTTATCATCTTATATCCATCCGGAGAATTATACTTTTTAACACTTATTAATACTGCCCTATTAGCCGATTTGTGTACATAATATGTCTATACATCAGATAATACATAATAGTACCTAAGTTTGTCTTAAAATTGTGTATTGGCAGTGAAGTCAGTGCTTTGTGATCCATATAAATGATACAACTATACAATGTAAGGTACATAGGTAGAGGTACCATATTTTTTAAATTGTTTTCCATAATTTAACTCTGATAAACATATAAGCTGCTAAAGATATTTCAAAACAATAAATCGCAGTATATAAAGACAATTTATCAGTAACTTTGAATTAACTTAGGGTAAAACCTTAACGACTTAGGGTGATGTTTCAGGGTAGCCCGAAATTTTAATTTTCATAAGTTTTTTGGGTTTTAAACTGTCGGTCACCGGTGACCGCAACCTATTGTTCTATAATTGTGTCTATAATGACGGTACTCGACGAGTTAAAGCACGACATCGGGTAATATGATAATCAAACATAATTATTATATGAGTGGTAGTGAAATGTATGTGTTTACACAGTTACCTATACTAGTTAAAAACAATCAACATTACACTGTAACTTATGCCTTGTTTACACTACGCTAGTATTTTAGTCGAGTAGCGAGTATTCAGTAGTCCTCTCTGGCTTCTGTCCCAAAATGGAAGTTAGAGAGAACTACTAAATATTCGCAACTCGACTTAACTACTAGCGTCCTGCGAACAAGGCATTAGAAAAGTTGTACAACGTCAAGTTTTTACTAAAATGGCACATTGTAGACTTTACTAAATCGCGGAACTATGAAGTTTTAAACTTTTAACAAGTAACATAACGTAACATAAAATCACGCCTTTTATCCTCGAAGGGGTAGGCAGAGGTGCACATTATGCTACTGTACAATGTAACATCCACTTTTCACTATTTATGTTATAAGTTCCGTGTAATAGGGGGTGAGCCTATTGCCATATACCGGGCACAATTCCAGACTCCGTGCTACTACTGAGAATTTTTATAAGACCCAGTAATCTTTGCCCGACCCGGGAATCGAACCCGAGACGCCTTGCCCGGCAGTTGCACTTGCGACCACTCGGCCAATGAGGCAGTCTATTTTAGATTTAACAAGTATTGTTGTGTGATACATATTTTACTACAACGAATATATTATATGTTATCATCATAGTATCCGACATCGAGCTGTAAATTGGAAAACACTACCGAAAATCACATTCGACCCTTCGTGTCCGGGCCACCACAATAAGCTCAGCTCCGGCCTTTTGCACAGCAACGCACCATGAACTTCTTTTTGTGTGTTCTTGTATTTTTATCTGCATGTTTGTCGTCTCTTAATGAAGGGTTTTTAGAAAGAAATGAAAGAAATTTCATTTAACAATTAAAATTTCGCAGGCTGACCTGGAGCATTCACCTTACAACCCTTTAATTATTTATGTTATACAGCTAACACACGTAGCTGTTCGAAGAACATAAATTTACTGGTTAACGCGGCGAGCGTCATTCTATCACGATCTTCATAAATAAGTTCGCACTATGCTAGTATTTTATGCGAGCGAGGGAGGTGCTACTCGCCCGATACTAATTTACTTGGTACTCGAATAAAATATTATCGTAGTGCGACATGGCCTTAATACTCGCCGCGTCGGGTTTGGTTGTCGGCTAATTGTATAGCGTCCTAGCGTAGCTTGACCCGTATAACCTAATTAATTAAATGTCTCACAATATCATAATAATTTCGTTTCAAAATCAACAACCACGTGTATTATTAAGCATAATCTATTTACATTTATCAGAATTTAAAATAATAATAATGTCAATATTATGCGTTATATTATTAATTAACAGAGTACTATAAATTATCAACCAACATATAAGGTGTTTATTTTAGAACACTGACAATACGAGTAAAATTGTTTTACTATGTCGTTTGTCCTGACATCTACATTCCACATCTAACATAATTAAAAAATAGATTGTTTAAAAAACCTGATTAGACGGTAGACACCTAACAAGAATACAATATGGAAAATACATAATAGAAGTGACCGGACTAATCGTTTTGTATCCCGTATAAATACACATAAACATTACATGACCTAAAAATAAATCAACAATCGGCAAGGATATCAGCAAATGGAGAAAAGTAGCTGTTGCATTTAATTTGTATTGTGCAGTAAAGTAATTGTATAGTATTTATGTCGATGTCACAGTCAACTAGTTTAAAAACCCATTCAATTAACAACTTGGCCTGTTAAATAAATTATATCGCAATGATGGTGATTCGAATATGGATGATAACAGGGTATGAAAATTAAAAATGTAAGTAATTATTAGTCTGTTAGTTAGATAATAAAAAAATATTAGACAAGTATTTTTTATTTTGTTGTATAAAAAAATGATACTTAAATATAACGAATCCAAGTTTAGGATTGGGGGCTAAAACGTCATTTCTACGTATAACATGTACATAAAAGTGACGTCACGCGACATTTCAAATCAATATATCATCAAAAGTATTCGTTTCTGTAAAAAAATAAAAAATACGTGTGTAATGTTTTAAAATAATCTACCAGACGAACATTAAAATAATAATTCGTCATCTACCCTATTATGTGGTAGTCGCAGTTCTAACCTAACCTAATGTACCGTACCATTCTGGTTTTAATTATGCTCCTTTCACCCTTTTAGGTACGGCTTGACCGAGAAAATTAAGTCATTTAATCAAACGGCTAATCATTCAGGCCGTTTTTTTTTCAAATAGATAATTAAGCTAGTTGGCTGCAACATACATATAATAATACTTATAAAGAGGCTAGAGGGCGGAATATATTACTTAGTGACCAAAAGGGATTTTATGTTCTAGTTTGCCGTTTCTGAAAAAAATTGTCTGTTATGACAAGAATTGTTGAATACAATTTTTTTTTAAACACAGCTCTTTCAGGATTAAATTACATAGGTACACTTAACACTTAAGCCTCATCTTATATCTAAGTAATCAAATTGTCATTATTCATTTCCAAGCAGTCTAATTTCCTTGATAGTTTTAAAGCATACATTATTTTAGTGTCTATAGGAAATTGTTTTAGTTTTTGTCTTTTATAATACCATCAAACTCTTTGGTTAACACTACAAACAACTTGACATCAATGAATTGTGCCCATAATTTATTGATAGCAAATATATCTTCCTGCAAAACTGTATACAGGCGAAAATAAAATAAAGTTAGAATAATAAATAAGTTTTTAAAAGATCCTTTAGCTTCTTATAAACCATGAAATTACACAATGCCATCCTAATTACTTAACAAGCCCACTATACAGACCAAGCTTTGCTTTAGTGTACAACGAATATGCCTTACATCTAATGTGAATAGTTTCAATTTGTATTATTTCGAGACCAACGAAATGTTTCTCCTGTTTACACTTATAGGTTAAGTTTAAAATAAAACTGATGCAGATTGTTACATTATAATGCTATTATTATATTGAGGAGACGATACACATTTGCTTAAGTTATATGTCATGAAAAATTGCTGTCTTTTTGACGGAATTGCTGTAACAGATTTGTTTCTGACCTGCACAATATTTGAAAAGTAATAAACAAGGAAAGATAAGTGTCTTGAATCTTTTAACTATACCTACATGCTAAGACCACGTCAAGATCTTTTAAAGTGTATCAAAGGACACACTAATCGCGTATATAGAAGTAATCGCATCGCTCTTCTAATATTAATTACTAATAAATAATTACTGTTAACTAATAACGTACTCGGGGATAAATTACACAAGTCAATAAAAATTGACGGCATAGAAAGATTTACTATTTTAAAGTGTACCTTCTCCTGAACATGTGTTATTAGTATTTGAAAACTATCAACTTCAATGTAGAAGTTATTCTCAATACATACTTGTTGGTGGTATCAGTCGGCGATGACGTCACACGCCCTCGTATCAACGTCCACTTCGTTTGTTCCTGCTGCCTGTTCTTCTATAACGGACTCGGTTCGCTCTATACCCAGAGCGGCCGTTTCGTTCGATTTTTCTCTGCAACATTTTATACCGATGTATAATCGATCATAAGATTGCTAAACGCTAAACTTACAATAGTCATTTTTATGTGATAAACTGATAAACGAGCAGACGGAGCACCTGATGGTAAGCAATCGGCGTCGCCCATGGACGGTTGAAACACCAGAGGCGTTACAAGTGCGTTACCGGCCTTTTAGAAATTGGGAATTTGAGGTTTCAGGATTGAGGAGACTGGGGAGGGGTAATTCTGCCTCCGGTAACCTCACTCACAAAACTCTGGTGACGAAAAGCGTTGTTTCACGTCGGTACATGTACCTACACACTACGCATCAAGCTATGCAAAACCAGTGCAAATTGACTGTTTATTGTGCGGAAATATGGTTGTGTGAACATCATCACATAACCTTTGTTTGGTTTTGTATAGCTCTATGGGTAGCCGTGTAAACTACTATATGGTACAGTCGGCATAGTTATTTACTATGTAGGTAATAAAATAAAGATTGACTCATTCCATTCAACCCAACCACTGAGCCAACCCTGCAGTCAATCTAAGAGCACCTGGGAGAAATATTTTTTAGGTGAAATGGGATCACCAGAGTCTTAAGATTATCATACTGTAGTATGTAAGTTTATAGTGTGGGAGTAGAAATGAGCAATTTTTGGAAAATGGATAAATAGTGAGTAAAAACTAAAACTTTTTGGATATATTACTCGAGTAAAAACTGAAAAGGAAATAATATATCCGAAAAATCGGCATAATCCACGTGGGAGTGTATATTATAGGACTCACGAGTGTTCCCTGTGCGTTACAGGTACTGCGGCGGGCGGGTCGCGGGCGCCGCTCAGTGACAGAGACTGCGGTCGACGTAACCACGTGCAGCGTTCTTCCTGTATATTATATAAAAAAACGTCAATAGCTTAGTTCGCTAAATTTTATTTTAAAGTTATCTGGTTGATTAATTTAAAACATTAGACACGTATTTTTTCTTTTCTCACAAAATTAAATACTTTCGACGATATATTAATCTGTAATATCGTGTGACGTCACAAAATGCTACATTTTACGTAATTAACTCCATTTTATCAAGTATTTTAACTTTATATGAGAAAATAAAAAAAATCATGTATTATATTTTTTCATTATCTAACTGACGGACTAATTACATTTTTAATTTTCATTCCCTGGCGACTACCCTTAGAATAAGAAGTTTATTTCAGAAAAATTATTACGGTTAGTTGCGCCCGAGACCTCACTCTAGGATTCTGTGTCGTAAGATTCATGCTTCTTAGCTTCGGATACAAAATCAGATTTCATTAAATTAACTACCTTGATGTAATATCATCACTGCGAAGAAATCTAAGTATTGCTGAACGAATGAAAATTAATCTTTGAAGTTAAGGTTGTTATAATACCCACATTTGGCAGTCGGTATAGAGATCTCAGTTTGGTTCCCAACAGTTTACCCTCTGTGCCTGTATAACTAACCTAACCTAACCGGATCCTAACGTTAAGTTACAACGGGATTTACAGATGAACTGTAAATCCCGTTGTAACTTGAAACTTGTAGAACTTTTTTCATTTTCAATTAATTACAAGTGAGTTTGTCCCGGCATTAACTAAAAATCGCGGGTTACTCACGCGAAGCGTGAAAACTCACAACAGTAGGCTGCACGACATCGCCGCGACCGCGCACGCTGTTCATGAGGAAGAAACCCTCTGTGGTTCGAAATTAGTAGAGCTTTTCTCAGTATATTCACGTGAGTAACCCTCGATTTTTAGTTAATAAATTCACTTGTTTCACTTGTATTAAGTGATAAGATAATGGAACGAAAAAAGCTCACCTGCGGTGTGATTACTGCCGTGATATCTGTTTGGGTGCCAACCGGCTCTGCATGGTTTTTGCTCGAAACTGCCTTCAACACCTCCTGCATACAGCCCTGAAGTTCTGCCACCTAGTAACAGTAATTAGGTAATGTTAGGTACTTATTATTATGTACTTGATATATATTTCAATATATAATGCAATAATTACGTTATTGTTAAATTCACTAGCTAGTCAGAAGCACACTGCTTATATTTCATAAACAAAAAAAGAACATAAATAGGTTTCCACTCTAGAAAGTGGCCAGCTTGCCACAGATAATATAAACATATACCTATAACAGTACACAATGTAATGAAGCGCCTTCAGGCAACGAGCATGCATTAAGAGATTGATGAACGTAGATGAAGCGAAAGAGGTATGCACAAATCGTGTCATTGCGTTCTATTATCTCTGCCTACCTCAATGGGAGACAGGCGTGACGATATGCATACATGTATGAATGTATATGACGTGTGTACGTATGTATGTGAAGGAATCGGGTTATCGCGATTTATAGTAATACTCAATAATAGTCGATTACATACTTAATAATACCTTCGGTAAAATTGGTAATAATTGCTGAATACAGTGCTTATGTACCTGTGCTTGGAGGCTGAAACATGTCTCTGATAACTGTCGCAATGCATCTGTGTTATCATCGGACTCCGATAATCGCTGCTTCTGGTTGTCTGGAAGAAAATATTGAAACATCCCATTTAAAACATTTTTAATTTCTTTATATTATAATTAGGTCATAATAGTTATGTGTACAAACTCACCAGTTGCCTGTAGAGTAGAGACTTTCTTCCACAATGCGTTAATAGCTTGCATCTGAAGCTGTTGAATTTTTCGCTCAGACTCCAACGCGGCTTTAGTAGCCTCCATGTCGCATGTCAACCTCCTAGTATTATAATATACACATTATACCTCTACAGTATACAGGATTATTTTATACATAATAACGACCTCGCAGGACTGTATTAGATACCAGTACCATAAAGAACTACTATGCATGGATACCAACAGAACGGATAATCGCTTATATCAAGATTGATATATTTGTGGGAGAGCCAATCTTCGGCACGCATGGGCCGGGTCGACCGGAGTAATACCACGGCCTCACAGAGAACCGACGTGAAAGAACGCTTCCGTTGTGTTTCGTTGTGTGAGTGAGGTTACCGGAAACCCAATTAGCCTCCGGTCCACCTTCCCCAGTCTCCCCAATCCCCGAATCTCACACATCAACATCACATTCCCAATTCCCAAAAGGCCAGTAACGCACTTGTAACGCCTTTGGTGTTTCAGGATGGACACTTATTGCTTACCATCAGGTTATCCGTCTGCTCGTTTACTGGTTAATCCCATAACAAAAAAGAAAAGAAAAATTTTAAAAAGACAATATGGTAATATTACTGCTAAATTACCGCAGTAAGCCATGAAAGGGAAAGGTTCGTTAATGATAATATTTGTGTAATTGATACAAGTAGTATTACTTACTGTATATGTTGTCGAGCCCGCGCCGCTTGTATAGCGTGCAGTATCCTAAGCGTGTCCTTATTCAAGTTTCTACTTCTGTAGCCCCTCCACATTTTCTGTATGGTGACGGCGGCCATTGACTCCACACTCATCTTCTTCTGTCGTCGTTGGTTCGAGGGTAACTTCATCATATCCGCGCCGAGTTGCTCTGAATCATTTGTGATCCCATTAAGCTTCTTTTCCTCATTCTTCACTTCTACTTTTGATAAACTGCCTTTTCTTTGCTCCATTCTAGTTTTAAGCTTTGGTGATGAAGTAGCACTCTTTGGTAATTTCGGGGACCCTTTCATGTTTTTCGCGTGCCTTGGTCTGTCTTCGTGGATACTACTGTTGCTCGACTGTGACGAAGTGTTGGCAACACTATGCACGGAGTTGTTTGTCTTTGGTATGGATCTTTGGATATCGTAAATCGGGTCCTGGTAATCGGGACTCATAAGAGATTCAGGTACAGGCACCATTTTCGATGCAGCTTCTAACGAATGATTCACTAGCTTTGCTTGCGGTATTTCTGTGAACAAAGTTAGTTTGTTAGTCTAGAATAGAATCAATATAATAGATAAATTGGTATGTTTTGCTTATATATACCTTGAACTTTTTCTTTTTCCTTTTCCCTAGTACTATCTCTTTTATCCGCTGAGTACATCATAGAGGGGGAGTCGAAGCTCTGGCTCATGGCGGTGGGAATGCCGGACAAGTCTCCACAGAGTGACGAAGACATCTGATGTGAAGGAGACGAGGACTTGGTCAAAGCTGCATGGTAACTTGAAGTCAGCCGGTCGGGCGATCGACCCATGTGCCGCGGCGTGGATATCCGAGCTGGAAGTTATTTATACCTCTACAGTTGATTAAATATCAAGCCTATTAACTTTGCTATAAAAGTTAATAAATGTAATTATCAATTCGAGAATCAAGTTAATTATTTAAATCTTTAGAATAATAGAATCAAGTTACAATACTTATAATTATCGTTCACAGTTCACACATTCCTCAAATACATAACTTTCAATAAAAACGTGTCAATTGAAATTTCAAATATTCTCTACATTACATACTCTTTTGATGAATTTTTATTAACTAGCATGCAAGTATTTGAGATCGAAACTTTTTTAATGATAAGACCGGCAAACTAGCAGGCGGATCACCAGATGGTAAGCAATCGACGCCGCCCATGGACAATTACGAGTGCGTTGCCGGCGATTTACGGATACGGGATTTGGAGATCAGAGGTGAACTGGAGAAGAACTGGCCCTCTGGCAGACTCACTTACACCGTGAAATACAACACAAGCGTTATTCCACGCCGATTTTCTGTGAGACCGTAATATAAGTCCAGTCAAGCCAACCCATTGGTACAGAGATGTACAGGATAGAAAAAGGTAGAGTGATGATGATATGACCAGGTAAGTTCTATTCCTAAGATAAAAGTAATGTAATCGTTTATGTAAATAAATTACTGATACGTGATGAGAAACGTTGTCGAGAGGATACGTAAACTAAGATTATTAGATAGATTATAGTTTGAATAAAATGAAATAAAATGAGGTATATATCCCAGGTATGCATGTATTACATAAGTACATATATAGTAAATAAGTTATTAAGTATAACTATCGTGAGACATACTAAATTAACTATAAATCGCGGGTTACTCACGTGAATATTTATTTATTTAACAACTATGGAAGACTAACAGCTAACAAAACAAAAATTAAGAAATTGTGTGAGAGTCTGACAGCCTATGACAAGTCTTCACATATAAAAAACAAACTAATACTATAAAAGAATGTGGTCGACACAGTACTCCCTACAAAATTATTATAATAATAAAAACAAACAAAACAAAATAAAAAGAAACAAAGTACCAAATTACTAATATATACTAATAAACATCTGAATACTACACAGACAAATTACCTCGCAAAACATAAGTTCAATCGCGTTCACTATTATGTTACTACATAAAAAAAGAAAGGCTCAGGCACCTCCTGACCGTAGACACTTTAATATTAAAAAGGTCAAAATCATGCTGCTTGCACACGCTGTTAAATTCCTTAATTGCACGTACAAAATACGAGTTTTGCCTATAATTGGTAGAGGAGGATGGAACACGTAGCGGTGGAAACCATCTCCTCGACCTTCCAGGAACATTGAGAAACAATGTCGCTAGAATATCGGAACTGTCAATATTATTTGTTAAGATTTTAATTAATAGGGTACAATCTCTTATTGCTCGGCGGTCCTTAAGCGGTAGGATGTGATATTTCTTACAGAGACTGTAGTAATCTTCAGACCGGTATGGGACACCCTGGTGATAGCACAGATACTTGATGAATTTCCTCTGGATATTTTCAATACGATCAATGTACTTGTGATAACACGGGTTCCACACTTCAGACGCATATTCCAAGTGACTTCTAACAAAAGTACAGTATAGAATTTTTAAAGTTTTTGATTGAGTGAAGCACTTAGATAGTCGCATAATGAAGCCCAATGACTTTGAAGCTTTAGCAACAATGGCATTAACATGAGCCTCAAAAGTGAGCTTAGTGTCATGATGAACCCCCAGATCTCGGATGATATCTGATCTAGGAAGTGTTTGATCTCCCAAGGTATATGATGCAACTATATTAGTGCGCTTTCGGGAATATGTCACCACCGAACATTTTGAGGGATTTAGATCCAGCCTACGCTCACGACAGTAAGCTTCCAGTCGACACAGGTCAACCTGTAACGCAGCCACATCGGTCTGTGATGATATTTTTGAAAAGATTTTCATATCATCGGCAAAACATAGTAACTTTGATGAGATCAGACATGAATCAATGTCGTTTATATAGATGATAAAGAGTAATGGGCCGAGCAAAGAACCCTGCGGAACTCCACTGGGGACAGGTACCCAACCAGACATATAATTACTTAATACTACTGCTTGAGACCGGTTTCTCAGATACGAGGAAAACCATCTGAGTAGATCACCACGTATTCCCACACTATCCATCTTAGATAATAATATTTCATGTTGAATTCGATCAAAAGCTTTACTGTAGTCTGTATAAACGACATCGACCTGCCCACCCCTGTCCATAGCATCAGTAATGAAATCGTTAAGAAGAACTAAGTTAGTGACGGTGGACCTTCCTTTCAAAAAACCGTGTTGGAAAGAACTAAAAGAGTTATTGAGCGCACTATATACCTGATTGTAGATAATTCTTTCAAAGATTTTTGCTATGATACATAGTTTAGAAATTGGTCTGTAATTAATTATTTCAGTTTTTACTCCTTTTTTGTGAATTGCTGTTATAAATGCCGATTTCCAAAGTTTGGGCACAATGCAACAATCCAGAGACTTCTTAAATAAAATAGTAATGGGCCGGGTAATTGACGTTACACACCGCACAAGAAATTTGGATGAAATGTTATCAGGGCCCGCTGCTTTAGATGTATCCAGTTTACGAAGTAACCTGGAAACCTCATCCTCGCTTACCTCGACACTGCAAATATCGGACCGAGCCGGAGGTTCAGCTGAGGGAGTGAAAGGCCCACTATAAGAAGTTGGACTGGCATCGAGAAAAGTAGAAAGGAAGAATTTCGAGAAAGCCTCACATATTGAGTTTCCAGTTCGCAACATTTCATTGTTGAAATTTAGGGTACTAGGAATTGCATGTGAGTTGTGTCGTTTTTTAACGAACGTCCAAAAGTGCTTCGGGTTTACTTTGATTGAGTTTTCGGTTAAGTTGAGGTAGTTCTTATAACATTCAGATTCCAACTCCCTCACCCTTTGACGAAGAAGCTTAAATGTTAAGTCATCAGCTACGTTACCGTAAGTCTTAAATTTTTTTAAATACTTATATTTTTCTTTAATTGTATTAATCAATGATGAGTTGTACCAAGTTGGGTATGCATTTTTACGTTGTAATTTCTGTGGGATATGTTTTAAATGTAAATTAATGATGTTTTGATTGAAAAAAGTTACTGAATCATCAATTGATCGTGTTGCAAACTCAGATTCCCAGCTGGTTGTACTAATCTCTTTGTTGATAGATTCGTAGTCACCCTTGTCGAATAAGAACTGTGTCCGAGTCGCGCATTCCAATAGAGGGGCAATGAAATTTACACCAATTAAAAGTGCTGGGTGGTAAGCATCGATGGGAACCAATGGACTTGGGCATTCGGTCACATCAACTAATCGGTTAGAAAGTACCAAATCTAGAATTTTGTCATATCGATTATGAACACCGTTGTATTGACCAAGGTCGAGGGTATGTAATTCATCAATAAGCATAACTTCGTCTTGACCCACTGGGTCGATAGGAATGAAAGATAGATTCTCGGACAACACCCACTTAATACTACTCATGTTGAAGTCACCAACAACAAGAAAAGCATCCGAGGGGCCACTCATGACTATTTGATTTAATTTTGTAAGGTAGTTTAAAAGTTGTAATGAAAAAGAAAGGCCCAAGTTTTGTTGACACAAATAGACAACGCAAATATGTAGATTTGTGTATTTTCGCGTATTCGATTCCCTCAGACGTATGCTCAACCATAGATCCTCTGCCGTAGAATAGAACGTAGGTTGGCACACAACCGAAAGCTCTCAGCGTGTGGCGATAAGTACACCCCCTCCACGGGATTGCCCGGTAGTAACATAGTCCCGATCCCGGCGCCACACAATGTATCGTTCGTCAAAGAATTCAGAATTTAAGATTCCATCCAATAACCACGTCTCTGTAAGAACAATAACATCATAAGAGTTGAGTGACATTTGACGATAGAATGTATCACTTTTCGTTCTAAGGCCGCGAACGTTTTGATAATAAATATTTAATTTAGGAGCCATTGAATTTATTATCATTAATAGAATATAAATCAGCATAATCTATTAAAATAGATTGTTCCATTAAAAAATATTGCAATTTAAGGTATAATATAAATACATAATATGTGTTATGAAGGTAGTTCTTAATAAAGTTAGTAAAATTTGTGTGAGGGCAATAGTTGGTCGATGTTATAAAATAATTAATATTTGTGCAAAAAGGCAAGCAACAGCGCGCGGTGCATGCAAGTGCGAAAGAATAAGACAGATAGTGGTGCCGTGCAGCTTTAAAGTAAACAGCGCGATACCGATCACAGGTAGTTGAACATAAATCATTACGAGGAATCGAGTGTATAGGTACCAGTGCGGCAGAGGTTTTAAACAGTTTGTAACTTTTTAGTATGGTGAATACGTTATTAGTAAATTGAAGCGACGTATAATAACAAAATAGAAAGGTTAAATTTAAGAAGCATATTAGATAAGTTTGTTTAAATCCGAGTCCTTCCTTATAATAATTACTTTAGAGTATTTATTTTTAAGTACGTGTATTTTACTATGCTTCACCCATACATACTCATACTGTTTGTTCTTAGCAGTTGATTTAACCTTACTTAGGAGTTTCTTGTATTCAATGCTAAGGTGATCATTGACATACACACGCTGAGATGAACCTTGAAAGCCAATATCCGAAGTGGATAGATCCTTATTGGCGCGCGCCGCCGCAACAAAATCCTCTTTCACGTATCGATTTAAAAAGCTTATAATTATTAACTTTTCGTTTGAATATAATATCGGAACTCTTGAGATGTAATTCACCTGGGATTTTGGACAGTTGTAGTTAATCCTTTCTCCTATTGCTTCGAAGATAGAAAATAGATTTTCATCCTTCTTTACTGGAACCCCCTTAATCTCAACGTTGTTCAATCTGGAACGTTGTTCGTTGCTTGACTGTAGAACTAGAAACTTGGTGCTCGACAAATCCGTTTGCAAACGGTTTACTGTTTCATGGAGATTATCGAATCTTGGAACCTTTTCTTCCACATCCGTGAAGAAAAGGTTTCAAGATATACTGAGAAAAGCTCTACTAGTTTCGAACCACAGAGGGGTTCTTCCTCATGAGCAGCGTCCGTGGTCGCGGCGATGTCGCGCAGCCTACTTTTCATTTTCACGTGAGTATCCCGCGATTTTAAGTTAATTAAATAAATAAGCACTTACATTGCATTCTCGGAGACTGCAACTTTGGCTTCAACGGACTGTGTGTTTGTGTGTCTTTCAACTGCTGCTGATGATGCTGCGCCTGCATACAATATACATAGTTACATTTGACCGAGATTACGTGAGCTAAATAATATCTACATAACACCACGCCTTTTATCTCCGAAGTGGTAGGCAGGGGTGCACATTACGGCACTTAATGCCCCTGTACAATGTAACAACCACTTTTCACTACTTATGTTATGAGTTTCTTGTATTATGGGGTGAGCCCATTGCCAATATTTCAATGTATTTCTGAAGACTAGTTTTTAGAATAAAGCTATGTATCTATAGTATATATATATATTTGCCATCTAACCTAATTTACAAAACGTAACGACGTGCGATATAGTTTCAGTTATTGAACCTTACTTTGCTTAATATCAGGCGTAGTTTCCTCTGGTCTTCTGTTTCCAAGGCGTCGGCGGTGAGAGGGCAGGTAGACGCCAGATATTCACACAACTCTTGGTGTTGGCCCGCGTGGTAGTGTCGCCCCTTGCCTTGACTGTACAACCACTCCGCTTTTAGACTGAAACAGATTACGCATTGCTTTGTTAGTCTAAGAAAATTTTAATAACAAAATAAACCATATGTTCATTACAATATAGAATACTATTCGTAATTTAAAAAGCAAATTCTTTAAAGATGTATCATTGGACTGAACACTACATTTCAATCACACCAATGAAGGACCAATTCTACAATTACGCTGAAACTATTGAACGAATGTTGATGAAATTTGGTATACAGGCAGGGTATAGGCTGACTTAGGTAATAGGATACTTTTTATCTCGATTAAACGCAGGAATGATAAACTACGCGGACGAAGTCGCGGGCACCAGCTAGTGAGAGATTGTTTTAATTGACCTTATTTCACAATTCACATACACACACGTGAAATCTGTAAAAGACTCGTGTCTTTATTTTGTTCGAAATTGACCTTAAATAACCTTAGATAAAATATTACCTTTCTATAGCGCTGACGACAAAGCCATCAATAGACTTCACACTCATTATCCAGTTGAGAACAAATGGTCTGTAGTCAAATCCTCTGTTTGGCGAGTCAAGGATCGTACAATATTTAATTTATTTAAAGGTAAATTAGCACTTTGTGGTGTAGTCACCAATACGATACTGAATACCCTTCATCATATTTACATAAATTGTGAATAAAAAACCCCGCGACCCCGGCAGTTTCTATAGACTCTATAGTAGAGTACCAATGGTTGGTATAAGAGCCTTTAAGGTAACAGAGAGTACCGGAGGCCCAATTACACCACTCCCCAATCATCCCCAAAAGGCTGGTAACGCATTTATAACACCTTTGGTGGTTCAGGTGTCCATTGGCGGCCCTGATTGCATACCATCAGGTAGTCCAATCCGTCTGCTCGTTTATCAGCTTATTCCATAAAGAAACACGTTTCATTAACAAAAAGGATACAATTTGTCTTTACCAGCCATGGCGACACATGGATTGCCTTGTATTGAGAAGCTCTCCAGTTTGTTCAAATGTACCAAGTGGCTGATCTCATTCAAATCCTGGATGCTATTGTGAGCGAGTCCCAGGTGCTCCAAGTGCGATGGAAGGTAGCGATCACATTGCCGCAGATCTGATATCCTGTTTCTTTCTAGATTTAAGTGCTGAAAACAAGAAGAATATTACAATAAATAAAACATCCCATTGAGGGTCTATTTCACAATGTCTGGAACATTGTCAAATAGGCCCTGGAGGATAGGAGCCGGTATCTACCAGATAAATCTTATCTTATCCAATACAAAGCTGAAGAGTTTGTTTATTCTTTTGAACGCGCTAATCTCAGGAACTACTGGTCCGGAACTAATACCGGTTCATTTATCGAGGATGGCTAAAACTTTTTTTAAGGTGTAAATATTTTAGTTTTTAGTTATTTATTATGTTAAGTTGTATATATTTATTTAATTTCAATTCTTATCAATAAATATATGCAAGTATAAATATTAGGTTAAATTACACAAAACTATAAATATACGTCCGTTCGAGGAAGGCTATAGGCTAATAAACAACACGCTACGATCAATATCACCTGCAGGGCGGGTGTAACCGCGCGCAAGTAGCTAGTTAGAATTGAGACTGTTACTTGTATGAATGAACTGTCGCATGTTTACTACGTTGGCTACTTGTGAAGTGGTAAGCAGGCGCAAGTTACTTTATTTATATGTTATGTTAAATTGGTTATTTTGATACATGTATAACATGACATCATCACTGTCTCGTTGGCTGAGTGGCTTGGACTGCCAGGCAAGAGGTCTCGGGGTCGATTCCCGGGTCGGACAAAGTATTATTGGTTTTTTTTTTAATTCTCAGTGGTAACACGGACTCTGGAATTGTGCCCGGTATATGGCAATAGGCTCACCCCCTATTACATGAGCCTCATAACATAAAATAGTGAAAAGTGGGTATTACATGGTAGGTACAGTGGAATTACTTAAGTACCGCAATTTGCACCTCTGCCTACCCCTTCGGGGATTAAAGGCGTAATGTTATGTTATGTCATTCTGATACACTCACCTTCAAACTCTTCAAGTAAGATATATCAGCTATAAAAGATATTTGATTGTTGGACAAATCCAAGTGTTCCAAGTGCATATTGTGATTCAAATGTTCTATTGATTTTATATTGTTTCCTGAAATAAAACTAAAGGGTTAGCTTTAAGCAAAAATATTATAATAATAATGAAATGTTAAACCAACTGATAAAATAATAAAATTAATCTTTATTTATAAAAAATAATCCCGATTTCCCATGGTCACGGCAACGCGCCACGGCACGCGTGAATACCTGGACCGATTTCACAACTTCTTTTTTTGTTGTATTTGTTATTATTAGGAGAAGGTAACGGGAGAGAACAGGATTGCGCGTACAAATTCGTGGGCAGAAACTAGTAAGTATATAAAATATATATATTATAAGCCCCGCCTAACTAGAATAAAGTAGAATTTTAATGTTAAATTAGTTATTATTAAAAGAAATGCGACATTAGTCCTTTTCCATACTTTTTCCTATTTATTTTCTTATCATCTTATGTAATCAAATCACACAGTTAGGATGTATTAAATAAAATCAAGGTGTGATTACTTCAATGACAATAAACATTTAACACCTTTGCATGATCTCATAATATAAGGCCCAGACTTTATCTGTGATGATCTCATTGGATGTCTTAAAAATACCTAAACACATGTCATCAATCTCAATCTTATGATCACATAGAAAAGTATGAATGAAGATGGTAGGCTTGAAAAAAGATTTAAGTTAATCATTATTATCTCTTTATCCTGAAAACTACATAAGTAAAAACAAAAATATTTATTTCTCTTTTTATTATTATTTAAATTGTTCTTTTATGTATTTGCAAAGTGATTTTTTGTGTGATATTACTTGGAGGTTTAGATTTATATTGCAATGTAATTTATGATTATGATGACATTCAGACACAATGTAAATTGTTTAATAAATAAATGAAATTAAATATTATTTTAAGTAAATTTTTTTCTTATATCTAGTTCACATTTTAGTGTGAAATAAAGTTTAATCTATGAATCTTTTTTCTTAACAAATAAAGATATAATTGCTGTATAAAATACCCCAAGTGGTGACTGATGACCACTTTCCACTTAATCCATTATAGACCATATTTCCGATGATTAGAAATTGCTTTTGTATGAATAAATGTTGTGGTTTTTTGTAATGGTGGATTTAGAAGTTAATTTATGTGGCTGATAAAATATACTGTGAACTACTATGCTTAAAAGTTGTTATTTGTATTTAAACCTGTCTTAACATAGGTAATATAAAATGACAAGTAGTTATACTGAATGACTATTCTGTCTGTCACCTACAATGATTTTCTTTGTCAATATGAATCAGAGATTCCATACCATATAGGAACTACACACCGTGAAACTAGGAATATTTAACATAGCATAAATAAGACATGAGTGAAATATATTTCAATTCATTATTGACTTATTTTCAATTTTACACCATTAACTTGGTAAATGTTGTCTTTCAGTTAGACATTACACATACATACATTACATACACAGTGAGCGAATGTTAAAGTCGTTATTAATTTGTGTAATAACTAGCTAGTTGTACTAATCTATATATATAAAAATGAAACTCGTTTCCCATTGGCACGCTGCAACTTGAGAACGGCTACACCAATTTGGCCGATCTTTCTTTTGTTGTGTTTGTTATTGTCTGGAGAAGGTTCTTACGACAGAAAAATTCTGAAAACCCTACGGGAACGAGAGAAAACGGGACTGCGCATATGAAATAGCGGGCAAAAGCTAGTATTAGTTATAAATACAAAAGTTTATGAGAATGTACACGTCTATTTTTGTTACTCGTTCACAAAAAACTAGATTATAGTCTATACCAGATTATAGTATATACTAATACCAGGAGTAATTTTTCTCCTGGGAATGTTGGATAAGCAGTGTTCAGTTAATTAATATTAGATAGGTCATAAAACCTATAGTTTAAACCTATAGCTCAAATATTCACTAGTAAGAATAATGTTGTAGGATGAAGATCCAAAACAAGGCAGGCAGTGACATGACTACTCAAGCAATTTATATAATTTTTATAGGTAGATAAGCACTAATCAAAACTTATGGAAATGTATTTTAAAACTCCATATTTAAATGTATTTTGGTCATTAATCATTTTTAACTTTATTCAATAAACAAATAATTTACAAGAATCTCTCAACTTTGCAGTTAAATCGAAATTATAAACTAAGTTCTATCTGTGTATGTTTTGATGTCTATATGCCTTGAGAAAGCAAAAAAATGAGATGAACAAACGTACCTGCAAGCTTCAGCACTTTTAAATAAATCAGATCTTTGAGGCCCTCTATTTGCAGTATGCCGTTGTTATTCAAAGCTAGGATTCGAATGTTCGTCAACCGAGATACGCCATGCATGCGTAACAAGAAATTGTTGCAAATTGATAACTAGAAAACAAAAACAATTGATTGTTTATGTCTGATCTTTAAAAGTCTACAATAAATTATCATGAATAATTACAATGATTTCTTCACCAAATATTACATCGTTAAATTTTAAAATACGTAAATATAAATATTAACAATATGTATTTTGTAGTGGACTTATAAGTTAAGTATCTTACGTTTTCGACACGATTATATGTGTCAATATTATCTAGTCTTTGCAACTCATTTTGGTCGAGGATTAAATTAATAATCGTCTTGGATTCCTCTGCGGGCGCTTTCTCTATTTTCTTCAACCCACGCCTCGAAAGGTCGACGGTTTCATTTTTTGCTTCATCTACAAACAAATAATTAAAGCGAACAACTGTGCTGGTATAATTTCTATTTCTCGATTTGCTATACTTACCCATTTTCAAACTAATAGGACATCTTAATTTAAATATTATTAGAAAAGATTCAAGTAAAGCAAATTCCCAACAAAATCAACATTCGTAAATTGACGTTCACAACCTGTATTATTTTAAATTCAAGCAATTATCAAAAGCACTCACTCTTCAATCTAATTACAACTCGTAAAAATATGATGTCTTAATATTTTATAAAATCTTATAATCTTTTATATCTGATGATTTTTGTAAAGCAGAATAAAAATAATTAAAAAATTATTTTACGCCACGCCTAAAACTCTGAATAGAGGTCATGGTTTTCGAACGTAACCCAAACGAACCAGTTGACGTGAATAGTGATGGATGTTCCTTATCTTACTGAGTAAAGTTATTCATTAGTCGAATAATTATGTAGATAAGTTTACAATATGCAAGCGACATTAGTTTTTAAAAATATTGCTTTTTATTATGGAGGTCAATATTATTCACATAATAAGTAAGGGGCTACGATGAAAAAGCAAATACTTACTGTTATTTTCGAATAAAAATATGCAAATGTTTTATTACTTCTATTCTAAGAATCGTAGCCTTCTATAATAAGAAATGAAATCATCAGATTAAAAATGACTATTTAAGTACTGATTAAATTAAGAACAATGATAACAAGTGGGACTAGAAGTTGTTTATTTTAATAAATAGTAATAGATAATAGTTTGGTAATTGGTTTAAAAGTTTACTTTACAGTTACACAGCACAGCACTACTTCGCGGTGGCGGCGGGTTTTGTTGAGGTTAGTGAAATAATTACGAAAAAATGTTTATATCTATGTTTTTAGCTAAAACAATTAATAAACAAGCTTTTGATACCATCAGGGAAATCTGATACATCTTTGTAATACGTTAAAACACTACTGTTCATTCAATTCGATGCTAATATATAGGACGCGTTAGTTGACATTTTTCTATGTTATTTCGCCTGATAAAGTTAGCATTACGAAGATTTCCAATAGGAACAATGTTTTAGTATATTTTTTTTGTCTATTGTGATAATATTTACTTGACGTTTTATGGTTTCAAAGTTACTACATTATACTTTTCTATTTATAGCCAATTCACATGTAACCTCTTTCCATTTAGGCGGGAGAATGGTGTTGGCAAAGAGCCTGAGGCCACTACAGGTGGTCTCTGTGATATTATTCGTGAGACTTTTGTCGGTATTCCTGGTTCAAACGTGGTATGTGCCTGATGAGTACTGGCAAACTTTGGAAGTGGCACATAAACAAGTCTTTGGCTATGGAGCATTGACCTGGGAATGGCAGCAAGGCATCAGGAGCTACCTGTACCCAAGTATAGTAGCTGGACTTTACACCCTTCTGAAGTACACTGGACTGGACTATCCTGAGGCTCTGGTAAGCATAAGTAACATACAATACATTTATAGAAACCTATAGGCTGGCTTGAAAATTGTCACCATGACCAAGCAAAAGATATCAATCAGTCATTAAATTGAACACTCATGAAAAACCGTAGTGACTAAGTACAATAAAAAATACATAATTGGAATATTTAAAAATAGTAAATTGATTCTTTTGTTGATTTCTTACTTATCTATTACAATGTACTTATAGTCACACATTTGCCAGGATACATTATAAAGATTACTAATTTCTGTAAATCACACCCACTGGACCTGAGACAGTTGTATGATTGTAAGCTTATACTGTATTTGTAACATGAGTAAGCAAATCATATTTGTAATACAATGTACACCTAGTTTCATGGTAACAATGTTACTTATGTCATTGATAATAATAATATGTCTAGTTTTTATACTATTTCATTGGTTGAAGGGTGACAAAAACAGTAAATCAAAGATCCTACCTCCTTGGTCTAGACTAGAATGTATCTACATTATAATAAAATGTGATACATCCTATGTTAGCAATCCTTGGAAAAATAATTTTATGAAAAATCTTTTATAGATTCTCCTGCCTCGCATCCTGCAAGCCATTTTCAGTACTGCGGCTGATTACAGTTTCTACAAATGGACTGGCAATCGAAAATGGGCTTTATTCGTGATACTGACATCATGGTTCTGGTTCTATACCTCCGGTAGAACTTTACTGCAGACATTAGAAACTTCTCTTGTTGCCATCGCTTTGTCTGAGTTCCCATTCAAAGGTGGAAAATTGGGACACTATGAACAAGGTAAATCTTATTAGTGAATTAACAAACTTTTACTGATACAGAGAGTCACAAAAAATGGAACTTATTCTTTAGATTTTTACGGCCTTTAATTTAAGTTATCAAAACAACATTTTCCTTATACACTACATGAATACATCATATTTTATCAGACCAATGAATACCCTGAACCTTTTTATCCTGTTCTGTTTCCTTCTTACGAACAGTATAAAGAAGTTTAGTTTAATTCTTTTATATCTTTAAATTCGAAATGTTTAATTCAACCTTTGATTTGAGTTCCCATCTGCTCAGTAACAAAAAACGTATTTCTAGTTTTTTTTTAATTTATACAGAAAGTCCAAAGTGGATATGGCTGGCAGTATTGTGCGTGTTCTTGCGTCCGACATCAGCACCACTGTGGGCGGTACTCGGTGCTTACAACTTACTAACCACCAACCAGAGCCGAATGAAGCTTGTTCTTCGCACATATGTGCCTATTGCGTAAGTCATTTAACCTAAAGTAGCTTAGAGACAACCTTAAATAGAAGAAAGAAAGATAAGAAGAATTAACTAAACATTCCTAGCCTGAAGCTATGTTAATTATATCCTACTAAATGTGTGATGCACAATTAGTTGTTCTGGGCTTGGGTATCGTGTGGAATTTGTCATTGTCACATTTGTAAACTTACCCACGACACAGGAGAATATATTAGTTTGAGGCGACACAACTTTTTAATAATTAATACTACTTATTACATTAAATTATTTATCCTGATAAGTGTGTAATGAAAATTGTTGTTTTAGGTTGATCTGCGGTAGCGCCCTCGTAGCCCTGGACTCGTACTATTACGGCCGCCTTATCGTTACTCCTTGGGAGTTCTTTAGGTTCAATGTACTGCACGACATCGCATCTTTCTACGGACAACATCCATGGTGAGAATTTGATGATTGTCATGTTTAAGTAAGTTACTGATACTTACGTATGCTGTATCGTAGGTCGAATGCAACCAATATCTCGGGTCAGGCATATTTTGCCTTATTATTTTTCATTTTGTTATATTCGAAAATTTCTCAGTAATACTATTGGGTCTGGAATTGTCCCTACTATGCAGTCGACATTTTAATACATGGGATTTATAATTCAGGGATAAAAGGCATAAACATTCAGTAAAAAGAACATAGGCTAATTTTAAAAAGTTCAACATGAGGCAAATAAATAAACCAGTTCAGTTACCACTTGAGGTCATTGACATGCAATTATGATAACCAGTGACATCTGGCAACAATAGGATTAAAATTATTAATGTTTTATGGTAATTATTACCATGTGTTTTTGAAACTTTAGTGTAAATTAAATTACTGTACATTTTCTCGTAAGATTCCTATTAAATTAGATTGCTTCTATATTTTTATTGTTTTCCAGGCACTGGTACTTAACTCAAGGTATTCCAGCCGTTTTGGGTATCAACGTGATTCCTGTACTGTGGGCCACTGTCAAAATATTGCGACAACCAAAGGAGAACAAAATCGGAAGCCTGCTTCTAACCGCCGCCGCTTTATATGTAGCTGTATACAGGTATGATATTTATTCCTATGTGCATAAGGTTTAAATTGTTGTTTCGGTGCAAAAACTAGTGTCAGCTAATGAAACTGCTAATATTAAATGCAATTGCTTAATATTTTTTTATAATTATATTTTTGAAGTGAACAATATGCATCAGTCTATTGAAGTACATAGCGTAGGCGCTTACAATTTACTGACTTCTACAGACAAGACAGTACTTAAAAAAGTATTCAATTAAACATCCTGTATTTTATTGGTTACAGCTTCATTCCACACAAAGAGTTCAGATTTGTGTTGCCGCTGCTACCGATATTCCTGTATTTGGCTCAAGATGTGATTGTACCATGGAGCAGGAAGGCTAAGAAGTAAGTGGTCACTTCTTTATTATTTAAACAAATCAATACTATTCAATAGCACAGCACGGCTCGATTTTCAGCTCCTTGCGTCCAACTAAACCCAGCTAAGCAACGGATATCGTCACTCCACCCGTAAGGTGACTTACGGGCCCAATAATAGGGCTCATAATCCATAATATAATCCTCAAAGTAGTAATCCCCAAAAGAGCGGTGACACCTTCCGTGTTCCAGGTGTCCATGGACAACGCCGATTGCTTACCATCAGGTGTTTCGACTGCTCGTTTACTGGCTAGGCACGATTTTAATATCGGAATTAATATTTGCCAATGGTCATACTCAACTCCCCACAAATATTCTTCTACCAATTTTTGACTATTTTGGTACCTATTTCTAATGAAGATGAATGTATTTGGTCAAGATTCCACCTGTACTTGTTGGCCGGCTCCATCCTGGTGGGTAACGCGGTGCCGGCGCTGTACTTCGGCGTGGTGCACCAGGCGGGCCCGCTGCAGGCCATGCCGGCGCTGCGCCAGGCCGCCACCAACAGGACCTCTATCACCTTCCTCATGCCGTGCCACTCTACGCCTCTCTACAGGTAGATATTGTATACAATCGGATTTAACAATTTAACCTTTGTACTTGCAATTTAAGTATTATTTTTCTTTAGCCGTATTATTTGTTTGTACAGTGGAAGTAAAAACAACTATATTTGTACAAAAGGTCAAGGTAAAAATTTCATGGGAATTAAAGGAAATCCTCTCTTAGTGGTTACTTTCAACTTGTTATATCCATTAGTTGCGGCTGTTTGTTGTCTGTCTGTCATTCAGTCAAGTAACAGAAGAGTTTCTATGAGTTTTCATGCAGAGTTATTAATGATGTATGAAAACAAGTAAATATACCGTGTATTTGTGTTATGCCAGTCACCTGCACCTGAACATAACGACGCGCTACCTGAACTGCGAGCCCCCGCTGAATGCGTCGGGCACGACGTACGAAGCGGAGACATTCTTCAACAACCCGCAGCGGTGGTGGCGACAGGAAACTGCACTGAGACAGGCGCCCGACCTGCTCGTACTCTACGACCGACTCAAGGGACGCATCGAATCAATTCTCGCCGGATACAACTTGTTGCATGAGATCCCCCACACACAGGTCTCTATCAAATTAAATACATTTTACTTCTGCATTTTTTAAACATCTGCTCCGGCTGCAATGAACGAGAAACTTACAATTGTCTTTGTACTCTTTCCCAGTTCCCTGAAGGCGAGGTCAGCGAAAACTTGTTGATATACCAAAAAGCGAAAACTCCACCCAAAGTAGCTGCCGATGACGTCGTTTAAGCTCCCACGGACATCACCCCGTGTTCATGTTAGTAGACCCAATTCTATAACGACGTAGTTACGACAAATCCTACACACTGTTATGAATCTTATTGGTAAACGAACAAGGATCATGTGAAGTTTTAAAGACGAAGTATTGACGTGCCAAAATCCATGTATCAGATTTTTGATAACTTGGAAATTGTGCCATTGAGGCATTAACGTGTTGCAACAAGTTTCCCTGGATCTGTTGCACCAACGAGAAGATTGTCATCGCCCATGATTTAAAAAAAAATCCGGGTACAGTGTAAAGAAGTTTTTATAGCTTCGTCAGCAAGTCTATGCTTATAAACAGTAGTTGGTATAATTATAAAAAAGAACCTCTAACGATGCTATCGCAAAACATTAAATTCGAAATTTAGACGACTCACGATTTTCAATATTATAATTTTATTGACTCGAATTATAATTCGGATATAAGTAATTAATTGGATTTTGGTATTAAATTAAATTTTAATTATTATTTTACTATGGGATTGTTACCCATAAAATGTGTTCGGAGTAGAAAATTTACAATTTATAATGTATTTTATACGTAATTGTAAACTTATACAAATTATATAATAGTATATTGTACATGAATAGTTTATTCATTAATAAATAAAACACATTTTCTAACGAAAAACACAAGCAGACGATATGACTACTTTACATGCATAATTATGACATGTAAGATTATTTAAGCTTATATAATTTACATTATATAAAGTATTTTATAATTTTTCTGATAAAGAAAACACTTAATAATCTTTGAAAAATTTTTACGAAGGAGAAAACAAGTCGAAAATCTTAATTTTTTTCTGAAACAATTTGTTCAAACACAAGTATTATGTATTTGTGATCATCCTTTGCGTCGCAATGTCTATTATGATTGAAAAGGCGTACATTTGGTTTTACATACTGAGTATGGATATTGTAGTCATATCAAAATATCTCGATATGGTATTGTATCCTGTCTCCAATCCCAATTCCCAAAAGCCAGCGAGTGTTCATTGGCGACAGCAAAGGGGCCTACCGTTTTTTTGATCACTAAATTGCGTTAGTGTAAACCTCTCAGTCGCGGAGAACCTAACGGGTTACCGGGGCTCGGGCTCGAAGTGCAGGAGAAGGAACGGGGTGGTTTTTAGTCAGTAAGAGTCTGACACTCCCCTCCGCCTCACCCAGGCGGGAGAAGCCATTCGATGATTATCCTCCCTTAAAAAAAGTGTAAACCTCTCGTTCTTTGTTCAATAGAGAATTAACACACCATTGGACGGCAATATTTGACAGTTACTGTGATTGGACAAAAAATTTGAACTGACGTATGCGCCATCTAGTAGGCAAAAAAACGGTAGCCCCCATTGGCTACCAACAGGTGATCTATTTTGCTGCTCGTTTGCCGACTTATTCCATAAAAAATAAATGTGTTTCGAAGACAATCGTAAATACAGTCTACCCATTACCCACTATATCCATGACTGATATTTGCAGAATGCAAGTACAAATAGTAAACATTTTTTTTATGTAGTTCATATGCTTGCCAAAGTTATTCATAATGTGTAATGATACTAACATATTTTGTGCTATGCCCGACTAAAAATATATACTTATAAACTCAATTTTGTTTATTTATACCCACTTGGTCCGATATCATACTTGTGTGGTACTTGTTGACTTGTATAATAGTGTACTCTACCTGTGTCTTATGTACAGTATGCCAGCCGGCAGGACGGACCTACTCCAATCTGACAAATTTATTTATTGTACTTTCGACAGTATAGGAATACAATAAAGTTAAAGATGTAATGGATAAATTTGACAGAAAGGTATACTTGACTTGCTGGCCACAGTAGTTGTTATTCATCCTAAAATAATCATTCTTGCATTATGCGTTATGGCGAGTATCTTGTATGTAATAATACCTCATTAATTTAAGGCCATGTTGCACCTTCCATTTCCTAAACAGTTTGTTCTTACATTATCATAATGTACCATTTTGTATATTTTTAGTTGGGCCCATATTTATTTTGTTAGACAGTTTTTGTTTTTCATCTGACATTTTTGAGGAAATCACTGCATCCACCGAGATAACATTGTTCTAGATTTAAGAATCATCACCATCAAGTAAAGGTGTATCAATTTGTTTTTTGTATACCTGTGTATACGAACGTTACAGGCAGTTTGTAATAGATGCATATCTCTTCCCAAAATGTGCAATAGATATCTAAGTTCAAATATATAATTAATTACTTACAAATTAACGACTTCTTTGCTATGTTGCCTATGCTTGAAGTGGGCGCCTATAAAACATATTAATTAATTGGAATTTTTAAATGAATACTTATTTAATGTCTACGGATTTTAAATGCAATAATACATTATTATGATTTAATTTTTTAACGTAAATGTAATTTTAATATTAGAATTTTTTAAATATTATTATGTATTTTAGTGATGCTCAAAATGTAAAGACACAAGTATTTTAAGATCTCTTTGTCTTTATTCATATTTTAACACTGTAGTTGCTGTCAACTTTTTTGTTGTTTTATTTCTACCGTACATATATTATTTTTTACTCTGAAAACTATTGTAAAACCTTTTTGAAGACTAATTATCATAAATTTAGATGTAGAAAAAAGTAGTGTCTTAAAGATAATATTATATTTCAATGTAGGTATGAAACAACAACTCCGAATGTAATGCATTTCAACATATTATATACATAAACATTTGTAGTATAATGTTCTGAGCTCGATACTGAGGCCTTAGTACGAGTTTGTTTTAGGTTTAAAGTAATCGTAACGAGTACGCGTTCGACGCGCGTTGATTGGTTGCTTCATTGGTGCCGGCCAATCAGAGTGCCGAACGCATACTCGTTTCGAATACTTTAAACTTAAATCAAACTCGCCTCTGATGTCTTGTAAAGGCTCGCCGTGTAAAATGTCCATATTTATTACTGCTTTGTGTGGAAATATATAATTTGTAAACAAACTTACTAAAAAAGCTGCACCAAACCGTAAATTTTGACGTCCTCGTTTTCATTTTGTGTTGCAAGAAAGTTGGTAATAATACTGCTATGATCATTAATCAAAATTAATACCAATCAATCAATTTAGTATGACACTGGCAGTATAGTCGACAACTTCGTTTTGGAGACTCGGTTGCCAAAAAGGAAAAAAAAATCAATTTAGGACTCGTCTTTTGTTTCTTTTTTTCCATAATATAAATTTTCTAGATACTCATATGAAAACTATTTTGACATTGGAATGTCTTAAAATTATCATTTTATTATGTTCCACGCAAAGCATGTATGAATGTGTAAAGCATTATTTGAACAGAAACTAGGTCTTAGATTATTTAGGTTGTTTTTCGTATTTAAGTTAAGAACAGAAATCTTCTATACAGATGTCAAGTGTGAGTTTTGAATAAAGATTTTATTTTTAAAATTTGTTTGCTTAAATACCTTTTATATTAACAAACTCAATAATATTGTACACAGTATTAAACACTTTAATTATTTCGCAGCTATATCTTTAAATTAAATGATGAAAAGTGAGTGTTGAGAAAAATGGGCTGGCTCGACCGGAGTAATACCACGGCCTTACAGAAGACCGACGTGAAACAACGCTTGCGTTGTGTTTCGTCATGTGAGTGAGATTACCGCATGCCCAATTACACCCCCGCCCCCGGACAATTTTCCCCATCCTTAAAAATAGTGGTCGTTTACCGGCTTACCCCTAACGTGCCGTTATGTGCACCACCCCTTCGGGCATAAATCGCCCGACGATGTATATGTTTAAATGTTCTACAACCTAGAATGACTAATACGTTTAAGTCTGATAAAAACGGTATTTGTGTTGAGCAGTTCTTACCGATATACGATTTAGCAGCAGTTAGTTATACTTAAAAAAGCCGTTTGACCTATATTTCTAAATACTTTACTCGTGGTTCCTGCATTAGATACGATAATTTACATTGAAAAAGTAGTTTCAGCTGCGTCAATATTATTAGATTGTGTTATTTTATTTCCTTATTGATAAAGTTTATGTAGACTGGTAGAGTATAATTATAACTATCCTTTATAATATTAGAATATTATATTTGCTAATTTAAGTCTTCACGAACGAATCTTAATCGTAAGTCGAACTGACATGGTTGCGGGACGAAGCCAGGACACAGGATAAGAGTTCCAATAGTTTTTGGTCAGGAAGAGTCTGACACTCCTTCCCACCACTTCAGACGTCATTTGATGATTGTCTATCGTCACGAAAAAGGGTCGAGCTGACCGAGTATATTTACTCGGTCAGCAAATTCTTGATTTTATTTTTTATTGTCAAGTATTACTTGGGCCCCAAGTTCTAGCCTATCCGATGCTATGTGAACAAAACGATCTAAAATAGCTATCTATTAGTCATATTCTAGTACAATCTCCGACTGTTAAGGTCCCTCAAAGTCATCCCTCGTGCACTTGTCTTATGCGACCTCATATCTAGCCTCACGGCATGCATTCCTTTCGCCACCACTATCTACTCGACCAGTAGATAAAGTAGCAATAATAAATAATTACAATATATTTAAGAAGACTGATGAAAGACGTGTGTGTTAAAAATACATATTAAAGTTGTCAAGGAGATCACAGAATCATCTAATATATAGTATGCTTAACATAAATGTACTTAAGTAAATTATTTCCTTACTCCAACCCACATTGATTACTCGGTCAGAGGTTACAGATAAGTCCAATAAAACGAACCACTGAACAAAAGAGTGTTTGCTTTTACACCATAATGTGTTAGTGTTGAAAATGTTTCATAAAGTGAAGTGTTTTCTCCTTATTACTTGTGTATTCATATTTGGCATCGAGTGTAAGAAGGTTAATAGGAGATCGACTGAAGATAAAGATGGTGGGAAGAGTAGCTTGGCGTTTATTTTCGATACGACTGGTTCGATGTACAATGACTTGCGACAGCTACGGGAGGGAGCTGAAATGATCCTGAATACTGCTCTACAGGAGAGTGGTGTCATCGCTGACTTTGTGTTTGTGCCGTTCCATGACCCCTGTAAGTCTTACCTACTTGTTTTTATATGTACAATCTAGATTGTATATCATCTATAAATAGACCTTGAGCATGGCGGTTGTGATTAAGTGGTCTATTTTCAAGTATATAGGGCGTTAAAATGTACTAAGCTGGAGTAAAAAAAAATAAAGAATAATAATATGTTAAAGTAAAGTTGCAATTAAAGTTAAGTACCTAGTTCAAAAATAAATATACCTCTGATATCACATCAGAAAACATAAACATTTTTATAGGACATCTTCTGTTCCAAAGAGTTTATTATTCCTCAGAGTAGTGTCTGAAAAGAAAGTCATTTACCTACCTATACCTACGACACTGACTCTTAACCCAAAGAAACCCGTTCTACCAGAAAATAGGGACTCTTCTGTACAACAATGTTGTCTGTTTACAGTGGTTGGCCCAGTAACAGTGACAAAGAATAAAAGGGTGTTCCAAAGAGCGTTAAACATGGTCCACGTTCAGGGTGGAGGTGACTGTCCTGAGAAGTCTTTGACGGGAATACAGCTAGCTCTGAATGTCAGTAGACCAAGGTCCTTTCTTTACGTGTTTACGGACGCGACCGCTACCGACCATCGCATTGTTGGCAAAGTACTGGATGCTATACAACGAAAACAGAGTCAGGTAAGCTGAAACTGTGATTACTCTTGAACTTCTTAACTCTTAAGTTATAAGAAAGCTTCTACATCGTTTGAATACTGGGACTTATAGAATAAAAAATTACCTACTTTAATAAAAATAAGATTTTCAACTCTATCGTTTTGAAATAAAGTCCAATATCCAATGACAAAAATTGACACTGTACGGTTTACGTACACTAATTATGTTACCTAACTTATTTTATTATGATGACTATACATATCGGACGATATTCCGTCGCGGCATTCAATTGTAGACCAGTGTGCACTTCAACTCGCTACCGAACGTACCACTGTGAGAATCACCTAACAATCTTACTTGTAACCTTTAAAAATAAACTTTTCGGGACTTCTAGAAGTGTTTACACTCACAACTTCAAACTTAAATATCTACGAGTACTTTACTCCACAATAATTAACTATAAAAGGTAGTGTACAGTTCACTACACTGTACATTAAATGGTCCTTCGAGCCGGATGCGAAGTGATTTTTGTGTCTTATAAAGTGTGATAGCGAATCGGTTTGGCTGGCCTCCCACAAGCGGGTCTCACCAGTCCAGATTGAGAATCGAGTGTCATCACGAAGGCACAGAGTTACTGAGCATCAACGATCTTCAAATTTCGTCGGAACTAGCGGACAAGACGAGTTACTAAGAAACATTGAGAGGAGACAAGCGGAACTACGGAACTATATTGAAGAAGACCTGGTTCTTCGTGTCCAGGACATAACTGATCTTGGATACTACTATTCAACTACTTAGGTACTTACCTATTACATCTACTTAAAACTACTTACAACCTACAAAACTTACCTCTTTACTATGGAGCTGCAACTAACTAAACAAGTCGGCACCTTTGAGGATCTGAAAACACTCTGCACCAACTATAGAAAGGACAGCATTGCTAGAAAAACTGTAGATTACTTGGAAAAACGTTTGGCGAACTTAGAAAAGCTATGGTCGAGCTTTCATGAACAGCATCAATTACTTGTGGAAAACATTGAAAACAAAAACATCGCATATTTTAACAACGGCACTTACGAGAAAACTAAGAACTTGTACGAATCAACAAGGAAAAACATTCTTGATATGATGGCTTCGCAACGAACACAACAACAACAACAACCAAATTTAGATTTTGACTTATCTGGACTCATTGACGAGAATACTGAAGACGAGGTACAAAAACTGATTGCCCAACAAAAACGCAATTTTAAAGCTTTGGACAAAGCTATGGGAAAAATAGATCTTAATACGATTACTGAGAAGTGGGAATTTGAGGAACATCTGGTGGCCTTGAAATCTAAATGGGAATTAATTGACAAAATACACTGGGAACTGGAAGACGAACTAAAAGCTTCTAGTTCCTGTACCAACTACAATGAAAAATATGAAGCGATCGAGGAAAAATATGACAATCTCAGACGAGAAATAAACAGCAAAATTTGGTCCACTCAACATTATCAGCGTTCCGCACCGAAAATCGACGTGCCAGAGTTTTCGGGAAACTATATTCACTGGATAACTTTCAAAGATATCTTTATTGAAACGATTCATAACAACCCAAGCATTTCTAAGGCTCAAAAAATGCAATATTTAAAGACTAAATTAAAAGGTGAAGCAGAACGCCTCGTCCACCACCTCTCCATTAGTGCAGATAACTATGATTCTTGTTGGGAGATACTATCACACCGATATAACAACCGTCGACTTCAGTTCACATCATTTATGAGCACTATGCAACACCTACTAACTATTCAACAACCTAACGCTCATAACTTAAAACGCATGCACGATGTAATAACAGAGTGTTTGAATGGCCTTGGTAATATGGGAGTTGAAGTATCGAGTTGGGGACCAATGATTGTTTACAATATGTCGCAAAAATTGGATTCCGCCACTCTCAACGAGTATACTAAGGAAACACAGAATAACAGAGAATTGCCGGACTTAGAGGAATTCCTCCACTTCCTTGAACTTAAATTTCTCGCTTACGAAACGGCAAAAAGCTGCTCGAGAGACGCTTCTGAAAACAAGATTCCAAAACCAAACAACAAGGGCTGGACAAACAACTACAGAACTAATAATTTTGCTAACAAACATCAAGACAAAAAGTTGGGCTATTCAAAAATTTTCCATGCATCGTATGGACAATGTCCGCTTTGCCACAAAGATCACGTGTTGATGCAATGTGACAAATTTACTGACATGGATATTGCCCAACGCAACCAAACTGTTTCAAAACTCAAAGTCTGCAAAAACTGTCTATACAGCCACGGCAACAGCGCTTGTAATTCGAAGAAAACGTGCCGTGAATGTAATTTGAAGCATCATACATTATTACATATGACTAAAATTTCCTACAATGAACCAAATGTTAAAAGGGATCATGATCGGCATTCAAATCCGAAGTATTCACCATCATCCCCACCTAGCGCTCACCACTTAGCGACTGATGGTACTGAAATCTTACTGACTACAGTTCAAATCAAGGTGCAATCTGCTGACGGAAATTATATAACTTTGCGGGGTCTCCTAGACCAAGGGTCCCAAACAAACCTCATATCTGAAAATGCAGCTCAATTACTACGCTTACCTCGAACCAAATTTGACGCCGCTATTACTGGAATCGGAGCTACGTCCCGTAACTGCAAGGGACTTGTTCATCTCAACTGCAAATCAATTCACTCAGATTTTTCCTTCAACGTACCAGCATTGATACTGAGTAACTTAACTAATAAGTTGCCTGGATGCACATTCCAGAGCTCGGGCTGGACCCATCTTCAAAACTTGAAGCTTGCCGATCCTAACTATAATGTGTCTAGCACAATTGACCTTCTGCTGGGTGCTGATGTTTACGCAGACATCATCTTAGAGGGAGTCTTAAAAGGTAACCAGCATGCACCCATTGCCCAGCAAACTCGCCTAGGTTGGATTCTGTGCGGCAAACTGAAAACCTTCAACTGTCATTTAACATTAGCGAATACGGCTGATTTGTCGAGATACTGGGAGAGTGAAGATATTACTCAAAACTCTCAGGACATACAACGAGATGACAAATGTGAAATTCACTATAAAGAAACAACCACGAGATGTTCTGACGGCAAATATAAGGTAAAAATGCCCATGGTACAATCCTACGTGCAACACCTTGGAACCTCGAAGTCAGCTGCAACTGCACAATTTTTAAATCAAGAAAAACGACTTCATAACAATAAACAACTATTAACGATGTACAGAAATTTCATGAATGAATACATAGCATTACAACATATGGAGCCGGCGTCTCAGACGACACCACAACAAACTGAATATTATTTACCACACCACGGAGTTTTACGGGAACATTCCACAACTACTAAATTAAGAGTTGTGTTTAACGCGTCCCAGAAGACTTCTAGTGGTAAAAGCTTAAACAGCCTGATGGAGAAAGGTCCAAACCTACAAAAGGACATTCAAGCTCTAATTCTGAATTGGAGAACTTATCGATACGCATTTACGGCGGACATCGAAAAAATGTACCGTTGTTTATGGATTGATGAAGAACAAAAATCGCTTCAAAAAATCATATGGAGGAATTTGCCCAGTGAGCCATTACGCGAGTACACCCTATGCACTGTGACCTACGGAACTAAGAGCGCGCCATGGTTAGCAATGCGAACCTTACAACAATTGGCTAACGACGATGGTCACTTATACCCCGAAGCAGCAAACATACTACGCAACGAATTCTACATGGATGATTTGTTGAGCGGGCATAACTGTCTCGAAACTGCCAAAAATCTCCAAACAGATCTAATACAGCTGCTGCAACGCGGTGGTATGAACTTAAGGAAATGGTCCAGTAATTGTGACGAACTACTAAAACATCTGAATGATGAACAAATTTCGAAAACAAACTTTGATTTTAAACATGAAGACTCAATGAAAACCCTTGGCCTTGGGTGGAATCCCCACTCCGATACATTCACTTTTAGTTGGAATATTAAAACGAATTCTCGGAAAATTCTAACGAAACGATTACTACTTTCTCAAATTTCGCAACTATATGATCCCCTTGGATGGTTCTCCCCGGTGACCATACGAGCTAAACTTATCTTTCAACGCGTGTGGACAGAGAAATTATCATGGGATGAGTCATTACCCACTGATACACAAGAGGAATGGCTGAAACTAAAAAATCAACTAGAAGAACTTAAAACGATAAAAATAAATCGCTGGATTGGGAGCGTTGATAACAACATCGAATTATTTGCATTTAGCGACGCAAGCGAGAAGGCATATTCTTGTGTAATATATACACGTGCCTTAAATGAATGCGGACAACGTCAACTAAGTTTACTGGTAGCAAAAACTAGGGTTGCTCCACTTGCACAGAAACTAACCCTGCCTCGACTTGAACTAAGCGGTGCCTTACTCTTATCTCAACTGATAAAGAAGGTATCCCAATCACTTTCTGCATATAAGGTAACTGTGTGGGCATGGTGTGACTCGAAAGTTGTTCTGGCTTGGCTACAAGGAAAGCCATCCAAATATGAAAAATACGTGGAAAATCGGATCATTAAAATCACACAAGTGGTTCCAGCATCCAAGTGGTTTTACATCGAATCGAAGAATAACCCAGCGGATTGTGCAACAAGAGGGTTATATCCGAAACAACTTGTGAATACTCCGATATGGTGGTCCGGTCCGGAAATATTGAATACATTCACGGGCAAACCCGAAGAGCAATGTTGTTTAATTTCAACAACAGTCGATAATAACTGCGAAATGCCAACCTTAAGCTTAACAGACAATATCGTAAACAATTTATTAATGAAACATAGTACATTGATACACGTTGTACGGATTATTGCTTGGATAGCACGATTCACTACAATGAAAAAACTTGACACCGGCCGGCGAATGTCGCAAGAGTACTTGACAACACGTGAACTTGATATCGCTATGTTAATAATTACGAGAAATGTTCAACAACTTGAATTACGTTCCGAATACGATCTATTATCAAAGGGTCAATCTTTGAATAATAAAAGTTCTATTCGCAAATTATGCCCTTATTTGGATGAGGAGAGCATAATGCGTGTAGGCGGACGCTTGAATAAAACGTCCTTACCAGTTGGAATGAAAAATCCCGCTATTATTCCAAGGAACAGCAGATTTACACAGTTATTAATAAATCAAGCTCATTCGGTAACTTTACACGGGGGAGCCCGACTTACACTCGCATACATCCGTCAACAATATTGGATTGTGGGGGGTAACAGAGCAGTGAAAACTCAGTTACGTCGATGTGTGCGTTGCCAAAGGTTTAGCACGAAAGAAAACTACCAGCTAATGGCTGATCTTCCTTCTCCACGCGTAACACCATCACGCCCCTTTACTCACACAGGGGTCGACTTTACGGGTCACGTGGATATCAAACTAAACAAAGGGAGAGGCGTTAAGACATCGAAGGGATACGTAGCTATCTTTGTGTGCTTAGCAACGAAGGCAGTTCACATCGAACTCGTTTCTGACTTGAGCACTGAAACTTTCCTGAGTGCTTTTCAACGAATGTGTGCTAGACGTGGCACACCTAGTCACGTTTACTCTGACTGCGGGACCAACTTCATTGGTGCATCGAAAATACTTCGTAACGACTACGAGCTATTTAAATCAGAATTGTCGCCGGACTTTTTTGACAAAATGAGTAACATGAAAGTAGAGTGGCACTTCAATGCTCCTGCTTGGCCAACAGCAGGTGGGCTTTGGGAGGCCGCTGTGCGATCTATGAAGCATCACTTACGCCGAGTACTTGGGGAACAAAAGCTTACTTTTGAAGAGTTTTCGACGTTGTTAACTAAAATAGAAGCGTGCATGAACTCCCGCCCGCTTTGTCCACTCACAGAGGACCCAGACGAATTTTACAACTATTTGACTCCTGGGCATTTTCTCACAGGAAGTCCAACTATGACTCTTCCTCTCTCAAACTATGAAGATGACCGGCATCTAGACCTACGAAAAAGATGGCAGTTAACTGAGAACATGTTCCATCAGTTCTGGAGGCACTGGTCCTCGGAGTATTTAACAACTTTGCAAGCACGCAGCAAATGGCTAAAATCCACGCCAAACATCAAAAATGATGATATTGTCTTAATCAAGGACAACAATCTTCCCCCTGGCAAGTGGGCGCTCGGGCGTGTGATCGAAGTCCATCCTGGTAGCGACGGACACGTGCGTGTTGCAACCGTAAAAACGCAAGCCAGCATATTGAAGCGACCCATTGCGAAATTGTCGCTATTGCCCGTTGAAACCACACAATAACTTACAAATAAATTACAATATTTTCATTACTAACATATCAGCTTACAAGAATACACATCGGCAAGACTATTAAATCGAAAATAGCCTACAAGATGTTAACAACTACTTTACTTTTTATTTCTTCGGTGTTTGGAATATATGGCAACGCTATACCATCGGATGCCTTCGCTTCAAGTGTTCAAATCACAAGTCTCGGCAATGACCGCCCTATATATTACGACACTATTGGCAAAGTACAACTGATTCACAACGAGTGGAGACTGCTGATGTACTATAATCTATCTACGTACTGGAGCGGAGTTCAAAAATATGAAAACTACTTACACGACATTTTGGAATTTTGTAAAAGTTTGGAACCAAGATATTGTGAAACTACAATACGACAACTTTCACATGAAATGGAAATTCTACAACATTACAACAAGATACTGCTCGCCCCACACAAACATCTGTCGGGACGAAACAAACGGGGGTTGATCGACGGCATCGGTTACGTTGCAAACAGTCTCTTTGGAATCCTGGATCAGAGATTTGCTCAACAATACCAAACGGATATTCAGAACATACAGAAAAATGAAGACTATCTTCTAGAACTCATGCGAAACCAGACCTCTATCGTCGAGATTGAAAATGATATTTTGAAGAAGAACGAACAGAACATCAATAACCAATTTACACTTATCAACAAATTTATGAACGAGACTGATCTAAAAATGGCGAAGATCGAGTCAGCAATTGAAATAGCGATGGCAACCACCTATTTTACTTCAGCATCGCTGGCGGCGCATTTACTACTATCAAACTTGAAAAACATTCAAGAAACTCTTTTCAACACCCTGATTGATACTTATAAGGGTCGAATCGATGTTCACCTACTTACGCCCACCACCCTAATCCAGCAGCTCACTATCATCTCCGGCCAGTTATCCAAAACATTAACATTACCTGTAACTAATATTCAAGACGAAATAAAAGATATCTATGAATTAATCTACGTCAAGGCTCGAGTTACCGACAGTTACTTCTTGTATGAGCTTCACATTCCTCTGGCGAGCGACGAAGACTTTGTTATCTATGAAATATTTCCCTTACCAATGAAGAACCCAGATGATGCAAACGCCACAACAGCTGTTTCTGTGTCATCGAAATACATTGCTATAAACTTGGAGAAGAATACTTACGCCAGATTTAATGAAAAGGAGTTGAGTCAATGCGTCCAAAGGCAGAGAGATAACTTCATCTGTGTTCTAAACCTACCAATCTTCAATTTACAAAATGTCAATGCACCCTGTGAAGCAAAACTATTAGCACATCAATCAACGTTACCGTGTATTTCAAAGAAAACCGAATGCGTCACTGCATGGATTGAATTATATTCTACCAACACCTGGTTAGTGACGTGTTGCGACTCGTGCAATATACGTACTGTGTGCGAAGGTGATGTCAGAATGCACGTCATAAATACGTCATCTATAGTGTCGCTGAAACAAGGATGTCTTCTACAGGCAAAAGATTTGAAAATACACTCTCATAATTACTACTACAGTAACGTCAAGCTGGATTACGACATTCAAATCCCTTCTCTGGATAAAACTATTAATGCTATCGTCAACACACACTCTACACCGCTACTGAAACTGAACTACAACGAAGACATAGCAACGGTCGAAGATCGCCTGCGATATCAAAGGGGTAAAGAACAACTTCCCACCTCAACGTTTACAAGTCATGACATACATCATTACGCCATCTCCTATTTTCTACTTAGTGTTGTGGGAGTGGCAGTAACCATATGGGTGGCAAACAAACATGGATACTGTAAACAATTGGGGAAATTCAGCAAGTATCCGGTTACAACTGACGACATCGAGATGCAGTCCATCAAATCAACCAGCGGGAAGAAGAAATTGTTCCGGTCTCGCTCGATGATGGAGCGCCACGGTCCAAGGACACGAGATGAGGGGAAGGCGACGCTCGCAGTCAACAGTGCACGTTCGAAGCCTACCTCGGATGTAGAATTTAAGTTTTAATTACAACATACTAATTAATTTTCTTATACCTTTTAACTAAGTAATTGTATTGTATGTTGTAGGTATTATTCTTCTTATACTTTTAACTATTCTTTGCTATGTACAGGTGATTCTTATATGGTCGTTTTGATATTTTTGGTACTTTTCTCGGGTTAAGAATATGTACGGTTTACGTACACTAATTATGTTACCTAACTTATTTTATTATGATGACTATACATATCGGACGATATTCCGTCGCGGCATTCAATTGTAGACCAGTGTGCACTTCAACTCGCTACCGAACGTACCACTGTGAGAATCACCTAACAATCTTACTTGTAACCTTTAAAAATAAACTTTTCGGGACTTCTAGAAGTGTTTACACTCACAACTTCAAACTTAAATATCTACGAGTACTTTACTCCACAATAATTAACTATAAAAGGTAGTGTACAGTTCACTACACTGTACAGACACATTGGAGTAGATTGATGTGCTGGCCTACATTAACAACAGAGATCGGTAATTTTCGGTAATCTTACTCTCGGTTTTTACTGTAGTTTGAGTGGAACTTATGACTTTAATGACACCTTCTAGTACTAGGTATCGTAAGGATCACGAGTAGTGTTCAGTTAATTTTGAACTTTAATATTATTCATTCAGTACTGGCGTCCTTCTTGTTGAGCGGTTTATGGGTGATATTATGTAAGTAAGTACAGCATTTTGAAAATCAAAATGTGGTCATCAACTTTTGATACTGGCTGTACTTACTTATTGTATCTAACAACATCATGTTCTACGTAAAGCCTTTTTGGCAAATAACACATACAAAACATATTGTTCAGGTGGTGTTTATACTAACCGGTCACTGCAACGATTTGAAGCGACCCTCGTACAAAGTGTACCAGCAAGTCGCCGCCGCTAGTTCTGGACAAATATTCAACTTGAATAAGACCAATGTGCACATGGTGAGTATCTATATACTAAAAGTAATTAAGTAATTAATTTTTAAATAAAATACTCCTTCTTTTCCCGCAAATGTCGTAAGAGTTTTTTTTTATATTTGATGGGCTCACGTTTGACCACTATCTCACTTGATGGTAAGCGATGATGCGGTCTACGATGGAGCACGTCGTTCCATAAGACACCCAGGGTATTATTCCCTCGAGGAAATACAGACTATGGCAAAGAATTCCGCTCCTTAGCAGTGCGTACAAGGAAGCTTGATGCGAAGCGCTTCGTGAGTGAGGGTGGGACATCTACCATGAATCGGTGGCGCTTCACCGATTGTCTTGACTAAGGGTCTGCACCAGGCAACAGCAGCCCTCTCTGAACGGTAAACCTGAACCTTTTAAACTGCGCACCAATACGCTGGTGAAGTGTGGAAATTACGGCATACATTCGTCATAATATTTCTTGATACTTAAAAATAATCAAACATTTACAATTTTCTGTGATAGCCCCGTCAAAATTAAAGCGTTTATTTGCCTATATATTAAGTAACGTCATGTTCGTATTGCTCGTATGTAATTAACTTAAATATGTATAAAAGTATACCCCTATTTATATTTCAGATGCTGGATTTCGTAAAGAGTTCTATAAAAGGTCGCACAGTGAATTTAGCTTCTGTATCAAATCCTCCCGGATATAATTATACTCAAGAGGTTAGTTATTTACTTTAAAAGCTCTTTAAGTGGTTTTTGATATACTAGTTTCGAGTCACAGAGGCAGGACTCTCTTCCTCGCGTCGCGCAACCTATTTACGTGAACTGTTCTCAGTATATTTATGTGAGTAACTCATTTTTAATTAATTTAGCTAATTAAACATTTATTTCTCAAAATAAATATAATATTTACAACTTTCACGTAACTTGTCCAGTCTACACGGATGCTCAACTAGTTTCGAGCTACAGCGGGGTTCATAATTATTACTTTTAGTTATAGGTACCTACAATACGTGTTATGATATAGGCCGACAAATTGATCACCAATCGGATTGGTCAGCAATCAGTAACCTGATGGTACCTCCCATTGACATCCGAAACACCAGAGGAGTTACAAATAAATTGCCGACCTTTTGGGGTTTACCAATTTGAGGATTGGGGAGATTGGACCTCTCCAACCGGTAATTGAATTGAGTTTCCGGTAACTTCACTCATCCGACGAATTTTCTTTATTGTTTTCAAAAATGTCCTAATATAATTTTCTTTAGATTCCAGTGGACAGCACTTTGGGAGAGGTCACGGTGTCTGTGTCGGGAGCGAAGCCGAAGATCTCTGTAATAGACCCTAATGGTGAAAAACTGACTGGACCCCCTAAACTGATCACCACACTTGATCTTTCCGAGATTATGGTAAGTTAGAGTGATTATTCATTTTGGTATATCGAAAAACTGCGACCGAACGCCGCTGGGTGTCCAGCAGCATCCTCTCATTTTTTGGTGACGTAACTGCCGTCCATGCCGCCCATGTCGTCAGCCAAGCGTGGGGATTATGACAACCCCGTTATATAAAAGCCTTTGTCTGAACAAAGGCTGCACTGCTGACAGTGAATGTATCCTGAATGATGGGTTGAATGATGAATTAACAATTTACTTTTGCACATCACACGGTTGGCGTAGTGACTGGGATGCTGTGCAACGTGTCGCAGATCCATTTCCAGATACAACACTTTGTGTGTTGTACAAATATTTTTTTCGAGTTAGGCCATAGTTTGTATGTGAATTTATATGTATGTAAACGCATCCACTACACATGACAAAAAAAAATTGTATACACTGATTGAGTGACAAAAAATTTAAAGAAAAAGTGTTGGGATATAGGCTATCGGATTAATAACTAACTCTTACGGTTTGGTAATAAGATAAATGAAAGTATTCTTTATATGAATAAAAGTTACAAAATAGTAATACTTATAAACCAGATAGTGAAAGTGATGCAGCCGGAGCCAGGGAACTGGACGGTGACAGTGGGCAGTGAGAAGGAGCACTCGGTCAAAGTGGTCGGACTGTCCAATGTGACCTTCAACCACGGGTTTTCAGTGGAACAGCCGAAGTCTATGAAGGAAACCAGCTATAGACCCCTGAAAGGTAAGGTAACATGTTGTTTAAAAATTCCCAGTGTAGTAGCAAGGAATATGGAATTGTGCGGCGTGAATCGCAATACTTACGTTTGCCTCCAAATGTATGTATGTATATGAGCTCCTAATATACTAATGGCAAAAAGTAGAAGTCCTATTTAATTGTATCTACTTCCGCGTGGTTACACCAGCTCTGCTCGGCGTTTATTGGGCGTAGCGTGATATTTTATAACCTATAATATAGCCTTTGTCGATAAATGAACTATCCAAAACAATTTTTTTTTTTCTAATTAGACCAATAGTTCCTACAACATTCAAACAAACCAACTCATCAATTTTATGAATAAAAAAAATAAGTATGAGATGTGTATTTATCAAAGTAAGGATATTTTTAGATAATTTACATTTATAATGATTATGATTCACTAGATGGCGCTCTTGAGGAATTAGGGTCCTTAGTCCTGCTATTACAATAGTTTATAAATTGTATAACATTGATTTCATATTTACAAATGACAAGTAGGTATTGTTAAATCTGCATGCTTCAAAGTTAGGAGCATTAGGCCAATTTTAAACTCTGCTTAGGTATAAAACTATATGTCAATTCAAAAAGAGTTACCGAAGGTATACTCTAAGGATGTATCACGAATGATAAAATTAATTTTAATATTTTCTTTAAGGCACATACAACCACATGCTGATCTCGTTGTCACCACCAAATGTGACGGCTAGCATACAGTACGCGGAGATATTGACTCTAGACGGACGCTCGCTCTTTGAACTACCCCTTAAACAAATCGAAAACAACTTGTACAGTGCAGACCCATTCATTCCACCTGACGACTTCTTCTATATCGCTGTAAGTAAAAAAAATGTTGCAAGGAGAAATATATGTTTATTTTAAAACTTTCGTCAGGCATACTAAATTAATTATTATGTTTTCGGTTTACTCACGTAACTGTTTGACGAGGAACTCGACTAGTTTCAAGCCATGCTAGAGGCTCATATTCAGCAGCATTGCGCCACCCGCAACGAGACGACTGTCGCTTTGGCTACTGGCTGTTCGTCTCTGCGGCGGTGCGAGCCCAACGCGCCCTCTGCCGTGAGTCACACGCACTCACCTCCATCTGTGGCGGCGCGCGACACCGCTGGCACATTAAACTCGTTAGCCACGTAGATGTTGAATTCGAATCCCTGGTCTCAACTCTCAAGCATGCCTATAGCATGGCTTGAAACTAGTCAAGTTCCTCGTCAAACTTATGCGGGTAAGCCGAAAACATATATATATATTTATGGGATAAGCCGGTAAACGAGCAGACGGATCACCTAATGGTAAGCAATCGGCGTCGCCCATGGACACCTGGAACACAAGAAGCGTTACAAGTGCGTTACCGGCCTTTTGGGATTAGGAATTTGAGGATTGTTGGGGATTCAGGGATTGGGGAAAGGGACGGGGGGGGGGAGTAATTGAGCAATTCATTGCCAATTCATTTAGGAGAAATATATTTTTATTTATTATAAAATATGCTAAGTTCCATAATGATACAACAATAAGACGAGTGTGAGTATATACATAGTTCGTTACAGTTAGGTTATTCTGCAACTGTCAATTCGAAATTTAAATGTGAGTTCAATCGCATTCTCGCACGTCATTGGTCGAGATTTTTCTCACAACATATGAAATGGCGGGCCGCGATCGAATACATTTCTCTTGAATTCAAATATAGAATAGCGTAGCCGGTCAACCTGATAAAAGTGTGTTAAAAAGGATTAAGTGATGAAAAATATCAAACACGCACATAGAATATTTTATCTTTGTACCATTTTTAACCAAGATGTATATTTTAGATCAATGGCCAAGACAAGTACAAGCAGGATTTGCGAAGGATAGGTGCAACTGCGATACAGGCACAGTTACCAGGTAAGTCGCATCTTTATTACACAGACCCCCGAATAGGGTCATCAAGTCATAGTTATTGCATGATTGAGGAGTCCCAATTCCTTCCCTCCCAAATCCCCGAATTCCCAATCCTCAAATCCCTAACCCAAAAGACCGGCAGCGCACTTGTGGTTTCTCGGGTGTCACAGGTGTCCATTAGTGGCGCCGATCGCTTATTGATGTGTTCGCCGAATGTTCGTTGCTATATTAATAATGACTGAAACGTTACTTTTTTGTGTGCCAGGTCAGTTTTTATTGTTTTATGAAACAAAGAATATTATTTGACTGTACTGATGAAGTAATCCCCACTCTTAAACTTTAATCCGGATTTTCATTAATTTGTAATTGGATAGTAGACTATTTTTTTTTAATATCCGTCTAGTAGATTCTTTTAAAATATTAGACACGTATTCTTTCTTTTCTTACAAAATTAAATACTTTCGACGATATATTGATTTGAAATATCGTGTGACGTCACAATTTACTACATTTTATTGGGTACCGTGACGTGATGTCCTCCCACTCCTAAACTCAACTCCGTTTTATCTAAGTATTGTTTTCTTATACGATAAATAAAATATGTGCCTAATATTTTTTCAGTATCTAACTGACGGACTAAATACATTTTTAATTTCCATACAATGTCTATTGTCATTATTCATATACACGCATAATTTTCTCTTACAGATGTCCCCTACCTAACAGCATCTAGAAAGGTAAGATATTTTGTTAGATCTAGACTAGAAAGAGTTCTAGGATCTAGGAACATGCTTTATGTGTATGCAATGTGACGTCCGACAGAGCAACCATTTGTCGCTACCTCGTACTATACCTGCGAGCGTCGCAGGAGTCGACTAACTAACGATTTCAATAACCGATCTCAATCCAACATCTTTAGGTTAAGATCCATTTTAAACCAATTAAAAAAAGGAGGATATCAGTTTGTCCTGTATGTGTATATATGCATGTTTGTGCGCGATTATCTAACGATTGGCTGAACCGATTTTGATGTAGTTTATTCTCGATTAAGATCACTTTTTGACTAGTTCTATAGAATTTTTAAAATAAATATAGATCCAATGGTTTTGGATTGAAATCGGTTAATGAAATTGGCAGTATAACAGAGTAGGCAGTAGAGTTGTCTGATAAATCAGAACTTTTCAAACTGCGTTTTCCAACCTGCTTGTCAAGCGTGATGGTTATGGCTATAAAAGAATAGAAGAGGTTCATAGGATCAATTAAGATTAGATACATGTTTTATTTACAATCAACCAAGTCATTTGGTATACAGGTAAGAAAATATATATTGCTTTAGTACAGAAACAGTGTCTATAGGTTACTGTGGCGTTTCTGTATTGAACGAATCTTGATCTGCACTTGGTATGCAGATAAAACATCTTGCCTGAATGTAAGCACTTACAGTCACACACATTACGGTTCGAAAGATATACAGGGTGTCCAAGAACCCGGCATCCAACTGGATTCCCACGATGCCCCAAGTTCTAACAGTACTCAGAAAAATATTTTAAAAAATCCACCCCATGTACTTACAGAATTATACTGATTTAAAAAAAAAAGGGGAAATGAGCACCCTGTGACATACTTTTGAATGCTGTGACTGCTAATGCTGATAATTTCGATATTTCTTGGAGGTTTTGTAATCTAGGGTATTGCTGTGTCTAAATAGAATGTAAAAATAAAGTACTTATTGTACCATTTTAAAATAAAATATTATTTTAACTAAAGGTGATATGGAAAACTATTGAATTTCGCAACTTTGACCGATTGTAGTGTAAAAAAAATGTACCAAAATAGTATGGCAAGTAACGTCAAATTTTGACGCGTTTATTCCTCTTTTTAAAAAGGTATAATACTTACACATTAATTTGAAAAAAAAAAATTTTGATAATATTTTTACTCAACAACCCAATTTTTACGATGAAATTCAATAGTTTTCCATATCACCTTTAGTTAAAATAATATTTTATTTTAAAATGGTACAATAAGTACTTTATTTTTACATTCTATTTAGACACAGCAATACCCTAGATTACAAAACCTCCAAGAAATATCGAAATTATCAGCATTAGCAGTCACAGCATTCAAAAGTATGTCACAGGGTGCTCATTTCCCCTTTTTTTTTTGAAATCAGTATAATTCTGTAAGTACATGGGGTGGATTTTTTAAAATATTTTTCTGAGTACTGTTAGAACTTGGGGCATCGTGGGAATCCAGTTGGACGCCGGGTTCTTGGACACCCTGTATGATGGTATATTTATCACTTTTTTGTGATATATATGAATTTTGTCTGATCTAGAAGAAATTTTTGTGTACTTATTTAAAAAAAAATCTATGACGTTCACGTTCACGTTCGTGTTATGTTCTAAATCATTGCAGGTGGAAGCGCACTCCCACTCGCGCGTGGTGTTATCATGTTCTGTGGAGAGTTTGGTGCCGGTCACTGCTATGTGGACCAAGGACGGAACGAAAATGTATAAACAGATCACCAGCTTGTGAGTATGTTGTGTACACCGTTTTTTATAACCACTGCCAAACCGCAGATTGGCGTTAACTTTCTACGTGTCGTACCCATCTCTAATCTTATACTATTATATAAAGCGGGCGAGTTTGTTTTTTTTTGAACGCGCTCATCTCCGTAACTACAAGTCTGATTTGGATAATTCTTTTTGTGTTGGATAACGCATTTATCGAGGATGGCTATAGGCTATAAAACATCACGCTACGATCAACAGTAGCTGAGCAGAGCATGTGAAACCGCGCGGAAGTAGCTAGTATCCAAATAAATCCCCTAAATGGCCAACAACGGATTTGTACCACTTTTGGTGCTGCAAGTCTCCATGGACGGCGCGGATTGCTTACTATTACGTGATCTGACTGCTCGTTTTCTGCCTTGTCAAATAAATAAAATATAGAACATCGGTTTCAGACAAACAACGTCGATAGACTTCGTGATAGACAATATGAAAGAAGAAGATGTCGGTACATATAGATGTATCGCTCACAATATGGCTGGGGTCAGCAGGACTAGCACCGTACTCGACCTTATTGGTAAGACATAAATAACATTTTACATTTTAACCAAGTTGAATAAATGATGAAAGGTTGAAACATTTAAATATACAATTTGACATTCCAAGAATGAATGAAAATAACTTGCGTTTTATTCCACAAAAGAATGTACAGATGCTGATCATCGTCACGATTTCAGATTCTATGCCATAACTGAGAATTTAAAAAATCCAAATTGTTCCCAATATAATTTTGTCCACGACTCCTTGTGCAACGGTCCAGTCTATGTTTACACCAAAACTTCTAGCTTCTGCCCGCGACTTCGTACGTGCAATCTCGTTTTTTCGCTATCCCATATTATTTCCCGAAAATCCTTGGATAAAAAGCGGTCTATGTCCGTCTTTTGGTTTTAGGCCTCGTACACAAAACTGCGATGCGATGCGAATTTGCAACACAGAAAATTAAGACACGAATTGCTGCGATGCGATTTCGTGTAACAAGGGGTCTTCCAGGGTGACCATTCCTTCGACGGCCGGCAACCGTACTGAACGTATTTGAAGGTGAAAACTAGGTCGTGACATGGATCGTAAAAAGAAGTGTGCATTTTTGTTATTGTTTAGGAGATACAGGAAAAAGAAACAAATAACATTTTGGGAAGATAAGATTTTTATGCGCGATGCGAAGCGATTCGCAAGTTCTTGCGATGTGTAGAGGGAATTTGCACATTTTTGGGATGCGATGTCGTATCGCAGTTTTGTGTACGAGCCCTTAAACTACCCTCAATTTGCAGCCATATCGATTTGCCGTTCTTATATTATAAATAGTGTAACTAACAAGATGAGTAAATATATTTATCAATGTTTCAGTTGAACCACCTCAAATAACTATGGAACCGGAAAATACTACGGAATTAGAAGTAGGTGACACTTTAACAATATCCTGCACCGTGTACAGCGAAGCACTCCTGTTAGAAAACCAACTAATCTTCAATGGGAGTCAAACACATTATGGTATATATGACTATACTGGTAATATAACGTTTATTTACTATGTAGCTTTTCGAGAAGTTTACTCGACTAGTTTCAAGCTGCGATAGGGGCTCATAATCATAAGGAGCATGTGTTAGTTAAATATTGTTTATATTTTTTGTGAGATTCCTATACAGTATGCAAGATCGAAAAGAGATTTTTAGATTCCTTTTTAATGTGCCATTCAGCTACTGTGGTTTCATCAAATCGTGTAGTTTAAATTAAAATATCAGAACTCATGTTTTCATTTCGCAGCTACCGAAATAGACAAGGAGCCGAAATTAGAAGGAGTGTACCCGTATAAGAAAAATATTAAAATAGATTCTGATACTGTTGGCTTGTACACGTGTGTCGCTGCTAACAGAGGTAATTCTATAAATCTACTAACATTATAAATATGAAGTTAAGTTTGTTCGAATATGTAAAAAATAAATAAAAACTGCGTTTAAAAAACCGACTTCATAAAACTTTTTTAGTTTTAAACAATAATTAAAAACTAAAAATCTAAAAGTTACTGATATTAGTACTGATAGGTTCCCACCCACTGATAGGGTAGAAGTCGGCGCCATAAGTGCTAAACAAAATAATTCATTAAAACCTTAATATATATGTACGTAATATTAAGCTCTTTACAATTTTGTGAACATTAAGTTATAACATTTTATATGACCTTATGGCACCGACTTCTAGCCTACAAGAATGTTGAAAATCGGTTTTCAAATGGCGAAGTAATAGGTGAACCCACAGATTTAATTAAAGAAGTTCCCCACCCTTTGATAGGGTAGAAGTCAGCGCCATAAGTTTTACCTCTATACAAAATTATTTATTGAAACCTTATTAGAAACCTAATACTAAGCTCTTTATAATTTTGTGACCATTAAGTTATAACATTTTATATGACCTTATGGACCGACTTCTAGCCTACATGAATTTTGGAAATCGGTTGACAAATGGCGAAGCAATAAGTGAACCTGTAAATCGGTGAAAAAAAAACATTCATTTTTTGAAATGAAATGAAATGTTTTTATTCTGCATAAGACATGAACGCCAGGAACAAAAAAATATACATTATAACAAAATAACAATAAAAAGGTTTAAAACATAGAGAAAGAAAACAAAAGATAATAAACTAAATTATAAAACTAAAACAAGCTAATAATAATAGATACATCATACTTTTTAAAGTCGATAATTACCTGAGTAACCAATCTTCTAAGATTGAAGAACAATTTCGAGTGATTGACGAGCCACAAGCCACCAATTTAATATTCAGGAATTACTCACAATTATAATTTCAGGTGGCAAAACAAACCAAACGACGCTCATAAAACTGAAAGCAGATCCAACTGCACAAATATTAGGCCCTCACACACTGTCAAAGAAGATTAACTCTAGCATGCAACTAGTATGTACTGTGGATAACGCGGGCGCTGTCGTATGGACCGCGCCTAATGGGACTGTGGTCAGGTCAAAAGATGTTACAGGACCTTCTAATGACATGCTAGAAGTAAAGAATGTTACTAATGATGGTGAATGGACATGCTCGGCTGTTAGAGGATCTCGTAGAGGTACGTGTATCGTCTAAGTTTTGAATGGGTAGTTTCCAGGATATCAAAATTTAAAATCTAATTAGTCCGTCAGTTATAGAGGTATAATGAAAAAATATTAGACACGTATTGTTTATTTTCTCATATTAAGTTGAAATACTTAGATAAAATGGCGCTAAGTTTAGGAGTGGAAGGTTGTTACGTCATAACGTGCTACAAAATGTGGCACGCTGTGACGACACACGATATTTCAAATTAATATATCGTCGAAAGTATTTAGTTTTGAGAGAAAAGAAAAAATACGTGTCTAAAGTTTTAAATTAATGTACCAGACGGACATTAAAATAAAAGTAAACTACCCTATTAAATATAATGCCGTGTTCGCACTACGTTAGTAATTTAGTCGAGTAGCGAGTATTTAGTAGTCCTGTTTCGCGCCTGTCCCGAAATGAAAGCGAGAGAGTACTGCTAAATACTCGCTACTCGACCAAATTACTAGCGTAGTGCGAACAAGGCATAAGAGTAATGACCTGTTTTTAAATGTTATGGATCTTTGAAATCTTACTCATATTATAAATGCAATAGTTTGTGTGTATGTTTGTTACTCAATCAAAACGCCTGAAGGGATTGGGTTGAAATTTGTAACAGGAATAGATTATGGTCTATAATAACACATAGGCTTGAGATAAATCCCACGTCAACACGGGCAAAGCTGCGGACAGATGCTAGTTTATGATAGGTGACACTTACGAACATGAACTACTAAAAACTATAAGGTAAAGGTATGACTAGCTTCAAGCCATGCTAGAGGCTCATATTAAGTAGCAGCGCGACAGTCGCTGCGTCGCGGGTCGCGGAATGCTGCTCATGAATATGAGCCTCTAGCATGGCTTGAAACTAGTCAAGTTCCTTGTCAAACAGTTACGTGAGTAAGCCGAAAACATAATAATTAACGGACCTTACCTAATTAAAGAGAACTGCAGTAAGCTTTTAAACCTCTACCTATCCTTTAATAATATTGCCCTTTGTCCTAGGTATCGATAAAGTGAATGTAAATGTCCTAATAAAGCCAGTAGTCAGTATAATAGGTTCAAAGAACATAACAATACTGAACGGTACTGTCGTCGAAATGACTTGTGAAGTGGTCGCCAAGCCATCGCCGCGGATATTGTGGCACAGAGAGACTGAGACTTTTCTTAATAATACTGTAAGTATCATCAGCCTGAAAATATTTACCTAATAGGCAAAATCATCTTATCGTATGGTGACTGCGCTCCACTCACTCCATTACAGGCCTTATTTCCAATGGTTAGATACTACTTTTGTATGAACAAATGTTTTGGATTTTTCATAATCGAATTTAAGAGGTTTGTATTATGTGAGCTGAAACTGAAAAGTTAATTTATTTGTTTGACCGCGCTAATTTCAGGAACTACTGGTCTGACTTGAAATATTCTTTTTGTGTTGGACACTCCATTTATCGAGGAAGACTAATAGGCAATAAAACATCAGGCTACGATCAATATGCACCAAGCAGTGCGGGGAACCGCGCGGATGTAGCTGGTTTACTTATAAGTATATTAAACTTCTGAGCCGCTGACAACTTAACTGGTTATTGGGACTCCGGCTCGGCTCATTTACTACAAATTACATTAAAACAGCAGAGCGTTTAGTGCAAGTTCGTTTCCATTAATGCTACCGACAGGTTACCGCGTCCAGCCCTCTGATTGGTTGGTTAACTTGCAGCAGCTAATCACAGCGCCAAACATCGTAAATGTGCAAATTGCGTTAACGTAAAACAAACTCCTACTAGGCCATCAGAACGCCTGGGTTCCGGAGCAGGTCTCTTTAGAGGACCCGGTTCCCCTTACAGATAGATATTGAGGGTGGCCACCGGGGTAATTTTAATAAGATATGATTCCCACACTCCCTAATCTTTCTTCCCAAAAAACTAGGCGCCATTTGAAGTTTGTTTTACGTTTAAAGTAATCAAAACATCATTGGAGCCGGCCAATCAGAGCGCCGAACGCGGTTTCGTTTTCGAATCGTAAAAGTTTTAAATTTCCAGATAAAACAAATACAACCGAATGTATACCAAAGTGTATTGAAATTGAATTCAAGTGCGGACTCTGTGGCCGCCACTTATTTCTGCTTTGGAGAAAACTCTGAAGGCATACATCAAGACAGTCTGACCGTCCATGTTCGGAGAAAGATGAAATTACTTCATGGATTCGAAGGTATACATAAATAATCATTTTCTTGATACTAGTGACCACTATTAGTCATACATTAATTACAAAGTTCAACAGTCGTACTCAATCTACAGTTATCATGACATTCAAATTCATCGATAACTTTACTTCACTAATGTTAACATAACTTACAAAATTACTTACCAATACCATTTTATCGATAATTTCCAGATCAATCAGTGCAGCTCTATTATCAAGTTGAACTGCAGTGTGTTATCGATTCTTATCCTTTGCCCAACATTATATGGTACCATAATGGTACTGAACTAGTCACTAACAGTAACGTACACGTTTCCGAGGACAACTTTACAGTGTACTTAAAAAGAATCGAGTTTAATGACCTAGGTGGCTACACCTGTATAGCCGATAATAGCTATGAAAATATAACAGTGAGTGGAACAATTGGTGTCACTGGTTTAGGTAAGATTTTCGTTATGAAATTACAATAACATTGTATGACGTCATATCTTTTAATCCTCGAAGAGGTAGTTCGAGTCTTGTTCACGTTACCTCATGTCATACGCACGCTTTCGTCAATTGACTATTGCAAGACCAATGATTGTATCTGTGTTCGCGTAGCGGTAGTGTTGCGTCACTCTACTCTCGCTTGTCGTCATTTTATAGGTTGCAAGCATTCGGCAAAATACGCGTCGTGAACATTAGGGCTTAGATAAAAGTGCAGCATATGCAGTTACTCCAAATTTTCACCAGTTATGTTATAAGGGCTGCGCCTATTGTTACACACCGGGCACAAATCTGGACTCCATGCTAACACTGAGAAAATCAAAGCATTTGTATCAACTATACCACATACAGACACTTTTGTAAGGTCAAAATAGGATAGCTTGTCATTTAAGATTTATGCTAGGTGCTTATTCCAAATGTAGATTCTTAGACATGTCATTTTAATTTGTACCCATTAACAAACCGACCCTGGAGACTTCTTTTTTTTGGAAATTTCACTCAGAATTATTGTAATGAATATTTTTGAATATTTCAGCGGCTCCCGTTATATCTAAAGAGTTGACAAAAATAACTGCCCGCTCCGGCAACTCTACTAAAATCACATGTAGGTGAGACTATGTATCGTTATAATTTATTCCTACCTACCTACCTACCTATTATTATTACTTACGCCTGAATAGTGACTATTATTAATTAGGTATCTATCCTATGCTGAATTTTATTCCGATCCGTTCAGTAGTTTTGGATAAATTTTTTGTATCATCCAGAAATTATCGCTTTTTTATGGGTTAAGCCGGCAAATGAACGGACGGATGGTAAGCGTCGGCGGCGGCGTCGCCCTGTCGGACACCTGGAACACTAGAGGCCAGTGCGTTATCGACCTTGTTAGGATTTTGAATTTGAATTAGGAAAAAATGAAATTGAATTAGGAATTAGGAATTTTAGGATTATTGGGGAGATTGAGGAAGGGAGGGGATTGATTGGGCCACCGGTAACTTCAGTCACACGACGAACCAACAAAGAACGCTTACGTTGAAGCCGGCCCATACGTGCAAACATGGCTCTCACACACTTAAAAGAGCCTTAATATTTAATGTTCTTTTAACTTTTTTACAGAGTTCTCAAAGGCAGCCCAGAGCCTACAATATCTTGGGAATTTAAAAAGCAATCGTCGAATGAATTTGCCACTTTACCTGATGGCGTGGTCAATAATGAGAAAGAACTTATTTTAAGTAATACAGTGGAAGAGCAAAGTGGTGTGTATCGGTGTACCGCAGTTAATGTGATCGGGAAAGACGTTTATGATGTCCTCCTAGTAGTACAATGTAAGTACATACATACATAACCTCACGCCTGTCTCCCATGGGTTAGGCAGAGACTGGGACGCCAATTGCTACGATTCTTACATACCTATTTTGCTTTAACAACAGTTATATGTATTTTCATGCATGCTCGTCGGTTTTAATTTGGTATTTCTTTAATATATCGTTAATCTTGTCGATATATGTCCGTCGAATCTGAGGCGCTGTGTACCCTCGGTCCCATTCTTATTCGCTCTGTAATTTTTTCCGTAGATCTGCTTTCATCCATCCTTTCTAAATGTCCAAACCATTCCCTTATCAATCCTTGTCACTGCATTATCTTTCAATCCACACTGTTCTCGAATAACCCTATTTTGCACTCGATCCCTTATTTTTACTCCACACATAGTTTTCAGGGCAAGTTAACAATATATTAATAATAAGCTCAATAGCTAACAACCTGACTATATATTTGGTAAGAATTGCGTTCTATTTCTAGATCCACCTCGCATTGATAGTACTTTAGAAGGCGTTAATAAACCTCAGGTAAAGCTGGGGAATGAAGTGAAATTCTCCTGCAAAACGGAGGGATCCCCTCCCCCTATACTAGTGTGGACCAAAGACACACGTCCTCTGGTGTACTCTGACAACATGTAAGTTACAATTCTGTATAGTAGAAATAAAATGGGGGCTAAAGTATCTTTGCTCACCAAATTGATGCCTAATTTATATTTTAGATTATTTTAAATCATTAGACACGTATATTTTTATTTTCTTACAGAAACGAATACTTTCGACGATATGTTGATTTGAAATGTCGCGTGACGTCACTTCTATGTACATTTTATAGGTAGAAATGACGTTTTAGCCCCCACTCCTCGATTTGTCGAATATTTATCGAAGTATTGTTTTATTATACGACAAAATAAAAAAATACGTGTCTATCATTACCTAACTTACGGACTAATTAGATTTTTAATGTTCATACCCTGTCATCATCCCAATTAGCTAGTGTCTAACTATTGGACGTTTAGTATTTGATACCTGCAGTGATTGAATTGGACAAACAGGCCGTTTGCCAAATTTGTGCCATTTGAAGAACAGAAAAACGGTAGTCCCCATTATATAGAACTTTTCTGGTGCTTGTTCAAACCACGAAACTGAACATATGATCATTTAATACTTTAAGAAATTCATGAAAAATATTCTGAGTTGTTCAATAATTTTTTTTTAAAATAAAACGTTGCCCCACTTTAGGATTTTCTCCTGTGTCGTGGGTGCGTTCACATACACAATAACACTCAGATCCGAAACAACAATTTGTTGATCACAAAAACTGTTGTTCCGTGCGGGAATCGAACCCGCGACACGTTGCTCGGCAACCGGTTGCCCAGCCACCGCACCAACCGTGCAGTCAACTTTCGTGTTGTGGCAATTTCAATAGAAACAACAAACTTTATTTTTTAATTTTCTCAACAGTTCGAAAACAATAGTTGATTTTTTTCATGGTCAGATCCAGCACATGGAAGGTTTCTCGTTTATTCAGAAACTCCTTATCCTTATTATTATGTCGCGGAGAACCTAACGGGTAACCGGGGCTCCGGCTCGACGTGCAGGAGAAGGGACGGGGTAGTTTTTAGTCAGTAAGAGTCTGACACTCTCTCCCGCCTCACCCAGGCGGGAGCAGTCATTCGATGATTTTCCCCCCTTAAAAAAAAAATCCTTACTATTATAAATGAGAAAGTGAGTTTGTTTGTTTGTTCCGCTTTCACGCCATAACTTCTAAACCGATTGCTTTGAATTTTTGCATACGTAAAGTTAGAAGTCCGGATTAAATAATAGGGTAATTTTTATCCTGAAAAATTTTAATGTTCCCGAGGGAAAACAAAAGAATTGGTATAGAAGGCGCTGTGTGTATTGGTATATGCCACATAGGCTACTTTTATCCTTTTGTGACGCGAGCAAAGCCGCGGTTAAAAGCTAGTTTAAGATATTTTTGCAGAAGTATTGTAGTTATATTATGCTGCTTATTAGATGTAGAATATGCATGATTAGCGCAGTGGCTGGCAACTAGCTTCTAGATTAAAACTAGATTCCCTTATGAAACAAATTATCTTTTGTGTGATCTGCAAAGTGTTTGGAAGCATTGAAAATGTGTCCTGGCAGTCTTGAGAAAATGATTGTTAACATATGATAGATTTTTTTTTCCTCAGAGGTTGTAAAATAGAGTTTATACTTTTTGTAAAATGTATTCTTGTGTTTAGACTACTTTCAGATACAAACGAGCTGTCGATAAAGAGTGTGTCAGCGTATGATTCAGGCACTTACACTTGCACTGCGACTAGTACGGTTGGCTCTATACATAAGGACTTCACACTGATCGTATACGGTAAGGTATATACTTGGTTTTTAACTGCCGATAAAAACTGCCGCTAGCGTCCGACATCATTGACAGACACGGCATCCAATGTGTTAATTTACATAATTTCAAAATGAGATTCCCATGCTTCGGCACGATTGCGCCGGCTCGACCGGAGTGAAACAACGCTTGTGTTGTCTTTCACTGTGTGATTATGTCTACTCCTCCGAGAGTTGTAGGCGTTCATGTTCAGCGCTGATTGTTTACTATTAGGTGATCCATCTACTCGTTTGCCGACCTTTACTATGATACCTTATACTGGTTGATATAAAATAACCCCATTTCGGCAGTAATGTTAAGGGTCCCATTTTAGGCGAATTAATAAAAATTACACACATATATATTTTACAAGTAGGTATGGTATGGAATGACTGTCATGAGAATAAATGTTCGTAGAAGGGTTGAATATGTAATATTTATTTATTTTTCAGACCCGCCCAAAGTAACATCTTCACCTGAAACTTTACTAGAAGTACTAGAAGGGCAACGAGTTGAGTTACCCTGTAGTGCACAAGGTGTCCCATTACCAATAGTGGAGTGGACGCAAAATGGTGCACCATTGTCTGATCACAGGAAATATGTTGACGAGTATGGATTGAGGTAAGATTATGTATCACTTTATTTTATACTTACTCACGCTCTCAGTATAAGCCTAATAATGTGTAAGTGTTTCAAATTGATTGAGTAAATAGAGCTTAAAGAGGTTACAAACTTACTTTCGATTTTATAATATGAATTGGGATCGACATCATTGGACAATATTACTTCAAAGAACTCTCTAAAAGTCAACTGTTGATAACAAAATTTTATGTTCAGAGGCTCTCTCTAAATTTAATGATTATGAGCTCCGGTGTATTTCGAGATCAGTTGAGTGTCCCTAATAAGTTGAAATAAAACATTTATCTATTATCTATATATCCATTTTTTTAGCTTTGTGGCCAACTTGACTGATTTCGGGGATTACGTTTGTACAGCTTCAAATGTTTATGGGAATACTTCTGTTACATACACGGTACACATATGGGGTAAGTTTAACCATGGCCTCTTATTTACTTACCTAACCAAGCGATTAAGCAAAGATACAATAGAGTTGATGACAAATTTTTATTTTAATGTCCGCCTGGAAGATTATTTAAAAACATTAAACACATACTTTTTATTTTTTTACGGAACGAATAGATTCGAAGATATATTGATTTCAAATGTCGCGTGACGTCATTTCCATGTACATTTTATACGTAGAAATGACGTTTTACGTCTAATATTTTTTTATTACCTAACTGACGGACTAATTACATTTTTAATTTTCATACCCTGTCATCATCCCTATTGTATTAAATGTAATGCTTACCTGCAGAAGTTGTGTATCATTTAGAACTGAGAATTTTGAAAATCAGTAATTTTACCATAAAGTTGGCGTGATCTGGGAATCGTGCCTAAGACACCAAGACTGGCAACAAACGTGACTGCTACACAACAGGTTTTAGATTCGACGTCTTAACCGACTTCAAAAAAAGAAGGAGGTTCTCAGTTTTACTTGTGTATATGTATGTATGTATGTTTGTCTACGATGGTCTCACGATTTGCTGGATCGATTTTGGTGTGGTTTTCAGAAGTGTTAGTTGCACCTATGAGCAGGTTTTATTTAACAGACCTAAAAAGGAGTTTAAAGTCAGTTTTTTTAAACATACACATAACATCACGCCTTTTACCCCCAAAGGGGTAGGCAGAGGTGCACATTACGGCACTGAATGCCACTGTACAATGTAACACCCACTTTTCATTATTTATGAGTCCCATGTAATAGGGGGTTTTTTTTTTTTTTAAATCTTTATTTAATAAGAAGGGCTTTTTTCCGTATAGGAAAATGTCAGCCCTATTATAGGATACAAAATTCAATACAAAAAATAAAGCAGCTAAACCTTTTGTAGGTTTAACTATCCCTTAAGCTATAGTTTATACAAATTACTTATTCTTAATATCTCGAAAACAAGACTATACAAGTTGATTAAAAAATGGTATGATTTCAGTGCCCCCATACATAGGACCTCCATTATACAGTTTGAAGGAAGTTTTGCACGGCTACAATGTAACGTTACAATGTGACGTCATCGGGTTTCCAGTACCCATTGTGAGGTGGCAGTTTCAAGACAGCTTACTGATTTCTAATACTTCAGACTTGAGGTACTCTTATGGTTTTTTTTACAAGATTTTATTTGAAAGAAAGAAAGAAAAACCATTTAATTCACTTGTAATTGTAGTGTATGTATGACTGACATAGGCATGTGTGTGTGAAATGAAATCTTATAACGAAATTTAGACGAATCACCTGATGGTAAGTAATCGGCGCCGCCCATGGACACCTATAATACCAAAGGATGAGAGGAGTATCAGTCCCCTTTTAGGGATTAGGGATTTGAGGATTGGGGGATTTAGGGAGGATAAGACCGTGCCTTCAGTCGCCTCACTCACACGGCCTGAGTAAAGAAAAATATGTGAAATCGCAGCTTGAAATTGGTTATAAGATATTTATTCTTTTTCTTTTCCAGTACAAACGACATTGGCAATTTGTATATAAATCAAGTGAAACATAACCATGAAGGTTCATATGTGTGCGTAGCTGAAAACAATGGCGGTGTCGCTGAAAAAACTACTTATCTCAAAGTTAATGGTAAGTGTGTTCTTATCCATTCAAGTCATAGGTGATTTTTATAATAACTATCGTGAAACATACTCGCGGGTTACTCACCTGAATATACTGACGGTGATGTTGAGGTCGCGCGACATCGCCGCGACCGCGCACGCTGCTCATGAGGAAAAACCCCTCTGTGACTCGAAACTAGTAGAGCTTATCTCAGTATATTTACGTAACCCGCGATTCTTAGTTAATAGTCCATTTTATTCAAGTTGAGAATTTAAAGTAACTCGGAGTGTCTTTTGTTTTAGAACCACCAAAAATTTTAGAGGACAATTACACTGGACCGTATTTAGCTACAACTATGGATACGGCACTCACAATTGCTTGCCGAGCTACTGGGAAACCTAAACCTTATGTCGTGTGGTCTAAAGACGAATTTTATTTGAATAACGGTATTTTTTTATTATAAAACTTTACATAAACTATTGAATCCATACGGAAAGAAGCATGATAGATTAATGTAACTACTGAGATCGGGAGTGACACAAGTCGACGACGTATGTAATTTTAAACAACAAGAAAATAGCTCACCTATGTCCACGTGACAAGAACTAATGATAAATCAAATCTGCCCTGAAGGAATCCTAACTAAGTCACTGAAAAAGGACTTTCCTTATTCAATACCTACTAGACAATCGAACAGAGTTGCTCATGGTCATCCGAAACATCACGGGAATCACAAAAGCGCTAACCTCTTGAAGGTTTGAAGGTCGTATCGGTTCGGAAATATAGCCGATACTAGCCAGAATGCTGCCTGTCCTTTAGTAGTTGTTTGCAGCTTTATGTAGTACTACCGGAGGCCTAATAGTCCCCAATCACCCGCATCCGCAACAATCCTCAAATTCGTAATCCTTAAAAGACCGGTAACACATTTTTAACGCGGTGTATCAAGTGTCCATGAGCGCCGCCGATTGCTTACCATCATTTCATTGGTTATCTATATGCGCGTTTATCAACTTATCCAATATAATAAAAAACTTTACAATAATCAGTCAATGACTGTTTTAGATCCTCGATACACCATAGATTTAGACGGTACATTGACGATCAAGTCTCCGTCAGAAGATATGAGCGGCAACTACACTTGTACTGTGAAGAATTCCATCGGAGTGGTGAATAAGACGGTACCTGTTGAAATATATTGTAAGTATATGTTAGTAAATGCATATTTATTTGTTTTTACATAACGACTTTTATCTCCGAAGGGGTAAGCAGAGGTCCACATTACGCCACTTAATGCCACTGTACAATGTAACACCCACTTTTCACTATTTACGTTATGAGTCCCATCTAATAAGGGTATTGCCATATACCGGCCACAATTCCAGTAGTTATTAGTTTTTGAGGGCAGGAAATCATCAAATGACTCCTCCTAACCGAGCGTGAGGCGAGAGAGAGCGTCAAGTCAACATTGAGACCTTCATAAGGTTTGATGGTTATCGGATTGGAGACTGAAGAAAAAAAATAAAAAAGGTTTGTCAATTTGGGTATTGATGTCGTACTACAGAGGTTAAGGCGCCCGCTTCTCAAGTAAGAGAGAGAGGACATTTTCCGCGATACTATGTACTACCGAAGATTACTACTGACGGACATTTATTTTATTTTATTGATTGGTCTCACCAACAATTGATTACACTTATACAATATAGGGTTACATTTGCGAAAACTTAAATATTAGTGCATCAATCTATTATAGGTAAGCACAACATGCATTATATACTTTATGGTTTACAAATCATTATGATCAGAGACAGGCAAATCCAACCATTGACATGGATTTAACATTCAAAATAACTAAGAAGAACATTCACACATACATAAAAATTCAGTGAGGATAAACAATAATTTTGACAGTCACCCCGCCTTTAGCAAGCGAGGTGATTGATCTCTTATCGGTCGGCATGTGAGACACAATAGAAAACACGTTATATCTCGCGTATATCTACGTTCCGGCATACCAGGGGTTAATGCTAATTGCTTCTCCGTGTGAGAAGAGACCTTTTCTCAGCAGTAGCGTGGTTATAGACTGATAATTATAACATTGATAAGTTGACATTTAAAAGAGCACATTTGTAGACTATTTGCAAAATAAATTAACTGTTTCACAAACACATTCGTACTTGGCAGTCACATATATAGCATCACTTCTCACATGGGGGTAGGCAGAGACTATGGAATGCCAATTGCTACGATTGTGACATACCTCTTTTACTTCATTAACAGTTATTAGTTTTTTATCCATGCTCATCGTTTAATTAATTAGTAATAGTTAATTTTTAATTTGGCCCTTCTTTACAATCTTGTCGATATTTGAGCGCGGTTCAGCCATATTTTTAGTTGTAGTGCGTATAGACACGCGCTTGTGTGCGTAACTCGCAACAACTTCATTCATTGGCTTGCCGGCCAAAACTGGGCGTGCCCGAGTGTACGCAAACAAAGACAATGTGCGTGTACATTTACCCACACAAGTATAGAGCACCCGCGCTCGTTAGATAAAACATCTAAACCAGATATTTTATTTCCTCCTTCAGCAATTCCGGTTCATTCACAATCAGAAGAGAGCTTGTCTTCAGTGACGCTGGTAGAAGGAACTAACGCTACGGTCGAGTGCCCCGTCACAGGCTCGCACTCACTCAAATGGTATAAGGTTCGATGTTACACTATGAAATTATATTAATTGATATTTTTTCTTTATAAACTTCAAAAAACAGTGAGATTCTCAGATTTTGAAATTCACAGTAATCTTACAATCTGGAAATTAAATCATATATTCGTTCTTATTGGAACGGAACTAACATCATAGCTAAAAATAAAAATTGGCTAATCAAATTTTTTCTTAAAATTTTGCTGGATTTCTTTATAAGTATTATATTGCCAAACATCGAGTTTCCGAGTGTAAGTTTTTTTAAAATTACATAACATAACATAACATCACGCCTTTTATCCCCGAAGGGGTAGGCAGAGGTGCACATTCTACCACAGTACAATGTAACACCCACTTTTCACTAGTTGTTATGAGTCCCATGTAATAGGGGGTGAGCCTATTGCCATATACCGGGCACATTTCCAGACTCCGTGCTACTACTGAGAATTTTAAAAAACCCAGTAATACTTTGCCCGACCCGGGAATCGAACCCGAGACCCCTTGCCCGGCAGTCGCACTTGCGACTACTCGGCCAACGAGGCAGTCATTTTTTTAAAATTCTCAGTAGAATTTAAAAAATCGATGTTATCTTCAGATCGGGTATTCACAGGGGTTCTGAATTTGGAACCATTATCGACATAAACTGAAACCAAAACAATATAGATACATATAATATGAACTTCTACTATATTTATTATTACTGTAACTTAGCTTTTTTTACAGAATGCGAACGTGATATCATCAGGTCCTCTTCTTTTAACAAACGTGTCTCGACACAACGCATCTACATATACTTGTGTAGCAAGAAATGTAGTTGGTTCTGCTTATGCTAAAGTACAAGTCGTGGTTGAATGGCCTCCAGTCTTTGTAGACCATACTTCGACCAGTGTGGAAGTGTTGAGAGGAGACGACTGGTACTTCGACTGCGCTGCCGATGCAAAACCTAGAGCTAAGGTTAATATCCAATAAGTACAAGTTTGAGAGAGCCGTGCTTTGAATGGGCCGTCTCGACCGGAGTGATACCACGGCCTCACAGAAGACCGACGTGAAACAACGCTTTCGTTGTGTTTCGTCGTGTGTGTGAGGTTACCGGAGCGGAGGCCCAATTAAAATTGACGTATTTTTTATTCAATTTTCAGACTAAATGGATGTTCAAGTCCAAACCTCTAGTGTTTGAAGACAAGCCCCGTTTGAAAGTGATCAATATACAGCCTCATAACGCGGGCGAATACAAATGTATAGTCAGCAATGTACATGGGACGGTCATCAAACAGTTCTCTTTGAACGTCTTGAGTAAGTAAATGACGACATATATATAATTATATATGTACTAGCTTTTACCCGCGGCTTCGCTCGCGTCACAAAAGGATAAAAAGTAGCCTACGTGATATATACCAATACACACAGCGCCATCTATACCAATAATTTCGTTTTCCCTCGAGAATATCAAATTTTTCCGGGATAAAAAGTACCCTATTATTTAATCCAGACTTCTAACTTTACGTCTGCAAAAATTCAAAGCAATCGGTTTAGTAGTTACGGCTTGAAAGCGGAACAAACAAACAAACTCCCTTTCCGATTTATAATATTAGTAAGGATGTACATTGACTTTTAGAAAGAAACAATTTTATATTATATTACGATAATTAATTTAACAAATCTTTTTATGATTCTTTTTATGGCTAGTTTTAGAGGCTTATGACCTCTTAACTTCGATCTTCAGTTTCTCAAACGTCTGTTGTTTTTAGTCAGTAAGAGTCTGATACTTCCTCCCGTCTCACCCAGGCGGGAGCAGTCATTCGATGATTTTTCCCCCCTTAAAAAAACCCCTAAAATGGCATTTACCCTGTTTTACCTTTAATTTCATATCTACATGGTTCTTTTGTTGCAGTTCCGCCATTTATATCGGAGTTTGATATGTTAGACGTACAGCTGAAGGAAGGCGTTAATGCGACATTACAGTGCAATGCTAGAGGAACGCCACAGCCTACACTTACATGGACATACAAGTATGTACCTATGATTAAAATGTGTTTTATTTTATCGTCAATAGTTCTCTGCTGGATTATCACATGTTCGTCCGTAGTTATACACTATCTACATTCCAAAAAGAAATATAGAATATTTGTATAACGAATTTGAACGATATTTGTATTATAACTTTTGTGAGACATATTACATTGATTGTTGTTATTGTTTTTCCGCTGACTCACGTAAATGTTTGACGAGGTACTCGATGAGGTATTAGATGTTAAATTATGTTATTTCCACTTTACTAAACAAACAATTTTTTCTTCCAGTAACACAAACTGGCATGAGCAGAACTCTCAGTTGGCTAGTACAAATATAACGAGGCAGTCAGAAGGTATATATCGCTGTGACGCAGTGAACAAGGCTGGAGCCACGCACATAGTGTACAGGGTGACTATAGTCGCCCGGTCTGAGATCCAAGATATTGTAGCGTTCACCAACGGGGAAGGTGTCACGGTTGAAGGGAGCGTGGAAGTTGTGGTAAGGGTACTTACTTTAATTGACTGCCTCATTGGCCGAGTGGTCGCAAGTACGACTGCCGGGCAAGGGATCTTGGGTTTGTTTCCCTGGTAGGACAAGTATTACAGGGTTTTTAAAAAAACCTCAGTAGTAGTACGGAGTCTGGAAATGCGCCCGGTATATGGCGATAGGCTCACTCCTTATTACATGGGACTCATATCATAAATAATGAAAAGTGGGTGTTACACTGTACAGTGGCATTAAGTGCCGTAATGTGCACCTCTGCCTACCCCTTCGGGGGTAAAAGGCGTGAAGTTATGTTATTGGTGGTACTTACTTTACTATATGTAGCGCGCGCCTAAACACCCGTGACACCTGAAAAGTCACAAGTACATTGTTATGTCCCTTACTAATATTATACGTAAGATATTAATAGTATTCGATTACTGGGGTTGTGTGTATGTGTGTATGTTTGTAGGTCAGTATGTTTGTTACTCAATCATGTCAAAACGGCTGAAGGGGTCGAGACAAAATTTGTAACAGGGATAGATTATGGTCTGAAATAACATATAGACTACTTTTTATCCCACAACAACGCGGGCAAAGCCGCTATCAGAAGCTTGTTTTAAATATAGTTTTAAAACAGTGTAGACACTAGTTAGGTAAATAATAGTAGCAAGTTCATAGATGTCAACTTAGGCCTACTGTCCATGTCGCGGAGAACCTAACGGGTTACCGGGGCTCCGGCTCGAAGCGCAGGCGAAGGAACGGGGTGGATTTTAGTCAGTAAGATAAAGATAAAAGATAAAGATAAAGATGTATTTATTTCTAAGTACATGGTACACTGAGATCTTACAATGACATAGAAACACATATACTACCATTTCTGGTGTAGAAATATTAAATAAGCTAAGTCCATGCAAATCTTAGACATTACAATAATCTTCATTTGATACAATTTATTCATTAAAAAAAAACAATAATACATTTTTAGTCCAAATTGTTATGTCAAAAAATAAATACCAAACAGAATTAAAAAAAAAGAAAATAGATGTCATAGTTACTGGTTCTAATGTAAAAATATATTTACATATTAATCATAATGTCAATATTTCTAATAGCATCAAATATTAATTACAAGGTCAAAAAGGATGATTTAAAAATTCGTTAACGGAGTAAAAACACATGTCCAGGAGCCAAGTAAACATTTTACATTTGAATTTATTCATTGGTAACATTTTCAATGCAGGTGGTAGTTTATTATAAATTTCACCCATACAAACGTCAAAATCAATTAAATAACTATTTTTACAACTTTTTATGCAGAACTTTGCAGGGACCGAACTCACTTCGTCGATCGATCGAATCGATTTTTTTGAAGAGTCTGACACTCCCTCCCGCCTCCCCCAGGCCGGAGCAGTCATTCGATGATTTTCCCCCCTTAAAAAAAGGCCTACTGTCCAAATGCATTTAACCTACAATTGACAACAGGCGTCGGCCATCTTACTTAGACAAAATGGAAACTGTCCACGAAGCAGCAAAGTTGCGTCACTCACTCCTCACATAAACCCGCCTATCGTCATTTGTAGGTTGCATGTATTCGTTAAATGCTGCGTTGCGAACACTAAGCCTTAATGGAAGACAGGAATAATGTCCACGTACTAAATGTACCGGTTTTCTAGCAAGGATCACGTTTACGTGTAACATGCAAAGCTGCAGGGAATCCGATCCCCGATATACAATGGATACATCAAGGGCGCGTAGTCAGTGAGAATTCATACGACATCGACTATGCAGATTTGATACTTAATGACGTGCAATTGGCTCAAAGTGGTGTCTATACTTGCGTGGCCAGTAACGAAGGTGGTACTCACGAGAAGAAGATCAAAATGGATGTACTTGGTGAGTCATATACTGATAGACTATAATATTACCTCTATATACTGTTAAGTCTTTTTTTTTTCTTTTAGTCAAAAATTCTATTGTAAGGGACATATGCCCCACGATATATTTTATCGGCTACATGTCAAGGTCAAGCGAAGCCTGCCGATTTCGCACGACATATTATAAGGCGACAACGCGCGCCTATTATGTCCACACCGACGTTGATGTTGCCAGACATTTCGTTTCGACCAAAGTCGTGCAACGTCACTCTACTTCACCCACTACACAGTATAACTGTGCCCATTAGCTGGCGCCACGTGTCGCAGGACATTTATCCTTAGCTTTATAGTTACCGGGTTTTTCAGATTCAGGGAATTGATTGATTCTATAATCTCGTGTACAGTGTACAAACTCTTTTCGTCAATTTGACTAACGCAACTGTCTATCGTCAGATTTGGAGATACAGAGTATTCATTTGTGATTTTTTTAACATTGACTTTTGTCACTTAAGTATTCATATATTTACGTAATTTTTTTTATAGAGCCACCAAAAATATTCCAAGAATTATTCCAAAATGCAAACGTAACATCGAATGAAGTTCACCTAGAAGTAATATCGGGCCAATCATTCTACCTCCACTGCCATCCTTATGGAAACCCACAGCCAGAAATCTACTGGTTCAAAGACGATTTACCATTAAAGTTTTTTGATGATGCTATGGTCTCTACGGACTTTGGAGAAGTGATTGTAGCAAAGAAAGCTATACAGGAACAGTCGGGAAATTACACTTGTGTCGCTAGAAATAAGGTCGGAAATACAAGCGTGGTTTATTTGGTCGATGTTTTGGGTAAGTGCTGGTACATTATTTTTCAAAGAATATGTTTTCTTTTTTGTTTTAGTGGTAAGGACTCTGTTTATCCGATATTGATTAGTCTTCACAGATCTTCTATTACGAATTTCGACCATAAGACATTTTTTGTCATTTCCCATTCACTGAACATCATCAACATATTCTACCATTGAACTCAATCTTCATCTGTTCAAATCCACCCATTTTACGACTATCATTCTTTAGAACTCTAATCTACCTTAGTCGTCTTTGGTTCTCCAACAAAATATCAGATTTGTTTTATTTTTTTTTGGAAATTGAGTAATTTTAGGTTGACAAAATTATTATATAATTTGCACTTTTTTGAAAAGTCTCTTGCATTTCAGTCCCTCCGCCGTCACCGAAAGAATCTACCAAAAAGGTGACAATTGGTTTTGCAAAGCCACTGGTGTTAACTTGTCCAGCAGTGGGCAGTCCTTCGCCCAACGTCATGTGGGTGAAGCATCCCTATTCAGAAATAAGTAGGAATGATCGAGTACACCTTACTGATGATAATTTTACTATGGTAAGTTAAATCTGACACTAAAATTAGTTTTAAAAATGCAACACTGATATTTAGGTTCTTTAAAATAAGGTTGGTTTTTTGAGCAAGCAAATGTTTACATTCGTATTATATTATACCTGTTTGGCTTTTGACCCTATATTTGCGGCGAATGAGGAAAATAAGACACATTAACATTCATAATACTAATAAAAGTGTTCTTAATCTTACCCACGTAGTGACAGCACAGTGAAATTAATTTGCCCTTGTTGTTCCCACGTGTATCTTAAAGATTCAATTACCTACACGCTAAACGCCGATTGTGGACATTAAGGCAAACTCCTCGTGTCTCTAACAGTGGATTTTCACATACTGATAATATCTTCAAATATCGTTGTACAGGTCATAAACAAAACAGAAGTGACGGACGGTGGTAAGTACTCCTGCATTATGACAAACAAAGTTGGTACTACAGAGGTTATATATGACGTCACAATACACAAACCACCGTCCATTGCTGGTAATGTTGGCAATAATCTTGTGGAAGGACACGTAGTCGCTTTGAAAAGAAGCATTGTATTGAAATGTGAAGCTGACGGACATCCAATGCCGAAGATTACATGGTTGAAGGTACCTTACCTATGTTCTTATTTTACTTCAGAATAAAGATATAAGTTTTTTGATGATGATGTAGACATAGACAAACACCAATTAGGCCCGAGTGAATAGGTTGCTTATGGGACGACGTGCTACATCGTAGACCGCATCATCGCTTACCACCAGGCGAGATAGTGGTCAAACGTCGCCCCATCAAATATAAAAAAAAAATAAAAAAAAAATTAACCAATCGTTATGCTTAAGATTCTCAGTCTTAATTAAAATGAAAAATATTCGTCCCATAAATCAGTCTCACGGGAAATTTTATCTTATGCTTGATGTTTACGGTCTTATTTTCAGGACACGCAAATACTAAGTGAGAGTTTAGCAAACATACAACGTGTTTTGGGGAACAGTTTGTTGGCTATATGGAGCGCTAACGTAAGAGACGCGGGACAATACATTTGTGTAGTGGAAAATGAAGCTGGTACTGCTCATCGAAGGTACAATGTTGCAATACAAGGTAAGCTAACACAAAGTTTTGAAGCCCAATATAATTTATCCCCAAGGCACGATCCCCAATCCATAAAAGGTAGGCATCGCTCAAGTAACTCCTCTAGGGTTGCCAGTGACCATGAGTGGCGTCGATCATTTACCCTCAGGCAAACCTTCTCCTCATTCGCCCCGTTATGCCATTAAAAAGTAGTGAATAATCCAAACTAAAACTCATCAAAATCGAAGTAGCAAATTCAACGTATGAAGGGGTGTTTCACGAGTTCTCGGAACTCATAATCAGACATAGACAGAGTCTAACAGTATCATGATAATTAAGTTCATAAGTGATGTTTAATATATATTCTAGTACCAGCAAAATGGAGTTCGTGGACACAATGGACTTTATGTAATGTAACCTGTGGATTAGGATACCAATTGAGATCGAGGTCTTGTCACTTTGTCGACGATAAAAATAGGACTATTGGTAAGTCACTCAAAGTTTTTGAAAATCTTCCGAAACTTAACAAAGCCGTTTGATGAACATAATCATGACGAAAAACAAAAATAATGAAAATTTGTCAAGTAAGGTTCATGTACATGTACTATTTCAATATTGTATGATCTATTTTCTTGAAATAATAATTAGTTCCAATTGCTTTTCTCAATGTCTTTTTATCATTCACGCAATTAATTTTGTATAGGGTGTTCCACAAGGTGCCATTTTGGGTCCAATGTAAAAAATAATGCCACATGTGTGCTAGTTCAGTTTTTATTAAATTTACATTTCAGACAGTTCTTCAAAATCAGAGAAAATAATTCTTGATCAAACCGCGTGTAGAGGCCCGACAGTCGATAAAAGGAGATGTCATATGCCTCCTTGCGATGTGAGTATATCGTTTATATATTTTTTGTTAATATGAGATAAAACCAACAAAAAAAAAACTAGGGAATTAATTACGACTCTCATAACATAATATGTAAATACACTAAGATAATAGTCTTTTTTTATAATAACATAACATAACATCACGCCTTTTATCCCCGAAGGGGTAGGCAGAGGTGCACATAGAAGTAACACCCACTTTTCACAATTTATGTTATGAGTCCCATGTAATAGGGGGTGAGCATATTGCCATATACCGGGCACATTTCCAGACTCCGTGCTACCCCTTGCCCGGCAGTCGCACTTGCGACCACTCGGCCAACGTTATTATATAAATTTTTTTTATAATATTAATGTTTTATAGTTGTTTAGACACCACTAACAAATGGTGAAGGAAAACATTGTGAGGAAATCTGGGCTTATAATTGAATTGCATTGAGCAAGCGTGGTGATTAATGCTTAAACCTTCTCCGTGCGAGAAGAGGCCTTTGGTCAGCAGTGGCCACTTATAGGTTGATGTGATGTTAAAGTTAAAAGTACAAAATATTGTAGGTGGACGAATCAAAGCCCCGCTGGTCGATGTGGTCCCAATGGTCGGAGTGTTCAGCAACGTGTGGAGTAGGGACTCAGGCGCGGACCCGACGGTGCAAGACTAAAGCCAAGTGCGAGGGAGATAATGTACAGGTAACAATATCCTTTTTATTTGAGTCGGCCTATAACGTATAGCAGGTTTTAAGTTTATTAATTAAAGTATGAGTTTATTCATTTTTTATGATAAGTTCTGTGTTATAGGAGATGATCGTGTTGCCATACACTGGATCCTGCTCCTGGTGTTTGTAATTCAATTTTCATATTTTTCATCTATATAATTTCATGTATGAAATTTACAGTATATTCCACATTTTTTTATTTGTTACTCAGTTAATTAGTTCGTTCAATAAGTACTAACAAATACGTTAACTTTCAGATAAAGAAGTGTCCGGACTTACCGCTGTGTAGTCCTGCTTTAAACCAAAACAATCTTAACGAAGTTATTGATACCAATAACAACAATGAGGACAACAGCGACTCTGTAAGTACAACATAGCAAAAATCATCAAATTATTTGGTAACATGGGATCACAGTTAGAGCATGATTTATTTTAAAAAGAGACGTTGTTATCCGTTCTTGACGACTTAGTGATAAGCAAGGCTTTTTAATTACTTCAATGAGGACTATCACGTATGAAGTCAATACTAAGGTCTTTCGATCCAATAGAAAAACAGTTAAATAGCTTGTGTCAAACTAATGGACATTAATTTTTTTTTATAGTATGATTGGACAAGCATTCTTGTAATGTAGATCAACGCCATCTGTGAACACAAAAACTAAGAACTAAAAATGTTTCAGGATTCTTACCTTCCAGATCTTACTTATGAAATACAACCAGAAACAATCAACTCATATTCCTCTCCGGACGTCGAAGAATTTTATAGCACATCAGGTAATTTTACTATCCTAGTCCTAGTATTAGTAGGAGGTAGATTAGTGAGGGAGAGCCATGCTTCGGCACGAATGGACCGTCTCGACCGGAGTGATACCCACAGCCTCGCAGAAGACCGACGAAAACAACGTTTGCGTTGTGTTTCGTCGTGTGAGTGAGGTTACTGGAGGCCCAATTTCAATAAATTTAACTTTTAATATTTTTATTGTTAAACTTTCCACAGATTAAAACGTCGTACTACGTCGTAGTAATTAGCTACGGCGTAGCCACGTAGCCAACTTTCATTCAAGCTATATTTTTTCTAAATCACAAAGTAATATGACCGTTATGCCACTGATATAAGATTGCTTTTCCAGGCTCACAAGCTACAACAGTTTTCTTCGATGTTAGCGTGACGGAGAATTTGGATCACAGTGATAGAGGCCCATGTGATCCTGGATATAGGCACAATGTTTCATATAATACTTGTGAAGGTATGCCGTATGCCGATGTATAATCTGTTTTCTTTTAACACATTTCACTACGTTTCACAACTTTTTATGTTATTATGGCTTTAAAAGTTTTTCAAGAGCTTATAAATTATTGTTATTATTTACAAAAGTACCTAATTACCTATTTCGAATGTAATATCTACAGTATTTTAGAGTTAGCTGCATTTTTGATTTTAAACGTAAACTCCTTACATTAAGGTTGATATTGATAATCGTCAGGCAAGTTTATTGTGTGTGCAGATATAGACGAGTGTCTGTTCGAGACGAACCAGTGTCACTCGACGCAGGTGTGTGTCAACACGGACGGCGCGTACCGGTGCGCCTGTACACCTGGGTACCTCGCACTGGCGGCCGGCCAGAGGTGTCTAGGTAACGACTATTCTTTACAATCATTTATTTAACCTGCAATGTATGTAGTACCTATAATTATATAGATATGTGTGTGGAGCATCTTGCAACTAAATTTTGAAGCAGATATCTTCAACCTGCTGCTGCTTCGTTGGTTGAGGGGTCGCAAGTGCAACTACTGGGCAAGGGGTCCCGAGTTCGATTCCCGGGTCGGGCAAAGTATTACTGGTTTTTTTTTTAATTCTCAGTAGTAACACGGAGTCTCGAATTGTGCCCGGTATATGGCAATAGGCTCACCCCCTATTCCATGGGACTCATAACATAAATAGTGAAAGTTGGTGTTACATTGTACAGTGGCATAACGTAACCTACCCTTTCGGGGATAAAAGGCGTGATGTTATATGTATATAGCTATCTTCAACCGATAGAGGTGAAATTTTGTATACACGTTAAGTTTACATGGTCATAAATGCTAAACTGCATAATAGATTGTTAGAAAATATAATTCTCAGTTTGTGATATAATACGGCGGCAAACGAGCAAACTGAGGCTTAGTATCAGTTTATTTTACGCTTGACAAGTTCGAAACGAGACCGCCTTCAGCGGTCTGATTGGTTGATTCATTGGAACTGGCTATTCAAACTCGTAATAAGCCCTCTGATGGTAAACAAATAGCGCACTCGGGGATATGGGGAATAGGGGATTCATGAAAGGGGGGGACAATTTTCCTAAACTACGTAGAATTTTACGTAACTAACGTAACAAAACAGTGTGTTGCTGATCATGTAGAAAATTTATTGATAAGGAATATATTTCTACTTATCAGGTGGCTGTGGTATGGTTGAGGTGCAAGCCCCGATCTAATCTTAACCTCACATACGTTTGTCTACTAAAGAATTAGCATGTATCACACCATAAAACAATTAACTTTTGGCAGTTTTAGTAAATAGACAACATCACTACTTCACTAGCACCATATCGGTAGCTTAAAAAGATGCCATTTATAAGTAGCCGTGATCCCGAAAATCGTGGTCGCAATTAATTTAAGCTCCTGTCTATGTCTATTTATATATGAAACAAAATAGAAGACACATTGTGTCTCGCGTAAACCTGTGGTCCGACACTTCACAGGTTAATCGAGTTTCACTTTCATGACATAAAACATTATCATTTTTACTCAGTAAATTTTTTTTGTTCTCAGATATAAACGAGTGCGAGTTGGAGACGGACGGGTGTTCGCACTCGTGCGTGAATACAGCGGGCGGGTACGCGTGCGCGTGTCCACGACATTTGCGTCTGCATATAGACAAACATCATTGTGTTAAACGTAATAATATTTTATTTTACCTTATGTTAATAAGTAGCCACTTCTCATCGTAGCGTGATGTTTTAGAGCCTTCCTTCCTCGATAAATACATTAATAGACTATCCAACACAAAAAGTAATATTTTGGGCGGGGAATGAAGCTTGTGATAAAACGAATACAACATGAGGAAATGTGTATACAGAAATATGTAGAGATAGAAAATAACCCATTGACTTTTGGATTATTGTAAGCTTTATTGGAATCGGCCAAAACGTAGCAAGGGTTGAGGCGTCATCTTATCTTATACTATATATAAAGCGGAAGAGTTTGTTTTTTTGTTTGTTTGTTTGAACGCGCTTGTCTCCGTAACTACAAGTATGATTTGAATAATTCTTTTTGTGTTGGATAACGCTTTTATCGAGGATGGCTGTAGGCTATAAAACATCACGCTACGATTAATAGGAGCTGGGCAGAGCATGTAAAACCGCGCGCAGGTAGCTAGTGTACACATAAATGTCCTACAGTCGGTGACGCGGTGTGTTAGATTGTTCCGTTCCCAACAAAAAGGTTGACCGGACCAATTGCTGACATACGTCATACTTATGAATGGGTGCCTTCTGCTGGGGCAGGTCGGGTCGGGAAGATGGGAATCTTGCTGGTGGGCTGAAACTAGTCGAGTTCCTCGTTAAATAATTACGTGAGAAAGCCGAAAAACATAATAATTCAATTAAGTACCAATTTATGTTAATTTAATTCAACTTTTTTACTTTTGTTTCAGCCGCGTTGTACCGAAGACCGCTCAGCGAGTTAGAGTCTGAATACCTGAGCACCACAATAGACTTTCCAACGAAATACATTAAAACTATAAGAAATACTAAATCTTGACAACTTCTATATGGTTTTCCTAGAAAATAATTAAAGATGAATTGAAATATAATTATCTGTAAGTAATTGATATACAATCAATGTATAAATATTATCAAAATTTTAAATTAACATTTGTGTTTAATAGACTCAAAGTCAAATACTTATTTCTTTTTTAAACGCCTGAGGCCTTAGTATGAGTATATTTTACGTAACTAATCGAAACGAGACCGCGTTCAGCGCTCTCATTGGCCGGCTCCAATGAAATAACCAATCGGAGCGCTGAACGCGGTCTCATTCTCGGTAGTCTGTTAGGAAAATTAAAGTTATGTATTTATTTAATACTACGGGGAAATTATTGTTAGGTGAGTATTGTTTTAAATTATTTTGGAAATAAAAGATCGAAATATTATTGTAATTAATGTTTTATTATTTCTACGTGCTATTACTGTGTGAATTGCGTAAGTAGGTACATACATATATGTATAACAGTATAACATTCTAGTTTATTTGAAAATTATTTGATTTCTACTTATTTTTTACATCCGTTCGACTTTCTGTTAGTTAATTATGTACTCTAATAAATAGATCATACGATTTCTACTTATATTAAACTACCTAAGTCAGATCCTTCATTTTATCTATACCTACGTATTTCGACCTAGAATTAAAGCCATTATTTAATAAGAGAAGTGCTACATCTGCATAGTCTATTTAGGTGGAAATAGAATTAACTTTAAGTATTTATAGAAAATAGACGCTTTAGTAAAACAACTACACAGATATACTGTGAACAACCATAATTTCAATGTGATTATACTATTAGGTAGGTCTTGACTTTGTCTATCTAATATAACTAAACCTATTCCTAAACAACGACTTACAACACTAATGGTAAATAGATATTCCTTATTATTACAGTAAATATAATTAAAATGTTCTTCTGTGTAAGAAAATACATCTCTACAAGTGTGTAAGTTGATAAAAATATATTTTGTCTAGTTGTCTACGTAGCGATGGGTGCGAGCCTCTCGTTTCCTATAATTTTCTTTATAGGTCCTCGCTTTGCGTCAAGTACTCGCTCGTCGTTCTTTCGGGCGATGTTTCTGGAACGTAAGGCCAATAAATATAAGAACGAATCAACACTGATCTGCAGTCCCATTTCTTCATCAAAAAAATAAAGTTAAATAAGTAAGTTTTTGATGGAAATGGTTGAACATAAAACGAAGAAAATATATTTGCGTGGATAAAATGAAACTGAAAATTTTTAACGTGATTTACGAATAATAAAATAGTAGTTTCAGGGAGCTACGATGGTTTCTGAGTCGGGATATCTCGGAGATGACTCCGACTCCAATTTAATAGGTACTTTAGGTTCAACACATTAAATGCCAGGGGGGTCACTGGTGAGCGACGTTACCGGAGGATTTGCCTTCAACAGTTTTTTAATGCAGCCAAACCCTTAAATATACAGCTATTTTATTTCGATATTGCCATGCAATACCTAGGATGTTTGTTTACATTGCCTGGCTATAGATTACACCAGGAATAAATGCAGGCTCCGTGACATTATATGCCGAGAATCAACACTAAATACAGAAATCTGAATATGGTGTCTCTAATTTTTCGAATAAAAAAGCTATTTTATCCCACTGCCCATTACCAACACTTTAGCACAACCCACATATACATAACCAAGATACTTTCGTTCGACGATATATTTAATTTGAAATATCTCGTGACGTCACTTTTGTGTACGTTTTATACTCAAAAGTGAAATTTAAGTATTGTTTTCTTAATAAAAAATACGTGACTAATATTTTTTCATTACCTAACTGACGGACTAGCTAATTAGACTTTTAATTTTCATACCCTGTCATCATCCCTATTGGATGATTTACCAGCTCAAAAAAAAAAGATACCTACTTACAATTTCACATGATACTTACTGCCAGTAGCTACTATTCTTCTGCAGTCGCATGATATTGTTCTGACATATCATCAACTCGTTCTGCAAATAAGTTCTTTGGTCGTTCACTCTCACGAACAACTAGAAAAGTAAGGATTACATTACTGAAATTAACCCATTTAAACGAAGTTACATACATAATCGATATGACCAACGCCAACGTACTACAGAGTCTGGGTATGGTACCTGTCTATTTAAAAACGGTACTTTCGATTAAATTCTATTTCATACCTACCTTAGACTCCGAGTCCAAACGCCACTCTTTGCTTCGCAGCGTACTTATTAAGTCTGTTTTCAGACGCTCAAACCTTTTCACTGTCCGCAACAGTTCAGCCTGGAAGTATTGTAAGTAATTATATAACCCAGGTGCTAGGCGATTCTGTAACTGTCAATTCGAACTTTCAAAGTGAGGTCGATCGCATTCTCGCCCTTCATTGGCCGCGATTATTCTCACAACCAATGACATACCGGACCGCAATGGAGTTCACTTGGATCTTTCGAATTGAAAGTTACAAAATAGCCCAGCTGATTTCGTTAAATTATGGGCAATAAGGGCCCAATACCTACACAAAGCCGACTTGACGTAATGTCCTTACTCTCGAATCCATTTCCGATTGATTGACATTGGTATTGTAAAATTTCATAAGTACCTACTCTTGAGACGTAACACTAGCGCTCACTACATCCGTATTGCATGGATATTGAATGAACTAAATGGTATTGAGCTTGGTTTTATATTCCGTACTGGATGCTATTTTAACAGCTACGATAGGGGTTGTATAGTTTTGACATTGAATAATTATTGAGATTTTATTGGATTGAAATTGCATTGACATAGAGATTGGTTTCAAGAGTAAGTACCCACTATGCTACTATTTTAGTCGATTCGGTTACGGCGTAAACGATTTTGGGACATTAGGATTTATAACATAAGGTGCATAACACGACAATATCACTTACCGGTGTCAGAAGGTCCAGGTTTATGTTGAGGTCGTCATGTTTCAATTTGCAGTCTGAAAAAAAAAACAGTTAGTTAACATCAATGTTTAGTGTTCTGTGTTCAAATTATATAGTTAGTCATTTCTTTGGAGTGAATCCGTGGCCTTTACACACTTATATAAGTAGGTAAACATTTACCATATGCATACGAAAATAATAATTATGAATTACCTACATATTATTATATACCTAAGTACTGCAGTAGCATTTGGCACAAGGTATAATGAAAAAGCTTACCGGCTCCACAAATCTTAGCCTTTTTGATCTTGTCTTTCAATGCTGGCAGTTGTTCCCTCAATGTTTCTATGGTGTCTTGATAAACCTTGTGTCTTGCGCTCTCTTTCATCAGGTCGTCATCATGGTCCCATGTATAATCGGTTTTGCGCAGTTCGTCTTGAACTAGTACTATCTGCTTCTCAAGTTCTCCATTTTGCCAAGCTGCTGATTCTCTATCAGGGAGATAATGAGAGGTACTTTTTTATTATTATTAAATGCTAGGTACATATACATGTATATAACCAGTACATAACCGAGGATTCAACATATGGGGGTCAAACAAATTTGTTCCGTGCGCCTTCAATTTTTGTCATAGCAAATTCGCTATAGTGTCCTATAGCGGTTGTTATTACAAAAAATTTTTTTAATCGTATAATGCAGCAATCAAATGGAAAATAAGGAAGTAATCTAGAGGTAGATATGCGCAACCTTGACCTAAGAGAATAAGGTCAACATTAAGTAGGTTAACATGAATAAGTTAATCAAGCAGGTAGGTACTTATCCGTCTATACTTGTCTTACATAAACTTATAGACACGTGTATTTCGTAATTAGTTACATCACTGGGATGCTAAAATATAATATTAAGACATAACTAATAAAAACCAAAAATCACTTACAACAACAGCATATCGTCATGGTGCTAACTACTTTCAAACTAGGTACATATAACTACAATTTAACTTGAATTTACTAACCGGCAGTTCTTTTCATGTTCCAATTCAGTTTTCAGACTTTCAATTTCACAATCGTTCATGATGGAATTTATTATTAAACTCTGTACCTAGTAATTATTATGCAGCCTGTGCTTGTAGTGAACACAGTGGTGCCTTTGGGCTTACGATTGATTAAACGCACGATGGCAACCCGTTATTAGAGAGATATTTGGTCCTTCAAACAGAAAATTTGTATTTTATTTCCATATTAGGTATACATCTGTAGCTAGGCGTTATTTGTCCTCTCACGAAATTGATTTAATTGCAACTAACGGTTGATTTGATACCTATACAGTATAATAATTCTCTGTCTTTAATAATAATAATAAATAGCTGAAACATGTACTAACTGAAACTAGAGTATGGTAGCAATAATAAAATAATTGAGATTTTTTATTAGCTGCGTGTTTATTAAACTGTGAAAAACTATAAATTATTTTTAACGTTACCGGAGACGTTACCGTTAACAAAAGACGGAACTAAACGTACTTTACGTCAAAATCCTCTGTACAAATGCCAACTTGACATTAAATGTCATTAATAAAAACAAATGATTTGAATTTTGAATTCAAACCGAAACGAAAGTTGAGTTTGGACGGAGATAATTAAAGTTTAATTAAAATGAGTTTGTTAAGTGCTGTTCTGCAAGAAGCCGATAAAGTTAGTATACAGGAATTGAAGAAAAATCGAGACCAAGTCTTACCACAAATAAAAGATCTAACCGAACGAGTGCAATTACTGTCGTGGGCATTACAACAAAATATTATCGATACATTCGTAAATTTTACCATAACAAAGAGTTTAGAGCAATTAAACTATTATAATCGGAAAACAAAAATACTTTCTGATCATTCCAAATGCAACGAAGACATAAAATCACTCCACGAAAGATATGAAGTAAGTGATGAAGAATTTAAAACTCATTGTGTGAAGTTAAACAAATCAATGAATATCTTCAAAGATTTATGCGTTATTGTTGATGGAAAACGCATTTTAGAGAAGGCAAATCATGAATTTGGCAGGTACAACTATAGTGATGCTATGATGGCAGTGAAACATTTGAAAATAGAATTGAAGAAACTAAAATTCGAGGGTAATATGGCAAAGGCTTTAACAGCTATCAATGCAGAGGCTGAAAATCAACTCGCCTTGTACACAGCCCAGCTAAGTATTGAATGGGAAGATATTTTTACATGGTCTGAGAAAAAAGGTCTTAAATTCTTAACATACTCTTTGTCTGTACAACAGAGTGACCCATTTTTGTTGAAAAAGATTTTGAATACTTTGTATGTAACGAAAAGAATGTATGCAGAACTAGGCTTGTTTTCACATTTCTTTATTAACAATTTACTTCACAATGTTATTAGACATAACTGTGATATATTCACTGAAGACCACACCGGGGCTATTGTTTTCAACATTAAGATAAATCTGGACGACCCAAACAAACCTAATTACCAAACAATCTTTAATAATTTGACTGCAATTTTTGAATTCTTGCACTCAACTTTAGGCACGCAGTTTGAAAGTGATTACAGCTTCATAGAAATATTTGCAGATACTATCCGTCAGAAATTTTTCAATAAAATAATTGAAGACTGCATTAGAATGAACTTACCATCTTGTGATAGTAGCTACCAAAACTATAAAAACATAGTAATTGAGTTGGACGCTTTCAACAAGTTTTTGATCGATTTAAAATTCGTAAAAGATGATGAATCACCTCTCGCCAAATACATAGATGACACTGAATGTGTGCTGTATAATAAGAAATGTGATAAATTACTTGCTGATGTGCGCATGCTGCTGAAAGAAAGCCTTTCTAGTGGTTTGATTGTTGTGGGCTCGGAAACCAATAACAACGAGAATGAATCCCTACTGGATGTTACTGATAATGGCATTGTATGGAACATAACAAAACCGCTATTTCTGCCTAAATGTGTGATCTCACATAATGCTAAAGCAGTAATGACATTAATCTTAGAACATTTGGAAGAGAGTGCAAAGTTACCAGAGAAATACAGTAAGCAACTGGTCAGTTATATAAAGGATATTGCCATTATGTACCAGAGCTTTGTTCCTAAGAAGTTTAAGATTAATTTGGAATGCTGTCCCGCTGATATTGGTAAGAACAATGTCACCTTACATTTTATAAATTATTTTACTAAGAATTATTTACCGCAACATCCTTCCAAAACTACAATCATGAAAAGAAGAAAGAAAGAGAAGTAGAAGAGAAGACATAAGAATTATTTATTTAAAATTCCGAAGCAGTATAGATTCATATATTTTTTTAATAAAATTCCTTCTTTTTAGCCCTGTTCTTCAACAATTGTTTCTACCTGGCACATGGTCTTCTTGGACCTCCTTGGTGTAACAGTCTTCCTAAGACTATGGCTGACCAGCTCAATGTGGTGCTGCTGGAGTGCATCCAAGATCTAAGAGTGCTGGGTCTTGAGAAGATATCCCTGTATCTTCAAAACCAGAAAAGCAACATCATGCATAGTATTGATGGCAATGGTAATTTCTTGGTTAATCATAATACAATTAAACTTCATCAATACACTACAGTGGCTTTATGGCCCAGAGGTTTAAGACGCCCGCTTCTCATGTGTAAGGGTGTTGGTTTGAAACCTACCAATAGCAAGTACCAATGTGACTATGTGTACTTTCTAAGATTATTCAGACACCACTGATAAATGGTGAAGGATATCACCGTGAGGAAACCTGAGCTTATAATTTTTAATTATGAGTTGGAAATCGTAAACCCACATTAAGCAAGCGTGGTGATTAATGATCAAACCTTTTCCGTGTGAGAAGAGGCTTTGCTCAGCAGTGGGCAATATAGGCTGTTGATGTGATGTATATTATGCAACAACTTTTGTTAAAGTTGTTTTGCATGTAGTGTCTACACTACCCGTTCTGGAATCGGTCACTGAGTTAGAAACATTTTCAACTTTATTAAAAAAGCATAAGGTTCAACATCTTAAAGGAATTTATGACTAGAATACTAAGTTTTGTCGTTATCAAGGTTTAGACGGGATTTAGTTTTGTTTTATGAATGTATTACTGTTAATTACAGGTGCCGAATGGACCCACGAGTCCTACGAGCAATTTGATTGCGCAATCAACAATGCCTTAGCGTTAATGAAAGATCTGAAGTCCTGTTGGCTTAACGTCCTACCCGCTCGTATGTATGAGATGTCCGTCTGCACTCTTGTGCAAGCATTGTGTCAGTCTATTCTAGACCGAGTGTTAGAAGACAGTAAACCAGTCACTGAAGAACTGGTTTACATGTTAGCTATGAGGGTTGAAAGTACGGCAGCTGAAATTTTTACGTTATTTGAGGTAAGCTCTTCTTCTTAATTCTGAGGCCTTAGTACAAGTTTGTTTTACGTTTAAAGTAATCGTAACGAGTACCTACGCGTTCGGCGCTGTGATTGGTTGGTTCATTGGCGCCGGCCAATCAGAGTGCCGAATGCGTACTCGTTTCGAATACTTTAAACGTAAATCAAACTCGTACTAAGGCCTCTGTACCTACGCTTTTCTGATAAAGTTAGCAGAGTTACACTCGCTAAGTGTATGATGTAGCACTAAAACAAAAGTTTTGTTTTCAAAAGTTATATTATCTCAGTACTAATCCCATGTATGTACTAAGGACATAATGCAAGGATCTCAAGAATACTTTGCTCGATCTGGGAATCGAATCGCAGATTACTGTACAGCTGTCACATGTTGATCACTCGATCAAAATCAATGAAGCAATCTCAATAGTGTCAATTTATGTTTAAGAAACCATACATAACATCACGCCTTTTATCCCCGAAGGGGTAGGCAGAGGTCAGAGGTGCACATTATACCACTGTACAATGTAACACCCACTTTTCACTATTTATGTTATGAGTCCCATGTAATAGGGGGTGAGCCTATTGCCATATAGGTACCGGGCACAATTCCAGACTCCGTGCTACTACTGAGAATTATTTAAAAACCCAGTAATACTTTGCCCGACCCGGGAATCGAACCCGAGACCCCTTGCCCGGCAGTTGCACTTGCGACCACTCGGTCAACAAGGCAGTCGACAACAACTGTTTATGAAAGATGTTGCTATTATAATAATAATTTTGTGACAACAGTATGTATTCAAGAACATAAGTACCTACCATTTAATCTAAATCACTTTGTTACAGGAGCCAATTGAATTCGACTTAAAAATAAATATTTGGTCGAAGTTCACAAAACTCCCGCAGTTGTTGAAGGCGCAGTTGTTGGAAGTGTCTGACTTATGGAATAAAGACAGGGATCAGTTCCAGGGCTATAGCTGTGAAGAAGTACGCCATATTGTGAAGATGAGGTTTCCCGATGATAAATATAGGCTTAAGATATTGAAAGAAATACAGTGATATGTTTATAAATAACTGTGTTTTCTTTTACTAACTCTGTTCTCTTTGAGGGTAGAGCGTTAATACAGCGTTAGGTACGTGATTGCATCGCAATTTAAAAATCTAAGATGCATATGACTACTAAATTCAATGTTACAGAACCTAAGTGTTGTCTTTTCCAAAAGAATGGTCTCTTGTGTCGTGGATGCGATTGTAAACCTACTATTTCATACATACATCACACCTACACCCGGATCCAGTGGCGAAACTACAGGGTGGCAACTTGGCAAAATGCCACGGGCTTCCAGCTAGAAGGGGGCCCCGTTCAGAGGTTTTCATTTGAACTTCTGGCCTGTTTTATTGGAAACCGCCCATCCGATAAATTTTCCATACGGGCCCCAAACGGTATAACACACCTCTGCCCAGAACATCAATTCCAGACAAAGTGTTGCCTACCTTAATAGTACCTACATAGATAACTCAATTATACGTTCATGATTAGGATTCTTTCATGAATGTGGGAGAGCCAGGCTTCGGCACCAACGGCCCGGTTCGACCGGTGTTAGGAGATAACTCCCTCGGTTAGGTATACGATCGACAGACTCCAAAAACTAACCCAGCGTGCATAGCTGAGTATAAAGTCGAGCCCAGATTTACCTACCGACAATTTGATTTACATGACCATAGTAGGTACGTTTTCTTAAGTGAGGGCTCAGATCCTTACTCTTATACATAAACTACTACCTATAACGAATAACTTTCGTTGAGGACTAAGAGTACCTAATCCATGATCGAGTTAGGTCAGATGAATCTGGAATGTCCCACATCTATTTTTTTTTTATTTATTTATTAATATCAGGCAACGAAGGCCCATATTAAAATACAATAATACTATAATATCTACTACAATTTTAACTTAAATTACTATAAATACAAAATGTACTTAAATAACAAATTTAAACACTAATTAAATTATCACTATGCAGTCTTTGCAATCTTTGAGAGTGGTTTGACCAGGTCTGACCATTGCCACTATTGAAACTCATTCGTGGTCGCTGGTCACTGGGAGCGGGACGGAGGTGGTTGACAACCAACCTAGTACCGAGTGCAGGGTATACTTACCGTCAAATAAAAAAGTAAACCTACCCAATATGCATTCAGTAGTACCTATCTCAGTAGTTTTAAAAAAAATCTCAGTAGTAGCACAGAATCTGGAATTGTGCCCGGTATATGGCAATAGGCTCACCCCCTATTACATGAAACTCGGAGTGAAAAGTGGGTGTTATATTGTACATTTTTTTTAAAAAAAAAAACGTTGCCCCACACTAGGATTATCTCCTGTGTCGTGGGTGCGTTTACAAACATACAAGTTCACATACACAGTGACACCCAGACCCGGAACAACAATTTGTGGATCACACAAAGTGTTGTTCCGTGCGGGATTCGAACCCGCGACACGTTGCACGGCAGCCGGTTGCCCAGCCACCGCACCAACCGTGCAGTCAAATGGCATTAAGTGCCGTAATATGCACCTCTACCTGCCTACCTCTTCGGGGATAAAAAGGCGTGATGTTATGTTATGTTAGTACCTATGGAGACGACTTGTTATAGCATGCATTGTGTAGAAATTTCGAGTACCTACATCGCTACAACGACCACTTATTGCGTGCTTTACTTATTTACATGGTTGCATATAGTCTACACACTCCACATTCGGTGCGTGCGGAAAAACGGAAGCAGGAAAATGCATAACAGATATTTCATCGCAAATATCCACAGTTGGATAACTGATATGGCAGGTAAACGTAATTTAAAATTAGACATAGGTAGGTACGTATTTAATGTAGGAACCAATGAACTCGGACGCATATGCCACAACTCCTATGTATTTTTTTTTAAGGGGGGAAAATCATCGAATGACTGCTCCCGCCTGGGTGAGGCGGGAGGGAGTGTCAGACTCTTACTGACTAAAAACCACCCCGTTCCTTCTCCTGCACGTCGAGTCGGAGCCCCGGTTACCCGTTAGGTTCTCCGCGACAACTCCTATGTATAGAGGTAGGTACACTTAAATGCCTGGAAACAAAGCAATAGGTACTAATAATTATAATATCTATACATAAATATAATAAAATTGTAGGAAAGTCGAAACTGTACATAGAATATTTTTTTAAAGAATACTCGAGGTGGATAAGTTTTTAAAATTTTTGTATGAACGTTGTTACTTTTAATTTTTCATGAATATTACTAAGAGGTCAGGTCAATATATTAGGCTACATATTATCACGATAATTATCACCTAAAGTGAAGGAGCTGTAAATCTTCACTATTCCACCAAGACCAAGTCGCGAGCACAGCTAGTTATCATCACAGACATATTAAATTATATCTATGTAGTTATCCCATAAAGGTGTGTCGTAATCGTAATACGCGTTGCACCGTGCGCGTGGGGCCTAAGAGGACCCGTTGCCCAAAGATGCAGATGATGGCCCACCGAAGAGGTTTTAATGAGTTACAAATGCCACACTCCCTCCCGTATTTCTCGCCAAAAAGCTAGATATATTTGAAGATACTGACTTCACGATAATTTCATACTTATTGTTTTTGTTAATAAATACGAAGCAAGCTAGTAACGCATGTTTTATATTTTTCTTAGAAAAAATGATTAAATACCAAGTCGAATTTTATTACTAAGCAAAATATTTGCTTAATTTGCTGTAGATACCTAATGTAGTCGCTGGACAGGGTACTTATATATAAATAAATTCTTACTTATATTTTTTTTTTAGTATTCGTCGGAATTTTTAGTCGTGTAGGTCGTAGGTATCTACGATTATTCGTATCATAAGAAGCCCAAGATTATACAGAAATAAGAAAATATTTCTATTTTTAACTGTTTTTCCAGTTTTCCGGTCTTCTATGACCTAGGGAGACCAATGATGTTGGCATCGGTAGAGAAAGTAATCGTCCTGTCCAGCCACCCATTACGCGAATGCTATATAAGTGAGTGCCGCTTCCTCGGACGTATCATTACGTTTATGTCTGCATCGGCCGCAGGCACCCACAATATGCAACACTTATCGGTAGGTAAACATAGATGCAATTAGAAATATGCGTTAGTCACGAACATAAAAATAAACAGTTTTGAAGTGAAAATAAAACGCGATAATTTTTTTCTGAAATCTCAAAATCTGAAACAACAAAACGTTACAGATATGGTATGAGTGACAGTTATTTTGGCGCGAAATCAGTGACGTGCGAATGTAATTCTTTCGATGAAAAAAATCTAGTGAAATCATAGTGAATTAAATAAGTTTGTGATTAGCGTGCAGTGTGCTATTAGTGATTAATATTAATATTGGAGTGTGGTAAAGTACAGTAGACTCATATTTTCTATACCTTCTGACTAATAATTAATTTTATTTATGTTTAATGAACATGACTGTAACGTGAAATTATTATTTTTTACGTCTTGTGCCTATATTTATTTATCTAAATCTCAAATACCTAGATTATATTATATTATTATTGGAATACACTAGATGTGATTTGGATATAAAACTTTTAGACTTTTACAAAAAATCTTCTGTTTCTCACTAGGAAGAGGACCTGTGCCAATAATTAATTATTGCGTAAACATTAATCGCTACCCTGTAGATACGTGAGCTTTTGTAAATCATTATGAGCAATTTCTCAACGCCTTATTGTTATAATAGGTAGGTAGGTACTAACGCCTTCAACTGCCGTGATTCTTTTTTGCCTAAAATGGAATTATACGGAAAGATAGATCGCGTGTTTACTTATCGCACGCATCGGCTAAGCTGATAGTAAAAACTAAACAAAAAATACTTATATAAAACATCGAGATAGGTTCATGCACTAATCATGTCTTACTACATATATTTTCTTTGTATTTACCAATTTCTTATCATTGGCACGAGTTTAAATTACAGACATTAATGGATGATTGACACCTTTTGTTTGAACTTCAAACATGTAACGATTAAAAATGTATCAGTAGTTACCCCTTACTTAGCTTCTGAATGTTTAAATTCGATCAGTCAAAACATCTAATCTAATTCAAAATAACTAAGTAATTAATATACTTAGGTAACTTTGTTATAAACGAAGTTTCTGTAGAATCATTTACTGAAATAACGTATTTTATTATTCATCGTAGCTTTATTTTTGTTATGTTAACTGAAAAGTTACATTTTGTTTCAGACGGCATTGCTGATCATTTCATTAGTGATCGTCGTCTATCAAGGAAGTGGCGTGACGGCACAAGATGACCTCATTGACGAGCCAATTGCTATAGAGACGAAGAACAGAGCCGTAACAATAATACACAACCCAAAGTACGTAGCGCAAACAAAACCCAATAACCAGTCATTGACGAAACCCGACTTATCTACTTATAAACCTGAACAAAGACCGCCAAGTAAACCGCCTAACATCCCTGATAAACTAGTGATACAAAATGTCAATGCCGATGTACCCTGGCCTAGGCACGGGCAGATACAAAAACTACCGCCTCGTCTCTATTCTAAACAACCTATGAAGCTGCAACATTCAGCAAATTCTATATACAAGTTTCCTAGAGTGATTCCGCTACCACCACATCATAGAGGTAGAGCTTATTATTTGAAGCCCAGCCGACCACTAGTGTATGCCGCCTCAACTGGCGGACCTATAGTTGTAAAGAGTCCTAAGTTCAGTTTGCCTGCCCAAGTGATCAATGGTATCCGAACGGACTCTGTCAAACCTCCGAAAATTAGTAATACGACGTCTTCAACGACTACTTCTACCACCGAGGCTACAACCACAACTACTGAAAAAGTTCTCCGGACGAAAAGGATATGGCCCAAACGTGAACAACACAAAGCAAACTCGACTTTATCACACAACACGACATTGACCAAAGACAACACGACTTTTACAAAAACAAACACTACTGACCAGCCAGACCGTGACACCTCAGAGAGCAAAACTCATCGAACTAGGTTTGCATACAGAAACACAACGATTGTAACAACGACTATCAAACCAGTTACGCCATCAACGCCACGGGTGTACCGCCCGGTCACAAGGAAACTAAAAGTAAAAACCACAACGCCATTACCACCGATTAACTTCACCAAACTCGAACCCAATGACTGGGTTCCAATAATGCCCTCACATTATCCAACTTTCAAGAAAGCACCACCGACATCAATCACTAAACGATCGGACTCATTTACTGCCCCACCCGCCGAATCACAAAGTAAGCAAATGATGTATTTACAATCTTTTGGGCTTGTCCCGATACCGAGTTCTCAAACTCCTTTCATGGCCAGAAAGAAAATGGTTTTTCTCAATCGAAATCGACAATTGAAACCGACTTATTCTGGTTACAGTGGGAAGCGGGGACATTCACCGACGCACTACACGTACGACCTAGAAAGCGATGGCAGCCACCGACACCCTCGAGTCGTCACCAAAATCAAACATCATCATCACCACCATCACCACAAATACATTAAAACAGTCGAAAAACCCATCAAAGTACCATACAAAGTTGAGGTTCCTAAGCCTTATCCAGTGCAAGTGGAGAAAAAGGTAGAAGTTCCAGTAGAGAAGGTAAAAGTGGTAGAGAAACCGGTGCCGTACCCAGTAACCGTAGAGAAAAAGGTGCCTTATCCGATAGGAATAAAAATACCACACCCTGTGCCAGTAAAAGTGGTGGAAAAGGAGTACGTACCGAGACCATATGCCGTAGTTCAACAGGTCCCAGTAGTGAAACACGTGCCAGTGAAAGTGGCAGTGCCAGTCCACGTGGAGAAAAGGGTACCGTATCCAGTAAAAGTCAATGTGCCAGTACCTGTGGATAGGCCCGTCCCTGTACCAGTAAAAGTAGAGAAGCAAGTACCGTACCCGGTACCGGTCAAAGTACTGGTCCCACAACCGTATCCAGTCGAAACGAAAGTGCCTTACCCAGTGGAAGTAAGGGTCAAAGAACCAGTTGAAGTAATAAAACACATTCCAGTTAAGGTGCCTTATCCTCAGCCGTATCCAGTAAAAGTACCGCAACCGTATCCAGTAACTGTTGAGAAAAAAGTGCCTTATCCAGTCGAAGTGGAGAAAAAAGTTCCAGTCCCAATAGAAGTACGTGTTCCTCATAAAGTAGAAGTGGAGAAACGAGTGCCGGTATATGTGCCAAGACCTTACCCTGTCGAAAAAAAAGTACCCTACCCAGTTAAAGTTCCGTATCCAGTTAGAGTACCATTCACGGTAAAAGTGCCAGTGAAGGTACCCGTGGAAGTGCCGGTTGTGTTCCACAACCCCTACCAATTGTTCGATGGTAATTCGTACAGTTCTCAGTATACAGAGAATTATGTGACTGACAACACACCTGTAATTTCAAGTACACCTCATCACACGGTAACCGTGCACGGTAACACGGGTTTCCATGGATTCCAGTCTCGGTCTGACACGGAGGAGACAACGACAACAACGACCCTAAGTAGTTAGTTAACGAACTTTAGTAAGTAGAATATTCCAAGTGTAACGGTATTGTTAGTTGCACGGTTGTTAATATTCCCACTAGAATGTTATGAGCAGGGAACCTTGTTACAATAAATTATTGTGGTACGTGTGTGGAAAACCAAATGTAAGTGGAGTAAATGAATGGTGCTGTGATAAATATATGTGTGTTATTCAAGTCTTCTAAAATATTCACCATATCAGATTTCGCAGAAAACTTTAATCTTAAGTATTAGATACTTTACGGAGCCTTAGAAGGCCTAACGGGTTGCCGAGGCTCCAGCACGAAGAGCAAGAGTAGGAACGAGGTGGCTTTTTGTCAGTAAGAGTCCTACACTTCCTGTCGCTAACCCAAGGTCGGAGAAGTCATTGGATGATTTTCCGCCCTCAAAAAAAGGTATTCGAAACTTTTTTCCTAACTCTATTGGGATCTAATATCAGTAAGTTTATTGATCTATCTTTTCACTGCAATAGGTGACTAGCACATGAGAATAACGTGACGCAATGTTAATGTTTCGCTGCAACGGTAGCCACAACAGATGACTGGGCTGATTATTATAAAACAGTTGACATGACATGACTTACATATGTTATTATTAATTGGGTATTTTGGGTAATGAGTACGTTATATTGTTATCATTTATGGCAACTGTTTTATAAGTATTATGACTTGTCCTTTACTTTAGGAACTCACCTGCGTAAACATTGTAGAAGGCTAGGTATATTCGTTTCAGTCTTCATCTATTTTTTCTGCCCTTATCCTAAGTTAAGTACCACTGGGTCTGTGCTATATGTATTCTTCTTTCATTTTGTAATGGGAATTCTGTCAGGCGATGCGGTAAATTATACGCTGTTACAAGTCACTCACCTTTGCAGTGAACGTTAACGTTTATCATTTCATTAATACACGCACGTGATCCTGATTTCACAATACTCTACGAAATACTAAAAGAAAATTCGTTGAATCTTTTAGAAAGAATTCAACGAATTTTAAAAGAAGGAATTTGTATCTACTGTGTGCGTTAATTATCTATGAAACATAAAACATTATCCAGAAAATGTGTATGCTCAACTAATGATCAATAGGTAAGTACTAAAAATATAGTCAAATAGAAACATGCCTTAGGGGCTTAGAAGAAAAAATATAATTAGGTACACTCGTATATAGAGGTAAATAAAATCTTACGTTATCTATATAATTTACCACAGATACAAGGGTAATTAATTAAAATAGTGTTTTGAGTACTAAGATTAATTACGGAAAAGGAAGTGAAGTACTAATCGAAAGTGAGTTCACACCGTTCACAGTTGAGTTGGCGCGCGAAAACATAAACGTCACATTATGGGTTCATTCAATAGAACGCAATATGGTCGATGTAAAACAAAGATTACTGTAAAAAATTTACGTCAATCATACTAAAATTATTGTAGCAAGACAGCTTTATTCGTATTTAACTTGCTATTTGAAATCGTAGATAAACATCCATATAAGTGAGTTCTTAGATAATAGATAGATAGATACTTACATACTTACTAAATAGTTGTCTGTGGGTTGAATACCTTTATACACCATTATCAATAGTTGAAACGAACGAAAATTTTGAACTTCCTTTTGTCTATAGGTAGGTACCTATTTTAATTTAACAGACTTTCGAAAAAGGAGGTTCTTAATTCGGCCGGTGTTTTTTTTATTGATGTATATAGCCTTTTTATCATCGAATACCTCCTCCCTACCAGAGTAAGGCCAGAGGGAGTTTCTGATTCTTACTGACTAAAAACCACCCTGTTCCTGCTCCTGTTTTGTGCCAGAGCCACGGTAACTTCTTGCGCATTTCTGCAGCTTGCAGTCGGTACCTAATATCGCTTCCTGATAAGTACTTCTTGTATTTTTAATCTATGCAACAGCATAAATATCGCGTGTAGGCGTTTCGGAAATAGTAAAATGGAACAAACGTTTTTTGAACAAGTAACAGCGTAATGTAAATATTTTACAGCGTGTTTTATTTCGTGACATGACAATAAAATTTATCACTTGATGGCACGGTTTGCGTTGACTGAAGTATGTAGCTGCTTCTCCTGCCATCGTGCATGGCATCAGTTCATTTCCAGAACGAGAAATTACCTAAGCATGATAATTCCGGTTTGTTTGTTTATTGTAATTTATGTACAAATATGACAACTACCTAAAGAAAAAACATTCTGTACCTATAGATGTGTGTGATGAAAAAATAGATGTAGGTAGGCACGTACCTACTTGGGGTTTTTTTTAAGGGGGAGAATCATCGAATGACTGCTCCCGCCTGGGTGAGGCGGAAGGGAGTGTCAGACTCTTACTGACTAAAAACCACCCCGTTCCTTCTCCTGCACGTCGAGCCGGAGCCCCGGTTACCCGTTAGGTTCTCCGCGACTACCTACTTGGGTAAATACCCAAGTATCTATATCTATTTATTATGAGATTTCGCAAAAAATAAGTCGATAATTTATCAGGAGAGATTGGTGACGGATTTAATTCCCTAGTTGCAGCAGACTTTTGATATTTGATATTTCAACTAAGATAAGAAACAATTTCGTATATAGAATCGAATATCCAAAAGTTGATGCATTCAATATTGCTCTTGCACATCATATCCTATTTGTAAGACCTGTTTCTATTTCTACTTATACTATTCAGTAAAATCAAAATAGGCTATCTCTACTGCTGGGGTCTGCCCATAGAACAGGAGTTGGAACAGGGTCTTTTTAGTTAGTAAGAGTCTGACACTACCTGTGATAATTTTCTATTCACACAAAAAGTCTGTCTATCTGTCTTACCACCATTTTTATTAATAAATATTAATTTATTTTACTTATTGGTTTACCAACAATTGTACACACTAGTTCTGTTTTAGGTAACATACTTTAATGTTACAATCATTTAAAGGTAAACACCACATGCTGAACACAGGTTGAATAAAAAAAAATTAGATACAATAAAAGAGTATTAAAACATTTAATTTCAAAATACAAAAAAATACTCTACAGTAATATCTCATAACAATTAAATTAGTATTGCAGCTCACTCATATAACTTACATTTGTTAAATGCATTTTTAGTTTATGTAAGAGATATACTCGGAGAAACTCGTCGCGCGGTTTTTGTGGTAGACATGTCTCAACAGTACATTACTTAGCTATTTATTAAAAAGTTACCACACATGGATGAAATACGAGGAGCGCTTCGCCAACTTGCACAGCATTAAAATACATATATCTCTTATAATTTAACATAACAATTAGGTTCTAATTCTTCTTTACTTGACTTTCACAAACTGCCATTCCAGTTCATAAACACCAACTGAAGTTTGGTTTTTCTCATCATAGTCCACCCATTCTTTTTCTGTCAGGTCCACATCTTCAAATGTTTTTCCTAGAATAGAACATGTTATCAAAAATAGTAGAATCCTTTTATGTTTATTTTTTTTTTATTTTAGAATCTTAATCACATTTTCGTTTCTTGGTGGTTGTTAAGTTTTTTTTTTACAGGGTATATCATCGAATTACTGCTCCCGCCTGGGTGAGGTGGGAGGAAGTGTCAGACTCTTACTGACTAAAAACCACCCCGTTCCTTCTCCTGCACGTCGAGCCGGAGTCCCGGTAACCCGTTAGGTTCTCCGCGACTCTGAATCGGCATCGGCCCTGTTGGGCCCCATCTGTGGTGGTCCGATGGCTCTTTGAGGCGAGCGCGGAACGCGACACGCCGTACGCTCGGGTCTGTTTCTGGTCGGACAGAGAGCCACCCATGCTCGCCGTCCGCAGGCCCGCGCTTACGGTGGCCGGAAATCGTCCTGCGATCCCCGACGCCCGGGTGGTTGTGGAGTAAACTGACTATTTGTGGTGTTTTATAAATTACTAGCTTTTACCCGCGGCTTCGCTCGCATGTGACCAATGTGACATATACCAATACACACAGCGCCATCTATACCAATACTTTTGTTTTCCCTCGGGAATATCAAATTTTTCCAGAATAAAAAGTATCCTATTATTTAATCCGGATTTCTAACTATACATCTTTAAAAATTCAAAGCAATCGGTTTAGTAGTTATGTCGTGAAAGCGGAACAAACAAACAAACTCACTTTCCGATTTATAATATTAGTAAGGATAGTTTGAAACCCTTGGTTTTTCAACTTATTTCACATAGGAAGGAAAAGTGATTGAAAGCAGGAGACAGACACAATTAATTTAGTATGAAATTTTTCCTAATAAAAAGTAACATAGAAGTCTCACCATCATCTTCGGCCACTGCCACCCATCCAGACTTGGGTTGGAAGTCCACTGGCTCTACACCACGGCAGTCAAATATGACTATAGTTTTAAACTTGCCCTCATCTTGGTTTGTTAGCTGACCTGAATTAGAACATGCAAGTAAATTAGTGAGGAAGTATTCTGTCACTTAAAACTTCTAGACATAAGATCATAGTCTGAAATAATATTATAACTAGCTTCTGCCCACGCCGTCCCTTGCATTGCCATGGGATAAAAAGTGGCCTATATGTTATTCCAGACCAGAAGGTATCAGTCTTTGAAATTTCACATTGATCTCTTCAGCCTTTTTGACGTGAAGACGTGACGACATACAAACTTTCGCATTTATAATATCAGTAAGAAGTAGAATGAAAAGACAAATATGTAACAAATAAGGTTATATGTTTAATATTTTTCTAGAACCTACCATTGCTGCCTTCAATAACATCCATGCTATTCTCCCTGGAGCATAGTTTACACTTTATTAATAAATTAGTTTCCGATCTGTTATGCTTCTGCGGTATCTTCTCGGCCTCCGTAAGGTCGTGGAACTTCTCGGTCACTTCCCCGCAACTTCCACACTTCAGTTTTAAGAACCATTGATAGTAAGGATGATTCGTATATAGTTTTTCGATGCATTCTAAGGTCGCTTTGATTTGCAGAGCTATTTTGACCATGTTTTCAATGTATTTTTGTCAGACAAGAGAACAATAACACAGGAGTCGATTAGAATTTAGTTGAATTTACTTCTAGACGTCAATGTCAAATGTCAACAACATACTACACAGCAAAACAAAACGTGAACTTCATTCTGTAACAAGCGGGGATTGGATTCTAATATTGAAACCTGTTGGTAGCGGTGAAGGTTACGCACGTGCTTTTGTCGTTCCTACGTTTTTTCTGTTAGTTTTAGTGTTTTTATCCATAGTGAACTGAATTGAAAACCTTTTAGTTCTGTGTTGTTGTGTTTTTAACTGTGTGTGTGTAATCTTTAATAAGGTATTGGTTGTTGTAAGTGAAGGTAACCACTTGTTCCCTCGTTAAGCTCCGAAATGGACGAGGAGAAACCACCTGACCCTCCTGATAAATCCCCCCAATATGAAACCGAATCAATCCTCACGATCATCCTTCCTCCCAACACCCCGGAATCTGAAACAATGGAGTTAGAAACCGCGAACAGCAGGAAACGACATGCCGGCTCCCCTCCTATCTCCCAGAATAATCCCCCAAAATTGGCTAAAAGTACTCACGGTAGACAGTGCTACACGGCCAGGGATAACCCCCCATATATGGTTTATGTATCCCTTAAGGATTCCCAGACGTCTGGAACCACGCTACACCCTGTTAAGTTTGGGATGTTTTTAATGAAACACAACATTAACAATGTTAAAATTGGTGGTGTCAAACGGCTGGGTAGGAATAGAGTATCGGTCGAGTTTGTGTCTCACCAGGATGCAAACAGTTTCTTAGTGAACGGTATGGTGGCTCAAAACTACGTGACCTCGATCCCACAATTTAATATTACTCGAATGGGCATTGTAAGGGACGTCCCTGTCGAGTGGACAGAGGACGAAATAATTGGTAATATCAGGGTTCCCGCCGGGTGTGGGGCTGTGATAAAAGCTAGGAGGATGAATCGAAGAGTTACATCTACAAATGGTACTGAATGGAAGCCTACGCAAACTGTAGTGCTAACTTTCGATGGTCAAACCCTACCCAAAAAGGTGTTCTGTTTTTATTCAGCACTGCCGGTGGAATTGTACTCATACCCTACCATACAGTGTTATAACTGTTGTCGTTTTGGGCACACCCGCACCCTTTGCCGCTCCAAGCCGCGTTGTTTCAGATGTGGCCAGGATCATCCAGGCGATGGATGTCAGATTTCAGCCGAGATTGCCCATTGTATCAACTGCAATGGCAATCACTTTGCTAACGACAAAGCTTGTCCTGAGTTGGGTCGCCAGAAGAGCATCAAAGCATTAATGGCGGAAAAATCAATCTCATATACGGAAGCAAGCCAAGTTTTCCCAACCGTTAAAAGGTCTTATGCTGAGGTCTCAAGATCAGCCAACCTTATAGATTCATCTCCCAACAAAACTCCATCCCAACAAAGAGTGTCCTACAAAAAAACAGTCCAACTCAAACCTAAATCACATGCGCCCCTCTCTCCTAGCTATGATAAGAAGGCCCATCGGGCCCTTATCCAAGACCACTCTTTCTCCCCATCTAAAAATGGTTGCGCTTTCCCTGTGGAATCCGGAACCAATACTCGTAGCTCCAAGTACATCCTAAATATAGTCTCTGATATGCTTATGGCAGTACTAGCAAACCCTGCCCAAAATATACCTGACCACGTCGCACACAAACTTTCTACAATTCTAGATTATATCTGTAACATTCCATCCTCTAACACTGCTTCAGTGGAACGTGAGGAGTACTCTTCCCAGGAAGAGTGACTTACTCCACTTGATAAATAAATTTAAACCATCGATTTGTGGCATTGCTGAGACATGGCTTCAACCGAATATTAATTTCGGGATCCCGTGTTTCAGCGTTGTCAGACATGACAGATCTGATGGTTATGGAGGGTGTGCTTTGTTAATTAATAACAAAGTGCCCTTCACCCAGATCCCTCTACCCTTCGTTGGCGATGACATAAATGTTGTCGCTGTTAAGGCTGAGGACATAAATGTTTTTGTATTTTATATTGCTCACCCTCATGTTGATCACATTATGTTAATTAAAAGTTTACTAACCTTGGTAAGTGGCCCATTGCTTATAATGGGTGACTTCAACTGCCACCACTATAGATGGGGATCAGATGTATGCGATAATGTAGGTATTGAATTAGTAGAGATGCTGGACGAACTCGAATTGTGTGTCATCAATGATGGCAGCCCTACTCGTAGGTCTGCATTTGGTCAAAGAAACAGCTGTGTGGACTTGACCTTCTGCTCGCCTGCTATGGCTGGCGTGCTTAATTGGAGTTGTTTGAATTTGACCTATGGTAGTGATCACTATCCTATCATAATTAAACACCTGTCAAAATCTATTCCAGATAAACCCCTTCCCCCCCTATTAAAATACCGTTTGAATGCAGCTGATTGGGATCTTTATTCAAAATTATTAGACCACCGTATCTCCTTCCTTTCACCAATTAATCCTGAGAATGCTTTGGAGTGTTTCTCAAAATTTTCGGACCTGATAGCCTCCACTGCTGAAGATTGCTTTCCGGTGAAAAACGCACCGAAAGGCAAAATCCCTTCTCCGCCATGGTGGGATAGTGAATGCACTGCCATGATAAGGGCCAGGAATGAGGCTGAAAAGACATATAACCAAGATATGAACCTGGAAAACCTCATAAATTTCAAACGAATTTTGGCTAAGTCAAGGAAATTGTTCAAAAAAAGAAGAGACAAGGGTGGCAAAGATTTTGTGGTTCTCTGAGCCCATCCACTCCAGTATCTACAGTTTGGCAGAGAGTGAAAAATTTCAGGAACTCCACCAAACCTCCCACTATCTCGATTTTACCCGAATCTCTAAGTAACAGATTTTTAAATAGTATTGCTCCAGTATATGTTCCCAGTGCAGACGAGTGCTGCCAGAGACCCTATGACGAAACACATGAACCGCTCGATTTGGAGTTCTCTTATGAAGAGCTCCAAACGGTACTCAACCATGTCAAGGACTCGGCACCAGGGATTGATGGGTTCCCTTACTCCTTCCTATCTAAGGCAGGAACTAAAACAAAACAATACTACCTTGACTTGGTCAATTTTTGCTTTACTTCAGGCTATATTCCTCCTACTTGGAAGGTTCAGGTTATCATGCCGCTGTTGAAAGCTGGCAAGGATCCTGGTGATCATAAATCCTACCGACCTATCGCTCTATCGTCCGTACTTATTAAAACTTTTGAACACCTCATTAAAAACCGCCTTGAATGGTTGGTTGAAAGCCGGAGGCAGCTTCCGGCGACTCAGTTTGGCTTCAGGAAAGGTCTGGGTACGGCTGACAGTGTGGGTGTCCTCACGTCAGCCATCCGACTGGCCCTTAGCAGGCAGGAGTCGCTGGTCGCGGTCTTCCTGGACATCTCAGCGGCCTATGATTCTGTCCTCTTACCCCTTCTCAGGCAGAAACTGCAAGAGCTGAGAATCCCGAGTGGGATTTGCCGAATTATAGGCTGTATCCTCTCCAATCGTACCCTCCAATTGAGAACTCCTGAGGATAACCCAGTACAGAGGTCCTCCTGGAAAGGTTTACCTCAGGGGTCAGTCCTTAGTCCTATCCTTTATAACATATATACCTATGACCTCCCCTCCTGTTTAAATTTTAACTGTAATGTCCTTCAGTACGCTGATGATATCGCATTAATGGTCACCAGCAACTCTATAACAGAGGCCGCTCACTCCATCAATGTCTCTTTGTCCTCATTAAACCAATGGCTTCTCAATCACGGGTTATCTTTAAGTGCCCCAAAAAGCTCGGCTGTCATTTTTACACGCAAACGACGCACTCCGGATCTTCGTATAGAGATGGACGGTCAGACTATCCCGATTAAAAGCAGCGCTAGATTTTTGGGAGTCCATCTCGACTCAAAGATGTCTGGGGTGGACCACATAAACACCGTAGTTGGTAGGTGTGAACGCTCAGTATCGATACTCAGAGCTCTGGCTGGGGTATGGTGGGGTGCTCACCCCTCGTCATTGAAGCTCATATACAATGCATTGGTCAGAAGTGTAATGGACTATTGTTGCTTCCTTATTGTACCTTGCAATAAGGAAGCATTAAAAAACTAGACTCCATTCAGACCAAATGCCTTAGAATAATTATTGGAGCTATGAAATCATCCCCCATAAACGCTCTTCAGGTTGAATGTGCGGAGCCTCCTCTCAACCTTCGAAGACAATACCTTGCAGACCGCTTCATCTCAAAAGTCCTCTCCCTCTCATCACATCCCCTTCTCCCTATCCTAGATCAAATCCACTGTTCCTACAGCTCCTCTTCTTACTGGAAAAATAAACCTGTCCCTCCCGTGATTGCTAGGTACAGGGAGCTTAAAAACCTCTCTGCACCCATAAGTCAATATCCTGTGCTCCCAGTGTTTTCTTCCGTATATGAGGTTATCCACTTTAGACCAAAGCTGATTTTAGGACTTGGCATTTCGAAATCCACCGTGAATGCTGCAGACGAGTTCAAACGTGCCTTGGACAAATACTGGAGAGGCTGGAATACTTTCTACACAGACGCGTCTAAATTATCCCGAATCGGATGTACAGGAGTGGCAGCGTACTTCCAAAATTCGAGGATCGCTCTCCTCTCCAAGTGTCCCCCGGAGGCATCAGTCTTCACGGGTGAATCTGCGGCAATTCTGGAATCACTCAAATTTATTAGAGCTCACAACCTCAAAAATTCCATAATTTTTTCTGATTCCCGAAGTAGCCTACAGTCCCTCAACCAAGATCAGCTCCATTCCAGAACCCATAGCAGTTTGGTTGTTGAGATAAAGGCGCTTCTTCTTTCCTGCTTCAATGATGGCCTAAACATCGAGATCGCCTGGATTCCTGGCCACTCTGGCATATGCGGTAACGAGTGTGCGGATTCCCTAGCCAAATTTGCGGCGTCGAACGACGTCGAACGTCAACACTACGTGGTGTACGGGTATGATGTACGTGCCGACACCAAACACAAGCTTTTTGAGTCATGGGCTGCAGTGTGGGTAGACACTTCCAAAAGTAAAGGAGCCTACTATGCAAGTGTCCAGCCCGGCATCCGGCGGAGGCCTTGGTTTTCCAAGTACCCTAAGCTCCCCCGCCACACTGTTTCATCCTTGTGCAGACTCAGACTCGGCCATTGTAGTAGCCCAGTCTTCCTCAACAAGATCCGTGTCCGCGATAGCTCGCTGTGTGAATGCGGCCTTGACGAGGGAACTGTAGACCATATATTTTTTTCGTGTCCTTTAAATTCCCAATCTTTTGACCTTTATAAAAAACTCCCCAGTATTCAAATCCCACTTCCAATTAATTTCCACCTCCTTTTAACTCACTTTTCCCCTAAATTAATCCATTGTTTATGTAGATTCATTAATGATAATGAGATTAAACTATGACGGTGACATTTATGTAAATGGTGTATATATCTGTGTGTCTGTATTGTGTACGTCCCCCCAACTATTTTCTCCACCCCTGTACTCATACAGTAAAATAGTTGGTAATGTTTATATGTTTACTAACCCAATTGTTTTGTCCTTTCAGCTACTAACTACTAAAAACTACCGCAAAGTTAACTTCGACGGCTCATTAATCTGCCGTCACCACCCGACACTGGCAGTATAGTCGACAACATCGTATTGGAGACTCGGTTGCCAAGGAAAAAGAAAAAAAAAAAAAAAAAAAACAAAACGTTGTGGTAATCTGTCAGTATCCGAACTTAGAATACGAGCCTTTTAGCATTATACGGTCACCATCCACTTTTCAAAAAAACTGTCTTTTATTAAGACTCAAAATTAATAAATACTGAGTTAATATTCGTTTTTGCTTGAGTAAAAACGGATAAATAACGGATTAATCGTATTTATTTATCGAAGAAATATAGCAACTCAAAGCTTCAGTGGTCAGTGGTGGCTTTAAATTATCTTGCATTTTAATCAAACAATTCACGTAGTAACTGCTGCCCGATTCATGATAACACTATTATGAAGATTAAAATAAAAACTGTTATTGTGTAATGACGATTTATTTTTTACATATGAATAATGAATAAATACGGTAGATATAGATATTCTATGGGCTATGAACTAGCGCAGGAAATTATTAAAGTCCATCATATTTAGATAATACTTATACCGAAATACATACAGTTTTTAACCATCTCAATCATTCAATACAAAACAGTGCACTTTCAAGTACTAATCAGTCCGTCCCATAACATTTTTTATAGCAATAGATTATAAATCTTTTGATCTAAATAATACATACCAACTTCTAGTATCTTCATCTCTCATAAAGTATAAAAATATGTGAAAAGAAATAATTTCCAAGCAAATTATTATAAGCTCATATCTAGAAGTATTATAGTTTTATTTCACGTAATTATGTCGAGGATCGTGTTTTTATGAGTACAGGTTTCATATTTTTGCTTCTTAACACTTTTCTTGGGTTACTGGTGACAAACTTTAGCGGAGGCATTATCTTCAACATTTTTTAATTGGCAGTTAAAAACTTATGATAGTTTTCTTTCATAATAATTGCCGCTCAATAAAGTTTATAATAGTTAGCTAGGCTAGAGAATTGTTTTTTTTTCTTGTTTACGATATTTATCCGCGGGACATAGGTACAATCCTGATGTTGTTGCCATGTGTGTCAGTATGGAGTGCGAGTCCCATCTCCTGCAGAACTTCGTTGTCTACTGGAGCTTGGAGCGTCACCTTTGAAATTACCTCCTGGAAAATTTATAACGAGTTAGAAGATGATGGATACTATTGTTTAGTTATTTTCATTACATTTTTACTTGTGTGGGTGTTATTTACAAATGGGGATCGAACCTGCTACACGTTGTGCGCCGCGCCGCACCGTCAGTATTAATTAGATATTTTTATTAGTAAGAATAATATCAGAAAATATCAAAATATTTTTGAACTTTTACAATCACTAAATTAAAGAAAAAATATACCGAACCTGATTTTCCGGGCAGTTCTCGCACAGGTTGCGAACAGCGAAGATAACCCACTGCATTATTACTGTATCATTTATAAGGAACATTAAAATTTGATTGAACAGATGTAGTACAATATTAATTTTAAAGTTTCAGTCGTTACTTTGGATCTACCCTACAGATTTCATTTTCAGAACATCCTGGTCCAGATCAGTTTAGTCGAAGGCCTGGAGAGCCCATTGATATTTTTAGTAACCAAAGGATAAAAATGAGACCCTGAGTAAGTCTCTTTCAGAGTAGAAGGAGAGAACGACTGCTAAGATGTTATAAAAGGATACAAGGATTGCGAGCGTCGATGTTACAGCAATCTAGAAGTACTGGTATCACTTCTAGCTCACGGATCTGCAAAGAGAACAATTTTTTACTAAAAGTGAAAGTCAGTCCGATTTCTTCAATAGATTTTCAACATTATTGCAAACGGATAAAGTCGAAAATCTCATGAAAATGCAGTTGCAGTTGACCTGCTGGGTTTAACGACATTTACTTACCAATTTCTTATTTTCCTGATTCTTCCAGCAAAGATTAGCCAGGGTCCGTACTAGAGCTGCCTTGAAACCAAAAGCCACATGACGTTCAACAGTTTCCACACACGTGATTGCTTTCTTCGGAGTAGTCATGTCGATCGCGCCTAACCTGCAATTTTAGACTCTCTTTATAACTAGTAGGTTTTAAACTCGTCTGGCTTAAAAAAGTATTTATAAGAGAAAACAAAATGCAAAGATGAGACCTAAAAGAAAATAACATGATCGTAACCGTACCTCGTTTTCGCGCTTTCAGGGGAATCAATCTTCACCGATGGCACTTTATTACTGGGAGCATCGTCGGATATCTTCACTTCTTTTACTGGTTCATTCTTCTTTTCCGCATTAGTCGTATCACCGCGAGTTTTCTCAGAAGAAATTCCAAGAATTTTCTGCAGCTGCTCACTAAGATCGAAATCCGTCGACAGATTCTGACTCTTCTTTATTTCTTTCGGAGTGTCCGGTGACTGTTTCTGTGAGTCCGATTCCGGTAAAGTCTCTGCTAACGGCGGGGATATTTCGCTCGGGGACGCTTTCACTTCGCTTTTCAATTCGTCTTTTGAAATGTGAATTTCCGTTGGAGGGTCGTTTGGCGAACTATCTTGAGATTCCGTTCTGCTTGTAGGCTGAAAACTGTCAAACCTAGGGCACTGTAAGGCTGCTGGAATCATTTCTGCTATGGTATTCATACTACCGTTAGGTGACGCTGCGTCTATGATTAAAGGAGGTTCGTTATCGTCCCCTATATCGATTTTATGTTCTAAACTAATTCTTCTTGTAGGCAGAGATATGCGATCATCCCCTTTTGGAACTGAACTACTTCTTTTGTAGGCTACTTTTGAGAGATCTGCATCAATTTTTATATTAGAGTTGGAGTTGCTCCTCCCATTTTTCGTTTCAGGAAATCCGTCTGTGAATTTCAATGATTGGATGTTATCTACGGCGTCAAACTTGTCCATGTACGAAGGGGTCTCGTTACATTCGAAATATTGCTCGCTGCTCTCCGACTCAGTGCATTCCGATGTTGTTTCGTTGCACGATAACATGTTGTCGGCTGAATCGTTTTTAGTTAGGGGATCTGGAAATTTTGGCAACAGATTAAGCAACAATGGAATGTTTATTGCATTATGTATATTCATGACGAGTTTCAAAATAACTGGTTATAGGTTTATTTTCAATGTCTAAATACACAAAATATACCTCTATATGCCAATTTTACGACCTTTTTGTGGGAGAACTTTACCTAAATGCTTTTTAGTAGAGTGCCTCTCACATACCGAAGCGCGAATAATTAATGAGTGGCCCATCTTAAATTTTACAAATACCTAATGACTTAGCATTCCATTATCTCACTACTCCGTGTGCGTAACGCCAACATCGATTAGTTTCAAATAAAATTAATTAAAAGGCGGTGTTTGTTGAGCCACGATTTGCAATTTCATGGTAAGTTGGTTGGTTGTATTATCATTAGAACCGTGAAGCAATATAATTTAAATGTTTATTTCACACATTTATCGAATACATAATACGATTAAATCATAGTTGTTAACTTTTTTATTATTATTTAAGCAATGCAATTTATAAATAAAAATATGCAACTATGCAATGTTTTTTATGACCTGCTTGACTGAACTAAGGAGATCTGTTACAAGTAATTTATCCTTTTTTGGTTAACAAATAAATTTATATATTTAAGTCATTTTAGAATAACATTCCTGATATAGACATCTTTGGTAGCTCAAAGCTTATTATTTCGATTTAAGTCCAGATGAAGAAAACAGATGTTTGATGGTAATGTGGACAGACAGACTGTCAGTCAGTCAGTGACAGACAGATGGAAAGATGAAATTCGATTAAGATATTTTATAGCTACTTACTCTCACAAGGACTGGAGACTTGTGCATTAGTTAAATGGTCGTTTTCGTCATCAATGAATGTCCTGCCTGTAGCTTCATACAACTTATTCAATGATGAAAAGAAATTACTACTCTCTTTACCCAGCTTATGAATTGCTCGAAGTAGAACTGAAAAATAAAGTGAAATTATTACTTGAAGACATGAATTTTATTCTTGTAAATACCAGTTGTTATTAAGTCCCATGTTATAAACATACTTATTTCTTATATTAAACTGTCAAACACCGAGCGGTCACCGGTGACCGCAACCTATTGTTCTTTAATTGTGTCTATAATGATGGTATTCAATGAGTTAAGTTATTATAGTCTACATAATATCACTGTGGATTTGGAAAATTGAAATGTTTAAAGAAATAGGACTGAAATAGACTGCCTCGTTTCCGAGTGGTCGCTAGTGCGACTGCCGGGCAAGGGGTCTCGGGTTCTATTCCCGGGTCGGGCAAAGTATTACTGGATTTTTTTTCAAAAATCTCAGTAGTAGCACGGAGTCTGGAAATGTGCCCGGTATATGGCAATAGGCTCACCCCCTATTATATGGGACTCGTAACATAAATAGTGAAAAGTGGGTGTTACTTCTGTGTGCACCTCTGCCTACCCCTTCGGGGATAAAAAGGCGTGATGTTATGTTATGTAAAGAAATAGGAATTGGTCTTTTTCAGAAGTTCAGTAGTTGAGTTGGTGACCAAACAATAAATCAACATCAGTATTGAAAGCATACCATAACAGCATTAGAGGTATTAATTAATTATGTTATGTAAAATACTTAAGTCTTGTAAAAGCCAGTGTAACACCCACTTTTCACTTTTTGTTTTGACTCCCATGTAATAGGGGGTGAGAGTATTGCCATATACCGGTCACAATTCCAGACTGTGTGCTACTACTAAGAATTTTTTAAAAACCCAGTAATTTGTCCGACCTCTTCCCAGTAGTCGCATTTGCGACCACTCGGCCAACGAGGCAGTCATAAATATAAACAAAAATTATTAACGGTTTTTCGGGAGTGTTCCGTTTACATCCTGTATGTCTGTAACTTTCTATTGTATGACAGATAACACTTAACTTACATGCACAATTAATAAATAAAGAACTGTCTGACTGTAAACAGTCCATATAAGTGTCCATACTGGATGCAGTGGCTATGATCTCTAACAAAAACACCACTTCCTGAGGCTCTATGGAGTTCACATACTTATCAACCGTCTTCAATATACAATCCGATTTACTTTTGAACTCATGTGCCATGAATTTTACAAAGTTCACAGATACATTAATGTCTTGAGATTCTGTTGACATTAGTATATTATACGCCAGGTTTAACACCAACATCCGACATTCAGGCTCCAACTTTGAATATAATTTCTCTATATATGTATTCTCAACACCAATCAAATATTCTATAATTAAATGTGGGTACTCAGTGTTGCCATTACTATACATATAAGCTAATGAATTCAACAACATCACATCATCTGGCAACACATTTGGTTGTCCTAATAATATATTATAAACAATCATGGCAGCTGCTGTAGCAATTTTGTCGTTAGATCCTACTAAACTGTTTGTAATATTGGTATCAAATTTATTCCAAATCATGATTTGGTTGAAAGGATTGTTCACAACTAAGTTTCCTAAAGTTTGCATGAGTACTGTCATGCATGATTCAAACTTCTTTTGCAGTTCTTCATTGACAATATCAACACTTGGATGTTGATATTCTGTGGCTAATATGAGCATAGAGTCTAGAATAGAGAGTTCTTTAGAGATGTAAGTTTGCATTTTAGTTCCCGCTGCAGCACAGGAGCGGACCAAGCGAAGACACTGCTCTGCAACTGCTAAAGTACTTCTATTGTATGAAGCTTGTTCAACATCAAGTCGCATTATGTGAAGAACCTCTGCTATGAGTCGTAATGTATATTCCGATGCCTTTTTCCTGAAATTTAAAATTTAAAAAATATATATATTTTGTTTTACTTGCAAAATATAATATCAATGACAATGTTATTGAGAGATTAAATGCGTATAAAATGAGGATCCTTAGCTGGTCTTAGATTACAGGAACTCGCACATTCCTGTAATGCGGTTATAGTTTTATTGGTATTCAAATAAGATATTTAGAACAGTTCAAAGTATTGAACCTGCCAAATTGATGTACAGAATTACAAACTCAATATATTATTTATGATTGTTTAAATACCAGTTCAATATTTGATTACTTACGGCCGTAATCGTCCAGTCTCGGCATCTCTGGAAAGTTGTGCTTCAGCACGTAACATTTCTTCCACAGCATCCCATTCTCCCGTTTCTAATTGGAAATTAATTAATTTAGCATCCAGCAATATCTCTTCTGCAAACCAAACGCTTTTATCGCGAGACATTTTCAAGAAATTCAATATATTTAAACAAATTAGTACGCAAAAAAGTATGACATATTTTGACAGTCTGACCGAATGACATGCTTTCGATTGACAGATTGAACAATGACAGCTGCGTTTAGAAATATAAAAATGATTAATTTTTCACGAAAAAATCATTGCATCGAAATCTATTAGGTACTATGATAAATAAATGATAAATACTATATAAATAAATATCACAGATTTTAACTACATGCGCTTATTTTATATGTTCCACCCTGCCTGTATAATGTTGAATATCACGAATAATCACGATACAGTAATTTGTTAAATTCTGTAGTTAACGTTGAGTACTCTAAGGCCTTACTTTACCCTATATGGCCTACACTACTACAAATCATATATAATTGCTTAGTAATTTCATGATATAACAAAAACAATTTTAAATATAAACGCTATCAGTCTCTACGAGAGTAGAATTTAGGAGAATTATATGACCACCCTGTGAGAGGTGATAGTCGCTTGCTCCCGCCCCCGCTTCACCGTCCGGTCGAACGAAGAAACGGCGAGAATGGCATTTGTGCGTGAAATTGTATCAGTTTTTATGTGAACAACTGCATATTTCTCACAGGAGCAGCTTCACCTTCCGACCTTTAGATCCCTGGTGTAATTATTCCTTCGGAGTGTTGTATTATGTGCAGTTTTAGAGAGTTTTGTGTCAAAGAATTTTAGTGGGACTGGTTCGGGGTGGTATCCCGTGGATTTTGTTTCATTGTGCTTAACAATAATGGTCAGACTTCCCGCTAACATCGTTGGAATTTAAAACATTCGGTGAGTCATCAAAATTTTGAGTTCTAACGTAAGATGTATTCAGGTAAAGCTAGTAAAATCTACATGTCTGTCTAAAAATACCCAGTAAACTAGCATTGTAGTTAAGTTCTATTCGGTGTCGTGTTTGTCAGGCTATTTATAATGAAATATATTTGTTTTCCCGACACTTCCGTGTATTCCATGGAATGCAAAACATAAATTTCGAAATAGTTACTTGTCTATTTTTACTAAAACGCCACTTAGCAACATGCTTTCGTAATGAAATTCGTGACCAAAAGATAGCTAACGTCTTTAGCTTTTTGGAATAAATATATCAAGCATCTAATTTACCATTTATTTGAGCATGTTACATAGGATCTTGTTTTATAGATGCATGTTTATAAAACAATAATTCACTATTTCCTGACACATTATCATTACAAACCAAACAGGCATTTGCAGTAATCAAATGAATGGATTTATGTTTTTATAAACAAAAATATTCAATGTATGGAAGTTTATTCAAAGTTCTTATCAAACTGTTATCATTTTATCTAATACCTTCAAGATATATGTAGGTAGATAGGGAGCAACACATAATAAATAATTAATGTTTCTACAAAAGAGGATGGATTGTTCACAATTATTTTTGACGAAAGTTCAATAACTAGCAAAAAGTTTTTGATTTTTCTTTTATTTATCTACCAAAAAGTTTTAATAGCAATACAAAAGTTAAATAGACTTGGTTATAGAGTACCTAATCTATAATTTGAGTGAGTAATATATTACTCAGCAGTCGTAGCTTCTAGAAAATATATTAATGTTATGTTACATATATGATGTATGATAATAAAAAATATAAACAGTATAATAAGAAGTCACAGACATGGAAAATACATATATGTATAAATTCAAATTCATTTATTCATTTGCATAATGATAAATCCATTTAAGTACTTCAAACTAAATTTTATAGAATACTGTAATATTGGACTGCCATTTGATAGGCTTGATTTCATGCAGTTGGCTGTAGTCAAATGTACATAACAATTGTGTATTTTAACTCGTCGAGTACCGTCATTATAGACACAATTATAGAACAATAGGTTGCGGTCACCGGTGACCTCTTGGTGTTTGACAGTTTAACAACAATAGCAGCAAAGTATATACCTACTTAAAAAGTATTTCTGGTAAACAATGAAAGACTTGTTGCATAATTGTAGCAAGATGAGTACAATACATGGCAAGTGCCTGAGAATGGGAGATTATGCTGATTTTGGGCGAGAGCCCTCTTTGTCACACATGTCTGTAGAGGTGTGTGTAAGGTAGCAGCAAAGCAATAAAATCATTGAATTAAAAGGATTGTTTATTCTTCTTGAATTCCTTGCCCATGACCAAATTTTTAGGAATACATTTGATGGGTACTTTGTATAATTATACAATGTTCCAATGTTCTTTTATAACTTGATAAAAGCCAGTTCTTGTTCTCCGAGGAGTTAGGTATCACTTCCTATGTAAGCATAACAATGAATGTTTGTTTCCATATTTGAATGGCATATGCACCTATTATTTGCAAGACTTTGAATATTGGTGACATGTACTTTCTTACTTTCTTAATTCATATTGTGGTACAAAGTACCTATAGTATTAATTATCTTCCTGTACACCAAATTATAATAATACCTATGTACTTATATTTTTGTTCTATGGCAATCAACTCTCCAATATGGTGTTGTCATATATTATATTATGTTTTTATAATAACTATTGTGAGACATACTAAATTAAGTAATATCGCACTGCGGCAACGTCATGCAGCTCATGAGGAAGAACCCCTCTGTGGTTTGAAGCTGGTAGAGCTTTTCTCAGTATATTCCTGTGAGTAACACTGGATTTTAGTTAATCTATATCATATATGTTTATTTAATTTCCAAGCACCTGTTTTGATAGTGTATCAAGACCACAGTCTGTAGTCAGTTGTGAGAGAAAAGGAAACATGTAGTAGGTATTTGAACTAAAGCTTAATTGAGATATTCTAACTCCATTTTAATTAGGATCTAAACAAATTCATCAATGCGTTGGCATGTGTTGGTTGCATAGAAAATATACTGTGTCTCTAATAATGTGCAAAACAATTTGTAAATGATTAAGTAGAAGAGCTCAATATATTATTATTATAAAATGTAACTTCCACTTATTTACGAATAAAAATGTCATGGAACACCCACAAAAAGTGGTATTTTTGAAAAAGGTTTAACTTTGCTAGTTCGGGTAATCGAACCCAACGACCTTGACCCTTGTTGTGCAGGCAGTCACACTACATGACCAATTGGGATAGTTTAATACTCATAAGGAACAACTTTGATAATCAGTGAGTCATTAATTGCTAAATTAATGACTAACAAATTATTTATATATTTTTTCCTTTTGTGGTAATTATTGATTTGATTATAAGATTGAAAAACTGATTACGCTTTTAATACATATGCCACATATTAAGTGCTCTATCCCCAAGCGGTCACCATTCTCCACTAACTCCATTACAGACCTTATTTCTGATGTTTAAAGACCACTTTTGTATGAACAAATTTTGGGTATGATACATTAACATATTAATGCAAAACTTTCTGGTTTTCTCATACCTAGTTAAAAGAAAGGAGTCACCATGCCTTGTTTTCATTAATTTTTTTGCTTACTAACAGAAATTATACTGAACTAGCTACTCCAATCTGGTTTCAACCGCTCTGCTCGGCTCCTATTTATCATAGCGAGATGTTTTAGGGCCTATAGTCTTCCTTGATTAATGGACTATCCAACACAAAAATAATTTTTCAAATTGGACCAGTAGTTTCTTAGATTGGCGCGTTCAAACGAATAAACAAACTAATCAGCTTTATATCTATACAGATAAATAACATTGGAGTGTCTGTTTGTAATATTAAAATAACCGCTTTTTACTACAATACACAGTAAAAAGTGATTACTTTGAATTAAATTAAATGAATATACATATGCTACACATACCAAAATGACACAATTTTTGTCTGTCTGTCAGATTGTACTGGCTAATTTTTGGAATGGCTGGACCGATTTTGCAAGACTTTTATTGGCTGGTAGCTGCTGTACTAAGGAGTAACATATGCTTTTATTATAAAAATCTTCAAAACAACAAGGAGGTTCTCGTTTTAACCTGTATGTATGTTTGTGCGCGAATATCTCGCAATTGGCTGTACCGATTTTGATGCGGTTTTCAGAAAAATGTTTGTTACACTTATGAGAAAGTTTTAATATATTAATTAACTGACTTCAAAAAAGAGGGGTTTGAAGTCGATTTTTTAAACGAATTATTATTATTATTTAGAAAGTTATTCAGTACAGGACCCGGTGTTAAATATTGCACACCTTTACAAAGACACAATCGGCCAAATCGCCGACTATACTTCTCATAATTATGGGACTAAAACTAGTGAAACATTCACCTGGAAATTAAAGAATATTCTAAAAGAAAAATACTTACAAATCATAATAATATCACACAAAAATGTTTCTCAAAAGTCAATGTGCAATATTTATTGCCGTGAACTGTAATGGTAGATCTATAGGTGTTGATAAAATAATAACAGTGTTTCTATTTTGTTTTCAGTGCCCAACCGGCATGGATGAGGGTTTACTTAACGACCTTCTCGAGTGCTCCGTTTGTTTGGAGCGACTCGACACTTCTTCCCGTGTCCTGCCATGCCAGCATACCTTCTGTCTCAAGTGTTTGAAGGTCAGTGCTAAACCTTCATGTATTATATCATTTACGTACGGTGACGAAACCTGAGCTAAACACTAGTCGAACGGGTTACCGGTGTTCCGGCTTGACTTGCAGGAGAAGGAACGGGGTGGTTTTTAGTCAGTAAGAGTCTGACACTCCCTCCCGCCTCACCTAGCCGGGAGCAGTCATTCGCTGATTTTCCTCCCTTAAAAAAAAACCTACATTAGGACTCACTGAAGAGATTTCAAACCTTTCTATCCTTAAAGCTCGGTACAGTTTTTGACGGACAACTCAAAAAGGAGGAGATTCCTAAACAAAACTACGAAAATTTAAGTAGGTCTATCTTGTACCGATAAGTAATATTTTGTTATGGGCTTGTGGCTCCGACTTATTAACTTTCAGTGAGTGTTGTTGGTAGGACTAGGTACTGAGTACAATGATAAATAACATTTTAAAAAAATTTTTAGTTTATGGTTTTTGAAGTCTGTTTTTTTTAACGTATTTTTTTTGGCAAATATAGTCGTTGTGGTTAGTTTGTTCCAAGATTGCGTCATAAAAACATATAACGTTTTATTACAAAGTCATATGTTCGGGAGCTCGTCCCGAATTGGGGCAACGTAATATAAACAAGCACTGCCGGTGTACGTGCATGTAAAGTCTGTTTAAAAAATCCGGTGAAGACGAGTTATTGTGACCTTCACATGGAGATCCGCGAAGCTTATAATATAACCATGCTAAATATACCATCATGAAAATATATTGATACTTGAAAGGAAGACTAGTCAATGAACATACTCTGATATTACGTTACTAGAAATTGAAAACGTCATGAGGTGTGAAATCCTGGTCAAAAGTACTGCTGCTGTAATACGTAGGTATCCGAATTATAACAGACAATTATTTTGAGGCTCATAATTTCTTCGTATATGTAGTCTAGTCTATGACACTCTTAACTCTTTATACACATAGCATCACGCCTTTTATCCCCGAAGGGGTAGGCAGATGTAGCATTACGGCACTTAATGCCACTGTACAATGTAACAACCACTTTTCACTGTTTATGTTATGAGTCCCATGGAATAGGGGGTGAGTCTGTTGCCATATACCGGGCACAATTCCAGACTCCGTGCTACTAGGTACTGAGATGTTTTTAAAAAAAACCAGTAATACTTTGCCCGACCCGAGACCCCTTGCCCGGCAGTCGCACTTACAACCACTCGGCCAACGAGGCAGTTTAAACTTTAAAATACTAGTATAAGTATTATTTTACTTCAATAAAGCAAACATAACTCTTTGTTATCCATCAGTTGGCTGTATTACCGTACACCGTACGTATACGTGTTCCCCTGTCCCCTACCCCGCTTCCTGTGGGACCCTGTCACAGTAAATAAGCAGTAGTTAGCTTGCCCTATCTAAACAGCCGGCCGAGTCTTTGACTCATGCTTGAATCATTCATTCCGTATGACGGTCCCGTCTCTATTTAATTGGTTGGTTTATGTCATAATATTTTTGTTGCACATACATTACTGTGCAATTCCGACAGCGAGAACTAACTTGTTTTTGGTTCATGTATCTTTTCTGTTATCTTACAAAAAAGAGAGAGTAAATATCATTTCATTTGTCGTATTTCTTCGTCGTTTAAAGTTATACCCATTTATTTACATTGTTGTAACATTAAGATCTTTGTTTAAAAATATGTATAGGCCGAGTGATGAGTGTTCCGTCTTCTTCATATTATTTGTTTACCTCAGTGGTCTACGCACAAACGATTGTATTAGACGTTAACATAATATTATAACATTGTCAAACTTACATTTAAGAACATAATAAATGTTTTATAGTATTGTATCCTCGACTATTCACGTAATGCTAGCTACCGGCAGCAGATAGTCAGTTAGTTATTACTATAACCCCCCACTCTGTCTGTTAATCTGAGATTAGTGTTTGTAAACATAACCACGTTGAAGTCATATTCAACACAGATAATAATTATTATGAGACAGTTCCAACTTGTGAATAAAAAGTTTCCAAACAATAGACTAGAGTCAACTATTATATTTTTACTTTTATTTATGTTATAGTGCATTCATACTGGCTATAGTGCAACAGTAACTTATGTCACACGGTTTTGTTATGTAATCATTAGGATGTATAATGTATATGTATGTACGTTTATAACAAGACATGCTGTCTAGAAAGTGGTTACCAGTTTTCGGCTTCGCACACGCAGCGTTCCAATTATAAATCAATTCGTGTTTTCGGCCATAATTATTTCAATGGACTGATATTCTCGCGCTTTGATATTTTGTTTTTTTTAAAGGAGTCTTATCCAGAAAAGGATTAAATAAGTATTTTTTATATTTTTTATCGATATTGTGTTTGTATAAAAATAGACACTCTGAGGTCATGTTGGTTGGTTTTGCTATAAATAGTTTGCTAGCTATTTGCAATGCGAAATATCTTGAACCCTTATCACCCTCCGGGCTAAAAGTGCATGCTTGCATTCAAACGTTTACCACAGACAACTAAGGACGGGTTCGACTCATGACCTTTCGATAGCCATTCTCCAGCCAACGCCTTAGTTAGTAATGGCAAAATTGTTATACTATAATATTGAATGGGAAGCTTTTGAAGGCTTTTCAAATGTTCGGGAGGAGTTCTCCATCGCTAGACGCGGCATAAATGTAAAATATTAATGAAACGTCTAAAAAATATGACGTTATGTGTAATTTGGAATTGCACCCATGTAGTCATTAATGCAAGAAGAAGTTGTACTTCTAAAAGTTCTAACCAAGTTCCTATAATAATATAGCACCTAGTATTATGACGCCATTGACACGACATTAGTAAATCTAGTCACTGTAACCAGTCGTTCATAAAACGTTAAAGTCCCGTTATTACGTGGAAGCCTCATCAATTTTAATAATATTAGTCACAGAATTCATGGAAAATGTTCAAAGAGCTAATAATTTGATCAAAAAGCATCCAGTAACAGACGAGACTTATTATAGGAGTTTGTATGTCAAGATTAAATAAGACGACCCGCCGCAATTGAGTGTGGCGCCTGGAAATGGGTATTATATTGTTCTATGTATTTTGTCTTAATGGTTGGATTTTATAATTCGCTTAAAACCGTCCAACTTTGCACTTCCATTATGGCAATGGGTCATTGAGTGATGATTGCATTGTCGTTGAAATGAACTGCAGATATTAAAGTTATTGTATCAATAATGCCTGACACGTTGGCCGAGTGGTCGCAAGTGCGACTGCCAGGTAAGGGGTCTCTGGTTCAATTCCCGGGTCGAGCAAAGTATTACTGGGTTTTAAAAAAAATCTCAGTTGTAGCACCGAGTCTGGAATTGTGCCCGGTATATGGCAATAGGCTCACCTCCTATTACATAGGATTCATAACATAAACAGTGAAAAGTGGGTGTTACTTCTGTGAGCACCTCTGCCTACCCCTTCCAGGATAAAAGGTGTGATTTTATGTTTTTATATATCAATAATGTGCTGCGTGAAATCACAATTAGTGAAGATTGATAAAGTCAATAAATTCTCGTGATAGATCTAATCTTAGCAATCTTCTGCAACTAAGACGATTGTAGACCAAATGCTGTTTGAATTTGATGAAGGACCATTGATGTGTTTGATTATCTATGTGTCTACTTAGATTAGTAGTCCAAAAAGATTTTTATCGATTTGCACTATTGTCCGAACACTCCGAACCTGCTTTATAATAATCATTCATGAATTTTTCCGCGGTAAGCTGTAGCCTTGATTAGGTATCCATTGCCGATTTTAGAAATAGTATCAAGGCAGTTTATTGCCTAATATTAAAGCGATGTTGCATTTGTTGAGCTTGCCAAACCAAGCTATGGGCAGCGTCCCAATGCATTTGTGTCTACTAAGGTCAAAATATTAGATGAATTAAAATATCTTTTAACACCTGTGTAGTGAATTAAAATATTACTTAATATATCTATGTATTATTTGATTATTTCCTATAGAAATACCTTAAAATCCACATTGCTGCATTATGTACTCATTACTCAAAACGATTCTTATTCTGCACTTCTATTCAAATAGAGGCCCTAGTACGTAAATCAAAATCGTACTAAGGCCTCGGTACCTACACTTCGTAGAAATAAAATGTCCTTGTATTGGAGATACAACTCGTAGAAATCGCTGTTTGAAAACCTATTTACAGAAATCCTCTGCATATTTAACAGTCGAGACTTGGTCGCTTTTATTTTATACTATCGTTTATCGTTCTTTGCGTGTATACGGACAACTTTCTCTACTTGATTCTGTAATCTCGCAACTTATGATGTCATTACTCGATAGTGATAAACGTTAAATCATATAATATTGAATGTTATCATTTTGTCCCATTTTTTCAAACGTCCTCCACTTGTCTGTGTGTTTTGTATCCGGTGTCACTGTGTAAATGTCTGCTCCATTCGTTTTTATGTTATGTTTCGTATCTTTCTGCAAATCCTCGATTATTTACGTAGCTATGTATGTATATCCATAACCATTGTTTCATTGATTCAGTTGAACGTTCATCAGTTCTTGTAATGTAGAAAATAGTTATTAGAAGGATTATCCTCCTTTTCACTGACAAAATTAGATGTAGGGCACTCGCTTGCAAATATAAAAATGCGTTAAAATTGCACTCATCCAATCGAAGAAACCTTACCCTGTTATGCTAGCGACCTCGATATATCAATACATTTAAGTTGTATTGAAGTCCTATCACGGCTATCAGTAACAAAGTTGATTAGTCACACAAAACAGCGTCTTTTCACTTAAAACTTAAGATTCTAATTTGATTATTATAAGCAAGTCAGAATCAAACAGTTTGTCTAACGATTTTGACCCATTTAATGCAAAATCAATATTTGTAAAAGTAACGAGACTATGAATAGTTCAGTGGCAACATGTCTAGAAATGGTATTGATCACTAATCGTCCCACTTACGGACGTGGCAGTGGGTTGTTCGGCCACGTACATTACAGGCGGCCCCGGGGTATAAATAGATGGTTGCCCCGTTTCTGGCGTGTATTAATGTCTAGGGCTCTTAATTGTTTATTTATATTTACAAAAAGAACCTTACTTATTTGTGGATACCCAAGTTTGAGGGGCGATGGAGACGAGACGAGACGAACTGTACTATCTTCATTTTCTCACTGAAACTGTTTGAAGATTTCAGTTTCGTGTCGTCAAACATAAGCCTTGCTCTTCAAGTAATTTCAGTTTGCGTGCTTCTAAACGAAATAAAAGGGAAAATAGTGAAATGAATGTAATGTAATTTATTACTTTGAAATGACATGGACATTGAGTCTATCTTTGTCTTGCAGAAGCGCGCCGTTAGAGCTATATACAACCTAGGTCGTCGCGAATCTCTCAGAGAAAGGTTTAGGGAGATCAATATTATGACCGTTCCATGTCAATTTATTTATGAAAATATTATGTATGTTAGGAAAAACCTACATTTATTTAGTAAAGTGTCTGACAGACACAATTATGAAACTAGACATAAGAATAGATTAAGTCCGCCGTTTTTTAGATTGTCAAAAGTACATAAGTCGTTCATGGGAATCGGTGTTAAATGTTATAACAAAATCCCCCAAGAAATACTGCATCTAAATGAAAGAAAATTTAAACTATGTATTAAAAAAACGTTATGTACACAAGCATATATAATAATAATAATAAAAGCCTTTATTAACAATCTCAGAGTTACATTTATCTTAATTTTACAACTAACTATGTATTACTAATAAACGTTTTCGAATGCAACTTATAATGAATTTTAATGTGTTTGTGTTAGACACCGGTTACGTGATTGTCTTGCCCTTTGGCATAGGCCTCCCCAAGTCCTCTCCATATTTCTCTATCTCTTGCTGTCCTCATCCAACATGGCCCCGCAACCGCCTTGATATCATCTTCCCATCTTCGATACTGTCTGCCTTTCCTTCTATTTCTGTATCTGGGACACCATTCTGTCACTTCTTTCGTCCATTTTTCTATTCTACTTCTAGTAAGGTGTCCTGCCCATTTCCATTTGAGTTGCTTTATTTGGTGTGTGATATCAATAATCTTGGTCTGTTTTCTGATTGTTTTCAGTCTTATTCTATCTTTTGTTTTTAAGTTTAATATGCTTCTCTCCATTTTGTGTTGGCAAATTTCTAGTGATTTGATGTTTTTCTTTGTACAGCTCCATGTCTGACATCCGTAGGTCATACTTGGTAGAATACATGTATTAAATATTTTCTTCTTTCCCTCGATAGGTATATCATTGTTTTTCATTATGTCTTTCAGTGTCCAATATCTCTTTCATCTCAAGTTTATCCTATTTTGCACTTCCTTTGTTGTTATGTCTTTTGGAGATATTATTTGGCCTAAGTATGTATATTCGTTTACGTATTCTAATTCAGCTGCATTTTTAGGTTTGATGGGGGTTTTTACACAATTTGTCATTAATTTTGTTTTACTGGTGTTTATTGTTAGTCCTACCTTTTCGCTTTCCTGTATAAGTTGATCAATAATGATCTAGAGGGTTTCTGAATTATCACCTATCAGTATAAGATCGTCTGCGAATCTGAGATGGTTCAATAAAACTCCATTCACATTTATACCATATTCTCTCCATTCCATTTGTCTAAATATATGTTCTAGGGTCGCTAGAAACAGTTTCGATGACAAGGGATCGCCTTACCTAACCCCTTTCTCAATGGGGAAGTATTCTCCCGCTTTTTCTGTTCTTACTTTAGCTTTCATATTTCTGTATATGTTCTTTATAATGTTAATGTATTTTTTGTGGACCCGTTGTGCGTTAAGGGCTTCTCATATTTTTTTATGTTTCAACGAATCGAATGCCTTGTTGTAATCTATAAATGCTAGGTAGTAGTTTATTCTATATTCATTGCATTTCTGAATTATTTGTTTGATGGTATGGATGTGGTCGATGGTTGAGAAACCACTCCGGAACCCTGCCTGTTCTTTTGGCTGATTTTCGTCTATAGTTTTCGTTATTCGATCAAGAATTATTTTTGAAAAAATTTTGTATACATTGGACATTAATGAAATTGGCCTGTAGTTCGATATGTCGTCTGTACTTCCTTTTTTGTGGAGCAAAATTATTGTAGATGTTGTCCACTGGAGAGGTATATATTCGGTACTTACACGTACACAAGCATACTACAAACTAAATGATTATATAGAGGATAAAAGTGCTTGGAGGCAGGCTGGTCCGGCTCCGCAGGATAATACATGAAACACAGTGATGTTCGATGAATTCTATTTGTGTAATAATATAATCATGCTGCTTAAATATTTGTATAGTTTAAAACGTTGCACAATTTATTGTAAATGTGAGAGCCCTGTAATTAATTAAATCAAATTAGACTAGTAGATTGCATTTATGTCAGCTTGGAGTTGTCATGCTCACTCAAAGATCTCGTTGGCGGTGGCACGTGCATTGGATCGCTCGATTCCCTACAAAATGGTTGAGTTGGGCGGTGCTAGGTTTCGCCAAATGTTCGTGAACGGGCACCGTCGATTGGAACTGGTCAGCTCCAGACTGTATATTTTATTTTATTATCCTCAAGGTTATTTTCTTTTTCAGTCTTTCTGACTGGATTTAGGTGTTGCATTGTTCTCACATAATCGAACCAATAAAACTATGTAACTAGAGAATTGTATTGTAAACCTGATTGAAAAAGAGTAATCTATGGAGTTTCTTGCTCGTTCTTCTCCATAGGAATCTACGCCTTGGAATGAGCAACTAGCTTCACTTATAAATTTTTGTTGTTTGACGTTCAAAAGTGCCATCCTGGTCTAATTGAAATAAATGATTTTGACTTTGACTTTGACTTTGACAGTTTTTATAAAGCGTAATTCTAAGAATATGGATGCTAAAAAAGGACTTTTTCGCGAAGTAATCTAGTATTCTGTTGTAAGTTATGTGTAGATTTAGTCAAAAAAGCACTCTCTTTAATTGATAACTAAAACGATGTGTGTAGAAGAAAAACAAAAGTCGTAACCAATTGAATCGTACTAAAATATCAGACGTAATTAATGAAATCGTTTATTTTCTCGTGTTTAATCTTATCTCCTAAAAATACCTATGTACTATAATTTAGTGCTTATGATAGGTATATAAGAGTGCGATAAGTACATTTTAATACTAAGAACAGCATTTATTGTAATACCCATATCATACAAAAAAACTAGCGGAGAATTTGAAAAATGCGATCTATCTTTGAGTGTCTGAATGTAGTTAAGTGCGATATCTTTCTTGTGATTCAGTTGTTAGTTTAATCAAAAACCTTGCTACTAGAAATACATTCAATTTGTATATAAATCTATCATTTGTTACAACATATTTTTTTTTTACCGAAAACCGGATAAACGTAAACTGTAATTAACTGTATGGTGTATCAAACCCATTTGTTTTGCTAGAATGAGACTCGACTAAAACCACAATGATACAGCAACCTTTTTTTAAAAACTTACATTATGTTGTCTGTGCCAAAGAGGTCATAATCTTTGGCAAATGGATGCATTTACGGAATATAGATACACTACAATTGGCTTTGGATTCCAAGATCTTCAACTGGAGGGCAGTTTAATTATAGTCAGCCAACAGGCAATTGGATTAAATGGACGGACACTCTGTCTACATACTCTACATAGATAACATGAGTACTGTGATATCAAATGTCCTGAATTTTGTAATGGGAATTGCGATTATATTTCTTAGTTCAAATACAATTTCTAAAGTATTTTAAACCAATCGTTTTACTTGTAGGTTTTTTTAAAGTTCTGCTAATGTACCGCAACATTCTTTCCTGCCACTCGATGCACATAAGTAGGTACCAACAAGTCGAATTTTTGTAGAAAGCGCTACTTACACAAATGTAAAACGCTAACGAATAGGTACTCTATATCCTGAATCCATGGTCATCAGCCATAGCTCCCGGATATCGTATTCGCAACGCCTCTAAAAACTATTTTGAACATAAGTTTATTAACTGCTATCTTTAACTATCATGTAAGAAGACTAATGTGTTAGTACAGGAAGTATTTTATCTTTCTATTTATCCGTATCATGAATATTATGCACGAGTTATTGTTCATCCGCAATACATTCTACCTTGACTTACTAAACTTGCTGTTGCCTATAATTGAATGATTAGATAAAATCGACGGATTTCTATGTTTTATTGTTTAGCCTTCAAATGCTTGCCTTAAATGACGAACCTACGTAAAACTTAACTTTCAATCGTAGGTAGTTTTTCTTTCTTAGTTTTTTAATCGTCGGTGGATCACCTGATGGGACAATCGGCGCAGCCTATGAACACCCGATACACCAGGAGCATTACAAATGCGTTACCGGCATTTTGAGGATTAGAAATTTGAAGATTGTTAGGGTTTCCGGAGGGGGGATAATTGGGTCTCTAGTCTTTAGTTACAGCACGAAAATCGCATATCATACAAAAAACAAGCCTGGAAAATTATCTGTCTCTACTTCTCTAGAAGTAATGGCATGAAACAAACTGTACTTAAGTACCTAACCTAGCTATAACCTAACCTAACTATACAATAATATTACTTATTCTATATAGATACATAACATAAATTCAAATATCTTTATGTCTGTAGTGAACACACCTGGTAGGTACCTACTACCCATCAAGTATAATCGGAAGTGCAGGGAGTGAATACTTATTTCTACCTTGAATCATTGCCTAGTAATTAGTATATCCAGCTGATAGACTATTTCACCTCTGACCAGCTCATTAGATCAACAGTAAACAATCAACAAATAACACATGAAGTCATAATACAAACAATGTCGTAAGTCGTAATGACTGCTCCAGACATAAGCTACCTAAATATCTTCTTAGCTGTAGACTATACTGGGTGCCTAGTGCGAGTTTCTGCAAGACAACCGGCTCCAATGAACCAACCAATCAGAATGCCAAGCACGAATATGTGACGTTATATTATCGAGCGCTTTCGGCGCTGTGATTGGTAGGTTCACTAGAGCCGGCCAATCAGAGTGCCGAACGCGCTCGATACTATTACGTTGCGAATGCGATAGTTATTCGTACTCTACTCTGAGCGCGAACGCGGTCTCGTTTCCATTAATTTAAACGTACATACTCGTACTAATAGCCCTCTGATTAGCCAGCTCGAATTAATTAGCTAACCAGAGGGCTAAACACGGTAACGTAAAAACGTCAACGTAAAAAACTCACACTACGCCCTCTGTATCTGTCACAATTCTATAAACTAAGTAGGTACTGCCAAAATGCAAAAATTATTATCAAAACACAACGCGATTCATAATATAAACAGACAGACATCTTTGAGATAAGATTTCAGTTCACGTGAACTGTAGATATGAGCTAATTTCAGTCCATTTGTAACTTTAGCGTAGGTTTTTAATGGTTCTTAAGTAGTCGTAACTGTGGAAAATATATCTTTCTACTTGTACTGGCACTATTATGTTGGTGCGTTCATATTAAACTTACACTGTTCTTGACCATTTTGGCAGGAACTACCTACGTTAATTAAGTGAGACACAATTCAGTCGCAAACACGAGCACATTAGCTAATTGTTTTGGTGACTCAACAAGCTTCTGCGAACAATTTTATGCTATTATTTTTCGTGAGAGTGGGTTAATCCATTTTGATAATACATTACAACAGGTTTTTTTAAAGTTTTCTGTGTTTGTACGTACAGTTCTCTACTTTGTGTATTAATTTGGTTGTTGGTTGTTTCAATTTTACCTCGTTGGTAGACACCATAGCAGACGCTCATGACTAATTACGTACCATTCTCTGATGAATAGGAGAAAGAAGTTTAATGAAGCAAACCCATAATATCAATTCTGTTTCAGCGCAGCAATGAAAGTATTTTACCTCTCTATCACCTTCTCTGCTTACTATATTTTACTTTACCGTCATTTAAACCTTCTCTCAGACATTCGTCATACCGAAAAGAAATTAACTAAAGCGGTTACCGTAAATCATAAAAAGTAAACTTTCATTATAATTTTAAAATTTCAGTTCTCATTTCAATAATGTGATGTTCATGAATGTTATTACTCGTTCTCAAGGGACAATATCCATTTAAAAACATTCTTTATTCTGTGATATTACTATGAGCTATGAGCATATATTTTAACTGGAGTTTTAGATTTCCTCTTTCGTCAAATTAACTACTTGTGAAAAGGTCGAAGTTCTACCAGCAATTCTAAACAAAATATGGTTTATTTATAATCATTTTAGTGATTCAGACCCAAAACAAAAAGAGAATTTGTATGTTGACCGGACTAATTATCAAGGGACCATGGTTTTTTTTAAATTACTGCTCCCGCCTGGGTGAGGCGGTAGGGAGTGTCAGACTCTTACTGACTAAAAACCACCCCGTTCCTTCTGATGCACGTCAAGCCGGAGCCCCGGTAACCCGTTAGGTTCACCGCGACAAGGTCCATGGTTAAAGAAAGTGAAATTATTAAAGAAAGAATTGGCTCAGGTTGTAGGAGTGTCTATCTATCAGTGGCCCAAGGGGTTACTGGTGCGTGCACTTAGTAATTTGTGCACCTGATGTAAATTAAGCGTGGGAACAGTCAGGACTCATAGACCTTGTTCACTTTATTGTCTCCTACGCAGATAGCCCAATAGATCGATATCTCTGTCTGTGTCCAGTATTGTATTCACTACATTTGGGTACTATAATGTTAAGTGATACAAATTGATATTTTTCAGTGTTTTTGAATCTGTATGAAAGAGAAGTCCTGTTTAGGAACCACTAAAAGCTTTGGTATATTTGGTATACAGGACAATCAACTTTCATGTTGTATTTAATGAGAATTACTTTGAACCACTTAAAGGAGATCGTCAGTTTGTTGGATACCACAATGATGGACAACTTGATCAAAACGTCAATCGTCAAGTTGTCCACATTTAGATTCGAGACTTTATCATACTAGCTCAAAGTTCACGATCATAAACTAGAATAGGTCCATCGCCTACGGGCTTTACTATGACAATTCATTTCCCTCAATTTATTGCCCCAACTAGCGTGGGATGATAAATGCCCTTCGTTTCTGTTGAGTCAAAATCAGGTTGCTACCAATTATTTGGTTACTATAAAGTAAACGGATCTAAACGCTGTGGACTTTTTATTTGCACTGAAGTAGAATTTCGCTATGAAAGTTGTCTTCGTCTTTTTATGAGCCAGTCAATGAATTTGGTCTAACTTAGAAGCCGTTCCAACAATTCTGTGTTGGGGTAGACAGTGTTTGATTTGTTGCCTGTATAAGGAACCAAAGAAACTGACGGTAGTTTCCACGAAACGTCTAAATTGAACATTTTAGCAATTCCAAAATAAACTAACAAAATTGTTTTATTTCATTTTAGGTGATTATAGAATCGCACAAAGAGTTACGATGTCCAGAATGCAGGGTGTTAGTGGAAGCGAAGGTGGAGGAGTTGCCTCCGAACGTACTCCTCATGAGGATCCTCGAAGGTATGAAGAACTCGGCTCCGAGGAAGTCGGCGACTGGACAACGGACATCAAGGGGCGGACATTCCCAGGTAAGATTAGATAATAATTGTTTAATGAACTACGTTTGAAAAAACCGACTGCTCGGTTAATTAATATACTAAAACCTTATAAGTGTAACAAACACATTTCTGAAAACTGCATCAAAATCGGTTCAGCCAATCGCGAGATAATCGCGCACAAACATACATACATACAGGTAAAACTGAGAACCTCTATTTCATTCAACTCGATCCCTTCAGCGTCTGCGGTCTGATTGGTTGGTTTATTGGAGCCGGCCAATCAGAGTGCCGAACGCGTAATCGTTTCGAATACTTTAAACGTACATCAAACTCGTACTAAGGCCTCTGATTGGTTGGTTCATGAGCCGGCCAATCACAACACAGAACGCGTACTCGTTACGATTACTTTAAACGAAAAAGAAAATCGTACTAAGGCCTCAGACCACCACAGATGCGGCCCAACAGGGCAGATGCCGATCCGGGTCGCGGAGAACATAACGGGTTACCGGGGCTCCGGCTCGACGTGCAGGAAAAGGAATGGGGTGGTTTTTAGTCAGTAAGAGTCTGACACTCCCTCCCGCTTCACCCAGGCGGGAGCAGTCATTCGATGATTTTCGCCCCTTAACAAAAAAACACAAATTTTCGCATTTATATGATTACTAAGATTTAACGTTGTTGATAATTTTGTTAACGTTTGTATTATATTGTTACAGGCGTTACAAGGTGTTCAGGGCGGCGGTAAGCAGTTACCGCCCCACGCAAGAGCCATGTACGACTATATATCCAAGGAGCCAGGGTAAGTTGACCTCATTCAACCAAAAATCGCGGGTTACTCACGTGAATATACTGAGAATAGCTCTATTAGTTTCGAACCACAGAGGAGTTCTTCCTCATGAGCAGCGTGCGCGGTCGCGACGATGTCGCGCAGCCTATTGATGAGGAAGAACCACTCTGTGGTTCCAAACTAGTAGAGCTTTTCTCAGTATATTCACGTAAGTAACCCGCGATTTTTGGTTGATTTAGTATGTCTCACGATAGTTATTATAAAAACACAGTTGACGTCATTGTTTAAATATCATACAATATTTCCTCATATTATGAACTAGCTTCTGCCATCGGCTTTGACTGCGTTACCGTGGGGATAAAAAGTAGTGTGTTATTCCAGACCATAATCATATCTACGTTCCATATTTTACCCCGATCCCATCAGCCGTTTTGACGTGATTGAGTTACACACAAACACACACATCTTTACAAACTTTCTCATTTATAATGTTAGTATTAGTAAGATGAATTTCATTGAGGGTAAGCAAATTGTACATACATGTTCTAATTATCATATCCTAAGTTTTTTTATGAAAGCACGTTAATTGAAATGGAAAACGCTAGTAATTACATTAACATAATTGCAAGTATAATTTCACACGCAAATCGTCAAGCTTATTCAGACAACAATATGTGAATGGAAACTTCGAACGAATATTTGTATTGCATGTACAATAGGGTAGATGACTAATTATTATTCTAATGTCCGTCTGGTAGACTATTTAAAAAACATATAATACGTGTTTTTGATTTTCTTACACACTTAACACATGAAACTCAAACCCGAAGCAACAATTTTGCACCTACCGCTTTAACATTCTGCACCACCCAATGGTCGACTGTCAGAAAATGCCTACGGCATTAAGTCCGCCAATTTCACTATATGTGCAATAAAGTTTTAATAAATAAATAAATAAACAACAACAATTTGTGGAACACACAAAGTGTTGTTCCGTGCGGGAATCGAACCCGCGACACGCTGCACGGCAGCCGGTTGCTCAGCCAACGCACCAACCGTGCAGACTTCAGACATTAAAATAAATAAATCTATTTTTATTAAAAAAAGTGATTCAGTAACAAAAGCAGTATTTTATATCCAATAGTATTAGTGAGTCACAATGCTTACTTAGTTAGGAAATAGTTATTAATTATTTATTTGTTTACTTTATGTTCAAGAATTTGTTGTGACGCTGACTGGTGATCAGAGTTCACGAATGACGTCTGAAAACTCCTCTGATAAAAGTGAATGCAAATAAATCAGTATTTTATAACTAAATACTGTTTTACAAAGTTGATATAAAGACTTGCATGCCATGTCAAGTTCTACATATTTTCTCTGTTTTACAGAAGGTTGGTCCTATATAATGATATACCAAAACCATTTTTACCTGTCACGATGTCGTAAATCATTTTCTAAGTCATAACAACAGACAACCGTATAATTACCATATTAGAGAACTAAGTTACCGTGACATCGCATGGTCAATGATCCATTCAAACCCTACAATGGCTTATTCGCAAATAAATAACTGTCAATTAGTTACTAGAATACTAAGTAGCCAGTCATTTGTTAGGGACCAGAAGTGCATGAGTCAATGAGAAAAAACTGCTGCCACTATAATAATAATAAACGCTACAGTTGATGTGATCGGCGGCTGTGAACTACTTATATTCAATTAGCAGTCGTTTTTGATGCATTATGTTGGTATGAGTCATGGGCTATCCGTTGTGTGCTTAGCATTAGCAATGTGCTACATCGTCATTCTAAACATGTGCACTGTGGTGTATATATGTGTATACACACAAGACGCTAACTTTATTTGTATGACCATATGCATGAATGTGATGAAAGCTAAAGAAATATGGAAGGATTGATGCACCAGGTGTTCCGATATACGATTAGTAGTTTATGTTAGCCTTAGAGACAAAATATGAGTTTAAGTTTGTATGTTTAAAGATTCCACTAAAATTGACTACCTCGTTGGCCGAGTGGTCGCAAGTACCACTGCCGGCAAGGCGTCATGGATTCGATTCCCGGGTTGGGCCAAGTAATACTAGTTATTTTTTTAATCTCACTAGTAGCACATAGTCTGGAATTGTGCCGGGAATATGGCAACAGACTCACCCCCTATTACATGGAACTCATACGATAAACAGTGAAAAGTGTATGTTACATTGTACAGTGGCATTGAGCTATGCCTATCCCTTCGGTCATTCCGAGCGTACGGCGCGTCGCGTTCCGCGCGCGCCTCAAAGAGCCATCAGACCACCACAGATGGGGCCCAATACGGCCGATGCCGATTCGGAGTCGCGGAGAACCTAACGGGTAACCGGGGCTCCGGCTCGACGTGCAGGAGAAGGAACGGGGTGGTTTTTAGTCAGTAAGAGTCTGACACTCCCTCCCGCCTCACCCAGGCGGGAGAAGTCATTCGATGATTTTACCCCTTAAAAAAAAAAAAAAAAAAAAATCCCTTCGGTCATAAAAGCCGTGATATTCTGATAACGACTAAAATTGAATATCATTTTGTTGACTCAAATCTGCATTAGAAGTCTGTATTTGAGTCTCATTATGTAATGTGACTTACTAAGTATCCTATTATAATATGTATATAATCTTATACTATTATATAAAGCGGAAGAGTTTGTTTTTTTTGTTTGTTTGTTTGAACGCGCTAATCTCCGTGACTACAAGTCTGATTTGAATAATTATTTTTGTGTTAGATAGCACATTTATCGAGGATGGCTATAGGCTATAAAATATCACACTACGACCAATAGGAGCTGAGCAAAGCGTGTGAAACCGCGCGGAAGTAGCTAGTATGTATTATAAATGCGGAAGTTGGTATGGTTGTTTGTTCGTTAGTCCTTCACGTCAAAATGGCAGTAGGGATCGGATGGAATTTGGAACAGAGGTAGATTATGGTTTGGAATAACACATGGGTTAACAGGAAAGCGGGCAAAGCCGCTGGCAGAAGCTAGGATTGTTATAAAAATCATGTGTCATTGCGATGGTACACAATACATCGTTTATCTATTTTTAGTGTACCTAGCTATTTAAGTGATAATCATTATAATGTTTTTTTTTATCGTTATAATAATATTATTTAATTTGTTTACAGGGACCTCTCGTTCAAGAAAGGTGAAACAATACTCATACAAAAGAAATTGGACATGTTCTGGTATCAAGGAGAATGTTCTGGAAGGACTGGCATGTTCCCACTGGCATATGTGCAGGTGAGTTGATTGAGATTAAAATAATATTACACGGTTGACTGTGACTGCATCGATGGATGCCGCGTAACGTGTTGATTGTTCGATTCCCTCACGGAACAACTCTTTGTGTGATCCGTAGATTGTTGTTCCGGGTCTGGGTGTCATGTGTATGTGAACTTGTATGCTTGTAAACGCACCCACGACACAGAAGAAAATCGTAGTGTGGGACAACGTTTAAAAAAAACAAACAACAAACAAAACAAAAATAAGTTACGTCAAACTCTATCGTTTCATGGGTGTGTTGAGAAACACATATTTTGACATGCACATCACACCTATACCCCGGTCTTCGGAGTCACGGAGAACCTAACGGGTAATCGGGGCTCCGGCTCGACGTGCAGGAGAAGGAACGGGGCGGTTTTTAGTCAGTAAGAGTCTGACACTCCCTCCCGTCTCACCCAGACAGGAGCAGTCATTCGATGATTTTCCACCCTTAAAAAAAATACCCCGTTCTTTCTTAAAAGCATCCTCTACATTTACGATGACCCAACAACGATTCTCGAACCGCCTGCGCAGCATGGGAGTTCTGGTAAAGGTCGCTTTTATCAGGAAGAGAACTTTGTTCAGAATTAGACGTCTTTTGGTTGATTACGATCGTCACGTCATATCATTTAAGGCAAAGATTAGGAATTAGGAGGGTAGGGGGGCCTTTGCCATAATATGGCACGACCATGGCGAAAAATTAAAGAAAAGTAAGAGCAACTTTGTGTATTCCACAAATTGCATTCATAATAAAGGAGAAAATGCAGTTAAAAGCCACAATATTTATAAAAGAAAAGGGTCATACTGTTGTAAAATTTCTTGTCTTTAACAGTTACAAGTTAAATTTCGACCATTTTGCTTTGATTAATGTGCATAAGTCAGCAAATAAAATAATTATAAAAAATACATTAAATAATCATATGTACGCCACATGCTTGCAAAAGAAAGTTACTGTTTGACATGTGGTTTAACTTTAAACTGTATTTAACCGACTTTAAAAAGAAAAAAAAGAGGTTCGAAGTTTGACTTGTATGTATGTGTTTGTGCGTGATTATCTCACGATTGGCTTAACCGATTTTGATACGGTTTTCAGAAAAGTGTTTGTTACACTTAGAATAAGGTTTTAGTATATTAATTAACTGACTTCAAAAGAAAATAGGAATTGAAGTCGATTTTTTAAATGTAGTTTATAGAAGAATAATTTTTATTATTAATTTAATTTAATGTAATAAATGTATACCAATGCTCATTTGTAATGATGGGGTTATGGTATTTGTAAGTAAAGTCACCTGGATAACTTTTTTTATTTAGAAAACAATGACTACTAAGACCTACTAAGATGATATGGATACACAGCTACTGAGTGACGAACAGTAGTATCATTTTTTTATCTTTTTCCTAAGAGAAAAACTTCTGCCCCATTATAGGATACAAAATTCAGTACCTACATACTACTATGAAGTAGCTAAACCGGTGTATCGGTGACTAAACTGCGATTTGAACCATCTATTGAGCAAACTCTCTTTTAAGGGGGAGACCTTTGTTTATTAGTGGCTGTATTACAACTGATAATGATTTATACGTAAGTCAAAGTTACAGACTGCCTCATTGGTCGATTGATCGCAAGAGCGACTCGTGCGGCAAGTGGTCTTGGGTTCGATTCCCAGGTCGGGCAAAGTACTACTGGTTTTTTTTAAAGATATCAGTTACTACTCCGTGCTGCTGCACGGAGTCTGGATTTGTGGCCGGTATATGGCAATAGGCTCACCCCCTATTACATGGGACTCGTAACATAAATAGTGAAAATTGGGTGTTACATTGTACAGTGGCATTAAGTGCCGTAATATGCACCTCTGACTATCCCTTCGGGATAATGTAATGCCTTCGCCATGATGTAATGTTATGTCAAAGTTACAATTTATAAAAGTTACTTTGTAATTTTTCAGGTTGTGGTACCTTTACCGGTGGCTACTGCACTATGCAAAGCGTTATACGACTTCCGAATGTCTGCACCTGACGAGGAAGGCTGTCTGGCTTTCGATAAAGGTAAATGAATAAAAAACTACTGCCACTCAAAAATCAACTAAAATTCTAATGGATTAGAGTGGAGTTTCATTTCGAAGTGTGTTTCTGTTTGATAAAGGCAATATATGTGGCATAGGCCGGCAAATGAACAGATTGATCACCTGATGCTAAGCAATCGACACAGTAATACCAGAACAATTTAAGTGTGTTGCAGGCCTTATGAGGATTCGGAATGGTGAGAGAATTGGGTATCCAGTAACCCCACTCAAACAAACCAACGTTTTTTTCACGTCGGTTTTCTGTGAGGCCGTGGTATCACTCCGGTCGAGCCGGCCCATTCGTGCCGAATCATGGTCAATCTCTCGCGTCATAATCAAAATCAACTATAATTATAAAAATAGATCAACTGCCTCGTTGGCCGAGTGGTCACAAGTGCGACTGCCGGGCTGGGGGTCTCAGGTTCGATTCCCGGATAGGGCAAAGTATTACTGGGTTTTTAAAAATTCTCAGTAGTAGCACGGAGTCTGGAACTATGCCCGGTTTATGGCAATAGGATCACCCCCTATTACATAGAACTCATAACATAATGTACACCTCTGCCTACTCCTTCGAGGATAAAAGGCGTGATGTTATAGTATAAATCAATATAGTATAGGATTTTGTTTATCCGTGATCTATTTGTAAGATTGTTTTAATTTTAAATGTTATAGGGGCGATAATAACCGTGCACCGTCGTGTGGACGACAATTGGGCGGAAGGCAGACTCGACCAACGTGTTGGTATCTTTCCCATCGCGTTCGTGGAACTAAACCAGGCAGCCAGGCAGCTTATGAACAGGTTCGAACTTTATCTGTACTCGTTCATACTTTTTTTTAAAACAGAAGTTGGTTTGTTTTAACGCTCTAATATCCTGAACAACTGGATCGAATTTGAATAATTATGTTTGTTACTATTGAATAGAATTTTGTTACGTGAGATTGTTGCGACACATGTTACAAGTCAACGGATGACGTCATAAAATCCTACATCGCACATGCGAAGTTTACATTCGAATTAACACGGATAGAAAATCACAACGAACAACTGTTGGGCAGTAAGCCCGCCAGGCACGATCACCTCGCCTGGTCGGAGGATCCTCCTTTTCCGATCTTAGGGAACTATACTCTCTGTTCCCTAAAAGATCATTCGTTTTATATTTTGGGAAAGTAGCCTGTTATTACAATGTGGTGGTAAATGGAAATTGAAAACGTACAAACATATAATGTTTTGACTTGTGGTTAAAGAGTTTGTTTTAACAAAGCAATCAGCAAATTAATTTGTTTTTTTTGTAGTGTGCCCCTAAACCGTCCCGTACCGCCCATACCGGAACAGGCGCGACCCTCGCACTCTGAACACAGGCACCATGTACAGCAGGTAACGTAATATATTGTACGAGATCTTCATACATCTTTAAGGTTATTCTCAAATCATTATTTGACAATAGAAACTGATTAAATCAACTATAGAATCCTTTTCACCAATTTTGTTCTGAATGTCATGCAAAAAGTTGTTATAATGTTCGTGAGACATACTAAATTAATTATTACATTTTCGGCTTACTCACGTAATAATTACTTAACCATGCTCATGAATATGAGCCTCTAGCATGCCTTGAAGCTAGTCGAGTTTCTCGTCAAATAATTACATGAATAAGCCAAAAATATAATAATTAAGTTGTTACAAATTGTAGGATTCATACTACATATTATTAATGAACAAGACAAATGAAGTGAAATGAGCGTCATTGAACGCTGTGTTTGTATTCCAGCAAGTCCCGGGGCGCTACCCGGCGATGTCTCTGTCGGCGCCGGCCGCGGGGCACGCCGCCTACCAGAACGTGGGCGCCATGTCGCAGTCCCAGCCCAACTACCACGCGCAGGTCGTCCTGCCGCAGCCACTCGCCCAGCACGCCAGGAACATCGTGGAGCCCACGCACACCAAGCACTCGCTCGATCTCATACAGTTCACCAACGTACACAACAAGTCCCACCAAGGAACCATGGGCATACAGAGTGTCTCTCGAATCGGAGAAAACTACGACAGACTACGAACGGTCAAATACGACAGCTATAACTCGACGCCCGTACACAAAGTGGACAATACCTACCAGAACGTAAGGACGCACGAACATTTTCCCGTCTCCGTAGCCAATTTCAACACTAGCAATGTTAGTTCTGATTCGAGTTCGAGTATGAACACGCCATCTTTCGGAGTAAGTTCAACGACCACTCCGAACACGAGTTCCGACACGAGCACTTGCGAGAGCGCTGAGCCGAGCCTTCCTAGTTCCCCTGACAATAACACCGAGCGAAATGCGACCGTCATTGCTGGCAATACGGCTCACATTCAGAACCAAAATCAGAATCTACCAGAGGAGGAAACTAACAACGACGAGTCTCTTAATACTTCTATGGGAGTGTTGAGTTTGAATGAAAGTTCAACAGCTACAAACACGTCTTTGAATGTCAGCTTGCCACCGTCAGAGAGTCCAAAATTGAATGCGTCTGGTACGAGTAATGCCTCTCAAACACAAGAAGATAATCAGGAAAGTGCACTCAATAATGATTCTTCAAGACTTGACGTGCCTTCGTCTAGTAAAAACCCGTTGCGTACTAATGTAGAAGCTTTTTTGAATTTTGGATTAGGACTACAAGCGGCTCTGTCGCCCTCTCACGGGAAAGATGGGAATTATATGGTAACCAGACCGCATAGAGATCATCACCATAAAGAAAGGGAGAAGAGGCACAGTTTGACGCCATCTACACATTTACAGGGAAATCATAATACTCAAAACAGGTGAGTCCCCTCTACCTACACTTCCTTGATTGAGAAAAACAAAGAACGATCATGTGAATGAAGTAATCACTTAACAGAATATGTTTATACCAGTTGTCTGATAATTCGTAAATACTGGTGCAGGCACTCTGCAGAGATCCTAGCGACCAGTTTGCTGGACGCGGGCCCCGAGGCGCGCAGCGAGCGACGCCGGCGCCGGTCGCGCAGCAACGAGCGCCCGCTGCCCGCCGCCTACGTCGCCATATACCCCTACAAACCACAGAAACCAGACGAACTCGAGCTTAAGAAAGGAGGTAATAATAATATTACACATTATTTATTGATTCGTTCGTACTTAAATATCGTGCCATCTCTGTCATTTAACATAGAATTAACAGTGACAGAACTATTCTTAAGCACGAGTTAAAATTGAGTGATGTTTGAGTAATTGGACATAAGTTTCATGCACTTAGCACAATAGGTGAATTTAGTAATAATAATAAAGTTTATTTATTCAGATAACTGAGATCCATCGAAATAATAATAAAGAAAGAACACAATATATAACTATACTTAGATACAATATTTTAACTGTCAAACACCGCGAGGACACCGGTGACCGCAACCTATTGTTCTTTAATTGTTGGGCTCGCTGCCATCGCAGCGGTAAGTCCCCTCTTTGAGGAGTGGCTTGAGAGACGCTACGGCGTCCTCACCTACCGCCTGACGCAGGTCCTCACCGGACATGGAAGTTTCGGGAGGTACCTGTGTCTGATGGGGCGGGAGGAAACGCCCGGGTGTCATCACTGCGAGGACCGCCCTGAGGACACGGTGGAACACACGGTGGGAGAATGCCCTGCGTGGGCTGAGCACCGCCGTGTCCTCAGGGAAGTGATCGGCGATGGCGACCTCTCGCGTCCGGGCCTAGTGCAGGCCATGATGCGGAGCGAGGGGGACTGGGATGCCGTCTCCTCCTTTTGCGAAGCAGTCATGCTAGCTAAGGAGGAGGCGGGACGCGTGAGGCAGCGAAGCGCTGCCTCCTCGCAACCCAGCCATCGCGAAGGACACACCGGGCGTCGGGGATCGCGAGACGATCTCCGGCCACCGTAAGCGCGGGCCTGCGGACGGCGAGCATGGGTGGCTCCCCGTCCGACCAGAAACAGACCCGAGCGTACGGCGCGTCGCGTTCCGCGCGCGCCTCAAAGAGCCATCAGACCACCACAGATGGGGCCCCATAGGGCCTTCGGAGTCGCGGAGAACCTAACGGGTAACCGGGGCTCCGGCTCGACGTGCAGGAGAAGGAACGGGGTGGTTTTTAGTCAGTAAGAGTCTGACACTCCCTCCCGCCTCACCCAGGCGGGAGCAGTCATTCGATGATTTTCCCCCCTTAAAAAAAAAAATTGTTCTTTAATTGTGTCTATAATGACGGTACTCGACGAGTTAATATGCAATAGTAATTTTCTTTTTCACTAATTTTCGCATCAATGGACAATCATGTCTATCGACTATATTAATGCATTAATTATTATTTTCGCGTCAGGTATCTACACGGTGACGGAGCGGTGCCGCGACGGTTGGTACAAAGGTTGCTCAGAACGATCGCAGCGCTGCGGCGTCTTCCCGGGGAACTACGTGGCGCCCGCCTCCAATCTGCGTACTAAACACGACAAGGTAACTGATCGTTCGTCGTATCAATAAAATGTTAATTGTAGTAACTTCTTATTATTTATTAATTTTATCAGCTTGCGATTGTACTACTGCTCAAAAAAGGCCTTTTCTTTTTTCTCACGGAAAAATATTAGCATTAGTCACCGCACTGGCTCAAAGCGGATTGGTGATTTCAAACTTATCTACGTAATTTAGAAAGTCTACGAATAACTTGTAAAATGTTATATTGGTACTTGTCAGGTCTCGAACCTTCTGGGCCACCACGATTTTCGTTATGAACATAATACATAACATCACGCCTTTTATCCCCGAAGAGGTAGGCAGAGGTGCACATTCTACCACAGTACAATGTAACACCCACTTTTCACTAGTTGTTATGAGTCCCATGTAATAGGGGGTGAGCCTATTGCCATATACCGGGCACATTTCCAGACTCCGTGCTACTACTGAGAATTTTAAAAAACCCAGTAATACTTTGCCCGACCCGGGAATCGAACCCGAGACCCCTTGCCCGGCAGTCGCACTTGCGACTACTCGGCCAACGAGGCAGTCGTTTCGTTATGAATTAAATAGAATAACGTCACTGATATACATAGTTTATTAGTATGTCTCGTGGAATAATGAGCGCGTATTGTTGTCCAGTCGCAGAGCGCCCCGCCGCCCAGCACGGTGGGCCCCACGAGTACAGGCCCTCCGACTGCAGGTCCCCCTAGTACGGGCCCCCCGAGTGCAGGCCCCCAGGCCCCCAGTGGCTCGGCCCCCGACGCACCGCCCCGCGCCAGAGACCCTGCACTGCTCATGGGTATGTTTACTTATGTAGTCCCTTACTACCAGGTGTGATACTGGTCAAACGTCGACACATTATATAAGAAATACAAGAAAAGAAAGTCAAGTTTTTGTTCAGTTTAGAAAAATATGTATTTCTTACAATTTAACCTTGTAATTCTTTTTTTTTATGGCACAATTATTTATGAATGATGATGATAGTAAGCAATGATTATGATAGTAAGCAATCGGCGTCGCCCGTGGACACCTGGAACACCAGAGGCGTTACAAGTGCGTTACCGGCCTTTTAGGGATTAGGAGTTTGAGGATCGTTGGAGATTCAGGGATTGGGGAGATTAGGGAAGGGGAGGGTAATTGGGTCTCCGGTAACCTCATTCACACGTTTATCGTCGGTTTTCTATGAGGCCGAGGTATCACTCCGGTCGAGCCGACCCATTCGTGCCGAAGCATGGCTCTCCCACACTTAATTCATAAGTCATTCCTAATTTTATGAAAAAAGTAACATTGAAAAAAGGTCTCTTGAAACAACGACAATGGTACCTCACTACTGTAGACTTACACACAGAACATACACACAATGACATGAAGGACACCTGGTATTTTCTTAAGGTCTGGTAACATGGTAACCCATTACACACGCACACAAATATTCCACTGATATTTTGCTTCAATCATTTCTAAGTGACTTATGTCTAAATACTCAAATACCACTCAATTGGTTTCTAAGGTTTAAAATATTTTTTTTCAACTTTTCAATGCAATGAATAATTAAAAAATAATCATACTCTCATCAAAAAATCCAAATGTATGTAAATTGTCAAATCAATTTTGACAATTTACCTACATTTGCATTTTTTCTCGCAAATTTCAAGGAAATAAGTATGCGTCATCATATTTCTGCATCAAATAGATGCAGAAATATGATGACGTCATAAGTTGCGATCCAATACAAATTCATAGAAAAGTATCGTTTTTGACATTTCAATAAAAGTATTGAATTTGACTACTGAGGCGTAAGTACGTACGAGTTTGTTTTACGTTTAAAGTATTCGAAACGAGTACGCGTTCGGCGCTCTGATTGGTTGGTTCATTGGCGCCGGCCAATCAACCAATCATCGGCCATCAAACATCTACCGTATTTTAAGACGCGCTTAAGTATAGTTCTATCACTTCTAATTATATGTAAAATAAAAGAGATAGCACGATGTTTAAGTTCAATTTAATATTGAGTAGGCTTTCAGTATTCGGGCGATTAAGTCCGCCTTTTTTTTTCAACATTCTTGATCTAAGTAATTAATTTACACTTTACACCACACGAGTTACTGTCATTGCGACTTGTTACAACACAAATAATAATTTACATTTAAAATGTTACAGCTCAACCATTGACGTACCCATGGTGTTCTCCTGCCCAATCACAGCAAAGCACGCCGAGATCTGAAAAGGTCAGTTAGTTACTCAATTTACTGTAAATTTATAATCAAGGTATCAAGTTAATCCTTAGTTAATAATAATTACCTTAAGTTCCAAATTAAGTAAGTATAATCTTAAGTCCAAATTGAAATCGTAATACAGGGTGTAAATGGATCATTACCGACAAACCCAGACAATGGTATGGTCGTGGTGGTAAATTGGTAATGGTAAAAAACAAGTTTTATTTTTATATAAGTAAGGGTTTCAATGTTTCTTTTATGTAATAATAGCTGTAATCAACTGCTCAAGGCTGATCTTGCATGAATAAAATGAAAACATTATACACAAAAACGATTAAAATTGTAAAATCAATTTATTTTGTTCCATTTACACCCTGTATGATATCACGTTTCCGATTGGCTGAAAAGTACTACTTCAACGTTCTTGAACTTACATATATTATTATTGTTACATACCTATATGTGTATTAAGAAAATACTTGAAAAGAAGACACGGCCTCACAGAAGACCGACTTCGACCGACCCGACCGACTGTGAGTAAGGTTATCGGAGTCCCAATTAACCCCATCCCCCCCTCCTCATTCCCTAATCCCTAAATCCCCAACTATCCTCAAATTCCTAAACCCAAAAGGCCGGTAACGCATCTGGTGTTCCATGTGTCAATGGGCGACGCCGATTGCTTACCAACCCTCTGCTCCTTTACCCCATAAAAGAAACTTGTCTACCCCGGTAACCATACCTTAAACTAGACCAAAGTAAAAGTCAGTATTAGTGATAATAACAAAATAAAATGCTCATACTCATAATTTGGTCTTAAACAGCCGAAAGAAAAATCGAAAGCAGAAAAATCTTCAATATCAACGGGCGTAAGTTTGATGAAGCGTTTGGCTGCTATGAAGAAATGCAAGTCGCCGCCTCCCACTGGGTACAGTATGGATAATCCAGTGTTCGAAGATGGACCCGGCACGTCATTGATGCTAAATACCAACTCACAACATCACCCTGTACATGTGAGGTCAGTGACCTTAAGCTATTTGATTCTATAAACCTAATGATGTTAATCTACTACAATCTGTTAGATTACTCAAACAGATTTGCAATATAATTTTAAATCGGTTAGTTAAAAATACGTCTGACGTAAAGTTTTCAAGGAAGCTCGATTCATTTCAAACCACTCCGGGACTCATGCGTGCATCGCCAACACGCTACCTTACTTTTGTATCATAATCACACATTTAGTTCGAAGGGACAAAGGGTTTAACAAAAAACATAATAGTCTTTAAGAATTTAATCAAATACAAATAATGATTTTTATTAGTATTGCAACTTGAGAAAAGTAAGTATTGTGTGAATGTCAACTCGTTATAACAAAGCATTGTCTTGTAAAATATCTGAAATCTGTTAAACCTATCCTTTGTAAGTGTGGATCGTTAAACCAATTTATGTGATTCAAACTCAAATACTCAAACACTGTTTTATATTCGTACTTAAATTATAAAAGTTTGTTGGATAAATTTCAATATTATTGAAACATACATAGTATTGCTAACGGAATACCAAATACGACCCTGTGTCACTGGGGCGCGAAGTGAAGGGCGCCAGGCGCTGATGACAGGGCCGGATTTATGGGAGGGTTGGGAGTGGTTCCGTGTTTAAACATTCATACAATTTATTATGGCATCGCGTCATGCGTTGCATTTGTTTCATGTTTTTGTGCCATTATAATAATTTACAATAAAGTATTTTCTCAAATATGTTTCTCGTTTGAGTATTTGACAATACCATGTTTGTGATCAAACAAATTGTGTGTGCTTGAATGTAATTTGTCGTAACAGCACTCATTGTCACTGCATTTGTGTTCCACGTGTGTTCCTTGCTGCGGACCAATGTCGAATATTATATTATCGTTCTTATATTAATTTATTAAAAAAGATGTCGAATACGCGAATAATCTTACAGATTTTACATAATAAGTGCATTCGACTTAACATATTTATGATTTTGGTTAGGTTCATTGATTGCATTTTTAGGCTAAAATTAAAATTTTTATTTTGAATTGGAATAATGTTATCCATATATATTTGACATTGGCACGTAGCGTACTAACGGTGTGGGTACAGGTCGGGCTCATGCCCCTCGCAACTGCTGCGAGCGCTGCCGCCGGCCACACGCACACACAAGGAGCGGCCCACACCGGCGCCCCTGCACGAACATCACCACCATCTGCACAGGTTGTATGCAAACACACACACACACACATCCCTCACACCTCACACACGCACACACACGCTTATGTTAAATGTGAGTGTCGAAGGTCCCTTCTGTGTCTATCATAACAACATGTTGTATTCATGAGCATGGGCTGATTCCTGTTTTGCTTTCATACTCTTTTTATGACTGTTAAACAATTTAATGTTTGTGGTGTTGCAATCTACTAACGCGTCCTTTGTTCTTAAGGTTTTCTTATACATGATAAAGATAATTTGTAGGAATAGATTCAGTTTATTTGTCATTAGATAAGTAACCGTAATTAGTAATAGACACAAGTACTTTACTCACAATACGGTATTTTAAAACTACGTCAATACTTTTATCGAAACGTCAAAAACGATATTGTTCTATGAATTTTGTACCAAAAACTAACTTATGACGTCATCATATTTTCGAGTCAAATAGCACATTTATTTCAGAAAAAATTCTAAAATAATGGAAAATTAAGTATATCATCAAATATATTCATGAAATTTGAATATTTAATTGGACTGAAAAATCAAAATAATTCATTTTTGACCCAGGAAAATGCCCAATTAGAGGTACGATTTGTTTTACATTTAAAATAATAGAAACGAGACCGCGTTCGGCGCTCTGATTGGCCGGCTCCAATGAACCAACCATCGATTACTTAAAACTACCTAAACTAACTCATGATTGCCTGTCATTTCATTCCCAAAACCAAAGTGTGCACTTTCTCTAAAGACTAATCGGTACAAAATCAATGTCGTTTAAAACCAGCAACACCCTAACTTATTTACAATACATACCACTGCGATCATTTAAGGCAGATAGAAAACTGCTGCAGGCAAATCCTCCGCTAACGTAGGTCACCGGTGACCTACGCGGCGGTGAACGTGTTAACTAAATATATTATCTGTATATATACTTATTTAATAATAAATTAATTAATTACAGAACCGGTACAGAAAACCCGTGGCAGTCACAACATAGAAAGTCGCAATCATTAGACGTGACGGCTTCGAGGCGAGACAGACACCACTCGCAACCGAATAAAGAAAGGTAAATAAAAATAAAACATTGCTTAAAATAATCTGTCTATATACAAGTGTCCCAAAATTCAACGACATCATTTGACCATGTGTAAAACTTCGTTATGACCGCTCTTGGAATAATAAAGGAAAAAGTTACGCAGTAAAAACTAAATAGAACTTTTTGAATCGAAATTGGCTAACACGTACGACATTTTCAAGTAATAATAATGACTACAATTTTTCACTGTTTCAGTAAAATCTCGTTGTAAAAGCTCATATATTCATCATATTCATTTTCATCAAAAACTTGCAAACTTTAACGTTTTCCCCATTTTAAGTCACTACAACAGTGTAAAAATGTATGTCCTTGCCCTATATTAAAAAATACCATTAGCCGACCAGCTACATAGTGATAACTGATAAATGAAATGCCAAGATTTTTATTATTTTATTCTTTTTTTCACAGATTTCGCTGCATAGTCCCGTATCCACCTAACTCGGAATACGAGTTAGAACTAAAAGTGGATGATATAGTGATTGTGTCGAAAAAGAGAGGAGACGGTTGGTACAAAGGTACGCTGCAGCGAACCGGTCGCACTGGCCTGTTCCCTGCGTCCTTCGTACAGAGCTGCCCGCCTGAATGACAAAGGCCTACACCTTCGAGGTTCGGGACTTTATTCTAGTACATAATTGTGACGGGAACATTCTAATGTGCGGCCCAATGTCCATAGCTTCTTTTATAAGGAAAGTAAAACGTAGTTTCACATTTTTTTATTTCGTTAGCAGTAAGGTCTATTGTTGAAGTCAGTTTCACTGAGTGAGCTTAAAACTGATTATTAATTTATTGCTGAAATAACCAGCCATAATGCAATAGCGCGTTTTCAGGTTTGCAGTACCTAATATTTTTTTTAATGACTTTTTATGGAAATATCCAATCATGTTTTTATAACTATCGTGAGATATACATACTAAATTAACTTAAAATCGCGGATTACTCGACCGCAACCTCGCGACCGCGCACGCTGCTCATGAGAAAGAACTCCTCTGTGGTTCAAAACTAGTAGAGCTTTTCTCAGTATATTCACGTGAGTAACCCCCGATTTTTAGTTAATATCCAATCATGTTGCAATTTAAAATTTGAATCACGAAATACTTTTTTTATGTGTGATAAATAATAATCATTGATTTTTCTATGACTTACATGAAATGAAATACGATCGTCACAAATTCCATAAGTCATTTCTCAAATACCTAGTGTTGATTTAGACATGTTTTATAAAACTCAAAAATTATATAAAAAGAGAAATTATCTCAATACTCATTATGTGAACTGTTATACAATATTTAGATTCCTTTTACAAACAAAAAAGCAAATACAAAAATCCATATTGACTTGACTGACCGTTACTGCTAATTTCTCTGTAAATATTCTTCCTGACTTATTTGGAGAATGTTATTTTTTAATATAACAAAGTGGGCCAAATAGAAGTGTCCATTAAAAATGAAGTATTTTTGTAGTATTAAAGTAAAGTCGATGATAAAGGCTACGCGGTGTGGCGTGTATATTTTGTTCTGATCTTATTTTGTCAAGTATGTATAGCTGATATTAGAAAAATAAAGGTGGTTTGGTAATTAGAGACATTATATATTGACGTGAAAATTATATAATGTTATGTTTAGCCAGCATGTCAATCTGTTATTTTCATTTAATTTTCGACTTTATTTCGAAACAATAAAGTTGAATATCTAATAAAGTATGACAGAAAAGAGTAGGTTCAGCTGATCCTTTTACAAGATATTAATCTTTGAAATCGAGTCGTTTTTTGAAGGTTAAAAACATATATACTGACGTTATTTGCGCGTCCCATATTGAATTTATTTGCGTGTTCCAAAGATGGCATGGAGAAAAACGAGCCACAAACACTCTAGTTTGATCGTCATCATTATGTTTTAACGAACAGACACGTATGAGAGATCCGTTATCTCGGATTTTGGATTTAAAACATTAGTAAGATTAATTTTTAATACAAAAAACTTCAATTAATCTGTTTTCGTTTTCTAATGTCTCTGATTACAAAACACCGTTAGTTCTAAATACCCTCGCGTGCATGTAAACTGCATCGAATAGTTTTACAAAAAAAATTCAATTAGCCATAATAATTTTGAACGAAGTGTTGATATAGTGATACTTACCAATATACCTACTTGCAAAACATAGACGATATTTTTAATATTTTGAGCTTAATCTACATAAATGAAATAACATAATTATTTGTATCTTACATTAAATATAATTTTACAATTAATTGTTAGAATTCAATATACGCTTACTATTTTTTAACAATATTATATTATTTTTAGTTCTAGGACACTGCCATATTATTGTTTTCTTGTATCCTCGTTTTACTTATGATATTGAGTCAAGACATGACTTCAAAATACTGAAGTTATATATAATATTTTAGCTGATGAAATGGTTGATTAAACTATTTATGTATAATAGTGAATACTAATTTATATAAAAGAATGTTTTAACATAACTTTTTGGGTTTTAAATAGAATTTTGATGAAATTAAGACTGTATGATACCTTAGTTTTTAGAATGTAATTTTAATAGGTATCATCTGGTAATAAAGTAATTGTATTTAACAATTTTCATATGGATCACTTGTTTTTGATAATTTGTAAGGTATATATTTAGAAATGTTCATTGTTGCACCCATTTTTGTGGTCTGATGTGTATTTAACTATTAAAATGAAATTTTCAGTGAATATATATTTGTTCGAAATTTTTACGATATTCGGTGTTATCGATTGAAACTATAATATTAATTGTCATCACTACAAATTTTATCGAGACGTAGCTAGACAATTTTTGACCCAACAATATAATATATTTAGTCTATTAGAAATTTATTCATGTAGACGGAAATATGTGGAAAATGTCTGATGAATATCCAAGGTAACAGCTTTTTGACTTTTTAAAATTTTAATACATGTGTTTTTTTTGTAATAATTTTTAGCATCAGTCCACTTGTAAAATGGTGTTATTTTATGTACGGAACAACAGCTCAACAGCCCACTAACGGGTTTAGTGCTAGTATTAGATAATTTAGGAAAAAATGTACATTCGATGTCTTCTATCTACTTGTGTAAAAGAGTGCATGAAACAGTTATTTTAGCCTTTTAGTTTAGGCAAACTTATTTGAGGAAGAAATTGTTGATTTAGTAAAAAATTGCTCAGTAGTAATTTATGTTACGACAGTGGATTACCTAATTAACACATAATTGCGAAAATTTAAAATATGTCTTCTCATTGTCATCATTTCGGCCACAAGATGTCTGTTTTAAACTTTTTCTTTTTTCATAATAAAGTTGCCCCATGCCAAGTGTCGTTTACAAACACAATATCACATGACACGTAGACTCGAAACAACAATTTGTGAATCACACAAAGAGTTGCTCCATGCAGGAATCGAAGCCGCTACACGTCGCGCGGCAGCCGGTTGCTCAGCCACCGCTTCAACCGTGCAGTGAAATTGCTGAACATAAGATTTTCCCAAAGACTTCCAGATCAGCTACTTCCATACTACTATTAGGTACTTCATGTAGGTTGATAATACCTTGTTCACTATTCAATGATAATGTAGTTGACTATAGCTGGGTCAGTGCCAATCATAACTCATTCACTCTTAAATATTTTACTGTGAGGTATTTTACCTTTTGTCTTACCTTAGAAGGCATGCCTCCTATAATCTTTGTTCGATTGCTAGCCTTATCTCCAAATCCCTGAGAGAACATCGGTGTCCTCTCTCACTCACTCCATTATATATTATATACCTTCTTTCCAATGTTTAGAGACTACTTTTGTATGAACAAGTTGCCAGTGGGTATTGTCGTAATATAAATTATACTTGAATATGAAAAAGCTTCCTCAAGAATTAGAAACGTCGACTATACACGGAATTTGTTGTGAACTGATTTTTTTAAACCTATTTATTTTATTTTGTAATTTGTATGTATAGATGCTAAGTAACCTTTTACAACGAAGTTTATGAATGCTCCTTTTTTATTAATGTTAAGCTGTTCGACCCTGGCGGTCTGCAGTTAATTTTGAACTAAGTTCTGAAAAATAAAAAAAAAATGTGGTTACTGCTCTACTAGAATACTTTGGTTCAGATTTTTTTTAATCTGTAACAAGGAAATAGGTTTTAACCCTTTTTTTGAACATGGGATTTTGTCGCCCTAAGATATTGTACCCACCATGTGATTATGGACAAAAGTGGAGCAAGTGTGTGTCCAATTTGTTTTGTATTGTGCGCTTCTATTGTAAATTTTAAGTGAATCATATCGAAGTTATTGTTAGGTGATTTCGAAAAGAATTAAAATTTCTTCGTAATATATTGTGTTTTATTTATTTATGGCTTTATAAGCTACTAGCGACCCACCCCGGATTAGCACGGGTGCAATATGCATGTATTTTACATATGAACCTTCCTTAAGAATCACTCCATCTAATAAAAATCTGCATCAATATCCGTTGCGTAGTTTTAAAGATCTAAGCGACTTTGTTTTATACTATGTAGTGATGAAGGTGGTTTTAATGGAAATGAAGTTACAATCAACTTGGTAACTTTAATATGTAGGTAATATATTAATCTAACTTGAAAACTATGAAATAAACATAGAATATGCTGATCAGATGTTGGCTACATATTGTAGTACCTATGAAAAGTACACAGTGATCTTTCATACGTTCTATCCCTGGATATTAAATGAAAATTGAAAAGTGATCTTCTAAGAAAAGTTTTGATAGAAACCCAGCGCTCTACTTAAACTTACATTATAACACAATGAACAAAAGTCTATAATTCATCTTTGACCAACTTCAAGATCTCATCTTCTTCTTCGGTCCATTGGTCGGGGTTTGACGTCATCTTTCCAATCGCTTCCATACGCCGCTCCATCGTCACCTGGTCCAGGATATGTTCCATTTTAATGTGCATACAGTCGTTGAAAACCGACGCGTATTCACAAACTTCAAATATTCCTTCGACTGCCTTCGTGCACTCGCTTACAGCAGTTTTTAAACGAGCCATCACTTCACTATCCTCGCCATAAACAGCTCTATTAGCTTCTAATAAATGTTCTTTGCTAATTTTATTGTTCTTTATTATTAAGTTTCGTTTGAGAATGCAAGCGACGAAACATTTCCCTTGCAAGGACGCCTGTGGGATCCGTTTCATAAAGTTCTCGACGTCCGCCATCGAAGCTTTGACCTGACGCGCACATTCAGTCAAGTTCTTCCTAAATGGTTCTACGTTCTCTGTCATCTTGTTGTAGCGCTCCATCTGCTCGTCCTTTGTAAGTGGCGTGAAGGAAATTGTCAAATAGAACGCGAATGAGAACAGAACGAACAAAATTGATGCAAATATATTTGTTAGTTTATTCATTTTTTCTTTCTCGCGGTGTTCGTTTCGCGTGCGCCTTGTTTTATACTTCATTTTATTGTAACGGGATTTACTAATTGGTCATTAGTGTCGTAAAGATGCACTATATATAATGTTTTTTTAAGGTGGGAACTTCTGACTTTAGCATATTGTATAAAAGTCTGATTAAAATACTTAATGTACCTACCTAGGTGTAGTATATTAAATTAAAACGATTATGTACCTACCTACGATTTGAAATATATATTTCGAAAGACATTAGCAACCATAGCAAGTAACTTTCAGAAGTTGGTAAAGTGTGTAGGTACGCTAGTGCTATTGGTGCACAAAATCATTTTTTTAAGGAGGGACATATCATCGAATGGCTTCTCTCTCATGGGTGAGGCGGGAGGTAAAGTCAGACTCTTACTGAGTAAAAAGCACTCCTACACTTCGAGCAGGAGCCCCGGTAACCTTTTACGTTCTCCGCGGCTCCGTATCGACATCAGCTCTATTGGTCCCATCCGTGGTGGTCTGATGGCTCTTTGAGGTTCGGGTCTGATTCTGGTTGGGCGGCGAGCTACCCATGTTCGCTATCCGCAGGTCCGTGCTTGTCCACAAAGTCATTAGGTAAAATGAAGTAGTAGTAGGTACCTCTCAACTCTTATAAAAAATCGAATAATAACCAAACCCCGCAGTCTACATTAGTCTCAATATAACAATGACGTGGTCAAACCGAACTTATTCTCTCTATTACACAATTTAGAGGCAAATAGTTAATATCGGTTCCGATATCGATTGTAACACGTATTTCTTACGTTGATACGATTCGTTCAAAATATTTCTCTAATTAATGTAGGTTTAATTGTTAAAACTATTTCCTTGCTAACGAAGTTACCGTGTAAACTCACTTCAACTCGTTTAACATTTGCGTAATTCCGTAATTCATGCTCCATTGGTACTTACTTGATTTGGGTGAGGTAAAATAAGGGCACTCATTATGGACCGAAATTGTGCCCTGTAGGTACCTATATCAATGTCGCGGTGGCGTTTGACGCCCGCTTCTCATGCTTCGGTACCTACCAACGGCAAAGTACCAATGTGACTTTTTCTAAATTATGTATTGTCTACATTCTAATATTATTACAATTTTACTTTGAGAGGAAACGTGATTAACGCTTAAACCTTCTCCTTGTGTGAAGAGGTCTTTGGTCAGCAGTGGCAACTTATATTTATTATAGTAGGAACCTATAATATAATGGCGTTAGGCTAATCTACTGTTACATGGGCCTGATCATAACATTAACATAACATAACATAACATCACGCCTTTTATCCCCGAAGGGGTAGGCAGAGGTGCACATTACGGCACTTAATGCCACTGTACAATGTAACACCCACTTTTCACTATTTATGTTAAGAGTCCCATGTAATAGGGGATGGGCCTATTGCCATATACCGGGCATCATAACATTAGGTGACTGGTGAAAAGTCGTTGCTACATTATAAATGCTCTGCCTACTCTTTAAAGAATGAAAGGTGTGATTGTACCATAAATTAACATCGAAGAACATATAAAATTTTGTAATAGTAAATTAGTAATTAGAATACACAACGAGTTCACATCACATAGCGTGTTTGAGTACAAAAAGTTGAAAATAAGAATAACAAATCAGTTTAGCGAGCGTTTTAACTCATTCGCATACATAATGGTTATTCTGTATTATCTGTAATGAACTGACGAAGCGTTTTTTAATTTATTTGCAAACAGCTACTTCCGCGCGGTTTCACTAGCTCTGCTCAGCTCCTATTGGTCATAGCGTGATGTTTTATAGCCTATAGCCATCCTCGATAAATGGGCTATCCAACACAAAAAGAATTATTCAAATCAGACTTGTAGTTACGGAGATAAGCGCGTTCAAACAAACAAACAAAAAAACAAACTCTTCCGCTTTATACCTCTATAATAGTATTTTTTTTTTTTTTTTTAAGGGGGGAAAATCATCGAATGACTTCTCCCGCCTGGGTGAGGCGGGAGGGAGTGTCAGACTCTTACTGACTAAAAACCACCCCGTTCCTTCTCCTGCACGTCGAGCCGGAGCCCCGGTTACCCGTTAGGTTCTCCGCGACTCCGAATCGGCATCGGCCGTATTGGGCCCCATCTGTGGTGGTCTGATGGCTCTTTGAGGCGCGCGCGGAACGCGACGCGCCGTACGCTCGGGTCTGTTTCTGGTCGGACGGGGAGCCACCCATGCTCGCCGTCCGCAGGCCCGCGCTTACGGTGGCCGGAGATCGTCTCGCGATCCCCGACGCCCGGTGTGTCCTTCGCGATCTATAATAGTATAAGAGTATAAGATTAATTTTTGACATACCGTAAAATGGTCCTACTTTGCTCCAATATTTGCTCCAAAGAAAGGGAATTATGAATATTGTTTAAACTATTGATTATGAAACATACTCAGATGTATTAATTTAAAGAATATAATGTTATCTAACATATTTTGATAGTTAAATTAACGTAATTAGGTATTTTATAATATATATAAAACTATGAATAAGGAGCAAAGTTACCCATGTTTATGGGTAACTTTGCTCCTGGGTATGTTTCACTAGCAATCTCCATTGTGGAAGCTTTTTGAGCAAAGTTATACTTGCCATATTCAAACTATGCTCCAGTGATATTACGCTTTACCTATTATGGATAGTATTAATGGTCGAAAAATGGGTAAAAATGAAAATAAACCATATTTTTTGAAGAAATAATGTTATATTCTTAAATTAAGTTACAAAATCACTTTCTTTGTTTTTTTTTTAATATTCTTAAATTATATCAGGCACTGTTATCTTAACTAGTAACTTAGGTTACAAATATTTAGTCTTTGGACAAAAATCAGTCAAAAATAACGAGATCAACTTCTCAAAAATGAAAACATATAAAAATAAAAATATTTATGAAAATTTAACATATTTAAACTTTATACTTAATAACCCCAAGTATTGTCTAGTTCAGGAACCGAATATATTTCACGACGTGAACTAATCTTTTTAGGGACTTCGATACATCCCAATATATCCTGCCAATCGTATTGAATTTCATCGACGGGTCTAGGCCACGTCCAGGATTTGAGAGACTTTTTCATTGAAGATATATACGGTCCCTTTTTATTAATTTTTGTAATTTTTCCTGGAAACATTTCCCCCTCATACATGAAAACTACATATTGCCCAACCGCCTTCACAACTGGTTTAAAATTGCTTTTTTCATTACAAATTTCGGCCGCTCTATCAGTGTTAGCTTCAAGATTTTCTAAATCTCCAAGAGAACAAAGATCAGAAGAATCATGAAGTGACATGTCGATACTTTCTGCGTAAGAGCTTTCGCTATTGGCTCTACGGCAACATGGTTGCTTTGAAGTTGACGGCTGAGTGAATTCTTCATTTTCTTTATCGTCCAAAAGTGTGCTTAATTCTTCAGTTACACTTTTTCCAGGAGTTATCTGTAGTTTCCTGCGACGTCCTCTTGTAGCTCCATTTGTCGTCCATTCTAACCTCTTAGCTTCAAGACTCTGTAGAAAAGAGTCTTGCAAAGCAGTCTGGTCAACAGGTGTAGGCAACCTCTCTAACAATGCATTGGCATCAAGTGGATAAATTCCACATTTTCGAAAACCTGAAACGAGGTTTACCTCCCGCGTCGGTTCCAAAATATCAATGAGTCGGTTTAACAGAATTGGGAAACTGCTTTTTTGAAGTATTTGCTCTCGTCTACCTTGAACACTTGCCTTCCACTCGGTTAGGATTTTTCTCCACGCTACCTTCATTGGGTGGAAAAAAGCTACATCTAATGGCTGAGTTAGATGAGTGTTGTTAGGTGGCAAACAAACAAATCTGATATTATTTTTGTCACAGGCACTAAGGACGTCTACAGAAATGTGCGATGACAAATTATCTCCTATTAGAACTTTTGGACCCTCTTGTTTATTTAATTTTGGCAAAACTTGTGTAAAAAACCAATCGTTAAAAATATTCATATCAAACCAACCTGATGGGCTATTATTAAATCTCGCACCTTTGGGCCCTTGTTCCGTCCATGTGCTCCATAGTTGCTTAGATTTATATACAACATACGGCGGTAATAATTCTCCTTTAGCACTTCCACAAAACATGATAGAAGTTGAACTTTTGGAGGTATTGCTTATAAGCTCCGGGTATTTTGCTCCTCGCTTCGCTATTACTTTTTTTTGACCAGGGTCGTCGGATAAATTAGTCTCATCGAAATTCCATACATTTTCGGGCGGTACATCTCTAACCACCTCTTTCAAGTGTTCTATGTAAGCAGTGATGGTATTCTTATCAATGGCTGCTCTGCTGCGTTTAATATTGGTCGCAAATCTTTGTGACAAACACGAATGTCTTTTTAAGAAACTTGATACCCACTCAGAACCTGGACAATTATCTCTAAATTTTGAAACTCTCCTACCAATTTTCTCCAAATATGTTTTAATAACCATGCGAAGATCGAAAGTTGTGAGAGGAAAGCCGTACTCACTCAGCCTTAAAATGCAGTCGACAAACAAGGTTTCCTCTTCACTTGAAAATGTTGTTGGTGCGCCGGGAGATCGAGATGGCAGTTTAGATCGTTGAAGTCTCAGCTGATTAATAATGGTTCTCCGTGGGATGCCGTATTTTTCACTGGCCTTTCTTTGAGTTAACTCTTTATTTTCAATTGCAGCCAAACATTGTCTTAGAGTTTCGTGTGAGTAATTTTTATAATTTCTTGACCCAATACGTTTCTTATAATTTCTTGGCATCTTTTCTGAAAAATAAATAACAATGTCGTTGATAAAAAATGTATTAATAACCACTTACAATTAATAAACTACGTTTACTTTTGAAAGGCATATATTTGGGTTTACTTTGCTCCAGGCGCAAAGTTACCCCAACGTACCAACGATAATATAAGCACGCCAAAAAAGTGTGGTTAGATTACGACCAAATCAGCAATTCAATGAAATATTTACATATTCGTTTACCTGATTATATACATAATAACATAAAAACATAATTACCTTAATGTGCTATGCAGATTTCAGGATGAAAGTGGCTTTTTCTGATACACAAATAATAAAAATTTTAACGTCTGGACTTCAGCTGCACCTGACATAAGAGAAAAATGGCGGATGAAAAAATTGCCAGCTTAGTGCTGCCACTTAAATGTCAAATGTTTCGGATGCGTTCACATTTAAATGAAATGTTGCACCGATTTGATGATATTAACCGACAAAACATTTGAGAGAATTGGAGCATATTTAACACCATAGGAGCAAAGTAGGAACATTTTACGGTATGTAATATGTAGTAGTAAATATTTAATTGGTTATTCCAAGAGGTAGGTACTTTCTTGTTTCTTCATTCAAACATGTTAAAAATAAAAACAAATAATACGTACTCAGTATAAATAACAATAAAATTGCATTTAAGTATTTGCAATAGTACCGTCCCATTAAAGTGTATCGAAAATTCGAAACAGACGTACAGAATCAATTAAGTCGTTGGAAACATTGCAGACGCTCTTTCCATTAGCATTTAGATGAGTTTCAAACAAAATGGATGTTGCAAGTTATTTTGCCAAGTTTCGAAATCTTAGTATAAATGCCATCACGCCTTTTGTCCCCTGAAAGGGTACGAGCGCCTTCACATCGCTTCGTCCGTAGTCCGTACAATGAAACTAGCTGGTGTTACTAGATAGACAGAAGCCAAAAATGTGATTAAAAAGAATTTTGACTGCCTATAAGTTCACGCATTACGTAAAAACTACTTAGTCGGGTTACAATGAACATAACATACCATCACGCCTTTTATCCCCGAAGGGGTAGGCAGAAGAGCACATTATGCCACTGTACAATGTAATGCCCATTTTTCATTATTTATGTTATGAGTCCCATGTAGTAGGGGGTGACACTATTGCCATTACCGGGCACAATTCCAGACTCCGTGCTACTACTGAGAATTTTTTAAAAACCCAGCAATTCTTTGCCCGACTCGGGAATCGAACCCGAGACCCTTTACCCGGTAGTCGCACTTGCGATTGCGACAACTTGGCCAACAAGGTTACAATGAAATATGCTATAATTAAATTATACTTTAATATCCTGGGCATTAATTACTTTGGGTATTTCTTATTCCGAAATAGTAGGTATATACTTACAGACTTAATTATGCGGTCGAATGTTTTGAACACACGATTGCTGTGCCAAATGGATATAAATGATGTTTGGTGAATGTTAGCACAGTGGATCTTACGCTGTAGCAATAGGGCCGATGGTCGAAAATAGCTTGACACTCACTTTTTGTATTACGTTGAGTAATTGGTACCTAGGTATTTATTATAAACCATATAAAGATAACGTATAATACTTTTCCCGACCCTGAAAAATACGAGACGTCATGTTAATAGCACACAAAATAAAATTATTTATGACTACAAAGTATTAAATTGATGATTTAATCATAGGTCTCTATCTGCGAAAGAGCGAAAGTACTTGATTCTAAGTACTTAGTACTTTCTACTACTTAACGACTGCAAGTGAAAGTAGTTATCAAAAACTTATGAAAGAAATACATAAGTAGGTACCTAACTATACATTATTATACCTAACGATAGAGTTCTGGCAATTATAGTAAATTGATCCCACGCCGAAAGTAATCACCTCGGCAAATATTGTCTCGCCTTTCGTACACAAACCGACAAGTTTCTGCGTCACTATTTAAGTAGACACCTAACTAAGTATAAAAATCATAATATATCGTATCTTAGATACCTTATATCGAGACGCGCAGCCGCGCGTCAGCCAAGTTCAGCAAACAGCGCGCGCCACAGTGTATCTTTACACGAACCACTTCGTGCCACTTTTGACCCCTCTATAACTCAAAAACTATTTAACGTAAACACATAAAACTTCGTAAGTTTAATTTTATCCGTAAGGACATGTAGAGTCAAATCTAACCTACTTTAAGATCTCACATTTTTAGATAACAGCAATTATTGTAGAGGTAGGTATCCAATAAAGCAAAGAAATATAGTTTGATTCTCGTTCATAACGTTATTTTGTTCCTATAGATACATATTTAAATTTTGCATAGAACTTGGCACTCATTTAGATCTTCATTCTTTTTTCGCCGAAGCCCACGTCAAAGCATAATATTTGGGCTGAACTTGGCTCCCCTTTTTTACATTTATGTTTTTGGTGGGATCTTAGAACACAGGAATGACTTCACTTTTCATATCTTACTCTGTTACTCATAGCACTATCAGGTATCGGATTGAGGAGATAGACTTTTTTTAAGGGGGGAAAATCATCGACTGACTGCTCCCGCCTGGGTGAGACGGGAGGGAGTGTCCAGACTCTTACTGACTAAAAACCACCATGTTCCTACTGCTGCACTTCGAGCCGGAGCCCCGGTAACTCGTTATGTTCTCCGCGACTCCGTATCGGTATCAGCCCTATTGGGCCCCATCCGTGGTGGTCTGATGGCTCTTTGAGGCGAGCCACCCATGCTCGCCGTACGCACGCCCGGTATCCTTCGCTGGCTGGGTTGTGAGGCTTCGCTTCGCTACCTCATGCGCCCCGCCTCCTCCTAGGACAATAAAATTAGAATAGCTTCAAAATTGCGAGGAACGGGTGAAATCAGATGGGACTGCTATATTCTCGAGAGGATCTCTTCTTTTCTGCCGATATTATCTGGTTTTGGTATTTATTAATGAAAATTGACATGATACGAGCCCTCGCCCACGATGACTTTCTGTAGCGATGTTGTCGGCTGTCGCATGTTCGTTAAAGGCAGCATCGGTAATTCGCTACTAAGTACAAACGCGTGTTACTTTTTATGTGCATTTCGCGACTATATCGATGCTGACGCGCGACAGCATCGCTACTGCATCACTATAAAATATCGCTGTGGGCGAGGGCCCTAAGGCTAGGTAAAAATAAGGTATACTATACTTATATTACTTACGTTTTATTTATTTATACCGTGTTTTTAAACTTAATTGGGTACCCATTAATGCTATTCTTGCCGCGGAGAACTTAACGGGTTACCGGGGCTCTGGCTCGAAGTGCAGGAGTAGGAACGGGGTGGTTTTTAGTCAGTAAGAGTCTGACACTCTCTCTCGCCTCACCCAGGCGGGAGAAGTCATTCGATGTAAAAAAAATAAAGATATTCTTAGGTAAGTACAATAGGCACACTTCTGCTTTTTAACGAGTAAAACGCGTCATTTTGTGGCGTTAAATTAGTTTAATGTAATGTTTTCTTGTAACCATGCCAAAGTACCTACCTGTGTATTACATAGATGCCTTTATGAATATTTCATTATGACGGCTTAAGTAACTGCCTGCCGACCTTGTGAGCTTGTTGGTTTATTTGCTAACACGCTTGGAACCGTAGTTCCTACATATAGGGTACGATTTCTTTATGTCCTTCCCTACTATTGATTGTAATGTAACAGCTGCGGCACCGATTGCTTACCATCAGGCAATTCGTCTGTTCGTGTACAGGCTTATCCCATAAAAAAAAAATTAAGGCCATTTTGGTTTTCACCGATCTGTAGTCACATCTAGCAGTAGGTATAAGTACAAGTAAGGGGCTACTTTAGGTGCTCCCTTATGTTAAATAACTTTTAGTTAAAACATGATTAAGGGGTTGTTGGCGAAAATGGCCGTATAAGTCTCAAGTAAAAGGGGTGAAATTGTGGTTTCTTACCAGTAAAAAGGTAACGATTGATTATACCTACCTAATTCATACCAAAGACGATTTGTAGCGTGTTTCAAAACCAGACCGTTCCGCATAACGCCCGCATGCACTTTGCAATTAAAATATAAAATTACAATATAAAAGTGTTTAGTTACGTTTTAGTTTTCGTACCAACTAAACGGAATTTGCATGAAATATTGCATCGAAATAATCGATCGCCATCAGATAAGCAAGCGATGATGCAAACTTTTGTTGAGGAAGTCATCCGTCTGACTGTGGTGTGGATAGCGTGAATATTATGTAGGCTACACACCTTCCGTTGAAACTGTACAGGCTACGCATCTTACGATTTAACTGTGCAGTCGAACTGTACTTACAGTGTAGCGTGCATAGGACAAATGAATATAGACATGCCGTTGGGAAAACACCATTTTTTTTTGTTAAGCTGTTCTTATGTAGAGTAGGCTTGTAATCCAGTATTGGGCGACCACGAGCTTTTGATATGCTTAGTTGAGGAAAAACAAAAATGGTTTTAGCTTTGTTCGGCTTTAACAAGCTTTTTAAGATTATAGTCTTGAAAATATAGTGACCTAAGGACCCAACCATTTCAATTCGGTTTTTAGCCTCAAATTACTTATTTAAATTTAAGTTGTTTATATAACAATTTTTTTATTGTTGTATTTAACTGTCTTGCATTGTCTCGTAATAAAATATTAAGGTGGTAGTATCTTATCTATCTGATTTTTTTTCAACTCATATAGGTTCTGTCACTCTGTCAGCGACTTTGTACGCACAAATAGGTGACTCCCGTTTTTATTCTCGTGGGAATTCAGTGAAATCCTGCCTGCTGCCCTACACTTTCCAAGGTTCAGGAACATGCGAAGTTTCAACGTCCTAGAAAGAATGAAAGTAATACAGAAATAGGTTTTGTCAAATTTGTAGGTCAGGTTATAACAAGGTTTCAGTAAGTCAGTCATCTACAGTACAAACAGAATAAAAATACGGAATTCCGATAGGTACATTTTATTTTTTAATTGAATACAATAATAGTATAATCACCATTTCGGGTATCATATTAATTTTACATTTTTTTTGTACAAATACCATTTGTCCATCAAAATGTTTGCGATTCTAACCAATTTTCTACAAGGGCATAGCGTAAAAACGAAAACCTCGGTCACTTAATAATTACGAATAATGTACAAAATTAACAAAATGTTATCATGAATTCGGCTGAGGCTTTTGTTTTTAAGTACACGCATAATGTAAATACTACAACGATAAATATCACATATAACACATAAGTAAAATACAATTTTACAATTTCCTCGTTCTCCTCAATAGATATAATTAGATATCTAGGTAGGTACCTATTAATAAATGAAAATCCAACAAGACTTTCTTTTTGAATCATGAATAATAACAATAATAATTTGGCACTACCTCCAAATATTCTAGAGATCTCATTACAGTGAATATTATGTCGATTATTTCAGCAGTTTATTCTAGACTATAAGACAGAAGAAAGCATTTGAATTATGTCCCTACCTTGGCGAAACTTGAGGCATGCAATAATTAGTTAATAGACTATTTTATAAAGAAACTATGATGGGTGTCGTCACGCAAAATACTAGGGACGATTTGGTCACCACCTACAAGCCAGCAACCGAATGGTTGCACACTAAGTTGACAACATGGTTCCGAACAACTGCAAATAGGTGTGTTACCTGGTCGTACAACCATGGAGTCCTAATGAAATGAGGTTCTATGGGTAGGGTAGCCAAAAAATAAAAATATATAGGTACCAAGTAAAACATCTATACAGTTCGTATGCATAGAAATTAAAATAGTTACAATTAGGAACTTTACAGATTTTTATACTGAAATTGTCAAGAAAGTGCTTACAAACAAAGAAAATATTGAATGTACTCGCTATTTTGAGCCTTATCAAAATGGGCAGAGGGATGAAGACGAGGGATTTTTGTTCGCTTCAAATATCAATTACCTATATTGTAAAAACGTTCATGATCTTGACTCGGCTACATTTTGACAATATAGATCTCTTACAAACTACATATAGGTAGATAAGAATAAGTCACGAAGATAAGACCAGCCTAACACTAGTTGAGTTCAATTAGTTCAACAAGACCCCGTCTAGGTAGGCCATTGGTATGACAATATTTAATATGGACAATAATCTTTTAACAGTCGTTTTGTCTTTAACAAACTTTCTAAGCATAAGCTAACTAAAAATTGGTTAAATTGCTAAATTTCGGCCTGAATTAATAAAATTAATAATACCAATTAGGTACAAACTAAAATCTGGATTAAGAAATGAGATCCTTTTTCGATAATGTGTATATTTATAAGTAGGTTACTTAGGTTTGTTAAATTTCAGTCAAATATCTAGATTGTTCTAGAGTTTGGACTGAGTACTCTTATTAATTTCTGTCGTTTATGAATTCAAGTTCAGCTAGGCTAGGCTCTTTAACTTCCAATTCTAAAGTTTCTTTTTGTTTTTTATCTTTGATGGCCCGATGTTTGGCAACTATCTCGTCTTGTGACAAGCGAGGGTGCGGCCTACAGTGGAACACGTCTACCTATAAGCAACCTATTCACTCGGGCCTTGAAGACACCCAGGTTATATATACCCTTCAGGAAACACAGACTCTGGCAATGCCGCAAATCGAAGTGAAGTCGATCGCGGTCTGCCAAGTCATTGGTTGTGCGAATAATATCGACCAATGACAGGCGAGAATGTAATCGAGCTCGCTTCGAAAGCTTGAATTTCACATCTTACAATATAGCCTAAACGGCTGTTTCACCACCCCGATATACACAAGTAAGGACCCGATAAACTTACCGTCGGGAATAGTGCAAGTCCGTAGAACTAGATTGGATAATTCCGCGTATCTGACAAATCTGGCTAATTCAAGTTTTCGCTGAAAAATACCGCAATATCTTAATGGGCTGTCACCGCCTTGACACGAGTTCATTTCGATTCATTTTTGATATACAAAAATGAGGTTCAAATTCATTGAATCAATAAAGTTATTATGTTTTAATAACCTTTCCCCTGTTATGGATCTACTGCAGATACGCGGCCTTTACGTATGGTAGATTCGCGGATTTGCACTATCCCCGGCGTTATGTGACAGATAGTTCATACAAAATACGTTCCTATTTCTTTATCTGGTATCTTCATAACAGCTATTTAAATATTGTGAAACGGTCCTATAAACATATAACAAAATTATGATTTTACAAAAATATACAATTGTTTACAGGTTAATTGAAGCATAAACGATATTTGTTTTGATTTAGAAAACCAAGAAATTCAGAAGCTGACAATACAAAACTGTTTGACTATACCTAGAGGTATAGTATGAACTTTTCGCATGATGTAAGTTAACAAGTTATTTTGGAAATAAAAAGTAATTCATTTTGTGGTTTAGTTTGAAATGAAGTGCATACCTTACCTATTGGGTAAATGATTATAAGTTAACTAGCCATTAAGGCACAATTTTTATATGATAGATCGTTACACACAAACATTAGGTCATTATAATTTTTTTGATGCTTATTTCCGATACACGATGCATGTGTTATAGTTAGTGGGTTAAAAACTAAAACAAACTTTTTTAACTACACCATCACTCTTCTAAAACAGAAATCCTTTAGTAAAGTAGTCTCGTCAATCTTGCGAGATCTCGTCCATATTTCGACCGAGATTAACCGCTTTTTTATGGTATAAGCCGGTAAACGAGCATACGGATCACCTGATGGTAAGCAATCGGCGTCGGCCATGGACACCTGGAACACCAGAGGCGTTACAAGTGCGCTACCGGCTTTTTGGGGACAAGGAGTTTGACGTTTAGACACACGACGGGTAAATCACGCTCGTTAAGGTATTCGTTTCAGTCAAATCTCTCTATTACATCTTTAACTTTATAGTACTGCTTTAAAGTCTTAAATCAAATTGGCAAATTGGAGTAGCTTGATCTACTAGCTACTGTACATTAACTGAATGTATCGGTTATTGTATTAGGTACTAGTTCATTACTATTTGATGACATTCCTATATAATTATTTAGCATTATCACATTGGAATACAATATGTGATGAATGCATAAAATGTAAATAAAACTTCACAAGCAAGTCTTTACCAAAAGGGCATTCGGGGCCCATGCCCAGAGGACCCAATGACCGGCCACACCTTTTACGCGTTACGCGGCAACGTACTATGGAATCTCGCACGGAGCAAACCTTTGTGTGTTCCACATAATTATCAGAGTTTCGGGTCTGGGTGTCATGTGTATGTGAAGTTGTGTTTCTAAATGTACCCACGATACAGGAGAAAATCCTAGTATGTGGTAACATTAAAAAAATAAACATTCTAGAAGGACCCCGCATGTCCAAGGGCCTCAGTGTACCCAGTCTAAGACGGCCCCTGGTCACAAGTCGTAGAAATCGAAACAATATGAAATTGCAGGCAAAGCTATATATCATTATTCTTTGAAATAAGACCATGGATCGAATGAGGTGTAATCGACATTGTTTCATATGAAACACAATACATTGAACATATTATAGTAAAAAAAAACCGATTGATGAATGGGAATGAATGAAAACAATAGCAATACCTACCTAGGTACCAACATATACATACTTTTATTATCTGTATGGGTATTATCTATATAAAAATGAATCCCTATATCCCTTGGTCACGCCTTCACGCGTGAAAGATGAACCGACATCACTATTTTCTTATTGTTGTTTGTTATTGTCGGGAGAAGGTACTCTATGACAGAAAAAAACCTTAAAATCCTACGGGATCGGGAGAGACGGGATTACGTACGAAGTCGCGGGCAGAAGCTAGTTACCAATAAGAAAATAGCTTGTACATACTATATTGGCTCAAAAGAAATAATTATGAGAATCTGAACTGAACGTTTGTTCTTAAAAGTCTCTACTCGCAGCTTTCTAAACAATAAAAAATGATTGTAGCCAATTAACGCAGTGGCCGCGGGGTCGTAAGCGCAAGCGCGACTGCCAGCAGGCCTAGGCTTTGAGTTCGATTCGATTTATCGTAAATCATTATGCTTATGCATTAATATTCACATAGTTTAATATTTAGGAGCATAATCAGTAAGGAAGATTCTTATGAAGAGAAATAAAAATCTAAAAAAATATAATGTAGATTCATGAATCTACATTATATTTTTTTACAATCCATGGATTGTAACGTGTAGATATTCATCTTTCAAAAACTTTACTATAGTTATGATTTTGACAATTATCCATGCAGCTGATATACTTAGGTATCGTGTATCGGAACTAAACAGACGAGCAAGGTGAACGACCTTACAAAATATCCATTCCTTAACCAGCGTAACAATTGAATACAATCGCGTGTTTCATTTGCAAAACAAAATAACGCGGCTTCTAAGAGCCAGACAATAACGTGGTGGAGGTAACCTAGATGTACTAGATGACTCACGTCGAACACTGTACGTAGCACTTGTTTTATTAAGCTTCACAGCCAAGACACTTTCGAGCGTTTGCAAAAAACGCAACTTTCACTTTCGCATCCCATTGCAAAACAAACAACCTTGTTTTGACGTGACGCGTCAAAATTAGGAAGATAAATCAGACCATAGCGGTTGGACAATCTTGTAGTCGCTTAGCTCTCCTCTGTTTCCACCAGGACCGGTAGACTGGCGTGCACGCAGTGCGGCGACGCTCGCGACGTGAACGCGGACATCCAAGCCTCCACCTCGCGCTCGGAGCACACAAACTTCGCGGAGATTGTGTTGTCATAGCCTTTCTGGCGAACAATGAAGCCGGTGTTTGACTCCGCTTGTTCCACAGCTGTGTTCCTTAAATTTACCACACCGATCGGTTTCGTTACCCTCTTCCTAGGATAGATCACTGCGAAATGCTCCAAAGAGGTTTTGTACACGACGACTCTCACATCCTGGCGCATCCCGCCGGGTCCCAAAAGCACCAAAAAACCAGACTTTACTTCACTTTCGGTACTTTTTTTTACAAAAGTTTTTCCGAAATTATCACTGCGACATGTATTTGACATTATATCCGCTGGCATCTTGCTGTTTTGATTACAATAGCTACGGTATTCACATAACAATGTGCAATGTTATGGTTGGCGGGCGCGCCAGCCGTGCGGAAAACGTGTTCCCCTACTGCGCGCACAATAATACTGAAGAGTCATTTTCCAAGCGGGGTCTATTTATAACCTCTGTGACCCGAAGTGGTTCGGGTGATTTCGGTAGTGATCGTTATTTTGCATTCACTTTGGAGGCTGTGGAGGCTCGACAGACAGTTGCACCCCGACAAAATCTGAGAACCTGTCTGGTACGAACGAGTATGAACATTGAAATATGACACTGAATTAGTCGTGTTGTGCTACAGTTCGACCGTCGAATGGGTCTTGGACAAGATGTGAACGTGATCTTTTGATGTGATTTTATGTCAGCTATGGTGTCATTATATTGTGGAGTACCTACAATATTGTCTGCAGGCTGTAGATGCGCAGAATAGAGTATTTATTTTATTATTTCTCACCATGATTTTTCTATCTATTGTTAAAAGATGCATGCATATAATTCCATTTAGATAGATAAGTAGTTAACTTAGCGACTCCTATTGCTTGTTTATACTCATTACACTGCTTTTAAATTAAGTAGATTATGAACGGTTGGATATTTTGTGAGCGTTCACCTTGAGAATAGCTTAACTTTACGTCTAAGGGCCAATGACCTCGTTTAAAAAAGATTAATCAATTAAAAGTAAGTACGGAATGTAAATTTGTATTTTATAACATCGCGAGATTGAGGCTCAAGTGAGATCTCTTGAGATGCGGCTAGATTGGCAGTTTTGTACATTTCTATTGCAAATATTCACAATATTTGAATCAATTACTTCTAGAAAACTGAAAAAAAAAAAAGAATTCTGCCAAAAGTTATGCGGACGAAGTTAGGAAGGAAGTAAGGAAGCACAAGCTAGTTTTTTAATGTGTTTTTTTTTTATTTGAAGTAGATTACTGCTTCTTATTTTACATACATAACTATTAGATAACAAAAGAAGGAAACAATCAGCCATCTCTTCTGAAATCAAACAAAAATCTTTTAACAGTCATTTCTTGTTTTTATTGTTTAAGCCACTAAACGAGCTCACGGATCACTGATGGTAAGCGTCGCCCTCGGACATCTGGAACACCATAGACGTTACAAGTGCGTTACCGACCTTTTGGGATTAGGAATTTGAGGATTGTTGGAGATTGAGTGATTGGAAAGGGGGGGGGGGCAATTATGCCTTCAGTAACCTTTTAGTAACCTTTCGCGAGATAGAGATTCCATTCCCTAACCGTAAGCAATTACAGAAAATTTTATAAGCCGACATCAATCTTGTGGATTTCTCAGAGATTTATTCAGAGGACTTAGTACGACTTTTCTTTACGAACAAGATCGAAACGTTACCGCGCCGTTTACCTCTCTGATTGGTTAGTTCATTGAAGCTTGGAGCAAGCCAATCAGAGTGCCAAGCACGAATAACTATCGCATTCGTAACTTTATAGTATCAGGCGCGTTTGGCGTCTGATTGAGATCCTTCTTTGTTTGAAGTCGGTAAAATAGGCTTTACGCCATGTTTTTTTTAATTTAAAAAAGTAATTGTTTTCTTTATTTTGTAATATTTCTTTTTTATTTGTATTTTCGATTATGGAGTTTAGTTTAGCCAAGATTTTGTTTTTTTTTGTTTTTCTTTATGTGACAAGTGAAACAAGTAAATTTATTTCTGCAAATAGGCTACAAGGTAGCACTTTTACACGTTAATTTTATCAAGCGAAAGATGAGGCCGACGTAATGATATTTGTTATATTTGGACGTAACATAGATTATTTTTTAAGGCCTCGCTATCGCAATGGAGGGACCTGTCATGATAGTTTAGGTAAGGTTTTATATAAAGAAAGAAAGAAAAACCATTTATTTTGCTACGACACACAACAAGAATATATAAAATATAAATAAATGTTTTTCTGAGGCGTCGGTTAAGACAGGTGTATACGTGAGCACCTCAAGATGTTTGTGGCACGCGTTCCTGTAACTGTGTTGAACGGTTCATAAATATAAGAAAACGTTAAACGGACATTTTGCTATAAATAGAGGTATATGGCGTTACGCCACGGTGTTTACCGACTTCAAAAAAAGGAGGAAGATGTTCGGATGTTTGTTTTTTTTTATTTTTCACCGATTACTTCGCCATACAACATACAAATGGCGAAATGGATGGAATGAAAAATTGAGAGCCGTTGCATGATTTCCCCCTTAAAAATATGTACACTTTCCGCAGATATTTCGGTCTAGATCAGTTGTCAGCAGAAGGTTTAAGCAGTTGGCAGTATGCGTATCAACATCGGGCACCGGTAAATATTTGTAAGTATTAAAGAATACTTTTATCAGATGCGACGAATGTTTTCTATTACGAATTAGAAAAAAAATCCTGGTAGTGTATGGATACGTACTACCCTAGGGCCCTACAAAGTCACCATCCGCCCCTGAGACTTAGGTAATCTCTATTGCCGTGCGCAGATTGCCATAAAAACTGTGATATAAATGCAAATAACACGTTATACCTACCGTATAATTATATCGAAAATAGTTAGTGCTACGAATAGTAGCACACATGGCATGGGCCATGGAGCCTATAGTCCCTGCTCAAGGACGACATTTTGTACCTACTTATAAAAAAAGAAATAAAATATTTATTTTTGCTGATATTAATTTGTCACCCTGTCATTGAGCTATTAAAGGTTTTTTTTTATAAATGTGTAGTTTGTATTTAGGTCCAAATAGGTTAAGGAGTCGCGGAGAACCTAATGGGTAACCGGGGCTCCGGCTCGACATGCAGGAGAAGGAACGGGGTGGTTTTTAGTCAGTAAGAGTCTGACACTCCCTTCTGCCTCACCCAGGCGGGAGGAGTCATTCGATGACTTTTCCCCCTTAAAAAAAAATATGGGTTAAGGAGCATAGAGAGTGCATTTAAGTTTGTGCACAGTGCACAAACTTGCTTGTGCACCTCTATCTCATATTTCCTAGCCTTAGTTAATTTAAGGCTAGTCTTCCTGTCTAAAATGTCTAAGGACCTATTTTTCAATCAACTAATAATTTCCGTAGAATAAAATTGTCATTTGACAGTTTTTAAATTTATTATGGGACAATTATTGTCAAATAGTAAAATATAGACCTCTGTTATTGATTTGATGTTGGAATATTCGTCCCTAAATATTTTGACACTTGTTGGTGGACGTAGAACATCTACTTTTTTTGTTTTAATGTTGACGTTTTACACGTCAACACGTTCACGTCACGTCACGTGTAAACGTGTTCTATTGTAGCCTATTTGCCAAAAATATATCCATAGTGGATATATTTCACAAAATAGTTGGGTAAAATATGAAAACTTGTCGTTAGGTAGAATTTTAGACGGAAAATGACATTATTATCTTGCTAATATTATAAATGAGAAAGTTGTTACTAAATCATGTCAAAACGGCTGATGGGATCAGGTGATAAAGGGGTCTGGACTAACACATAGGCGACTTTATATCCCACGAGAACGCGGGAAAAGCGCTAGTAGAAACCAGTACAAGTAGTATTAGTTAGTGTGAGAGAGCCATGCTTCGGCTTGAATGGGCCAGCTCGACCGGAGTGATACCACAGCCTGACAAAAGACCGACGTGAAGCAACGCTTGCGTTGTGTTTCGTGTGAGGTTACCGGATTAGGTTAGGTTACCCCTCTTCCCCAGTCCCTGAATCCACAACAATCCTCCAATTTCTAATCCCAAAATTTACCGGCCGTAAAGCACTTGTAACGCCTCTGGTGTTCCATGTGTCTATGGGCGACGCCCATTGCTTATCATCAGGTGATCCGTCTGCTCGTTTACGGGCTTATCCCATAAAAAGTACTGATGTAATAAATAGCTACCAAGTTTCGACGTCCATAAATTTCACGTGAAAACTCGTCACGTGGATACTCTGACGTCATCAAGGCTGCTGTCAAATGCAGGTAGGTACCTAGGTAGGTAGGTAGGTAGGTAGTGGTTCTCTCGGTTCGACAGTTAGTTAAAATGCTACTAGGTATATTATGGAAGTGAAAGCTTGGTAAAGTACATGTTTGATGCCAGTACTTCGAAAACCATACACGAAAAACTACCGACAATGGACTACAAAAGATCCCTCCCCGGACAATACGTGCAAAAATACATAGGTACCAAATGCACATTTAAAAATTCAATTTTTTTAATGATAATGTTATATTTATTTGACCAAAGGAATAAACGTATATTCTATTCACAAAAAATATTGTTTAACCTATTATTACATATAGCAATGGCTTCTATGCTACTTTGTGGCGATGAAGAAGGCACAACCGCTGCGCACACTAACTTACGGACAGATTAAAAAATGGACAGCTGAAACGTGTAGGAAGTTGAAAGTTGATTTGTTTTATAGGAATTGTAGGAAAGCACTAAAGGGTTTTCCGTAATTCGAGAAAGGGAAGTCAGGATTTTTATTTGGATGCAAAAATGCTGGCCTGCGTTTGTAGTTAGGTGCGTTATATAATTAAATTGCATTTAATGCTAATATAATCTTAAGTTCCTTTACGATAGTAGTAAAACATAATGAGTTTTTTAATAGGCTACTTATTTAATCACCTCTCTCAGAGATATTAGGTACAGATTGATTCGAACATATAACATGTTCCATTGTGTAAGTGTCAATTATATATTTAATAGTTTATTTACCTTATTTTGATATATCATCTGATGCCTTAAGCTGATTTGTTAATCTCATATTAAGTGTGGATATTAAGTGTGTATTAAGGAGTGCTTCGGCACGAATGGCCCGGGTCGATCGGATTGATACCACGGCCTCACAGAAAACCGACATGAAACAACGCTTGCGTTGTGTTTCGTCGATTGAATGAGGTTACCGTAGGCCCAATTAGGTACCCTCCCCCTCCCCAATCTCCCTAATCCCTTAATCCCCAAAAAAATCTTCAAATTTCTAATCCCTAACAGGCCGGTAACCCACTTGTAACACCTCTGGTGTTCTGGGTTTCCATGGGCGACACCATCAGGTGATCCGTCTGCTTGTATACCTACCAGCTTATCCCATAAAAAATATGTATGTAAGAAAAGTACTCTTTGTTAGCTTCTTCTTTGTTTTCACATACCTACCTAAATACTCTCGTTGTTACTAAGCACTCCAGTTCCTAAAAAAGTTATCTATCTAAAAAAAATATTCACGAATTTTTTGTAAGTCACAAATAGTCTGCATAGACCATATAAGTACCAATTTTTAGTTTTCTACCAGTTGAAAATTGTTAAAATTTTATGGAAGTGAAGAGATCAAAAGTAGATTTCGTCATTCCCCATCCCTTTAAGATGTCAATTTTAAAAATCACATAAACAGAAAACTGTTATCGAAACTGACAGAAAACTTTCCACGAAGCGGCAACGTTAAACCGCCTATTGATTTTGAAAGATGCATGCATTCATCAAATGGAAAAATAACGTAACGTGGACTAGGCTATTCTGTAACTGTCAACCGAACTTTCGAAGTGAGCGTGAGCTCGATTACATTCTCGCCCGTCATTGGTCGATATTATTCTCACAACCAATGACATGGCGGACGGTGATCGAGTTCACTTCGATCTTTTGAATTGAAGTTATAGAATATAAGCCTTTTTTTTTCTTTTTTCTATCGCGATGGAAATCCTCATGGACTTCCCGCGCCGTGGAGACGACGAGGGGGCGGTGCGGACTCATACCGGCTAAAACCACCGCGGTGTTCCTTCACTGCCTGTGACCGTGACCCGGGTTGCCCTTTTTTTTTTTTTTTTTTTTTTTCTTAAGGGGGGAAAATCATCGAATGACTTCTCCCGCCTTTTTTTTTTTTTAAGGGGGGAAAATCATCGAATGACTGCCCCCGCCTGGGTGAGGCGGGAGGGAGTGTCAGACTCTTACTGACTAAAAACCACCCCGTTCCTTCTCCTGCACGTCGAGCCGGAGCCCCGGTTACCCGTTAGGTTCTCCGCGACTCCGAATCGGCATCGGCCGTATTGGGCCCCATCTGTGGTGGTCTGATGGCTCTTTGAGGCGCGCGCGGAACGCGACGCGCCGTACGCTCGGGTCTGTTTCTGGTCGGACGGGGAGCCACCCATGCTCGCCGTCCGCAGGCCCGCGCTTACGGTGGCCGGAGATCGTCTCGCGATCCCGACCCGGGTTGCCCTTACGGAATCACCACACATAGAATATAAGCCTAGCAGTTATTCTAATTTGGTGCCGTGCCGCTGTTGCACGTTTGTCATCCGACACCAAAGTTTGTATGCTAGGTGTATGAATTTCCCGAGCGTACGCGCGCTTAAGGAGCCATCAGTAGACCAAACGCGGAAGACTTAACGGGTTACCGGGGCTCCGGCTCGAGGGTGCAGGAGTAGAGAGGGGTGGTTTTTAGTCAGTAAGAGTCTGACACTCCCTCTCGCCTCACCGGGCGGAAGAAATCATTGTATGATATTCCCCCCTTAAAAAAATACATAAGACTCATTCTTTCAACCACAAAGCATTTTAATCACACTAAAACAATTTATCGCCGTGTGCTGTCGGGACTGTTCGAGATAATGAATCACTCTCTCTCTCTCTTTGTCCCACTTATACAGCAGACCGGAGTAGTGGTCCAGCGGGTGCATCATGTGACGTCGCGGTTTGATGAGCGTTTCGTTACGTCAGTTTTACATTGCTTGTATAGTTACTCAATGCCCCGACTAAGGTGATTGTGAAAGAACAATGTACCTATTCAAACCTTATACAGTAGAGTAATAAAAGTCAAATATATTGTAAAATATTTATTATAATAAATATTTATATTATAATAGATATTGTAAAATATTTGTGGTAACTGGTGCCCAGACCTATAAAATCCTTGTTTTTGCACAAAACCACTGCACAAGACGGCAATTTATCGTTAGTTGTACGATCGCGGTTGACAACAGACTAAATCGCGGTGACAGCCATTTTTTCCAGGATTGAGCGTAGCGCTCAAGAACATGACACCCTGACACACCCCCTTGCCACTGTGCCAGTTTTTAATATTTAAGTGGTTCGATGCCTGTGACGCGGGCCTATGGAAGCTTGCACTGCATACGTTAAACACGGACCACCTAAATTGAAAGAGCTATAAGCAGAAACATTATCTTACTGTGTTTTTAATTGATAGATACAATTTTATGACTTCACGTCGATGGACTAGCAACGTCTTTTGATATAACAGAACTGCGACACCCAAGATTTCTTTTTCAGCTGTAAACGTTATGGGGCTAATGATATGTCTTTATTTTATTGTCCAGAGATCATGTACCACTGTCCTGATAGTCTTGGTGGCGGTGATAGCCTTGGGTCTCCATCAATCAGCGCCAAAAACTGGCTGGCTTGACCGTCTAGTGCAATACCACAAGGAAAGGTTCATCAACGAACTTAGAAAGGTGAAATCCTATACACCTAATACTGCCAGCACAACCATCGAATCTACTCCATTTAACGGTATGTACATAATTTAGGGTTGTATATTTTACATTTTTCCAGTTGCTATTATATTGTTTTTGTAGCAGAACGAAAGAATTTTTTTCGTAAGTAGGCAAGTAAACAAAATTGCATTCGGTTCCGTATTCTATAAAGGTATTATAAATAATTAGCACCTACTAACGAACTATCGAAGCGAAGTGAGGCTCATAACTTCGCACTAATTGTTTACGGAGCCTACGGAATTGAATTCAAATGTTTTCGAAATAAGCTCTTTCGCTTTTGCGAACTTCGATATCGAATAGGTGTTACACAATCGTGCTGCATCGTTCAAATGGGTACCTACTTCAATAATTCGTGGACTTGCAGCAACTTTATTACCCAGACCAGCTGGATTCGTTGATTCAGGTGAATGGAATTTTGACTCAGTGATGAGACTTATGATTATGTTGAAGTCTAGTGAAGCAGCCAAACCTACCCTCAGAACCTTGAGACGCATGCTCCAACCCACACGACGTATAATGATGTCCATGAAGGAAAGCATGCAAAAGTTCCCGGGATTGAATGTAAGTATTTACAATTAATAAACTTTACATTTGTTTTCTTTAATATTAAATAACAGTAAATAATACCATCTAAACATTTTACATTAATCATAATATTATGGTGAACAGAAAATCGTACATAAATCAGCGTTCATGTTCACATAGACAGAGAAACCTAAAAGGGGATTTAAATGGCTTATTTTTACACAGACGGGTACCTATATATACAGTGTGTTAGGTTAAACGAGGGACTTATTGAGGGAGGGTATTCAGTATTCGATTCTCGTCCCGAATATGTAAAAAACCTATAACCAAAATTTTTGAAGTAATTGTCCAATAAAATAAATCATCATGAACACTGAGCGCGCAACAAGTGAACTTGTAAACAGAAACAGTATTTACATAAAGTAAGTCGCGTTGCAAAACATGCGCCGATCTTGCCGAAAAGGATAGAGTGCGCTTAAGCCCGCTAAGCCGTAACCCGTAAGCGTAAGCGGAAGCATTTTTATGGTTCTGTTTGTTATTTATTAGTGTTTTCGTTTCGTTTATATGTTTGTTAGTTTCATGTGAGTATACACTATTATGGGTTTGAATATGTCCCTCGTTTAACCTAACATACTGTATATTTTTTTTTATTATCTATGGTTTTAGGGACTTTTCGTTTAGGAACATGTCAGCCCCGTTAGTACTTAGATATAGAAGTGTATAATAAAATGTACCCAGTTACTTATAACTTATAACCTAATTTTCTCTTAGTTACAATGTCGAAGCCCTGCAATAGTGGACAAGATAGATTCTGAGAATTAGTTAATAAAGAAATAATTGTATGTTTCAGGCAGAATCCAACGACATTTACTATGAGATTGAGTATACGAGTCAAGAGGACTCTGTGCCCGCACCAGAACCGCCCCCAGAAGATCAAGTAGTAGTGGTGGTGTCCAACCCCGTCGAGGCTCGTTTACCAAGTACCCGCATCAGCGTACAACTTCTTAGGTTGAAAAGCTTTGTGATGTTTTCATTGCCGTGTCGTATGTAATCCGGGAGAAATCATTGTTGGTTGTGTGGGCTTCTCTACAAAAAGTTGTATTATATCTGCAATATCTTTTAAGCTTAACAGTCGGGTCGGAGACCACAGTTCAAAAAGATTGGTCTGTCGGAGTGTCTGTTAAGTCTGTGGTGATTATTTTACAGATATTATTTAGTATTTACTGTGATTACAGATTTCCAGTACATCTGTACATACTACTGTAAATCTGTACTAGTGATTTAACGAATATTCGCACATTTTTCGACATTTGCAATTTTTAATGTGATTGTGAACGTCTGTACGGTTAAGTTAGTGATGTAAAAAATAATAATAGCTACGTTAATTCGTATGTTGCTTACGCCTTGAAACTCTCAGAGGCGGAGGTGTATGTTCTCAATGTAACACCAACTTTTTATCAGTTACAAGTTAAGGTTAATTTTAATGACAATAAAAATTGGAAATATTTATATGTAAGTGATATTTTACAGAGAAATATTGATAGCTCGTGCACGAGCAGCAAGGCAGATGCCGCCCACGAAACCGCCCGTCATGTGAGTGAACAATACCATGCAATTAATTTTATAAGTAGGTAATCAGTAGGTCCATTGATATTAGACCTACTGATATCTGGTAATGGACCATTACCCTACATCCTGCACTGTTAAAAAACCAAATAGCTGTCACAGTACCTGAAACCTATAGTCACTCATCATTGACTCGACCAATGGAGAGTTAATCATATCAGACGGTAAAAAATTCAATTAATGATATATACAATTTTCTTTGTAGTCCATGGAAACCTATGAAATCAACTACTACGACCGCGAAGCCTGCTTCACAAGCATCATCATCAGCACCAGGTGAACCAACACCACAACCAGAAGGAGAAACATCACCAGAAGGAGAAGGAGAATCAACGACAGAATCAGAATCAACGATAGATTTAGAATCAACGACAGAATCAGAATCAGAATCAACGGCAGAATCAAACTCAACGACAGAATCAGAATCAACGACAAAAACAGCTGCAACATAATAACGGTGTACACAATCACACACAATAAAACAATATTTATTTACAGTATCAGTAGTTTCAAGAGTAATTAAAAATTGTAAACAAGACCTTAAAATTCAACACAGAACCTATAAGCTGAAAATATTGTTTTTGTTTGCAAAAACTATAACTGAAGTAACACAAACTACAAAAATTGAGTTGAAAGAGAGGACCGAGTAGACTACAATACTCTATGCAAGTTTTTAATGCAGACTAGACTAAGATTGCACCTAAACCATCCTATATTCATAATTTTGGTTTTTGGGTAAGTACACAAAAAAAATACGACATAATTCATGTAAAATAATTTTATTATAGTACTTCTTAAATTTTGTTTTAACAAACAAAACATTACATGTATTATTACAAAAATAACTTATATGTTTCATAATGGAACAGTAGTTTTATAAAACTCGGAAATGTTTGACATTTATTGTTTTTATACCGATTCTAAAACAATATGCCCCCAGTGGGTTCCGTCTAATAAGAAGATAATCCTTACTAATATTATAAATCGGAAAGTGAGTTTGTTTGTTTGTTCTGCTTTCACGCCGTAACTACTAACCGATTGCTTTGAATTTTTGCAGACGTAAAGTTAGAAGTCTTTTTATCCCGGAAAAATTTGATATTCTCGAGGAAAACGAAATCATTGGTATAGATGGCGCTGTGTATATGTCACATAGATAGGCTACTTTTTATCCTTTTGTGATGCGAAGGAAGCCGCGGGTAAAAGCTAGTTATTATATAAACAAGGTGTCTCTTTTTTTGAAGTCTTTTTATTTGTACCAAAACCTTGTCCTACGTGTAACAAACACTTATCTGAAAATCGATTTTAATCGGTTCAGCCAATCGCTATATATAATGGCGCACAACCATACATACTACAAACCTCCTTTTTATCTTTTTTAAATGGGTTAAAAATTACGCAGTGCACAATTAAGCTTGCCAAACAGGCGTGGTCCTATGAACATCACCCCACTTCGCTACGACTACTTCGGAAAGGCGAAGATAAATTATGTTTCCGTCTATGGTAAGAACATTTTGATCCAAAGAAAAAGGAAATTGGTACCGAACTATCTAATCTAAAATTTGTAGGGTTAAGCGAATCGATTGTAACCAGAACAAAATTTTAACCAGCTTTGAGGCTTCTCTCTGGATACATTCCACCAAATAAGTTTTATTATCTAATTACTCTCGCGCGGTTACACCAGCTCTGCTCGTCTGCTATTGGTCATAGCGCGATGTTTTATAGCCCATAGCCTTCCTCGATAAATGCACTATCCAACACAAAAATAATTATTCAAATCGGACTAGTAGTTTCGGTGATCGGAGCAAGTTCAAACAAGCAGACAAACAAACAAATTCTTTTGCTTTAGATAATAAAATAAATATATAAGTAGTAAGTAGTCTATATATATAAAAATGAATCCCTTTTTCCCATGGTCACGGCATCACGTGTGAACGGCTGGATCGATTTCACTAGTTATTTTTTGTTGATTTGTTATTATTAGGAGAAGGTTCTTAAGACAGAAGAAATCCTGAAAATCCTACAGGAACGGGAGAATACAGGATTGTGCGATCGAAGTCGCGGGCAAATGTGATAGAGGACGTTCTTCATGTCCTGAGTGACAAGCCCGATTAGCCGGCTCTATTGAACCAACCAATCACAGCGCCGAACGCGCTCGATACTATGACGTTACAAATGCGATAGTTATCCGTGCTTGGCGCTCTGATGGAGTGTGTCCGGAATGAAAGTGTTAGAGTGCATGTGTTTTGTTACAATGTACCCTACAATATTGGCTTTGGTAAAAGCGTCCTTGCTTCCCCAATTTGCAATAGGATAGCAAAAATTTTGTATAACTTGATGTTTAGTCTAGATATAGACGATGATAAGCGAATATGATTTTGACAGCACTGGATGATGTTGTCTTTGAGACACAAAGCTCTTAAAATAATTAAAGAATACAATACTACCACATATCCCGGTTTAGCATTGAGTTCACTACAGAAAATTATTACATTTGACATTGTTTTTTTTAAGTATTTTTAAGGTAGGCAGAAGTGCACATCACGTCACTTAATGCCACGTGAACGAGTGAGCCTATTGCCATATACCAGGCTACAATATACATTTTTATATCATTTACATAAACACATACCAGATTTGTGAATCTCAAAGTTGTTTATTCTTTTAACATCGACCTACACTACGATTTTATCTAGTATCAATGTACAAAACATACAAATTTCACATACACGTCAAACTAAGACTCGAAACCACAATTTGTAGATCACACAATGTTGGAATCGAACCTTAGTATTCCGCAGCAGCCGATTACTTAGCCACTGCTCCAACCGTGCAAGCCATTGAAGTGTATTGTGGTAAATCATTTATTGGGAATTTTACTTAACGAGCCTAACTAGACATCGAACCCAATACCATTTCAGCATAGCATATAGCTCGAGTCACACATCTTTGTAGGTGTAGAAAGAAACTACAAAGGGCCCCCTAATACAACCCTTACAGACTTCTTTAGCTTCCATCAAATTCATGCAACCGGTTGGAGGCTACGGTATCGCGTAATTACAATTATAAACTTTATTAACATAGCAATTTCAACCTTATTTCAATAGCATTTAATGTATACATTTTAGGGGGTTTAAGGGTGTATTTTTAGAAATCCGCATACATTCGTACAACTTTGAAATATGCTTGAAGAATTTTTGGCTTCGAATTTGTGGTAGTTTTGGCTCTTGGCTCTTAAGAGCACTATTTTATTAATTTTTTCAAAGAAGTACAATGTTTACATTCGCGGAACCTTATGATAATTATTATGAAATAGTACATTTGAATGAGCTCAGTGTCTGAGCATTGTGGTGACGCACGGAACATCGTGCTTAGCGCCAATATCATTGCTTGCCTCGTTTGCCGGGTGGCTTCTGCAGTTGGAACCCTGCGGAAGTGTCTGCTTGCGGGAGTCCAAAGCTAGTGTTCAGTGAAGTGTTCAGAGCCGGCTGGGACTGGGGTTGCCACGAGGGACCTGGGGACACAATATTATTAATTAACATCAAGAATAGTACTGCCTCGTTGGCCGAGGGGTCGCAAGTGCGACTGCCGGGCATACATTTTAATAGATACGTGATATTTTGACACCTCAACTAGCCAATTTTTTTTTTATTATAATTTCATCAATGATGTGCTTTTAGATAAACGTATATGCCCTTGAAAGGAACAACAGGGTTTTTGTTACATATTGCATATGACGACTTACCACTGGCATCAATAGAAGGAAATGGCGACATTGCACTTCCGACGTAGGAAAACGGTGTTGGACCAGCCAAATGTTGCAGATTACCTGAAAAATAAAAATAAAAGAATATATTATTATTCAATTCTACTACCTATTAGTGATGTCACGAAAATTCCCACTTGTATATGCGAATATTCGCATACTTTTTGATATACACATTCGCGAATGGTGCGAAATGCGAATGTTGCGAAAATAACCGTCATAAAAACATTTAATTATAAAACGATACTTTCAACATAGTTCGATCGTAAAGGCGGAAATATGGCGTGGAAATTAATTTTTCTCCTAGATGCTAATTGAAATACTTTGTGGTGCTCTAACGCTGAAATACTTGTTATAAAAAAAAAATCGGTACATAAATTATAGAACCTGCAAAATGGATAATCGGAGTGAGTGTCTACAAAATTGGCAATTTTAAATACTCGCGGAAAACACTCCAGGCAAAACCACGTATTTACTGAACTAATACAGAAATAAGTATTAATTCCTATACAAACCTTTATTCTTTTTTAATATAATAAATCGTTACATTGTGTGCTCGGTAGTCGAAAAAGTTCGCTCAAAGTAGACAATTGATATATTATAACCTAGTAAAAATTTAGGGAAGACCCACATTTTGGTGGGTTCCCATTAAAAATACTGTGTCGTAGTATCCCCATAGATCCTATGTGTGCGTCAAAATTCATTTGGATTAGAAGGTAATATTTTCAGTCTTACCTAAGGCGACCCTGGGGTCTGAGAGCACAGCACTGCCCTGCGTGATGTCAGGCAACGCACCAGACTTCATCTTCTTCCTGTTAGTCTCCGCATCCCGCAGGATCTGGTCCAAACTTGTGCTCGCTGCAAACAAGCATTTGTATAATCAGGTCACGATTTAAATATCTTCAAGTGCAGAAGTGCATGTATTAAATCAAATCTAATACTTGTTGTGTTATTAAGAGTTTTTGAAATCCTTAAAAACTAAAAACATATTAACATACTTAACATCACGCCTTTTACCCTCGAAGTGGTAGGCAGAGGTGCACATTACGGCACTCAATGCTACTGTACAATGTAACACCCACTTTTCACTATTTATGTTATGAGTCCCATGTAATAAAGGGTGAGCATATTGCCATATACCGGGCACAATTCCGGACTCCACGCTACTACTGACTATTTAAAAAAAAAGCAGTAATACTTTGTCGAACCCGATCGAACCCGAGACCCCTTGCCCGGCAGTCGCACTTGCGACCACTCGGCCATAGAGACAGTCAAAAACTAAAAGTCAATAAAATCATACTGTAATGAGCAAAACAATTACTGAAAATTTGAAATAAAAACGAGATAATTTATATCTCTGATATTTATACACTGAACTAAAATGTCACCCAACTTTTTACTACAACATAAACAAATAGTAATATCATCACAATCAACACATGAAATGCATCTAATGCTGAATACAGAATTCTCTTTCGAATTATCTCTAATCGCAGTTAGGTTATCCAAATTCTAAAGTATATTGTATGGCTGTTTATTACATACCTCGGTTTAAGTGGTCAATATGAAAATGAAATTGAAGTGGTGACTTACGTGATGGCTCATCAAAGACATTAGTAGGATCCTTGAGTATATATTTTCTTAAGTTAAGATATTGTTCCTTCTGTGCTTCTACTTGAGTATGCACGGCTTGCAGTCGTCCCGCCAATGCCACTAGAGACTCGTGCATTCTTCTGATGCCCATAGTTAGCTCTGAAAATACATTCATCATCAACAGCCTATAAATGCCCACTGCTGAGCAAAGCCTCTTCTCACACGGAGAAGGTTAGAGCATTAATCACCACGCTTGCTCAATGCGGGTTGGCGATTTCAAACTTATAATTAGAAATTATAAGTTCAGGTTTCCTCACGATGTTTTTCCTTCACCGTTTGTCAGTGGTGTCTAGATAATCTTAGAAAGTACATATAACTCGGAAAAAGTCACATTGGTACTTGCCGTTGGTAGGTTTCGAACCAGCACTCTCATGCATGAGAAGTGGGCGTCTTAAACCTCCGGGCCACAACGACGTCATAATCAAATTACATTATAATCTATTATATATAATAAAAATGTAAAAGTGTGAATTCTGTCCCTAATATTATAAATGTAAGTTCCTTTGTTTGGATGTCTGTCCGTCAATCACGCTGAAACTACTAAATGGATTTTGATGAAGTTTGAAATAATATTTTACGCGGGCGTAGTCGCGGGCAACAGCTAGTTGAAAATAATTATAAAAATCATAATTAGTAAGGGGGTGTTAACGAAACCAAAAATGTGATTACACAAAATTGAGTTTCCTACATTCATTGCAAAACATTCATATTATAATAATTATTATTATGCCTAAAAATATTTTATAAAAAAAACTCACGAGACCGCAGTTTTCTGTGATCTCGCCGCGGCGCGGTTGAGATTATCACCCGCAAACTTGGCGGTTGATTATCGCAAGACGGGCGGGCGGTTAAACAATAAGTAGAGTTCCAGCCCGACCTCCCATTGCGACCGCCTGCCAACCGACCGCAGCGCGCGGCCGGGAGCCGCAAGCAATCGCAACCGCCGCGGGAGTAAAACGCGCCGTGAATATTGCTTTGATTTTTTACATACATCTCTGTAATCTACAAAGGTTACGGGCCTGCAACCGCGGCGGGCGCGGTAGAAAATCACGCCTTGAGTCCTTAACCTGACACTTACCCTGCTCAGTGAGTAGTTTAGGAGATGACTGCATCTGTTTGTCAGCCACGTCCATTTGTCTGCGGAATGTAATCAGTTGTTGTTCCAATTCTGCTATTAAATCCTTCACATATGCTGGTGGAGCCGTGCCTTCTAGCTCTGAACCTAAAGCAGAAAATTACTATATGATTATAACGGTGTCTTAATCAAAGACAGAGTAGGATTTTAGTACTAAATAAATAAAATTATATTATAAAGTTATTATAGTTATATAATTATATAAACGGTCTAAATAATAATAATAGAAGCATTAGTTTTACGCTTCTTTGAAAAACACAGACACACTGATTGGTTGATGTTGACAGTTGCTGTCTAATAGGTAAAACTTATGTCTCCTTAGGAAATTTTGTAATTATTTTTCGGTGACATACATACCTCTACATAACCTCACGCCTGTCTCAGCTGTCTCTCATGGACCCCCATGGGAGACAGGCAGATAATATGGAATACATATCTCTTTCGCTTTGTCGACACAGTCTTATCTGTTATCAGTTATTTTCGGTAACACACATGTATAATTTGAACAAGATTCTGTGATAAAATAGTTATCCACTGCCCTATTTTGCTCATGACGAGTGCATGCATATTGCATATGCCAAGTTTGTGGAGCATACATACCGGGCACGGTATAGTCCCTGGCAGCAGTCTCGGCGGCGGCCAGCGCGGCGGCGGCGGCGGCCCGCAGGCGGCGCGACTGGGCGCGCGCGCGCGACACCTCGCCCGACTGCGACACGGCCGCGCGCAGCCGCGCCTCCGCCTCGCGGGACACCTGAACCACACTACACGGTCAACTATATCATCACTACCTACTTCTGCGTGATTCCACCCGCTCTGCTCAGTGCCTATTAATCTTAGCGTGATGTTTTATAGCCTATAGCCTTCCTCGATAAATGGACTATTCAACACAAAACATATTTTTTAAATCGGTTCAGTAGTTCCTGAGATTAGGGCGTTCAAACAAACAAACAAACTCTTCAGTTTTATAAAATAAATATATACATACCTAAGATAAGATTTATTTCATAATTTCACAGCAAAGGATAAAGTATTCAATAAACTGGGCAGTAGCCCGCCAGGCACACCCAACGCGCCTGGTCTTAGCATGGTCCCTTTTACGATCTTTGGGGACTTTATACCCTGTTCCTTCTCTATAGTAGCATTAAAAAGGAGAATCAGATGTACCAGCTCCTTCATTCATCACACTAATATTATAAATATGAAATTTTATTTGTCTTGGTCTTTGCCCGTCAATGACGCTGAAACTACTGAACGGATTTTGATGATCAAATTTAGCATACATACAGGATATAGGCTGACTTAGGTCATTGAATACCTTTTTATTCCGATTAAACACTCCCATGGGATAATACAGGAATCATATTCTATTTCTGAATATATTATTCATTATTCAAATTTCTGCAATAATGCTTGAAACCTTTAAAAAAAATGAAGTACACATAAACTAAGAATTTCTTACCTTATGCAATGGTTTGACAGACACCCTCATAACTTCAGAGCTAAGTGACTTCTGTTTCTTAACAAACTCTTTGAACGACTCCACTGTGGTTGAGATTTCATTTGGCAATTTATTCTGCTTTGGTGGTTCACCTGTAACAAGTATAAAGATTTGTGATTAACATAATATATCGTTTATGACATTTTAATCAAGATTGTTAGGGAAAATATGATTTCTTTTGATGGCAGTGGTTGGAGTTACAACTAGGGTAAGCAAAAGAGTGGAAGAGAAATGTGGTTAGATAAGGGTTATCCTCATTGGTATAAAAATAAACAGCAGCAACAGAATCCTGAACGCCTTTATTGAACGAATTGTTCATGTACTTGGTATGTGTTAGAGATATGGGCAACAACTACCTTCTTGGAGAGAGAGGTTGGAGATTTTAAATTGTGCATCACAAAAAACTCACTTTTAGAATCTGTCGTTGTATTTGCAGCACCAATGCCACTACTGCTAGTGGCAACACCGCCCAGCCCGAAACTTGGTCCTGCTAATAAATAAAAAAGATCACATTATTAAAGTATAAAAATGAATGTTAAGTACTGAATAAATTCCTACATCATCTTTCATGCATAAGGCAGTTTATTATTATTGAATTAGTTTTTCACTACAAACTGTGTACTTAAATCGTCCTTGTACTATTCTATTTATATCAATTGATTCTTTAAGTGTGCGAGAGTCATGCTTCGGCACGAATGGGCCGGCTCGACCGCAGTGATACCACGGCCTCACAAAAGACCGACGTGAAGCAACGCTTGCATTGTGTTTCGTCGCGTGGGTGAGGTTACCGGAGCCTCGATTACCCCTCCCCCTTACCCAATACTTGAGTCCGCAAAAATCCTCAAATTATTAATTCCAACAGGCTAGTAACACACTTGTAACGCCTCTGGTGTTCTGGGTGTCCATGGGCGATGCCGATTGCTTACCATCAGGTGATTCGTCAACTAGTTTACCAGCGTTTCCCATAGAAAAAATCAATTCTGTGGTGAAAATTACATCAAAATATGTTCCTAATTTCTAAATTTTATATAACTAATTGATAATAACTAGATTTGTAGGGATATGAGAAGTATATATACCTGAAATAGATGGCTGTGTGCCAGTCACACTAGTTGTACCCAATTTAGAGCCTGAAACATTACAAAATCTTCAATAACAAAGAGAATTAGTTTATGATCAATGTTATTAACCATTGTTATCATCAGCCTGAAAATGTCAACTGCTGAAGACCCATAGCAAGTGACATCCCTCTGCTGGACTGAGTCTCCTCTACATAAGAGGGTTTGCCAAAATATCTCAGGTTGTCACAGTCTGAGTTGGGAGTACCCAACAAGAATTTAGTTAATGTTTAAATGTAGTACTCTGATAACAGAGGGCAAGGGGAAAGAACAAAACGCCATGTGAATTAAATTTGTAATGACTAATCTCAATCTCTTGTCTATTGGTACAATTTGTTACTAAAGATGTGTCTAAATTCCGAAAGGTTAGTGAGATTACCTGTCTGTTTTTATTACCACACATTTACACCACATTTATACTACACAAAATGAAGTTGAAAATCTATTAAAAATATCTTCTGGTGTTTGTCAAATGAGGGAGTGGATTCGATTATACTTTTATTTGTTTTGCCGTCGCTACTCCCTTTGATAGGGATTCAGTTCAAACATAACTGGGAGTGACTGTTACATAATAATATTCCTCTGTAATTAGCCTACAGACAATTAAGAGTGTGATGTCCAAGTTCGTAGATTCTCACCAGGGCTAGGCGTTATAGTAGGATAACAGTCGCGTTTAGCACTGAGAAGTTTGTAGCTACAACCAGGTTCACATTGAATGGGGCTCAGTTCGAAGCGTGGCTTAGTAAACATTGTAGGTGGCAACATTTGAAAAGTCTGAGTTACCGGTATGAAAGGACCATGGAGCGGAGAACTTGGGTTTGGGTTCATTGTACTGGAAAGGAAGGTTATGGGTATAATCTTAAATTAATTATTTGAAATACTTCTACTGCTAATCAAAGACTTCTCAGACTCTTCAGAGAGGGTTGTGCCATAATCCCCCCACATTGGGGATTGTAGTCACAACAATTTTAGAGGATATTGCTACCTGCATCTCTGATTGTTGCAACATTTTTTAACCCGTGCTACTTATTGCACTAGTAATGTTACATAAAACAATTCTCAAAGCTCTTGGAGTTGCTATATTTTGAAAATATCTGCTTGAAGTTGGATGATTTACTGGTGACTAGAGGTTTGCTATTACCTGGCACTTATAACACACATCATCATATCAACAGCCTATAAGTAGCCACTGCTGACCAAAGCCCTCTTCTTACATGGAAACACAACTAGGGAAAAGTGAGCCTATCTGCTAAACAACGAAATTGGAAAGGGGAGTCAGAGAGGATCCAAAAATTTGCCTATAGGCTCGGGTATGGTATGGTATAGTACTGTTTATCCCTAAGTAGCTAAACACAATTTTAGAATGTACTTGAATCATACTTATAATAATAAAAGAGATTATTTCATCAACATACCTAATAAACTTGTTGTGGTTGTAGCTGTACTTGTTGATCCAAAGCCAAACCCAACGCTTTGAGTTGAGGTGGTGCTGCCAAAACCAAAGTTTCCAAGCCCTCCTAGGCCCGTGCTTGCAGAAGTTGCAGGAGTGCCAAATGATAGACCTGCAAAATTAAATTTTTAAGATGAGATGCAAACTATTTCTACTGGCATTTCATTATCTGTGTTTCACACATTTAAATTAAATAGTGTATTGTTCTAAGCTTAACTTCTAGTCACACTAGGAAACAAATGTCCTGTGACACGTGTCGCCGGCGACGTTGGGTGAAGTAGCGCGACGTTGCTGGATTTTGGCCGACATATCTGGCAACCACAATGTCGTGTGGACATAATAGTCGCCGTTATCAACGTATATGTCAAGCAAAATCGGTAGGCTTCGCTCGACATGTCGCCGATACATGTATTGGGACATTGTCCCCTAGTGTATTCTTAGCTTTATGTAAGACTTTTACTTTAGGTCACAAAACTTATCGCCATACTCAGTAATTTAATGCCTACTTAATCCAGTCCTTAGTAATTGTTTTCGGAACCAAATCCTTAGTTCCTTACTAAGGAATAGTTTAACTCGTCGAGTACCGGTTTTGTAGACACAATTATAGAACAATAGGTTGCGGTCACCGGTGACCGCTTGGTATTTGACAGTTTAAGTAATCATTATATGCCTCTGAGTATCGCAGTTAGCCTTTTAGAAGTGCATAAAAAGCGTGTGTTACGCAATGCAGGTTAATACAAAACAAAAATGTTAATTCAATATTACCGGAACTAGTCGTGGCAGTATTGGAACCGGCACCAAAATTCAGGCCACCAGTGCCTAACCCAGTGCTACCAAATGCTGGAGTAGTAGTACCAAATGAGGGGGCTGCACTAGCTCCAAATGCAGGTGTAGTTGTGGCTCCTGGAATTTATATTATAGTTATTATACTAATTTTAGTAGACAATACATTCCTAAGTAATACTATGAATATGGAATAAACTCTGTTTACTTCAATTCAGCTGAAAGAAATAAAAAAGTAAGTTAATTGTATTATACTCGGAATTTTAATTTGATTCCAGATTTGACAATTTCAGTGTTGCAACGTTATGACAAGTCCTAAATAGTGATGTTGCGAAATTATTCGATATGGAAATGCAATATTTCTGGATCGATAATTCTCGTTAATAATTTTACTCTCGTAAACTAAGTACATCAGGAAATTAAATATTTCTGAACCGATAATTTAGCTTTGACGATTAATTAACGATCTGAGACATTTCTTTTGTAATTGTGTGTGAAATAAATAAAAAAAATGTAATCATGAAGGAACGTGACAAATAAAACAGATAGATGTATTATGGTAATAAGTTATTTTATAAATTGTCGCCGTCAACGCTATCGCTATCCTGTCACTTTCTGTAACATTTATTATAAAACACACACACTGATTGTTTATCGATTTTTGTGTTTATCACTACACTATTATATGTGGTATCATTATTTCACAAAATGACAGTAGCTATTGTCAAATTTGGAATGTAATTAAAATTCTGACTATAGTACCTAATATTGTTTAGGCCCCTTGTAATTTACTTTTCTTTTAAAAGTTGTTAACAGTTTAATTAGGACATTTATTTCTCATCCACTATTTTACGAATTTATGTGTGTTTGTAACTCAATCGTACCAAAACGGCTAAAGGGATCAGTAAGAAATTTGGGCCGGAATAGCACGTTGAATAGTTTCTACTGCACGGGAATATGAGATATACTGCAGGCAGACGCTGGTAAACAAATATATAATAATAGCACCTAATTATGCTTATAATAGCTTTTGTCTCTTAAAAATTAATCTATGAAAATAAAAACAGTGGTACCTATACCATATTTCATAATTGATGTGCAACCTTTATTGTTACAGTCATACAAGCTTATCATAGTTATTATATCAAATTATTCTATGCAATAAATTGCTGTTCATTATTGATAAGTTCCTTTGTTAATGATTCTCACAGAAATAGAATAGACTAGAATATGTAACAAAAAATGTAGAATGATACTAAGTTTTTTGTACAAAATTTAATGTTTAATTATATAAAGTTATCTTTTATACAATTACTTACCAAAAGCCGGTGCAGCAGATGTAGCACCGAACGCCGGAGTAGTTGTACCAAAAGCAGGTGCTGCTGACGTAGCACCAAATGCTGGAGTTGTAGAACCAAATGCTGGTGCAGCAGCCCCGAATGCAGGCGTAGTGGTCGACCCAAACGCTGGGGGCGCTGTAGATCCGAATGCTGGAGTTGTAGTCGCCCCAAACGCTGGCGTTGTGGTTGCCCCAAAGGCAGGAGCAGTGGATGTAGCACCAAAGGCAGGTGCAGCACTTCCAAACGCCGGAGTTTCAGTCGACGACGTATTTCCAAACAGACCCGACGGCTGTGACGTTGCCGTCAAACCAAACGCAGGAGTCGCAGGCCTGGACACACCGTTATTATGTTAATAATGAAAAACTGTCACAAGTAAATTCATTAGCAAAATGTTTTCCACCTAAATATAGGTTATGAATGATAATTTACAATGACAATTTACAACTTTTTAAATTTTAGTAAACATAGATAAATGTAATAATTTTGGTGGTAAACAAGAATCTGTATCTGTAGAAAAGAGTTCTTAAATCAAATTCATTATAAAAAGTTTTAACAATTTCGGTTACTTACTTATTAGCGCCAAAATTGAAGCCTCCCGTGAGTCCAGTTGTAGCAGGAGCACTCGATGGAGTGCCGAATGAAAAGGACATTTTTCACTTTTATTTTTTAATAATTATAACTAAATACTACTAATTTAATAACAATACCTATAAAACTATTCCCTAAAAGTTACAGTACTATGAGTACCTACTAGATCAACGCATTGACAAGTTGACAACGATAACGTTTTTTAGTTTGACGGCCATTTTTGAGGTTTAGTTGCCACTGTAATAAAATCAAACGTCAAGATTTATACCATATGCATGATACAAAAAAAAAACGAGATTATTAAATAAATTACTATGTATGTATTTGTCTTGTTAACAAAAGGGTTGTTTAATAATCTGAAATCTACAATTTCCAATTTACAAATCCGTCTGGATCAAGCTTGGCGAACAAAATTTTTTAGTGTGAGAACTTTTTACTCACAGTGAATTAATTAATTACAGGCTGGATTAATTTATTGTATTTATAAATTTAAATGAGATGTCAATTATAAATATTTATTTTAGTATAAAATACATATTATCAAAAAGACTACAATACTATATCTGCATATTATTTTCTATTTGGTGAGAAGTCAATCAGAATTAAAGTACATCTATAAAAATACCTATATTTTTTAATCTTATCATTGAAAGAAGTTGAAAGCAACAACAATGAACCATCTTGCTTGGGGTGGTCATCTTGCACAGTCTTGTAACGTGGTTTTTAGAACTACGCCTACCAGTATTGGGATTCCTTTTTGGGTGACTAAATATCCTGGGCCAAAAGTTTTGAAAGTCACTCGTCCTTCAGCGATGGTTCCGGAGGAGCAATACAAAAGACTAATCACAGGGAATGTAAGAGTGGAGGCTGCCATTACTAATCGCGCAAAGTTCGTCAGTTCATCCCTTTATGTGTAACATATTAGGGTTTTTTATTGTGCCTAAGGAAGACGGAAATTCGCGATCGATGTGAGATAAATTCGAAATTGTGAAATAAACTTTGGTTTTTGTTTTGTGGTTTATTTTAGTTGATTGAAAATTATTAAAAATATATGTTGTTATTGAAATTCAATTTGGTAAATATGTATATTGCTAAATACATTAATGGGTGTTTTTAAATTTAACCATCTGATCTGCATTTTTTGTAACTGAACGCTGCGCCGGTCTGATTATCGCAATTGATGTAGGTAGGTACCTATAATATGATAAAATATCTATGGACAAATCTCGTGAAATATCTTTGATCATTTGATGGTAATGATTGATTGTTGTAATAGTCTTTGTACATAGTAGGATACAAGCCAGTTCTATGCTAGTTATATGTCGCGGAGAACCTAAAATCGCGGCGAACCTATTGTCGCGGAGAACCTAACGTGTTACCGGGGCTCCAGCTCGAAGTACAGGAGTAGGAACAGGGTGGTTTTTAGTCAGTAAGAGGCTGACACTCCCTCCCGCCTCACCTGGGCGGGAGAAGTCAATTGGATGATTTTCCCCGCTTAAAAACATGCTAGTTATACGTTATGAGGTGAGCCTATTCAAATTAGATGTTTAGATGAGCGCATTTGTCGCATTGGGCAAGATAAATGTAAGTGGAATAAATAAATAAATAAATAAAAATTCGTAACTTTCAAAATAGAATGGCCAATGTCCAGTAATGTTTTGTTCTGTGGGGAGTCGGAATGAACTTGAGACCTTGTGTTTCTTAGGAGCACTTGCAGTCACGTGACTATAAAACTCAGAGCGGTCAGCTCACAGCTCAAATTTGTTTGAGGGCGTGGAAATGCAAATGGCTATTATCATCATCACTAGAAAGTGGCTATATGGTGGTATAAATATGATGTGGTCTACTCATTAAAGAGCAATATGATCATAAACGTGCTCTATGACAAAGGAAAATTGGATAAAAACCACTGCTTCAAGTAATTACAAATCACTATCACTACATAGTATAGGTAAAACAAAGTCGCTATCCACCGTCTGTCTGTCCATATGTATGCTTAGATCTTTAAAACTATGGAACGGATTTTGATGCGGTTTTTTTGATAGATAGAGTTATTCATAAGGAAGGTTTATACGTATAATATATGCATATTGCGAAGCCGGGGCGGGTGGCTAGTTACAAATAAAGTTAATAAAAAAAGTCTTGACTAATACAAACAGTAAACTAAATATCCAATTTCAATAAGCATATCAGTAGGCTTACTCTTGAATCCAATTCCGATCGATCGACATTGATATTGTGAAATTTCGTAGGTACTCTTGAGTTTCGACACTAGCGCCCATTGCATCCGTATTGCGTGGGTATTTAATGAACTAAATGGTATTGAGTTTTGGTATTGAGGTTGTATGTATTCCGTACTCTGAATGCTATTTTAACAGCTACAATAGGGGTTGTAAAGTTTTGACATTGAATCATTATCGAGTTTTCATTGGATTGCAATTGCATTGGAATTGGGATTGGTTTCAAGAGTAAGCACCCAGGATTACGAGGGTCATTGCCATTTGAAAAGTACTAGACAAGATCAACACTCAGACAATGCTATCTTTAAAATATTGAAGTTTGATTTGCCACGATTCATTACGATTTCAATCCAAAGACGAACCGAGGGGCCCAGAGTGTTCCCAAGTTTAATTGACTTTCAAGATTTTTAATTACAAACTTGAGAAAAGATACACCGTAGAGGAAGTCGAGAGATTGAAGGGACGCATTTGGGGTGGAATTTAATGGGTGTTGAAAATTTTGAAATGTTAAAATGTCTGACTGGTTTTATTAAATGAGTGTTATATTTAGAAATCTTAAATTACTGATGATGATAGTATTAATAAGTATCAACTGATGCAGTAGGAACATTAACAAATCTAATTAGTAAAATGTTTATAAATTTCCTGTTAAGCATGTGAAGAATTAAAAGCAACTTCTAACGTAGTTATCTTTATCTAGAAAATCAAATGTCATGGTGGCCCGGAAGTTTAAGATGCCCGCTTTTCATGCATGAGGTTGCGAGTTCGAAACTTGCCAACGGCAAGTACCAATGTGACTTTTTCCGTGTTATACATATATTCTCAGATTGTCAGATCGTGAGGAAACCTGGGCTTATAATTTCTAATTATAAGTTTGAAATCGCCAACCCACATTGAGTAAGCGTGGTGTTTTATGCTCAAACCTTCTCTATATGAGAAGAGGCTCAGCAGTGGGCACTTATAGGATGTTGGTGAGAAAATCAAAAGATAACACTTAGCTAATATTACTCAAGCATTTTAGCATTTCAATTGAGATGCGGACCTGTTCAATCCGCCATTTGTAATGAAAGATTTTACAATTCCTAAAGAAAAAGTTAAAGTCGAATAATATTTCATTCTGCCGGTCGACCAGTTTCTAACGAATGAAGTTCTTCTCTATTTATCTTGTTTAATTAGTGCAATTTTCTGGAGTGCAACCTGACCGTCGTCAGGTTTTCATTGAGCAAAGTTCACAGCAATAACTCTTAGCAAACTACAGAACGTTTTGTATAAATATTGATACCAAGATTATGGCTCACTTCTGCTACATTTAAGGTTTAGGACCTTTACAACCCGCCCGGAGGACACGGCCGCACGCCGTGTCCTCAGGGATGTGATCGGCTATGGTGACCTCTCGCATCCGGCTCTGGTTCAGACTATGACGGAGCGAGGGGGACTAGGATGGCATCTCCTCCTACTGCGAAGCGTTCCACGTGCGCTTCAAAGATTTGATACGGAACCGCGGAGGACATAACGGATTGCCTGGGCTTAAGCTCGATATGGAGGAGTAGGCACGGGGTGGTTTTTAGTCATTAAGAGTCTGACACTCCCTCTCGCCTGACTCGGGCAGCAGAAGACATAGGGTGAATATCCCCTTCAAAAAAAAAAGATTCTTCATTACAAAATTATAACGCTACGTCTTCTGATTCCCCAACGGGCGGGCAGACTTGTAATGTATAACGTTATATCCATCCTTTTATCTGTCACCTTAAGAGTGATTCTCGAAGATTCGAAAACCTCCAACAAAAGGTGCCTTGCCCAGCCTTCGAAACCAAGACCTCAGCAGTCACTTTTGCTATCACTCGACCGATATAGCAGTAGGCTAAATTACCTCTATAAGAGCACAGCTTGTCATCTTATTATCTTAATAAACACTTTAATGCCCCATCAGATAAGTATTTAACCACCATAGGTACTTCAATAAAGCGCTATGTAGATCGAAGCTAGAACCTAGTTGGTATATACGTACAAAGTAGTTTTGAATAAATAAATTGTCTCCAGATGGACCATGGTACACTTTAGCAGTTAACTTTAGCGAAATAATTGCAATTTACATGTGTTTAGTGTAGTGTGTACCAACTGCTTTTAGATTGGAATGGCGACCGAGTAAATTCGATGGTCAATACTTTGGAGCTGAATGTAGGTGTACCTAAACGTATGGTGCTATTTGTGGTTCAAAGGGATGCAATAATCACCTTGATTTCGTACTTTTATCATTAATATCACTTTTGAGGCTTCAAGGTCGCGCTTCTGTCTATCACCAGGCCTTGAAAATAAGAAGCTCGAAATACACAATTAATTCAAAATGTATAATAGTTGCATATTAAATAGTAATTTTTAATTAACTATAAACTACTTTAGACATTTCTACCGTAAAATCTGTAAACGCTATTAAGTCTAAACTTCTGTTAACACATCGGTTCCTGCACATCATCATTTTGCAGTTGTTATCGACCTTACTACATATGAGCAAGGGTGAATTTGCAGTGGATAGTTAAAAGGTTAACTTTGCATGCGCACCCTTTGTTGTCTAGTGACTAGACTAGGGGGAGGGGGGATGTATTTTGTTTTATTTGCTCAGTCGCGACGCAGATTCGTCTGTGCGCTTGTGTGCGTCCCGATCGATGCGTGACCAGGATGCACTTATAAAGATTGTTAGCGTTTCAGATTAGGCTGCTTGGGGGAGATTTATTGAATCATGTTTACCTACTGTGTTAAGTAGACGGTGGTTATACATCTAAATAAAATCATATTTATTGTTCAGAGGCTGAATATTATACTATCTGTAGACATTTGGTTGCTGATAAAATGTAACAACTTTTTTCATCAATTACGTTAAGTTAAGGGCAGTTTGTTATTACAATACAAACCGATCGGAAATAGGTAGTGAGTTTATAAATGTACTCACGACACAGGAAAACATTTTAGAATGGGTTAAAGAAGAAGAAATCCTTCACATCGAAGAGATCTTATCCAAACTTTCATCCTTGGAACTATGTGCTTATTGCACTACCACTACTGATCCTTTTTGATAAGATCTCCCATTTTTAAACTACTTAAAAAAAGAAGTGTCCTGAACTGCATCAAAATGATGCAGTTTCCAGTAACGCGTTTGTTACACTTCTACCTATGCTGGTTTTAGTATATTAACTGGCTTTTTTTTCTTATGGCATAAGCCGGTAAACGAGCAGACGGATCACCTGATGGTAAGCAATCGGCGTCGCCCACGAACACCTGGAACACCAGAGGCAATACAAGTGTGTTACCGGCCTTTTGGGGATTAGGAGTTTGAGGATCGTTGTGGATTCAGGGATTGGGGAGATTGGGGAAGGGGAGGGTAATTGGGCCTCCGGTAACCTCACTCGCACGACGAAACACAACGCAAGCGTTGCTTCACATCGGTTTTCTATGAGGCCGTGCTATCACTCCGGTCGCGCCGGCCCATTCGTGCCGAAGCATGGCTCTCCCACACTCAAAAAGAGGTTGAAATTGGTTTTTCAAAAGTTTATTTGATACCTAGCTCCCATATTTACGAGTAGTAAGTACGCATCTTATCACAAATTGATATGTCTATCTACCTCTAGTATTAATATAAAAGGTGATTTCTATGTAAGTATTCTATCAATCATCAATCATAAATAATGTATGTATCAGTTTATAGGGTTGGCACGGAGTGAAACAACCGGGTGTTGCGTTGGTTCGACGGCCGGACCGGCGCGTCGCATCGATCGACACCTGTGGCAGCCTTTGTGGCGGCAGACTTCCCTGTTCACTGTACTACGTAAACTTTTACGTTTTGCTAACGTTTTATATGATAGATTTGCTATTTCCGCGTTTTTACCCGCTCTGCTTGGCTCTTAGGATCGTAGCATGATGTTTGATATCAAAAGAAATTTTCTAATTGGATTAGTAGTTCCTAATATTAACGCGTTCAAACAAACAAACAAACAAACTCTTCAGTTTAATGTAATAAAAAAAAATATAAGTAATAACTGCCGGCTCGTTGGCCGAGTGATCACAAGGACGACTGCCGGGCTGATTTTACCCCCTTAAAATAAAAAAAAAAAGGGGTCTCGGGTTCGATTCTCGGGTCGGGCAAAGTATTAAGGGTATTAAAAAAAAATCTTAGTTGTAGCACGTAGCCTGGAATTGTGCCCGGTATATGACAGTAGGCTCACCCTCTATTACATGGGACTCATATCATAAATAGTGAAAAGTGGGTGTTACATTGTACAGTGGCATTAAGTGCCGTAATGTGCACCTCTGCCAATTCCTTCGGGAATAAAATGCGTGATATTATATGTATATAAGGTAAGATTATAGAGGTAACAATAACCATAATATCATGTTTTTGAAACCCTTGCATATTAAATGTTATTGATTTTTTACCAGCTGTATTATAATTTCCATGAGTAATTAGTGTATCATACACATCTGACGTAATGACCAGAATTTCAAAGAAGAAAGATCGACAGCGAGACGTAATCAATTCAGAATCTCTTAACTACAGAGGGCCTAGTGCAAGTTTGTCTTACGTTAACGAAAATCGACACGTTTATGACGTTCGGCTCGCTTATAGGCGAGTTCCTATCAATCAACAATTCAGAGAGCTAAACGCGGAAACGTTTTGATCATGTTAATGTTAAAAATAATTCGCACTAGGTCCTCTGGTCATGATTTTCTAAGTACCTATGCCGACAGTGAAATATATACATTGAAAATATTTTAAAAGAATGCTTGAGGCGTGATCTATAAACGATACCGAAGCTAAAAATATGGTTTTTAGAATTTTCGTCTGTCTGTCTGTATGTATGTCTGGGCTAAATTCAAAAAGTACTGCATGGATTTACTTCAAATTTTGCATGAATATAACTAACAGGTCGAGTCAATATTTACGCTATATTTTATCACGCGATCACCTATGGCAGAGGCGCTGTGACTGTGAATTACTATTCCACGCAGACGAAGTCAGCATAGCTAGTGTTGAATAATACAGGACTAAATCGAAAGCACAACCAGTCAGTAATTTCATCTAAGTACGAAAAATTACGTCGTTTATTCAACACGATTACATTCATTTCATTTCACTTAAAAGCCCCGTAAAAATCAAAGAACCGTATCAGTAGATACAACAGGTCTATGAATTCTCACCGAAAAGGAGGGGAGAGCGTAAACCCAGTCCGAAAGATAAGGAAATAATTCCGAAGGGTGTTACATTCATTTATCACAAGTTATCGGAGTAATCTGCGCACCTTCCACCGAGGACTTGCGGAGGGGAGTGATAGATAAACCACTTGAAAGGATAATGACCAAATTTTCTAATGTCATACTGATTTATTGTTATTAATAATTTACTTATTCAGATTCTACGAGTTCATTTTTTCTCTTTTAACTAGGTACCTACTACCGCGCTGTTTTACCTGCTGCTCGGCTCGTAAGATCGTAGCGTCATGTTTTATAGCAGGGGCTTACTCTTGAATCCAATTCCGATCGATCGACATTGGTATTGTGAAATGTCGTACGCTTCAGTTGCAACAACGCCCATTACATCCATATTGCGTGGATATTGAACGAACTAAATGGTAGATACTGAGTTTGACTTTATACTCCGCACTCTGGATGCAATATTAACAGCTACAATTGTGGCTGTATAGTGTTGAGATTGAATAATTATTGAGATTTTATTGGATTGAAATTGCATTGACATTGAGATTGGTTTCAAGAGTAAGCACCCAGGTCTGTCCAAACAAAGGCCCGAAACAAGACACAACAACATGTGGCCCGCGACACGCATTTCAATCTCAACATCTTCATCTTACTTGCAACAACCATAATACAATTCATTGTATGATGTGTATACAAGTTTTGTCTCTGAGTAAAGAATACAATGTTGAACGTCATTATACAACTGAAAATATTTTTCTGGCCTTCCCTCCCTCTTTCTGGCTTTTGTAAGAAATTTAATTAGTCCGCGAGGGTATATAGTTTGGATAGTCTCTCATCTCTGGGAAGATAAGAACTAAATGGCAATTGGCACTCGGGTTCCGGAGATAAGCGCATTCAACCAAACAAACAAATCCGTCCTTTTTCCATTTTCGGAGTCTCATCATCTTATAGAACAGTATCTGTAATAATGACGGTAATACATCACGACGCATCAAGTCAGGGGTTGAAAACAAAAGAGCAAAATCTCAATTAATAGTTAGGCACAAAAATCAAACTCTACCTTATAACAATTGTATGAATACAAACCAATAAGGTTTCAACGAAGGAGTCACTGAAAACCAATTTGTAACAGTGCAAAATCTACCTTCCGCCTTATAAATTAACGTACACCTTGGTTCAGGAAAGAAACCGCACCCATTTACATCCTACCGTCGCCTGTCTGCATTTTATTGCATTACCGATCCTTCGGGCAAAATGTTAGAGTGGGCAAATTCCTCAGACACATAAATTGTGCCCCTCCCCTTACCTTCTGTAAACGCTAAAGTGGCTCCCCCTGTAATAAGTGTTTCGTTTCAAGACTAATTGGTTTAGAAAACGTCTGGTAAAAGCTAATGAGTGAGGAGCTCTCGAGGTCTTGTTGTAAAAGAATCAATTAGGTGTGTTAGTGACTTCTTGGATTCGTTACTTAGGTATAAGATAAATAATGTTTACTTTGACTTTGCTCAGTTTTTTAAACGAGGAGTTGATGCTAGACATTCGTTGATTAACTAGAAATAGATTAATTATTTAATTTATTCTCGTAAGTATAGGTATGGGTCTTTTGAAAAATATTAATAATTTCACCTTTTCTATTCATCTAATGATTTAAATACAATCATTGGGGAAGGCCAAGCGTCAGTAGTGGACGACTTGTGGCTGATGTGATGATGATCAAATGCTAATTAATGAATCTATACTTTAAACAAATAATCGGTTTATGATGGTACACACGGCCACACATCAATCTATACAAATGCAGCATATCCTGGTGTCGCGTCGCATCATCTTTCCGCACATTTACGGTTCAGTTTATACTGGTTATGTAAAGCTCGATGTGTAGCCGTGTGCTACCAAGACTTAGATGCTAGGTTTTACCCACTTTCATATAACATAACATAACATCACGCCTTTTTATCCCCGAAAGGGGTAGGCAGAGGTGCACATTTCCGCACTTAATGCCACTGTACAATGTAACACCCACTTTTCACTATTTATGTTATGAGTCCCATGTAATAGGGGGTGAGCCTATTGCCATATACCGGGCACAATTCCAGACTCTGTGATATTACTGAGATTTTTTTAAAACCCAGTAACACTTTGCACGGCCCGGGAATCGAACACGAGACCCCTTGCCCGGCAGTCGCACTTGCGACCACTCGGCAAACGAGGCGGGCAGTTTTACCCACTTTCATATGTATTTAGTTATTTCGTAATCGATGCATTTTTTTTTTAAGGGGGAAATCATCGAATTACTGCTCCCGCCTGAGTGAGGCGGAAGGAAGTGTCAGACTCTTACTGACTAAAAACCACCCCGTTCCTTCTCCTGCACGTCGAGCCGGAGCCCCGGTTACCCGTTAGGTTCTCCGCGACTCCGAATGTAATCGATGCATAGTAGGTATAATAAAACTGTAGACGTGTAAATTTTGTGCATTGAAAATATAAACCGAATAGTAGTTGTTACTAGACAAACACCGAACCCAAAAATGTGATTAAAAATGTTCGTCTGTCTGTCTGTATGTTCACGCATCACGCAAAAACTACCAGTCCGATTACGATGAAACTTTGTATGATTATACAGTGAAACTTGGTTAAGTGGGACCTGGATAAGTGAGAAACCTCCATAACTGGAACTCATGCTGACGTCCCAACACTTTACCACTGAATTACCTCTGTTAGTGGGACGAGGTAAACCTCTATATCTGGGATTTGTTCTTTCGATTTATCATCATAGTTACCTCTATAACTAAGACAGCGAGTACATTTTATATGCATAAACCTCTGTATCTGAGATATCATTCTTTGTTTACTCATTCTTATTTTACCCACAAATTCCACATGAAATTCCAAGTCCACCTTTATTAATGGAACCTTCTGTAAATGAGACAGATAGTTATTTATACCTGTATATCTGAGACACTGGGTAAGTGGAATACCTCTATAAGTGAAACGACTTTGCAGGTCCCTTGATGTCTCACTTAACCAGGTTTCACTGTACTTCAATATCCTGGGCATCACACTGAGTACTAAACTCTAAAAAGAAATTTAATTGAGCGGTTCGATCTCTAGACACGATTACAGTACCAAACGCAAATATAAGGCAGACGCTAGCACTAGAATAAGATTACCAGCCAATACGATTACACGATTCTATTCGATCGGGAATTGCTAGTGGGAAACTCACTTAATGATGGTTTCGCATGCCAACGTTGTTTCAATATATAATATTAATTCTGTTTAGTGATCATGATGATCAATATAAATACATCTATGTGATACGGTGTACTGTAGAAGTCTCGTTGTGCTTTTGTCACGAACTACCTTCTGCCAGCGGTGTCGCCCGCGTTTCTTTAGGATAAATAGTAGCCTACGTTTTATTCCAACAGACACTCTCATCATCGACAGCCTATATGCCCACTACTGAGCAAAGCCTCTTCTCACAAGTAGAAGGTTTGAGCATTAATCACCACGCTTGCTCAATGCGGGTTGGCGATTACAAACTTATGATTAGAAATTATAAAGCCCAGGTTTCCTCACGATGTTTTCGTTCATCGTTTGTCAGTGGTGTCTAGATAATCTTAGAATGTACATATAACTCGGAAAAAGTCACATTGGTACATGCCGTTGGTAGGTTTCGAACCTGCACCCTCATGCATGAGAGCTGAGCGTCTTAAGCCGGGCCACCACACCATAATCTTACCCTTATTTCAAAGTTCATTTCGATCGCTTCAGTCGTTTTGACGTGATTAATTAACAAATATACTCATAAATTTTCGCATATATACTATACCTATAATAGTTTTAATCTGTCATATTCTACTCTGCCATCATCACAGCCGTCTAATAATGACCTTTAGTTTAGTATTTTGACAATATACGTTTTGATATATTGACATTGTATATACCATTTAAACATTTTATGAAATATTTTAACATTTTGATGGAAATAACATTGTTACTTCTATTTACTGTCATGTACAAAGCAAATCTTAGATGTGTGATTCAATTGGCATTATTGTAATTACTAGTTTTATTTCATTTATTTTATAAATCATGGTTAACATAATAGTTCTACACCAGCAATGGTAGTGTATGTGAAACAATATTTATCGAGGTATAAAGAGGAAAGATTTGTACCTATTTTTGTATGTTTGTTGTACCGATTTAAAAATATCTTTCTCCAATAGAATGCTACATTCTTCCAATTTGACATAGGCTACATTTCATTTTGAAAAAATTAGGGATCCTTGGTAAAATTTCAACAATGTAACCGAAGGTGTAGAAAATGAGTCTTAAAATGTCTTTCGTCGAATGCGCTGTCGAAACTATTAGCGATAGAACAAAATAATGTACAACAATATTGAAGAACATCATAATGTCTACAAAAACTCCGCGGTAGCATATGTCCAACTATTGTAGTTATGTCACTACAACAATCTAAAAATAAATAATTGTCTACCCGTTTGTGCGAAGCTGGGACGGGCTGACATATACCTACTTTGAAATAAATGACATTCTATTCTATTCTAAATAATATATTTGGCACAATCCCTACTCTTCCAGCAGGTCGTAAAAGCCTCCAAGTGTTGGAGAGCCATGCTTCGGCACGAATGGGCTGACTCGACCCGAGATACCACGGCCGAGCAGAAAACCGACGTAAAATAACGTTTGCGTTGTGTTTCGTTACGTGAGTGAGGTTAGCGAAGGTCCAATAGCGAAGGTCCAGGATATTGGGGAGGCGGGCCTCCCCAATATCCTCAGTCCCCGGATCCCCCACAATCTTCAAATTCCCAATTCCCAAAAGGTCAGTAACGCACTTGTGTTTCGTCGCCTAGTGGCGCCTCTGGTGTTTCGGGTGTCCATGAGTGGCGCCGATTGCTTACCATCAGGTGATCTGTCTGCTTGCTTACCGGCTTATACCAAAAAGAAAACAAAGTAACTGTAGACAGAGATAGGGCCGTGCAACAGCGCTCGCTGATAAAGCTGACTGAAGAAACTATATTGAATTATATTGCGATGTTTATTTACTGTGAACTGTAACTGCTTCTATCTTTTGGACTTTGATTATCTAATGTTATTTAATTTTTTTTAATTTTATTTATTTATTTTTAAATATTACATTTTATTATCAGAGGCACCTAATACAATAATTGCAGTCACTTCTTCAAAGTAAATAATTTAATAATCCAAATTAACTCAAGAAACAAAATTGCTTAAAATTAATAATTATTAATTAAAATTAAGGACGATGCTTAAAGAGCATTCATTAAATGAAAGGAACTAAAAACCATTATAAAAGTGATAACTTAGACTCGATGGTCGATTTCGTCTTGAGAAGACTATGCCGGTGAAACATAATATTCCTAACTAAGAATATAAATAAGATACTTATAATGTTGTGTGAATGGAGTAACCATGTGATGAAACATGAACGTTCTGTGATTTGTTACAAGATGGCGTTTAACTAAATCTATGCAATGTTTTTTGAGATACCTCATTTAATGTTGACATTAAGTATTTTATATATTTTGATTATCATTCAGAACAAGTGTTAACAGGATCTTACAACTTGGTTCCTACATCTGGAACAAATTTCTAATCTAGAAGAAAATCTACAAATTGTTAGCATGCAAATCCTGAATTGCCGTTTTTAAGTCGGCATAAATTAAAATAAATTTAAAATAATGACAAACAAAGTAGCTATAATGTAGTACCTACGTAGATAGTATAGGAAACGATACAATATTTAAAAATATGAATACATCCAAAAATATATTTTATCATTAGAAAAACAAACAAAACAGAAGAACCTCTCCGAAACTTACTCCACTTAACATATTTTATTCAATACAACTTTCTCAAGAAACTCATATCTTTGGTTCATAAAAAAACTTGGCAGGAATTGTCCAAAATTTGAGGGGAGAATGGTAATTGGAACGGACATGGGGAAGCTATCCTCTTTTCCCTAAAATAATTCCATCCCCGCAATAAAGCTTAGGACGAATAAAAAACACGTTATAGCGTTGCTCCTGATTAAGGCCATTGAGCGTCTTCACAACGATTGGGGATGTTGGATTCTGACATAAAATGCGGCCACGAGATTTGCGATTGTAAGAAAAAAACATTTCTAATTAACTGACTGTTTACCTGGTATTCGTATATGCGGACTGATATATTTGAACACTATATGTAATACTAACTAACTCGGCAAACATCGTATTGCATTAAAAAAAAATCTTACCTTTTAAACCTTTTAAACCTCCCACGATCATTTCAATACCAAAATTCTCAGTTCTCAAGTCTTAACGAGACTAACAAAAGGACATTCATTTTTATTTATATTGATTATGAATGCAGGTCTCTTTTAAATGGCCGATCTATAAGTCATTAGAGGAGGCTTATTTTCAGTAGTAGACACTGAGACGATGGTAATGGTACAAATAACATTTTAAGCCGGTACCTAAAAATTTCTGTGTCGTGCTAAATCACAGAAATCTGTGTTTTTTTTTTTTTTTTTTTTAAGGGGGGAAAATCATCGAATGACTTCTCCCGCCTGGGTGAGGCGGGAGGGAGTGTCAGACTCTTACTGACTAAAAACCACCCCGTTCCTTCTCCTGCACGTCGAGCCGGAGCCCCGGTTACCCGTTAGGTTCACCGCGACTCCGAATCGGCATCGGCCGTATTGGGCCCCATCTGTGGTGGTCTGATGGCTCTTTGAGGCGCGCGCGGAACGCGACGCGCCGTACGCTCGGGTCAGTTTCTGGTCGGACGGGGAGCCACCCATGCTCGCCGTCCGCAGGCCCGCGCTTACGGTGGCCGGAGATCGTCTCGCGATCCCCGACGCCCGGTGTGTCCTTCGCGATGGCTGGGTTGCGAGGAGGCAGCGCTTCGCTGCCTCACGCGTCCCGCCTCCTCCTTAGCTAGCATCACTGCTTCGCAAAAGGAGGAGACGGCATCCCAGTCCCCCTCGCTCCGCATCATGGCCTGCACTAGGCCCGGACGCGAGAGGTCGCCATCGCCGATCACTTCCCTGAGGACACGGCGGTGCTCAGCCCACGAAGGGCATTCTCCCACCGTGTGTTCCACCGTGTCCTGAGGGCGGTCCTCGCAGTGATGATACCCGGGCGTTTCCTCCCGCCCCATCAGACACAGGTACCTCCCGAAACTTCCATGTCCGGTGAGGACCTGCGTCAGGCGGTAGGTGAGGACGCCGTAGCGTCTCTCAAGCCACTCCTCAAAGAGGGGACTTACCGCTGCGATGGCAGCGAGCCCACAGAAATCTGTGTAATGTATATTTATTGGTACCTACATAAAAATATTACAAAAATAATATTTACTTTTCAAGAGTTTTCAAACTATATTCAGCGGAGGGGAAGTTCAAGTATTCTACGAGCGCATTCTGTTTTCATTGCCACTAACCAGCCAGCAATTCAGTACGGAGTCCGTTCACCTACTTCCAAAAAGGCGGACAACTGGGTCCAAACCAACCTTGACCTTTTTATTTGCGCGTTTATTCTCTCAGCTCCATTAACGTTACCATGGCAACCGCTTCCACTAGCTTGCTGTCGCTTTGAGCTGAATATTTTAAGTACATTTCCTTGGCATAGATAATCTTGGACTTGTAAAGATTTTCGTTTTATAAAAGTGCCTCGCTGCATAATTTATATGTTAAATGGTTCGGAAAACGGTTGTATATCACTTTTATATAACTTCATACCTAACGTTGAATGAAAGTTGGACAGTTATTGCATATTCTTATGATTTTATGATCGAGTCACGTTCATGACTTTCGGGGCTTTATGCCAAAGTCCGGTTAAGAAAAAAAGTTGTTTTGGTAAAAGCACAGAATCAGAAATAGCACGAGGATCTCAAATAAGATTATCTAACCAATGTCAAAGTCAAAGTCAAAAGTCAAAGTCAAAGCATTTATTTCAATTAAACCATAGTTTGATACTTTTGAAACGTCAACAAATACAAAATAAATAATAGTCTGTCAGTCAGTCCGTCAGTGAAATTAGGTGAAGCTAGGTGCTCATTCCAAAACGTAGATTCGAATGGAGAAGAACGAGCAAGAAACTCCAATCGTTACTCTTTTAAAAAAGTATGTTCTACAATGTCTCTGATACATATTTCAATACTGTACGCATATGTAAGAACAATGCAAAGACACGCTTGACGCATTATACTAATAACTTACTAAAATAAAAAATAAAAATCTTAAGTCTAACATGGTGCTCACATATGCATACTGACAATCCATGCCATAAGGAAACTAGATTGTCTACATTAGAATTAAAGTATTAAATTATGTATTATATTACCTACTATTGGAATTTAACTACTGACTACTGACTACATTTGAGTATTGTCCAGTGGAGCCGAACCAACATGCTGCCAAGCATTCTTATCTTCAAGATAATCTGTCAGTGTGTAGTAAGCTTGATTACATAATTCGCGCTTAATATATGTTTTAAATTTACTTTCATTGAGATCTAGTATGCTATTTGGTATTTTATTATAGCATTTAGTACCTAACCCCATAAAGGATTTCTGTATTTTGGACAGTCTGAATTGCGGTATAGCTAACTTAGTTTTGCCTCTAGTATTAAAATTGTGTCTATCGCTTCTTTTTTCAAACAATTGCCTATTTTTCCTTACATACATTATATTTTCATATATATTGACAGGGCACCGTTAAAATATTTATCGTTTTAAACAATTCTCTCAACGATTCGCAACGGTGTAAGTTATATATTGCTCGGATAGCCCGCTTTTGCAGAATAAATATTCATTCTATTTCTGCAGCTCGACCCCACAACAAAATGCCGTACGACATAATGCTGTGGAAATAACTAAAATAGACAAGCCTAGCTGTATCTACGTCCGTGAGCTGTCTAATCTGTCTAACTGCAAAAGCAGCTGAGCTCAATCTCCCCGAAAGCGCCTTTATATGCGGACCCCATTGTAGCCTATTGTCTAACGTAATGCCTAAAAATACTGTCTCGTCGACAAATTCTAACTTTTGACCGTTCAAAACAATATTACAATCGTTACTACGCACGTTTGGTAAACTGAATTTAATACATTTTGTTTTTTTTTCATTAAGTGCTAGATTATTAATGGTAAACCAATTATGCACTTGAAGAATGGAGCTGTTTACGTCGTCAAGATTATTTGTACGTCGATCTACTTTAAAAATTAATGATGTATCATCTGCAAAAAGCACCATTCTTGGTTCATTTTTAAATATAAATGGCAAATCATTTATATAGACTAAAAAAAGAAAGGGACCTAATATTGAACCTTGAGGAACGCCCATATTCATCCCAGAGCCACAGGGCTCTAAGGTTCATGTCAACGGTATTAACTCACAGGAGTTAATACCGTTGACATGAACCTTTAACTGTCTTTCTTTTAAATAAGATTTCATAAGACGGAGCGCAGAGTTTCTTATCCCGTAGTGATCTAATTTCAGCAAAAGTGTTTCGTGGTCAACGCAATCAAATGCTTTTGAGAGGTCACAAAAGACACCAATAGCATCCTGTGCTTCTTCCCAAGCACCAAATATTTCCTTAATCAAAGTGACACCGGCGTCAGTTGTGCAACGACCTTTAGTGAAACCGTATTGTTGTTGGTGAAAGATGGAATGTTTATTAAACTGTCAAACACCAAGCGGTCACCGGTGACCGCAACCTATTGTTCTATAATTGTGTCTATAATGACGGTACTCGACGAGTTAAAATGATGAAGCATCCGAGACAGCATCAACTTTTCAAAGACTTTGCTGAGAACCGGTAAAACAGACACCGGCCTATAGTTGTTAGGTTCTTTAGTGTCACCACTTTTAAATAGTGGGATAACCTTACTATATTTCATTAGGTCAGGGAAAACACCGTCATCTATACATTTATTGAAAATCACAGCCAGATATGGCGCTACAGTTTGGATAAGTGACTTGCAAACCATTACCGATAAGCCCCAAAGATCCTCCGTTGATTTGGTCTTGATTTCTTTAAAAACTTTTATAATTTCTAGAGGATTCGTATATCGAAAACTAAAGTCGTATTGACATGATTCTATGTTGTTCTTAAGCAAAGTTACAGAGAGGTTTGCTGATGACTTTAAATGTTCAGTTGTTATAATAGGAATATTAGTAAAAAAATTTTTAAACTCCTGGGCTACATCTACGTTTGATGAAATCTGTCCCCTTTCGGTATTTAAATTAAATTCTGAGTTTCTTAATCTTTTCCTACCAGTCTCGTTGTGTATAACTTTCCAAGTAGTTTTTATCTTATCATCAGACGATTTTATTTTATTACTAATATAAAGACGTTTCGCGACTCTGCATACTATTCTAAAGGTTTTTGAATAAGATTTTACATACTGGTGAAATTGGGGGTCATTTTTGTACGGTTTCATTCCATAAAGTTCAAAAAGTCTGTCATTCATTCAAGGAATATTTCTTAGTACATTATAAACTGAATTAACTAAAAACCGCAGGTTACTCACGTGAATATACTGAGAAAAGCTCTACTAGTGTCTACAGCGGTGTTCTTCCTCATGAGCAGATTCAGTAAGCAGTTCTGCCTCATAATTCAGTAGGCTGCGCGACATTGCCGCGACCACGCATGCTGCTAAGGAGGAAGAACTCCGCTGTGGTTCGAAACTAGTCGAGCTGTTCTCAGTATATTCACATGAACAACCCGCGATTTTTAGTTAATTTAGTATGTCTCACGATAGTTATTAAACACATTATAAAGAGGTTTAAACCGAACCAACTCTTTTAACTGTAGTTAAGAAACTTAACAGAAAATGTACGGGAAGTTTTGCTGAAATGAAAACTAAACCTTGGTTGGTGAACTAAATAAGGGTAAAAGATTACAACTTACTTGTTTGAGTTTACACTGCTCTACGTATAGCTACTACATATAGCTTGGGGCAGAATTAAATTAAACTTAACAGGAGCAACCCTGTGCTGTGTAATAGAGGTATTATGCACAATGACGTGGAAAATACTAAACAATAGATAAGTATTGGAGAATTAATATTGCTTCTTGGAAATCAGCTATGCTTCTGAAACAACCTTAACTTTGTAAGAAACCTTTTATTCTGTAATTGGCGGATTATTTATTGAAAAATGTACACATACTCTGCGAGTTTAAGGAAAGGGCATTAACTAATGGATGCCGTGAAACTCAAAGCATTTATTTCAATTAAACCATAATTTACATAAGCTACTTTTTATCCTTTTGTGACGCGAGCGAAGCCGCGGGTAAAAGCTAGTACAAAATAAATAACAGTCTGTCAGTTAATCCGTCAGTGAAGCTAGGTAATGCCGAATGTACGATACGTTTTGCACCTTTCATTTTTTTAAGTGAAGTCTTCACTTAAAAAAAAACATATCGTATTTATAGGAAATACCGTTTGTGATTCCCATTTGCTCAAAGAAAGGATTTTTCAGACTGTAAACGGTTCGTTTTTTACCAGACGAATTATTAAAAATTTTATTAGTTTATATGTAATGCAGAAGTGAATAGACTTTAGTTCAGTTACACACACTAGTCAATAGAATATGAACTTTATTAGTTTTGTGTTAAAGTCGGAAATTTATGGAAGGGGAGTGACTTTTTGGTATACGTTGATTTGCTTCCAACGATGTAGAGGTGCGCAGGACAATATGGCCGACGATTAATCGTGAGCTTCATTAGCCTTTTCGATACAAAGGATGATAAATTGTGACAATTATTAGGTAGGTACTAAAATTTTTAAACGACTGACTCGTTGGCCGAGTAGTTGCAAGTGTAAAGGCCGGGCAAGGGGTCTCGGGTTCGATTCCGGTTCGGCCAAAATATTATTGGGTTTTTAAAATAAGATTCACTCTTCTCAGTGGTCTGGAATTGTGTTCGTTATATGGCAATGGGCTCACCGCCTATTACATGGGACTCATAATATACATAGTGAAAAGTGGCATTAAGTGCTGTAATGTGCACCTCTTTTTTTTATAAAACGTTACCCCACACTAGAATTTTCTCCTGTGTCCTGGGTGCGTTTACAAACATTAATCCGTGGAAACAACAATCTGTGGATCACAAAGAAAGTTGTTCCGTGCGGGAATCGAACCCGCGACACGATGCGCGGCAGCAAGTTGCCCAGCCCCCGCGACAACCGTGCAGTAAGTTTAAAAAAAAAGTGTGAACCTCTGCCTACCCCTTTGGGGATAAAAGGCCTGATGTTTTGTTATGTAGTGTGCACCTATACCTACCTTTTCGGGATAAAAGTGTTATGTTATGTGTAAAAGTTTAAACTTATATTTCAGAATATATTGTTTTTATTAAACCTATTAGAAGAGATACTTACTTATCATAATAAAACATAATTTTTTTTCATCATTATAATATGGCAATAGGACTTCTTATCACTCAGGAGGGGCCTGAGTGATAAAAAGTTATGAAATTATTAGATAATTCACACTTTGGAAAAGCATCCCTGCCGACCCATTTAAGACCTAAAAGGCGTACCGTTACTTACGATGACGGAAGAAAACATAATTCCTAAAAAAACATGCCCCAAAAATCAGTATTCACTCATCAATCGCTTTTTTATTTTAAAATCCCCTATGTACAGCGTGATACGCACACGGCTGCATCATATACAAAACAGTTTTATCTTGGTCTAGCTTTGCATGACCTTTCCTTACATGCGACGGTTAGTTTATACTGGTTTAGCGTACCTTGATGAGTTGCCTTGTCTAGTTAAGCTACCTACATGTATTTTCCTTGGTTTCCGTAGCAGTGCTACGAACTCGTAGCATTCTCCTGAGAGTGCTACGGATGTGCTACGCTTTTAATGTTTGTTAATTTAATGAAACCAGAGCAGCGTAGCACGTTTATTTATAAAGCATTAATTTGTGGTGTGCGTACCTGATTAGTATACGTAGTATGTATATTTATAGAGGTATAGATAAATATAATTGGAGTGTCTGTTTGTAATATTAAAGACAAAGATTATTTATTTGCAAAAACATGTGTTAAATAATAATACATCATAGAATGCACATTATAAGTTGTACAGATGAGCAGTGAGCATAGTATCAACATGTTTGACCATTTCTGGTGTACAAATGTGAAATATAAAATTAAATCCAATTATACAGTAATTAAACTTTTAAATTGGAACATTCCTTAAGAGACTCAAACCTCCTGACCAGGACCAACAAAGAAAAATTAAAATAACCGCTTTTTACCACATGCATATGAATATATATAAAAAGTAACATTTTTTTACAATTTTTGTCCGTCTCTTTGTACTGGCTAATCTCTGGAATGACTGGACCAATTTTATGTCCTAAAGTTCATATTCTACGAGGTAGTCGGTAATATTAATAGTACCTATAGTAATAAACCAAAAGTATTTAAAAATTTGACTGCCTCATTGGCCGAGTGGTCGCAAGTGCCACTGCCGGTCAAGGGGTCTCGGGTTCGATTCCCGGGTCGGGCAAAGTATTACTGGGATTTTTCAAAAATCTCAGTGGTAGCACGGAGTCTGGAATCGCGCCTAGTATATGGCAATAGGCTCACCCCCTATTACATGGGACTCATAACATAAATAGTGAAAAGTGGGTGTTACATTGTACAGTGGCATTAAGTGCCGTAATGTGCACCTCTGCCTACCCCTTCGGGGATAAAAGGCATAATGTTATGTTATGTAAGTACATAATAAAAATATACCATTCATTGTGAACGTAACATTGGTTGGTCAAATACTTCAGTTATAAAAGCTTGTTATGCCACATGTAACAATATTTCTATTATGTTTCCAATATTACAAGGAAATGACTTATTAAAATTTAATTGGACCACAGAACAATGCAACTTTTAAAGGCTTTTGTTAACGATTGCCCGTTGCCGGAATTGTTAAGGAAAAATGAACCCTTTCCGTATGTGTTGAGGGTACATTTTATGGTTTATTGAGTAGTTTTTTATGTAAAAATATTCCTTTTATTATTTAACAATTTGTTAACGGTTAAACGGTTTTAATGTGTATTCATTCATTCATTCATTAACAGCTTATAAGTGGCCACTGCTGACCAAAGACCTCTTCTCACACAGAGAAGATTTGAGCATTAATCGCCATGCTTGCTCAATGCGGATTAGCCATTTCAAACTTATAATTAGTAATTATAAGCTCAGGTTTCCTCACGATGTTTACCTTCACCGTTTGTCAGTGGTGTCTATATAATCTTAGAAAGTATAATATAACTCGGAAAAAGTCACATTAGTACTTGCTGTTGGTAGGTTTCAAAGCCGCACCCTCATACATGAGAAGCGGGCGTCTTAAACCTCCTGACCACGACTCTTTATGTGTATGGTCATCAAGAATAAGAGTGTATACCAAAAATCAAATCGATATATGATCAGGAAGGGGGAGAAATTCCACTGACTAAATCTAAACGTACAAATAGGTCAAACTCAATAAAACCGTTTAAAAATAAAGACAGACTCAAAGACTTTAAACAAAAACAAATGTTTTTCCCAAATTCTAAGCCCAGCGAAATGCAACAACAGTTTAATCACGTCCTTACCTTGAGCTAAAACGAATAATTGAAGGTATTCACAACGATTAATTGTTTGTAGAGGGATCCAATGAACAGTTTGACTGGTTCACGCCTCTGTTTGACAAATTCGTTAATTGGAACGCGCATTCAGTCATTAGGGTTGGAACTTTGTAGTGAACGGAGCGAGGAAGTCTTTACTATAGAGATCAAGAAATCGTATAGGTGATGAGTAAGTTGTTGTAAAACCTACTAAGGGCAAGTCCCAATGGGATATTTTGAAAATTATATGTTTTTTTAAGATTAATATACAACGATGAAAGAAAATATCGTGAGGAAATCTGTTAAGGCTGCATACCAGCCTTAACAGATTTCCTCACGATATTTTCTGCGTGCGTGGTGATTAATGCTTAAACCTTTTCCGTGGGATAAGAGGCCTTTGGTTACTGGCTTAGGCAGTGGCCACTTATTAGCCGTTGATGTGTGATGTAGTAAAACGTAAAAGAAAATAAAGGGCTCAAAGTAACTGTAAATGAATATTTTAATAAAGAAACAACCGAAAATCGAGGCAGAAAATAGAATGTAAAAAAGTATAAACTAATTATAAAAATCTCCCTGGTCCGATAGCTAGTCCGTAACAGTGAGGCACACAATAATCGTATTCAGAAAATTACTGAAAACAGCATTCACTGTAATGGAGACTAGAGGTATAATGGGCTTTGCATAACATGATAATAATGTTTTTATAATAACAATCGTGAGACATACTTAAATAAAAATCGCGGGTTACTCACGTGAATATATTGAGAAAAGCTCTACTAGTTTCGAACCACAGAGGGGTTCTTCCTCATGAGCAGCGTGTGCGGTCGCGGCGATATCGCGCAGCCTACGCGAAGCTAGTAGAGCTTTTCTTAGTTTATTTACGATAACAATGTCAATTTCTGTGACATTTTTTTCTTTAATTATTAGGCCAGGGTTTGGCCACCATCTTGCCTGATGGTAAGCGACCATGTGCACGCCAACCTATAAGGTATTCATTTTTGACTTAAAAAAAAACCCAAATGATCACCGTCATCAATGTCTGATTTGACAGACAAACTCCCTTGCTAAATCGCTTGCGCTCAAGCAGTGTGGACCAACCTTATATAGCGGTTATGTCTTCAAACAGTCGTTTGTAGCTTTGTATTTCAAAGTACAATTAATAATTTAACAGATTTATATCGATATAGGAGTAATACGACTGGTAAACCAATATTATGAGCCATAAAATGACTGTCCATAAATTTGATTTTGCTTACGACTAGGTACTTAAACTAGTGAACTGAGAGATGTCTTATTTCATTCTCCAAGTAGATATTATTCATAAACTCTTTGCCAATAAATTTTAATTCCGTATCTACAGATTTGGAGTTTGTGACTCAATGATTCATATAATATTCAGCCGATTAATCCTTTGACAAACATATCATCCTGTCCTGTGACTTGGTTTCACTAATGGCGTTTAATTATTTAATTTTCTTCAAGCTTTGTTCTGTGCTGTTGGTCACTGTTGGCATCGAGACTGCGTCTTCTAGTACCAATTATGATTATACTGTGTTATTCCAGAAAATAATACCCCTGTTCCAATATTCATCCTGATCCGTTAGCCGTTTGAGCAACAAACATATAGTACGTATTAGTAAGATAAGTATGTATCATAACCCTTCACAACTCGCTAAAACATTCCAACTTAGATCAGTTGCAAGACGTTATCAAAGAGAACTTAACAGAATTAAAAATACTTAAAGATGCTATCGTGGGCCATTGTCGTCACATAATTATTGCCACAGGAAAAGGTGTCTTGCACGCAACAGATAAGGTTGAATGATGAGCGAATGAATTGTTTGCTTGGACAGTAAGTTACGAGACTATAGTGATAATAGGACTATTAAAGGGATGTATATCTTATAATATAGCGCCTAGTTAGATAGATGAGTGCCTCTTACCATCCCTATGGAATAAATTTTTCTGTGATCTACATCCGTACCGTACGTACGACCTATCATCCACTTGAAGACGTAAGAATAACATGGAATCGACTCATTGCTACGTAAAAAATTAACGTTTCTTAAAATTTGTAAGAATTAGTAAAATTATTGCGTCTTGATTCTAAGTCCTAGTGCATATACAAACTTTTAACATATTTATTGATGTCTATTGTGAGATATCTGAATTAACGCTGCTCATGAGGAAGAGTCCCTGTGTGGCTGGAAACAAGTAGAGCTTAGTACACTTATGTGAGTAATACGTAATGTTTAGTTAATCTTTAAAGATGTTAAAAGTCTATACACTGTAACAGAGCATTCTTTAAATCAAGACGAGTTCTATTCAAATTACTAATTTAAAAGCCTTGAGAAAAGATATTTCTAAAAATAAAGAAAGAAGTCGCCACAATTCTCACATTCAAGATATTAACACGTTGCCGTGAAGGACCTATTTAAATGCAAATTTAAACCTAAAATAGGTGAGTAAGTACTTTGGCCATGAGACATCTCCAGAGTTAATTGCGTTCAAAAGTATTGGCCTGATTTATTGACGCTTATCGAGACAAATTTATTCCTTCAGCTTTGTTATATAGAATCTTATACGTAGATATAATAGGGCTTTTGACCTTATAAACTTCTAACAGGGACTTTAGTACTATTTGATGACTTTACGCATCTGTTAAATAGGGGAAGGTCGCCAGTTCCCGTCCATGTTACGGAATGCTCTTTAAAATATCTCGAAAATAAGAAAACTATCACCATATAATTACTTATATAGTTTGACTAAAGGACAAACATATGTGTACTGAGTAGGAATATTTCTTTCATGTTTTATTGAAATATTTTCTTTATATGACAACTATACAAGAGAAGCTACTTTGTTTTATATATACAATTAATATTAACTATAACTAAATGAAAATATATACAACTTAAAATATAAATAACTATGAACTAAAATATTTACACCTTAAAAAAAGGTAATAATAAATAAATTAGCTATAATAAGGCATCAAACCACCGTACCACCCAGACGAACGGCGGGACGCCACCCTTATATGGTGGACATTCCACCCATTCGAACGAAGCGTTTCGCGTCAAGCTTCCTCATGCGTACCGCTAAGGAATGGAATTCCTTGCCAGAGGCTGTGTTTCCCGTCAAATATGACTTGGGTGTCTTCAAGTCCCGAGTGAACAGGTTGCTCATAGGTAGGCGTGCTCCATCGTCGGCCACATCATCGCTTACCATCAGGCGAGATGGTGGTTAAACGTCGACCTATAAAGTATAAAAAAAAAAAAAAATCAAAAAAAAATTTTCCTCATCATTATCGTGAGGTAGGGTGCCCAAAAGACTGGCAGCATTACCACGTTGAATGGCAATGCTTAACCTTTGTCCAAGGTAGAAGCCAGCCCTTCAATCACCTCTATCTGACGGACCGGTCCGTCATCTACCCCGGTCACCGAGGTGAGTGGAACCGGCGAGAGACGTCGCGCGGTGTTCCACAGGGTTCGGTTTTGGGGCCGCTCCTGTGGAATATCGGTTATGACTGGGTGCTGCGCACCGATTTCCCGAACAACGTCAGCGTGGTCTGTTACGCTGACGACACACTGGTGCTAGCACAAGGGAGGTCGCATCAGGCGGCGGCTAATTTAACGGCGAGAGCGGTTACGACAGTCGTTGAAAGGATCCGGCAACTGGGACTCGAGGTGGCGCTCCACAAGTCCGAGGCCATGTGTTTTCATGGCCGCGGGAACGCGCCACCTCCGGGTGAGTCCCAAATAACGGCAGGAGGGGTTACCATCGGCGTCGAGACGACGATGAAGTACCTAGGACTCGTCCTCGACAGTCGGTGGAACTTCGTGGAGCACTTTCGACGTTTGGCTCCTAAGTTGGAACGAACGGGGGCGGCGCTTAAGCGCCTTCTACCGAACCTCGGGGGGCCAAACGCCTCCTGCCGTAGGTTGTATGCGGGGGTCGTGCGGTCCATGGCCCTCTACGGTGCCCCTGTGTGGGCGCCGAATTTGATGCGGCGACCCGCTAGGGCGCTGCTCACATCTCAGAGGGTCATGGCGATTCGATTGATTCGCGAATATCGCACGATCTCCGGGGAGGCGGCGAACCTCCTTGCCGAATCACCGCCGTGGGATCTTGAGGCGAAGGTGCTGGCGCGTGTGTTTTGTTTGCGCGCGGAGGCACGTCGCCGGGGCGAAAATCCGCTGCCGCGCCAGATTAGTGCGTGGCGGGATGAGCTCCGGCGTGATCTCATGGCGGAATGGCAGCAACGGCTGTCGCAGCCGAGGGCTGGGCTCGCTGTCATTGCAGCGGTAAGTCCCCTCTTTGAGGAGTGACTTGAGAGACACTACGGCGTCCTCACCTACCGCCTGACGCAGGTACTTACCGGACACGGAAGTTTCGGTAGGTTCCTGTTTCGGATTGGGCGGGAGGAAACGCCCGAGTGTCATCACTGCGAGGATCGCCCGGAGGACACGGTGGAGCATACGGTGGCGGTGTCCTGCGTGGGCTGATCGTCGGCTCACGGCTCACCGTCGTGTCCTCAGGGATGTGATTGGCGACGGCGACCTCTCGCGTCCGGCTCTGGTTCAGACCATGGTACGGAGCGAGGGGGACTGGGATGCCGTCTCCTCCTTTTGCGAAGCAGTTATGCTAGCTAAGGAGGAGGTGGAGCGCGTGAGGGAACGAACCTCCTCACGCCCCGGCCGTCGCGAGAGACACTCCGGGCGTCGGGGATCGCGAGACGATCTCCGGCCACAGTAAGCATGGGCCTGCGGACGGCGAGCACGGGTACAGTGCGCCGCGTTCCGCGCGCGCCTCAAAGAGCCATCAGACCACCACGGATGGGGCCCAACAGGGCTAATGCCGATACGGAGCCGCGGAAGACTTAACGGGTTGCCGGGGCTCCGGCTCGAAGTGCAGGAGTAGGAACGGGGGTGGTTTTTAGTCAGTAAGAGTCTGACGCTCCCTCTCGCCTCACCCGGGCGGGAGAAGTCATTGGATGATTTTACCCCATCAAAAAAAAAAGCCCTTCGATCACCTGAAGTGTCAACCATCCTCTTTACAATATCTTTGTAAAGAAGATGTGCACTTGGGCCCCACGGCCCTAAAGTTTCAACCCCAAACGGTTCGAAAGCATAATTGCCAATCAGGCTATCATACTTTCGCCGTTTGAGGTTCTCGGCAGCAGCAGCGGCAGCACCGGCTCGACACGCTGAGTTTGGAAGATGGGATGGCGCCAGAGTATCAACGCAAGTGGCGTCCCATACTAAAGGCCTACCCATCTTCCAAGGGAATAATGACATACCGTCGGGTCTCTTGCCATCGTTGCGTACCAACCCATTAGGTTCTAAAGTAGCTGGCACGCCAACGGAGACAAGAGCTCGACGAATTATGTCATTAATACTCGCGTGTCGAGCAAAATGACCCGCACTACGGCTACACGACAAGCCGTGGTGTCCAAGGCTGTTGACATCTTCACCACAACGACAACGAAGAGGTGAACAAAATGAAGCCCCAAGCCTTAAACAAATTGCAGCGCGGAATGTGGTGTCGTCCAACAAAGTACCTAAGTTGGACGAAGGCAAAGCAAGAAGCCATAACCCTGACTCCCACTCACCCACAGCCAAAAGGCGAGCTCGCTCTGCAGTTGAACAAGCGGAGTTCAATAGATTTTCGCTCACTTTCCTGCAGAGCGGCTCGTCCCATTGTCTCTGGGAGAGTGATTTGGGCAAGCGATTTTCCAAGCTTTCACAGCTTCCACTAAAAATGGTACATCAAAATTAACCAGTGATTGAGAAAGAATTTTCCTGGTTAATTCTTCAGTACCATGGGCGGAAGATATGAAAGCTGGTAGGCTTACATTGGAAATTTTACGGACGCCAAGCCCACCCATGCGGACAGGCAGAGTAGCTTGTGTCCAGGCTCGGTCGTCGAGAGCCACATTCAAAATTAAGGATAAAGTTTGTCTAATGCTTCGGTAAATTTTTTCTAAAAGAAGGGGTGCAGACCAGAGGTGGGTCGAGCGCAAAAAATACATAAATTTGGGACCAAAACAACAAAAACGAATAATAGTATAGGCCGAATGCATTCTAATGTTATACAGTCTTTCTGAAACGACAGAAAAATTTTGAATTTTTTCATCAATAAAACTTTGAAAAGAGTCCTCGAAGACGGGCGCACCTAGGAGGCGAAGCGAACATTTATCGACAACCGAGATATTAGGCGCAAAAGTAGTAAATTTTTATATGATCTGTCTGTCGGTAGAGTCATGTAAAAATATCTCACACTTGGAATAATTTAGGTCAAGGCCAATAGCATGAAGTTCGTTTTTTAAAAATTGGAAATCATTTAAATCTGTATCTGCATCGCCTCCCAGGGTACCGTCATCGAGGTACCACACATTAAATTTAGAATTTAGCTGTCGTATAATAGGATTAATGGCCAGGCTAAAAATCACTGGCCCAAGGGGATCGGCTTGTTGACAGCCAACGGCTGATTCCAAAAGGTTGTCCTGATATAATAATTTTGTAGGGTGTCTATAACATTGCCAGAGAAAACTAAAAATTTGGGGTACTTCCTTTTTAACTTCTGTCAACAGAGTATCCCTATTGACCGAATTAAAAGCATTCTTAATGTCAACCTTCAGGATGATATCACCTTTCCTGGAATTCAGGTAGGTCGACAACGCATGCACGGCAGTCTCGCAGCCCCCTCTAGATTATTATAAAATTTGCAACAAATCTTGGCTGCCATGCGACGATAAGTTGTTCCCACGGCAACGGGACGAATACCGCCATCCTTCTTGCGTAGGGCACATAGATTGGCCCCGTACAAAACGTCGATGACGGATTCGTGCACATTGCCGGAGAGCATAAGATTGATCAAAACCGTAAGCTCCTTCAGCAGCGTCACGCCGGACTCCCCGGCGCTTGAGCTCGTCAGATCTTTGAGATGCTGCGGCGTCAAACCGTCGAGGCCTCCGGCAGAACCGCTCCGGAAGGAGCCTATGGCAGTGACCACTTGTCGACCTGTAACAGATAGGGTATGAATATCTGCTTCTGGAGGATCCGGAAAAGAGAGACCATCTACTGGGGCCGGGTGTTTGCTCTCCAGAGCTTTAAGTGTATCTGGAGAACATGCAGCCAGTACGTCATTGCTAAAAATAATTCTGGCTGCGCCGCTAATATCACCTTCACCTATTTTGGTCTCAACTAAATCAGCTAAAGTTTTGGTTGAGGCATAGCTGCAAGCCGGTAATTTTGGGTCGAATTGGGAAGCCGAAATGCAATTTTCTTTGATTTGTTTTGTTAAGGAATTTTGAAAAGCCAAATTGGGAAGGTGAGGAGTAGTATCGGTAACGGGGCTGAATGTACTTTGAGATTTGTGAACACGTCCAATGTGTACATTCAGCCCTCGCTTACCTTTAAAATAGCGAGCCTGGGAACATAGCGGGCATCTTTCCAAAGAAAGCTGCGACGCCGAAGGGTGACTACCGAATACACCACAGTCCGCACTCGCTGTTGTGCTTGACATAGACCAAAAATGTCATGTTATATTTATATATTTTATATTATTTATATATATATTTTATATTATTCTATCTGTTTGACCTTTTCACGTTTTAAGTATCTTACATTCATGGCGATCCGGAAAATGGACGCGAACAGGCGAAATTACCCTATATTATTTTTAGCAGATTTCCTTTTGTTTTGAGATCGTATAGTGAATGAGATCTTTCCACAGGTATCAAGAACTGACTAAAGGGCCGATTTTTCATTCATCAGTTAATTCTTGCCTCGTTGGCCGAGTGGTCGCAAGCGTGACTGCCGGGCAAGGGGTCTCGGGTTCGATTCCCGGGTCGGGCAAAGTATTACTGGGTTTTTTCAAATTCTCAGTAGTAGCACGGAGTCTGGAATTGTGCCCGGTATATGGCAATAGGTTCACCCCCTATTACATGGGACTCATAACATAAATAGTGAAAAGTGGGTGTTACATTGTACAGTGGCATTAAGTGCCGTAATGTGCACCTCTGCCTACCCCTTCGGGGATAAAAGGCGTGATGGTAAGTTATGTTATGTCAGTTAATTCTTAACTGTATAATAAAATTCACATAAAACAGATTTTAGTATGGAAGAATTTGGTACGTAGGTACTTGCCAATTAGTCAAATTCAATACTTTTTTCGAACTGTCAAAAACGATAGTTCTATGAATTTTGTACGAGATTGTGTATTGTGACGTCATGTTATTTAGAGTCAAACAGTATACTTATTTCTTAAAAATTTGCTGGAAAAATACTAAAATTAAGTTGGTCATGAAGTCAATTACAGAAAGTGTGATTATTTCTTAATTTTATATTGCATTGAACAGTCTGAATAATTTATTCTTGACGAAGGAAAGTACCCAATTGTGAAATATTCAAAGTTATTCCTCAGTTAAAATTTATCTGGAGTTGGAAAAATCGGCTCTAAGGGATATTTGACAGAGGATCTAATGAGCCTTTTTGATTTCCAAATTTTATGTACTATATATTTACTAAGGAGACCCATATCATTAAAATATAAGACCTCTAACTGTATTTTGTTTATAGAATAGGGGGCAAACGAGCAAACGGATCACCGTCCTGATGGTAAGCGATCAGCGCCGCCCATGGACACCCGCAACACCAGAGGAGTCAAATGAGCGTTGCCGGCCTTTTAAAAAGGAATACGCCCTTTTCTTGAAGGTTTGAAGGTCGTGTTTGTGTCGTCTTTCATTTCGGCATGATAAAATGTTACTATCGAGCAGTCCAATTAAAAAACGAGTTTAAGTAGAGCAGTCATACAAGTAAAGCATATTTCTTTAACAGAATGAAATCCATTCATACATTCAAAAACAAACAACCACACACCCGAATTCAAACTACGAACTCCAAAGCGTGAAACTTTTGACAGCACCTCCCTGGACATCGTACACGAATCTGTTTACACTACAAACGATATTCAACTCTAACACCACACGTTTACAGATCAAATTAAATATTCAAGAGATCCCATTTCGTATTTACTCAACAGATAGTTCTTGTTACAAATGACAGATGGCGTTCAACCGCAACTGTTTGGCAATGAATGCATATGGAAGTGAATACCTTTTGCAGTAATCTGGGAATTTAGTTTCATTTATCTAGGTATATTATAGATGTTAATGTTAATGAAGAAACTATACTTCAATTCTATGTCTTTTGTAAAATATTTTTTTTAGGATTTTGGTTTTGGATTCCAATCGATAGTTTTTTTTTCTTGCTACCGAAAGCAAGTTAGTTAAAAGTATAAGAAGAAAGGAACTAATGCTCGTCTAAGCCGCTGAAACAATTCGACAAATTTAGATCGCTGAATTAATTTTCATGAATTTATTCGTTTATTTATTGATGTGCATAAGATTAACCATTAGTCTTTCTTAGGTGATTGCCTCGTTGGCCGAGTGGTCACAAGTGCGACTGCCGGGCAATCGAGCCCGAGTACGCTTCTCGGGTCGGGCAAAGTATTACTGGGGTTTTTTTACAAAAACTCAGCAGTAGCACGGAGTCTGGAATTGTGCCCGGTATATGGCAATAGGCTCACCCCCTACTACATGGGACTCATAAATAGTGAAAAGTGGTTGTTACGTTGCACAACGGCATTAAGAGCCGTAATGAGCACCTCTGCCTTCCCTTTCGGGAATAAAAGTGTTATGTTATGTTATGTATATAAAAGGCGTGATGTTATGTTATGTTATGTCTTATTTAAGTACTCGCAGAATAAACCTCGAAAGCGATGAAAATGTAAACATGACGTTATTACCGAAATCTCTACACACATAAGCCAAGTAAAAGCTCGCAAGACATATGATTAAACTCAAAACCATCATTTAAAATTTAAACGAAGGTGCTCAACACAAAATACTCGACGCTTCGTAAATCAGAACGGTGGATTTTCATCCCGAATAATTTGCACTTACCTCGACCTCGGTGACATGCGCCGATTAAAAGAGTGTGTTGACATGAGAACGAAGTAAATTGAATTGTATTTTGGTATTACGTTACCCTTAAACAGATTGGGGATGAAGTAGGATGAGTAGGTGACGTGTTTGAGCTGATTACTCGAAAGAAATTAATGTGAGTTTGTATTTTCTTAACGAAAGCTTACATACTTGTGTAAATTAACGATTGATTCATGTTTGTCTTGTTGCTGACATTTTGGAGGACGTGTGTGTGGGTGTTAGATTTTACTTCGATGAGTGTAAGACTTGATGTTATGTTTGATCGTCGTTAAAGTAGGCACTTAAACCTTTTTACCTTTTCCTTCTTTATATTGTTTTTAAAACATTGGCGCTCACTAGCATTTTATCCTGTGTCGTGGATGGTATAATATCACATACACATGACACTCAGACCCGAAACAACAATTTATAGATCACATAAATAGTTGTTCCGCGCGGGAATCGAAACCGCTACACGTTGCTCGACAGCCGGTTGCCCAGCCATCGCGCCAACCGTGCGCTCGTAGATTTCTAAGTGTGGGAGAGCCAGGGCCTCACAAAAAACCGATGTGAAACAACGCTTGAGTTGTGTTTCATCGTATGAGTGAGGTTATTTTCAATCGATCCTCCCTAATCTACCCAATTCCTGAATCGCCAACAATCTTCAACTCTACGTCTCCGGTGTTTCAGTTGTCCATGGGCGACGCCGATTGCTTTCTATCAGGTGATCCGTCTGCTTGTTTACCAGCTTATGCCATAACAAAAAGATACTGATTTCTTCAATTGATTTAGAGACTACAATTTTGGGTTAAATTTATTTTATTTAATACACATATTTTCAGCTTGTTTAAACTGTCAAACACCGAGCGGTCACCGGTGACCGCAACCTATTGTTATTTAATTGTGTCTATAATAACGGTACTCAACGAGTCCAATTCCCAATTCATTAATTTCTATCAATATGCCAAAGTAATCTAACCAAACTAAACACAGACGTACAAACGTGTATACACACAGAAAGTTCTAGAACGCGTGTTAACCATTAAACAGGAATCAGTCGAACACTAATTTGAATTGCTATTCCAGCGTTTCAAAGCGATGTCTGCATCCCTCAAAGTTAATCGATCGACTCATTGTACAATAGAGGTACATAGGCGCCATGTACTACATAACATAGCCCATGCAATTCGGACAATTCAAATGCAGATATTTTGACGAGGATGCACGCAGGGATTTAGGAGGGAAGGGCCCTCGCAGACAGAAATATTGATTTTCGTGTTGAGTGTTCAGTGTTCACCCCCTAGTTGGGGTTTGATATTATTAAATATAAATGGCGTTGAAATGTTGGTGGTGCAAACGATTTTGACGTGGGTATCGTTGATTGTGTTGGGTGTGATGCTATTGAAGTATGTGTGGTATGTTTTGGAGTTGTAGTTAAGGAGTTTGTGTTTGTTGAATGTGTGATGTTACTGACGAAATGTTTATGGTATTCAAAGGGCAGCAGTAAGGTAGCATGAGTTTGTTTTACGTTTAATGTAATATAAACAAGACCGCGTTCGGCGATCTTATTGGCGGACTCCAGTGAATTGACCAATCAGAGCGAATACTCGTCTTGTACTAAGCCCTCTGGTCTTTGAATTCTCTTGTTAGGTAGATAAAGTACATATGAGTGAGAAAGGCAAACGATGTCAAAAAATAAATTTTACTTAAGTTACCTCAGAATGTCGAGTTGTGCTTCTTTTTACGTAATGATAAACATCTAGCTGACTGCCTCGTTGCCGAATGGTCGCAAGTGCGACTGCCGGGCATGGGGTCTCACGTTCGATTCCCGGGTCGGGCAAAGTATTACTGGGTTATAAAAAACAAATGTCAGCGGTGGTACGATGATATATATAACTCATACGAAATCCAATACATTGTCCATCTGAATATGCTTATCATATAAAGCTGAAGGGTTTGTTTGTTTGAACGCGTTGAAGGAATCACTGGTAAGATTTGAAAAATTAAGTTTTATATTGAGTCCATTTATCGATATAGGTACACTATTCTTATACATAGCTGATGTTCTTACATCACGCTACGAACAAACTAGTATAATATAAATTACGGTTCTCGTTGCTACAGATAGGTACGTAGGTTGTTAGCACAAAAGCAATTCCCATGTAACAGGCAGCGATTCTCACAGGAATCTCGACCTTATGTTATCAACCAATCCGATAGCAGTAATTTGAATTCGGAAATCGAATTAAGAAGGATAAACTGATCAGAGAGCTGTTGATGAGTTTCAGTTATTCTTACGTTAACGATATTAAAAATAAATAAAAACGTTGCCGTGTTCAGCCATCTGATTGGTTGGTTAACTTGGAGCAGCCAATCAGAGCGCCGATCGTCATAAATGTGTCCATTGCGTTAACGTAAAACCACAAAACATATGAGATTTCGATTTCTTATAATAAAATGACCACCTACTTGATGTAGTCGCAAGTGTACCTAGATGTTTGGGATTAGATTCCCGGGTAGGTGGAAGTTTTTTCGGAAATTGTTAGCAATAGAATAGTGTCTGGAATTCGACTGTGATGTAAAATTATCGTAGTGTACTCAACTAGACACAATTAAAGAACTCATTATAGACACAATTAATGAACAATAGGTTGCGGTCACCGGTGTCCTCGCGGTGTTTGACCTATTTTAATCAAATTAGAGGTCAGCCTCTTTTCAAGTAAGGGAAATTGTGTTAATATAATTTTTTTTATATTCTATTTGGCCAGTATAACATCTATCCCCTACAATTTATTTTCGTTTCATTCTCGATATAAAAACGCGATCGCTGGGTACGTTTCGCGTCGCCTCCACCGTCCCATTGAATTATTCTATAATCAAATCTGAATTCACGATACCGAGTGAATATTCATACCACTTGACGCTGTAATTGGTTGGACGAGTGGCCAGTAGTAATGCCGATCGACGCATAATACAAAACCAAGAAAATATACAGCCACTACAACACACAAAAGCTCCTATTGTTTGAACAATAAGGCTGGTTTTCAATTGTAAATTCGTTTTTCAACAGTAAATAAAATGTTGTAACACGATGCAGTGATTCGATAGATCTATACAAAGTTTTATTTGCATATAATTTGATCGAATTTTCGCGAATTAAACCTTTGTTTTGTTTCATTAAAGGTTTAAATTAATTTTTTCATGGCTCTTTGGTAAATATGTAATGTTTTTACAAATAATTATAATTAACGGGTAATTTGGTTTAGAAACTTATCATGATAGAAATTAAAGCAATTTGTACTTTCTTTCATAGTGAGATTTTGCAGAAGTCACCAAGTTACCCCCGTCGAGTCAGTTGGCTGGTAGTGGCTGAGCAAGCGGCTGCTGCGCATCGTGTCGCAGATTTGAATCCTGTACGTGGCTCCGTATCTTTGAGTGATCCATAATAAAATGGTCCAAGTCTGTGTCATATGGTATGTTTGTCAGCACATTCAGGGGAAGTCGTAACGTTCTATATTATACAAAATTGTAAATAATTTTTTTTCATTCAGATATAACAGAAAAAAACCATCTAAAGAACCAAACAAAATCAGTAATACATATATTATCAAAACGGAATTCAATTTTCCATAAACATTTTTCTCGATCGAAAGATTATAAATATGCATATAAAAGAAATGAATTATAATTCTATCTTCCCTGGTTTAAAGGAAACCGGAAAAGATTTACCCATCGCAATATTTTGGGTATTAAAACGGTAGCTGAATTAACATAATACATGAGCGACCATCTTTCTAATTGCAACGTCAGCTCATAAATATGGAAGAAAAATCATTTACATTCAAATGTTACACGTTCCTTCAATTTTACTACTTGGAAAGTTCTAAGTTCATTGTCTACTATGTCTATGTCTATATGCTTTTGTAGCGAATGCAAAGTGCAAAGTAAAAACTAATAGGTAACTCACTATACCCATTATAGGGTAATATCGAGCATGGGTGGCTCGCCGCCCGACCAGAACCAGACCCGAACGTACGGCGCGTCGGTTTCAGCGCACGCCTCAAAGAGCTATCAGATCACCCAATAGGGCTGATGCCGATACGGAGCCGCGGAGAATTAACGGGTTACCGGGGCTCCGGTTTGAAGTGCAGGAGTAGGAACGGGGCGGTTTTTAGTCAGTAAGAGTCTGACACTACCTCCCGCCTCACCCAGGCGGGAGAAGCCATTCGATGATATTTCCCCCTTTAAAAATAAGAGCAGCAGTAGCACATTGTATGAAAATTAAAAATGAATTTAGTCCGTCAGTTAGATAATGATAAAATATAGAGACATTTTTTTTTATTTTGTCGTATAAGAAAATAATACTTTATAAAACGGAGTTAAGTTTAGGAGTGGGAGGTCACCCGACCATTTATAAGATTAGGCCACCCTATAAAATATAGTAAATAGTGAGTGAAAGTGTTTAATTTTGTAAGAAAAAAAAATACGTGTCTAGTGTTTTAAAATAATCTACCAGACGGACGTTACAATAAAATGTAGTCTACTACCCTATTTTGACTAAACTTTATAGGTTTATATATAGTTATACCGTATAGGTGTAATATATTTAGGTAGGTATAAATAATAAATTCAACACAAAAATAATTCATAGTTCCGGAGGAGGGAGTCTGATTTGATAGCGCATTTACCGAGGATGGCTATAGGCTATAAAACATCACTCTACGACCAATAGGAGCAAAGCAGAGCGTGTGAAAACGCGTGGAAGTAGCTAGTAACATTTATATAATGTTACTAGCTATTACAACCGGGATGTCCAACCGGAGCCCTTACAATAATAGCACTCGATATAATATCTACATTACCAATACATAAGCTGTAGGCAAAAGGTATATATATATATAACACGTACTGTTGTTTTGTATGGTCCAATTTATACATGACATTGTGTGCGATGTACCAGGCGCCTAACAACTCTTTTTTTTGTTTTTTTTTAAAGGGGGGAATATCATCGAATGACTGCTCCCGCCTGTGTGAGGCGGAAGGGAGTGTCAGACTCTTACTGACTAAAAACCACCCTGTTACGAGTTTGATTATATCGTGTAGTGAAATGGACGTCAAACATGATTACTTGTCTAATGTCCGTGAAGTCATTGCTAGAGGCAGAATTATGAACATCAATTCAAATACTAATACAATAGTCTAGTAGCATATGACCTCTGTTGTATATAGCCAAACAGCACAACAAAATATACCAAATTTACAATATTAATTAATTAAATTTCGGCCTTATCACAAAGAGAGAACGTTAACAGTCGATTGCAAGCTTGGAAAGATTTGGGTTGCTTGATGGGCTTTGGTTTATAGCTATGTTATTTGGTGCAGTATGTGACACTGATAACGGATCATGTTGCTTGTAGGGCATTGTTGTTTCATACAATATATATATTATATCTTGACAACGAACATTTCACATGCGAAAATGAGCCTTATTAGAAACTAGTTATGAGTACTTTCCTATGTGACATGCCCTAGAATACTTTCGTCACCAACCCATTCTCGTGGGTGCCGAAAGAGCCGACCACAGAACATATAAACCTTTTTTATCTATTCTGTAGACTATGAGACTACAAAGTCAGATTGGACAGCAGCGCTCTCTGATAAAACTGAATCTTTCAATCATCTCCACCATGTGATAGAATTATAACAAACCATTCAGTTTAGAATTAATACAGTTATACATTTTTGTAATGAAATATAGCGTAGTATTAACGTCAACATGTTTCGCAATGACAACCATAAAGGCGCTTGCCGACCTCCTTTCGTAACTACAATAGTTAAAAAATTTTGACGATTACATCCACCTTAAAATATTTCTTTTTCTGACGAAACTCAGAGTTTTTCAAACACACAAAACTGTTAAATATAACTGACCAGCGTAAGATATACGTCAATCAGTTACGATGATACAATACATGAAAATAAGTTTTATAACTTCACCTTTATGTAAAGATTGTCTTTTTTTGAGGAGGATAGTCATCAAATTACTCTCCACCCCTGGGTGAGGTGAGAGGGAGTATTAGACTCTTACTGACTTGACGATGAAGCACGCTTACCTATAAGCAACCTGTGCATTTAAGACTTGAAGACACCCAGGTTCTATCTTTCTGAAAACACAGATTCTAGCAAGCAACATCTATAGTTTTTTTTAAGGGGGGAAATTCATCGCATGACTTCTCCCGCCTGGGTGAGGCGGGAGGGAGTATCAAACTCTTACTGACTACAAGCCACACCAATTCTGCCCCTTCTCCGAGTCGAAGCCCCGGTAACCCTTGCTGTTTTCCGCAGCCCCTAAAGTAAGCCTGATTCATCGATTGGTCTTAAGCAAGTTTTATTTAGCTTTTCAGACTCCTCTTCAATAGCACTAAGTCTAGGGCCCAGTGTATGGAATACTTACTCACCCCATGAAACTTATCACATAACTGGTCATAAGTGGGTGTTTTAATTTAAATGTGCTCGTCTTCTTAGCCCTTCGGCGATTCAAGGACTTTACGAGATAAGTATAACATGAGCTATTTCAAGGCTAAAATTAACTTACTTTAAAATGCAGTACACTAAACAAAATACGCAACAGACTTAATGCCGAAAAATCAAGATACTACGAATAAAAACGAAGGTTGAAAGTTCAGACCAGACTAAAATTAGTCAGAAAGTTAAGATGTCGCGTATTACCCGCCTAATTGCGCCCCACCGTCATAAATATCAGTGTAATCTACGTAGAACTTTCTAGAAAATATTCTCTGGCTCTGATAACGACTAACTAGTTGGTTAATGCGATATTAATTATCTTAGGACAGCGTGTTGCTTGAAGATATTATTCATGGCTCATGGTGTATGAGACAGAAGTGCGTGTTAAATAATTTCACACTCATCTACTTAGTTCGTAGTCTTTCCGTGGTGGTTGGTGACTGGGCTACTCCCTGTTGTATTGTCTCTTTTTGTGCCTTTAGGCTAATTCTGTATCTTGCATCAATTCACCGAGGGAGGTAGAAACTATCGTTTTCTTCTTTTCCTCTTATAATTTCTTCTGTTTTCTTCCGTGTGGGATCCAAGACAGTTATTCATGTCCCTGGGATTTTTGTGCTCCGGTGTTTTCATGGTTGTATTAACTATAGATGCTGGCTTACAGAAGTTGCAGCGGTTTAGGGAGGTTGTGGCGGAATTGTCCCATTAAAAATGTAATACTTACTTTTGACCTTATGTTATGTCATTATGATTTCCAACTACCAGGTTGTAAAACTATTACTTGACTACTATCCTACTAATATAATATTATAAATGTGAATATAATACACGCTAACATATCAAGTATAAATATTAAAAAAACCGTTCAGTTTTAATATTATGCTAATTAATAGGTAACTTTACACCTCGTTACCGCCTCATTAGTCATACGTTAAGAGTTCCCTAATTAATTTATTTGGAAATTTTATCTTCTTTGTATATAGCTTTAGGCGGCACCTTCGTAAAGATATCAAGTATTGACACCTAATAGGAATCTTTTAAATATTATTATATTAATTATACTAATGAAAAAATTACAATGGTGTAACAAGCTCTAAAATAATAATTAGTTCAAATCACTATTAGCGTACACCATCATCATCATCAACAGTCGGAAGACGTCTACTGCTGGACAAAGGGCTCCCCCTTGGTCCTTTACGTTGAACGACAACTCGCCACCTGCATCCTCTGGCTCGCCGCCTGGCGATGTCGTTAATATTAGCGTGCTATTAGCAATAAATAAACACGACACGACGATACAGTCGTGGTGGCCCGGAGGTTAAGACGCCCACTTCTCATGCATGAGGGTGCGGGTTCGTAACCTACCAACGGCAAGTACCAATGTGACTTTTTCCGAGTTATATGTACTTTCTAAGATTATTTAGACACCACTGACAAACGGTGAAGGAAAAACATCGTGAGGAAACCTGGACTTATAATTTCTAATTATAAGTTTGAAATCGCCAACCCGCATTGAGCAAGCGTGGTGATTAACGCTCTAACCTTCTCCGTGTGAGAAGAGGCTTTGCTCAGCAGTGGGCATTTATAGGCTGTTGATGATGATGATGATGAAACACGACCAACCTTTAGGTACGAATAAAAATTATATTTCATTAAAATTTTACATATATTAAAACAAAAGGCAGACGAAGAAGTCATCCACTTCTTCATCTTTAACTTTTACTGACAGTACAAAAAACAACAATAATTTTGTATGAAATCTAATTAGTTTTTCCACCTTTTTTTATATATAAATCACAAATATAATAAATAAATATAACGAATGAATCGCCCTAAACAAACCTAATTCACAAGAACAGTTCTACTACCAGCACTATTTTATATGATTCCGAACTCGACACAATATATTGTGACAGAGCGAACGTGAACATCCCAATTCGTCTACCTACCTGACCTTATAGTGCTGTATATATCTATCTATCTATCTCACCCGTCTGTCTGGGCGTCGCATTCATGGTGCAATGCCAAAAATCGATACCCACCTCCCCATGGTAGCTACCTCTCTGATGGGCCCTCTATGTACCAGCAGGATACATAATATTATGAACATTGACATTGAAGGGGTCGAACATTCGAGAGTGCGTCGGATGAAAGAGTAGAAAATTTAATATGAATCGTTCAAGGGCGCGTTTGTGTTTCGTTTTTTTGAAGCTCGATTTTTATTTGTTTGTTAGTAATTTCGTATCTTGACATTTAAAACGTTTTGTCATTGCTTAGCTTAAAATAATGTAAAGTTTATTTGTTTCCTATATTTTTCTGTGATATATTTTTAAAGTGTGATCCACGACAGTTGCTCTTTGTGTTTTGGGCGTTTGTCTCTGTTCTTTTTGGCTGTCTCATTAGATTCTGAATTGTTGATGTCCGGAATGAATGTAGGAATTTTTCTTATAAAGTCATGTGTATTGGTTTGTGATTTCCAATTAATCATCATGTGCAACATCGTCATCGTCAATTTGAAAACAAATTCCTTCGTCTTTCATGATTATAATTCACACTTTTTCACTATCTTTTCTTTAGTAGCCCTACTTTAAGCGTTAATCCTATCACCAAAAAATCAAGATTTATCAAAATCTACTTTTCGATTAAAAACAAAGATTTGAAAAATCGTTTAATCCATGTCAACATGAAAGATTTTGCTTCCAAGAGTCCAAGACCTGCTATAACATAAATTATGATAGATAAAATCTCGATTGCGAAGTTCGATTCTGGAGATTTATCTGTGTTCAGACGGGTATCCCTCGATGGCTAATTAATTGCATAGCCACCGGGCTATAATGACAAATGCAACTTCAACCCTTCTGAGCCGATTTTAATTAGACCTTTTACATTCAAAGCGAGATTTGATGTTTATTATTAACCCTTTGATGTTATGGAGTATGTACTTCTGTCATGTGTATGTGCCTTCGTTTGGAGTACATAGATTTGTTTATTTTTGTGTTTTGACGGTACAAACTATACGTGTTCTTGTTATTGAAGCGAGGATGTGTTTGCCTGTGCTTCATTCACATCGCTACCGAGTGTTTTATAACCTTTCATTTTACTAACAGTGTATATGTTATTATCCGTAACATATATATATATGCGTGAAGCTGATATTTTCAACTGATTGACTTGACAATATACACGTTTAGTTTGCATGACCATAAATGCATAGGTAGCTGTTGCAATTGACTCCGCCTAATTCAAATTATGTAGATAAACTGTCAAACACCGAGTGGTCACCGGTGACCGCAACCTATTGTTCATTAATTGTGTCTATAATGATGGTACTCAACGAGTTAAAAGCTTATTGCAAAATTTAGGCACATCTACCTATTTAACTCGTCTTTATTATAGTATGATTGTGTCAAGAGATAGTTTTTTCTTTTGCCCCACATTAGGATTTTCTCCTCTGGCGTGGGTGCGTTTACAACATGCACATGATGCCCAGAAACAACAATACCCGTATATCCCCCAAGCGGTCACCGGTGACCGCTCTTCACTAACTACATTATAGACCTTATTTCCAATGTTTAGAGACTACTTCTGTATGAACAAATTAAAGGAATGATTTTCAACAGGTTAAAGATCACATAAAGATTTACTCCGTACGGGAATCGAACCCGCTACACGATGCACGGCAGCCAGTTGTCCAGCCATCACACATATGCTTCAGCTTCCTTTACTACTAGGAAAAGTCCGCAGGTATCAACTAGTTTCATAATGAAATTGAAACTACAACATATCTGTTTAACAGACGACAGACAGCATTTGGTCAGTTGATGCATTACACTGGCTATTTGTACGTACCAGTGCCTTGTAAATCTACGGAGGTATGTCAGTACGTATAATATATGGTAGTTCCTTTATATAAGACGTATCGCCTGTACTCATGCGGTAGCTCTGATTTCCCAAGAGAACCTTAAGTTTTATTATCGCACTGCGCTTAGGAATTAGTTCTAGAATTGAAGTGGATTTAAAATAATTTAAGTCAAAGTGGTGACTGGCCAGTAATATAAAAAAAGTTTATAATGTAACATTTTTAATTTTCTGTTATGACTGCCTCGTTGGGTGAGTGGTCGCAAATGCGACTACCGGGCACGGGGTCGATTCCCGAGCCGGGCAAAATATTACTGGGTTTTAATAAAATCTCAGTTACAGTTGATAACATAACATCACGCCTTTTATCCCCGAAGGGGTAGGCAGAGGTGCACATTACGGCACTTAATGCCACTGTACAATGTAACACCCACTTTTCACTATTTATGTTATGAGTCCCATGTAATAGGGGGTGAGCCTATTGCCATATACCGGCCACAAATCCAGACTCCGTGTAGTAGCACGGAGTAGTAACTGATATCTTTAAAAAAAACCTAGTAGTACTTTGCCCGACCCGGGAATCTGATTACAGTTGATATACACATATTAACAAAAGAAAATACATATTGCTTTCTAATAAAAATCGAGAAACGCTAATCTATAGTTAAAAGTTTTTGCATTTTTTCCCGACTTATCGGATTGTCTCATTTGAACTTAGTATTAATTAATTTGCAGCAGATGTCTGCTCACTAAAGCTTCCATTTTAATTTCTACTTTCCTTGCTAACTTATTGGAAATTGTCTCACGAAAAATGTATTTTCTTTTACAATTCAGGATTGGAGATTTATTTTGTTCATTCATTTCTTAATCGTGTTTCTTAGTCGTGGTTTCGTTAACGTGTTAAAAAGAAAATCAACCGACGTGAAAATAAGACAAACAAAATTATGGTCGTTTGCACCAATCACCACCTAAACTGGCACTTAAGTTACTTAGCGTGACGTAGCACCAATACTACTCCCTTACTTGTACCGTTAGGTTTCACCTATACGTTGGTGACAACAAAAATGATGTCTTTATGCGTATATGTTTTTTAATTTTATATTTTGACGTTAAAACGACAACTGGACTTATTTGAGTGACATACAAAATACTTTACAAGCCCGTAAAGGGTTTGGCAAAGAGGCAAAAAAAATATGAATTTATTTTGATGTTGGAAATTTCAGCTTTCAACCTTTTCGACCATGCATCGTATCAGATAAAAATACTGGCATTGGGCTTGCTAGCTCGGGTTTGATTAGGCGTGTTCCCCAAAGCAGGGAACGAACCGTAGACTCAATAGTCTAGACTCTAGACTGTTGAGTCTACCAGTCTAGAGTCTAGACTATTGAGTCTACGGTTCGTTCCCTCTTAACCGGAACCGTCTAGACTCTAGACGGTTCCCGACAGTAAATAAATAATAAAAATACCAATTCTACACAATAATCAATCGCCTACACAAGTATAATTCTGAGAATTTCAATCATAATAGCCACCTTATTTTGTAAGCATTAAAAGCTATTTTCCAACAATTGCCATTAACCTACGGTTGGTCATAGCGCACCCATGAACGAACCCCTTGCAGGGTAATCCGACTATGACAAATAAATGAGTGGTCATTTATCAATATTTTGTACGCGATTTTGGTGCTAAAACACTGTGTAATAGCATCGATAATCACGTGCATGATGCGACAGATGTTGCGTTGGAGGGTTCTAGAACGTAATTACGATTGCTATGGGGTGCTGTTTGGGATTCAAAGTGAATGAATAAGAGCTATTTTGTCTTTCTCTATTAATGAGCAGCGATGTGTAATTTGATGGGAACGGCAGCTGTTTTATTAAAATATTATCTCATATCACTGGTTTTATCAAAAAAAGAAAAGAGAAAAGATTTGCTTTTTATATTTATGTGAGAGTAATAAACAAACAGTACATACATCCATAGGTAGTTTAGATATTTAGTCCGTAAGGTCGGTCGAAAAAACTAATTAGTTTTTCTAGGGAAGTATTTTTTTTTCATTTTTCTAATGGAAAATCATCGAATGACTTCTCACCCAGGCGGGAGGGAGTATCAGACTCTTACTGACTAAAAACCATCCCGTTCCTACTCCTCCACTTCGAGCCGGAGCCCCGTAACCCGTTAAATTGTCCGCGACTCCGTATCGGCATCAGCCCTATTGGGCCCCATCTGTGGTGGTCTGATGGCTCTTTAAGGCGTACGCGCAACGCGACGCGCCGCACGCTCGGGTCTGGACGGCGAGCTAGTCATGCTCGCCGTCCACAGGCCCGTGCTTACGGTGGCCGAAGATCGTCTCGCGATCCCCGACGCCCGGAGTGTCCTTCGCGACGGCTGGGGTGTGAGGAAGCTGCGCTTCGCTGCCTCATGCGCCCCGCCTCCTCCTTAGCTACATATCAGAGGTCGCAGTTCCAAAGATTCAGTTTTATCGGTAAGACGCAATCAGTTGCATATATGTATAGGAAATTACCTCAAATTGTCTTACAAATCCTTTGTTTTCCATTCAGCATACTTCTAAACACAATTTATAAAAAATATTCATAATTTTAACTCCTTCTTTTTTTGAAGTCTATGTTAATGCACTAAAACCTAAGCAAAACTAATACTTTTCTGAAAACCACATCAAAATTGGTCTAGTTAACCGCGAGATAATATTATGGACACACATTATACATACATACAGCTGAAACTGAGATCCTCATTTTTTGAAGTCGGTTACAAACAACAATATTTTGAGCTGTGTAACATTGAAATGTGCATAGAGTGGTACCGATCGATACCCTAGCCAGAGGGAACCCCATGTAATTAATATCATGGTACGCTACACTCGATGTGCACTCCTCTAGGGAATATATAGGGTGGTTCAAGGTTAAAATGTATGTACAGGGTGACTCATTACGTAATGGTCGGAATATTGACTGAGAACTGAGTTTATATTTTCGTAGTGAGTTTCAACTTAAATTTCGTTACAATTAAGAGTGCCATAAAATGAAAAAGGTTCAAGTTTATCAGAGGGACCCGGACTCTGTCAAATATGTAGGAACTGTACCCCACTCTTTTACGGCCGAAATTACTATCCTATCTCAGTTTAAAGTCTGTAAATATCGCGCGCGCTTCAAAGAGCCATAAGACCACCACAGACGCCACGGGCGCAGTAGAGCTGATGTCTCCCCTGCGGTGCCCGACGCGGGCTACAGCGACGACGACGACGACATCGTCCCAGAGGTGACCGAGGCAGAACTGAGAGCGGCGGTGCGCCGGATGGGCGCCAAGAACACCGCCCCAGGACCCGACGGCTTGCATGGCAAAGCATGGGTCCTGGCCTCAGAGGCTCTCGGGCCTCGATTAATCGGTCTCTACAGCGCATGCTTGGAGAGAGGCCAGTTCCCGCTTCTCTGGAAAGCGGGCAAACTGGTCCTCGTGCGGAAGACGGGGCGCCCTGCGGACTCTCCGTCCGCATACCGGCCCATAGTGCTGCTCGACGAGGTGGGGAAAGTCTTCGAAAGAATCATTTCGAACCGCCTCGTCGCGCACTTGACGGACATTGGGCCGGACCTATCGGACGGCCAGTTCGGCTTCCGCAGAGGGCGCTCCACGGTGGACGCCATCATGCGCGTTAGGGACCGGACGACGGGGACTGCAGTGTCCAGGGGTAAGGTCGTAGTGGCGGTGTCTCTGGACATCGCCAACGCCTTCAACTCCCTGCCCTGGAGCTGCATCTTGGAGGCACTCCGATATCATCGGGTGCCTACCTACCTCCGTCGTGTAATCGAGGCATACCTGACGGACAGGTCCGTCATTTACCCCGGTCATCGGGGCGAGTGGAATCGGCGAGAGATGTCACGCGGTGTTCCGCAGGGTTCGGTTCTGGGGCCGCTCCTGTGGAACATCGGTTATGACTGGGTGCTGCGCACCGACCTCCCGAACGGCGTTAGCACAATATGCTACGCCGACGATACGCTGGTGCTAGCGCACGGGAGGTCGCACCAGGCGGCGGCCGATCTAATGGCGACAGCGGTTGCGACAGTCGTTGAGAGAATCCGGCAGTTGGGACTCGAGGTGGCGCTCCACAAGTCCGAGGCCATGTGTTTTCATGGCCGCGGGAACGCGCCACCTCCGGGTGGGTCCCAAATAACGGCGGGAGGAGTTACCATCGGCGTCGAGACGACGATGAAGTACCTAGGACTCGTCCTCGACAGTCGGTGGAACTTCATTGAGCACTTCCGACGTTTGGCTCCAAAGTTGGAGAGGACGGGGGCTGCGTTTAAACGCATCCTCCCCAACCTCGGGGGCCAAACGCCTCCTGCCGGAGGTTATACGCCGGGGTCGTGCGGTCCATGGCCCTCTACGGCGCCCCTGTTTGGGCGCCAAACCTGTTGCGGCGTCCCGCTCGGACGCTGCTCATGGCACAGAGGGTCATGGCGATCCGAATGATCCGCGGATACCGCACGATCTCCGGGGAGTCGGCGAACCTCCTTGCCGGGTTACCGCCGTGGGATCTGGAGGCGAAGGTGCTCGCGCGCGTGCACAGCATGCGCGCGGAGGCACGTCGCCGGGGCGAAACTCCGCTGCCGCGCCAAATAAGTGCGTGGCGGGATGAGCTCCGGCGCGATCTCATGGCGGAATGGCAGCAACGACTGTCGCAACCGAGGGCTGGGCTCGCTGCCATCGCAGCGGTAAGTCCCCTCTTTGAGGAGTGGCTTGAGAGACGCTACGGCGTCCTCACCTACCGCCTGACGCAGGTCCTCACCGGACATGGGAGTTTCGGGAGGTACCTGTGTCTGATGGGGCGGGAGGAAACGCCCGGGTGTCATCACTGCGAGGACCGCCCTGAGGACACGGTGGAACACACGGTGGGAGAATGCCCTGCGTGGGCTGAGCACCGCCGTGTCCTCAGGGAAGTGATCGGCGATGGCGACCTCTCGCGTCCGGGCTTAGTGCAGGCCATGATGCGGAGCAAGGGGGATTGGGATGCCGTCTCCTCCTTTTGCGAAGCAGTCATGCTAGCTAAGGAGGAGGCGGGACGCGTGAGGCAGCGAAGCGCTGCCTCCTCGCAACCCAGCCATCGCGAAGGACACACCGGGCGTCGGGGATCGCGGGACGATCTCCGGCCACCGTAAGCGCGGGCCTGCGGACGGCGAGCATGGGTGGCTCCCCGTCCGACCAGAAACAGACCCGAGCGTACGGCGCGTCGCGTTCCGCGCGCGCCTCAAAGAACCATCAGACCACCACAGATGGGGCCCAATAGGGCCGATGCCGATTCGGAGTCGCGGAGAACCTAACGGGTAACCGGGGCTCCGGCTCGACGTGCAGGAGAAGGAACGGGGTGGTTTTTAGTCAGTAAGAGTCTGACACTCCCTCCCGCCTCACCCAGGCGGGAGAAGTCATTCGATGATTTTCCCCCCTTAAAAAAAAAAAAAAAAAAAGAGCTGATGTCTGATACGGAGCCGAGGAAGGCCTAACGGGTTGCCGGGGCTCCGGCTCGAAGGAGTAGGAATAGGGTGGTTTTTAGTCAGTAAGAGTCTGACACTCCCTCTTGCCAACCTAAGGCGGGAGAAACAATGTATGATTTTCCCCCCTCAAAAAAAAGTCTGTAAATATTTTATACACTTTTTTATTATATAAAGCTGAAGAGTTAGTTTGTTTGAACGCGCTTATCTCGGGAACTACTGGTCCGATTACAAAAAATCTTTTTGTGTTGGATAGTTCATTTGTCGAAGAAGAAGAAGGCTATAGAATATAACACATCATGCCACGATCAATAGGAGCCCAGCGAAGCGTGTGAAACCGCGCGAAAGTAGGTAGAGGATAAATATAAGGTATCAGCTGTATGGAGGTTTTTGTCATATTTGTTGGGCCGCCGTTTGACCACTATCTCACCTGGTGGTAAGCGATGATGCTTATTTTATAAACTTTGTTAAAAAACCCACTTCAACCACTTCTTTTTTGAAGTGTGAATGACTAATATACCTTAATAAGTGACTAATAAACACTTTACTAAAAGCCGCATTACAATCAGTTCAACCATTCGCTGTGGATAACCACGCACCAACATACTTTTTAAACAGGACTTTTTAAAGTTGGTTTTAAAACCATTCAATAATAACACAATACTTAATGCACCAATCACACTCTTATAAAATAATTCAAAGGTTAATAAAGAAAGAACGTTAATTGAATTAGCCTCATTCATCTATTTAAAGCTGTAGACTATTAAAGGCTCATTTTAGACCTTTTCAATAACGCTTATTCTAATTTATGAACTTGAGAATATCATTTGAGATGAGAGTCCCTTGTTTAGTAATAGTCTTATTTCGATTCTCGAATAATAATGATGTTTCATTTCGTTTCAGGTCATGCAATTATTGTGTGTTTTCGTTCATGACAAATGTATCAGTAATGTCTTTTTTATGGAATAGAAGGCAGACGAACAGAATCACTGATGGTAAGCGATCAGTGTTGCAGTGCCACTCAAGGATACCCACAACACCAGAGGATATGCAGGTGCATTACAGGCTTTTAAAAAAGGAATATGCTCTTTTCTTGCAGGTCGTATCGGTTCGGAAATATCACCGGCGGAATTGTGGCCGGTGTATGGCAATGGGGTTCACCCTCTTTCACATGTGTCTGATAACAAAATGACTAAAAAGTGACAGTAACATACATTGAATGTTATATCCAGCTCTGCATGCCCCTTAAGGGAAAAACAGGTGCATTTCTATGTTACAATATCTGAAGCTCCGTCGAGTCTTTGGTTAGTTCATGCAATAATCAACAGATGTCGTTATGTTCAAGTTTCGTTTGACACTAACTTCGAGATACATCAACAAGATGATACAATTGCTTTGATAGTACATACGTACATAACTATAATATATGTAAATAAACACAAGGCGACCGGCTGTCGCATCGTCTTGAAATGTTAATACAAAATGAACATATATATATGTGTGTAGTGTGTTTGTGTGATGAATGCACAAAGTGAATAGGTGGTTATTTATTTAGGTTATGTGCCTTACATAACCTAAATAAATATTATGTATTTATACCCCTAAATCATCTCTTAACTAAGAGTCACTTAGCGTGACGGACCACTTAAACTAACCCCTTACTTTTAGTGTCACTTATAGATGAGTCAAAACCAAAATGTCAGCGTCACCTATCTTAGCTTATTCTTTAAAACTAAGAGAGATTGTTGAAAACGGGTCAAACGGCCATAAAAGCTATTAATCGAAATAAACAAATTGATTAAAGTTAGTGTACTTACAGATATAGAATACAATTCAAGAAAATTGCAGATACAACTTACAGAAGTGCATATTTCAAAAGAATTCGAAACTCAAACCATTTAAATATAAAGTGCCTGAAACATTTTAAGCTGAAAACATATTCCTTTTCACATAGCTAAGTTAACACTTCAAACGGAGAGGTCATGAATTTTGGACGGTGAAGTGCTACGCGGCTACGCGGCTACTACGAGATGCTACGCCGTAGTTCGTAGTCACGTATGGATTCCTCTGTTCAGAAACTTATTTCGATTGTAGTTTCTGTACACGTCATTAAAGATACCTTTAGACTACGACACTACATGGTACATTCAGTGTATTAATCGAATGTCTCTGTAACGAGTAAAATTTATTGTGACATGATTATTATATAGTGTCGCATCGTCGTATGAAATTAAAGATGACATGTCTGACATTTATGTTAAAATTTCTGTAGTAGTGTAAACGTACCTAAGGTTCCGGTAGTGATTCTAGAATTTAATTTTTTTTTCAAGTGAATGATTTTGTTTCTTTATAAATGAGAAATCTTCTACAACCTTTGTTGAATAAGTATAGAATTTGAATTGTCTACCTGCAGAGAAATACATTGTATTGCAAAGATTTATGTTTATATTTTCGAAGGTGTTTTTAAAAATTAACTTAAATTCACGAGTTCCTCACGTAAATATACTGAGAAAATCTCTACTGAAATACAGGCACCAACACCGAGCTCCAACCCCAGTCAGTAGGCTTCTCGACGTCCCCGCGCACGCTGCTCATGAGTAACACTCCCTCTGTGACTCGAAACTAGTAGAGCTTTTCTCAATATATTTACGTGAGTAACTCGTTATTTTTGGTATGTATTGTACTTAATTATTTTAGTAATATGGTTTTTTTTACACATTTTCTATGTAAATTACAGGATTCTCTTTGGTACTTAGGACTCATAAAATAACTGTTAATGCACAGTGTTTATGCACTTCTGCTCACCCCTTTCGGTAATAAAAGCTACCACGTTACGGTCTTCAGAAATTTCAAAATAAAATAGAAAAGCATCATTTCTACAACGTATGGGTCCTTTAAAATATATGACTGTGCAACTCAACGATATTTTTATGTTGGACGCGTCCAGCTTGACATCGCTTGCACGTGGTGCTTTGACACGTGCTGACTATGTCACGTGACGAACTACGTCATTCTTGTTCAGACGTTGAGCAATAGAGTGTTACAATAATGCTTTGAAAATAACATGTTTTTGTAGTTTTGTTGGCATCCTTATATAATGCGACTAGCAACAGTGTTCCGTAACTTTTATGCTTACGCCTTATTTAATTTTTATCAGCTTTTACCCGCGGCTTTGTCCGTGTATTCCTTTTTTATCCCATGCGAGCATTTAATCGGGATATCCTATCTCCTTAGTCAGCCCATGCCCTGTCTGTATACCAAATTTCATTAAAATCCGTTAAGTAGTTTCAGCGTGATTGACGAACAAACATTTAAACATCCAAAGGATAAAACTTTCTCATTTACAATTAATAGTGTGACTAGCTATTGCCAGCGGCTTCGCACGCGGTCCTGGTGGGTAAAATGTAATCTACCCCTGTTCCAAAATTCATCTCGATCCGTTCAGCCGTTTTGACGTGATTGAGCAACAAACATGTAGACAAACACACGAACACACAAACTCACAAACGTTAGTAAGATGGGTCGGCGTTTGACCACTATCTCGCCTGATGGTAAGCGATAACGCGGCATACGACGAAACGCGCCTATTCACTCAAGACTAGAAGACTCGTGTATTCGAAGAGATCAGAACAAGATAATAATATTGTTACATTCCTATATTATATAAGTGAACTCACAATTTCAGATTCTTTCCTCGTCTATCGATTAAGGAAAAATACTCCAGATATAACATTACATGATCAATATTTCGTAACGTTTTATAATTTATCATATAAGAATCTCTGAAGAAATGGAGAGGATTGTGACGTCACTGAAACGACTGGATCTGTCAGACACATGGCATCTTGACGAAGGTATGTAAACAAAAAATTTCTACTATGATTTGCTATTCTTATCCTCGATTTAGTCCACGTGGATTGTAAAGTAAGCGTCTCTTATGAGATAGAGGCATAATCGTACTAATATTATAAATGGGCAAGTTTGTCTGTTTATTTGTTTGTTACCTTCATGTCAAAACGGCTGACGGATCGGGATGAAATTTGGACCAGAGGTAGATTATTTATATATATTGTCATATGCAGATGACACGGCGTTACTGTTCGCAGCTAAATCAAAGTCTGAAGTCTTCGAGCTAGCTCAAAATGGCTTTAGCACTGTAACAAATTGGCTTCATAAAAATCTTTTAACTTTAAATACTGATAAGACTAAGTACTTATTATTCACTATAAGAAATACTAATCCACCTCCTACTAATTTCCATATTCGCGCACACAGCAATTGCAACTTACATGTAAATGCTGACAGTGCGTGTACCTGCCCTACCTTAACAAAAACGGATCATATCAAATATCTTGGCGTCACGATTGACACAAACCTAAATTTCTGCAAACACATAAACTTATTGTGCGGTAGGATTCGCAAACTAATTTACATTTTTAAATTTTTACGTAACATAGCTGACTTTAAACTAATTAGACAGGTATATTTGGCTTTGTGTCAGTCTATTATTACGTATTGCATTACAGCTTGGGGTGGTGCCGCTAAATCAATGATACTGCATCTTGAACGAGCCCAAAGAGCAGTATTAAAGGTCGCTACTTTTCGGCCGTTTAGATTTCCCACCCATGAGCTTTATCTGGCATGTAAGGTACTAACAGTCCGACAACTATTTATTTTAAATATTGTATTACTGCAACACACTGAACTTGATTATAATCCTCTCCTTGCAGTTAGAAGAAGAAAAGATTTGGTTTGTGATAACGCCCAGACTAAACATGCTTTTGCTAAACGTTTCTATTTATTTCTAGGGCCTTACTTGTATAACAGAATCAATAGAACGATAAATATTTATAGCTTAAGTTATAATAAGTGTAAAGTAATAGTGTCAGAATATTTAGATAAACTCAATTACACAGACACCGAAAAACTACTAGAAACTATGAAATAGATCTAATAGGTATATGTATTAAACTTGATATTGCCGTTGTTTTAATATTATTTATGTACATACCTAGATATAAAAAAAAAATACATTTATTGTTACTTAGTCGTAAAAACATTTTTCTTTTCTGCTTGGTATATAAATAATGACATAAAACATAACATGACATAACATCACGCCTTTTTATCCCCGAAGGGGTAGGCAGAGGTGCACATTACGGCACTTAATGCCACTGTACAATGTAACACCCACTTTTCACTATTTATGTTACGAGTCCCATGTAATAGGGGGTGAGCCTATTGCCATATACCGGGCACATTTCCAGACTCCGTGCTACTACTGAGAATGTTTTAAAAACCCAGTAATACTTTGCCCGACCCGGGAATCGAACCCGAGACCCCTTGCCCGGCAGTCGCACTTGCGACCACTCGGCCAACGAGGCAGTCTACACAATTTATAAACGAAGTTATATAAATAACTTCGTTTATAAATTGTGTAGATTGTACGTTCTCACACTGACATCTTAATCTCATCTTAAGTGGAGTGATGGCCTGAAACACAGGTTGTTTCTGAAACCTACCTCAGGCGGGACGCTACAGTTCAAAAAAAATACCTAATTGTACTCATCCTAAATTTATCTTTGATTATTTCAATGTAAGTTGTTTTTTATATTTTTTTAGTATTTATAATTTACCATAATTGTATAATAATTAGACTACTGTTACATCTTTTGGAAGTTTTTGTGTTTAATAAACGATTTTTATTATTATTATTATTATTTTATTATGGTCTAGACTTTAGACTTGCCTAGAGTGAGTTAACCCACTTTTCACTTAAAATGACTAGACAAAAACAGCCGGTAATGCACTTGTAACGCCTCTGGTGTTCCAGGTGTCCATGGGCGACTCCGATTGCTTACCATCAGGTGATCCGTCTGCTCGTTTACAGGCTTATGCCATAAGAAAAAGATACTACTGAGACTACTGAGTAAGAGGTGTCAGGTTAAGGATTTTTTTAAACTTGTTAGGTCAGCGTTTGGCTACCATGTTGCCTAGTGGTAAGCGATGATGTGGCCGACGATGGAGCACGCCTACCTACATATAAGGAACCTGTTCACTCGAGACTAGAATAATACAAACTAGTAAAATATAGAATTAACTCTTATATAAACTACATTTAAAAAAACCGACTGCAACCTCCTCTTTATTTGAAATCGGTTAATTAATGTACTAGAACCTTTTCATAAGTATAACAAACGCTTTTCTGGAAACCTGAACAAAATAGATTTAGCATTTTAGCCAATCTCGAGATAACAGCGCACATACATACATATATATATATAGGTCAAATTGAGAACCTCTTTTTTGTTGAAGTCGGTTAAAAAGACTACATATTATTAACAACTAATTCATTTTGTTTTAAATGTAGATAGTCAACTTCTTTCAGTGAATATCATCCACGAGACAGCCTATGCCCAGTGGCCACTGCTGAGCAAAGGCTTCTTACCTCAAGGAGGAGGTTTGAGCATTAATCACTACACTTGCTCAATGCAGGTTGGCGAATTCAAACTAATAATTAGAAATTATAAGTCCAGGTTTCCTTATGATATCTTTTCTATTGTATGTCATCATTGGTGTCTGAATAATCTTACCTCTAGAAAGTAAAGCACATATAACTCACATTGATACTTGCCATGTATCGAACCCGCACCCTCATTAACATCTGCCATCCCCATACGACTATTGTTGTTACTTCGTATATTATTTACCATGCTTACTACTATATATATACTTACAGTCCCTGTGTATATAAAAGTCCTGAATAAATCCGTCGATTTGTCTTACTTACGTTGCTGGTTAGCGCTGCGATTCGTTACCCTGACGTCGTCGTCACGTCAACATTTAGTCAACTAAATTGACTTTAGACTTGCCCAGAGTGAGTTAACCTACTTTTCAGTTATTTGTTTTTTAAACTTTGCCCCACACTAGGATTTTCTCCTGTGTCGTGGGTGCGTTTACAAACATACAAGTTCACATACACATGACACCTAGACCCGAAACATCAATTTGTGGATCACACAAAGTGTTGTCTCGTACGGGAATCGAACCCGCGACACGTTGCACGGCAGCCAGTTGCCCAGCCGCCGCACCAACTGTACAGTCGAAATTGACTTGTAAAACTCTTAACATGTTTGGACGTTATTGTGCTCTTTAGATTTTTATTAATACATATTATGAAATGTTTGCCTTGTGTCAGCAGTTATACTGAGACTACTTAATAAGGGGTATCAGCTTAAATTACTGGGTTAGGTTAAGGATTTTTTTTGTATTTGATAGGTCAGCGTTTGGTATCTCGCCTAGTGGTAAGCGACGATATGGCTGACGATAGAGAACGCACCTACGTATAAGGAACCTATTCACGCGAGATTTGAAGACACCCAGGTTGTATCTTTCTGAGACTGGTAAGAAAATCCACTAAGAATTTTTGATTTTTCGCTATATTCTCAATAACAGAACGCAGTCTAGAATTATATCCAGTAAGTATCTGGCAATAGGCTCATCCTCTATAACATGGGATTTATAACGTAACTTGTTTGATATGAGTCTCACATTGTATATTTATGTAACATTACAGCTTACGCCATTTTATACCGTTGGTCTCTATATTGTTTTGATTGACTGCCTCGTTGGCCGGCCGCCGTGCAAGCGTTTCCCAGGTCGGGCAATTATTGGGTTTTTAAAAAACCCTTAGTAGTAGCACGGTGTCTGGAGTTGTGTCCGGTATATGACAATAGGCTAACCCCCTGTTATATAGGACTATAGGTTAATATAAATAATGAAAAATGTGTGTTACATTGTACAGTGGCATTACATGCCGTAATGTGCACCTCTACCTACCCCTTCGGGGATAAAGTTTATGATGTTATGATATATATTATATGTGAATTTTTGCCTACCTACTCTGACATTACGAAGTGTGATGTTGTTAATGCATGACTCAACTTCAGCGAGTTATCAAAAAGTGATTTCTAATAGGTAATATAATAATAGGTATTAAGTACACATCAATTCTACAATGTTGTAAATAAAACACTCCTATTTTCAAACCAGTTTCTTTATTTCATGTTCATCATTTTAATACAACATACAAGTAAATTTATCATCAGATATTATTTTATCAATTCTTAAAATCTACCTTAACTAAGACTTGAATAACAAGTAAGTATGTATGTATGAGTATTCATATCGATATACCGATACATCGAAATGGTATCGATATGTACCGAAAAACATACGGGAGATAAATGCTCAACCCACACATAATTAATTCACAGATAAATAAACAAATTAACAAACGTTTTTCTCCAAAAACCGACAATGGAATGTTCATTATTAAAAGTATCAATTCCAATAAAAGCCTGAATAAAAATGCTTGGCTGTTAAAAAAATAAAACACAAAAACGCACAAATTCACACAATAACTTAAACATGGAAGATGAATGTCTTAACTTTTTATGTTCGCCATCTTTGTGACGTCATTTGACGTTTATTGTCATGACAGCATAGTTTCCAAGATGGCGTCCACGATATGAACGAATTTTATTGAATATTCAAAGTTATGTCTGTTACGGTGATTAAGCTTAAACTTCACGTAAGCTATCCAAGAAAAAACAATGTATACATTTTTATGCTTTTGAAGATAAGCAATTTTTTATCATTGCAGACTTAGAACGCGCGAAAAAACGACATCGTGCGACAAATGACGTAACAAAATGGCGCGTAGGAAAAACAAAACCCGAAATTCCTTTTATCTCAAAGACAAATGACTGTAACATTAATTCCAACTGCAAAATATACTTTACAATATACTTTTATCATTTTTAAATAAAACAAGAGGTACACAGTCAGTATTATTTCGACAACGATTATCTAACAGGGAATCTAAATTTCCATATATTATTATTAATATTGAAAGGGTCGCTTAAGACAGTCACAGCGAAGGAAAGTTACAAGCTAAGGGAAAACACAGGTTAGTAATAATGAACATGAAAAATCAAGTTTAAATGTAGACACTAATATGGATGCAGCCCATAAGATCTGCTCGTAATAAGTCTCAATATTCTTCATTTGCATGTCAAATTAGAAGAATTATCCGTTGAGAAAACCGCTCCGTTAATCTTGTAAGCTTTCATGTTCAGAATTATCCCGACAGACACACGGTGACGTTACCAGTGTCGTGACTAGAGAAATAAATAGTTAATGGAACTCCCGAGGGGATCAAATTAAAGAATACTATCATTAGGAGGTTAAGTACAAAAGTTTCTTATAACATAACACGCGTACTAGCGAGAAAACTTAGAGTCTAACCTAATCGAAAGTTAGATGACTAGCGTCGGCGACACACGATAATAAATTACAAATAAATTATCAATAATTTTCAACAAACGAAATCAATTTCGGTAGACGAGAGAGATTTAGTTTTGACAGAACCAATCAGAGGTGATATGTCCAAAAAGTGGATGGAAAACATTACATTTTAGCTTACTCAGAAGTAACTCTTCGTTTGAGCGAAATTTAACATTATTTATGTATCCAATACATTGCATAATAGTGATTAATTATCGCATACAAGTATACTCTTCAATAATAAAGGATGCATAGATTTCGTAGCTGAGACATACCGCTCTCCGTCACTAAATATAAACGTGACAAGCGGTAAGTCATCAACTATAGGATATAATGAAGAAACTGCTAATCAGTTTCTCAATAAAAACGTTCGATATACTAAAAAAGAGAATCAATATCAACTTTAAATGTATCCACAAGATATTTTATATCTATAGGCAACCATTTTGAAATTTTAACCGGTATTTAATTAACTTTTGCATGTAATCACGTTTAATCCTTCAATACAAAATTGGGCGGTTCTGTTGTTTATCTATTGTTTCTCGAGAGTTGACGGATCAAGTTGTCTCTAAACTTTGATTAGATAAGTTGGTATCCGGAGTCGTGATCATTTAGCCTTTGATAGGTTCAATGTCAAAACAATACATGTTACAGAGATGTAGAGATGAATATAGTCAAAAATAATGTCACTACAAGGGTGTCCAATATCGAGAATCAATTTAAAACTTCAACAATTTCAAAATACAAACTTGAAGACATATTTAATTTCTAACAATGAAGAGATTGAATCCTTTTAATATATACTGAAGTTCAATCTCTCGTAGATTTGAGTTTTGTAGTAGTGAATAGCACATAAGTGGTACACCCATTGCTTAGTTCACTTTCTAATAATATAATATAGGTATATCAAGTAAATTGATATGTAGATGTACTGTACAATAGTTCTCTGTTTAAATAATTCGCATAAATAACATAATGTAGTGACAAGAAATTACTTTCAATACTAACCAACTAGAGAGTATCTTTATCTATAATTCATCTCTGCATTTCTGTAAATTTTCATGGATAATGCCTATGTATGTAACGGTTGGTTTCTGCCAAAGGAGTATACACTTACTTTTATTTTAACTAAAGTACATTTTGGCTGAAGTAATCTGCGACAGACAACTTGTTAAAACAATAAATTACTTTGCTAGGAAGAAATTTGATTTTATTCGTAAACCAACCGTCCATAAATGCATCGCCATATTCTTAACATTTTTGTGCAATAACCATAGTGCAATAAAATAAATAGTGGGTCGATATCGATAAATGGATGTGCTACGAAGGCGGAAACAGGTGTACCGATTTAAAGATCAGAACTGTCGAATACAATCTAATGTAACATGAATACTAAACAACTAAATCAATTGCCATGATTTCACTGTGTATCGAGCACAACGCCCTGCTATCGAGTCATCGAGTCATCTCCACATAATACCACCATAACCTCAAATCGTCAATACTAACTTAGTACAGTATACGGATAATTGAATATAATTGATGTTTTCTACAAAACACAGTACAAATCATGGTAACGATACTTTTTATTACCACACGTTAAGTTTAAATTCCTACACAGATATAAACCTTAAGTATCGATTAGCATTCAAGTTCATTATGAAAAAATATATCATTGGAAATATTTTTCAACTTCTCTCCTTAATTTCAAACCACCCAAGAACAACTTAATTTTATGCAGTTGACAACCGATTTTTAAAACTACATGTTTATTCCTAACAACACTTTGGCAACAAATATTATTTTCAATTTTTTTTTTCATTACTTTTTCCATCAAATTTCAAATGTAATGTCAACATTTACTGAAGTTAACATTACCATTGTTATTATCGAACCCGATCATTTATCGATTTTATCATCGTCTTTTAAGATAGAAGACATAGAAAAGTATCGACAGAAGATGAATATCGATCGATAATGTGACATCACTGGCTTCAGCTGACGAAACGTGTTACATCATTCCTTTACTATAATTTGGCTATCAAAGTTCATTGCACTATCCTACAGTTTCGCCAGCTAACGCCATTGAGAAGCAAATTATAAAGGTCAACTTAAAATAAGAAACAGTTATCCAGGATTTTTAATCATTTTTTTTTATTTTTTTGTTTTTTCTGTCATCAGTCTTAAAATTGAGTCGTACCATCTAACTAAGATTGATGAACTCTTACACTTTAGTTCCTAGGCCTGATCTAACATCGGAATTTTGCGGTGTTAGTTTATTATATTGTAGCTTAATGGAAGTTAGAATAGAGGATACAAAAGTACGGGTAGCAGACGAGTTACATTTAAGAGATGTTAACAAGTGCCAATCACGTCGTTTCACCAACAGTCACAAGGAACAGTTTGAAGGTACACGTCTAAGGAAAAGGTGTCTCATCTAGTAAGGCTCTCGGGGAAACTATTTCACACATACCTTATTCAATAAGTTATTGGTATTTTAGAGTAATCAACATTGAATAGTTTATTTTAATATTAATTCTTAATACTAAAGAGTACAAAAAATAAAGGAAATATTATTGAATATATGAAAAACAACAAGTTATCAGCGAAAACCATCGCGTTTTCATATAAGAACAACATGTTTTTTTTTTCGTTTACAGTAACATTTAATATTCGCGATCACGAAGATGCGGGAGTTAATAAGATTCTCATGGCGTGGCCGTGAGAGGTCCCTCAGAGGGACGAGCCCTCGCTACCTCGCCCCACGCCCTTCACCCTACACTACCAACGTTTCCCTTCGATCATCCTCAAAGTATCAAAAATATCTGCTAGAACATCCCTTTCCCTTAGTGAAAAATTCTCGATAGTACAATTTGAACAGTCTCAAAATAACTAATGCGTAGGTAACAATTACTAATCTTCATTTAAAACGTGGATATGCAAGAATGAAAATTTAGAAATCAACAATCGTTTCACATTAGGACGAAGTAAAGCGTTCCTACGTAGTGTCTACAGTACCAATACCTAACCTAAAGGGTTATCATAAACGTCAATAAGTTATATTATAGCACTTATGTTTAAAAAACGTTCATGATAAATGACTGAACATGTGAAACACAGAGGATTCTGTACAAAAATTCCCAAATGTTTTTTTTATTTTTAATTTTATCAAAGGTTTCAACACATTCCATCAAATTTAAGGCCACAGCGCATTATGGTGTTTCAGTAGATTAAAGTTAGATTACTGATTTACATATATGTTTTATAATGATGACGTTTTATATCTAAAAACGGCCTTATTATACACCCGTGCACGTCGGTTTTGCTCGACGGTGTCGTGTCGGAAGCTGTAGCGTGTCGAAGACCAAACGAAAGGGTGCAGTGAGTCGCTCAAGCGGCGGTAGGGAACGTGACAAGCGTCACAAGTCCTAAGTCTACAAGTGGTATACTAACCGAAGAAAGCACGGCTTGAAACATTACATTTTACATCACTACTTCTCGTATCGTACAAAATATAAGTGACAGACTTACAATGATTCAAAGCTCACGATGTGACTTACCCACTAAACTAACATAGACAATGCGATATCTAAAAATACACAACTACTCATACGCTATATAGGATATAATTTAATTTTAGTTCATCATAAGCATTGTGTTCTCCTTACAACTGGCAGGATGGCATTTAGTGTGTAAAATCGATTTGTGTATGGACAATTCAAGCTTTATATAATTAATATAGGTTCATAAACTTACGTGCATACACATAATTATTATGATAACATTAATCATCTAAAAGCAATTATTTGGCGACTAGCATCGTTGAGAAAGATTCCAAATTTTACTTTACTTCGTTCCAATCTAAACATTTTAACTAACCAGCGACAATCATATCATATTTTGTTCATTGGTCTATCAAATTGAACTACGTCACCACTTTGTGGACGATATGTCGCGTTCCGTCAACATTTCCCTATTAAATATATCATTTGATCAACATTCGAATACATAATCCGTCAGTATTGTCAATTTAGAAACAGTGCCAATATATAAACATCGCATTCTACCATCACTAACCGTCCAACTCCCGCGCATCCATTCATATAATTAAAACATTACTTGATATGTCAATTGCTACCAACATTTTCCTACCATTTGGAATCTTTCCACTTTGTAAAAATATTTATAACTAAAAATCACACACCTTACATTAAAACACTACCTATAAGTGATTAAGAAAATGAAATCCTTACTGTATCTGCTTTATCTTTATCTAACGACAGGGAGACGTGTAAGCTAGAGCGAGATGAAGATATATATCACGACGCTCTCTAATCAAAGTAGCAACACCGACCGCTATGGTACACAAGGAGGAAAGTAACGGGCACGACGATACACAATCACATTAACCTACATGTCAATATCGTAATATCATATAAAACATTTCCACAAATCCATAACTTCGTCTTTAAAAAAACCGTCACCATTGTGAAAACAAACCCTATTATAATCAAACGTCTCAACTAACTTAAGCGATAGTAAAATATCTTGCATTTAATTTTTACAATAAAATGTATCATAAATTCAAACGTGAGTTAATTTTAAAAACATACAGCGTAATTTTTCGAGGATGGATGGTTTGTGCTAATAATGTGCTTTGTTAACCTTAACTTACAATCACAATTTTTGAGACAACGTGTTCTGACGGAAACTTCTCTAGTGAATCCGTTCTAATAACAGCGACTCATATAACATCACTTCACAAACTTGAACCCCAAACTTCCGTCAAAACACATCAACGAATTTGACATTCGTCATCAAACTCAACATCAGTCATGAATACAGTAAATCATTGAATACAATACTCTTTCAGGAAAAAATACATCAAAAATAAGTGAAACACCAACGTTCTGTGCAATTCACTAAAATTATACTTTCAATCAGTTTATTCCCAACAATGACAACATCGCTTAAATACATTTAAAAGCGACAATAGAATAAAACATTTTGAACGTAACTTTTTATAAAGCATGGGAAAGACCTCGGAGCCATGGTTTCAGTAAAGGACTCTAAAAATTCAGCGTTATCATTTTCACGTACGTTTCTCTGAAAATATTCATCAAAACGATTTTCTAGGAAGTTGTTATCTATTTCATTTAATATGTAACTCAATACGTCGTACGTTCAAAAAACCCAATTCTCTAACAAGTTACGGAAAACCGATGGAAAAATTTAACACCTTCGTATAATGATGGAGTCGTGTACCGAAGCAGTTCTCGTTACGGAGTTTCTCCTATCCTTTATGAAAACGAATACAATTCCTGAGCAATCGATTGCGTGGTAGGTCGTATCATCCAGTTCGGACCAAACGCAAAAGCGGCTATTGCATTTGCATATCTGCAAATTCAACGACATACTACCAAGTAAATGTTAATAAGTGACCAAATCGTTAGCCACATATATGATAAGCTAACATCGATACATTAATCTACTTTGATGAATACATTAACAGGTGAATCTTAACTGACACAAAATTATTCGATTTCAAACAATCATTTAGAGTACAATACACTATCGATATGGTTACTGTAAAACCCTTATTATATCCTGACAATTCGGATATCATTCAATTATTTCCATCAACAATGTGCTACCTGCCGCGACTCGCCCGACTTTCTCAACAAACGTCATACCTAAATAACACGCTACAAATATTTTGATTCTTAATTTCGTTTTATAAAAATATTCTCACACTACGTACCCTCTCTAAAATCCCACGTCGTGACGTCTCACCATCATATACCGATCCCAGCTGCCCTTACATCTAGTTAGTAATACTACCAACATCATTATTCTAAATCTATTTACATTTTTGCTCGACACACTTCCTGGCGATAATGGTGTTACAACGGCAATTAAATCAAATAAGGGAACGATGAGTGGTTGGAAGCTTGAAATTTCATCAATGATCAAGTCTTCTTCACCTCAATTCTAACAATGACATGCTTGAATTAATGATTTGACGGTTGAAAGGAGCAGCAGCAATCGAAATTCTTATCCTCAATGGCTAATGGCGAATCGAATGAGAGAATTTTTTGAAAAAGTTGATGTAAATATAAATAAAGGGGGAATGAAATAATTTACTCGATCTTAATTTTAATCTTAAGAAAAACTGCTGAGTATAAAATTATAAACGATTTTGTAAGCCTAGCTTGCGCTTACGTAACTAGTAGGTGCTAAGTTAGTAGTAAAATGTTCCCTAGAGTAATTGACCTTGAAATATTTGTTGTTTGGGAGCGCTCTTTAGAAGCTGTGCTGCTGACGGGAACTGAATACGAGGATTCCTAAAACGGATTAATAGCTACGTTTTCGTAGAAAAGTAAAGCTTAGTTGGGATATCAAGTTCTTACATTAGAATACAAATAGTACTTACACACGAAGATCCATAGCCTACATTCATAAGAATATTTTTAGTAGATTTAAGTGCAGGGGAGATGTACCGCCTAACGCATTGAGGAGCACTGAAATGTTGTCTTCTGATGAAGCAGAAAGGATTGTGTTTGGAAGCCAGTCGCATTGACAAAAATTGTTTTGTTACAATTTTTTTACTTATATTTTCGTTTAGCTGTGTCGTTGCGTTAAGCTGAGAAGTATCGTTGAAGGTAGGTATAAAAATTATTATTTTATATATTTTTTTGAATCGTATACAATTTTTGTTCAGCCGACTGGTTCAGTTTTGCTATTGGATTTGGATCGTAGTAGAGACTTTCGAATATAATAATAAAAATGAAATATTTTTATTATTTTAATAAGTAGCAATCTGTTTTTTTATGCAATGTGTTTAATGTTATTTAACTGAACTATTATTATTACTGTTATTTTATTATGAATGTGTAAATATGACTTGTCTTTTAAAACTGATCTTGATCCCAATCCAAACTGTGTGTAAAAAACATGATCTACTGTGTTTAGGGTTACGCTAATTTCTCAATTTGGCATTGTCAGAACTATTCAATCGAAAACATGAGTGATTAGAAACGAATATTTAGTTACTTTTATTATGAAAAAAAAAACAATAAATATTGTTAATTTCAAATTTTGACAGGACGCCATATTGAAAAACGTGAACTAGTGCAACCCTATAGTGATGTGTGATACCTATACTGTGCACTATAAAAGCGGATACTTACGATACTCATGCCATTTGTTCCCTACACCAACTGTTTTTGGTCAAAATGCACACACGGGGTCACACAGGGTCTACCACCGGACATTTGTGCTAAAGAATCTGTGATTGTTGGAAGCTCACACCATGAACTATGGTCCTTTTTATGTAGACAGGGAACTAAATAATGATAATACTGGAGTAAGATTCACGGTTAAAATTAAACCTAATGTCCACTTGATTCCAAAACGTCTGAATTTGTTGTTTTTGTTTCTTGTGGATATTTATATTAAATAATCTCTGTTCTTTAGAATGATTTCGTTCTGAGTACGTGTCAAAGTAGTGGTTGCCTCTCAAGCATATATTGTAGAAACATTATCATCATAGTTCAAGGTGGCTTTACTGTGTAAGGTGAATTTAAAAGATGTCATTTAAAATTGTGCCTCTTGTAATAAATGTGTGGAGACCTAAGATTTAAGGAATATTCTATTCTTAATTTTATAAACTGTACTAAAGTAATTCGGATATCTCTAGATAAAATTAACTATTGAGTGAATTTCATTGGTATATTTTTTAAAGATTGCATTTAAAATGTACTTACTATTGCGTGGAATTTTAAGTGTCGGTACTATCGTCAAAATATTTACAACTACTGATAAATTGGAGAATGTTATCCTAAAATGTGTGGCACTGTCGGAATGTACGTCATAAGCAGATAAGATTCATTAGCACAAACATGCAACTCCGCAGATCAAACTACAAAGCGCTACTTTGGAAAAAAACGAAAATAAAAAATAAAACACACATCAAAACTGCAATGAACTGGTATTATTATAAAAAGCAATTACAACAAAAATAATTCAAAACAAAACGATGTACATTAATTTAAAGAACAATTGTTTATACAAATAATTAAAAAAATATAATAATTATAACAACAAACATCGACAAAATATATTTAAAGACAAAACAGGTTTCAATTCAGTCCTCGAGCTTTAGAAATGCAATTTTTAAGAATGGAAATGTTTCTCGTACAGAAAAATCATTTCTTTTTTCACTTACATTATTATGCAAAAACACAAAATCAATAATTAATTGAATGGGAATTAAGTTTGTAATAATAATTATAATTGAAACTTAAATTACCATTTTCAGGTTAAAAAATAAAAGAGTAACTATCGGTCGACAAAAAAACTAAAAAATAAAATCATGGGTTACACTGTTTTACTAGGCGTAATAGTGAAGTTGTCATAATTTGCAAATCTTATTCATTAAAATTTCGATACACTATACTATACTTAATATAAATATAATACGATCAAATGATCTCAATTAAGTAGAAGCGTATATTGTTACCAAAAACGGATTTCTTTTATGATAATTACAACGAAAATCTATCCAGAGCCTGACTGATGTTTGCAAATTTCCTGGAATAATTTTCATAAAGAAATCCGGACATTTAAGTCTAAAATAACGGTCCTCCGAATCTCTAGCGTGACCTCAGTTTATTATGACGAATATTTAAAAGATCATTATTGGATAAACTTATCAATGTCAAGATAAACTGAGGTTCTGCAGATTAAGGTCAAGTTAGGTCAAATATCGACTTACAATCAATGTTCAGTTACCAGTGGATTAGATAAAACACATCGATCCCTTCGTCTTAGGATATAGGAACAGAGCAGTCTATATAATAAAATCATTGGTGATTAATCACTGAAATTTGGACACCAAGACGCGAGACGTGCTTTCACCTAATCCAGTGTTCATTAACTATTCGATCGAAGATGCGTCTAGGCAACGATGGCGCGTGCACGGTGGTAGGCAAATTACAGAAAACAATGCGAAAAAAAAGAATCAGTTGTTCTCAAAATGTTCAACTTTTAGTGCAAGTATGGTAATCCTACGTTCCAAGTTTGCAGATCCCGCACTAGTATTGTTGCCGTTGAACAGTCAGTCGTATGTTTTCATCAAACATTTGGCAGTTCGCTTGGTTCATTACTATTTTATATTGAGCAGTCATTCATTAAAATTATATCGTATATATAGATTGCCAAAACTTACAACAATAAGGTAGTTTATCGGTGGTAAATAAATATTATTATAACTTTAAATTACATATTAAATAAAAACTTGTAAATTTCCCAGTATAACAATTACGATAACTTGCACTACAAGTATAAAGATGAAACAATCATAATTAATTCGATCAGATACCCTTACGATTAGATTTATATGAAAGTATGGTACATATTTACAAACAATACTAAATATCACTTATTAAATCACAACATGATCTTATGGCACACGATATACAGGTCGCCACGGTGCGAACGCGACGCTAGCCGACGCATCTTCAAACATATTTAATTTATTTAAGAAATATCACCAAAATGGAAACGCGGTACCTAATACTAGCAGATCTTCAGGATACCGACCCTTAGTCGGATCAGATCTCCCTATTGTCATAGATTCAGCGAGAAAAAAAATACTAAAAACCATTATTTACTAAAAACCAAAAAAAGTTCTAATGAAAAAAAATCAAACTAAAATAATTCTGCTAACACACTCAAACACACGGTAATGAAGTAAAAAATAATAATAATAATAATAATAGCGCAATATTCATAAAATACAAAAGTAAAGTATACGTTACACATGCACCGTAATACTAAACACTACAAAAATAAAGTTGTTTCCATATAAAAAAAATATATCTTACCAGAATAACAAATTGTATAATTATTTTGTATACCGAGCTGTTTATAATACTCCCAGTAAGTAGACGCTTGCGCGCCATTTTACATCTGCTAAAAATCTCAAAAAATTAAAAAAAAAAGATGCTAGCGAAACGACCATTTCCTAAGTGCTCTACTAGTTACTACCGTGTCCAATGCTTATAATATACAATCAATGCAAAAAACGAACAGTATCAAACAAATGTCAGTAAAACAACATCAGAAGACTTAAGTCCGTGGGCTCTCAGCGACTAGGCGGTATCGATAACATGCTGAAGTACTGCCCTCCGATATAGAAAAAAAGAAAACTTACAATCTTTTACTATCTAAAAATGCTTTATAAATTCTCAACTGAGGACATCACTAGTAAGAATGCATAAAATTTGAAATGAATTGAGGTCTATAAAACATTCTTATCGCCACTTTGTGATGTTACTATTACGTATAAAAGAAAATAGTATAATATATTGTATAGAGGTTCATAGTCATTGCTTTACTTAATGTCCAAATGCCGCGCCGCAGTCAACTTTGTCATTGATAAAACCCCTAACATCATTATTTCCCTAAAATTTTGTAACTACGTTTAGTGGAGTAGTAACCAAAGATTATCCATTTCAGCTCAATCAATTTAACACTTACCTAATTAATAATGTAACAACTCCTTACTTAGTTTTTTTTAATAATCCATAGTTTCCATCGACACAGAATAAGTGCTAATTAAAAACAGGAAGTGCTATTGTGCCGTAGAAATAATCTTAAAACTAACAACAATACCGCTCGATGCTCTCTTATTTAAGATAAAATCACACGCTTAACGCCTAACAATTTGTTAAGTAATAATAGTTAAAATATTGGTCCAACAAATGGGCTAAATAATACAAATGCCCTTAATATTCATCCCTAATTTAACGATGTGGGATATGAAAAAATATTATTCAATAGATCAAAAAATGATAAGGATTCGAGAACACCGTTCGCGCGAAATTTCGAATCGTTCCAACGGAATTTAATCTCTAACCATCAATCAATAGGTACTCGAATAACAATGTCAATACTATAACTAATCTCATTACAGTTTCGTTTAGAAATAATTCATAAAGAGATCTCATGCCGAATAATGTAGAGGATACCCATCGTAAGCCGGTATGATCACATTGAGACAGCCACAGGGTTGCACCACTTGCACACTTTACCAAGTTCCGTTCACTTATCATCACTTGAACTACAAAAATTGACACGCGTCGCCAAAACAGTAAGTCCATACTTCGATTAATAATATTTACGTCGTCGCAGGGTGTCGATTTTTGGTCTATAGTTCATCGGTCATTCGGATCTCCTGTGATTGGGGCGTGCTACTCACATGCCTATTGGCGGCACTTGCACGTAGCGATAGATGTAGAGCCTGTAGTCCTTACTTGCAAGAACCACTGAACCGTCGTCCATTAGCGCCACGTCGAAGCATTGAGCATGTTTCACTTTGCTTTCCAGTGCAGAGACAAGTTGTCCGTCTTGCGTGAATATAGTCAGATTGAAGTTGTTATGATTATCAGCAATCAGTATTTCACCGGCTGCGTTGATGCCAACACCAATTGGGTAGTTAGTGACACCTTCACCACCGATCTGACGCAAGTAAATACCTTCATAGTTGAACACCTTGACGCAGTGCGCGCGATTGTCGCTGATAAAGATCTCCTGTTTGTCGTTTACTACGACTCCGTTAGGGAACTCCAGGTGTTTCGAGCAACCGAACTTTTGCAGCACGTTACCGATCTGGTCAAAGATTATGACACGCATTACTTTACATTCGACTACTACAATACGGCCCTTGTTGTCAACAGTAACTCCACGAGGATGTTGAAGGATGTTAGCTCCGAATTTGCGTACGAATTGGCCGTATTGGTTGTAAATTTGAATCTGGTGTGTTGGTGATCTTTCCGTTACAATAATATCACCAGAAGTGCGCACTACGGCTACTCTATTTGGGTACAGTAGTTGACCGTCACGTTTGCCACATTCACCAAATTGGAACTTGAAGCGGCCTTCTTTGTCAAATATCTGGATGCGGTGGTTATTAGTGTCTGCGACTATAATATCATTTTGGGCATTTACAGCTACTCCACTTGGCTCCGTAAATTGACCTTCCATTACTCCAAATTCTCCAAATTTACAATGATAGATCATCTTTTGTCGCTTAATTTGAGATTTCGGCGGGAAAATGGCAGTTGAGATTAGTTTGCTTGTCAAGTCTAAAATAGGATCGTTGTGTGTGGCTGATGTAAGCGAGTAGGGGTCAGTCGTCGTCGGCGGAAAAAGTGAATCACAACCTCCGTTCGACCATTTCTCATAAGGATTGATGCCATTCAAGTTAATGTCAATAGCAGAAGAAAAAGGACCCAGACTGTTGACGCTATTGAATCGTTTCGAGATAATGTTGGATTCGAAGGGTGACGTGGACTGGCTGGTGGGTCCTAGGAGCCCATTGGTATAGGGACGGTCAAGTACACCGTTCAAACCCGTTGGTAGGTGGATTCCGCCGTTCAGACTACCAGAACTTCCGTTTACGCTGCTGCTACTAGATGAGGATCCACCATTTAAGAGATTGCCGTTAGTAGGGCGGGCAATAGGTGGCTGTTTAGTGGGGCCAACGTTCGCCTCTGAGCTGGAGCGCACATACCCAAACGTGTTTCTTACGCCAACTTGGATGGCTTGGTAGTTAGAAACAAATTCAAGCTCGCAAGCTGTCTGTACTGACTGTTCTGGGTTCGAACTCAATAGTGTTTGCAATTTTGCATCTAATAATTTCCTGAACATTAGTATTTCCGCAATATTGGCGCATTTAGTCAATCGATCGACAAAGTCGCACGTTTGGTAAATCTTATCAACAGTCTCTTGAGCTTTTTGGCCGACTACTGTGAGGGCAATTTGTTTTGTGGAAAATACACTTTCAAGCTCTTTGAGCAATTCTTGCTTACGTTCCTCGAGCATAGAACGGTAGAATTGGAACGTATCGTTTATTTCATTTTGAGCTTTGTGGTACTGGACTTGTAATTTGCCTGCAGCGTGTTCAACCGTTTTAATAACGTGTCTTATTTCAGTGGCTCGTGTCTTGGCTTCATTTACCGCGGTTTGCATCAACTCCAATTGCTTTGGGCCAGCGTCGGATAAATGCTCACAGTCGTGCAGAGCAGCTGGGTGTTCAATTATCGTGCACTCTTTACATACCGGCACTGAGCAGGTGCGACAGAAGTACTTAAGAATATCATTTTTATGTCTAGGGCAGAATGCGGTCTTCTCACCGCTCGAGATGATGGTAGATCCCAGTAAGCCCTTGTCATCCTTCAGGTCCGTGAATGATAGAACACGGTGGCCCTCAAAGCAATGCATGAATTGGTGCGCCATAACGCAGTTTGGGCACAGGAAATTTACGCAGTCGACACAACGTGCTACGGCGTCGGATTCCTTGGATTTGCAGCCGGTGCAGCGGGCTGAAGGAGAGCTGGTTTGACGGGCAGTTGGCAGAAGGTCGGCGTCCTGCTCGACGGCGGCGGCTATCACAAGGTTTGTGAGAAGCCCGGGAACGCCGGCAGTAGGTAGCTGGCTGTCTACGCGGCAAGTGACGCAGGTCACTTTTTCCGGGTGCGTTTGTTCCCTCTCCAGGCAAGCCCGGCAGAAGGTGTGGAAGCAATTGAGTACTTTGGGGTCGACAAATGTTTCTCGGCAGATTGCGCAAGTGGTGTCGAGACCGTCGAATTCACGGAGGTCGCATACGGCGGAGTCACTCGCTGGGGGCGAGGATCCACTGAGAGTCAGGGGCGATAAGGAGCCACGCTCCAGCGAACCTATTGAGTTGGCACCGGGCAGCGACTCAAGGGACGGGGTGCGTGAGGCCATCTTCAGGAAACCGGCATCCCTGAAACAAGACAACAATCAACAATTAAAACTAAGTTTAAACAATTAAGTTATCCTATAAACCGTGACCTACACAGACAGCGATTTTTGTTACTAAAATAGTCTAACAATATTTTTAAATATTCTATTATGACACTCGATTTTAAAATATGCTTACTCATAAGAATAGTAGTATTACGTAAATGCATTTGCCGTCGGAACCGTGACCTTAGATACAGGGGAAGCCGATGCTATAAACTTGATAAATAGAGAAGCTTTAAGCAATATTTTCTGGGAATTTACGAGTCGCCGAGCGATACACCGGAAGGAGCCATGTGGAGTAGCGAAAACATCAATAACGGTGTCGAAAATGCAGGGAGCCAGGAATGTTTACATCTGATGCACTTCCCAAGGGCGGGGTTACCATGGCAACGTGTAGGGTGACGACGGTAAGGGGATCCGTTCTCGAATTAGAGGGTGGAATATTTCGACTCCCTCTTTTTACCTTAGGGGAGATGTTCGAGGTGAACGGCCCTGGCAGCGAGTTGGTTTAACGGCTCTAATGTCTATTTTTAGAGTTGCAATTCAGTTGCAAATTTAAACTGTAATGACGCTAATCCAGCTTGCGGTGCGAAACTTTATGAAATATGACCTTTGTAGTGAATTTAATTAAAGTTCCTCAGCGATAAAAAATACTTCATTAAGTACAATCTTATTTGAACATCATTAGTTACAATTTTATTTGGACGTTTTTTCCAATTTCTTTAGCCATCAGTGTAGTCATGGAGTACACCAGTACTCCACATCGAACTTACTGAACGAGAACACAAGTTATTAACTCGAAAGTAAACATTAGTAAGATAAGTTTATCATATACAAGTATATGTGATACCAACACGTATGTGATGGTGCATCAAAGATTCAGCACACGTAGACCGTTTACAATACATCACGGGAAGCCGACCTGTCTAATTCCTGATATGTCGTACTATGCTTGGTCCACTATAATAGGGATACCAGCTCGGATGAGCATTCTGGGACAGACGTGTAACTTGGGTGTAGATTGGAACTAAGTTTGTATAAAAAGCTCTTATGGGTTCTAGTGTTCTAGAACATTGCTATATTAGACCGGTCGTTTTGTTATAAATTAATATCAACTGTTTGAGATTTTACTTTATAGATGTAAATTAGGTTGAGTACAAATCGATCCAAACCCAACTAAAACTTATGCGCATTCATTTTATACCTCTAGTCTTCCTCAAAGAATTAGAAGCAGTGTGAAAGATACTAGCTAAACTAAGTCATTTGAACATGTGCCTAATGATGTACCATTTCCGTCGATACGACGTCCATCTCCTGAATATCTGGACAATCTAACGTACAGGTATTTGCGTGATAGATGGAAACGGCCGCAATACATTACGACTTTACGAGAGCAGTTTAGTCCCGTGTGACGGGCGGCTCGATTGCATTGCCGATGCTGCATACAAAATGGCCGAACGGGGACCAATGAAGACAGCGGCGAATTTGTACCGGTTTTGGCGACAAATTAGGTACGTTCCGTACTTTGGTGTGTAATGTGATTGGTTGGAATTGAGTTTGGAAGCTTACCGGCATTTAGAGACATTGATTAGTAGGATTGCACTGCAGTGCCTATTTCCATAGAAACAATGTTCTGATTTTTTTTTCTCCCTCGTGTCTTTCATTTTGCCAATCTAGTTCTATTTCAGCTTCTTATGCTTTATTGGACCCAAAACAGTTTCAATTTCGAAACTAGGTTCACTTTTATGACTCCAATAAGTCTTTCTAGAAGAATAATAGTACCAATTTCTTCGGCCGTATTGACCAATAAAGGGAAATTACGTAGATAGCATTTAGATTACTTCCATTAAATTGAGACCTTGTTCTAAATAAACTGCAATATTTAGGGCAGTAATTCATATTTTATTGTTCGGAAGGAGAATTAGTGTAAAACATAATTTAGAAGTCATGGCAAATATTGAAATTTCTGATCTAAGTGAGCATTAAAATGAAGCTAGGTTTTCATAAGATCACAACATCACTGGCATAGCAAATGCTTACGACAAAACCATATACGAAAATCTTCAGGAACTATTCTCATAAAGGTAAAGAACCCCTTTTCCTTGTGAATCTGAGGAGGTCGCAGTTATTGTTCAAGGGATTATAACAGACGAACGGACGGTAGCATTCACCTGTAGACATATACAATGTTCCTCAAAAATCATCCTTCACTTCCTCCAATCCGATTTATACGTTCACAATAGTTAAAGAAGCGTAAAGGATATTCATTTAATAAAATATTTTGACGTCGTGGTGGCCCGGAGGTTTAAGACGCCCACTTCTCATGCATGAGGGTGCGGGTTCGAAACCTACCAACGGCAAGTACCAATGTGACTTTTTCCGAGTTATATGTACTTTCTAAGATTATTTAGACACCACTGACAAACGGTGAAGGAAAAACATCGTGAGGAAACCTGAACTTATAATTTCTAATTATAAGTTTGAAATCGCCAACCCGCATTGAGCAAGCGTGGTGATTAATGCTCTAACCTTCTCCGTGTGAGAAGAGGCTTTGCTCAGCAGTGGGCATTTATAGGCTGTTGTATGTTGTAGTATTGCGTATTATTAATGTAACATGGTTGTCTATCTCAGACTGCCTCGTTGGCCGAATGGTCGCAAGTGCGACTACTGGGCTAGGGGTTTCGGGTTCGATTCCAGGGTCGGGCAAAGTATTAATGTATTAAAAAAAATCTTAGTAGTTACAAGGAGTCTGGAATTGTGACTGCTATATGGCTACAGGCTCACCTCCTACTACATGGGATTCATAATATAAAATAGTGAATAATGGGTGTTACATTAAATGCCGTAATGTGCACCTCTGCCTACCCCTACGGGGAAAAAAGCATGATGTTAGGTCATGCATGCAATTCGTGAGTTATTCAGCAAAATGTACATAATAATTTAGTCTAATGCAACCTGCATCTAATTTCAATATATTTCAGTCCACCGCAGCAGTTGGCTACAGTGTAGCCTATTCAGCGTGTTGTGACGTGTTGCCGTGCAAGCATATTGCGGTGTGCATCACTCGTAATTATTGCATCGATATCCAAGTCAGCGGTTTTGGAACAAGTAGTTGTAATTAACGTACAAAGATGGGGTATAATTTAATTGGACTAATGACAGCTTGGACACAATTAAATATATGTAAATAATACGCTCATTACTGCCAGTGTTGCCGTGTGTGATTTGATTGCGATTATTAGGATTGATTTGTAGGTAGTAATGGAAGCTCCGATGATCTGCCAAAGTTAATTAAGTTTAGTAGTTTAGTATTGAAGTTTGATTTAGCAAAGTATAAAGCAATCAGTCCCTTTTTGTCCTTGCTCTTTTACATCTAGTTAATTTGCCAGGTTTACAACAGTCTAATAATTTAAAGACAAAACTTCTGTAATATTATCTAAAGCCGTGTAATACCAACTACAAATCTTCCGAACAATGTGGCACAATGTACACAAGTTGCCAAGATAAGAGTGTTTCTATTACAAGCAACCCTTCGGTATCTATGAAATAAGTTCGCACCTTCATAAATATCGAATTTGTTGGAACTCAATTTGAAGTTAAGATTTGTATCAGAGTGCTGTATGCGCGGCACAATAGTTGAAAACTGTGTAACCGTAGAGCTCTGTGGCTTCTTTCACTTAGATCTAGAAAGGTTATATTGTGTTGCAGGTAAATGTGAGGGTTGAATGGGAAAGCCTTTGTGTGTTTTCCGTCTTTTCAAATAATATTGTTGGTGCAGCAAAGGGCTCTCGTTTCTGCAGTATGAAAAGTAATGCGGATATACTTGGTTGCATGATTATTTTTGTGGTTTTCATACTCCGTATGGTATATTCTCTTGCTCTGTACATACTTTTCATGGGATAACTAGGTACTTCCGCGCGGTTTCACACGCTATGCTCAGCTCCTATTGGTCGTAGCGTGATGTTTTATAGCCTATAGCCATCCTCGATAAATACGCTACCCAACACAAAAACAATTTTGACTGCACGGTTGGTGCGGTGGCTGGGCAACCGGCTGCCGTGCAACGTGTCGCGGGTTCGATTCCCGCACGGAACAACACTTTGTGTGATCCACAAATTGTTGTTTCGGGTCTGGGTGTCATTGTGTATGTGAACTTGTATGTTTGTAAACGCACCCACGACACAGGAGAAAATCCTAGTGTGGGGCAACGTTTTTAAAAAAAAAAATATTCAAATCAGACTTGTAGTTACGGATATTAGCGCGTTCAAACAAACAATCAAACTCTTCCGCTTTATATAATAGTATTGCACAGAACATGAAAGTGAATTACGGTTCTAACTGATTATATTATTATATATATTACTGTTCCAAAAAAATTATTAAAACTGCACAATATATTCTGGTCAGTTTTTATCTAACCACAGACTGAACAGCGGTTCGTTTTATCGAAATTTTAAGAAGGGTTAATGCTATAAATTATTTGTGGTTAAGAAAGGCCACTGACACTTCCAGCTGCAACCCATCTTCACAAGCCCATTGCCACTCGGTCCGCCATTAATTGCGATTGGGCCGAAGCAGATTACTGAACCCCAAAAGGCTTCTCGAACTATCGTAAATCACAATTTGTTCGATACAAAAATAGACTCAAACACCCAGTCACTAAGGTAGGTATTCGTGCGTGATGTACAGTGACAATTGAAATGTTAAGGCGGGTCTAGTTGGACGGTAGAAGGAAGGTGAAGCAGACTATTATTTTAGGGTAACATGTACTAATTTGGGGCCATTGTTAAGAAATACGTAAGCGATAGTGAGAGGTCGTAGGATTATATTGTGTGGCGTATTTATTAACGTTGTTCGGTAAATGTATTATGCCTATCACTATTGTAGCATATATAGCAATAACTTCAGTTAGTTACTCACTAGATGGCGCCAAAGAAGTTTTAAATCCTGCAGATGTTCAGATTCTGTAAAATTGATTTTTATAATAACTATCGTGAGACATAATAAATCAACTAAAAATTTCGGAAAAGCTCTACTAGTTTCCAGCCACAGAAGGGCTCATAGTCATGAACAGCATGCGCTGCGTGTGAGTAGAGGTTTTCTCAGTATTGTCACGTGAGTAACCCGCGATTTTTAGTTAATTTAAAATAGATTTGTTTAACATTTAACATTTGATCGGGAAACTTTAATGTAATGGTTACATTTTCCGGCATTCCAATAAACTTAGTATTATTCCAACAATATATTTATGTTTGTGGTAAAATTTAATAATAAAATAATCTACAGAAATCTGAAATTAATATGCAAAACATGTAGAGAACAGAAATTATCATAACTAATCAAACTTTTATTACTTTGTAAGATTACTCCGTACAGATTGCTGAAAATAATTTCGTTGGTCCTTTCCAGTGTAAAGTTTATGATATCAGATTCAGACTAGCAGAATTAATTTAAGTTAGTTTTTATTAGCACATGTTAGCTTATATTGTGTCATTAATGCTCCCTTATTGTATAATTAGTTCATGATTATAATAGAAGATATCGCCTGTATTGTTTTCTTTTGACTGCCTCGTTAGCCGAGTGGTCGCAAGTGCGACTACCGAGCATGGGGTTTCGGGTTCGTTTCCCGGGTCGGGCAAAGTATTACTGGGTTTTTAAAAAAATCTCAGTACTAGCACGGAGTCTAGAAATGTGTCCGGTATATGACAATAGGCTGACCCCCTAATACATTGGACTCATAACATAAATAGTGAAAAGTGGGTGTTTATTGTACAGTGTCATAATGTACACCTCTGCGTACTCCTTCGGGGATAAAAGGCGTGATGTTATGTTATGTTTTCTTTTGCAAAATTTGTCTTTCTAGATTTATAGGTAGGAAGCACGTATCACATCATCAAACATATTTATACAACATTTTTTCAGTTTCATACACCTCATAAACATTGTCGAGTTGTCATCTGACCTGTGTTCATTAAAATATGAATGTAAAAGTAATAAGCGCCTGTATTCAAGTTAATTATATTTCATGTTCACATAACTCAAAGCAGGCCAAAATTTAAAATGGACGAACCTATGTACGGACTACGGGGTATTACAACGAAAACATACCTAATTAACCCTTCGCTGCTACCTTCAAACCCGAAATTACCATTCTGCGTAGACAAATTTAGTGTGGTGTACCCAGAATAGACCACATTTATCCCGTACCCAGAACTGGCCAGAAGTAGGTATGGGTAGAAAAAAAGATACGAGTTTCTTTACCCGCCACGAGTTATGTGGGTTTATTTTATTAATGGACCTCACCACGCTTTCGGGAACGCCATCTATCTTTATTGCTACCTTTTGTTGCGGGAACGCGAGTTATTTTTTTAAATTTATAAGCTGAAAAGGCGATGGAGTTAAAATATAAATAAAAAATAACTACTCTATTTATCCCGAACAAATTGGATTTTGCTACTTTGAAAAAAAAAACACGAAAATCCAATGTGAATTTCTATTGGAACGTTTGACGTGACACAATTGTGCGCTTATTAAAAACTGCGGAACCATTATCAGTTTTCACTATGAATTTTAAATGTCAAGCTATTATCATCCACTCGATACGATCAAACGGGCGTTAAAAATAGTTCGTCAGTTCCCAGGGCTGCTACACGCGCATTATTCAAAACACCATGCTGCTTGTTAAAGTTAAAATTCATGAGGACCGTGCAGGGACAGTGAGCATATATTTCATGGAAGGCGACAGCCCTACTTTTATGATATCACGTACTACGTTAATGTAGCGGGTAAAGTTTTTTATGTTAATAAAAAGCGAGGATTTTATCAAAAAAGTTACGATTGGATTATTTTGTGAATCATACCGAAATAAAATAATGTCTTAACATGTGATATTACCGTTCGTATGTATGTGCAAAATCATTTGCTATTCCAATGCGAAATTAGGGAATGACTCAACATGTACTAAGATTGCACAGCGCAAGTGGTGGTCGGTGTACCGAGCTGGCTTGTGCAAAAATTAAGCAATATAAGTTCAACTTTCACATCTGCCAGCGAGGTTATTTACATAGCTCTTACCCATCCCAGCTTTTAATATCTTCAAAAATGTTCCACGTCACAATATTTGCAGAAAACTTCTATTCATAACTCTCCTATAATTTTGGTGTAGACTAAAAATGCTTTCGAAGCGCCGCCTAATCTTTAATATTGAATGACAACACATAAAACTTGTTCAATATACCCTAGAGAAATGCAAATCCCTTGTCCTTTGTAAATAAATAATGTATGAAGCTTCGAAAGCACGTCGAAAGATAAAAGTGACGCCGATGTTTATTATTTACAGGAGCAATCAAGTTGCTTCGTAAAAGTGACGAAACGTGTGGATGCTTAGAACTAGTGCTGGGACACAGCTGTAAAAACTACCGACTTTTTATCCGTTAAAACTGAGTATCGTGTTTGTAAGGGACGGACTTTTTGTATGACATTTTTGACAGTCGTAAAGCTTACTACGGGTTCAAATAGAATTTGACTTACACGAAATTGACGCCTCAATGTGCAGTAAACGAAATGTTACTGTCAAAAAGGGGCTTTAAGAATTCTAAGTACCTTTTACGATGGCAGGTTACTTATTTATTTGAAGTCTATATAACTTTGAATTTATTTATTTATTTTGGTTAACCAACAATTGTTTACACTATATACATTACTGATTAAATAGCTATAGAAACATTTACAAGTGCAACAATTAATTATTGGTTAACACCACATGCAAAAAATAAAACGATAAACAAAACATTTGTCAGCCAACTGTCCAATATTATGGTTGAGGCATCTATAATTCAATAAAGAATCATCAGTGCTAACCGTGGTCATATATAAACAAGAATTAGTGGCAGCAGGGCAATCCCTTGTCAATCAATAGTCATGCCGTGAAACCGCTGGAAAACATATATTAGGGTAGGGTGACACGGAACGATTTACGTAATTTAATCGTTGCAAATGTTCTGACAATAAAATGGAACTTTTTGAGGGATCGCTGATGTTATGACTTATGCTCTTGCAGTCGAATTCAATATTACTTTTCACTAAATACCTCTATTATTTCCTTTAGTTATATATTTATTCAACTTCGCTTCTACTTATTGACAAGCGCTGTTATAGACGCTGAGTTTCGTACACGACCTACGCAACTGTCATGTTATTCAGAAATCCGTCACCTACACGTATGTATTCGGAGCGGAACGGGACGCTTAATGCTAATGCCAGCAATCTAACCACTCGGCGCGAATCCCCACATTTCCACTTTAGGCCCTATGTTCGCTATTACGAATAAATTTTCGATTAGATTTCGCGAATTTGAATAATTCCAGCTCGAGTTATTCGGAGTTTATTGACGGCTTTTTATGTTGGATGGCATATTTTTTTACAAATTCCGGGAATTTGCGTTTTTTTTCCTGTGATCTTTTTTGCACGACGATACGATGTTTCTCTTGTGCATATAAATGGAAGTGCTTATGAATATTTTTACGCTTACGACGCAATAATAACATTACAAAACTGGAACTCACATGAAAAACCACTAGAATCATACCATAATCTTGTTTTGTTTCGTTTTTATCAACATCCCGAGACGATACCTAATGTTATTTTAAACACTTAAAAGTTAATTTATCGGATAAAACATCACAATTACTCCCCGTAATGGAAACAAAGCACCTAGTTAATAAGATAATTACAAGACACTAGCGCGGAGTTAATAACATAGTACACATATTAATTAGCAACCTGTCTTCCACACATCCGATAGAGCTGAGAAATATGTCATATTCGAATTTCATCGATATCACGGTTCACATCTCTATTCCGTGACGTCACACGTGATGACGACGAATTCCCGCTCATGTAATATTAATTATGAATTGAATACAATCTTCGCGACTAAGACGATTACATCGTCTTGATAGCGTCACACGCCATCCCAAATTGGCGCCATTAAAATTCAACGGAGATCTAAAATACGAAATTGTTGGTAATGAATCTAAACGCTTCTTCTAAATTGAATTTGAAGTACATTGTAACGACTTGTCTCCGTCTCTTTCTCACTTACTAATATATATCGGATTCAGGGGATGATTTCTACCTATATTATACCTAGTTCGGAGATCAGGTATAATTTGCCTACGATTTAGAATAAGGACCTGTATTTACAATGGAACTTTACTTATTTAAAACTAAGGTGAGACATTTTAAATTATCGGCTTACTCATGTGAATAAATTGAGAAAAGCTCAACTAGTTTCTATGGGCTATGGGACTCTTGTTCGACTAAAAGTAGCTTGAGCTTTACTTTTAGTCCTTTTTCTGAGTTATTCGATATAGATTATAAGGTATTACTCCCGTGTGGTTTTACCCGCTCTGCTATCCCTATTGATCTTAGTGTGATGTTTTATAGCTTGTAGCCTTTCTCGATAAACGCACTATCCAACACAAAAAATAATTGTTCAATTCAAACTAGTGGTTCCGGGGATCAGAGCGTACAAACATACAAACTGTTTATATAAAGCTTTATATACCAGTACCAGTAGGCTGATGCCGGTTCGGAGTCGCGGAGAACCTAACGGGTTACGGAGGCTCCGTCTCGAAGTGCAGGAAACGGAGTGGTTTTTAGTGAGTAAGAGTCTGAGACTCTTTCCCGCCTCACCCAGGAGCAGTCATTCGATGTTTTCCCTCCTTAAAAACAGCCCCTTGTAAACGTCGGTTCTTGTATATTTAACTAAAATAACAATCACCCATTAATTGCTGGTTTAAATTGAAAACAAATAAAGCAAAGATATAAAGCTTAATAAATCCCGTGAGAATTTAACAGATTGTTAGCATAAACAAATAAGAGATAAAGTAGCTATGTATATATGTAAGTATTAATATGCTGTTCTTAGAAAACGAAATTGATAGCTTTAAGACAACAAACAAGAAGGTATAGTAATAAAACTTTACTAATATATTTAAGAAGAAAAATTTGTTTTTTTTGCATTGAATCGTTTGGGAAAATTCTTTTATCATTAGTAAGCTGCATCTTTATTGAGCTATAAATAGGCTACATTCTACATTTCATAACATAACGCTTTTCATCTCCGAAGGGGTAGGCAGACTTGCACATTACGATACTTAATGCCACTGTACAATGTAACACCCTCATTTCACTATTTATGTTATGAGTCCCATGTAATAGGAGGTGAGCCTATTGTGGCTACATGACATTAAAATAAAAATCTGCCCAGTATTTTTTAAGTGGACGAATTCGCCAGCAAAAGCTATATATATAAAGGAGGTTATATAAAGGAGAAATTCAAAAGGTTTACTTTGCATAAATATCTAGAACTGACGTTTAAATATCTTTGTATCGCTATCCAGAATATACAAATATTCTCTAATTGGTTAATTGCAAATATTTGTACCTCCAGTTTGTAAATACGTTTACATTTTACTCTCAGAATAATTGTAGAATACTAATGGCTATAGGTACAATTAACATAAACAATTGACATTCTATCTTGTAAATTAAATTTGGTAACATTTATTTGTTTAACTCTTTCAGTCTTAGTGGTCATTGTAACTAACCACCTTTTCTTAGAAATTCAATTTTTTAAGTATGCTTCAAATTATTTTGCATTGGTTTTCAAGCATTTTAGTATAATTGAATAAAATATATTCGTAACCAGTTAAAAGTGTGACTGAAAGAGTTAAGCCTTTGACTGCCAATAAAAAACTGTTGAAGGTAAATCCTCCGCGAAGGTAAAACGTCGTCGGTCACCGGTGACCCCCATGGCGTTTAACGTGTTAAATAAATTTAAGGTACCTACACAAAATTGTAGATTACTTATTTTTAAATATTTTTTATTAAAAATAATTACTGATCGTTCACGTCATAATTATTGTTTTTATTTATTTATAACTTACAGCAGGTAGTTCTGAAGTATTCATATCACGTTATTGTTGTTCAGCAAATTTTTCATCGGGTAACTTACCTGAAAAACAAAGAAAAAAAACATTAGTTTACAGTACTAAAATTATGAAACTATTAACTAAAACTGTATTAAGATTTAATGTGTTTAATAATAATATTAAAATTCTCGATTACTCGAGTTTAGGATTTGAAAAGTCCAAAGAAATTTTATATGAAACTTTAAACAAATACATAGAAACGAGTAGAATTAATTTTAAACCATTTATTTAGAGTCCAAATGGATTAAATTTCTAGTGTCACGTATGTAGACAACGGTTGAAATGCAGTTTGTAACAGATGACATTACAAAAGTTGTGTTACAAATTGTAACAATTGGCGTATTAAGTCATTGTGTTATTTAGCTAAGGGTATTAATGTTAACAACTGTCACTAGATATTTGTTCAAAAGAAGTCGTGTTATGTGAGCGAAGGTAAAAAAATTGAGGTAATATAATCTATCTATCTATCAACGCTTCATGCACAAAGTGTACACAAGGTGGACTTAATGCCGCAGGCATTTTCTCCCAGTCTGACCTTTGGGTGATGCGGAGAAGAGTGAATGGTAGGAGCAAGAAGCAGGCAACGATTTAATTGAGAAAATAGAAGATTATACTAACATATTTCAGAAATGAACATAAATAGATATAATAGTAATACATATACCTACACACGAGTACAATACAATATACATACTAAGTTTTTAATAGTGATTACATGTCATATTTATCATGTTTTACTTGAATTTAGATTTTTTATCCCTATAATGTGCTTTATAAGATAAATTTTTAAGGGCTTTCACACAAATTTTGTTACCTACATCGTCATAGAAATGATATAAATAAAACATAAAACATATATTGTTGTAAATAAGCATTGGTAAATGACCAATGCTTGTTTACTGTGTTTATTAAATTTTTTTTTTATGGCATAAGCCGGTAAACAAGCAGACGGATCACCTTATGATAAGCAATCGGCGTCGCCCATGGACACCTGGAACACCAGAGGCGTTACAAGTGCGTTATCGGCCTTTTGGGGATTAGGAGTTTGAGGATCGTTGGGGATTCAGAGATTGGGGAGATTGGGGAAGGGGAGGGTAATTGGGCCTCCGATAACCTCACTCACACGACGAAACACAACGCAAGCGTTGCTTCACGTCGGTTTTCTGTGAGGTCGTGGTATCACTCCGGTCGAGCCGGCCCAGTAGTGCTGAAGCATGGCTCTCCCACACTTAAAAAGTGAATTTATTTTTTGTGAACTTTTTCTTCAACCATTTTATCGTTTTGCAGTATCGTGTTTCCGTCGAGTTTATATTTGGTGGTTTTAAATTCCGCCTGTGCTCTGAATAAATTATCGCGTAATTAAGGCAAATAGTCTAATTAGAGCTCTTTTTTAAATCTTCCCTGAAAAACACGATTATGTATATATATTATTTAAATTCAGCTTTTTTAAAGTTCAGTTTTTATTCAGTTCAGGAAAGTCAGATGTTTCTTTATAATATAATATCAATAGTAATCAATTGTATGAACACGACAATCCCGTCATCACTCACAACACAATAATGTAATAATCATGAATTAAACGTTAACGATGGCTCAATCAACCTCTAGTTAAGTAATGACTTCGAGTTACCGACTTGCGAATAACATCTCTACACACATACAAATAACATACATGTATTTATATCTCCATAGCAGGAGTAGGTACCAGAAAAGCAGGACCTTTGAGAAAATCAATATGCCTCGCGTGTGAATGTGTCTACGATGCTATATTTTTTGTGATGATAGAATGTCAGTAATGTATAGCGACGAAAGAAATGCCAGATGTTTATTACCTCCTTGTAAAACATGCGCCCCTGGTACTTTAAGTTCCAATATGTCAAGAGATAATTGTTTTTGTCTGTTTACAGTACAATCGACTATAATATTTCATTTTATTTTCCCAAAGTAGGAATTTAACGTTGCATGTTCAGCAAGTTTGCTGTTCTAGAACAATGATGCACTATCTGTCATACAGCTGTATTACCCACAGTATTAATACCAAACTTGGCTCAAGACCAGATTTGGCATGAAACGTAACTTTCATTGCTCCAGGAGGACTCGTAAACAAAGCGTTATTTATTAACCAATAATTCTATCTTCAATTATAAACAACGTTGCGAAAGTAGGGATAACATCACACCTCCCATTATGGGAAAAGTTTTATAATCACACACTAGTGATGCGAAAAACAACGAGATATATTTTTCCCAGGATAACACCTATTCCCAGCATCGTACAAGTTTGACTATACTTGTTAATGTGAGTTACTAGTTTACGGACGTGTCAGTTCGCGCGGGAATTCGATGAGACTCCAACCGAACTTTGTTATGTGACAGAACTGAAAGATGCATTTTAAAAACGACTCTTGCTCTTTGCCACAAGACCTAGAATCGGTTTTGTAGCGTTTGTTTACTGAACGTTTCGTTGCATTTTCTCTGACACCTTTTATTTGGTGTTAAGGATTAAATTAGAGATGTTCGTGTAACAATTTGTCAGCCTTATCTCTGGTAAATACAAGAAAAACATTTACCTGTCTCATCCCTGACATGATTGTCAACAGAGATATTGATCGTAATTTCTACCTTCAAACGAGGCTCGAGTAGTACGATTAATCCGAAGTTAACTCGTAAAACAAACACTTAAATTGTAAATAAACAGAACTAAGGACAGCAAACAGATAATATTTCGATTATTCCTAATCGGTACTCTACTATCGTTATTCCATATAGACGTCTTGCGTAATAGCCAAAGTTACGTAATTAATGTTCCACAATAGTCGTAATTACGACCCGGGCGGTAATTAGCACACAGAAATGTGGTACGGTTCAATCAAATATAACGACATCACCTATCCTGATTGCTTCTTGCGACTAATTCTGCACTAAATACGTTGGTAACACACGGCTCTAATCGAATCGTCAGCGCTTTGTTGGATATTGGGTGCGTGTACTAGAAGTGACAGCTAAAAAAATATAGACGTCATATAAAAATATTCATAAAATTTTTTACATAAATCGATTGGAAAAAATGATATTCCCATCGCAATTCCCAACTGTCATGTCGTCCGAACGTTATTCAAATGGTGAACGTTCTAAACGTGGAACGTGTCATTCGCAAAGCGCCGGTTTAGAAGCAGTGTATAACGACCCCCGTTCGTATGATTACTTTTGTTTCAAACAACAGATGTCCGGAATAGACGTTGATAGCAGTTTCGATTGGGACAAATCGATTCGTATGTTTTGAATTATCACCGAAAATCGGACCCGAAAGCGATGAAATGGGCGTAGTTTAGGAAAAACAGCTGTCTACCTGGAACTTTGAATTCTTCAGATTGTTTTATAATCACATTAACTATTCCGTGGAGGATTCAGGAGGTCTTAGTCTGTCGTCAATGGAACCACACACTCAACAACACAAAGCAAGTACATAATTTATATACAGTGCTTGCTCCGAATGTACCAAAACTAAGAGACTGCATTAAGACAGTATGACGTTGCAGATTAACATATTAATCAGACGATGGAAGCAGGAAGTCTCTCAGTCTGTACAGAACGCGGGAATGTAGTTTGCGAACTTTTAATTACAGTAGGAGCGATACAAATTGACTTCTATTACTTAGGGTCTTAGTTTCAGATTGCATGGAAGTGTCTGTTTCAATAATTTATAAGTACATTCGTTTGAGTGCCCCACGGCTGCATCATTCTAAGCGAAATATTTATAAGGAGATGACAGTAATAGAGACTTTGAAATTACGGTTTAAGCAAAATTCAGTGAGATACACGAGCTGAAAGAATGTTATGAAATATTACGACCCTTAAATTTACAGTTATATAACGATAATATGACCTATGACAAAACGTGTAAGTCATAAAATACTTCGGCAAGATATAAATAAAATAATGTAGTTCGCCGAAGTCATACGCCAAAGCTCAGTCAGTCGGAGTCGATCCATCAAATAACAGGTGAAAACAGGCCAATATCAGGGTGTCGCAGAAACAAATCGAAAAACATCTGTGTAACGACAACACTATCAGCTGACGGCCATTTTTTCCACACAAACACGTACAGGAAAAAAACTGGCCCAAATACGTTACAGAGGGAAAATCATTAGTCACTCGAAAAAAAAAAATCTTTGAGAATGAATGACGCTTTAGCTCACTCAAATTGCCAGCTGTTTCCGTTGCACAGCTGATCGACCGGATATTGGCTGTTAGAGAGACTATCCCCCTCCCTTTCCCACATCATATCCTCTCTTTCGCGGCTTTTAATTTTTTACTCCCATTAATGAGGCAATGAACGTGAAATGAAGTTTTAAACATCGAACGTGTAGTAACGACCTTTTGCGTCATCATTGCGGATTTTGTGGAACGTTGGTTAGAGGCGTTAAAATACAAACGAGGTGAATAACTCTTTAATGATAAAGAGCAGTATATTCAAAACTTATAATGAACGTCATGCGACAAGCAGCAGTATAATGAAGTAATTTACCCTACTAATACTAAGTTCAATAATAAAAAGTTGCAAACGAAACTTAAATTATACTATCAGAGTTCGAAGCAAACAATTTTCGCTGTGTAGCGTGATGGAGTCGAAACAAAAGTATTGCAACATCGTGCCGCACACGCGATTCGAATGCGGCGTTTGAATTTTTAAAATTAAAAAAGGAACTGCTTTATTGCAGTTTTAGATTTTAAAAAGTATGTAAGCGGCGAAGGTTTTTTAAAAACGAGCCTCTATAGTACAAACTCATTTTTTGACGTTAACATATTTATCGCGCTTACTGGCTGAATTTCATTATAGTGTAGATAAATAAATAAATGAATTTAATGTGTTATACATGCAAATAAATACCACGAGCTAGTAAAGTGAATAAAGAGCTATTTATTAGGTCCTATGTTTTTAAAAAATAACTTAACTTTACAAAATATTTAATGATAGCAAATTATTCAAAAGTTCGCCATCGATTTTCAAGAATGCGAAGCCCAATTTATCTGTTAAAAGTTAATTTTCGTTACAAAGTCGAAGTGTTTAAACTTTAACATTGTTTTCTTAAGAATTAGTTGAACTTTACGACGTACTGTACCATTATGTAATAATAAAACAAGCAAAGTAGGTATTTAATCAAAATATTCTTAGAAAAAATAAAACGTAAAAAAAATTTTTTGATACAAATTCATACTAATGACGCAGAAAATATTTATCATGTTGATCGTATTTGGAAAACTGTTGAAAAAATGTTTTAAATACAAAAAAATCTAAATTAAATTAACTTTAAATTAGATAATTTAAGTTTTACATGCATACATGTGCATCATATTTGACATAGTTTATCTATGGGAATGTTTCTATATAGTTTCAGTAATTTGAACAATGAATACTAATGAATGAATAAAATGAAGTGTGGGAGAACCATGCTTCGGCACGGCCTCACAGAAAACTGACGTGAAGCAACGCTTGCGTTGTGTTTCTTCGTGTGAGTGAGGTTACCGGAGGCCCAATTACCCTCCCCTTCCCCAATCTCCCCAATCCTTGAATCCCCAGCGATCCTTAAACTCCTAAGCCCCAAAATGCCGGTAACGCACTTGTAACGCCTCTGGTGTTCCAGGTGTTCATGGGCGGCGACGATTGCTTACCATCAGGTGATCCGTCTGCTCGTTTACCGGCTTATGCCATAAAAAAAGTCGGTCAAAAACAAGGCGCTCTACAATTTTCATTGAAAAATATACTCAAAGGTGAACATAATTTTAGTACGAATTTTAAAGTGAAAAGTTTTGGACAGTTTGAGACGGAAGTTACGAAGTTTATTAATAAACAACAAATTTTTGGGAATAATGAATTAATTTACATGTTGTTCCGTTTAAAATATTCGGATTTTCTAATAATAACTTTGCATTATGTAATTGAAGACAAAGTGATTCTGACATTTCCATTATTTCATTTAATTTATAATATCATAACATCACGCCTTTTTATCCCCGAAGCGGTAAGCAGAAGTGCACATTGCGACACTTAAAGCCACTGTGCAATTTAACACCCACTTTTCACGATTTATGTTAAGAGTCCCATGTAATAGGGGGTAAGCCTATTTATTGCCATATACCGGACGCAATTCCAGACTCCGTGCTACCACTGAGCTTTTTTTTAAAAATCAGTAATATTTTTCCCGACCCGGGAATGGAACCCGAGACCCCTTGCCCGGCAGTTGCAGTTGCGACCACTCGGCCAAAAAGGCAGTCGTCGTCTCGAGTGGTCGAGTATCGTGTTGTATCGTATAAAATTTTAAAATCGCCTAATAGGTCCGGTTGAGTAGATTTATGGCTTCGGCCTGTTTCCGGAGAAGCGTTTTTATTTAGTTACCGGTCCCGATTATGTCATGTCGGTTGATATAAACGTCTCACGATTTAACATAATTTTGCGATATAATATGACATTTAGTTACTTGTATCTATTTTTTGATTATGTCATTGTAATAATGTATTGTCTGGAATGAGTAAGCATATATATGAAGATATTGTATCGAACTAAGTGCCTGTTTGCCTGTAACCTGTTTTAATGTGGGTGAAATGTCGGTAATGCTTGGATTTCCTTGTTATGATGAAGGCTATTACTATTTACTTCGATGCCTAGTCTTGGCAGTTATTCTTGGTTTCTCATTTTAGCTGTACTTCGCTGGGAATCTTTACTTATACATCACTTCTGACTTAACTAAGGCACTTACTAATCAAAACAACATTAAAAAATCGAACCGAAATCTTCCACCCGAATACACTCAGCAGCAGAAATCAACAAAAATGGGATTCACGAAGACAATGCGCGTAAAAACAATTGTAATTTGGAGTATAACAACAATAACAAGGACCTACCACTGAGAGAGGTACAAGAGTCAAAGGTAAATATTCAAGAAAAAGGAAAAATATTTCTACTTTCGGACAATCAAGGCAGAGGTATTATAAACGAACTACTGGAAAAGAAAAAACAATTTATTCTAGAAGATTATTCCATTCAGTCAATAACGAAGCCAAATGCAAAATCCAAGTATATCTTGGCTGAATGCAGGAACTTGGCTAAATTACTGACTCCAAAGGATAATGTGGTTATTTTGACAGGGAGCAATGAGTCAAACCCCATCGAATTCATGTCTGAGATATCTGTTGCTTTGTATTTCCTAAAAAAATGTAATGTATATATTGTAAATGTTTTGCAGAATGATGTACTCAACGAACGAAAACTCAATGAGCAGTTAAAACTTCTCACTAAGAACTACAATAACTGTACATTTATTGAGACAGATGGATATCATAATATCACACAACAAATAATATATAGTATAAACAGTTCTCAGTATAGCAACAAATTTCTCTCTTACAACAACCATAAAACCAAAGTAGTTGAACATAATGATCGAAAGACTTCTAGTAACTTCGTAAATGCTTGCAGCACAGTCATTGTAAGTCCGCAAAAAGGTACAATACCATATTATTTTAATAGTTCAAAAATAAAAACTAACAAACTCCAAACAGATAGTGGTCATAATGGTAACACACATGGGACTCAACCCATTAAAGGTACTATTCCATACTATTTCCCCATTGTAAAAAAACCGTTGCAAGTAGACGTAAATACAAAGTCTAAACACTGTTTTCGACCCTAAATATTCTTTTACAGTATTACACCAAAACATTGCTGGAATCTTAAACAAAATTGAGGAATTGGAAGTGGTATTAGAGGAATTACATGATTTAAAGAAAAATATTGATTTTTTATGTCTTAGCGAACATTTCATAAAAGATGGTGAGGAAAAATATCTTAACTTAAACAATTTTTATCTAGCAGCAATCTTCTCACGGCAAGATCAAAGGCGTGGAGGTACATGTATTCTGTGTAGACGAGGTTATGAAAGTAACAAGTTAGACATAACTAAAGATCTTGCAGTAGAAAAACATTTTGAAATATGCTGTATAGAAATAAAACAATTAAAACTAATCATAATATGCATTTATAGAACACCTAATTCAGATATAAAAATATTTTTTGAAAATTTTAATAGAACTCTATCAAGACTTCAACATAAAAAACATAAAATAGTGGTTTGTGGCGATTTTAATATAGACCTATTAGCATCCGATTCAAATACTACGAATTTTAAGGAACTACTTTCTAATTATGGAATGAAATATCTAATACATCAACCAACTAGGCTCAACAAGTGTATAGACAATATTATCAGTAATGTCACAAATGCATCTGGTGAAACATTTAATTTTCATCTATCTGATCATAACACAGCTCAAATTGTTACTATAAAAATAGAAGAAAAACACCCATTAGACTACTATTTTATTGTTATCAATGACTTGAATAAATGTAATATAAGTAAATTTATTGAATATATAGGTAGCTTAAGTTTTAGTGAAGTCTATGATTTAGAGAATACTAATGAAGCCTTTGATGAGTTTCATGAACTATTAAATCTCTTCTTCAAACTATGCTTTCCAAGTATAAAAATAAAAAAGAAATATACTAATATTAAACACAAATGGATAACAAAAGGGATTAAAAATAGCTGTTGTACTAAAAGATTGTTAAGACATAGATATTATAAGAATGGAAATAGCGTAGATAAAATTAAGTATAAAACATATTCAAAATTGTTAAGAAAGTGCATGAACAACTTACAGTCATTATGCAACCACAAGCATATCACTAACTCTCAAAATAAAGTTAAAGCCACATGGGATGTAGTAAGACGCAATATGGGGAACGAGACAGTTAGAGAATATATTAATAAAATCGTTGATAATTGCATAACATTGACTTCAGGATCTGACATCGCAAATAGGTTTAATAAATTTTTCATTGAGGTAGCAAAGAATCATTCCCCAACTTCTTTTAATAGCCAAAATTATGTGCATAACATTGATATTCAAAATAATAGTATATTCCTTCAACCTACGAATGCATTAGAAGTCTGTCGTATCATAATGTCATTGAAAAATTCAAAGTCAGCAGGGTATGACAATATAACTACAGAACTTCTTAAATCTGTATCTAAATATATTTCTTCGCCTTTAGCTCATATTATTAATTTATCTCTACAACAAGGATGTTTTCCAGAAAGGCTAAAAAAAACATTAATCAAACCATTGTTTAAAAAGGGATCAAAATTAAACTTGGATAACTACAGACCTATTGCACTGACTCCAGTAATCTCGAAAATATTCGAGAAAGTTATGTATAGCCGTGTCCTAAAATTTTTAGATAGATATAATATACTAGTTAGTCAACAGTACGGATTTAGGCAGAACAAGTCAACTACACTAGCAATCTACACATTAATTAAAACAATAATCAGCAATATTAATGAAAAAATACCTACATGTGCTTTATTTCTGGATCTAAGTAAGGCCTTTGATTTAGTTAACCATGATAGACTCATAGAAAAAATGGAAAAGTATGGTGTCAGGGGCCCAGCCAAGGATTGGTTTCAGTCATATCTATGTAACCGAAAACAGATTACTAGAATAACCAAATTCAATCAATTAACTAACAGCCTGGAATACTTTGATTCTAATCCGGATACCAACGACTGTGGTGTTCCGCAAGGCAGCATTTTAGGACCTTTACTGTTTCTACTTTACATTAATGACCTACCAAGTTCAATAAAGCATCAATGTGTCCTATTTGCTGACGACACAACAATAATCATTAAATGTAATAATCCTGAAAACTTTGATATGGAAATTAATCAAACTTTGAATGACGTAATACAATGGCTAGATGTTAATAAACTAAAAATAAATATTTCTAAAACTAACTTACTGCATTTTAAGACATGCCAAAGCAAACCTATACGCTTTAATGTAGTATATAATAATAGTATAATTAATCAGGTCAATTCATCAAAATTTCTTGGAGTTACGTTAGATGAGTGCTTCACTTGGAAGAACCACATTAATAACATTTGTAAAAAAATTAACCAATTCGTATTTGCATTACGTAAAGTAAAAGATGCTACATCCCAACATACTTCCTTGATGGTGTATCACGCCTACATCTGCTCTGTAATCCGATATGGTATTGTGGTGTGGGGAAACTCTTCCGATATAGAAAGAATTTTCATTGCTCAAAAAAAATGCATTCGGACAATTTTTAACATGCAATGGTCCGAATCCTGTAGGCCTGTTTTCAAGTCACAGGGTCTTTTAACGGTGCCCTGCATATACATCTACGAAGTTGCTAAGTTCTTGAGATCTTATCCTATGCTCTTCCAACCGAAAGACAACAGAAATAAAAGAGAGGTTACACATTTACCATATGAAATACCTGTTCCTAAACTAGAAATGTTTCGAAAAAACTGTGTTTACATGGCTCCTCTGGTATATAATGCACTGCCAAAGTGTATAACAGAACTTCCCTTTAAAAAATTCTGTAATCAGTTACGTAAATGGTTGTTACATGAATGCTTTTATTCAATTAACGAATTTTTTTTATAAATACCCATGCAAAAATTTTAGTATACATTTAGCTTCTAGATATAAGCCTAAATAAGCTAGTCCATTTAAAAGGTTCCTCATGTTCCTATTCTGTAGTAGCCTAAGATAAAAGATTTATTTATTGTTTGTTATTTAGTCTTATAGGCATCTGTTATTAAATGGTGTATTGTGTTTGGGTGATATGTCAAAAGTAAAGTTTATAACTGTATAACATATTAGCTGTTAAGAAAATTAGTTTTTAAGTAATTTGCATGCCGCTATGACGGCGAAACATGTTGACCTATTTTATGATTTAACAACTGTACCTACCGTGTTTCTGGCAAATAAAGATATTATTATTATTATTATTATTATTATAAAAAAAACATAAAACTTATTCATATAAAATGTGGGGTTGTAATTACATTAGTGACATAGTTTTATCTTCAAGTCATTTCCATAGCAAACGTACACAGAGAAGAACGTAAAAATTATGTTAAATTACCTAACTGAATGTTTCATGTACATGCCACCAGAATCACATGGCAACACAGTTGAATTTACACCTGCATTTTGCTAAATCAAACTTTATTACAACACGAAAAGGTCGGAAACATCAGAAAATTTAAGTTTGCCCATACGTCGCGTGTATTGCTACATTGTTGTAAATTACACAGGTGTCTCCGTGTCGCTCTGTGCTTAAGTTCCCGTACTTGCAACACTAAAGGATCCCTAGTTAAGTAACACAGTGCTCCGTAGCTGGAACACGTGGGGCATTTCACTCGGGGTTATGAAAATTCATGTTGCAAAGGTTGGTTAAAAGGATTTCTTGGTTTTGGGAAATGTATATTTTAAAATATCGTGTCGAGACTTCATAGCGCAACGTATTTTATAATTTTCACAAGAAATGAGTTAGCGGATAGTTTGGGCGAAATGCAAAACGGTTTAAATGCAATCAAGAATTCACGAAATGTGCACGATTTAAAATTTTAAAGCACTCGTAAACAAGACAAGCTGCACCCTTGTGAGTTGGGCCTAGAAAATGACTTACAATTTATAATTTTTAAAATGGAGAATAAAAATCTATACAAAAGTAATTGCATAGATCAATAGTATAATTAAATTCAATTATACGTAGGGGTTGATCCAAAAATTCTCTGTATCACAAATCTAGGTATCTGAATTACCCATACGATACCATAGCGACTGTTGAAGTCTTAAGTATCTATGACGAAATAATAAATAAATATTTGGTTTCCAAAATTTTCCCAAATGTAAATTAGAACTTTTACCTTTCTAGTAGATACACACTACAATAGGGTACATGCCTAATTTTTATTTTAATGTCCGTCCAGTAGAGAATTTTAAATTATTAGACACGTATTTTTTATTCTTTACAGAAACGAATACTTTCGACGATTTATTGATTTGAAATGTCGCGTGACGTCACTTCTATGTATATTTTATACGTAGAAATGACATTTAGCTCCCACTTCTAAACTTTGATTCGTTTTATCTAAGTATTGTTTGATTATACGACAAAATAAAAACATACTTACTTGTCTAATCTTTTTTCATTACCTACCTTACGAACTAATTATATTTATAATTGTCATACCCTGTCATCATCCCAATTAAATAGAAGACCAAAGTACTAAATTTGTGACGTCACAACCAATACACGAACCAGTCTTTAAGAGATACAAACAATTTGAATGGAACAGTTTAATTCATTATTTCTATAAGAGACTTTCATCTCGATTTATTGGTACTAAACTGTTTACTGTATCTTGAAGCAATTTAATATCATCCTATTAAGGTTACTGTACCACGTTAAAGCTATAACCCCATGTCCCAATGGGGTAGCCGAGTATACCAGATAGCTGCAATGCGGTTACCAACACGCCAGCCATTCCCACTATAATTATTACTTTATAAGTAAGAGTTTTCTATTCAAACTTTACCAACTTATCCTATAAATATTATATAAGGTTACCTGTTTTATAGAGGTATACAGGAAAATTCTAAAGCAGTTCTAAGTATCAGGTTGTCATATTCTCGATACGTAAGTTGTGTAACACCTTTGTAATTACGTGATAGGTATGTCTTCAGCCAGGTAAGTTACATTACCTATTAATGTTTTGCATAGCTTTGTTTTATTATAGCTATCGTGAGACAACTTACAATCGCGGGTTACTCACGTGAAGGTACTGAGAAAACCTCTACTAGTTTCGAATCACAGAGGTGTTATTCCTCATGAGCTACATCGCTGTGACTCGAAACTAGTAGAGCTCAGTATATTCACGTGAGTAACTCGCGATTTTTAGTTCAATTTTGTATAGCATTTTAACAGTGAAAAATAAACTGGACTGATTAATTCTACTGACTATATCAAAGAAATAAAAGGTGTTCATTATTAGTCCCATGCAATAGAACAAGCCCATGTTTGATTTCAGTTATATTATTCTCCGGTTTCAGCCACAAAGGTCGTAGAAACCTTTTGTAATTTGTATTACATTTCCACTCAAAACGTTTGAACAGCCCTCGGTTGCGACAGTATTGTGAGAAAATGATGTTATATTACAAAGATTCATTCATGTTTAAAAATATAAACGTGTACGACTTTTGTGAGTTTATTTAAGCTCGTTTTGTATCGTTGTTCGTAAATAAGATGACATAAATTCTGAGGTGGGTGCTGAGATAAGTCTAGTGAAATGCGGAGACGATTTTCAGTATGATGGTATTTGAATGTGTAACTTTTTTTTATGGTAAGCAATCGGCGTCGCCGATGGACACCTGGAACACCAGTGTCGTTACAATTGCGGTACCGACCTTCTGGATTAGGAATTTGAGGATTGTTGGGGATTCAGGGATTGGGAAAAGGGGGGTGTAATTGGACCTCCGGTAACCTCATTCACACGACGAACCTTTTATTTGTTATGTAGAACAAAAATGTTAGATGGGTTTTTGTGCAGTATAAGTCTCATTGTAGTAACAGATATGCGACTGCTTCGTTGGCCGAGTAGTCGCAAGTGCTACTGCCGGGCAAGGGGTCTCGGGTTCGATTCCCGGGTCGGGCAAAGTACTTACTTTTTTTAAAATTCTCAGTAGTAGCACGGAGTCTGGAAACGTGCCCGGTATATGGCAATAGGCTCACCCCCTATTACATGGGACTCATAACAACTAGTGAAAAGTGGGTGTTACATTGTACTGTGGTAGAATGTGCACCTCTGCCTACCCCTTCGGGGATAAAAGGCGTGATGTTATGTATGTATGTATATGCGTCTGCCATTTGCCAACCACAACGGGAGGTTATACCTGAAAATTTCGCCATCAAAACGAGATCCTATGATACGTTGATCGCAAAAAATAAACAATACTGACTTGCAGAATCGTAAAGATGTATTTGTTAGATCTGTTTGAATGCGTGCAACCGTCGCAGGCTCGCATGCGAACATATGGGGTATTACAGCACCCCACGGGTATCATTATAACTTAAATACGCCTCCATATCGATAATAGTATTGATTTATCGTCTCAAGTCGATCGCGATATTTATGGATGGCGCGTGATTAGAAACTCTACTGCTATATTCTTTGAATGCATTTTCGTGGGCAGTGATATATTATATACAGAAATAGTTGACATTTATCATCGGTTCTAAAGTAAAGGAAGTAAGTGCATTACTATTATTATTAGGGAATTGTGAATTTCTATAAATGGTTTAAAAGGAAATGGTTGAGTTTCTTCGGTTCTGGCCAAAACTGAGGAAAGTCAAAATTAATGATTTCTTTTGATATTTTTGTTAGAAAATCCAAGCCAATTGATTCATGCGTGTTTTGTTCTATTGCTGATTGCTTAAAGGAGTTGCAATGTGGTCAAGTATTATATAGTATCTTTATAGTCCAAATACTGAAAGGTCTGAAAGAGAAAGAATCTTAAGTAGTACTTAAATATCGTGCTATCTCTGTCATTTTACAAAGAATTTGTAGCGACGTAACTATAACTAAGCGCGACTTATAATTGGATGGTGTTTGAGTAATTCATCGTAAGAGATCTATTTTCGATAACATATTATGTACTATAAAGCAAATTATTTAAGAAAAGTTGCTGGATTTGATTCTCATCACAATATGTGAATGCGTAAGTTAATTGGTCATCATTGCCTGACTGTAACTATAGTTTGATTCACTATTAGCGACGTATTAGTGGCTAAGCATGATAATCTAGTATTTAGGCAAATGACGTCACCAAAACCTAGCTAACATATTCTCCTTTTTACGCTCAATTCTGTCGCCATGTGGGTTTTACGCTCAATTCACAGCAGTGAAACAGCAACAGGCAGAAGTAGTAAACAGTTTTTTTGAAATTGAATTTTAAAACAAAAACAAAGTCAATGGTAAGTTACTACTAAGACAAAAAAAAATAGAAATACATACATACATAACTTCACGCCTGTCTCCCATGGGGGTAGGCAGAGACTAAGGAACGCCAATTACTACGATTCTTACATACCTCTTTCGCTTCATTAACAGTCATCAATCTTTTCATGCATGCTCGTCGGTTAAGGGTACTTTTAATTTGGCCCTTCTTTAATATATCGCCAATCTGGTCACTATATGTCCGTATCATAAAAACGTAATTACAACGGCGATTTCATAAAGTTTTAACGTTTCACGATGCGTATAACTTACAGCTGAAACTACAGTTTTATTTTGAAAGTAAAGCTAAACGAGCCAGCTACGTGTTTCGAGGTACAGTCGCGTACTTGCCCGAGTTAAACTGGTCGGGTTATAGCTTTTCGTTTTAAGTGTACACTATTACACCGCACTCATTTTACTTTCGAATTCTCAAAAACTTTCAGTTATTTTGTACTCTTTGTTGATTTGTATTGTTTAAAGAATAGGCACCTCGTTTGGTTCTGTAATGAGGGAATTGTGGGGTGGGTGAATTAATTGACCTAATTAATTACGTTCCAACTATTTTTAATTTTAATTGCTTAGTAATTTTAGTCATTAAGGTTTTAGTTGACATACGTAAAATCAATTAAAATTGATGATAGTGAAGAGACATACGTGTAATGTTAATAGTCAACAAGACATTTTATATTACCTACAATTCATCATGGACGCTATTTAGGAAGGTGCAGGTAATATAGGAGCAAAAATAAATGTCAATTAAACCGTAAACCGGCACGTAGGGAGTACGTGACGGCAGCCAGATGGGGTACAATGTACCCCTACTCGTTTGAGAGAACATTATTGTACCTCAAAAATACTCCGATACGCCACACTCCCCTACTCGCCAACTTTCATAAATGCACATCAAATTACTCCAATATATTTTCAACTCTATTACATGTAACAATAAAGTTGAAGGCTTCCGTTTAGGGTAGCTTGTTGTGCTGTCTACAAAACTTAGAAAATGTTTTCCATTTATGAATTATACATTGCTTGGTTTTAATACGGTTCGGTGAATAAAGTTTTGCAGCAAAAATGGCGGAAAATGTAACTTGTTATACTAGCCGGTGTAATCTTGTTGCAATAGAGGCAACTTCCAAGTATTTTGTTGGTCGAAAATTGTTTGAAGATATTTATTTGACTAAAGAACATGGTTTCATTTTATTTTGGGTGAATACCTATTTGTATTTTCTCTCCAAAAAGACTGGAGTATAAAAATTGGATTAATATGACAAAGTTGCAGAGTTTAATTTCATGTCTTCAAATTCAAACACAACTCAAAAGCATTTATTGCAATTAAACCATAATTTGGTACTTTTGAAACGTCAACAAATTTCAAATAAACATGAGTCTGTCCGTCAGTGAATCTACTACGAACTACTACGAATGGAGAAAACCGAACAAGCAACTCCAATCATTACTCTTTTAAAAAAATAGGTAGTGTACTTCGCAAGTATATACCTATTATTCAGATTTGAAAAATTGTTTCTTTTTCTAAAAAACTTATCAGTATGGTACCAAACTAAGATAAGATTAGAAAATGTGAGTAAATCTATGATAACTTTAAAGGAATTATAATTATAATGAGCTGGAATTATTCAGACTCATAATAGTAATAGCACAAATTAACTTAAAACAAAACTACACATAAATATAATCTTACCTCATTTAAAACATAATATTATAACATTTTGTCTCCAAAAATGTTCTACGGACAATTGCGTAAGGCCAAAAAGCTTTGTCTTTTATTATTAATGCCATGAACTAAAGTCCCAAAAAAAGTTTTTTATAGCCTAATTTATTCGAGTGCGTCTCTCAAGATTTTTGATGGTCTATGTATACATTTTTGAAGTATAATAAATTTAGGGATTTGTGATTCGATTTCATATGATGATATAAGTTAGTATTGCAAGACTTTTACGAGCGTATTCGAGATTGGAAAAACCTACGCTAATATTAATCGAAATGAAGACAATGGTAAATCTAAGGTGTTGAATGTCACAGCTTTATCAATGAATGACGTCATTACACACTAATCTGGGTGACGCAGTAATCTGTGAAACTTTAAATAATAATAAAAATAAAAATATTATACAAATGTGTGTTAATATTTCACATCAAATCGATTTGCTGAAAGACTTATTAAATTCTGAAACGACTACAAACAGACATTAAAAGGAAACAAAAATTATGCTTATAAAAAAACTTTTAAATTTGACTTCAAAAACATTTGTCTTTGAATATAGATAACAAATTGCTTGTCATTCCATTACAGATTTCAATCAAGGTTCCACAATTACCAGCCCATCCTGAAGGTGACCTAATAACCGTTATTAATCCTTTAGTTATTACTAAGATCGAAGGTTTAATTGATTTCCAACCCTTCCCGGAAACTTCAATTAAGATTGGTCAAACTTCAAACTAGACAAAGAAAACCCAATCAAAGAAGATCCTTTATCCGATGATCCATCTAATAAGTTGAAGGATAAAAGAAATCCGAAACCACGACCAAAAGACACCACAATAAAAAATAACAAAGAATTACACTGTACGATATCGTATCAAGAAATTCGAGGAAACCCACATTCGGGGTTGTTAGGAAGAATTCCTTTGGTCCAAAGTTTTATAGCACAGAAAGCCAATAAAACTGTATAAAGGTTCCGAACAATGGCACTCACTGAATTGCCTTCGCCTATCTGAGTGACATTTGATACATACAACTTTTTTATTCAAACGTAATTTTTTGGCAACTTCGGAAATTTGTTTCAGTGGACCCCGAGTCGGAAATTAATGCGAATTTCAATTTGGACTTTCTTCTTTGTTCGCTCATTGTACCTTATTTTGATTTTCATGTCGCTCGAATTAACCAAGTTTGTTTTGTCCTTTATTCATTAAACCAGTTTAATTGTGACACAAACTTCTTCCTTCGCCCCCTTTACAATTAAGTTCTCAGTCTTCCTTATCATCGCAAACACAACCAACAGATTTCAGTTATCATCAGAAACGTAGCACAAATATTCGCCATCTGTTCAATTTACTCTACTACAAAACAAACATTTGGCCAATCAGCCAGTATTTTAAACATTACCATTGCAGTCCATAAAACCGAAAGCGCCGAGAGCAAACACATTAACTGATTAAATTGCAACAGGGGTTGTCGCTGACGAGTTATGTAAATTGTCCTCGACGAAGCAGGCTATGGATTTGTATTGTCTACGTTGATCCCAAAAGGGATTTGGAAATGGAACACATTTTACCGATAATATTCTCCCGACAGAATCCGATATTGAAGAAATGTGGAGTTATTGTAACATGATTTATATACCCAAGTCGAACAACAAAAGGAAACCAGTCACTAGTTTAAATAATATTAATGACTTGATTCGTTTCAAATATTCTCTAACAAAAATCTCAAATAGCGAGGCAAACCCACATTCATGAAATCTATTACAATTGAAAGCAACTCCAAAAAAGGCTCAATCAATCATCGCCATCATCCATCAAACATTCAACAAGTAAAAACAAAATGTTATCGGGCGGGCCCTGAAAGCAGTGTCGCACAATAAAGTAACACCCCTGCGAGCGCGCGGCAAGGTGCGTACGCGTGTGTGCGTACAATCGACCGATATTTTTATAAGTGTGCGTGGCAGAGCGCGTCGGGCAAAGGGTGGTAGTGTGTGTGGTATAAATGTGTGCACGGTTAGGGCTGGCAGATGTACGATTCACACGCAGCTGTCGACATTTCCCCCGTAAGCTGTAAACTACTGTATTATAATACGGCACGCTTTCATGTAATTATGCATTATTATTACAGCCGCTTTTTAAGCTTATTATTAAGCGATTGTGTTATTTTGTTTTCGATGCAGTTGCTATGTCGCCATTGTTACGATTATTTTACATTGTACCATGTTACCTGAGGGTGATATAACATAAAACACTCGGTATTATTATGAGAGAAAGGTATTTGAAGTCATGTTCTGTGTGTTTATCTGGTTAAAGAAATGCAAAATTGCGCCTTAATCACTTTTTAAATGAAATTAATTAGGTATCTTTATTTCACTTTGTTTGGTGCGAGGTGCAAAATAATTCAGTTAAACTTGAAATTGTTTCCATCATTCACTTCTCGTCAGTTATTCATTCCACAACAGTGAGTTTTTGGTAACCTCACAGAAATTCGAGTGTTGCGAGAAATATTCGCGTAGAAATGAAACATAATAAAATTGTGGGCATTATATTAAAGTTACGTATGTATTGTCCACAGTTGCCTTTTATTTGGGTACACGTACAATGCTACTTGTATCGTATGAATGTGTTATATACTACATAATAAACATATGAACTCGTTTATATTCAAAATGAGGTCAAAGATGGATTATTCTTTCGCAATAAGTGTGTTTTATGACTGCTTTATAAACATTCGCGTGAAAAATGTAAACATTAAATTCAAGAAGTAAATAAGGATTCCTATTTTCAATCTTGTTTAAGCGTGAAATATGATGAATAAAAGTTGTTGATCCATTTGTTAATTTTGTTAATAAATGAGTTGGAAAAGGTTAGGTTACGTAGACTATGTCCATAATATCTAGCCATTACCTGGGAACAATCAGAAAGCTGAAAGTGTGGATATGAATGACACGACCTTTTTGTTACATCAGTGCTATTAATAGTTTTGGGGGACGTGACAAGGGCTTCTATTGATATATCTACTCGCAGAAATTTTACAAGGTATTTGGAGAAATGATAAACGTTATACCGGGAGGAATATAGGTACACAGTTCTTCAATTCTTGTTAAACAGTTATACATAGATACACGCAATTCCAACCTTAATTCCCTATTTAATAATTCGTTACAAGAATATGAATTACAAGTTTTAATTGAAGTGTTTTCGTTCAAAACTTTTTTCGTGTAATTAGTTTTGTCGTTTTAGCCGTATACAGTATTTTAATGGAGTTTTTAATTACCGTTGTTTCGAAATAATAGTCTATTCCGAACATCCCTAGAGGATCTTGGAGTGCATGAACTAATTTAGACATACTTTCTAAGAATTATGGCAATTGCCCTCTGATATTTTATTATGGCAACCTTTCCTGCCACGAGATACATGCCCAACAAATAAATTAACTTAATGTGTGCATTTTATCTTTCGTTTGCACGTAAATAAGTCTGTCTTTGTCTAAAATTAACGTCTGCAAGTCCTTGCTCGATCCCACAAATAATACAGCTGAAAAATTGCCCTTCTTCTCATAGGACGATGCGCATAAAGTAAGTTTTATGAACGTATAAAAGAAAAATATCATTTCGTTGTGAGTGCGTACACTTGTATGTTTGTATCATAATGTATGGTTAGTTATTAACTTGCGTCTATGGAGTCCATTCGGAAGAAATCCGTGGTATGATGGAGAGGTGCCATTTTTTCTGCGGCAAGGGACGAGAGGTTGCCCTGTGAAGCGTGTGCTGTATTTTTGGAAGCTTAGCGACCTTTCCTGTCGTTTATGACTTGTTATTTTGTGATACAACGTTTTTCCTGCAAAATGTTTGATGTTGACGCTATTTAAGAGGAGAAAGCTTCTATTAATCTGCCAATATAAAGGAATTTTACCCTATATTTTTATTACAAACATTATTGATACGTTTTAAATATGATGTGATGTATTAATGTGTTATATCAATTTGTGATTATGATTGCACATAAAACCATACAACTATTACTTGATCATTCAATTGATTATTATAGACAACACACAAGTTAAAAACAAAGACCTAAACTGTACTATCAACCCTCAACCGCGTATGCTCTGCCAAAACGCAACAGCCTATCAACAAGTATTCGACCACAGCTAAAAAATAGTCAGTATGAAAAGTAAACACTAATAAAAACTTTTCCATCACATTAGGGCGTTGTCTACAGTAACAATTTATGTAGTGTCTGTTCATGTATCGATTGTAACGTGATCATTAGGGCGCGTCGGGCTGTACACAACCTTGTTTATACACCACGACACGAATTGTGGTGTGTCGACCTCGCTTTGTAGACTTTTAAGTGGCTTTATGTACTGTTTGTTTGAACCAAAGGCTCGTTTTTACTTTTTTTCCGTGGAATATCAATAGGGTGTGAATTTGTACTTTCCGCGTGTTAATTTGTTGTACGCTGTTTAAGGGTAAATTTAGAAGTTTTGAGCGTTGTTTTGATTTAGTATTTATGATGGACGTACTTCAATATTAAGGATATTTATTACTATGAAGGATACTAAGTTACAAGAAGGATAATATTAAACATATCAAGGCAGGGGCAACATAGAAAATTCCATAATCGGAAAACCAAATGCAGATTAATGTAATGGTTACGCAAGAAGTATTGTATTGTTTACTCCTGTTTAAACCTTGAATAAAGGAGTGGCGATATTCACACCCCTTCTGATTGTATTCAGTTTAATGAACCTAAAAGAACAATATTTAAATGTTTTAATTATCATATTCTTTCACACAGATGCTTTAGATCTACGTTCTACTCACTATCAAAATAATATCTAAATTCATAACACTATTGTTTAGGTATTATAAGAAAGGCGCTTAGACATCTTTAAGTTAAGTGAACGTTTCGAAAACAAAAACATCAAAATAATTTGTATAATACTGATCTATGCATTACGAAAGTTTTCGCTATACATCATATTTTTAAGCAAAATGGATCGACTTGGATGAATTAATTTAAACTTTGGAGACTGCATAAGCCTGGGTGAAGTTTTTGTGCCACTAAATTATTCATGAAACATGCTCGTAGTATCGACTGCGATTTTCCAACTCTTTTTAATGTTTTTTTTTATTTAAGTATATTATCTTATCATGAATATCTGATTGCATTTGTGAGAGATGTATCATTGGGCTAATGAGATTCTTCCTTTCATTGCGAAGCGCACGTTATACACTGCATTTCATGATAATAAATTTTAAAGCAATACTTCAACTGAAGCTGTCTTACAAAGCATCCTCACCCTCAGTCAGTGAGCAAAATTATAGAAAACGTTAGCGAAAAGTAATGAAAATCGTCTTCAGTTCCCCAATTTGCATACAAGAGAACCCCACAACACGCTCGTTATATTATATTTTTATGTTTTAAACCCTCATTCTTTATAATAAGCTATTTATTTATTACAAGCAACTAGACATGTATTTTCTCTTGAAAAACTAACAAAGGATTCTTCTTCCATAATTTTCTTTTACACGTTTTTACGGAACACAAATGACATTGCATTCTATCCAACAATTAGTCAATTTAAAACCGAGGGGCGAGATTAAATGGCACAAATTAAACCGTTTAAATAACGCTTTACCGTCCATTTTGGATTCCGAACTGTCACTTTTGGCGCGCATTTTGACGACCAATTAACGTTCCGAATTTGAAAGTGTTTGTGTGGAATGTTTTAATTGAAACAGTGAACAAATGAACGAGTGAACAAGTTGGTAACGACAATTTGCTATAGAGGCGGGATGCAATTTGCTACGGCGACCGTTTTCTGCTTAGTCACCCATCAACTTGTATACAGAGTGTCACGAACACGTGTTTGACGATATATCTGCTCAATTTTTCTGAAGCTCGTTAGAGGCAAGTACCTACTATTTTATTTGGCAGGTAGGAATTTTCCTCTTTATCAATATTTTACTGGTGAACACGAACAATGTTTTACACTAAAGCTCAGTTACACGAGCCAAACAGAACAACTACTAAATACAATTAGAGAACATACCGACCTTATGCGTTACAAACCTCTATGAATCATCCAAAAAATCCTTAATTAAAACATCACTTTTTTGGTATTAAGGTAATATATTCCGACAACACGACAAAGCAAAAGGTGCTTACTGTGACTACATTTAAAGCATCTAATAACATTTTTTACTATACAGGACATCTTTATTACTTTCCAACCCTCTTAGAATGCCGGATTAAATATACATCTCTTTCGCACCTGAGAGTTTTATAATGGGAGAGAGAGGGACAGTTGTATTAGGCTTATAGAATACAAAAGGCAAATTGGTTTCGCTAGGCACCCCTCAGTCGCACCCCAGCTTTGCATGACACGTGGCCTGTATAGAGGGTGATTTTAAAAGAGGGTGTGTGCACTTAAGCTCTGTTTTGTACAGTTCGGTAGCTTTAATTCTTTTTATCATATTTATTTTAGGAATAATATACATCGATCTATGTACGTATACAATTATACGACGGAAAACATCAGCGTTTTCCTGATTTATCCGACTTTTGATTTTCGACGGTATTTAATTAACCGTTGATTAATTCGACCGTTTTGCTTAAGTAACATTTTTACACAAGCCAAGCATGTTTTTTCTTAATTTTTTGAGCAAATGTAGTAGTAACTTGATTAAAGGTATAACTTGTAAAATGGACGCAGACAAATTTCAATTATACCTCTATACATAAGAGGATCTGTGTGTGACGTCATCCCTTATGTATAATCATTGTATTTAATCAAAGGGCGGTCACGTGCCGGGCTTGGGATCAGAGAGGGTAGTTTACTGCCTCTCATTGTGTTACCAACTGTTGGGTATAGAAACTTTTGCGATACGAATCTTGTATGATTGGTGTTGTAATTGATTTGGAGTTTAAATTATGTACACAGTTCGAAGGGTTATGAAAATTTGTTTACAACACGATGTGTTACAAAATATTTCCTGGTTCTAACTTTACAAGAATTTCCTACATACATATTAAAATAATTATTTAATTTAAAATTCAATTTCTAATTCGTAGCACCCTGTGAACACGTTGATGTTCTAGTAGAAATGTTGCAAGTCGTAGGTTTAATTGAGTGCAATTGTTTTAAATCATCTTTCGCTGTCCAGTTAACTGTTACAGAGATGGGTAAGGATTCATTAAGGAAATAATCTTAGACAAAGCAGATCACAACCAGAAATCTACTAACTGTACTCAAGAGACATTTAATGATAACTGAAACTATACTACTACATTACGGTACTTAATGCCACTGTACAATGTAACACCCACTTTTCACTATTCATGTTATGAGTCCCATGTAATAGGGGTTGAGCCTATTGCCATATACCGCGTACAATTCCAGACACCGTGATACTATTGAATTTTTTTCTTAAAACATCCAGGATCATTTTGCCCAACCCAGGAACCTGAGACCTCTTGCCCAGCAGTCGCACTTGCAACCACTCGGCCAACGAGGCAGTCAGCATTTGGAGTTTTATAGAAACTCCAAGGGAACACAAAATAATAATTGTTTTCATATGTGATGACAGTTAGTATTTTCAGTATTAAAGATTGTAAACAACAGCTCCATTACGAAAGAGATTCTCTTTTAAACAATGAATGGCTTCATCCAAAAATGGCGACAGATCATCGTCACGGAGTTACCTTTTTCTATTCACCCTGAATGGGATTTGATATAAGCTCCATAGCCGTAAATAAAATACCTTCAAAGCGAGAATAGAGGATGAAATAGATTCCGCTCGAGCGATATCGAAAGGGACATTAATTTTCTGCCTACTTAAATTGCTACGGTGGTGTTAAGATAGAAGATTGCAGCGATTTATGCAACACAGAAAATGTTAGTGATTTTAAGACAAACAGAAGAACATTTGGCATGAACACAATGGGTCTAGAAGTTTGGAATTGATCTGAAAGATATGAAACTTCTCCAGTAGTGGGAAAATGTCGTTAAAACAAGTTTCGTTATGTAATTCCAGTGTTAATATTAGTTCTATATTCTCACCATTTAACGGACTGACTTGTTTAGGTACATATTACATCATAATGTTCGTTTTTATCCAGTCTTCATGTCTTATAACAGGTTGTCTTATTCAGATGACACCAGTTTCCTTTATCACCGACTATAATACTAGTCCCGTCTGACTGCCCAACTGACAAAACAGCTGTATGTGTGTATGTACCTTATACTCTTTCGTTCCGTTCGTTGCTATTCATTCAATTTTACAATCACAATTGACTGCGCAAATTAAAGTAAAAAACTGTTTAAAAACGTAGAAATGGTATTTTTTCTTAAGAATACCAATTCAATATAATAAAAATAGTTTTGGTAGTTGTCGCTTTTGACTTGCACCAACGGTTACTAAGGGACTCCGTTTTCCGCCACCTGTCATCGCCGAGTCCCTGCCATAGAGATTTGCAAGAACCTTTTATGCTTAACTTGTCTTTAACATATAGATTTTTACAGATATCCCAATAAATACAGATTAATTCCGTTCCCGTCTAACTTGAGTGACGAAAAATTATCGTTTCTGATTTGAATAATTGCGTTATGGAAGGTAGATGATATTTTGTAGATGAATTTGTATATATTCTACTTTTACTCGTGTCCGAAGTTGTGGGGTTTTTAATGTGCGGAAGATATAAGTACCTATACTTTTAATTACGATGCCAATCTAATAAGGTCCTAATTACTACATTGTGACAGTTTCCAGGGAAATTTCGAGTAATAAGGAAATGTTTAATAGAAATAGAAATAGAAATAGAAATTTATTCGCAGGAACATGTGATACAATGGATCTTAGTCTAATTTTCAACAGTACAGTGTATTCCACCTTTTCCAGGCATGCAAATGTTGGTTTATAGTAGGCACTTTATATAATATAGAATATAAATCCAATTTCATTGATTAATTATTACGTAATGTCAAAATAATGATTCCAAAATGTCAAATTAATTTTTTAAATACATGTCAAGGCAAAATACATTATGTCAAATACATTATGTCTGTAAAATTACATGTCCTAATATTAAAATCTATTTCGTTCTACAATTCCATAGTCAATGAAGTCTTTAATACTGTAAAAACATTTTTCAATTAGCCATGCTTTCAACTTAATTCTAAATTGACGCAAAGGTAGTTCTCTAATAGATCGAGGAATTTTATTATATACTCTAATTGCCATTATTGCACAATTCTTGCCATAAAGAGTACTGCGACAATTATCCATTTTTAGTTTGGATGCATCTCGTTGTAAATGCTTACTATCTTCATTCACTCTATTAAACAAGTTATAATTTCTTACGAACATACCAATCTCAAAAATATACAGAGATGCCAAAGTCATAACGCTCAGCTTTATGAAAAGCGGTTTGCATGTCTCTAATGGTCCTACTCCACATATAGCCCTAATGCATTTTTTCTGAACTATGAATGCTTTGTCTACATCACATGAATTGCCCCACAACAACAGGCCATACCTCAACACAGAGTTCACATAACCGTGATACGCCAATAGCGCTGAGCTTTCATTTGTCGTTTTGCGTAGTTGCCTAAGTGCATAAACAAATTTATTTAATTTCTTGCAGACATTTTCTACGTGTAGTTTCCAATTACAGCTTTCGTCTAGTATAATACCCAAGAATTTAATATTGTTATCTTTAGAGACCGATTGACCTGAATAACTGATATTTAGCCTGGGTGGTTTACGCTTATAATTAGCAAACTGAACATATTTAGTTTTGGAGACATTAATTTCCAAATCATTGTCCTGAAGCCAGTGTATAATGGCCTCCAAAGTCTCATTTATTTCCTGCTCGTAAGGTTTTACTTTTACTTTTCCTGTGTCGGACACCACAACAGATATATCATCAGCAAAGAGGACACATTTTTTATCGGTAATATTAGGCAAGTCATTAATATACAAAAGGAATAAAAGCGGTCCGAGGACGCTTCCCTGTGGTACGCCTGTTCCATTCATTTTAATCGAGGATTTGTGAGATACTGAGACTAATTTTTCGTTAACTCGAGAAATCTCTACGTACTGCGTTCTATTGGTTAAGTAACTACGCAACCAATCTTGAGCCGGTCCGCGGATACCATACCGATCACATTTATCCAGCAGTTTACTGTGATTGACTAGATCAAATGCTTTGCTCATGTCTAGAAAGAGTACGGTTACAGGTAATTTCTTGTCTATAGTTTGAGTGATAGAGCTTATCAGTGAGTATGCAGCGAGTGTGGTAGATTTACCAGCTTGAAATCCATTTTGTTCTTTTTTTATAACATCAAATTTATTAAGAAATTCCGTGAGTCGTCGATGCATTATTTTTTCATAGATTTTTGAAAAAATCGGTATCAAAGTTATTGGTCTATAATTAGTTAAATGCGAATGTGATTCTTTTTTATAAAGGGGTTTTACTATTGATATTTTTAAATTATCGGGAAAGACACCTTCTGACAGTGAGATATTAATAAGGTAAGACAAAACAGAGGATATTTCATTAATACACGACTTCAGCACCACTGTAGAAACCTCATCGTAGCCAACTGACTTTTTATTTTTAAGGAATTGTATAATTGTTGCTACTTCGCGAGAAGAACACGGTCTGAGAAATATACTTGAGTTAATTCTATCCAAAGTTGTGTTAAGATGATCTTTAGTGCTTCTACTGGCATTCATATCCTTATTTTTTGACAAATCAATAAAAAAATCGTTAAATGCATTTGCTATTTGAGATCGTCTGTCCACAATCTGTCCATTCTGTATTATTCTATTTATCTGCGTATGTGTTCGTAGTGAATCAGCTTTATTTTGAATAATATTCCACGTTGCTTTATTTTTATTTTTAGCCTTACAAATATAATTAGAGTTCGCATTTCTTTTCGATAACGTAACACAGTTTTTCAATATATTATTGTATTTTGTATATTTATTTCTGAGACTATCACAACCAGTTTTTAAATTACATAACAAATTCAACCGTCTCTTATAAACACTAGACGTTCTTATGCCTTTTGTGATCCATTTAGGTGTACCAGTATTTGCATATATTTTTACTTTGCGAACAGGAAAACACAGATTATAAAATAATAAAAAAACTTCATGAAAACTGCTAAAGGCCTCATTTGCACTTTCAATATTGTAAATATCTGACCATGATAAGCTTTGTAATGCACTTTTAAACTTCACTATATTTCCATTGGCGTAATCCCTAACATAACTGTACCAATATTTAAAATAGGGTTTTCTGTCAAGTATAGGGAACGTTAAAGTTTGGCCCGTGTTATGATCCGAGAGACAAAGTTCATGTGTTCTACCCACGGCTTCCTCCATGTTACTGAAAATATGGTCAATACATGAAGATTTTCGGGTGGGTGAGTTTATGTGTAGGGTAAAGTTGTAGTTGAGTAATATTTCTTTCAACTTTACGGAGTCCACGGTGTTTTTTAAAGTGTCTATATTTATATCTCCCGCCAGTATAACACGTTTTCTTCTTTGTGTTGATAGTCTATGCAATAGTAACTCTAATCTTCTAAAAAATAACGAACGTTTGAGAAGATGATTTGAATAATTAAGTATCGTTTTGACTGTTTAAAGTTTGCGTACAATAAAAACCACTTATTCAGCCAATAAATAGTTGCTAGCATTTTGACGAACCAAAATTGAATTTTAAAAGTATTCCAACACAAGTCAATACGGGCTTTGGTATTTACAACTTCAAAAATGAGGTTCCTAACTTTACCCTTAATCCGTTCGAAGCAATATTGAAAGAATTCCACCAAGTTCATAAACATTAAGCAATCTATTTAATTTAAATTTAATTGATGGTTAATTAAAACTTGGGACACTTGACCTAAAATATTTTTATGAATAATGGCCCTTAAAACCGATTTTTTTTAATTATTTAAGTTTGGAATACGGCGAAATAAACTCTTTATAGCCTATCTATAAAATTAGAATTTTACTCAGAGGGTTCCATAGACTCATTGGTACGTTTTTTAAAGTAGCTTTTTACAACCCGTAGGGAGGTTTTACCAAAACTCAACCTCATTATTATGGGTCTCACACTTTCGTGTTATGGGATCCGAAAAATCCGTCGATTCGTATCTTTTTTAATTGAATAAGTCTCCGTTGGGACTGCATGACGCTGTAGCTACTTCAACTTTTTTAAATCTCGTATAATATTGACGCAAGATGATGTCAAGATTTCTTATTAAAACTGTTCGAAAATAAATTACATACGGTTTCGTTTTGGAGATTAACTCTCTTCAATTCTTTGTTCGGTTTACTCAGTTACTTACCTGAAAAAAGAAAATCAATTGTTAAAATGGAAAGGTCAAATACAGGATAGCGTAAAACATGTAACATTGGTATTGGCTAAATGAGATATTTGATAAAATATCCTCGAGATAATTCTCCCATTAAAAATACATTACAACAACTTTGCTTGGAATAAGTATCGACTAAAGTGCAGTTTGAAACAGCTTATGTAATGTACCTAGTTAGTAAAACTTAAAGCAAGAATCAATAAAGCGACGCAAAAGACAAATAGAAAATTAATAAAACATTCCTCGGAGGCGGGAATTATTTGCGGAAAAATTAATTACTTTCTGAAGAATTCCTATTACGAAGTCGACCTTAGATATGAGTTTTCCATTCGAGTTTCTCAAGTACTTATAGATACCGCGAAGATATGGTGATATCGCCAAGTCGTCGTTATAGTTTTTTGTCGATTTATTTCATTGAATATTGCTAATAAACTCAGTAGAAAATTTCTAATAGAAATACTCTATTTTCATGACTTCATTCAAATTCCATGGTCAAAGTAAAATAACTAACAATAAAATAAAAACGGAAAAGCGCAAACGAACCGATGGTAACAATGCAAAATTAAGAAAACCTTCGGAGAAACTAATCTAGGATTGAAACTGCTACTTCGATAATAGTTTTTTACTTCACTGGAGTTTTTGAAATTGGCATAAAAGCTGCGCAAATCTCTGGCCCCACTCCAAACAGTTTTTCTTTTGCAGTTAAAAGAAAAGGTAAAAACTAGTGAACGGTGGAAATTCTATTGCCTTGGGCATAAATGGGGTCTTTTGAGCGCTTTGTGCCGAAACCCGTTGAATAATAGCACCTATCGAAATAGGAACGTTTCGTACTTTACAAAGCTCATGAGGATCTCCAAATTCGATACGTATTGTTGCTTGTTTATTGTTTGATTATGTTGATGGTGGAAGTATTGGAGGAATTATATGTTGTATAAACATTAATTGAATAGATATTGATAAAAGTTAAAGATAAATAAGTTTTAGAGTTATTGTACAAAACCATTCAATAGATGCTTCAGACAAAATTGATGAAGATTAGTTCCTAACCAAACTAGATATCAAACACCAAATCGAATTAAATTAATTTCTCGATATCTAAACAACCAACGGCATACTTCCTATCCGTCCCAGCAACTAATTACCAAAGGTTGAACCTATTTAATGTTTACGACAAAGGCTCTAATTCTATGTCTACATCGTGCGACCTTATGGCCATATTAAACAGTCAGCCTTGACCTTCCCAACCAATATTTGAGCAAGTAACTTGAAAGCTTGCAAACAAACGAAACGCGATTCCAAATAAACCCAAATTGTACAACGAAAAACGATATTGACGGTTTAGGGGTTTTTCGTAAGCAGAATTACGATCCCTTTGTTTGGGGGGCTCGGGGACGGGGAGGAAAGGGATGAAACTCAATACGACACCCCGATAAATAGTGTGACTTGAAGTAAGATTTTTTCCGGAACAAAATGGGTAAGCCGACTATAATGAGGTAGATATGTGGCGGGTTGAACGTAACACAACGCCTTTGTATTTGCATAATACAATAACGTGTCTGGTGTATTACATTTGCTCGCATTGCGATTTTCTTGTGACGTGACTGTTTAACGCAATCTTCATAAATATTTCACACACATGGAATTTGTTACATTCACTGATTTTGTGGATATTCCTCAAGGAAAGTCAAAACGTTTAACTTCCCCGTCAAGAGTAATAATAAAAATATTATCTGAAGCTTCGCAAAACATAACAAACTGGAGAGAAAACATAAAAGGTGAAGTTTACGTTATAAGTAAGCCGAGTTCATAATATTAAAACATCTCATTTGCAACAGAGATGAGAAGTCGGCATCGTTAGACCGACGTAATATTTCATGAAGTCCCACAAAGGCTGCACGACAGGAAACGGAATGGACTGCAGCGACAAATTGTACCGTCTACTTGGAAAATATAGAAGTACAAATATTTATTTAGTGAAGTATCAGACGTCCGCAGAATTAAATCAAAGAAGTCCGACGCTTTGAAAGACGAAAAAATAATACGATGCATTGCTTTACGCCGTCATATTTTGACTTACTTAGCTTTTGAAAAGCAAAGAAGGTAGCGAATGTTGTATCAGAAGCAAATTAGAATATAACCACAAAAAAGAATTCAAATAATAAACGGAAATAAAGATACAATCCGCCATTTTGTTTAGAATTGAACAAACTAAATGGTAGAACAATGACCGCGCAGCAATTCTATGCTATCGGAATCAGTGCAGGCGTTCATAAAGTGCAATGGTCTAAAAATCGAGAGAAGCTGTGAAATTTTAACCCCTCAAAAGGATGCAGAGTAAATTGTATCTACGCGACACAAATGGACTTGTTGCTCGACCGTAGTACAAATATTGTTAGCTTTTTGTAAAGACACACGTTGTTTCTCTTTTTTGTGTTAGAGATCAAAATTGTACAAGTTGCCGTCGCACACAACTATGCGAATGGTTAGGTAAAGGTAAAATAAACTGGATGTTAATTCAATTATTGTTAGGAAAACAAAATTATCTAGAATATTCTGACTTTAAACCTTACCTACAATACATAGAGTTCTGAATACCTTGATTAAAACTTCATATCACAAAGTTCATGCGGTCATGTACCACCAAAAGCTAGTCACCAACAGACAATGTCACTTAATGGCCTCGAGTCCAACCAGTCACTATTATCTAAAACGTCACAACGATTTTAGCCAAATAAGGCGTGGCTCACCCAAACAACTGTCGCTGGGGGCCAGTGTACACCACTTGTTGCCATAAAAACCTATTTATAACTCGGCCTATTTGCTAGTGTGTACTCCGACTTAAATATAGAACTTTATTTGTAGAATGTACTTAAATCTCGTTGCAATTGAGGTCAATTAAAATAATGTTACTTTTAGCCTGTAATAACTAATGTCGGGTACTACGTGTGTGGTAGCTGCCAAGAGTCGAAGATGAATTCATTTTTAATAGCTCATAGTTTAAGTGGCATGTGTTAATTTTATAGAGAAATGTGTTACACCATGTGTGCACGTTTACCACTATTTTATGATAGTAATACATTTATTTTTCATTGCAGGGATAGACATGTTTGTAGTCCCTTAATCCCAAACATCATGCTGAGATATTAGGAATAACGAAATCAAATAATCCAATCGAAAATCCATTATATAATTTGGCTGTACAAAAATATGAATACAAATCAAATTGGTTTTTCTCAGCATGTAGTAAGTACTCACATTCAATAATTCAACTTGCAGATAATGGATTTATATATAAAACATATATGAAGCTTAATATTTTCAAGTAAAACAGAATAAAAATGCTTTTCGTGCGCGATAAGCGGACCGTGCGAATCGCTTTACTGGGGCGCGTATTACACTACGTGATTCTGAATAAAGCCGTTCCGATATCTCGATATGCGAACGAGTACAAATTAAAATCGATGCTAAGCGGCGCCAAATGGTGTAGAAAACGGCCCAACTTGATAATGTATAGCTAGGGTTGAGGTTTCAGCAGTTTCCTCATATTATTCCGAGAAGGTGTAATATAATATTATTCATATTATTCCTGTAGGATGTTTTTCTCACAAATTTTTGTGGTTTATTTTTTACAAATATCATCATCATCAATCGATTTTCTTCGATGATATTTCCAGGAAGATTTAATAAAAAATATTTGATGACTTATTTTGAAAAGTGGCAACCTTATAGTGTATGTGTTAGAAACTCAGCGCACCGCTCCAGTTATCACCAAATCTAATGTCGATTGAAAAACTTATATCGAGCGTAACTTTAAAATATCGTTTTGCGAATTTGAAACTAAGTTCAGTTGAATTATTCGCGTTAATTCAACCATGAAATATCGATAAGATATGTTACTGAACTTGGATATAATCGGTTCGAGAAATCACTTAGTGTGAATTGGGGTCTTAATACGAAATCTTTCTTTTTTCATAATTAACTCGTCGAGTACCGGTTTTGCAGACACAATTATAGAACAATAGGTTGCGGTCACCGGTGACCGCTTGGTATTTGACAGTGGGTCTAGACCATTCTTTATAAAAATGGTTTATCCACGCCCTCTATTCTGTTTGTGTGTGTTGCAAAATATTCGTAAATCATTTATTATAGGTACGTACTTAAGTTTAAGAAATAAAGACGTCTTTTGTTCGGCGTTTTAAGCTTTTTTCAATGCCCTAAAGTAAAAGAAAAACTACTTCATAATTATTTTTAAACAAACATGTTTTAAATAAAAATAAACGAAATTCACAAAGTTCTAAACAAAAAATGTCACTACAAAGTTTCTGATTAACACAGCAGGATTTATTAAAGAACTTTAACTGTGTAACATTTCAATGTTACATTCATTTAATTTACATATAAACGTAAGTTAAACGACTTAATTTGTTCAACAAATATAAATGTCATGTTCAAGTCAAGTGCTAAGAATGCCATGTATATTAAAATGTGAATAAAACTTATATAATAATTCATTTGAATAGCTGCAACGGTGTAAATGAATGCAATGCAGTAATGTACGTCAAAGAGTTTTGTATTATATTGTTTATTAATGCATATTTTTTTGACTGCGTCGCTGTCCGAGTGGCCACAAGTGCGACTGGCGGTCAAGGGGTCTCGGGTTTGATTCCCGAGTCGGGCAAAGTATTTTACTGGCAAAGGGTTTTATAAAAAGACAAGACCTACACTGTAAAAATGTTTGCTGACAGCAAACTCCAAAATAGCGTTACATTTTTACATATTTGACGGGCCGACGTTTGACCACTATCTCGCCTAATAGACTAGCCACAGATATGGTTCTAGAAGTATCTATGTTCTGTAATAAATAACATGGTTGTGATTACAAAATTTAGTTAGATAATCTCCTTCCATAATGATGGGGATTAGGTCTTCTATTTGCATACAAGTCAATATAATGCCACGTCTTTTTATGTTTCGGAGTTACTTTAATATTCTAAGGGTTAATGCAAACCTCTAGTATGTAATGTTATTAACGTTTATAGTCCCATAAAATATACCAGATAACATAGACTTAGAGAACAGACCCGTTACAAACTCTAAAAAAACACTTAAATACTCGACGGTACCAACCACATAACTTTTTTCTTTCCTGTGAAACTTTAAAAAAGTAATTAATGAACTCCGTTAACGTTGCTTATAAGAACTAATGTAACTTGAACCTTGGTGTTGAAAATAGGGAACTAAATGTAATATTGTATATGTTTGTTTTAGTGACAACTAGCGCCATTGTTGGGGTTCAACTTAGGGTGGTGGGAAAGGGAAGTCGCGTCGTCCATTTACGGGGCATGATTTAAATACACGGCGCCATGTTTTATCTGGCATCTGCGACGTGACGGAACAACTAAGCATGCTCGTTTTGACGTTAATCGTGAGTCGGGGTGCGTACCTAGTACCAACGAATTAAAAAAAAACATTTTGACAACATGCTTAGTTATGATATGACGTAATAGGAAACATGCTTTTTTTCTGCCGGTGCGTGTGGAACTCGATAGTGTTTATTAATGCCTTTTTGCGACTTCGTTCGCTTTTGATTCATTGACATTTATTTTATTTTATTTTGAGTGGGTAAGATCGTCCAATGTCTGGAATTTAATAAAGTTTTAGTACCTATGTGTAACTAAAAAATCTATTATAAAAAGCGCAATCTGTAGGTAAAGTCAGTGTAGCCACCCCTTAAGGGGATATTACGGTCGATTTAATAGCGTTTATTGTTAACGTTGTTACATAAATTGTATCAAAATTTTGACTCCATCTTAGTAACAAATTATAAATCGCAGTATTATGTTAATGGAAAAGGTTTTTTTCAGGGCTTTGAACTACGACGTCGAATGTCAAGGACCCGCTAAGTTAAACTGTAAGTGTATTCTAGTTTTTGGCTCTAGAGGTCTCGGCCTCGATACCAGGGTCGGCAAAGTATTATTGGGTTTTTAAAAATTCCAGTAGTATGTGCCCGGTATATGGCAATAGGCTCACCCCCTACTACATGGGACTCATAACATAAATAGTGAAAAGTGGGTGTTACATTGCACAGTGGCATTAAGTGCCGTAAAGTGCACCTCTGCCTACCCCTTTGGGGATAAAAGGCGTGATGTTATGTTATGTTTATGGCTCTAAGATACTGATTTATTTTCTTATGTCTGCGTAAACTCAAGACGTTCATTTTCTATTAATACCAAAGAATGATTTTCATATCTCCGAAGTTGTTTTCTTTTTATTGTACACTCGGGATTATTAGTCAGACAATGTATGTTTTGAGCAAAGATTTTTCTTTGAAATAGTATGAGAGGTGGATCTTTTATTTTTAACTAAAGATATGTAGCTAAGTTGGAATTAAAGACAAAATAACTTCAGCTACCATTCGCGTGTTATATTAAAATGAATCACTATCTTTTTGCTACCTAATTAATAAGAAATAAGAACGAATTATACTACTTAAAACAACAAAACTATGACGTCACAGTTGTATTTAAATAAATAGTATAAAAAATTCTTGTTTGTTGACATTTAAAAAAATAATTTGACAACCTGAAAACAACCTTATTATCACTATACAGATACAAACTAATTGTGTGACACGCTAAAACACAACATCGTAAACAAAAGACGACCTCCATTTTTAAAAATAAAGGAAAAGAAAAGTGTAACGATTTTTTTTTCAAACGATATTATCACATCTTGTCATGGTAACAGTCCATTAATCCAACAAGGGTTTCGAGTAAATTAAAAACGTTTTGGGTTGCCAACGGTCTTAGTTTAGCCGCGTCCGGCCGCAAAAAGTAGTACGTATTATGATTAAGTTTTATTTAGATAAAAGTTCTTGTTTTGTGTTGAAAATATTCAACATTATTTACCATTATTTATTTCCTGTACACGATACAAAATAGATAAATACTTCAAAAGTAGACAAGTCATAAAAAACTCGATTATAACATTTCATTAAAAAAATATTAAGGAGGGGGGCTACCAGTAGGTACCCAATTAAAATCAGAACAAAGGGGCGGCCTTGCACTGACGATACTGAGCACGAATTTACGAAAATTCATCTACATTTAGATTAGAATTACTTTCGTGATAGAACGGGAGTCGGATGTTCGGCAAAATTTTTCGTTACTTAAGTATTTACTTTATTGTGTTTACGAGGGCCATGATATTATCGCGCAAATGGGAAACCGACATCAGAATTCACACTTACTTATAAAAAGAATACAACAATAAAATCTACTTGAGGTACTTTATAAAAGAATTGTATACAAATAATCTAATAAAACCTTTTAATAATATTCCAAAAAACAAATAGCTTGACATCATCAAAAGAAAATCTTGTAATTACAACGCAAAGGTAGCAATGAAAAGCTAATATTACGCTTCAGAGTAAATGAACATTTTAAGCTGGAATAAAAACTAAACCACATTTACCATTTACAACTCCGGAGCTAATATCAAGGCTCAGTAAACATTCCATTTTGCTTACCCCTTCGTTCCGACGTGGGTTGTTCGTCAACTTAATTTTACAACTCCGGAACACGTAAGCGTGATATTGTTAAATTCTGTATTATTATTTATTGCTAAGTTGCCTTATGGGGTGCTAGATGTCGGCCGGGCCGGATCACGCTTTATTTCATAATGCGATCAACATTCCCGTCGTTCTTCATTTAAAATTGGCGCGTTTTTTTATTTTTTTAAAGCAATAATGAGATTTATTGCCAATCAATTTTTATTTATTTTGTACAATAAAATTCTATTCGCATTCATTCACACACGAGTTGGCAACTGAGATTAATTATGTAAATTGAAATCATATACCACTGGAATTACATAAGTAATCTAAAATTAAAACGTAATCAAATTATATTACTAATGTAAATTTTAAAAGCGAATTTGAATAAAACGTGATTATTGTAATGAGTTCAACGACTTCTTTACATATGCATATGTCAAAGGTATTTAAAACGATACGATGTCATACATAACCGATGACGAAACAATGGCTATCCCGCAAACTCTCATAGACGAAAACCATTAATTGACTTCACCCCAAAAAATGCAGGGTAACAATTGAAGGTGAAATACACACAAAAAGGTCATGAAATATGAACAAAGAAAACCGTTAGGGCGCCATATTGAGACAGGTCTAGTCCCAAGAAATAGTTAAATAGACACCTGATCGTGAGAAAGTAATAGAAAAGGGAATCTTAGGGGTCATACAAAAGGTGAATAGTAAATTCCCTGGCAAAGTCAACGGTTGGGCCAACCCTAGCCATGGATACGGGAACTTTTTACTCTATTGTCGTAAACCTAATTCTTGTGTGATACGTGATTTTTTTTGTTTGAAATCTCGTGAGAATCTTAGATTAACGGTCAAGACTTATTCGACTATTATTCAAATTAAGAATGCGTGTTCTATTTTTATATTTTTAAACTGTCAAACACCAAGCGGTCACCGGTGACCGCAACCTATTGTTCTATAATTGTGTCTACAAAACCGGTACTCGACGAGTTAAATGTGGCTATTATTGTATTTTATTTAAATTCGCGGTAATTTTGGTTACATTTGATTTGCAGATTTCGTATTGTTACAGGTGGTCGAATGTCCTTAGAATTATTCGAAGCCACGTAATTACAGCCGATTAACAAAAGAATTAATATTTTTTTGAGTAGAGCCTTAGATTCTTCCCGTGCCACTAAAACAGTACCTACACAATTACGTACATTCTGCCTACGTTCCATAAATAGCTTTGCTTATGAGAATTTTAAATACAAAATTAGTTGCGAGCTCCTCCACGTATTACTCTATAATTTGGTTAGTGTCTGCCGAGCCTGTTTCAGTTACATACTTCATATATTCAACTAAGTTTCACAAGTAATTGCTTTACGGGCCGTTGCCGACGCAAATACGTAGAAATTATATTAATCCGTCCGTCCGTTCGTATCGGAGGTCTAAGTTTAGTACAGACTAAATATGGTGCGGTGTTTGCTGCACGGGAAGTGAACTTTAGTAAAACTTAAGAAATTTACTGTATGTTTCGTTGCATGTTAAAGTTCTTTAGTAGGAATTAAGAAGGACACATTTATTTGGCTTTATAACTCAGTTCAAAAATGGGGTTTTTCATTTCGACCGTGTTTGTTTGTTTTTTTTTATTGAGCGGTGTCCGTAATCACACTAATATTATCTACAAATATGAAAGTTTCCTTGTTTGAATGTTCGGATGTTTGTCCGTCTTGGTATACAGGCAGGGTGGGATACTTTTTATCCCGATTAAATGCTCCCATGGGATAAAACAAGATTCATATTCTACGCGGACAAAGTCGTGGGCAAAAGCTAGTAGATAGATATTTTTCACACAAATTAATCATAAAACATTTTTTATAGACTGTGGGGCGATAAAATAATTAAGGGTTACATTCCAGTGGGGATTCGGAAATTAGATATTAAAGGAATCTGTTAATAAAATCATTTGTCTGTGTTAAAATTACTTAGAAACGAGTAAAAGACTCGATTCTAAGTAATTTTATTTCCACTGCCTCGTTGGCCGAGTGGTCGCAAGTGCGACTGCCGGACAAGGGGTCTCGGGTTCGATTCCCGGGTCGGGCAAAGTATTACTGGGTTTTTAAACAAAATCTCAGTAGTAGCACGGAGTCTGGAATTCTGCCCGGTATATGGCAATAGGCTCACCCCCTTTAACATGGGACTCATAACATAAATAGTGAAAAGTGGGTGTTACTTCTGTGTGCACCTCTGCCTACCCCTTCGGGGATAAAAAGGCGTTATATTATGTTAATTTTATTTCCAGTGGTCTTTCCCCTTAGGTACCCACTACATATAAATCTATGTCATAATATTCAAATTAATTTATGACTAAGAGGTATTCTCATACAAAATATGAAGAATTTCATCAAGGATAAATTCAAAAGCGATGCGTTAAAAACCTCTATAATTGACAAAATGCCACCCAAAGTAGGCGCTTAACGTGAATTTATTTACAGCGTGGCGCTTAAAATAAAGGCTATAGCGATATTTTGTGAACTATTCGACTATAATAAAGGCTATAGCGATATTTTGTGAACTATTCGACTATAATAAAGGCTATAGCGATATTTTGTGAACTATTCGACTAAAGAGGTAAACTTTAGCGAATTGAAATAATAACTCGTGTTATTTATTTGATTGTACATATTTTATTGACATGTCTCTATTTTATCGATATCTTATGGGCGTTTATTGTTTTTTTTTCCAAAACATTACAAATACCGTTTCGAATCTAGAACTTTCTAACTTCATGATAGCACAAGATTAAACCTTAGTGTTTTTTGGTTCTTATTTTAAATGGATAAATAATTATGCCATAAACATGTTTATGATTGTCTCTGAACCAACTTTTTTAAAACGTTGCCCCACGTTGATTTACACTAGGACAGATAAGTTCACATAACATCACGCCTTTTATCCCCGAAGGGGTAGGCAGAGGTGCACATTATACCACTGTACAATGTAACACCCACTTTTCACTATCTATGTTATGAGTCCCACGTAATAGGGGGTGAGCCTATTGCCATATACCGGGCACAATTCCAGACTCCGAGCTACTACTGAGAATATTTAAAAACCCAGTAATACTTTGCCCGACCCGGGAATCTAACCCGAGACCCCATGCCCGGCAGTCGCATTACGACCACTCGGCCAACGAGGCAGTCAGGCAGGCAGCAGATAAGTTCACATACACATTAAACCATGTTATCACGGATATTTACGAAAGATACAAGCAAAAACACATTTCGAGATGTTCATATAAATCCACAGGCTTCAAAGATAGCCTCCAACGCCATTACGATCACCACAGCCTCTTACGAAGCGAATGAACGTAATTAATTTGATTAATTCGAAAAGGCGTCTCTGAGGCATAGCAGAGATGAGTAATGGGAAAATTTATCTTTTTTCTCTCTACCATTATCTATGGGCTGTGGTGTCCTCCCTAAACTGACAAAAGATACTTGAAACATGGTGTTTTTAGAAATTATGATTTACTTGCGCATTTAATAAAAAATGTACGTGTAAATGATTTTGAATAAACGAATATTGCATCATCATCGTATTACACAGAAAAATCTGTCACAATCTCCATTGTAATTATAATCTATTAGAGAGTCAAAACTCATCCAAAACTGTTCAGAAGTTTTTGAGTAAACAAACAGCAGATATGGATTTTGTCATAGACTCCTAATTTTTCCACATGGGGCTTACGTAAATACCTAATACAGTTCATTTTTATTTATTTAGAAAAGCAATTATTTTATAAAATAAAATGTTCTTTCATCAATTTCACGTTTAAAACATTTTACTAACGAGTTTTCGCGGAAAAACATTAAATGAACTATGAAACGTAATGGAAACGTGTGGGTAACCTGAAAATGGACTGAAATATGCAATTGAATAATCTTTAGTATGGAAGCACGTCAATTGTAATAGAATAAAATTGTATTTTTTTAAAGCGTCCATACTACCATAGATGTAATAAATGAAATAATGTTTTTAATATTTCTGTAATCCCTTCGCTATGATTTTCTTCTGCGTCATGGGAGCATCTGGTGGGAATTTTTATATAACAAAAAAGGCATGTTTACCTATTTTACATTACCTACTGGTTTCAATTTAATAAGGTACATTGTTATTACCTGAAGAAGCAGCATTGTATGCCACAATAGATCTGGCCTAAAAGGTACTCAGGTAGTTACAAAGACTAAGATAATTTTGCAGGTATAAATGTAAACAGCCAAACAATTTATTAGGTAAAACGTGTTACATAGACGCAAATACAAGATGGGAAATAGTAAAAGCTTCTTGGAACTTAATCTTTGGTTTGTCATCGTGGGAATTATTGGTAACATATTACGTCCTCAATTTTTGTCTAAAAGAATTTATTTATTACGCAATATAATTATAATAAAATCCAATACAGTATTGACGCCTTATCGCTTTGAATATAAAGTAACAATTACACAAATCATTGCTATAATATCATTGTCAGGCGCTAGCTGCGCACGAGAACAGAATATGGCGTAGAGCGTATAACGTAATTAATGTTATTATAATTGTAACAATACACGTACATATAATTGCACAACTACTTGTGTTTTAGTGTATAATGAATGTTACGATGTTATTCACAGGGTCTCGACATAGAATCGTGTAAGCTGAGCAGTGAATAGAGTACTTTGAAAGAACTTTCTAGGCCGTTGTAACTTTTATGCAGGAGTTAAAAGAGTTACGTATAAAAAGCGGTTAAATAAGTGGGCAGTTTAAGGCGGGAAGCAACGCCACAGGGAGAAACGAGTTTCAGAATGTAAACAACAATTCTTTTGATAGATCGCGCATCAAAGAAAAGTCTTCTTTAAAAGAAAATAAACTTACTGGACATGTTGATTTTGTGAAAGAGTTTTGTATAACAGTGAATGCGTTCGGATTTGGTGTGAAGATTGTTTCGTTTCTCACATTACTGGTTACTTTCGTAAGTAATTTTGTGTTGTTAATTAAAATCTATAAATGGTTTTAAAGCTTAGATTGTACTCAATCTCAATCGCATTGTAGTTTTATATTTGGCTACGTGTGAAACTATACAGTTGTTCAGTAACAATGTGCAAATACAGAAACACACCTTTATTCCTGTCGATTGAACACAAAAATGAAAGAGTTCGCAACTAAATTAATGAAAGATACAACTGCGTTGAAATGTAACCTCTTTTTTCACAGAAGTACTTTTAGACTAACTGCACTAACCAGCTTTTAGCCAAATCCTAGTAAGTTTGGGAACTTAGTCGCCGAGGGACTATTTTTATTTTCGTTGCTTGTGGCAAAAGGAATGGACAACCATATTTATTCAGGATAAAAGTCATTCATTTCAACTAACTATTTGTCTGATTTATCAGTGGTTTATGAAACAGCCTCCGTCTGACTTTCATCTGAGTTTAATACTATTTAGAACTTCTGATTCTGTTAAAAATGAGAGCATAGTGATGAGGATAAGCGAGCGTTAATTTGTATTTATTGTTTCCTTTTGAAAATGGTTTAGTTTTAAATAAAAATTATGAATTACTCGCGTAAATATGCTGAGAAAAGCTCCCCTAATTATTAGTAGCTCACTTTTAACTCGTTAGTGATTTTGTGCAAAAAGTGTGTGTTTTCAAATACCCTGAACTTTCTTTTGAAAGATAACAAAGTTTTATTTGTTAACAATATCCATGTCTAGTTTAAATGAATGTTCAGTTTCTTTATTTACTTTGTCCAGTCTTAAACATATCAGTTTGTTTACCTGAAATCTAACAGCATAACTGACGTCATAAAATAGTTAGACAAACAGAGTAAAGAACCCTAATACAATGTAACGTTGACTTTTTACAATAAGTGTCGAAACGAGGGAGAGCCTATAGCAATTCTATTCTATATTAGTTACTGAGAAACTGCTTGTAATTTTTATTATTTATTTTTATCACAAAAGTACTGAAAAACGATGAAAGAAAACCTGAGGAAACCTGGGCTTAACTATAATGTGTAAGTTTGATATGTCCAATCCGCCTTGAGGAAATTTGGTGATTAATGCTCAAACCTTTACCATTTGCACAGAAGCGTGGTATCAGTGGGCACTTTAATGATGATGATGAACACAAATGTCAACCGAATTCGTCCAGAAATCGCTCTTCAAACGTCACAGTATCGCAGCCGATTCGCTTTGGATTTGCCATTCAGATTTCAGTTAGCTGTTCGGCCCGATTTGATTAATGGCTCTGGCAAATATCAGAACACAGTTCGTTATGAGAGACGGAAATCCGTACGAAGCAAGTTTGTGAGGAGACTATTTGATTTCTGACTTGTTTTCGAGTAAAACTGTTGTATGAACTATGAATTTCTACTTGATCCCGCTTTGTTGTTGTTTAGGCTTCTATTTTGCGAAACTGATGCTTTTATGGTTGAACTCGGTTCTGAACCAATTTCGAAAATAGAATCATTTTCTTTTTGCGTGGTCTTTTTTTATCATAGTTTTTTTTTCTTATGACTGGCATTTATGAATAAACAGCACAGATGATGATAGATAAAAAATAACGAATTTAATTTTGGTACATTCATACCTATTTTAAGTGTTGTTAAAAGCTGGTGGCGCCATTGTGGTTTTATCCAAAATTAATTGGTAACAGTAATAAATTGTTATTTCTAACTGTTATAATAAATTATTTATCAACAAAGTTTCGTAAACGGTGCACTAAACACTATTAGTTACCTTGTTAGGATTTAAGTAAGCACAGTTTGCCGTAAATTATTTTCATTAAATAATTCTAAACGGTCGTAATAACATTTCACGGGCCGGTAAACTTATTACACGGCTAAATTATCATGCCGAGCACTACAGGAACATAAATTCAATAAACAGATATTTTAATTGCTTCCTCCTTCACTAGAGCGAGGTCTAACACAATTTCGACTTGAAACCACTAAGTTTATCTGTATCTAATACAACTTAAAGTATTGTTATACCTGATTAAAACAACAACACAACAACATAAGACAATATAACACGATAAAATCAAGTTGGTTACGAAAGATAAACCAGTTGATTGGGCCATATATCTTTTCAATTTATACGGGTTATAAAAACGTCGCGTCGTTCAGAGTTCCGTGACGTTTATAGAAGACCACCAATTGAAACTTTGATGACGTCATCGGCCTTGATGCCGGTTATATACATACATACATAATATATTTTTATATTAATATTATGCGTAACGTGTTAAGGCGTGTATAACCGATTAATAGAACATGTGTGCGGGCAGCAGGTGTTATTATGTAATGTACACGTTCTGTTTTATTGATTATATCCGATGTAACGTATTATATTAGTCGCCTACGTTTATAAAATCTTAAATAATCCACCAAAACACTACACAAAAAATGTATCCCGAAAAAAAAATACCACGCGAATCCTACAAAGTATTCCTAAGAGCCGCACTGAACAAAAGTATTCACAAAAGTTTCAAAAACTCACCAAAGTAATCCAAATCCGTTCATTAAAGTCAGTCTTCTTCAATGAAACTAATATTAAATGATTAATTTAGAAACACACAACCGTTAACAGCTAAATTTTACAAACTAAGAACGCAAACTCACGTTCAGAAACACTAAACTAAAATACTTTTGGACACAATGACTAGAATTCAACCGTTAGCGGAGACACAACCGCTCGCGTCGACTGCCGAATCATAACTGAACTAAATGTGGGGGTCAAGTTTTCGAAAAAAAAAGTCGTGCTGCAGGCAAAGGCACCCATACGTTACGGACGAGATCATTACAACAAAAAGAACCCTAAATATTATCGTTCACAAAGAGAGTTCTCAAAGTTGCCAGTGCATTTATTTTTCTATTGTTTATTTAGTTATATACCTATCAGTTTTTAAACGTAACTTTTCTACCTCTATAACTGTAGTAAGGTCTAAAATAGTGTAACATACGTGTAGTAGGGTCTAAAATAGTGTAACATAAGTTTTGTAATGATAAATAAAATTGAAAATACCATGGCAATACAAGATGTTTATGTAAAAAGTATGAAGGTTTTAACAATTTTATTATCTACAAATAAGTCCATACATACCTTACTTACTTATTTTTTTTTTGTTTTGTGAATGATTTTTCAACAAGTTCTCAAGGCGATCAGGCTCCGTTCATTGTACTCGAGTTTATTACATGGCACATATTAAAAATTATATTATTAGAAAAAAAAGATAGAACTCGTTCCCGCGTAAACAATTTATGAATACCTCTTTCCATTTTTTACGTGGCAATTAAAGATTTATAGATATTTTTTACGTTTCACACTTTTTTTGGTTTTAATTGATAGGTATTGAGATTTTTAAGGACATATCGTTAGTTAATTTAGAACAACATGTTTTAAAAGGAGATATGATGTAAGAATTTTGGATTGAGTGATTTATTTATATACTTAGTTTAGAGGTAAATTCGTTTGACGATTTATCGAATTATTGCTCGATTTTTATAATACATTCGTATCAAAAGTTCATTTGATTGACTCTCAATTTACTTATATTGATTGATTTATCAAAATAAACATTGCGATAAAAATATAATCATAGCTAATATATATTTCCGAATCCAGTTCAACTTCTACCGAGGAAATTAGCAAGTCATAAATTATGTATGTAAATAAAATATGTCTTGATTCCCCTTTCTTACAATACGAGATGGCAAAAGTTACGACTTTTAGACACAACACTTCATCATGTTAACAAACAAATCCCTAACAAAAGCTTAATAACGAATCATTAATTCACAACCGACGCCGAAGCGCAGACTTAGTTAATAATAAAAAGTTTGACATTCACAGACTGTCGGATTCAAGTTTTGCAGCTGCCGTCCCTAAATGTGTACGCACGTATCTTGCATGTGTGCAAGGCACGCGCACGTATACATGTGTGTGTAATAATTCGTAGGGGTGCAACGATAATTTATCGATTTTTTTCTCACTCGGAACATAAATTGATTTTTTATCGAGTAACGAACTTTTTTTGTTTTTAAATTAGTAATTTTGGCAACAACGGCTGGTGTGTGAAATTATATAAGTTTATAAATAATTAAGGCGAGAGAGCAGGGGAATTAAATTTTATCGGCCTTTGTAACATTGTTCGTAATGTTATTGTTATTGTTCTAGCGTTTGTAAAAGGAACCTTTTCCATTTGTTGCTAAAGACGGTGGAGGAATTGACTGCTTATCTTTTCGGCTTACTTTATTCCATTATCAAGTAACTATAGGGTTCCCAGTAATACAAATCGTACTATCAATTTTGTTAATTGCTCATTGAGACTTTGTTTATTATTTGTTTATTTTTTATATAAATCGAAATTTCACAAACCAAATGAGAGATGTTAATTTAAACGTTTTTACAGGTATTTGAATTTCTACAGCGAATAAGTAAATACTCAAAAAAAAACTTTACAAAACAGTAAAACAGTAAACTTTACAAAATATTAAATTTAAATGTGTATATTTGTATGTTTTAACACACATTTGTACATATTGCACAAGACTAGTCCTTAAACATTTTTAGTTAACAAAGGAATTAAAAGAATAGATGAAATTACCTACATATATGGATGACTTTAGTTACGACTATACCCGATTCACTTGATGATAGAATGTACAACGTACTACTCACTCCTGTCTAACAGTTCAAGATCCATCCCTGATGTTATATCACAAAGAATCTTAAGAAACTTGGAGACAAGTTGTTTACTTCTTTTCCAAGAGAACACGACACTTGTAATTACTATTGTGGAACTTCCTTCGTCGCATCATTATTCCAACTTGAGTCACCGTTTGGTGGAAGCAAGATTGAGTCAAGTTTTTTGAAGAATGGATTAAAAGCGATGATTTTGTGTTACTAGATAGGAGATCTAGTTTACCTAATGACTAAGTAGGTCTAGGCATGGTACCCATGTGAAGAATAAATTGGCTGTGAACTACCTCTATGATGTTTAAGGTAAATTGAATTAATAAGATAGAATTATAATTTGTTACTAAATTGTATATTATACGCGGTAAGCTTTGTGGTGTTTCCAAGAAATTCTAGATTGAAGAATTCGAATTGATATTTTATCCTGGTAGAGAAAATATAGCGATAGTTTTTAATGATGCAACCCTACCGATCAACCGCTAACAAAATGCATACAAAGTAAGTAATAAGTACATCTGTACACCTAAGAAATACATCTTTACTTATTAACTCTACAACGAAATAAAAATCTTTAACGAGACATCCCATCTTGCACGAGAAACCAGATGACAGCTGGTAGATTGTACTTCTTATTTCGTACCCAAATAGACAAAGGAATCTGGTACATCGTCCTTTAAAAATACAACTAAACAATGTACAAGTTTCAATTAATTAGATGCGTCAGGACAAGTTATGCGAGTAACAAGTATTAGACACATTCATCTTTATTGGCTAGCGTTAAGGTTGTTTTTGATTAACGATAGACAAATTGCCAACAAAGTCGGCTACATATGCAAGTATCGTTCGTGGCATATAAAATTAACGCATTCATAGTATGTTGAGGCAGGCCGGATGCTAGTAAGTATAGGTACCGAAGGGTCAACAGACCGGTGACTGACCTCCGATGACAGACGCGTACTTGTGTAGGTATTGTTGATTGGTAAGGTTATTCGATTAGTGATTTCGCAACTAAGGGTCGACAAACGCGCTGCGATTTAATATATTTTAGTCGGTAGACGTCTGAGTCACCTGATCTAAAAAACCGGCGTATACCTGCATAAGAGGGTTCGCAGACTTGTCAACCTTGAGGACATTTTTATTTAACGGACGATCTCCACACACTACAACTACTTGGCAACAGAAAAGTCGACTAAGATCAAGTAAAGTTCAACTTCCTACTCGTATAAAAATAGAGAATCAACAATAGGGTGTTCAGTCAGTCAAGATCTCCGATATTTTTATCGATGTATTCAGCATGCTATCAGTACTACAACATCGATATAATCGCGACAAACCACCGATGCAGTCGCGTTATTGAATCGATAAAAACGCGACGGTATCGCGATCATATTGCCATTGTAGGGCGTTGCCATTGATACAAATACAATAGAGCAGCCATTTTGTCAATTGACCTTGTGCAATGCAGCTGCGGTTGTTGCGACTGTGTCGCGTTCTGTGCAAAAAGTCGCCATGTGTGCAACGTGCAGTGTAGAGTGCCAGACACAGATTACTCAAGCGACTCAATCGGGAATTCGCATCTTAATTCTGTAAGGTGAAATATGTAGATACACGTGTCGCAAGTGGTAATGTAAGTGACTATTTGAAACTAATGTCATATTATCTTGTTTGTGTTGTGAAACGAACTTGATTGCAGTCGTAATGTATACGTGTATAATATACCATTTCAATTATGAGCGAATGCTAGACGAAATGTAGGTACGTATGTTCATAACCAGATCACGGTCACTATTTTAATTGACTTAGTTAGGCCAAAATGGAAGTGTGTTCTCGACAAAAACCATAACTAAGTCGGACACAGCTGAGAAGCCTTGGCACTACACTCGAGTCAAGTCCAGACCACAATAACTTCCTGGAGAAAGATTTAGGATCTAAGTCTGACATTAGTAGTACATTTTACAAAGAACCTCCCAAACCGCTCCACCGTCGAGGGTGATATTGAACCCCCACTGGTGACTGGAAGGTCAACGATCGGGTAAACGACCTGACCAGATGACTCCAACAGTTTTTTTTAAGTCATATGATTCATACAGGCTATATAAATTATATTGAAAATGTTGATACAATGAATAAGCGCTCGTCGTTCTCAGGGTTGGCAAAAAATTCGGCTTAATTGGGGTAAGGTTAAAACGTCTAGATTCAAATGTGTTATTAACTCGTCGAGTACCGGTTTTGCAGACACAATTATAGAACAATAGGTTGCGGTCACCGGTGACCGCTTGGTATTTGACAGTTTAATAAAGGATGTGGATCGATCACGCGATAAAAGAAGGTTAAAACTAAAATATTACATGGTTGAGCAAAAAGTGTAGTTTAGCTAAGGTTATCTGGTTGAAGATTGTGTTACTACAACGATATTTGGATTATTAATACAGGAATTTCGATGTTGTGGTAGCCCTAATGTGGTGTTGCGGTGTCAAGTTCGCGAAGGCACCTAAGTTTTTTTACTCCAAAAGGATAAGGTTTGCCATTTGCATGCAGTTAGGTAGTCCTTATAATGATGATTGATAGGTTCTTGTACCTACTTAAAATACCAATCTTTTGTTCGAATTCGACGATTCATCTATAAAACCTGTTAAAATTGTAGGTTGCATACCTTATTGCAGCATTTAATGAATTGAATTAGGAACATAACAAGGAAAACTCCAGCTAGTTTTAAGAATAATAATATAGATATAGATTAGTAGCAGCGCTACAGCCGCCACGACGCGGGTCGCGGAATGCTGCTCATGAATATGAGCCTCTAGCATGGCTTGAAACTAGTCGAGTTCCTCGTCAAATAATTACGTGAGTAAGCCGAAAAACATAATAATTAATTAAGATAAAAGCCTTTAAGAGTTAGAGGGTCAATACCTAAGTGCGTTCAATTTTTGTCAGACCTTGACATTGATGATATTACATGAAGCTAGGGATGAGTGTCAGGGGTGAGTTTGGGGGCATATCGTATGAGAGTTAATAGGATCGTCGAATTAACAATAAGTACATACTCAGACGCTTAACCCTTCGAGGGTCGCAATGAGGATTATGTACATAATAATCTTGTTTGTTTTAAAATATCAGTTTATGTAAACATTGTAACTTTGAGCTTGGATAATCTTTTTAATGGTTATCTGGTTGTTTCTCAATCTACGAAGGATTTATTGAGTAGGTATCATAATTTTGTAATACATACTATATTTAAAAAAGCTAACATTAGACTAACAAGAAATGCTGACTTAGTTTAAATCTACAGAAACAAACTAAAACCGAAAATCGTAGAACAAAAAGGCAAACGAACTTGTAGCTTCAACCAAGCCACCAAGACGCAGTTTGTCTAAGTCTAGAAACGTTCTAGATTCAACCATCCATTTCTAGATTTCGGTCTAACCTACCTATAAGTATCTATGAGGGGGAAATTCGAAGATTTTCCAATGTTACAAGGAAATAGAGTCTGAGACGTAGCGTGGAGTACAGTCAGTTGCGGAAATTTGTACCGAAATTTCGGAAAATTAGATTGGTGAAAAATTATGCAGCGATATTTTTGTTGGTGGAAAGGAAATTGAGTATATAGAGAATTTAGCAGCATTATTTTCACACAGTACCTACACAGTATTAGCACAAGAATCTATAGTGAAATAAGTTTAGTTCTGTTGTTGATGATCAATACTTTTAGATTTATATAGTACCTAAATTAGTATCAAAGTCTTGTAAGACAATATTTGTGTCATTTTTGTATGTAGATATTTATATGGAAAATAATCATGTTTGAAAGGCGACAGAACTAAAAATAAGAGCGTAAAACACTTATATAGAAGTTAAAAACAAACATTTATTTTATTTGCTCAATTAAATCGTTGCTTGCTTCTTGCTCACACCAACTCACTCTACTAACTCTTGTCTGCATCACCCAAAGGCCAGACTGGGAGAAAATGCTTGCGGCATTAAGTCCACCTTCTGTACATTTTGTGCATGAAGCTTAACCCTTTGAGTACCGTCATTATAGACACAATTAAAGAACAATTAATAGGTGTGCGAACACCGGTGTCCTCGCGGTGTTTGGCAGTTTAAATAAATACATAAATAAAATTGCTACAAAAAATAATTCATCAACTTCTTCCTAGCAATAGTTACAATTATCTAGAAGTTAGCAGTTCTTACAGATGAAATCCTGCGTCATTTAACTATATTATACGAGTAATCCCGAGCTAAGTAGTTAGTAATAGTAGAGGTATTAGCAAGTGTCGAACAATGAATTACCAGGTTTAGTGATTAATCTTTTGGCATTATCTTTAGGTGGATGTAAATCTTGTTAATTGGCTTAGAAAGGTTCGATCCCATAATTAATCTCTAAATATGATATTAAGGTAACCACGCAGTTTTCGTCAGGTTATTTATTGTGTTTGGGGAGTTTAACTTGTTTTTTTCATCATCAGCCTATAAGTAGTTACTGCTGACCAAAGGCCTGTTCTCACACGGAGAAGGTTTGAGCACTAAACACCACGCTTGCTTAATGCGGGTTGTCGATTTCAAACTGATAATAATTAGACATTATAAGCCCAGGTTTCCTCAAGATGTTTTCCTTCACCGTTTGCCAGTGGTGTATAGATAATCTTAGAAAGTACATATATCTCGGAAAAGTCACATTGGTGCTGGCCAGTGATAGGTTTCGAGCCCGCATTCACATTTAAGACTTATTTTTATATAGGTATTCATTTTACGGTTTAATAGTTTGAGGTAAGCATTTAAGTATCGAATTTAACATTATTACTAAATAAATAATTATCGCATACAATAATAATGCTAAATATTTGTTTTAGTTCCATACTATGACAACGTGTTTAAATATTGGTATGATATTGTTAAAGTTACTATTTTCGTATAGAAGTCACAATTTTCGTTGCATTTTGTGTTTATTGTTAACTTTAGAAATACTAAATAGACGAATAATCTAATTGCATACGATTTAAACCAATATTTATATCATTTCCAGTGAATTATATCGATCCCACACAACCTAATTCAAATAAATAACTTCAAAATAACGATGTTGTATTTGAATATAATAAAAAAATAATAAGTATATTATTTGTAAACTTTTCAATGGTATGCAATATACAAAATCTACAAACTGCTAGAATACTAGATATTTTAAAACAATAAAAAATAAATAACAAATTAAGTAATTTTTAACACAATTTATCAAATTTTCTTTCCAGCAGCTAATTTTGCAACTAACTGTACCGGGTGCATTATAGATCAATCTTTTATGACAGTCTGAGTGAACCGGTCTCTTAATGCTGGTAATAGGGAGTCTCTTAACTTCGGTATTAATGGTTCAGAATTCAGATAGATGTGATTAGTAGGGTATGTAAGCAAATACAAGTGAATGTGGATTGGATTCAGTGTGGTATGCTAATTAGATCGGTAGTGTTTAGCTGGTTTAGTTCATCAAGGAAAGTTCATGCAACAGTTATTCTATGTTGTCATCTTACCTTTTAATGTAAAGATACTAAAGGACTCGTTTCTTAGGCAGTTACTTAAGTCTTTCGACTGCCAATAAATACACTGTTAAAGGCGAATCCTCTAATGTCGGTCATCGGTTATCGAGTTAATGCATCAGACTATAGACGTGGTTTCTTGGTCTTTCTCCACTATATATAAGACACAATAAAAATACTCTTGAGTCTCACTTAAATCTCATCAATTTAAATTGAAGGTAGCACAGATTTTTTATTGAAGTGGGCTGGTCATGTTTGCCCGCATGTCACGACGAGCGGTGGGCAAAATTTACTACTGAGTGGAGCCTACTCAACGCCAATAGACGTCGCGGCAGCCCCAAAAGGAAATGGTGGGATGAACTAGACACCTATGACAAGGATTCACCGCAAAAAGTTTTACATAGAGAGGAGTTGAAGGAGGGTAGGGAGGAGGCCTTTAGCCTGCAGTGGGACGATCGTGGCTGAAAATAAAAATAAATAAATGAATAGCTTAGATTTCATACAGTCTTGCCTGTTCCCTATGGAGGAACAACGTAGCCTGAAGGAGCCACGCAGCCTGATAGAAGAGCCATCCACAATAGCTTTAGTTTGGGTAATGTTATTTTGGATTCGCATATAAAGTATAGCATTAAATCTAGAGGTTTCCCTTTTTTTAAGCGGGGAAAATCATCGAATGTCTGCTCCCGCCTGGATGAGGCGGGAGGGAGTGTCAGACTCTTACTGACTAAAAACCACCCCATTCCTTGTCCTGCGCTTCGAGCCGGAGCTCCGCTAACTCGTTAGTTTACCCGCGATTCCACAGAGCTTTGCCTAGCACCTTAGTCAGTAGTCTACTATAAGTAATAGACTCTATTAAGTAGCACACTGAATTCATTTTTTTAAATGAAGGTAAGCAGGTAACTACATTTACGTTATAATATTAAAATAGCACTTTCATCAGTCGGTCGAAGACTGGCCGCTGCAGCCAGCAAGTCCTTCCGTTTCGTGTTGAGTTACCGACCACATCATATCTGTATCAGTAACGTGATATATTGCATCACGTGGTGTCACTTGCTAGTGTCGAGGTTGACTACTTGATCTAGCATCTAGATTGTTGTAATATAAAAGACCGTATCTTATATAGGATAGGGGTATATCAGCTGGATTGCGTGATGGTAAGCGATCAGTGATTTTTAAGGGTTAAAAATTATCCAATGACTTCTGCCGCTTTGGTTGAGGCGAGGAGTATCAGACTCCTAACTACTGAAAACCAGCCCGTTCCTACTACTGCTTTTAGCCGCTCCGGAAACTCAATAATACCTGAATATCTGATTGACTTCGACTGAGGTCATCATGTTATGAGGTTTTAACTCTTTAATTTAAATGTTTGTATCAAGAAGATACGAGACATTCTTACTTTAGGTAAATATCATCAAGTCCCTCAAACCTGTCCTATAATGAAAATGAAGACAAACAAACATACTACAATAAATTAAGTTCCCATCTATAATCAAAACAGCTAACTGTTGAGTACAAAATGCAGAGATACGTATGACAATTTTTACATGTGAGTAAATAAGACACGGTACACATCGCATCGAAAATTAAACTCAATCGAATAAGTAAATACGAATCGAGTTATATGCACGTCAAAATGTAATTTATTCCTTCACAATTATCGAATTGGATGTACTGCGTACGCAATTGAATTTAAATGCGAGTGCAGACAGCGCAATCGATGTTTGTTATCGATCTTATAATTGTTATATCGATTATGATTGGTTGTGGGACGTAAGGTTACGATTAATCGGTATATCAAGGCACGTGGTTACCGATGCTGAATCTGTTAGATTTTTCTTTTTTGAGTGAAAAACAGTACATATTTCACATAACATAAGAATATATTATGTAGTGATCCTAATATAATTTGGTCTCTATAATTAGGTAATATATTAAAAAAACACTTAACTCAAAATAAACTTAAATAACTTACATTTCTCCGTTTTCAAAATCGGGACACAACTCATAAACGAAGGAAAATTCGTACTCTAAATAGCTATAATTATAGCTACCTGTATTTGCGTGCTCCCTAACAAAGGAAACCTCCGGAACGGTAACAAAGAATCGAATAAATTTCACTTGATTGACAAAACAATTACTTAAATTAAACACGGCACGGCGTTCACGCAAGCCCGCATTGAATATAAATTCGTAACATAGATTATAATTACACGACTTCGCCAATCTTCTAAAACCAAAACTAATTCGAATTTGATATCCAACCGACCTTCAAGAATTTTGATGAAAATTTCTATAACGCAGATCTTATTGCTTTGTTCTTGGTATTATTATTTATTAATGACAGACCATTCGGTCTGGATACTGGAAAATATAAAGACATTATCCCGGCGCCAAACAGTAGACAACAAAGAACACAAAGGGATCGAAGATTCTTTATGTAATATTCAACCTTAGGATTAATACATGAATGAAAATAACATCATAACAAAGTTCGTAAACGTTCAGACTCGAGAATGTTCGACAAACATTTATTTACTGTATTCAGGGAGAAATCGAATTCGAATCCCCGTTGCATCGCCGGTATGTAAACAGGGAAACGCAACGATCGATATGGCGGGGTAAACACGGCGGTTGCCATGGCGACGCGCCGGGAGTTTCGTCACTTCCGCCCCGCAGGCCTCCCTTACCCCTTGAGCCACCATGTCCCCCGTTGGGGCCGCTGTCCGCGACAGGCTTTGTGTCGTACCACAGAGACGATATAGCAAGTTAAATTGGTTCTGTCCTTGAATTAATGGTTATTCCGATGCAAGTCCGGACCTGCGCGAATACCTCTAAAGAGATTTGACTATCAAAGCTTGGAGCAAAAATCTAATATGCAGTCGGGATTTGTGTTGTTTTTAGTTTGCGTAGACCATGTGCTATCGGTTTTCTGCAATACGGACATTGGGGACTGTCAATGGTATCAGTCTACTATTTGCTCTGTGGCTAGTTGTAACAATTCTAGAGGTACAATTGAAAAATGGTTTTTGAGCAATATTCAATACTGTCTCCAACATTTCTCCTTCTTTCAGCGAAACAAAAAGTAAGTAAATTATTCGTGTGAATTGTTTTTGGAAAATGTTGTTTTACTGTTCCGTGTTTGTCTGCCGCGTCACTCAATGCGTCGGCGAATTTTAAATTGTTTATTATGAACTGACGACCAATTATTTAAGCCGGGATAATTAGTCTTTTGTCATGGTATCGGCATTTGAACAAAATTGGCCTGATGGGGACCGGAGCAAAGTTTATTCTGTGCAGATTTTTATAGACGAGACAAATGGCTTTTTGAATAATTAAGTACGTACATCCAGCTATACCCGGCGTGCTTTTACAAATGACACATAAACAGGGGTTTTTGGAAACCAGAGACTTTTTATGGCTAGTCAGAAACAGAGTAAAAGCAACATGGCGTTAATTATGGTATAAAATTGTGCTTGTTTTTCTGTGGAGATGTGCAGAAGGGTAAATGTGCAAGTATTTTCCGCTAGCTTGGTATTGTGTAGCCATAATCATATTATTATAGTTTTTTTTTACGTAGTGCATTGCCGGTATCATGGATAAGGGCTTGTGTCTATTTAACCAGAGTAATATGTGACTGCCTCGTTGGCCGAGTGGTCGCAAGTGCAACTGCCAGGCAACGGGTCTCGGGGGGTTTTTTAAAAAAAAATCTCAGTAGTAGCACGGAGTCTGGAATTGTGCCCGGTATATGGCAATAGGCTCACCCCCTACTACATGGGATTCATAACATAAATAGTGAAAAGTGGGTGTTACATTGTACAGTGGCATATTGTGCACCTCTGCCTACCCCTTCGGGGATAAAAGGCGTGATGTTATGTTATGTAATATGTGAATAGAGACACTATAAAATATCAATTGAAGCGTCTACGCTTTTAAGCATTTTCAACTTTAATAAGAAAATATTAAGGCATATCGTCTGAGTTGCTTGATACTCTTTTGTAAGATAATGGCTACAAGTAAATCCTAATGAAAGTGGGAGGTAATGCTCCATAAGTTACGCCTGGCTAAGGGTTGGTAGCCTGGCTAACCGCAAAACAGCCCTCATCCTCAGGTAACGCGGTTGCCTGTCTCCGACTTGATTTAATGTGGCATAGACGTAGACATATAGCAGAATATAAAACTGGCTTTTTCTTGAAAGACTTATTAAGTTAGTACTCTCGGATGTCGATTTTTGATATTTTTTCTATTAACTTTGGTCTAAAGCGTAGATATATGTATCAGGAGATTTTGAATAATTAAAATTATTTTTATAATGTTATTCATATCAACTACTATCACATATGTTAATCTCAAATGCAAATTCAAGATTAAGGGAATTAAAATTAAGTTTATTAAGTGCTAATTTGTTCTGCTATTATGAACCATATTGCCTCTTGTTCTATTGCTTTAAGCCAAAATCAATTAAGGAGGCAGTTTAGTTTTTAATAGAAAACCAACCACAATTAGAACCTAAGAAACGAGGCAGGTTGAACAAAACTCTATATATATAAACTTTATATTAACATTAAAATCTAATTTAAATAAGAATTGAGAAATGTCAGAATATTCATAATGGTATAAATGGCTGTATTAAAAAAAAGCATTAATTAGTAGTCTGATATTTATGAAATCTTAGTGTTATATCATAAGAGCTCGACTGTTGAGGCTGGTCAAGCAACAAATTAATATTTAATGAAGTTAAGAAATAAAATGTTGGTACTTGTGAATATCACAAATTTATTTATCATTGTTTTATGTTATTGATCACTATTATAAAATGTTTATTTAGTAAATACGTTAAATTTGGGCCAGTTCGACCGGAGTGATACAACGACCTCACAGAAACCGACGTGAAACAACGCTTGCGCTGTGTTTTGTCATATGAGTGAGGTTACGAGAGGCCTAATTACCCCCTACCCCCTTCCCCAATCTCCTCATTCCCTAAATCAACAATCCCTAAAGGCCGGTAATGCACTTGTGACGCCTCTGGTGTTCCGGGTGTCTATAGGTAACGCCGATTGGTGATACATCTGTTCATTTACCGGCTTATACCATAAAAAAGTACTATTGGCCTAAAAGGCGAAATTTCTTATTGCGATTACTTAATAGATAAGTTTCCTTCATAACATAGTGTTAACGCACTTTTTAATATCAACACAAAACACTGAAGTGTATCAATTACATAAGACCTTAGAACAATTATTATGAAACACGAATCATCTTGGCAAACATAAGCTAACAAACTTCTGGGCTATAAATACAAGTTTGAGAAGAAAACTACGTGAGGTGCAAGGGAAGAAACTAATTAGTAATATTCTGTTATGTATAAGAATAATGAACGGGCACAATTACTCATGTTTTAATACAACTTTATGTAATATCTTATATGATTTTTGATAGACCTGTAAGGTCGAGTAAATTGTTCTATAGTATTTCGGAATCAATAATACGCGACTCAGGGCCGATTTATTCAATGCCAGTTAAATTTTAACTAAGGAATTACTTTGAATATTTGAAAATAATTCTGTCAAACGTCAATGGCAAATGTCTACAATTAAGAATTAACTGATGATTGAAAATTGGTCCTAAATGAAATGAAGTAGGCATAGCTAGTTCACATAGTAAATATAATAATCTAATTCCGTACGAACACCATAAAAAGTATGTACTATTTATTGGGGCTGATTCAGTCAATACCGTACTTACCTGAAACAAAAATACAAATGATATAGTTTAAATAAACACATCAAAAACACAAAACGATTCAAACATGGTTGTAAAGAACATCTTTAAATGTATATGGTTGCCATAGTACATAGTCATACAAAGGTACATTGCGGAACACATATAGCCCAGTTCCCACCAAACAATTCTTCGGCTTATGTTTATCGGATTTGATCCAAAGCAGAACAATAACCAATATCTTCGGATTAAACTGATGCCCGATTTTCGGACCTTCTCATAGGTATTGTAAAGAAAGAGGGAAACCTCCCGAGAAATCCATAATCATAACAAAATAGAAGCTATGTTATTTTAGTTCAATACGAATGGGGCAGAATTCAAACAGAGATCGCCCAACCCCTTCAAAACAAAGCCGTCCTTTGGGAGTATGGGACCTTTATTTCTCTTGCAGGGGTCTGATAGACCCATCAGATAAGAGTGGGTTAAAAAGGTTTATAATTTCAAGTATAAAGTGCTTTTAAGATAATAAAGTACTATATGTATTGGACAGATTAGTATAATGTAAGCAGACATTATCTAAACATGGGGAATTAATTTTAATGAGGTTAATTTTTGTATAATTGATTGTATTGTTGTCAAGTCATTGCAAGCATGGCTGAGCTTGCAATCTCAGTTTTAGGCTTTGTATTTAACTATGTGATCTGGATATGAACTTGTAGCATGACTAGCTTCTGCTATCGGTTTCGGCCGCGGATAAAAACTAGCCTACTATGTTGTCCCAGACCATATATCTACGTTCTGGAACAGGAGTTCCAAAATTCATACCGATCACTTTAGCCGTTTTGACGTGATGGAGTCACAGACAAACAGACATATTATAATCTTTCCCATGTATGATATTAGAAGGATTTACCATTGCCTCATAATAAAAAGAAGCCTAGTTCATACTCTATTTATCCAATTAAACAGAGCCGGTTAAAGAGCATAATGATAAGAAAACCGTCGCGATTTTCCCACCAAATTCAGTTTATACATAGTACTTAACTTATAGAGGTTTTATAAGAAAACCCTTCAAAAAGAACGGGTCTAGTGACCATACAATTTACTTAACCTATACAGAGACAATAAATTGTGGCATTCCAAGTGTACATGGATAATGAAGACGAATTTCAGAGCACCTAAGAGATTGAATTCAATTACCACTAAGTGCGAACTCGTTAATAAGGGTACATGGTTCGGTACAGCAACAGCTCGTGTGTTAGTTGCCGTAACACGATACAGTAACAGAGTTTGAATAAAGGTTTGTGATTTGATGGAAGAAGTATGTTTTTTATTTTGTTATTGATAATTAATATAAGATGTATTAACCAAGTTGATTGATGCCATTGTTAAATTTTATTTTTTATAAGAAATGCCGGTAAACAAGCAGGCGGATCAACTGATGGTAAGCAATCGGTGCCGCCCATGGGCACCCGGAATCCCAAAGGCGTTACAAGTGTTACAAGTACCGACTCGACGTGCAGGAGAAGGAACGGGGTGGTTTTTAGTCAGTAAGAGTCTGACACTCCCGCTCACCCAGGCGGGAGCAGTCATTCGATGATTTTCCCACCTTAAAAAAAAAGGCGTTACAAGTGCGTTACCGGTTTTTGGGGAGTAGGAACTTGAGGATTGTTGGGAATTCAGGGATTGGGAAGATTGAAGAGTGGGGAAATAGGGCCTCCGGTAACCTCACTCCCACGACGAAACACAACTCAAGCGTTGTCGTCGTTTTTCTGTGAGGCCTTGGTATCACTCCGGTCGAGTCGGCCCATTCGTGCCGAAGCATGGCTCTCCCACACTTATTTATATCGTCTCTAACTAGGCATAAAAGCGCTTTTCCTTATCCTTGTAGTAACAAAAGACACGATTACATTAAGCTACTACAAAAAATTACATTCAATTTCAAACCATATAACTATGTAATTAGGTCCTAAATGCTCATTTGTTTAAATGAAATAAATGGCCATATGTAAAGGTCAGGTCACCGTCTCAGTAACAACATAATGTAATGTATATTCTAATTATTAGCGAAAAATTGAACAGTATATGTGTAATTTAAATATATTTCCCTAGAGCCTAGGGTTTAATTAAAACACGAGGCGGGTTGTATAAAAAATGTGTATAATTGTATACAATCTAAGTATAAATGAGTGTGTTACTTAATTAGATGTGTTGTTTAATTATTGTTACATGTTATACAGGACGTTATATTGTTGTATGTGGAAATAGATGGGTTTTTTTGGGATAAGATAAGACTATGTACAATAACAACAGCCTATAAGTGGCCACTGCCGACTAAAGGCGTCTTCTCATACGGAGAAGGTTTGAGCATTACTCACCACACTTGGTCATTGCGGGGTGCCTTTGAATTTCTTCTTTTAACAAAATTAGTAGTTAATTGAAAAATTTAGAATATTTGTTTTCTTTATTAAACGTTTCACGGCTGTTATTTCCCAAGGGGTGGGGTAGACAGAAGAGTTAAAAAATTCTCTTTTAATTTTTGTTGATTATTTAAATTTCTAAAATATTTAGAATTTGACCCTTTTGTATAGACGGCTATATTTGTTTGTTTTAATTAACTATCAAGTTAAAATATGTTCAGTAAAATTGTTATGTTTAGTTATTAAATAAAAATTTCAAACACTAATTTGATATAATCCGTTTGTTTGTTTGTTCCGCTTTCACGCCGTAACTACTAAACCGATTGCTTTGAATTTTTGCAGATGTAAAGTTAGAAGTCTGAATTAAATAATAGGGTACCTTTTATCCCAGAAAAATTTGATATTCTCGAGGGAAAACGAAATTATGGTATAGATAGCGCTGTGTGTATTGCTATATGTCACATAGGCTACTTTTATCCGTTTGTGACGCGAGCGAAGCCGCTGGTAAAATCTAGTTTTGAAATAAGATAAAGAGTGTAATGTAGACAAATAACGTTTTAAGGAACCTACCCAACATAGTTTCCACGAAAGGACACATTTTATAAAACGACTAAAATCTCTATGCATATGAAAACAGTTTGAAGCGATGTTCCCAACAAACCGTGATTCGACGTCGGTAATCAAACAATTTCAAGACAAACTCCAAGAACAGTCAACAGAGGAGAATCCCGCTTATTCCCAAAATGGAGAATCCCGCTAATTCCCACCCTATCACGAAAATTGACTGAACAACGTAAATTCGTCAAAACTCTGTCAATACGCGGGATCCGAGGACACGAGAGATTTCATGCAAATGTGCTCACACTACGCGAATCTTAATTATGAATGATAATTAATTACATTAGCCGTTTAAATTCTGCCCTGTTAATTCACACTGGCTACGCATAGAGCTAAGCATTTCCACTTTATCTTGGTCTTGCTTTCTATGATTTTACCGCATAGTCAAAGGTCAGTTTATACTGGATAATATAGCTTGTGTAGACGTACGTGAGATAAATCCCGAACTATTGTGTTTAGTTTGACAGGGTTGCGTCACGCCTGAAATTGCCTTAAATTATTCAGTTAGTAGTACCGTGTCGTCGTAATTACATGAGGTGACGTGGTAATACCCTGGCCTACTGTAGTACTGTTGTAAAACTATGTCATTTTGTAACTATAAACAGTTAAGGCGTTGTTTGTTTGTTGTATAAGCGTAATACGTATAGAAAAGTTGTATAAAAAAATATATATGACTAGTTAAGGACCTTTTTGTCGTAAAATACTATTTTTAGGATCACAGTAGCTTGCCGACCTTTTTTCTGTTTTTTTTTTTAATATTCGAACAACCATTTCAAATGTTGACACTTAGAAAAAGTAACGTTAGTGCGTCTGTTTCATTTCAAAGCAAAAAAGCACTCTTGCGCAAACTACAAAGCTTGTGTAGTTTAAAGTGAATATACTTGAGACAAGTGGATCCAAGCTACTGTCGATCTCAAGTTCGGTTTTTATAAAAAAAAACCTAAAAATAAGGCTTTAAAAAACTTCCTTTGACACAAAAAAAAAATACTATTTTATTAAACCTCTTGAATAACTTATAGATCCTTTTTATACATTACGTTAATTTCACGCTACAGCGAATTTCTGTTACATTTTTATGCGAGATTTCATAATTTATTTGCTTATTCTTTACAAAATAGGGGTTTATATTTTAATATCACAAAAGAAAACTGAGTTCTATCTAAATGAAGACAAGCGAACTGTGTGAAAAAACTCATCTCTCAACCGTCCGTAGTATTCTTAAAGGGTAATACAACATTTTTGCGCACAAGATACCTGTCTGTATTAGCGAATCTTGTATTGTGCCCTTTCTACGAAAATGTGTATAAGAAACTAAATTACATACATTATGTTAGCTACGCATATTTATTTGATATGATGCTGTCTTGCTCTTGACTTGTGAAAGAAACACATTTGAGAGCAAATAAAATAAACACGTCCAACACACATTTCTGTTGTCTAAAGGTCTATTAAACCCAGATTCATTTCCACACAATAACTTCTGCAAGAATAAGCATTTTAATTCAGTAAATTTAATTAAAATTGCATTTCAAGTTGCACGTCATTGCCACCAACCGAAGCGTTGCATTGCCGCGGTTTTCTATGATACGTCCGCTGCGACCACATCTGTGTCCGAAAAGAGCATTAAACATTAAACCCGTACGTAATTCAATTCGTATTCGCGAAATCACCCCGTGTGTATAAACCTTGATATTTTTCTCGGAATGAAAAGTTTCGGACACGATTTGTGATCTAGTTATCCCTGTTCATGGAAGTCAGTGGATCAAAAGTGACGTTCTATTTGTAGATTTTTCCTTGAATTGAGTAAATATTTTTCGGAGTCAACTCTGGGGTCGGTTTTAGAAGGATGATTTTCGTGTTCGAAGCTTAAACTGAGACGTTATCAAAGCTGTACTTACATTGTTCCTTTTGAAATATCACCTCTATTTCTCCTGAAGCCAAACAGATTGGGAAATACGTAATACTAAACGTAGTTTGACTAAGACAATTCGCAATAAGAATTACTAGAATTGTTCAGAGATCCTCACATTACAAGAAGACAAAAGGGGTTTCGGGTTCCACGCTCTTTCGAGTGCTAAAACATCGGAGGGAACGATATCTGAAACTTGGGGACTATTGTCTGCACAATAAACTTTATCTCAAGATTAAAATGTATTCTGAAATCGATTCATTAACAACATAAATTATAGTTTTATTTGTTGAAAGTCTAGACGATTCTTCGACGAGAGAAAATGTTGAGTGCCTTTGAGTTTTATGTTAAAGATAAAAGGTTTATTTTGGCTTATTTCTGAGAATTTCAGTCTGTAGTTGATGAAAATCTGTTGAATAATGAAGTTTTAGATCAAAGGTCACAACTGAGTGTACATGTAGGCACATATATTTTATTAATTTACTTGACATGCGTGTCTGTGACAGCGATTGAAGTAATTACGCTGATTACTCTACAATATACATGTATGTAGGTGGCGGTTGGAATATGGCTGCGTCAGACATTTTGCTCAATAATATTGAGGTTACCGATAAAAAGTGATCAATATTAAAAAATTACCTACACGGTACAATGTCAGTTTTTGACCAGTTATATCGCTAATACTGGCACAACATCACGCCTTTTATCCCCGAAGGGGTAGGCAGAAGCGCACATTACGGCACTTAATGCCACTGTACAATGTAACACCCACTTTTAACTGTTTATGTTATGAGTCCCATGTAATAAGGAGTGATCCTATTGCCATATACTGGACACAATTCCAGAGTCCGTGCTACTACTGAGATTTAAAATAAAAACAAGTAATACTTTGCCCGACCCGGGAATCGAACCCGAGACCCCCTGCCTAGCAGTAGCATTAGCGAACACTCGGCCAACGAGGCGGTAATATATAACTAATACCTAAGTGCAATATAGGGTCAGACGATTCAAATGTACCTGTATAAAACCAAAGTTGAAGAGTTCGTGGAAAATTACAAACTGAAAGACATAACAATGTTAGACATGGAAATCTAACCCGAGAACTTAGTGTTAAGAGAATTAAGTGTGGGAGAGCCATGCTTCGGCACGAATGGGCCGGCTCGATCGGAGTGATACCACGGCGTCACAGAAGACCGACGTGAAGCAACGCTTGCGTTGTGTTTCGTCGTGTGAGTGAGGTTACCGGAGACCCAATTACCCTCCCCTTCCCCAATCTCCCCAATTCCTGAATCCCCAACGATCCTCAAACTCCTAATCCCCAAAAGGCCGGTAACGCACTTGTAACGTCTCTGGTGTTCCAGGTGTCCATGGGCGGCGCTGATCGCTTACCATCAGGTAATCCGTCTGCTCGTTTACCGGCTTATGCCATAAAAAAAAACTTGTAGCACGCAACCACTCAAATAACTAGTAAACCTACACCGGCTTGTCAAAATATTTTCCATATAAACAACGATTGGAACTAGCAAATTTTATGTAGATATTTGGAGATTATTAAATTTATTTCTACTACACTTTGTTATTGTTGAGGCAACGCTTTCTCACCTTTGGAATCAACATGTTACCCGTCAAATTTATTCGTACCTACTAAGTAATGGACTGGTTTTCAGTCTGGGTGGTTGATATGAAGGTCTGAGTAGAATTCCAGAATGTGGAGTTTTGGTTAGCAAGGTATTTCTTACCCAGTATTGATTTAATATGTATCAATTTGACTTATTCGAGTTATATATACTTTTTAAGATTATTCAGACACAACTGACAAACGGTGAAAGAAAACATTGCAAGGAAACCTGGGCTTATCATTTCAAATTATAAGTTTAAAATCGCCAACACGAGCGATTTAATTTTTACTAAAAATCTTAGTGTCTGCCACAGATAAACTTCCCTCTAAAAATTTAATCGCTCGCGTTATTAGTTATCGAGACAATATAAGTGTCCGGCGTTAGGTGCCGGTCGGCGTTAACACTAGAAAGACCAAGGCAGTCAAATTGACCGCAAGGCAATTTCATTGTTAAATATTTTGCAAACTATGTTTTAGTTCCTTTTAATATTTTATGACTTTTCCTAATTTGCTATTCTTAGGCTTAATCTATATTTATAAAAAAATAACTATATGTTGTATTTGAGTTTCGATTACAAATACCTACTAAGACCGCGCACCGTCAATGTGACGGTATACATATAAAGACAGCGATAAGAATAGTGAACAACGATCTCGTATACTAAAGTGGGTACTTTTGTTTTTATTTATGTTGGTTTGAATTCTGACTAATTTATTAGTACCTATCTTGTTTACATTTTATATTAGGCATTGATTCCGTTCGCTGAGCAGTCGTGTGGCAAGTGACGGCACAGAAAGGACTTTTGTTTCTCCAAACGCCAGTGAAGAGGGACGTCGTAGCTAGGGCCAAAACGTAACCTCTGACAACTTTTCACATCACTAAATTCGGCTAAAACACTATTGGTCGAAGACTACCTCTAGTATTGTTGGAATTGGAACAATGCGGCGTGCAAGACGAGAAGTACCACTGATTTGTAGAGGTATTCATACTACAAGATATAAAACCCTTACTGTCTATCAAGGAAAACCAGGAACACATGTTATTATTTTGAGTACTCTGCATCTCAACATAAATATAGGTCTGACAAAAAAGTTTGCCTGAAACAATTGAATTTTACAATAGGTACAACAAAATTTAGTGTAGACATCAGCGATCAAATGGCACGCAAGTACACCGTAAGAGCTGGAAGTCGGGGATGGCCTGTCATGTATTTTACAATATACTTGATTTAGTAGCTATAAACTCGTGGATTCTTTATCAAAAAGTTACTAGGGATAAAAAATTCTCGTCATGATTTCATCATTCAACTACTGAGCGTACTACGTGAAGAGTATGTGAAAAAAATCCACTTCAACTATGTCACAGCATCAAGAAACTAATTCTAAAACAAGTGTACCATCTACTAAAAACAATAAGAGGCGGTAATGTCAAATCAACAGTAATTGTAAAAAAAATAAAACATGTGAAAACTGCATTATATGTAAAAAACTTGTTTGTGGAAAATGTAGAAAACAGTTTAAAAAACTATTAGATACTTGCTACAAATGTTACTCAATTTAATGCATTTTTTTACTATTAGTAAAAAATACATTTATTTTATTTTTATTTTATTTTAATGCAAAATATGCAATAATTTCATAAGTATTCTGACTTAATCTCTAGTACCGTCAAATTGACCGCTGCGGTCTTTGAAGGTATAGCATGAAGCCTGGTCCTTCTAGTGTTAAGAGACTTGCCCCTACTGAAAGGTTACTGAATTTCAAATGGTACTTAAATGTTGTGCCATCTTTGTCATTCTAAAAACAATTTGTATTGCGAAATATACTTAAGCGCGACTTAGAATTGCGTTCGAGTAGTTGGACATTAATCCGGTTATTTTATCGTAGAATTGGCAGTTTGTGTGTCAGTACTTAATATAGAATCCTTTACGTACGAAATAAATAACGTCAGCTATTTGACCATTCCCAGGAGTTATAGAAGAACGAGACCCGTTAAATAAACTAACGAAGTGACCAATATTCAAAACGCTGGAATTGAAAATCAGCAATGGGCAAAACGAATATTTTTCAAAAGGACTGGAAATAGAAGTAGAAAAAACATGTCAGATTCAGTTGCATTTCGTTGCAAAATTGTTACACAGAAGTCTGGTACCGGAACCAGGACGATGGCTTAGCTCTCGTCTGTATTTGAATCATTCTCGACTACCCAAAAACGGGTAAATATTGCTCTTTTGACATACGAAGTCGGGACGATATGAAACGTCGGCTTGCAGTGTGGTTTATAAATTGGAAACTGATTCGTATTTGGTGAAGGGAAATTGTTTTTATTTATATTTTTGTAGAAACCTAAATGTTAAAGAGTGAACTGAAAATTGATTTAATTTCTACATGTTTCCTTACATAAGACATATTTTTTTTACAAATTCTGTATTAAGTTCAATGAGAATTTTCGATTTTTACTGATGAACGACTTCACCATTCATAAACCTATTTGGCAATAAACCTTTCTGTAGGACAAACCTTTATTTGGCAATAAACCTTTCAGCGCCAAGTAACGTGAAAAATTCTTAGTGTAATACTTGACGAGCATACTACGGCGACCATTTGCCATTAGTAAACGAGCAGACGGATCACCTGATGATAAGCAATCGGCGTCGCCCATGGACACCTGAAACACCAGAGGCGTTACCAGTGCATCACCGGCTTTTTGGGAATTTCAGGATTGTGGGGGATTCGGAAGACTGAAGACAAGAAGGGGGGAATTGGGCCTCCGGTAACCTCACTCACACGACGAAACAACGCAAGCGTTGTTTCACGTCGGTTTTTTGTGAGGCCGTGGTATCACTCCGGTCGAGCCGGCCCATTCGTGCCGAAGCATGGCTCTCCCACACTTACCACGTAACACACACGTTATGCTACCACCACGTGTATTCCGTGGCCACCAATAAATTGTCTACAAGTATCAAAGACTAACATAGTGACTAGACACATTCACAGTCAAAATCGACCTTCAACAACAAAGACCCGGTTTACTGATCTATATTACTTTGCATATGTCGCAATATAATGTAAGTACAACAAATATATTAGAAACACGAAGCAAAAACCTTGAGTGTGCAATGTAAGTGCATTTTTATCACGCTAGCTTTAATTAGAAATGAGAGAGCAATTAATTTGTTTGATTAGTTATTGGAGATAGAATTTCAATGTTATTTTTGATAATAAATGTACCCAGTACGGGTTTAAGCATGTTTTAATTCTTCCTATGGGAACCAAATATAAAAACAATTTTTAATTAAATTAATCGCGTGGTAGGTATACCAATTCCTTTGCATTGGTTTTTAGTTAGTAAAAGTGACATTATCTCTCTCTCACCCGAGGCGGGAGACAACACCGGACGATTTTCCATTTCAAAAAAAGATTTCATTTAAAATCTAGTTTTAAGTATACCTTCAATAAATAAATAAAAATTAACAATAATACTAGAGGTCCTAAAGTATCGTGACGATTTATCTCGCTGAGGAAGTAATTTTTTAACATTAAAGTAGGTAGCCCAAAGCTAATGTAATGTCTTATCCTAATGAAATTCGCATTAGACATTACATTAGCTTTAAAACAAAAGCATGACCGGCAACTAACAACTTGAACTTCCACACTTACGCAACAATAAAACGATTTAACAGCAGCCATTAAGTATAACTTAAAATGAAACTTATTGTATTAAGCACTGAGCTGAATTTTAAATAAAGCATGTTGTGTAAATAGGTTTTAGTTTATGACGATAGACAAGTGATCTACAGTTGTGATGTGACCGGAGGGGACAGGTGAAAGGCATTTGGGCAAGTATTGTAAAATATGAATAAAGATATAGAGCGCTTGATTTCGTATAATATACTTTTTATGTGTATAAACGTCGATGATACATATAAGCGTGGATTTGATTTTGACACTGTGAAGGAAATCGAGCTACCGAAGCCAATAGTACCTATTTTTTTTTTATTTCAGCCACATCATTGTATTGGGAAATAACCTTGTCGACGTATATATAAATTTGCAAATTATCACACAATGTAGTTCTTCAGGTATGTCAAAATAATATTATGACAGTTTGACACGTGACTTACACGTGCGAGTATTGCCACTTCAAAGTGTTGTGATATCATATTCGTACGTGCTGTAAAGCCATCAAGTTGACATAACAAAGAAATAATATGTATAACAATCAAATAATGGCGAATATGTTTACTCAAAATTTATATATTCCAGTTTGTGAATAGAACAACATTAAAGATTTAGTTAAGTTTTGTACGACAAACCATTTTTTGTAGAAAGCCTTCACGAGGTCATGACACCTCGACAAACGTAGTTTACTACTATGAAATTCTTGACGTTCGTTTATTCGTATGTGAATATATCGACCGCTTGACTTAGGGATAATTTTTCAATTAACGGATAATTGTTATATGTATGTAGAATAAAATTGACAGTTTACAATTTTTAGTATGGGAGACTGATCTGTCTGCAATTTTTGACAGACATATATATAGAAGCTTCACAGAAATCCGACGTGAAGCAACGTTTGCGTTATGTTTCGTCGTGTAATTGAAGTTACCGGGGGCCCAATTATCCCCTCCCCTTCTCTAATCCTTGAATCCTCAGCAATCCTCAAACTCCTAATCCCCAAAAGGCCCTTGTAACGCCTCTGGTTTTCCAGGTGTTCATGGGCGACGCCGATTGCTTACCATTAGGTGATCCGTCTGATCGTTTACCCGGCGTGTGCCGTAAAAGAAAGAAGCGGTCTTTGTTTTATTCATACCCATCAAAGTTGCTAGCACTGTTCTGGTTGGTCTAATAATGAACATGATTTATTGTTATCATTGTGTTGTGATCACTCAGTGATAATTACGTAAGAAAGGCGAAAGGAGATTAGCTATGACCAGCGAGATTAGAAGGTAAAGATAGCCAGTAAATAACTGTTATCAGGACTGAATGAAAGGAATATCTGCCGTTAGACCTGAGAATTTTACTAAATTTTATTACCAGTTTATGTCAAAGAGTCGAAATTGTTTTTCCACGACGATTGTTCTCGATGTATTTGCCATTGTCATAATTATATGCAGTTTGTATGTATGGTTTTCATGTCGCTTTATCTTATTGTAGTCAACGAAAATATTCAATTATTCATGATTTGACGAACTGAAATCTTTAATACCAACTTTTTTTATTTTACAATAAGTAAGATAAGTAAGAGTTTTCAAAAAGCGAGTCTATTTTTATATTATTTAAAAAGTAGACTCGCTTTTTGCAAAAGTCTCACAATAACATTTTAAGAATGATAAGTCACATTTCAAGCTTTCTATTACAAAAGCTAGGCCTCGTGTCACTACTAAACCTGATTGTTGCGCGTACGCAAGGGGCGAGTTCACGCCCACCAAAGTCCTTGCGTAATTTGATGACGTCACATTTAGAAAGTGACAATTGAAAATGTTAGGCTGTTCTAAATAGACTAATATTCTGAATCTGTATCAATTTCATTATCTAGATCTAGATTATGAACATTGGATTAACATTGGCTTGGAAAAATTGTGGTTTAATAAAAAAAAATGTTAATAAGATTAGGTAGTTATATTAGTACGATTGAACGATGCGATTTCGTCTTACGATGAGATTAACACACTACTAAGATGATTTTAACACATAGGTAGGTTTTAGGTAAAAACTATGAGAAAAACAAAATAAAACAAAATCAAGCCTAACGTTATTCAGCCGTAAATTCTTTATACGCTAGTTTCACATATATCTAGGATAAGGTCGGAACTATATTTATTTATGCAATGGTCATTCTCAACACTATAAATCAGTACATCAAAACAATAAGAAATATTTTACTAAGAAATACTATCGACAGTTTGAAAGGTCACTATTAGATGTTGTTGAATCGCCTTCCTGTGTGAGAATAATTATCTTTTGATAACTCCGAACGAGCAGTTCCGGAGATTAGTGCTCTAATACAAACAAATGTAATGTAATGTGTGTATTCTCCTAAGTACAATCCAATTTTGAGGATTAACTAGATGCCTAAAGTACCTAATATTATTATGACATATAATTAATTATACATTAAAATCGTAGAAGACATAGACACATACCGCTACCTCTTATCGCGAATTAAATATTCATATCTGAAGCAAACTGAATTCAGAAGGCCTAGTACAAGTTTCTTTTAACAATGGATACGTTTATGACGTTCGGCGCTCTGATTGGCTGCTCCGATAAACTAACCAATCAGAGCAAACTTGTACTAGGCTAGGTTAACATACAAAAAACTTGTACTAGGCCCTATGAATTCAGTGTAAATCTTAACGTAACTTAGGCAGCAAGTTTAATACGCCGTAGACAACTCGGGGGATTCATTTTTAATAAGTTTGCTTGTCTTCACTTATTACACAGCTATGGTATGTCTAAGCGCTATCCTGGTGCCCTCTAAAGGATTGTATATGGAGTTTGGAAGGAGATGTACATAGATTAAGGACTTGTTGAAAATTTATATCGTTGCTGCCGTTTTATTGTTGTTTGAAAACTGCCTGATGTGTCTGATGTTTCCGCTCTAGGAGTTTTAGTAATGTGTATTTAATACCGATTTTGGACATCAACGCTATACATAGGTACAAATTTTTTTTCGTCATCTCTGTGATAGTTTGGATTTCTTTATTAGTTTGTATAAGTTTAATATGGTGTAAGGTGTTGCTAGATTTTATAATACCTTGTTATCGCATTGGGTCCTAAACCTGTAATTTTTAACTTGTGTGTGTAATAATAAATATAAAAAAAAAATCGAAAATAAGTGTTTTGCCAAAATCAACTGTCCGTCCGACACCAATAGTCCAATGCTGGACTATGAAACTCCTTAACACAAGAGGGCTGTCTTAATGTTCCGAGCTCTGATTGGCCGGCTCCATTGAACCAACCCATAAGAGCGCTGAACCCGGTCTCGTTTCGATTACTTTAAACGGAAAACAAACTCATACTAAGGTTCAATACGGAGCCGCAGAGGACTTAATGGGTTACCGGGGCTCCGACTCGAAGTGCAGGAGTAGGAACGGGGTGGTTTTTAGTCAGTAAGAGTCTGACACTCCCTCCCGCCTCACCCAGGCGGGAGAAGTCATACGATGAATTTTCCCCCTTAAAAAAATACTAAGGTTCAGGCCTACCAGATTGCAGGTTGATGAACCTTAAAGGTTCGCTAGTTTAAAAGGTTGAGGTTTAATAAAGAACGTTCGTTAATTGCTATTAAACCTTGCTAAATACCTCTATAGTTCCATATTAAAAGAAAATAGTGTTGAAGAAAACAAATTTATAATTAAGATTTTGTTTGCTCACAAAGACTTGTAATAATTTGAATTTTCTCATTGTTTGCAAGATATTAAACGAATTGATTACTTATGTACACTTCTGTGATGGAAATTAAGATCTTGACGATGAATAGTAATTAAAATAAGCTCCGAAAATAGGTTGTGTTAGGAAAATCAGTGTGTAAGTAGTAATCTTACACTTATTCGAAAGAGAAGACTGTCATAATGAATAATTAAAATGTAGTTTTAATTATGATTAGATTTAGGTTTCATAGTTTTAAACTATCTATTACATTTGTTGTATTCAACTGTTACCTAAGTAAATAAGGCATATATTCCAAAATCAAGAATGGAACTTATGCCTATAAACAATCAGTGATACGTATATATTACATTATTATAGTTATGTGTTTGTAATTAATGGTCTCGAGTGTCATGTCATGTATCATACAATTCATATGTTAAGCCGATATGTTTGTACATGTACTACACGAGCGAAACCGCAGAACACAACTAGTATCAGCATAATTAAATACAAACAACATTATCTAACAAACAACAAACAGATTAACTGCAAACTGTCACATGGACCCAAACTAATACATTTTTAACGAAATTCAAAAATTATAAAGTTAAGTCTCAATTAGAGAGTTTGAACCAAAAATATGTTATGAAGCATTGAGTTTAGAGTTCAAATTCCAAGTGGTGATGTCTCGTTCATTAGTAAGCTACAATCAGGACCTAAGCAAACATGAGACCGTAGGATTTTGTTTGAATAATTATTATTTCTGTTTGAATTATCCTAAACAACGCGAGTAGCGAATGGAAAATTCTTGTTCTATATATGAAATCTAATTAAGTACGTAGCAAACCTTGTTAGGAGACGCTTAATTTCGGGAATTAAGATATACGAGTGTAGCTTTGGTATTTCTGTTTCGGAATTATTCTCAGAGTCAAAAAACGAAGGTATAAAAAGGCCTGCTGTATTAATCTGTTGGACATGAGAAAACAAAAACTTAAGAGATGTGTTAAAATGAAGATATTGAGCGTAATAGGCGGTAAGCCTATTGCCATATACCGGGCACAATTCCAGACTCCTGCTACTGTTGAGAATTTTTTTCTTAAAACCCAGTAATACGTTATCCAACCCGGAAATTAAACCCGAGACCCCTTGTCCGGCAGTCGTCGTCATTAAAAATTAAAATTTTATGTATTTCTAGTATCTTTGATTTTCTAAATCTGCGCTTTAACTTAGATCAAATCACAAAAAAATGTTTCAAATAAAACAAGGGCTTTTTTAAGGGGGGAAAATCATCGAATGACTGCTCCCGCCTGGGTGAGGCGGGAGGGAGTGTCAGACTCTGACTAAAAACCGCCCTGTTCCTTCTCCTGCACGTCGAGCCGGAGCCCCGGTTACCAGGTAAAGGGTAATGTTTAAATATTTCGATAAGTTAAAAAACAATATTTTAGCATTTAAAAGTACTTACGTTTCGATATCGTTGGTGCGATATCTAATTCATGTTTCGCGGCCAGCGCGCCGTCTCTTGCGAAGCTTCAGTTCTGAAACAAGTAAACATTTTATATTAATATCATAATTTTTTTTTTTTCTTAAGAACATAATAATGTTAAAATGTATGACTTATACTTTATAATAATACGCAATAACCAATACTTAAGTTTGTGTAATGACGTTAATGCAGAGAACAGAAGGTAAAGTTAAACATGCTAATTTCAAGCATAAAAGCATGCTCGAGCACTTCTCGGACGAAAACATGCTTTAATTGAACACTTGTCACTAAATAGCATGTGCGTCGGAATGTTGTTCAAATTTAGCATGCTCATTTCAAGCATGTTTGACAGACAGGCGTTCGATTTTTGAACACTTTTGGGCATACTCAACAGAACGCCAGATCCTTAAGTCTGTTGCTTGTGTTAATGTCATCACAATAAGTTCTGTATGTATAGCGAACTTCTGTTCTCGGCTTTATAATGATCATGCAATCTTTTTGGATCTCTCTCCCTAAGCGGTTGGATGAAATCACTCAAGGTCTGTTGAATTTTATTGTATTTTATTTAGTTGCCATGTATTTTACTATGTTGGTTGAACTCTTATCTGCTTGCACATATATCTTGAAACCACGTTAGGTATCAGTGTAACGTGGTACTTACATGTATAATTGAGAAAAAATTAAGGGTACTGCAACATACGCTTTAAAAAAGCATGCTTAAAAATCAAACACACACACTACTACTAACACACACACACTACTAAGTGACAAGTCCTCAATTGAAGCATGTTTCCGTGGTTGAAATTATCAATTGTAAAAGATTTTTCTTAATATGTTAGACGTAGGTTTAAGCCAGGACGAATCTAGGATTGTTACGGCATTAAAGATAGTACCAGATTATAAAATATATAAATATTTGGATTATAAAATGGATGTATAAAAAGGAAAATGTTTGATTGTGGCTCGGAAAGGTAGTGCTAAAAACCACTTGGCTCCACTATTTCAATACAAAATCCGATAACAACTAGAGGTATAACTAAATAAAACAGCATAAAATTCAACAGCCCTGAGTCATTTTATACAACCGTTTAGGGACAAAAGAGATCCAAAAACGGGGCATGATGATTATAAAGCCGAGACAGAAGTTCGTTATCCGGCGACTGAACTAGTGGAGCACGTTTTGACCGTTTGCGTCTGTTACGTACGGCCTTGGATAAACAAAAAATATATAATGATCAAGTTCAGGTAGTCACAGACGTGATTCAGTGGTTTTCAGTTTCTAGGATATTTTTGGTTGCTTTTTTGCCTTGGATGACTTTCTATCACTTTCTATGTGTTTATTTTAGTTACGGAAAGTTTTTCTTCTTAGGAATCTAGGGAGTGTTGTTAGATTATGATTCTTCGAGGAAATAAGGAAAAATGGAGTTTTCTTCGACTACAATCAATTTTTGTGTATAAAACATCTTCGAATTTTTATACAGTATATTGTAAACCATTATTTGATTGGTAAAGTCACAGTAGCAAAAACAATCTGATTTAAAACATTGAACATTATCTACAATGTCGCGACAAAAAATACTGAATTCAGATTTCAATAAAATATTTAATGCGAAATCTCAGTATTGGGCTCGTGTTACATATTTTGAAGTTCATTGTCACTTTCTCAAGGTTAATGCTAACTTGTCGACACGCTTTCGTTAAATTGACGGACAAAAAGATTTTGTCATTACGTTGTATAACACTGAATGTTTATTACAGTTTATTATTAGCCTAAAAATCAGAATGAATTGGACCTCTGGTATGATAATGAAGAAAAAAGAACATAACACATATCATGTTAAACAAAAAGTAGTCGTTGGTACACACTATTTGCACAACACTGCCATTTCTCAATGCACTCATATGTAAGAGGGTCCATTATTGTATACAACGCCATCTAGTTGCATGTGCATGAACTGCAACGACAACAATAGTCGCTAGATGGCGCGACCTTGCGTAGTAGGTTCAATAATTGGCAATGTAATGGCGAATTCAAGAATGACATTAGGCGATTTCTAATCTATTGTGAATGGACTGACTACGCAATCTTACATGAGGTTGGTCTCATATGTGGCAATCTGGTTTGAACTGAAGAGTGAACTAGTGTTGAGTCGAAAAGAAGCTACTCGATGAATATTTCAAGTTACGATAGGAGTTTTAGACAAAATATCTTAATAAATCTGCCTTATTATAAATTTTTCTTAGCTTCATTTTGTTTTATAAAACTTCGTCTTTGCTTTACGATATTATTAACAGTGAACACCTGTCAGTGTCGAGATTTTTCTTAATTAAGTATCAGATTGTAATATTTTTTGAAACTTGCAAGGATTTTAATAAAAGTTTTACAATTTTGGACCTTAATAGAGATAATTTCAAGGCGTTGTGGAGCACTGTAGGTATTGTATCTTGAATAATTTCAATAGAAATGTTTTGTTGAGTTTTTTCATATTTTAATCACAAGAAATTAAAGATTTTATCGGGAAATATTGATTGATTTGATTGGAATTTATTGGCATTGATAGGGAAGTAGTTACAGTGACAGTACCTATAATTAAGGGAATTTAGTGCACAAACAGCGATACATATTTTGTCACTAGACCAACAACGTAAATTACTTCAAAAATACGTTATTTTCATAAACAAGGAACACATGTATGAACACATAGGAGTGCCTCAAGGTATCAAATGTATTTGGAAGTGACATAAATACTTATACGGATATATCCGAATCAATGACAACACAAGATCACCACAATATCGTCATTGAGATCCCAACTCAAGGTTTCGTAATTTCACACTCTATCAACTCAAGTGCTACCGATTAAAGGCGTGGACACACTGGTTGACTAAAACTTGAAGATAAATTACAATTTTTATTTAGCTTACACTAATCTTATTCTCTGGTCCACGTGGAGACTATGCTTAAAGTTTGAAGATGTTTGAATTGGTTTTGAATTGATATTGATAACGTTGTAAAAACGAAGGATATTTTATGCAAACTAATGTATGATCTGTAACGAATAAATAGATGTTTAGAGCTCAGGGAAGGAAGCACTACATTTACATTTTCTAAGAACTTACTTAACTGACCTAGTACGAAAACTTCCCACTTCCTATCACAAGACAGACTAAACTACAAACTTATACCAAACAACTAGTATTTCACAAATAATTTTAGTCGTACAATTAGTTGGACTATAAGTTGAGTGTGTCCATGACTTTATGTTGTTGTAGGCGTTGACAAGGGTTCGACTTTATTTACTCGGCCCTTTTCATTACGGGGCCCGTATGCTAAATGCTTGGGCCCTAATTAAAGGAACCAGAATTGGAATATGGGCAGAATGATGTTAGTGAAATTATTTCATTTCTAGACGTCGGATTGGTTAGGACTGAGAATAAGATGAGTAAAACTAAGAATATATCTAGTTCTCCATTCTCTATTGAGGATAAGTTTTGTAACTGAGTATTTTTTCCAGTCTAAACTTTTTTCTTTCTAAAACATGTAAATATGAAATGGACCGACGCTGTATTGGTTTACGTTCCTCTCAGGTCTGGATTGAGACCCACGCGACACTAAAGCTTACAATCAAACCACCTTAGGTATATTGATTCCAATTAGTCTTCAACATCAAAGTTTCCAGACCATTAACAAGAGAACTTGAATAGAAGATTCACAAAACCCAAAAAGTCCATAAAACAATAACCTATTCTCACTTCTTAAAATTAATATAGTTACTGTTTAATGATATTTACCAAAATAGAACTAGACCATCTCCTCTGCTAAGCCCTTACTTCTCTCTTTACTTTTGTAACAGGCTCCAACAAACGTGCCTTTACTTTTAATCAAGTTAACAAAGAATTATCAGGAGCTCTTTTCATGCCCTTCGCTACAAAAATTTACCCTTCATAGTGTACTGCGTACTAAAATAAATGGGTTCATCATGACACCGCTTTATCTCAAGCGTCCAGTGTAGCCACAGATAAATAAAGTACACAACAGTAGGGGCACTTCATAACACGAAGCGTCAACGAAATAAATTGTACCTAACTGAGTTAAACTTGTTGCCACTAATGAATTTGATGTAGACAAGGACGTTAATTAAATTGAATTTAGTGTTGACAATGTTTGATTTCTGTTAGAAGTGGATTTTGAGATTTTTCTACATGACTACAGAATTTTGTTTGGCTACCAATAAGCAATTATGGGAGTGTTATAAAAGTCGTAACTAGAGTAGATTTTGCTGATTAAATTTGTGTGGACTGTTATTAACTTTATGGTATCTCGACTAATAGACTAATAGATAGAACAAACCCCATTCTTCGTAAAACTCCAACAAGGTAAGTATATCAAAGGGAAGGCAATAAAAATACAAAATTTAATAAAAAAAAAACTCGAAAACGTAAGCGAATTAAGTCAAAATACGAACCGCCGACGTAATGAGATTTTTCTACATGACTACAGAATTTTGTTTGGCTACCGATAAGCAATTATGGGAGTGTTAAAAAAGTCGTAACTACGAAAAATTGCGAGTAGATTTTGCTGATTAAATTTGTGTGGACTGTTATTAACTTTATGGTATCTCGACTAATAGACTAATAGATAGAACAAACCCCATTCTTCGTTAAACTCCAACAAGGTAAGTATATCAAAGGGAAGGCAATAAAAATACAAAATTTAATAAAAATAAACTCGAAAACGTAAGCGAATTAAGTCAAAATACGAACCGCCGACGTAATTACTTCGTACCCAGAAAATGGCGGACGAATCGAAATAAATTTTAAATTAAACCGCGACAAAAGGTGGGCTAATTAATTTTGGAAACTGCTGCCGTATATGTATTGTGCTAATTAAGTTATTGTTGCATTATATTAAAATGTGCCATGTTTTCGAAGGGGGTCGTGTACTCTCAACCAAATTAAATGCAGGGAAATGAGGTGCAGAAATAAAGGTGGCTTTATTTGTGTAAAGGTGTAATAAACGTAGATGAATTTAATACTGCATCAGCATGCCGCATGCTTAATAAACAGGACAATGGTATTTGAAATATTACAGCTTTAGGTAGGATTGATTAAATTCCAACTATAAAAAATAAATCCTTAAAACTACAAGCAGAAGATTTTCTGCCAGTTATCCAAATACCTTCTCCCCTTACTCTAAATAAGCTACCGAAAACATGACTAAAAGCAAAACTTCCTTAAACAATAACAACATTATCCTGAACTAAACTTGAAAATTAATTCCAATAAGAGTGAAAATCGGATCAATTTTGAGACAATGAAAAGATACCTAATATTATTATTAAGAAAAGTAGAACATAAAGTACACAAACAGATCTGGTCGTATCATGTAATCGTATTACAAAAGCAAAATTAATGATAGAAGCTGGCAACTTTTCGACATCCATTAAATCTCTCGTTGAAGTTCCAAATAAGTTTTCTGACGAAAAGGGAATTATGATGAAGTGGGACGACTTATTCTTAATATGGAAACCATACTGTTTATAGATAAATAAGAATTTGGTGTTTTTGATCTAACTATCAAGATAGATTTCAATTTGTAGCACATTCAGAACTAAAAACAGTGGTGAGTAAATTAGTAGTGCAGTATTAATCATTGAACAAGAGTTACTTCAGCTTCCAGCCTACACGAAATTTGATGAGTCTCATACTTTTTATTAGGCATTCTAAGAAACATTGAGGAAAACATCAATTTAGTCAGCGTTGTTAATAAAGACATTAATGGTGTGTTGCTGATATGTTGAAGCAATGAGTTATAAGTGAAGCAACAGTAAAGTAAAAAGAAGATGAAATTGATAATGTTCGTTTCAAAAATGGTGGAGACGAAACAATACAAATCACAACATCTCTTAAGACCTTTAACACTCCCAAATTAAATCATGTATATTTCATAGATTCCTTTTAACGAACCATTTCTTTGGAGTATCAACAAAAGGATATCAATGGAGAAAATATTTATTTATTCATTGATGCAAAGTGGTCGACTGTAGGAACCCCAATACAAATATAGTATAATTCACGACAACCTTGAGAACAACTGAACAAAGGTTATTTGGGTCTATGAAGGTTTTTATTTGTTTTACTGAGATATTGCTAAATATTAAAGTATTCTTTGAATGTTATGGAAAGGTATTTTTAGTCGAAATGTGTGTAATATCAGTAGGATCTCCAGCGAATGATTCAATGAGAGATTGCGAAGGAATATTCTCACGATCTCGACGCGTAACATTTAGTAAACGTAATAATTATTGCTGGAATAGTAATTGAACTAGAGAATTACCTATGTAAAGCCGATTGACCCAATAGTCCTTTGACATCCTGATTACCTCAGAAAAGTCTCGTCTACAACACTTCACGCAACATCTAAATTATGCGCCTATTATTAGACAGTGAGTAAAACAATTAATTACAACGCGGGCAGCAGATAACGAATAGACACAACAGTCGCAGAAATAGAATATTCATTCACATTTAAACATGATATCTATTTAAATGTGCTCCTTATATCAGAGTAGTTGATTTACTAGACCATGGCACTTTCATTTCATGCGAACATGCCCTTACTTTACATCATTTCGTTTTACATAATTTCGCACGATCACGGACATAAAGCTATGTATAGACTAGCTGGTTAGAGTAACTCGTTTGAATTGTGATGCAACAGACGCAATGGTTCGCACGCAATGATGGGAGACTTGGATAAAAATGTGCTTATTTGTTTTAACTTTTGTAACATTCAAGTTTAGCTCATTTATAATCCAAAATTTTGCGAGAGCTGCCTTGTTATATTCGTCAGTAAAATTTATTACGATATCGACTTGATATTCAAGTATGATTTTAATATTCATATTCTCAGCTAGACACAGCATTTCCAACAGATTCAAGTCAAAGTGAATTAGCGAGTTCATCTTTAATATATTTTGTCTCTCGATGAGTGGTAGGCCTAATATTAAGTGGGCTTCTTTCGTCACTTACATTTACTGTGGTGAGATCCGTAATTTCTGTTTTGGTATGATGTAAGCATGTGACTCAAGATTCAAGATTGAATCTAAAAGCGTTTTCTGTAGTTAGTTTATATAAATATTTTTGTTTATTCATGAACTGTTTTGAACTAGAAGTAACCCAATAATATTTGCTTCTTAGAATGGATTTTCCGTGTCTAGATAATTAGTTTACGAGCAACAATTTTCCTTGTACATGTCAAAATCCTTTAAGAACGATCCTTTTCGGTCCTTATTCTGTTAGTAAGGTTTATAATCAAAATTGAGGCCCTATTAAAGGATATGCCAAAGTCGTTGTTATTAGAAGTTGGGACAGAAATATATCAAAAGGCATTTGTGGGCATCCATCTATAAATATAATTGGCCTGTCTTGTAAGTTATAGAGAACTTTGGCTTTGAAGTCTACTGAGGTACGCACAATCGCACGCCGTAATGATAAACGTCGGGTCCTTAGCGGATGTATAGATATAGAAGAAAGCATGTGTGGGTGTTTTGTGACAGAATGCTCATATAAAAGGCAGTCTGGACTTATTGTTACTATTAATGCCTACTCATACTCAGAGCTTTTTACTAATACATATTTCGATGCTAAAGTAAAAGTGATTATTAGAAAAATATTGTTTTAACTACAGACTTGAGACAATGATGAATAAGCCTTCATCATTTTAAACTAGCGTTATTTCAACTTAAACAAGAAATAATTCAGTCATGTTTTATTTTGTCTAAAACAGACTTCGTTTAAACTTCATAATTTTCTTGAAATTCCATATTAGGAGTTCACTAAACATGGCCTAAGCCCACACACAATACAAACGGTGATAGCTAAAAGAGCAACGCGTACCCGCCTTGCTCCATCTCATAACCCACAGTATCCGAATAAATATCGAACTCATACAATATTTACCACACAAAACATTTTGTAAAACCAACATACAAAGTGCCTATCAAGATATTGATCCCTTATAAAGAATACAGTTATAACAAGCGGAGCCTAAATAAACAAGACGAACATACAGCAACACGTAGTCGACATAGAAATACATAATAAATGTATTATATTTACATATGAGCTAGGACTGAGTATATTTTCGTAAGTAGCTACCGGTTTTTATGTTTATGCTTCGTTTTCTGCAAGATGGGTTGAGAATGTGGATATTTTATACGAATGAGTGGAGCAGTATGCCTTTTTATGTGAAGTATCATTCGAGATCACGGGTCACAGGATAGCTCCTTGAGGAACCCCATAATTATGTTTAGTACACAAGATTGTGAATCAGATCTTTCCATTACCATTCTTTTTGGTATGTCTGTTTTTGGGGGTGTATTTATACCAAAAGTCACCCTAACTTACTTTTTGTTTCGAGATTCCACATTATCATCAACATCAGCAGCCTGTAAGTGGCCACTGCTGACCAAAAGCGGAGAAGGATTGGGCATTGCCCAATGCTGATATGTAATTTCAAACTTATGATTAGACAATTTAAGATTAGGTAGGGTTATTTATAATTTATTTTTATATCACAAAGGTAAGTATTTTATAATCTAAGCCCCACAAAACCGGTTTCCTCACGATGTTTTCCTTCACCGTTTGTCAGTGGTGTCTAAATAATCTTATATTGTACATAGAACTCGGAAAAAGTCACATTGGTACTTTCTGTAGGTAGGTTTCGAACCTGCGTCCTAAAATATTAAAAGCGTGCGTCTTAAACCTCCGAGCTATCGCGACTCTTTTGAGTACGTTTCGAGATTAACTTGCCTAAATTTTTATCAGTTAAAATTATTCCGTTTTCCAACACCAAAGTTGTGGTTTAACATAAATCTTATACACAAACATGAAATTCACACCTAAGTCTATAAACTGGCTTAGGTTTGCTAATGTAGTCAACACAGATCCGTTTTAGAGAGCAGATTACATAATATGTTAATACCGCTAAATATTCCTTCGGAATAGGATTGTATTGTACTACCTGACAAGATATCGGTATTTATACTAAGCAAACAGTACTCAGAAGCTAGGTCCAATCAAAATAGGCTTCAGTTCCAATAGACAACATTGCTTTTCAATTAATGCACAGCGCGCTGCAGTGGTTGCTATCATACTAGTATCATATCAAAAGGCTAAGCGAGAATTTACAGATAACACCATTCATTCAGAATAGTCCTTTGTGGTTACTGAGTATTTGGAACTATAGTAGAACCAGGCTTGTGCGAAAAAGGACAAACGGCAGTATAATTGGAATTCGCACTACGGAGAACAGCTGTGAAAAACGTCAATGCATGTCTTTCGAAAGCCTATATGGGGTTCGAAAATATTGGACTGAACGCTTTTTACTGTTTACACTAAATGTTCAATGGATTTTTAAAGCCTTTTGTAGTATTTGGTGGATAAAACTGAATGTTTTCTAGGGATTTACATTTTAAGCGAAAACACTGGATTTGTTTTTGCTTTAAATAGCACAATTGGTTTTGCAGCCATATAACGGGAAGTAGTGGTAGACAACGAGGTGCTAATGTATTTTATTTATAAGTTGAACTGCAAATGGTACGTATCAAGTGTGAGAAATGGGTTAAACAGAGGACGAAGACAGTGAGTCATTTGGCGACGATTATGGTTTAGAATACTAATACTAGAATTACGTAAAATGGTGTAACTATAGCCCGACAGTATTGCTTTCCTGTCCCATAGCTTTCGAAGGCTAGTTTCTGCTAAAGTTATTTATGAATACTGTATCTTTACTTAAACAAAAAACAGCATCCTTTTTAATATTCTTCGTTCATTAGTGATAAAAAATAAAAGCCTTGCTATAAAAGGACGTGAAAAGAATAGAGGAAGAGAGAATAATGTTCCACAAAAAGCTACTAACATTTCATGCTCCGAGACACACAATAAAAAACAAAAATTCCCACAGCCTAGATAACTTCCAATAGACTAAGTACTAAGGTATCTAAATAGTGAAGTCATTCACTCTATCGGCCACACGCATTGAACAGATGGCGTAACCGTTGATAACAGAATGCGGGCCTCATTCGACGATTACAGACAGCTGTTAAAACCGGCATTGGACGGATCGCTTGAAGCAGTCGACGTAAGTGCTCGAAACACTATCATCTCATCAGCGTTGGGTATGAATCGACATGCCACTAGTCGCTGCAGAACTGAAATTAACAGATTGACGAATGTTGTAGGATGGAAGTACATTTGTAAGGTTAAATCAGCTGTATAGTTTGATCATAAAGAGAATGATGGATATGGTAAAAGGTCGATTGTAAAGAGAGGCCTTATGGTAAGATTGTGTGAATGTGATATGACCACATTTTCTTTAAAAAATGCACATATTAGTTGTACTTATTCTTCTACTAGTTTCATTGTTTGCTGAATAAAATTAAATGAAAATGATACAAAAGCTAATAAAATTCCCGAAGTATACATCCAGAACCTGTGCCGTACTTGCGACAATACTGACATAGGTTGCAACACTTGCAATAGTCTTTCGTAGTTCAGATACGAACAATTTATTGACTAATAATCTACAAAGGAAATTGTTCACTTACATGGGTTATTGGTGCAACTTAGTTGTAGTTAAAATGGCATCAGGTACAATAGTAAGTTCAGTTTTAAAGATAAAGTGCATGTGTAGTTTATCTTTAGTGTATGGACGCGGTAGGTTCATTCTCAAAGTTGTTTTTTTAGTAGCAGTTACAAATAGATGTCTCTGAACCATGTGCTCAATTGAAACTATCTTGGATTTTTTTAAAATTGCATAATGTCGTGGGTATAATTCGTAATTTTAAATGTTTAAAGGTTCAGGGTAGTTTGATGTGCTGGTATCTATGGTACAGTAATTTTGAAAAAAAAAATAAAGACAAAATGCAGTGACTAGTAGAAATGCAGTTTGTTATGAAACTTGTTATTCTAAACGAACAAACAGACACATGTTATGGGTCGGCCTACAAATAGCTGTTGTGAATAAAATCTGCACAACATGTTTACTATACGATGGAAAAAATATTGTGAAACATCGCATTTCTTAACAGAACTTTAGGTGTTTTAGGGGGGAAATCATAAAATGCTTTGGCTTTGAGGCCAGAGGGAGGATCAGACTCTTACTGACTAAAAACCACCCTGTTCTTCTGCTTAGAGCCGCAAACCCGGTAACCAGGAAAGTTGTCAAAACAGCCCCAGACACAACTAAGTCTTTTTAGGGGGGGGGGGGAGATAATATAATGGCCTTCTCTTGCCTTGGGTGAGGTGACAGCTTTAAGGATATAATCTCGATATCTTCAGTATAAAAAGTATCTAAGACGACTCGATTTTATGTGGAATCAAACCAATTTTCGTAATTTTCCTTCCAAATTATCTACACTAAGATTCAAATTTCCGTGTACACATTTTTCCTATAAATCAATAATTGTGAGGAACTTAATTTCTTTCATAAAACTCTGTAATCTCCTCCATTCAGGTTTCTATTAAATATAAGAACATAATGTAGACCTTACACCTTTTATAGAATAACGTCGAGTTTAAATTGAACTTTAACGAATTTCTTAGAAATTCACGTTTGTTTAGACTGTATTTTGAAAGACTATTTTCATTAATTAGTACTCAATATTGTTCTATTTTCGTTACTAATTACTTGTGTGTCTGTCCTTATTCGAGTCGTTTAAGTGGTGATGAGACTCCCAAGAAATACTTAGAATCTGTAAATAAGAAATAAGAATGTTTATTTCCACGAATAAACTGATTGATTAGATTCGTTAACTAAAAATCGCGAGTTACTCACGTGAGTATACTGAGTAAAGCTCTACTAGTTTTGAACCACAGAGGGGTTCTTCCTCATGAGCAGAGTGCGCGGTCGCGACTATGTTGCGCAGCCTACGTAGATTGGCTTCGGTATTCAATATCACTATTTTGCTGATTTAAGATCACATGTGCATCTATGAGCAGTACAGTCATAACGTCCACGATCATATACTAAATGTATCATAGTTTGACGCAAAGAACATTAAGTTACATACAAACAGACATAATGCATCATAAACGTCAATTATCAAATATATGCCCCAATTAAAACTTCACAAGCCGTATTTACATAATCCATTCAATCCACAAGCTATTCCTAATTTGACACAAAGGGAAACTTCACTAAACACCCCTATTACAACTGCATAAAGCTCAAAGTTAAGTGATCCCCACTAGTTAAACAAGCAAAGTCATCTTTGTAGGGACATACGGGCACAAAAGTGCTTATGAAGCCCTAACGAGTACTGCACATGTTAAACGATACGGGCGCCCTCTATACTATCCTGAACAATTCCTTCTTTACTCAAACTACTCAAGTACAACAATAAACCTTATCATAAAGTTATAAGTCTCGAGGTTCAATGAATCTAATCCGGAACAAAGGATGGGGTTTTACAAAGAAAATCAACAGATGGCTCTGTTGATAAAAACTGGCGCATTTCAAATGAATGTTCATTATGAAAATAAAGGGTCACGTCGGTTGGCATTGGTTGTATTTGGTCGTGTTATTTTGAGGAAGAATCTGAGGGTGCAGAATAATTAGAATAATATTAAAATATGGGTATACTTTTTATAGAATTTGAAATGAAAAAGCTAGCTGCATAATTTGGGAAGCAAAAATCATCCATTTTGGTGAAGCTGAAGAGATTAAGATATGGCATTATTGTGTGGGTAAAAGGAATAAAAATTCTTAGTTAATTATAGAGGTAGTATACCAAAATAAGTTAATTAAAATTTTGTGAAACTAGTCCTTAGACAATAGAAAAATTCGTTATTTATGATTTCTAAGACAATATAATAAACTGGTTTAACACTATTTAACCTGTCTTCTGTATAAACACCGCGAGATTGATTGATAAAATAATTAAATACTACTTTGTTTCATTCTACCTTGAAATAAAAAATAGCTATAAAAATAAAAGGTATTTTTCGTGAAATATTCAATTAAGGGGAACGGAAACGTGGTATTGTTGTACTGACACTATGAAAACAGTAATTAAATATAGATTTGCATCCACCCAGTAATTATAATGGAATCTACTTTTAATTTTAGATAATATACGTTCACAACAATATAGAGGTACTAACAGTGGAACGTAAAATGCTTAATAGAAAAACTAAATAGGCATAATTACGTAGATGTTATGATCATATTTTACTTTTAGTGTGACATTGTGAAGCAGATTTATAAAAATTAATAAAATAAAATAGTTCATTACAAAAATAGTTTTTTTTGTGTTTTTTTAACGTTGCCCCTCAATAGGATTTCCTCATGTGTCGTGGGTGCGTTTACAAACATACAAGTTCATATACACATAACACCCAGAACCGGAACGACTATCTGTAGATCACACAAAGAGTTGTTCCGTGCGGGAACTGAACCCGCGACTCGTTGCTTGGCAGTCAGTTGCCTAGCCACCGCGCCAACCGTGCAGTCAGTTATACGATTATAGTACTTATAAACTGTGATTGGAGCCTCCCTTTAAGCAAGATATGCCTGTGTTAGGAGACTCCGCTCTTTCACCACAAGACGTGCAGACTTAAAACTTCAAGCAAAGTCAAAGTCAAAATCATTTAGACCAGAAAGGTACTGTTGAACGTTAACAAAAAAAAATTTTAAAAGTGAAGCTATTTGCTCATTCCAAGGTGTAGATTCCTATGGAGAAGAACGAGCAAGAAACTCCATAGGTTACTCTTTTTTAATGAAAACAAATATTGCTATTGGTTTCAGAAACTAAGTTCGTTCCACCAAATAAGTTTTGAATAAAGCAAGTCAACTCCATCCAACTTTTCTTTCAGCCAGTACACATTTTTCTCGAACCATTTCAAGAGCTTAGCGCGGAGCCCGTCAAATATGCAACACGTGGTACCAACCTCCCATAAATAAGATCGACCAGGAAAACGTTAGGCAACCGTAAGAAACAAAATAACGGCGAATAATATAAAAAAGGCCCAGGTTTTATGTGAATGCCCACATTAATAATTCATCCGTAATCCCCGAAAGTTGGTGGTGGGATCTAAAATGTATTTTACGACACAATCGACCGTGTTTTATATACAGGCTACAGGGGCGTACTGAGGTGCTAACTCGCCAATGGCACTTGATCTGTGATGTTTTTATTTTACTTGTAATGCGTACTCGATACTCATTTTATGTTTACCGGGTACATATTATATTTTTCGTCCAGATGTCTTATGGCTCACGTGGGCGAGTCATACGGCCTCAAACAACGGTTGACTAATGTTGTGTTTTCTTAGTAATTAGTCCCGAACGTGACCTTAACGGACGTGTCTGGTTTAGCAAGACAACAGATAGTTTTGTTAGCCAGACACACCATTTAAATGTCTGCACAACTTGATAATTGCATTAAAAATGCTAAGGCACTTTGTAATAGTGGTAGTTCATTAGTGACATGACAACGAAACTACTCATGTAGGAAGCTTCTAGACATATACTTTAAAAAATAACAAGGTGTGACGTGAACCGAGGCCATATATGAGCTAATATAGTTCACCCTAGTACTAGTACTACGTATAGATGTAGGTACGTGTCGTATTGATGAATGCCGCGTTTACTGTCATATAAGGTGTAAAAATTTTTAGTAGGTGATCAGAAAGTGTGTGAAAACAGTCGTAAATTTGTTATATTAGGTAATAAGGTACACATTTCAGAGCATATTTCAGGTAGATTTGATTAATTATGTGTACTGATACATAAATGTAATATTTTTTTATGTTGAAGGGACTGACCTAGACAATGAAGCGTTATGCGATTGATTTTACTAATAAATGGTTTTTAGTTTTACAAAGTGGTCTTCCATGGTAATTTTGAATACTAAAGAATGTTAATTGCTTAAAAATATATTCCAGCCCTTACTAAAAACTAAAATAGCTGAGACACCTACGCACGAAAATAGCACCAGATTGCCCCACTCCATCCCTGTCCCACTACACAATGGCCTTAAATGAAATTTAAGTCACCGCCGAAGTAGATAAAAGTTCAGTTTTTGTCGTAAACTTTCGACTAAGTTTTTTGGGTAGCGAAACTTGAATGAATTTCGGTGTTGAATTTCCCCCGATGGTTTTAGGAAACACGAATGTACCGCCAAGAAAAAATCTCAAGCAGGTAGGAATTCACCAGATAAATTCTCAGATGTCGATCCCAATGCTAATTTTGCACCAGACCCCATAAAGCATTTTCGTTTTACTTTATTTTTTTATCTTTAAAACCACCGACAAGGGACCACATGTAAATTTGGCAATACGACGAAACTTGGGCTTTAACATCATGTTATACTAAACGGCAACAATCACCTTAAGGCGTTATGTAAATCAATGCAGTCCCACAAAAAGATCTTTAGGACAAAACTGATTTTAAAAGCAATCTACTGAAGATAAAATTTGTAATAAATACACCAAAAAAGGAAAATAAACACGCAACGCATTACAGAAAAGAAGATGTACCTACACAAACGTATTTCGTTCAAAGGACACCACACAAACTAACAGAATACGCGTAAAAATAACTCATCTAACGTTTTTATGATTTTAGGGAACAGGGATGGCGTTCATTACTGTCTCGGGGCTAAAGTAAACAGCGACGTTGGAATTTTTTCATCAAAATTTGACTTATACCATCTGCTTCCGCGGTAATCTTGACTAGGGCAAATATTTGTACCGCCTCTGTTGCGTAGCTTCATAATTATAGCTAGGGCCAGGATCACGAGCAGGTCACTGTGAAATCTCATTATCCTCGCTTTGTGTCATCAACGATACAATTTGCATGGGCCTGAATCAATTATTGTATGTTTCGGGATGCGCACTGGGATTAAGAGATGTCAATTAAGTTTAGAGCCGATTTAAATAACTAAGTGTTTTGATTATAGACCAAGGGATTATAATGCACGCTAATATGAATATTAATCAATTGTTCTCTAGGTCTAGTATCCTTTGGAAACTCTATTGTAAGTTTATTCACCAACTCACGAACGAAAATTTCAATTTCATTTCATTGTTCTATGATCTTTAGTTATTTTGAAATATTTGTTAAGAGTTAGACGGTTTCAACAAATGGACTCGAATTTACAGAGCTCGAAAACGTATTCAAACGTTAATGTTAGTATCAATTAGACTTTTATTTTTAGTTCCAAAACTTGCCACATACCAAGAATACGTGGGCGCTGTATTGTTCACGCTAACACCGCTGTGCTTGACATTACCTGTAAATAAAAAAAAACAAATTAGATCACATTTTTATTAAATTAATAAATGACTTCAAATATTACGGGACACGAAATCTCTTTGACAGTTGAGGCAGAATTTTAAAGTAACTTGAACTCGGGTAAAATTGAAATATAATCATTCATTACGTAATTTTGGAAGATACCTTGACTTTTAAGAAATAAAATATAATTTTATCTGAAGGCATACTTTAATTTAAACAAATTTCGCTACTTATGTATACATAAACGTAACAAGTCGCAAAGCAATGTATCAAGGAAAATTGCACCCTAAATTAATAATAAATAGATAATAAGATAATAAACAATATGTCCACATTCAGGCTAAATTAAATTATACTTACAAAAAAAGTAATAATTATAAAGAAATAATACAAATAAATTGAACTCACAATCAATGCAAAGTATCATTTATAAATTCATCTACGCTGTAGTAACATTTTTCAAGTAATAGCATCTGAAGAGATTGTTTAAATTTATGTATCGGCAAACATTTAATGGCATCTGGTATTTTATTGAAAATAATTGGTGCAATACCAAGGACACTCTTTTTTAGTAGGGCAGTTTTACATTTATAGGTACATAATAAATTTTCGTATTGTGCACGAATAGGGGTCCTCTTAACAGTTGAGAATTTTTGAAACAAATGTTGATTTGTTTTAACAAATGTCGCCACCTCTAATATGTACATACATGGTAAAGAAAGTATTTTAAACTTTTTAAAGTATGGAATGCAGCTATCCGTCTGTCTCAGACCGCACATAGACCGAATGCACCTTTTTTGCCTTCTGAATATAAGTTCCCTATCAATTGAATGCCCCCAAAAAATAATACCGTATCTTATAATAGAGGCGACCAATCCATGATAGGCCGTAAGAAGTGTGTTAGTATCAACTTTCTTGGCTAATTGGAATAAAAGATATGCAGACTTACTGAGACGCGTGCATATTTCATTTTCAGTTAAAACCACAAAGCCATTATCAAAGTATCTATTAAATACAGGAGGTTCACAATACAGCACTTAATGCCACTCTTTGTATTATTTATGTTATGAGTCCCATGTAATAGGTCACCTATTGCCATATATCGGGTACAATTCCAGACTCCGTGTACTTACTGAGAATTTTTGAAAAAACCCAGTAATTCTTTGTCCGACCCCCGGGTCTCTCATTTTAAACCTCACGAAGCTCTCATTTTGAAGGTAACTAAATTGCATTTTATACGACATACACGTAACCAATTAAATAAATAATTATATCCGAAATGAAAAAGAAAAAATGCTCGGCTCCATTTTTTTCGAAACTGTAGTAAAGATGAACTTTAACAAAATATCTTTAAGAGTTCCCCTATCGTGTAGTCAGCGTATAATAACGTTACTATGCGACAAATCACTTTAGCTTTATTTTATCCTAGTATTCTATTATCCGAAGTCTTTGCAGGAATACGTAACCATGTCATATTTTTAAAACAAAATCTTCAAAGTACCGTCTAAGTTTGGAATATCTGATGGAAACTATAATTTTAGTTTCATTTTAGGTTCGTATATATATTTGGAATTTATACTGTCTCTGTATTAGAGGTACATTTTTATTCTTGAACAAATTGTTCTTAGATTATATTTCCATAGTGAAAGATGTATTTGATTTAATGGTAGTTAATGGGACTATACTATAAAGTTTGTGGGTCGATTTAAGGTAAGTTTTTTTGCGTTCTTTCGACTCCTGTGCTCTCATTAACTCTCATTAACACAAGTTTGAATAGTCAATACACCATAAAAATCTATTCCGTTTTCGACTCGCGGTAAAACATATTGCCAATTTTTTTAAGGGGGGGAAATCATCAAATTGCTTCTCCCAAAGTATTTTCATGGAAATACGCACATGAAACACTAGACGTAGATTTGTAGGCACTATTCGCATCGCAAGTGCCACGCGACGAAAAATACCTACCTCTTCGAGATTTACATGGCGTGATGTTTTGATTATATGGTTTAAGTTCGTATGCGCTTTCCAAGTTCGCTTTTTGCAGTGGTTCACAAGTTATCTTTTGTTTTAAACATTTTATTACTTTGTAAAACTATTGTATTGCTAAGACAAAACCATTTTACTTCTAGACGGAAACGAAATAGATTTCACGGTATATAGGCATCATATACAGAAATTATGTGTTTCTAACTACACCTGTAACAAATAGAGGTATGAAGATAACTAACGCGTATTGCGTTTTTACAGATCATAAAAGATTAACGTTTATAAAGCGTCAATAAATTTTACAATGAATGATAAATTCGTACAACAAATTGAAAATACCAACAAAGGCGTTAAAATGAAATATTGGATCGTTTTTCAACAATTTAGATTTTTATTCTATAACGTTTCGACTAGGGATTGACAGAGATCAAATAAAATACGATCTGAGTTGAAAATTCTAGCGTATTTTTAAGCTGAAGTTTTATAAAATGCACATAGGGTTTGGTTTTCCAGCTATTGTCAGTTATCAAAATTAAATCAAGGTATTTACATAAGGAATAAACATTGACTGCCTCGTTGGCCGAGTGGTCGCAGGTGCGTCTCGGGAGTCTCGGGTTCGATTCCCGGGTCGGGAAAAGTATTACTGGGTATTAAAAAATTCTCAGTAATAGCACGGAGTCACTCGGCTCACCCCCTATTACATGGGACTCATAGCATAAATAGTGAAAAGTGGGTGTTACATTGTACAGTGGCATAATGTGCACCTCTGTCTACCCCTTCGGGGATAAAAAGCGTGATGTTATGTTAAACCATTTTTAAATAAACTACGTTTAAAAAACGGACTACAACCCCCTTTTTTGGAGTCGGAGTTATATAGTAAAACCTTTTCGTAAGTAACAAACAGTTTCTTGAAAACTGCAGAAAAATTGGTCCAGGCAATCGCGAGATAATTGTGGACAAAGATACAATAAACAGGCCAAACTAAGGGCTTTTTGTAATCGGTTAAAACTTTGACTGCCAATAAAATACTGTTAAAGGCAAATCTTCCGCTAACGCCGGTCACCGATGACCCCCATGGCGTTTAACGTGTTAAAGAAGTTTTCTATTCTAGCTGGTCAAATCCCAAGCGGTCACCGGTGACCGGCTTTCCACTCACTGCATAATAGACCTTATTTTAGATGTTTAGAGACTACATTTGTACGAACAAATTTTGGCGATTTTCTAATCGGTGGAAAAAGTTATCTATTCTAGACTTGTGTTTTTTAAAGAATACTTTGAAATGGCATATCTTACAAGCCTTGTACCTATTAATAGATATCGTGATCTTAAAAATCAATTACCATTGAGTCAACCCTAGAGACAGGTCCCTCTAAATTGACAATAGCAACTACGATTACAATCACGATCAGACCATTAGGACCTTGGACCCTAGAACTTAGATCCTTGTTCTGAAGTGTCCCTTGAGACCTATTCCAGGCCCAACTTCAGATATATCCTTAAGTAGATCCAGAGAAGTTAGTTAAATATATTACTTACTGAAAGGACGGGAATTCTTATCAGTTTGTTTAAGAAGGATAGGACATGTCCTTTCTTGTCCTTCGTTCAAACATGTTCGGCATTAATAAAAGATGTTTTATAAAAAATATTAATCTTCGTCTTAGCAATAGTTTCTAAGTTATTGTTGGGTAGAGGAGAATTCAGAATGCCACCAAAAGTAATAAAAGCGTGTTTAAATACTTAGTATTGATGCTAGAAACCCAAACACGGTAAAAAGCAATTCGTCTGTATTATTTGAGTTCTTTCTTGTTGATATTTTTTGAAGCAAGCAGTAGTTGAGCCCTTTAACGGAATACGATCAATTTATCTTTATTGACGTCTAGCAGGAAAATAAATTGACTCCGCGGCGCAGTTCTTTCGAATTGCCTTTAAAAGCTGTAGTTTTTGTTAGTTCTTAAATAAAATACAGAAGATGTTTCTTCGAAGGAAGATATTTATTTCCTACACTATTTATTTAGCAAATGAAAATTGCATAGATGTACAACTTTATCGTTATAAACTTGTGCAACTCAAATAAATTGGATCCAATACCTGCAGTGAATGAGATGTGAGGAAAAACTTCGGTAGGAATAGCTGTATTATTTACCAAAAAGATGAGAGTAGTTTCATTCAGTGAAACGAAAAAAGCCGTTGAATTCAAATGCAGTTCGAATTTCAAGCATCAGTATTCGATATAAAATGGAACAAATTGAAAATCGAGCTAACGAAGCTAGTCCTCAACTTTTTCACAAAATCAAAGGGCCGAGACATCTCGTTATACAGCCAGTGGCACTATGGCCACACGTGGCGGAACACACGGCTAGCTCCAGAAATACACAGCGTAAACACGGCAATATGTTCACAAGTAATGAAGCGAACACTTGGCTCGGCCTATAAATAGATAAATAAATAACTATGCGGCCCGTTTGTGTTACTATTGGTGTTATTTTTTTGTTCAAGGGATGGGTATGTTTACATCGTTAGAAGTCGGCCTTTCGCATGTGGTACACTGATTATTATGAGTTTTTCCTTTTTCAGAACTAAGATCAATGAAAGTTCGTTACGGTAATTGAATTTTTTAACAGTTGATGTAGACAGCTTATTTCAAAGAAGCTTCGATTGTATGACTTCACAAAGCAATCCATTCGACTCTCAGTTAAATGTGGGTTCGATTCGATTCTTTCTTAACCCTTTCGTTTGGCTACCAGTATTTAAATTTCGTAGCGAGCTTCGAAATCCTGAGTCTGCGCGTGACATTGACAGCGGTCGAAACGACATCTGTCCCGTAGGACACAAGAGGGCAGACCCAAATCACTTGATAGCATAAATGTATTGTTTTTAGACTCGGACTATGGAAGGTGACTTCAGACTCCGAGGGCCAGACGTTTGTAAATATTTTTTGGCCCCAAGTGGAAAGTTTTGCGATCCCGTCGAACATTTTTGATTTAATCGTTAGTGTTGTGACTAAGTCGATTATTTTTGTCTACTGAATATTCAAATTCGTATTTAGAATATTAAGTGGCTTAACATAAATTGGTATCATTGGAACAAAATTATTTTCCAAATGAAACTAGTATGAGTAATGATGCAGAATAAATAAAGGCAAAGAATTTTATCTTGAAGTTAAATTAACACCCAATAAGCGCAGTTCACGCCTATTAAGAAATTCTTGAGCGAAATTCCAGAAAACGTGACACGCTGAACAACCGAATGTATTTATCTCAAAATGTTGAAACTCTGCAGAGGCAGAACATCTCGAAGGCATTGCTCCTTCAGAGAAAAAAAAAACAAGTCCAGCCCACGGACCTTTGTTGTGGTGGTCAGTGCTTCGTGCAAAACAAAAATAAGACAAAACGAACGGGACAGAACAGGTCGGGGCCGACCGAGACCAGTCGGACGACTTTTGACCACTTTTCTGGTCCCACATCCCAGCAATGTTATCTCTACAAATACTTTCCAACCTCTCCGACCTTATTGTGAAAGGCGTAAGATCTGATTTCGTGTTATTACTATTTTTGGGCACGTTCTCTTGTTTATTGAGCTATGATTTAAGAGCATTTCGATTTCTTTAGGAATTTCTGTGGTTACGATTACGACTATGAGTTTTGGTGTGATGTAAGGTGATGTAAAGCGTTTCTTGTAGCTTTACTGTCTGGAACTACAATTTGGTTCTGTAAAGGTGCGTGAAGATTTAAAATTATCTATGAAAGCTGTTACATTATAACGACACAAATGAATTTGTAGTCAAATTGGAAGCCTGACTCGGACAGGATAAATTCAGTCCCAATTATGTAACCAAACTTGGAACTTCAAACAGGATTAAACGCAAAACTGGGGGAGCAATCCCGTCTGAATTGGACGGCTAAATTATTTAAACTCCGTTTTGTTTAACAATTAACAAGTCTTAACAAGAATTACATTAATATTCATTACATACAAAAAAGAAGATATTTTCTTAGTCTATAATTACAAGCATTACCTTGGAACTTGTTTCACATAATATAATATTTAGAATTATGTTGCAAATACTAAATAGTAGGGTATGAGCCCAAGTAGCCATTATTGCAAACCAAGAAAAACTTACTGCTATTAATAAAGAGACATCAACCCGTGGAGCACTAACCAGACATTCTTTCAAGGCCAACAAAACGACCAGAAAACATATGGTTGAAAAAATAAACCAATAACATTCATGTGCGCACATATCCACTGTAACTTGACCCCGGCGAATCAAGCAACTTCCTTTATTTCACGTATTAAAATAAAAGCAGCAAGAAAACGCCGGGAAATATAGAATGAACGATGCATAAAAGACCAAAATATCCAACATGTTCTGAATAAGTTGTTTCGTTTTAATGTAAATATTTGCGTAAATGTCAGAAATCATTAAGAGAACCAAGGGCCGAGGTAGATTGCTGTATACTGGTTAAGTGATATACACGACTATTGTAACAAGATCCTTGAAGTCGTTAATTTCTGCTTAAGCGAGGGATTTGTTTGTGTTGGCGGAACAGTCACCCCAAGAAAAGGTCCCTTGTGGTCACTGACCATCGACGAGAATAACGCAAGTACCTGGACTCACGCGCAGGCTGTACTTGTGACGTCATTGCCGACTCGATTTATGGTAACAAGATTACTTCGATATAGAAGAATGTAAAAAAGCGACTTGATTAGTACGGAATGAATGCTGAATTAATGGCTACGGAAAATGTTAGAAGTATTTAAAGATGGCGGCGTTCTCACATAGATAATAGGAAGGGTGGCTGTGACAGAAGTTCGCCATTTTTGACGCGTCTTTTAAAATAGAGTAAGGTTAATTATATTCATCAAAAGTACCTACTTTTTTATATTTAAGAAAATGTTGGCAGAGAAAATTTTTAAAAATGTTGCCACAGATATTTTTCTTTAGGTCCTTGATTCAAGTTTAAGTTTTGTTAAGTATTCAACCAACAAGTTTCAGTACTATTTGTGGTTTTCTTCTTTAAGTACAAAGCTCTTTAAAATGTTTCTCAATTTTTGTGAAGCCACTGCTGTGCTCTGCGTAAACCATTTTCAATCAATATTGAACTTTATATACAAAATCATACAAGTTACAACATAGTTGTAGCTCCGACCACTGTCTGGTGAAATCTGTATCCACACACTCCCCACCAGATCCGAGTCCCAGAGGACCTCGGCGGATGTGGCGATACAAGTCAGCGGACTGGGATGGGATGCGATCTTTTTTCGCATCCTATCCTTGGCGGCCCGTTTGCTTCTCTTCTGATGACCCGTCAGCTTGTGCGGAAGCCGTAACGGGGGTGCTGCGCCAGGGCATGGAATACTACATTCCATTCTCGGACGTGACATCCTTTGGTGGGTCCCGTCCTTGGTTCGATGCCGACTGCGGACGTGCCGAAGCGCAAAAGCAGGCGGCATACTTGGCATGGGCGGATGCCAGGCGCCGTAGGGCTGATGACATTCATCAAAAGAAGAGAGCCTTTAATCGGGCTGCCAAGTCATGCAAAAAGGCATTACGGATGGCTCGATTTAACCATATTGGCCGTATAGGGAACAAACTAGCTTCCTACCCAGCGGGAAGTAAAGCTTTTTGGTCCCTGGCCAAGGCGGTTGAATCGAACTTCTGTCGCTCCTCACTTCCTCCGCTCCTGAGGTCTGACGGGACGCTGGCTCACACTGCGGTAGAGAAAGCGAATCTATTTGCTTCTCTATTTGCGGAATCTTCGCGTCTTGACACTGGTGGCGCCTTGCCTCCTTCTCTTAATAGCGTATGCAAGACGAATTTGTCGCAAATTCGCATTCGACAGAGGGAGGTATATAGGACGCTACGCGATCTGGACGTGAACAAGGCCAGTGGTCCCGACGGAATCCCAGCCCTGGTTTTAAAAACCTGTGCGCCTGAGTTGTCTCCAATCTTGACACGTCTGTTTCGCCTTTCCTTGGAGACGGGTCTAGTACCGGTTGCATGGAAGCTGGCCAACGTACAGCCTGTGCCTAAAAAAGGTAGTCGTGCCGACCCTAATAATTACCGTCCTATTTCGGTCACGTCCATACTCTGCAAGAGCATGGAACGTGTACTCAACAATAGACTCCTGGCATACCTTGAAGGTAACGATCTCCTCAGCGATCGGCAATACGGGTTTCGACGTAACCGATCGACTGGGGACCTTCTTGCGTATGCCACTCACATATGGAGCGAGGCCATAGAGGGGCACGGGGAGGCATTAGCAGTCTCCCTCGATGTCTCGAAGGCCTTTGACAGGGTTTGGCACGACAGTCTAATCGGCAAGCTTCCTGCATATGGACTTCCTACTGGTCTGTGCAGATGGATAGCAGACTTTCTGAGGGATCGGTCAATACGAGTAGTCATCGATGGCTGCTCGTCTGACCAATTCGGTATTAATGCCGGCGTCCCTCAGGGGTCAGTACTTTCAGCGACGCTCTTTTTGCTCCACATAAACGACCTGCTTAAGCCCGGTATCTTTGGGTATGCAGATGACAGCACAGTTGTTGAAAGGTATGTGTCCAGTGCGCGGACTAGCGGAACACAGATCCAGTCTTTAAGAGAATCCATGGTCGATCGTTTGAACTCGACCTTGAAGGCGGTCTCCGACTGGGGTGACGCCAACTTGGTTAGGTTCAACGCTAGCAAAACCCAGGCGTGTCTATTCTCCGCCAAACGGAGTCAATTTCCGCTGACTCCTACTTTCCGGAATGTGTCCGTACCGATGACCGATCATCTTGAGCTTCTTGGTGTAACTCTGACGCCCACACTCAACTTTGGCTCCTATATAGAGTCAAAAGCGCAACTGGCTGGTAGGAAGTTGGGTATCCTATGGAGGGTGAGACGGTACTTCACGCCGAAACAATTGCTGAGCCTGTACCAGGCACAGGTTCGGTCCTGTATGGAGTACTGCTCTCATCTTTGGGACGGCTCGGCAAAATATCAGCTGGACGCGTTAGAGCACATTGAGAGGCGTGCCAAGAGGCTCATCGACGATGATGCGCTTGTGAAGGCTCGGCTTCAAAGCCTCGAGCACAGGCGTAAGGTTGCAAGCCTTTCGGTTTTCTACCGGATACATTTCGGTGAGTGTGCAGGGGAATTGCACAACTTGATTCCCCCTAGTCCTTTCCATCATCGTACCACAAGACAATCGGCGAAGCGTCACCGTTTCATGGTAGATGTTCCGCCCACACGCACGAAGCGCTTCGCTTCAAGCTTCCTTGTGCGTACTGCTAAAGAGTGGAATTCTTTGCCAGAGTCTGTATTTCCTGAAGGGTACAACCTGGGAGTCTTCAAGGCCCGAGTGAATAGGTTGCTTATGGGACGACGTGCTACATCGTAGACCGCATCATCGCTTACCACCAGGCGAGATAGTGGTCAAACGTCGCCCCATCAAACATAAAAAAAAAAAAAAAAAAAAAAAATTCTATGCAAACTCAGTCCTGTACTACATTGAAAGTAACTGTATCCATAGGTACATCTATATAGATGAATAAAATTGTAGTGTCTGTTTCTAATATTAAAATAACCGCTTATTACTACATGCATATGAATACGATACACATACCCAAATAACATTATTTCCAAATTTTGACTGTCCGTCTGTTTGTACTGTGTTTTCTGCAAGATTCTCCTGGATAGGCTGTCAAAGGCCGGGGATCCTCTTTTACGAAGGGAGCAGGCAGGTTTCCGATCAAACCGTTCATGTACAGACCAGATCAACACTCTTCGTATCATTCTAGAGCAGGCAACAGAATGGCAAAGGGAGATTCATCTTACCTTTGTCGACTTCGAAAAGGCCTTTGATACGTTGAAGTGGTCTAGCATCTGGTCCCGTCTACTGGACATGGGGGTTTTCCGCCAAAGATCGTCCGACTATTGGTGAGTATGTATAGGAGGTATTCCTGTAAGGTGACACATGACGGTCTTATCTCCGATGACATAGTGGTACACGCGGGTGTCTGACAAGGCTGCCTCTTATCACCGCTTCTCATCTTGGTCGTTTTGGATGGGATCATGCTTCGCACCACTGACAATCGGCGCCGCGGCATAAAGTGGGGATTATCCAACTTCTTGGAAGATTTGGATTACGCCGATGACCTATGCCTGCTGAGTCATACCCACGCCGACATGCAAGCAAAATTGGACCTGCGGCAGGAGGCGGCAAAAGCTGGCCTGAGAATTAACACCCGAAAGACCAAGGAAATTAGAACGGGTGTAAAGAATACTACACCGTGGCTGATTGGCACAGAGGCAGTGGAACGTGTCCACAAATTTTCCTACCTCGGGAGCGTCGTGTCAGAGACTGGAGGTACTGAAGAGGACATCACTTCAAGGATCGCCAAAGCCCGAGCTACTTTCGCGCAGCTGAGACCTGTGTGGCAGTCACGGAAACTGACCCGAAGGCTAAAACTGAAAGTCTTCGGGTCCAATGTAAAATCCGTTCTGCTCTATGGGTGCGAAACGTGGAAGGTGACTAAAGACATCTCACGCCAACTTCAAGTCTTCGTTAACCGATGCCTGCGTCGCATTCTCGGAATTTACTGGCCCGAGACCATCTCCAACGTAGAGCTTTTGGAGAAATACCACGAAAGCCCAATCGACTGCCAAATCAAGCGCCGCAAGTGGGGATGGATAGGGCACACGCTCCGAAGGGATCCTGACCACATACCCAAGCAAGCCTTGGATTGGAATCCCCAAGGGAAAAGAAAGCGTGGCCGTCCTCGGCAAACCTGGCGTCGCACCGTACTGGCAGAAGCGACGAGCATCGGTATGACATGGAGTGAGGTGAAGCGTGAAGCTCAAGACAGATGGCGATGGAGAACTTCAGTGGACGCCCTCTGCCCCATCTAGGGGACACGGGATATTAAGTCAAGTAAGTCAAGTCTGTTTGTACTGGCTAATCTCTGGAATGGCTGGACCGATTTTGCAAAGCTTTTATTGGCAAATAGGTGATGTAAGCACTAAGCCTCCTTTTATTTTAGAAAATTAAAACAAAAAAATATGTCTTCTAAAATTAATATTATACGCGAACGACGTTGCAGACAACAGCTAGTCTATTATAATATTACAAGAAGTCAGTCTATTTGTCTATATTTCATTCCAGAAATCCATTTCAGATCAGTAGATTTAAGAAAAAAGGAAATAACATTATCTTATCTTGTCGTAGCTCTTCAGAATTTAATCAAAGTTTTGCAACCTGCACAGAATCTTGGAATAAATATTTACTCTGCGGGAGGAGGTACAGCACGTACCGGCTTCACTATTATGAGCCTGCGTATAGGTAATATAATTATACGTCTATATTATTATAGTAACATATAATATAATGCAGTATAGTAATGTTACACCTCCTGAGGGTGATTTAGCGCATTCTAAATTAAGTTTTTACACTCAATGTTTATATTTTAAGCTAGCAAGTTTTTGGTTTTATAATAACTATCGTGAGACATACTAAATTAACTAAAAATCGCGGGTTACTCACGTGAATATACTGAGAAAAGCGTTACTAGTTAACTTCTACTCAGTAGGCTGCGCGACATCGCTGCGACCGCGCACGTTGCTCATGAGGAAGAACCCCTCTGTGGTTCGAAACTAGTAGAGCTTTTCATGTGAGTAAACCGCGATTTTTAGTTAATGTAGGAAGTTTCTCTAAGAAATCGGGGAAAAAGGCCGTGGCATACATTTGTTTAACCACTTAAAACAATAAACAAACGTCATAGTTTGAAACAAGACCATATAAGACTGACATTTCGACCATTTCAACGGTAACTGAATCAAAAACCAAAAAGAACAAGTCTTGCATTAGCCAAAGGTTGAATTTTTCACATAGCAAATCGAAAGTTCCTTGAAATTCTTTAACCCCACTTCGCAACACTTACTTAAGCAACCATCTGCTACCGTAAGTGCCACCCTTCACTAGAAGAGCTTCAACAACGGATTTATGGCCCGAGGAAATTAACCTAAAGGTGTCGCGTCGAGATTTATAATGAAGGAAACGATGTATTTTTAAGGGTAGTTTAACACCACGATAAGACAATTTAGTTTGTAATATGAGGATTTAAGTAAGCACCATTTAAAGGGAAAGTAACCAAATTATTTGATGACGGATGTGTGCTGTAGGACGTTCTGTTTGTTGATACAGCTGTGTCATTTTGATATTGAAATCGAATAATATAATTGTCTCGAATGTGACTTTATTGTCTTCTACTTACAAAAGGACTTTTCATCTACAAATATGTAGTTATAGAAGCAAATATTATATGCAAAAATTATACAGATGAATGTTTGTTTGCATCTCAACTTTTAATTGGATTAACACGTACGATACTTGTCATTCCGAAAACGCGCACAAGCCGCAGGCGATTGCTGGTATTTCCGAGAATCAAATTAATTTAATCAAGCATTAAAAGCCATGGTCAATTGGCCAGTTTTTACGATACACAATTTGCCTTATAGTCCACAATAACATTTAAATTCATAAAAACTTCCGAAACTGGTGTAAGGACTTCTATAAATATCAATCGGTTAAAAGAGGTTCTGTGTTACAAGAATAGCTCATCGTCCTCGTCATTTACTGTAATGAAACTAGTTCTTTTAATTACAAAAGGTCCATGACCGGCTCTCGAACCTTGGACTGGATCAGATCAGCAGATCACCGATTATGTTCAATTATATTCAATTAATTTCATATGGAATTTTAATTCCACCTGTGTGGAGTGAAGAATATATTGGTAAGATTTCTATTTAACTACTTCAGATTAAACTGTCAAACACCAAGCGGTTACCGGTGACCGCAACCTATTGTTCTATAATTGTGTCTACAAAACCGGTACTCGACGTTAATTATAGCTAGCAATTCTTAAGAGAACACATAAATATTGTATACGAGCAGGACATAGTGACTACCTAAAGATATGCTCTTTCTTTTGTTTTATATTTGATGGGCCGACGTTTGACCACTATCCTGCCTGGTGGTAATCTATGATACGGTCTACGATGGATTACGTCGTCCCATAAGCAACCTATTCACTCGGGCTTTGAAGACACCCAGGTTATACCCTTCAGGAAATACAGGCTCTGGCAAAGAATTCCACTCCTTAGCAGTACGCACAAGGAAGCTTGATGCGAAGCGCTTCGTGCATGTAGGTGGGATATATACTATGAATCGGTGACGCTTCGCTGATTCTTTGTATGTTGCTGCCATAATCAACTATGTCCTAAGCCTAGGTTGAAGTGATAGGTTTGAAGGAGTTCGGAAGATGGATGTATAGGCTCAAAGAATATTAAGAATATCACAAGTCACTTTGGTATACTAGATGTTTATCTGGTGTCATTATAGAAAGGAGGAAACAACATTTCTTGAAGAATTAATAAGAAATTAGTACTACCAATGTTTTACTGACAGTAACAAATATCAGAATGGCATCCGAATCAGCTTGTTTCAACTCAATGACTTAAGAATTTGACACAAATCATAAACATTTTATGCCACTTCCAATAGCTGTGGCTTCATTTTAGCCAGCTGACGTCACGTGGTCGGATTATAAGAATATTCTTCGAACAGGAAGCATACGATACATTCGAAGAATTCTTGAAACAAGAAAATATGATGTGAATATTTCTATATTTATTTCTTGAATGACATTTTGAACATTTCACCATTTTTCTCTGTGATTCCGAAAACGGTTGCAAGATTTTTCTTCCTTTGATATCACCTGCATATGAAGTGTAGACGTCGAGAAAAGTAATTTTTGAACTCGAATGCGTCTTTGCCTTAGACGGTCGATCACTGGAAACATAAAATGTTTGTTTGTCGTTCATTCCGGTGTAGAAACAGACTTATACTCACTGGGAAGATATTTCTTTTACGTTTTTACTCCAGCTACATACGTAGGATCTATGTTTAAGACATCATTTTCACGTCATTCCTACACATATTACCCATAATTATGAAATGTGTTTATAAAAACCTTTTTAACTAAATCCCTTCCCAAAAACAATTAAGCATTCCCTATTCCAAGTCGTTTAAGGGCCCGAGAGCTACAAATTTGAATTTCAAAAACTCAAAGTTAAGCCTAGGGTTTTGAATTTTAACATAATTTACATACACAAATGAGTCATCTGCGTTCGTTACGGTGTCTGGACGTCGCTTCAGCTAAAACTGAAATAAAGCAGTGTATAACGAACAACGCTGTGTGGGTAGCAGGGACTTTTGTACAAACCAGTAATAAGCGCGCATTGTATATTGAAGCGCCGAAATTATTGGACGCAACCGACAAAACCGTCGGGAAGTTAGTTTAATATGCAAGGCGAGTGAGATCTCTCAATGAAATCGAAAAAAAAAACATCAAAATTATGCATTTACATACAAACAAACGGGATGATTCAATGGACGGAAAAGGTTATTTGGTACAATGGTTTACTGGATATTTATGAGTAAGTTAGGACGGAAACACGGGGCTTGGTCATGTACTGAATCACTCTGTTAATAGACACAGGTAAGTATTTTTGGGAGGTTTTAACTCCAAAGGATGAATTACAGATGGTAATAGATATTGTAGAAAAGTAATCATTGGTTCCTAAGACATCTGATTGTGTCGTGGTGGCTCCGGAGTTTTAAGACGCCTACTTCTCATGCATGAGGGTGCGGATTCGAGACCTAACAACGGCAAGTACCAATGTGACTTTTTTCGAGTTATATGTAGTTTCTAAGATTATTTAGACACCACTGACAAGCGGTGAAGGAAAAACATCGTGAGGAAGCCTGGGCTTATAATCTCTAATTATAAGTTTGAAATCGCCAACCCGTATTGAGCAAGCGTGGTGATTCATGCTCTAAACTTCTCCGTGTGAGAAGAGGCTTTGCTCAGCAGTGGGCATTTATAGGCTGTTGATGAAAGACAGATGAGGAAGAAATCCAATCGTCTTTGTCATTTCCAATGCCTCATGATCTGTATCACAAAGAGGAAAGAACTGTGTCGTAAAAAGACGTTAACGACAGGGGTGAATCACAAAACTGTCTGTTGAGGACACTTCTTCTTGGACTTTTTACTTTCTGCTGTTTTGCTTTAAGACTTGTTGTCTTATATTTTAGACAATAAGGATGCCGTCCTAATGATTCTGGCGGTTCCTGCGCCAAATATTTTGGACTCGGTTGCCGATTTAGAACAGCATTTACAAGACTTGTCCCTGTAATTACTTTGATTTCAACGTATGGTAAGAGTTTGACTGACTATAGTTTGACATCATTGATATACCTTCGATAGAAAATACAAGATAAGGTACACATTATCATAGAAATTCTAATAACAAGAAAAAGCAGATTGCTTACAAAGTTTCCTCGTTGAAAATTCTTCCAAAGCCGTCGACAAATTTTATTATATAAGTATCCAGACTTATAATTTGTGAGCTTAACTTATTTCGGATGGCCTCGGCTTTTATGGCCGTATCTCGAAGGAGTCACCACGTAAGAATGAGATCCTACAAGGAAGAAATTTTCTTATTATGATGAAATATTACAACAGTTCATAACTGGGATAATAACAAAAATCTCATCAAGGTCGTATCTTCCCTTGGGAGGTGGCTTCATATTCACTACTAAAATTCTGAAAATGGATACGGGGGTCTATTTTAGTACCTAATTAGTTTTACTGTTACAGCATAGATGTCGGTGATGTGGTGTGCTAAAAATAGTGAGATCTCCAGTTTTGTGTTCTGTTTGGTATGATTCTCACGATTTGCAGATGAACTAGGTATTCAAGAGTTCCTATAAAGGTGAATTAATTTTCCTATTTGCAGCAACATCTGTAGATAATTCTGGTTGCGATCCTCTTTCCTCGAATCTATCAAGCTAATCTTCAAAGAAACCACTGAATTATTTAAGAAGAGTATTTAAAATCATTTTATGAATTCTTGAGCCGCACCACAGGCACCCGTAGATCCTAATTCCCAGAGGGTTTAAATAATAAATAGCAGAGCGGCCCAATTCGAAAATAATAAGCATTTAATATACAACGATTGGAACTCTGAATTTAAGTAAAGATCTACAGTTTTTATAAGTTCGAAGGAGAAAATTAAAATTGTTTTCCTTTTATTCACAATAGCAATCGAATTACACTGTTATTGACAGATTACGATTATATTTTAAAAGGGAATTCTTTGTGAACTTTTCCACTCGTCTAAGGACCAAATGTAAGCACACTTAACTTCTTAGAATTATAAATACTAAGAACAAAAGTTCAATAATTCCATTGTCAAAATGACAGCTCTTAATTCCAACAATGCTCCGCATTTTGTGAATAGTTTAATATTCGGTCTCGATCCTCAATTTAAATGCGGTGTCATTCCTATGATTCTGATAAATTTTCAAAGATTGATCGTTCACAGAAATTATGTTAAAATATTATATTTTATAAGAAACGAAGACAATCATACAAATTTTCTGCCTCCTGTATGATTAATAACCCGCGGTATTCGTGTGGCAGGTTAAAAAAATAAAAAGGTATCACGTCACATCATCCCAACCCAAATCAGGTTCTATTCAATAGGATTTTTGACAAACGAAAGTACCAGAAGACCTTTATTCCGAGCCTCGTAAAGTTCATTTTATAAGTTCTCAATTGGTTTATTACTCTGGAATCTGGGCTTTGTTGGGCTGTGTTAAGGTTTATATTTATTTGGGGAAGTACAAGGAAGGAATTTCAATATGGCGAGTGAAGAAAGGATGCGTTCGGTATATAAAAAATACGGTTGAACGCACGTGGGCGGTCGCATTCTATGGGGGTATTAGTTAGATACACATCTTCGCGCTATATTCGAGCTATAAGGCAGGAATGTTGTAATACTTTTATACGAATGTGAATATCTCTATGAATTATTTGTTATTTCCTATGTTACGAAATTGGTCTTTTCATTTGGCATATGACTAATTTGAATTTACCAATTTTATATTTCAATGATCGTTTCTTTACGCAAACACACACAGGAGCAGATGGAGAGGTTCAGTAAACTAATTTTAACTCGTCGAGTACCGGTTTTGTAGACACAATTATAGAACAATAGGTTGCGGTCACCGGTGACCGCTTGGTGTTTGACAGTTTAATAATAAAATTTATGAATTTCATTTATGACATGAGCTGGTTAACTACCAGACGGATCACTTGATGGCAAGCAATCAGCGCCGCCCATGGACACCTGGAACATTAGAGGCGATACAAGTGCCTTACCGGCCTGAAGTTTGAGGATCGTTGGGGATTCAGGGATTAGAGAGATTGGTGAAGGGGAAGTGGGTAATTGAAACACAACGTAAATGTTGCTTCACGTCGGTTTTCTGTGAGGCCGTAGTATCACTCCGGTCGAGCCGGCCCATTCGTGCCGGAGCATTGCTCTCCTACATTTCACACAAGGAGCAAGATACTTCATCATTTAATATTATGAGCTCTATTGCTGGAGTACTGATACGTTATCCCATTTTAAGTCGCGCTTAGATATAGTTCTGTCCGTACAAATTCTTTGTAAAATGACATAAATGGCACGACAATAGAATAATATACCTACACATTACCTATTACTCAATGTTTTTAACATCTGACATAACAGTGAACTAGGATAAGTAGATGCGAAACCCAACAATATCATAATAAACGTTATTACGTTATCCAACGTTATTTTAATAACATTAACTGATATTAATAACGTAATGGATATTTTTTGCAATTACAATATTTATTGCACCGCACTAGTTTTTATGTCATAACCTCGCATATACCTTTTGTTGTGCACGATTTTAATCTTTATTCCTTTTTTATTGTAGTTGTAATTAGCATGTGAGTAAAAAAAATAATTTATATACAGGTGGTTTAAATTGGAACTAAGGGATGTTTGAAGAAATTGTTCGTATTTGAAGTTTATTACGAAGAAACTAGCGACATTATGGATTGAAGAGTTAAGTTTGTAATTACACACATATGAAATTGGATTCGTCTGGTGAAATATAATTCACGTGTCGTGACACAGTGCTTTATCGCTTCATTAGTTCAAAGAAAATTGTAATCGTCACTATAATATCATGATTAAGAAATTATATTATGAATTGAAATTATCATAATATTTAATGTGCTGTGAGAAATGAATGCAATACTCGGAAATCACGATGGGGTGATACGTCGTAAATAGAACTGAGTCACCCATGAATCTGTACTTTGCTAATCAAGGTTAGGACTTACCTAATGTGACATAACAATATCACGCCTTTTATCCCCGAAGGGGTAGGCAGAGGTGCAAATTACGGCACTCAATGACACTGTATACAAGGTAATGTAACACTCACTTTTCAATATGTATGTTAAGAGTCCCATGTAATAGGGGGTGAGCCTATTGCCTTATACCGGACACAATTCCACACTCCGTGCTACTACTGAGATTTTTTATACTTAACTAATGTCCAAACATAAAATTATTACCATAGTCAAATACAGCAAAAGATAACAAAGTCTAGACTGGTTGGTTACTGCAAACTGCAAAAAAAAAACAAAAAATCCAAAGCAATCGCTATGACAGAAAAGTCTTTAAGAATCTTGACATGAGTTTGAAATAAATCTTTAAATACATACCCAGTTCTCCTTTCTTTCAGTTATTTATTGTATTAAAAACTTTTTCGGAAAACTCAGTAACCGATTTCTCAAATCTCAAAATCAAACTTCAACAAGGCCTCGGGATAGTCCTCTAAGAACTTAATATAAAGACAAAAATATATACAACACCTGCTATATTATACACATCGTGAAATTTATTTCGTTTTCGTCCTGAAGTAAAATGGTTCTATCTTGGTAATGCAATAGTTTTACGAAGAAATAAAATGTTTAAAACATTAAAAACTGGTGAACTATTGCAAATAATCAAACTTCAGAAGCGCATGTATACGACCTCAAAGTACACAGACCTCAAAACATCACGCTATGTAATTGTCGAAGACGTATTTCTCGTCGGGTGGCACGTGCGATGCGAATAGTGCCTACAAATTCACGTCTAGTGTTTCACGTGCATATTTCAACAATATTTAAAAAAATGACGACTTCATTTTTTTAAATTTACTTTATACATCGAACTCCTTGAGCCTTGTTCACACTGCGCTAGTATTTTAGTAGCGAGTTTATAGTAGCACTCTCTCGCTTCGATTTTGGGGCAGAAGCGAGAAAAGGCTACTAAATAATCGCTACTCGACTAAAATACAAGCGCAGTACGAATGCGAACAAGGCTTTATGGCAAGTTGGTTTGCCGCGAAACGAAAACGAAATAGATTTGACGGTATATAAGTATAAGTAACATTGATATTTACTGCCCTTTCATAAGTACCAATAAACTACGCACAGCTGGCGAATACAGATACTTAACAGTAACTAATACATTAGAACAAGAAATTTATAGGTGTTACATAGCCCAGTTACTACATAATTTAGGAGTAAGTAAGCAATAAGTATACTATAGTTACAAAACACTAAGGTGTATTATGAAATTAATAAGAGATCATTCTGTTAGGACAGAAGTCATTAAATGCTTTATAAATGTTCTTTAAGTAGTTTTATATGCATATACATGGCAAACAGGACAAGGCAATATAAAATTGAACCATGTATATTATATACTACAAATTCCTATTGGAATTTATTCCTGTATACATGTGTGTGACAGGAAAAGTATTTTTTGGAGTATGACGTATTTATGAGAAATTATTAGTTTATATCTAATTTATAAAGGTTATTTGTAACTTTTTATGGGATTCATTACCTAGCAACTATGGTATATTGGCGTCATAGTAGTAACTAAGGACATTAGTAGCATGTCTGTAGTTTCTGCTTAACCCCATATAAGTCTAAGTCATAATGATTTCCGGAATGACGTATAAACACATGACTTGTGAGTACAATTACACCCGGAATAGAATCTTGTTCTGAGTCATGGCGTTCAAGTTACCATTGATAAATGCATTATAATCGGTTAGGAGAAATAGGTAGATATGTGAACAAACGCAATATAAAACGTAACGTAAATAGGTGTTTGATATTTATTATTAATAACAATAACTGATCTTCTGTTATAGACTACCTTGGTGAGTTATTCATATGCTATGCTGAGAGAAATGATCCCTCCAGTAATATATGGATTTTCTATAGTTCAGAATCCCCAACAATCCTCAAATTCCTAACCCCAAAAGGCCGGTAACGTAATTGTAACGCCTCTGGTGTTCCAGGTGTCCATGGGCGACGCCGATTGCTTACCATTAGGTGCTCCGTCCGCTCGTTTACCGGATTATCCCATAATAAAACAGACATTCATAGTGTGGCACCATAGACGCACATTGAAGTTTTAACGACACAAGACAAATGACAGTAGTCAGATAAAGCGCGTAGACGATCGACAACACAAATCCTACGTCGCACATGTGGAGTTTACATGCAAATTAACATGGATATCATGTTGGACAGAAAGTCCGCCAGGCACCATCTCCTTGCCTGGGTAGATGCTCTTTTTCTTAGGGAAATTTACACTCTGTTCCCTGAAATAGTATCGAGCCCAATTATAGGAACCAAGTGGGAGGTAAGTACCACCGGATGCAAGTACAATATATGTACTTCAATCAGAAATAGTATACAACCATGGAAAGATCGCCTGTACAACCCAAAACACAGGATATTAGATCTTCGAGAAGTGAGTACATTAGGTTCTGTTTTGAATGTAACATTTTGGAGTTAATAAATCTAGGAGTTGCATTAGTGATGCACTAAAAGAAATTGTAAAGTATTCAATTACTTATTGACATTTAAGATTGTTGAAGAACTTTAATTCTATACTCATTTGCATTCATGCTTAAAAAACTGAACGGAATTTACAATGCTTCTTGTAAAAGCCACTCTGTCTTAATCAGAAGTTAAAGTTAAACTTTGGACTTGATATTCAGTAAATACATTAATAGAGATTATTAATTAAATAAGTTGGAAGTCAACAGACCTGCTGGATCAAATGATCTGCTACAAAGGCATTTCCAGTTCCACCAATAAGGCCAACTAAGAAATCCCAGTCAGCTATCAAAAGATACTTGAACCACGCACCTGCTACTGGTTTACAAACGTAACCAATGTTTCTATAACAAGTTTACGCAACTATGCACGTGACATGGCTGCCAGCACAATGGTTGCTCATGACGTCATACGATTGCTTGTAAGTAACCTTAGTATCGTTTATTGGTGATTTACTTGTTACCTGATCGTCTGCCTTCTAATCGTGGCAGTTCGGAGAATGTCATGTTAGACGGTACGAGATGACCCACAAACAATAATTCCATTAGAACTATAAAAACTGTAAATGTACTACAAAATATAAAACATATAACATCACGCCTTTTTATACGCACGTAGGCAGAGGTGCACCATAAGGCACTTAATACCTCTGTACACACCATACGGCACTTAATGCCTCTGTACAATGTAACACCCACTTTTCACTATTTATGTTATGAGTCCCATGTAATAGGGGGTGAGCCTATTGCCATATACCGGGCACATTTCCAGACGCCGTGCTACTACTGAGATTTTTAAAAACCCAGTAATACTTTGCCCGACCCGGGAATCGAACCCGAGACCCCTTGCCCGGCAGTTGCATTTGCGACCACTCGGCCAACGAGGCAGTCAAAAAATATAAAACTATAATTATTTATTTATAATTTCATGTACCTGGTGTACAGCAGACAATATTACAGAGGACACATTCCAAGCATGGGGTTACACATTGTAATTATGTTATAATTAGAAAAAAAAACAACGCTAGACAAGCACAAACTAATAATGTAATTGGTTAACACACTTCCAGACATCTATGTTAATTACTATAAACTTAGAAATCAAAACAATAATAGTTTAGGTATCTTAGCTAATCGAGAATCGAACTCGACATCTTCCACTCGGCAGCTGCGCATGCGACAACATAATTAGTGGAGACAGTAGCTAAATCTAAAATTAACAACTAAAATACTAATTAATTAGCAAAAAAGCGTATAAATAAATAAACTTCGATGACTTTAATGCAATTGATGGTAAAATAATTGATCATTCGCATGATGATGTTGCAATCAGGAAAATGGAGTAGGTCAGCTGATTGTCATCTAGTTTGCGCATGCGCAAGTTGCAATAATGAACATTGCTACGTAGGTTAGTATTTAGTCGGACCTATAGTGGTTGTTTAGTTGTTATTTTATTTAAAATTTACTAAATAAATGGGTGTAAAGATGTACTATCGACGAAAGAGATGGATATATTGGTTAATAAATAAAAAAAAAATTTGCTGGTTACGTAAAAAAGAAACAAACATATTTCATTTAAAATACCCAACTCTTCATTCGAAACTACACAAACCATTGCGCTTTATCTTTAAATTAAAATAAAAAAATAGAAAGTACAAGTTAACATTGGCGATAAATTAACGTATAAAATGTACGTTATATTATTATATTTTAACCACGTAAGCTTCGAAAGTCACACGAGTAGGACAGAAAAAATGGCCGGATGTCATACAATATGTCGATGGCAACGGACGTGGTTAAAATCCTTGAGAACACGGAAATTTCTTGGTGGGGCCATCAACAGATACTTACCTCGTTATTTTGTCCTTGAATGATGTATCAAACACTATTTTGTTTCATACTGTGGTTAAAAGATTCGTCAGTTACCTGCAACAAGGAGGAATGGTTCATTAATTATTGTATAATTAAATATGTAAAAAACGCAACTAATTTGTAACACAATAGGTTCACCCCCTATTACATGGGACTCATAACATAAATAGTGAAAAGTGGGTGTTATATTGTACAGTGGCATTAAGTGCCGTAATGTGCACCTTGCCTACCCCTTCGGGGATAAAAGGCATGATGTTATGTGCATCTAGTTTGTTTATTGACCAAATCCAATAATTAATTTGAATTAATTATTTAAGTAAATTATCTGTATCAAATAAGGTTATATTTTATTTGTACAATAAGTTAAGTACATTGTACCCCAATAAATTGGGGACCCCTTTTTACGAAGTATCGATTCCACACAAACATTAAGTGCATTCGCATTTCAAAATAAAACCCACACAACTAAATGGGTACAAATTATCTGATTTCTTATATTTTAATCTCATTACTGAAGACTTCGTCTCATCCAGACAAAAACAGAGCAAACATAAGGCAGACCGCACACAGGCGGCCCGCATTTCGTCACTGGAACAAAAACGGTGATCACAAAGATTAACAAGTCAGTGAAGGGCCTAAACACAGTCCTTTCACGTACCTACCGCCTTGAACAGGGCTTGAAAACCAGCGGGCGTTAGTTCTGATATATGTTAAACATTTGTGATAAAGAAACAAAACACTACATACAAGCAGTTTAGAGCTGGTTAAAGATGTAACTAAAACTGACGTGGTTTGCAAATAGATCATTTTCGATCACATCAAAGTTGAATTCAACATCCAGTACCTACTATAAATACAATAAAATAATAAAAAACTCCAAATCATAACTTAACCATAAGCTGTATCACTTTTTGAAATCACATTTAATTCTCTTGGAATGGGAATGACTTGAGACGAGACGTTTGTCATTGATGACAAGTTCTAGTTCTTTCCAATTAACAATAGCTTCAAAGCAAACTAGAAGCAGAAGAATTAAGAACCAAACAAAGTAAAGAAGACCTTCGTTACTGGACAATAGAGCTGATATACTTAGTGTTTAAACTTAAACTCTAAAACCCATTCACTCAGTACTGAGTCCCTCCGCTGCTCTTAAAGCCCGGGCAGCCCCTAATCCTATGTTCATACTCAAAGCACACTATGTTTATGTTTCAGTACAAGAAATTCGACCGACCGTACCGTAGCTTACTAAGATATAACACGTTGCTATAGGATTATCGCACGGTAGACCTTCAGCCTTATTTTTTAAAAAGATTTATAAGGATAGTCGGGTTAGTAATGTAAAAGGAACATTCCTTACTTATGTAGGTGTAGGTTAACAAAAATACTTCTTCATTTTTTAGCTTTATATGCTACACTGGAAAAATGGAAGATTTCAAAGTTGTTTCTTACTGTATCTGTGTCCTTGTAGCGTTGACCGCAAGCTTGACAAGTGAAACAAGTGAATTTATTTCTGCAAATAGGCTACAAGGCAGCACTTTTACACGTCAATACTGTTAAGTATGTTAAGTTAAGACTGTTAAGTTCGTCAGTTTTGTGACAATCAAGGTGTGTAAGTCGATTGGTTTTAAATGATTTCCGACTCCTCAATCACATTGACTGTATCCATAACCACATGTATTTGTATAAAGACTGGAGAAACTACATCATGTTCAGAATGCCTTTTGGATAATTTTCGTGATCATCAGCCCGTCTTCGTCTAAGCCTGGTCAATATTTATACACATTATCCGTCTATTTAAAAATGACAACGAATGTTTGAGGGAAAAACAAAAATTAAACTATATATCTGCCAGAAGTGAGACTGAAAAACCTATAATATAAACAATTTTAAGTCTAAAATGAGGGTTGTTTGCGTTGCACATTTATTTATATGTTAACTTTGAATGGTATTTGGTTGGTACTTATGCTGGACGGGTTACTATACAAATTACACGTGGCGCCCTCATTGATGTTCATGATTAATAGACAAACTATAGGTGTATAATGATACCAAGTTCTGAAAATGCTTTACAGTTCTTGAACAATTTAGAATGGTCATAATAATCTATATACCTCTATATAAAAAAATGAAACCCGTTTCCCTTGTCACGCCATGACTTGAGAACGGCTAGACCGATTTGGCTGATTTTTTTTTTGTTGTGTTTGTTATTTTCAGGAGAAGGTTATTACGACAGAAATCGGAACGGGAGAAAACGGGGTTGCGCGTACGAAGTCGCGGGCAGAAGCTAGTTCATGATAAATTGACTATTGAAAATCTGTCGCAATATTAGGAACTACAATACCTACCATTTACTCTTCTCTGCATCACCCAAAGGTCAGATTGGTAGAAAATGCCTGCGGCATTAAGTCCACCTTTTTGTACATTTTGTGCATGAAGCATATTAAATAAATAAATAAATAAATACAATACCATCTAAGGATGTGTAAGGTATTGGCATTAAACAATAGCTCGCATTAATTACTAGTAAGAAGCTTAAATTACAACTTCGATAATACTTTCAGAAGGTCAAACGAGAAAAACTTCTTATTATCTTTAGGGTTTTAATTATTAACAGATTTTTTATACTGTCCCATAAAGACCTCGATCTTATTAAGAACACGATAGATACACTTACTAAGGAGTTCGAGGAGGAGAATGCTAAATTGTTAACGGCAGCAAACATTTGACTTAATTTTTAGGTATAGTTTTAGACTATTTTATTTATAAATATTTTTATGGGAAAAAAAGTAAATGTCACCCCTAAAATGTAAATGTCACCCCTAAAAAGTAAATGTCACCCCTAAAAAGTAAATGTCACCCCTAAAAAGTTAATTGTTAGTGTACTTTCTGCAATTACCTACACAGCGTAAAGAGCTCTCTATTTCCACATACGCCATTATGCGTACCTTAAGGAATATTAATTATTAGCGAAATGATTAATTGCTTCACAGGAATTCCTTTAAATTCGTATTAACTCGAGGAAATTGAGATACTTACACAAGTATTAATTTTGGAACGTGGAAGACTCTCAGAGACATTGGTTGTCGTTAACAAATTATTTAGCTTTATAAGATAGAAAGGTAAATATAAAGTGTTGAAAAATGATCACAGGTAATATGACAATATAGTTAACATCTAGAAATAATTTTAGCCAATGGACTAAGTATAGTATAGTATACCCCATAAGTTTTTAATCTATTTTGAATGCACTGTTGGCGCGGTGGCTGGGCCACTGGCTGCCGCGCAACGTGTCGCGGTTTCGATTCCCGCACGGAACATCTCTTTGTTTGATCCACAAATTGTTGTTCCGAGTCTGGGTATTATGTGTATGTAAACTTGTATGTTTGTAAACGTACCCACGACACAAGAGGAAATCGTAGTGTGGGGCAATGTTTTATTTACAAAAATAAACAATTTTGCAAGGATACACCGTTTTCCTAATTAATTATTAGACTAGAAAACTAATAATTTTATCACAACACGATACTGCGTTAAAAAAAATCAAATTATCGATATCGGCAACTCGAAGGACCCCATCCCTAATTTTACCATAACAAAGAAGGAGGCTGGTTGTCATCAGCCATTGTTTGAACCAGACGTTATTTAAATATTCCCTCGCAGACGGCCCAGTCTGGCTCCGGACTTATTTTTTATTTTTAAGTTTTTTTTTTTCGAAATCTGACACGCCATGTTTCTGACGGCCATTATAACGTGAATACTTTTATTGCTTACTTCGATTTAATTTGCTTGCTTTATTTATTTTTATGGATTTTGTGAGATATAAACAGGATAGGTCTATTCTATTCAAAATATTTTGAGAACATTGGATAATAAATCTTAATAGATTAAGTTGAATATCGACCTATAATTGCTGTCAATAAAGTGGACAAGACCTGTTTTTATTGAATCACTATGTTGGTATCTATGTTTTAATAAATTGTGACTGTGAATGTGACGTTCTATAAAAAACCACACAACTTAAAGTGAAATGAATGAGGCATGACATCTTTTATTAGTAAAACAAAATTACATAGAAAATCGCAGCTTACTGGATTTAAATGAACGTGTAATTTTTACGAAATAATTTAATCATGCAAAAGCAATGAATTTCCCGAACAATAATTTTAAATTGTTCAACCGATTAAACGGAGGACTGAGTAAATGAAAGATTCATTAAGCATTTATCGACGCTACATTTCACATCACTAATTGCAATAAAAGCAAATAGTAATCCTCGGGCGATTCATGCAATCTACCAAGATAACCGTTCACTTCCTTTCACTCTTAAAACTATACTAATAAAGTTCACTTTCCATCTCTCCATACGCAAAAGCCACGTGGCCATGCTCACCATTGTTTCAACTCAGATTGTATATTTTGACAGAAGTTGACACGTGCAATTTATTTTATTTTTTTGTAAGAAAATATTAATAACGACGCTTACATTAAGTTTTAATTATAAAGTCACTGTTTTCAAACATGTAGCGAACAAAGGGGGTGAAACATGGAGAACATTTTTAAGCATGTTTATAGTGAGTCACTAAATTATTTCGCCTTGTTTAGAATCAGGTTTAATAATACAGCCTTAATTTTCAGTTAACAATTTAGCATACATTGTATGAATTTAGTAGAATTTACTCCTGAAAATACTGGCGCTCGTAATAATTTTGAAGTAAAGGCCACGATAACAGAGTTATATTACAGTTTTAAGGCTGACCGCTCTTATGAAAACGAATTTTATGCAGCCAAATCGTGGTGAAATATTTGTCGACCATTTTCATTTTAGAATTTAATGAACGAGACTATTTCTTTTTCGTTTGTAACTTTATTACGTTGTTGTAAATTAATGGGCAAACAAAAAGCCAGTTGTTTATTATTAAGCACGAAATTGTTCTGCGAAAATAGAGTACAAATTCGTTAAAATTTTGTATCGAGAGAATATGATAAAAGTTTCGATGAAAGTAATCGGTAACTGCGTCAAGATTCTTGAGAGAAAAAATAAGAATTCGAATCCTTTTCTGAAGTAGCTCGGCTCGGCAAATAAATGAATCACTTTATGAAAAAATTATACAAATATTTTGTTTTATTTCTTGTACTTACTTAATAGATACACAGTTCTATCATTATACGAGTAGATTTGACTTCAGTAAATGGAAAGAAGCCTGCCGTTACAATGGCAGTCTTTGGAAAAAACATGAGGTAGGAAGATATTCGAAATTAAACTAACAATTTCGCTTTTTATATTGAAAGAACTACATGACACAAATTACACATTTTTTCGGAATATTGTCATATTGTGCAAGATTTTTTCCGTATAAGCATAAAATAAATATGACGCAATCGTTCCCAATAAAAATCACAAGGTATGCAAATATATATAGGAACTGTTTAATACTAGATAAAGATTAAAATTAATTATAGAAAAAACAAAAACAACTATTTACATAAACTATTTATAAGGCATCGAAAAACTCGTCCGCATCGACGTCAGTGGGGAAATATATATTAAAATTATTGAATAAAACTTAAATAACTTAACTAAGAAGAAACATATACAACTTATAATACAAAATACTAGCTTTTACCCGCGGCTTCGCTCGCGTCACAAAAGGATAAAAAGTAGCCTATGTGACATATACCAATACACACAGCGCCATCTATACCAATACTTTTGTCGCGGAGAACCTAACGGGTAACCGGGGCTCCGGCTCGACGTGCAGGAGAAGGAACGGGGTGGTTTTTAGTCAGTAAGAGTCTGATACTCCCTCCCGCCTCACCCAGGCGGGAGCAGTCATTCGATGATTTTCCCCCCTTAAAAAAAAATACCAATACTTTTGTTTTCCCTCGGGAATATCAAATTTTTCCGGGATAAAAATCCCTTTTTTTTAATACCCTATTATTTAATCCGGACTCCTAACTTTACGTCTGCAAAAATTCAAAGCAATCGGTTCAGTAGTTATGGCGTGAAAGCGGAACAAACAAACAAACAAACTCACTTTCCGATTTATGTTATATATAAATATAATATATATATATATAATATATATATATATATAATATATATATATATAATATATATATATGTAATATATATATATAAAAAGAATACTTAGGTTATAGGTACTAATAAAATTCTGAGAAAGTAATTTTCCTCTTCCTTTTCTATACAATAAACTGCTATAAATAATAATGAAGATATTATTTTTATTGAATACAATATAACGTAAGAAAATTATCTATTAGTCCAACCTTTGATGTATAAATAAGAACGGCTATTTATTATATTAAAATAGCCTTCAATATCGTGGTGGCCAGGAGGCTTAAGAAGATCGCTTCTCATGCATAAGAGTGCGAGTTCGAAACCTACCAACAGCAAGTACCAATGTAACTTGTATGTACCATTAAAACCTTTTTCTGAACCGTGAAACATAAATGTCATCAATCGAAATTCCAATTTTAAACTTATCAAGACACAAGACACAAAAATCAACCGTATATCTAATTACAAACAGCCTCTTTTACGATAGAAACTATTTTTTTATTCTAAGCTCTTACAGCCTGTTCGATAAAATAGGGTGCACCGCTTTCAAACTTTTTTCGCGTCATGCAGGTAACCGAAGTGGGGTCGGGGCATCGTATTAAGCTACTAATGTATTTCTAAGATCGATGTCCCACGATGGTCGGTGTCGATAACCAATCATAATCCATATTTAGACACGTCTCTCGCGAGGTTTTAGTTTACGTACTTACCTTGTCTTTTTATTAAAAGGTTAAAACGATGCATTATTTTTATTTTGGTGAAGTTAAACAAATAGAATTGTGAGCAGCGATGACCTGTTTATATAGTATTCAATGGTGAAGACTCATGTACCTTCTAGAGAAGTTCTTGTTAACTCCATTGTATTTCGTTTTTAGTACCATGTCTTCTGGTAACTCTGTAAGAAACCCAAACACGTGCACAAGACTGTGCTAATACTAATACTGAGTTTTTTCTGAAGCATACACCCAAGGACTTTTGCATCCCGCCTGCAACCATTAAACTAACGGTGGACGATGACAAAATAGGTAGGCACTTAGCTACTCGAAAGCAAAAAAGACTACAATTGAAAGATCTTGCTCTAAGAACTGCCATTTACGCCTATTGTATCCTTTCAAACTGATTTTCGGAAATCGAAATTGTATTTACCTATTCTTACCCTCAAGAATTTTTTCTCGAAGAAGTATAAGATATATTTTGCTATCACGTATTACTATTTCTATTAGGAAATGTAAGCGTGAACCCGCAACGTAGTTTCCTTCATTTGATAAAAAATTCTTCAGGAATATCAGAACATTCATAATGGTAATTGGATCTATCCATTCTCTTGGTGGAAGAGGAGTGCATATAAAATTACATTAGCTTAGAAGCGCTGTTCGCCCAATGAAATACTGTGTGTTGTGTACAGTTTAATACTAAGCATTTTAATGTAACACCACGTTTACGATAACTGCTCATTTATCGTGAATTCACACTGCGAATTCATTTGTATTTATTACAATTTATTTGTTCACATTTTCATTTTTGAACACTTTCACCTACAAATGCTGGTTATATTTTGCAAATTATTTTTAACTGACTTCGAAAAGAAAAAAAAGGATTCTCAATTCGACTTGTATGTATGGTTTGTGCCCGATTATCACGCGATTGGCTGAACCAATTTTGATGCAATTTCCAGAAAAGTGTTTGTTACACTTGTAACGTTTTATAATATCTTAATTAACCTTCCAAAGAGGTGGTAGAAGTAGGTTTTATTAAACGAAGTTTATAAAAGAATTGTATAGTTAATAACCAAATTCATAACCAAATAATCCACTACTAGACATTGCGCTACGATATTAAGGAACAGAGTATCGAACTAAACGTGCTAACGAGATTAAAACATTAATAAAATGTAAGTTTTCGTTGTAAAACCAAAATTGTAAACTGCCACCATGCCCTTAACCCACGGCAAAGCTCAGCAACGGAAACTGCAGCTATTTTAGTTGGTTAAAATAAATTGAACGGCCGAAGTTTACTCGCCTACACGTTTTATTACCTTTTCCGTTTGCTTGCGACGTTTCAGTCCTCTTTGATCGGAATTACCGTATTTTTAGTTTATTATCTAATATGTGGTGTTAAGGAAAAAATAACAGATGTTGTTTTCTTTTTATTATTTTATATACATATTAGAGGTATTGATTTTATTTGAATTTAAGGTTGAATGTTAAAAGGTGCACTGTTGCTGAGCGCATGGGTCATTCATAGTGAAACGACAAGACTCGGACGCAGGAGTGAGTCCATTTTTATGTAATTGTTGTACTATATTTTCAATAGTTTGATAAAATTCTTATACCAATTAACTAGTCGAGTACCGTCATTATAGACACAATTATAGAACAATAGGTTGCGGTCACCGGTGACCGCTTGGTGTTTGACAGTTTAAAACCAAAAAATTACGAAGAACTCGTTTATATCTTACAAGAAGCCTAAAATACCTACTGTACTTAGTTACAGCAACTTAACCAACACTATTACTTAGAGTTAAAAACAGGAACTTACACCAAATAGTTTCCTAACCATCCTCCAGAAAAATATAACAACTATTAGGTATATAAACTTTAAAATATATACTTTTGAGAAGGCCATTAGAGCACGCTGTTTGATTTAGAGCAGTAGCGGGCAGGCCAGGCTATAGCCAGGTATCCACGCACCTGCTATGCGAATAAATTGGCCGGAACGAGCCCGAATTCTCTTGATATATAATAATATTACATAAATATTGTTGCCATTATGCTTGCATTTATTTTAAAGGGTCGGTAGAGAAAAGACATAGTTTTTTTTATGAGATAAGCCAGTAAACGAGCCGAGGGATCACCTGATGGTAAGCAATCGGCGCCGCCTATGGGCACCTGAAACACCAGAGGCGTTACAATTGTGTTGCCAGCATTTTAGGAATTGATAATTTGATGATTGTGGGGGATTCGGAATTCGGCCTCCGGTCACCTCACTCACACGACGAAATGCAACGCAAGCGTTGTTTCACGTCGCAGTTTTCTATTGTTGTCATTAGTTACAAAAATCAACAGATTTTTTGAGGATTTTCGCTTGTGTGTACAAAAATCTTTATCATTCTCGGCTACAAACATGCAGACCGATGCCTTAGCTTAGATAAAATAGTAACAGAAAAAATATTCTTAACACGTTAAACGCCATGGGGATCAACGGTGACCGACGTTAGCGAAAGTTGCCTTCATGTTTTTTGGCAGTCGACCCTTATGCTTTTGATCCCAAAATCGAATCTCAAACTGCAATCGCACTACCACAACATCAAAAATATCAATTACATTATTATAATTACGTTGAAATAATATCAGAGGAGATACGGTAAACGTTCAGTTTAATTTAAATTACGGCAAAATGTTTTTTTTATGTACAAAATTATGGTTCGCCGAACTGATACATTGGTATTGTTAGCCCGAGTGGTTGTCGGCGATAACTTTAGTCATTTCACTTTGTTACCGAAAATGTTTAATTTCAATTAATTTTCAACGACCAAAATGGTTATGTAATGTGCAATGGATGGTTTTATACTATATATTATACTATATATACTCATAGCTAGCTTCTGCCAGCGGCATCACCCGCGCTCTTGTGGGACAAAAATCCTGTGTTATTCTTGACCATTATCTGCTCTTGTTTCAAATTTCATCCCGATCCCTTCAGCCGTTTTGTCGTGATTAAGTAACATACATACAAATACATACTTCTTTTTTTTTAAGGGGGAAAATCATCAAACACATACTTCTTAGATTTATAATTTTGTACTTGTAGTAAGATTGAATGTTTTATTTGCTATTAAATTGTTGTTTTCATCGTCATCATTATCAACAGCCTATAAATGCCCACTGCTGAGCAAAGCCTCTTCCCACACGGAGAAGGTTTGAGCATTGATATGCTATTAATGCGGGATGGCGATTACAAACTTTTAATTAGAAATTATTATATAAGCCCAGGTTTCGATGTTTTCCTTCACCCATTGTCAATGGTGTCTAGATAATCTTAGAAAGTACCTACATATAAATCGGAAAAAGTCACATTGGTACTTGCCGTTGGTAGGTTTCGAAACCGTACCCTCATGCATGAGAAGCAGACGTCTTAAACCTCCGTTCCACCACGACATTGTTGAATTAATAGTTATTAAAAATGTTGTTTTAATAGTGATATATTAGTAGGTTTTTGTGATGTAAAATGCATGCAAACTTAGAAAGGATAATCCGTATTTTTAGCAATGGCGTTTACCAGGTATAGTTCAATAAAAAGATTCATCTACTTAACGGACTCCAAGTTAATCCTGAATATGAGGTAAGCCTATTTAAGTTTTATCATAATCAGTTCAGTAGTTTGTGATTAAGAAATAGATACATTCATACAGCCTTTTAAAGATGATAGGTTACAGATACATTTGGTACTAAAATAGAGCTTATTCAAAGAAATGTAAAGTATAAAATCAAATAAAACAAGTTTTCAAATCTCACGGAAAAAAAGAAAGAATAAAATCAAGGAGAAATACCAAAGTGATTAATACAACAGTCATTACTTACTTGATCGGTTTATAAAGGGGGGTAGGTATCAAGTCGTTTAGGTCATCAACCCGATACCTGGGTTTTTTAGTTCCTCTTTTGTTTTTTAGCAAAAGGCTTCGCGTTTCGATACCGCATAACTTATCCGTTTATATTACGTGAGGTCAAAACACCCACATTCAACATTACCTTATTAGAGTACAGATATGCACTTCAAGCCTAAGATTTCGTAATTTTAAATGGTACTTAGAACCTTATTAGATTGAATTAAAATATAGATTAAATTAATCTTTATATCAGGCAAGTTACCTATAAAAAGATAATAAATATTAAAAGAAAAACTGATCTCCAAAAATTGCCTACGTTTGCAACCTAAGGAATATCGGTGATAAATTAGGCTGTAAAACTTCGCCTAGCCTTGCAGACTACTCTAACGGCCACTTAAAATATACCCAATCGTTTGAAAAGGCTAATAAAATATTAACTAGCCTTTTGATTACAAAACGAACCTTACTTTCACTTAAAATAAAGCCAAATTTCTGTGGCAGCCACGTTTATTTCTGTCAAAATCTAACAAACGTCGAATTGACATTAAATGTGAACTCCAATAAATTCAAATTTGGAATTGAGGAAAAATTCGAATTAAGAAAAGTTCTCTCTTGGGGCTGAGGTCACTGACATAACTCAAATTAGTATGAAGTGACAAGTGGCCGATCACGTCTGTCGCAGAAATGTGACCTTCGGCCAAGGTCGCGAAACGAAAATGGTATCATGATTACTTGTGAAGGTTCGTGGTTATATTTAAATCACTTTTATGAATGTTTTACGGAACATGAAACTTTGTTACTTTAGTAGAACTCCTCTGATCTACAATACAAAATGATGAAATCGAAAATGGAAGAATATCACTTTCAAAAAGGAACACAATACGCTGATCACGGCAAGGAATGACTTAGCATAAACACAGCTTTAACAGACCCCATTCTAAGTTCAAACCTCGAAGGAATAAAAGCCAAAACTCTTTGAAAATTAAACACCAACAAAACATCGATTCTTTACAATAAGTAGCCAACCTGTTGAGCTTCATAATAAATTCCTAAGACTTGCGTTCCTGACTGTACGAACTGCCGACAATGACTCACCTCACCCCGACCACAGGGATGTTACGCAGGTAGAGGTAGACCTCATAAAAAACGAACAGGTAGTGATAGAGACGAAGAATATGCATCTCTCCCTCGCACCTTTGTAAATTGGGATGTAACGACACCGGCTTTACCCTATGAATATCTAATAGTCCAAGTTTTTCTTCGTTTCACTTCCACAAATACGTTTCAAACATACAAAGTATAGATTTGTCTGGCTTTTTGATACAGTGAAATATTCAACTCTTAGAAGTAAAGACGTTAAATTGCGCACTGGATTGAAATAGGTATTTGTTTACATAACCAGTATATTTTTAAAGATTGGCCTTGAAATGTCAAATTGAAACAAATATCTGCGTAATAGGTTACAGTGTAATAAGAACTTATTTGCCAATCAGACTCTTTAATTAAAAAGAAAAAGTTTGAACAAAAAACGAATTAATTTAAATAAAGAACAATCTTTCAAAGTCCAACTCTAGAGTTGATTGACGCCATTGACGGTTGACGCAAGAAAAAGGCTGGTGGAGAGTAATTTTAGCAAAACTACCATTGCGTAACGTATGATGGGTTTCCATAAACAATATTCGAGCTAAACATATAGTGTGAATGACCTACCGTAGCCCCCAACCGCGCCTCTTTGTTATAGTAAAGACGCTCGGGTTTAATGACCGTTTTCAATCTACCTGTTTACTTGAAATTCAAGTGTGAATTATTGACACATGATGACCGACCGTGAAATTGTGCATTAATATGTTGCCAGCGTCAACATTTGACGATACTTTTTTATGCACTTACAACACTGTGTTGCGGGTCGTTGCGTAATCGGGAAATTGTGAAATTGACTAATTATTTTTTCTGTGAAAAGAAAATTAAAACGTTAATTGCAAAATTTTGATTTTCTAATAACTAGGATTCGTTTAATCACAATGAAATAATGTCAAGTGAATTGCGATAAGATTAGCAATACAGGAAGTTTAGCTATTATTTGCACAGCATTACCGGGTTAAGTCGATATAGGAACAATTAATTTGATTTGGTACTGAAAACGACTGGTCGACATCGTAGAAAGCTATTTTAATATGAGGTATTAGAGATCAAAACATATGCACTGAAGCAAACGTGTCATTTGTCTCATCTTTTATCTATCTCAGCATTCATGCAACATTCAGAGCAAAAATGAGAGCAAACAATACCTCTTTTCTTTCGTTTTTTTTTTCGCAGTAGGTAACGTAAGTTATCAACGTGTTTGTGTTCTCTTTTTGTTCGAAAAACCACGCAATACATATTTGTTAGCAAGTATCGAAATTCTTCGATCTTAGATCAGTGCTGGGGAGATTCCCGAGCGAGCAATCATGGCTCTCATTCAATTTATCCACAGAAATTGAATTTTTTCTCTTCCGAAAAACCTTAGCACGTTTCAATCAGATTAGATAGATTTTTGCTTTACGTATATTAGCATGAAACATACAATAATTTAATAACAACTGGTTTACGCAACCAGTCGTTTTTGGTTTGTCGACAAAAAATGTGACTCATTTTTTTTGCTTTTAATGAGTAATCATGACCTTACATTTAAGGTATATCTACGTATTTCATAACTTTGGTTGTCCTTGAAGGTATTATTTCACAATTTGAAGCAACTAGGTATCTTCCTTTGCCATAACAGACTCATGAGATTATTTTATAAGTTAAAAACCTTACTGCAGTTCCGCAAAGTAAGAAATCTAAATTAAACCGTGGACAATTATGTAGAGGAACAACAGGACTTAACGAGATTCTTTGTGGAAACAAAGCTTCACAGACAAGAATAACCCTTAATAACATTTCAGAAAAATGTTTCATAATACCACTTCTTACTCAGCGGTGTTTCAAAGAAACGCGTCCTAATCTTCAGCAACGGTTTTCTCGGGAAGCTTCTATGTATATACTTATTATTTCGTTAATCAGTTTTCCGCTCGACAGTCATTTTTTTAATGAATCACAAGAGATAGATATACATTTGTTCTAATTGTGTAACAATATCACAACAGTTCTCTTATGATATCCAGGTAATCTGATACAGAACGCTTCAATAATAGATACAATTTTCGCGTGCATGTACTATGTACAAACTGCATGTGAACAGTCAACACGTATCATATGAAATAACAAACGCTGTTCTGGCCTTAAAATGTATGATTGACTAAGCAGTTTCCAGCGTAAGTGGGTTTGTTTACATTACGTCCTAAAGTAGACTTGTGGAAACGTTGTAAGGTATGAATCAATGTGCCAATAATTTGGATATGATATGCAATCGTAAGCTAAACAGATAAGAACGCGGAATCCATGCGGACTGCCACGGCGTGGATGATAGCAATATTTACAAAAATGTATAAGTACTTACAATGAAGCATGTATTTTTCAATCTTTATCCGTGAACTACATTTTTCATTAAACTCATGATTGCCAGTGAGATTGTGACGCGTGGTAACGATCAAGGATATTCGATATGGTTCGGACAACCTTTCAAAATTGATTGCGTTGGAAAAATGTCAACTAGGTGGCTAAATGAACTTTTACGAGTTGCTTTTGTTAATTCACCTACAAAAGTGACGTCATAATTATTTTAATCACATAGACAGTATAATAATTTTAGCATTATGGATATTTCTTTTTGTGGGCAATGTGCTAAATGAATCGTCATCTATAAAGACAAAATATTCATCAGAAGATGAAAAAACTGAATTTATTCAATTTCATCAGTTTTCACCAAAATAATCAATCATGCCTAATTAAATTGCTTTGTCTTCATTTTACAATACCGTAACGAAAAATCGTTCAATAAACATTAGGTTACAAGAGGAAAACGTAAACAAAACTGTATATTTAATCAATAATAATTATTTTTTGCGGGAAACTTACGAAAGGTCACGATTTTATCATTATATGCAACACGCGACTGGGGTCACGCAGTAACTTAGTGAACCGAGCTGATTAGTTCTCGTGTATTGTAGTACATATTTGTAATAGTAAATAATAATTAGCTTAGGTAACATGGCAATTACGTGTAGACTTATAACTAATTGCATTCTCTTATCAACTGTTTAAAAAATCAATTCGGAAATAGATAACGACTGATAGCGGGTTTTGTCGAAACATTTACATATATTATTTTCCGCGAATTCAATATTTCTTTGTTAAATTTTGTAATTTTATTCGTATATCGATTTCATAACATATTTTTGTAAGCCATAGTCGCCGTTTCCTACATTTATTGACTCAATACTTGATATAAGTATGCATAATAATATTTGTAGTAGTTCATATCACATCGTCTGTTAACATAAGATGTGAATAACATAATGAGATTACTCACAAATACTTCTATTTTTATTCTATTAATTTATACAGCTATTAGGAAAATGTTTACCTTAAGAGGCAACCCGGCAATGTACACCTTACCTAAAAGGATTTCCCTATTATAATACGTCGTTTCTATGCAGCAAGACAAAGAATTATACAGACTATAAAACAAATGTGGCTTCGGCTGACGCCTCACAACTATTTGACTTAAAAACAAAAAAGTTTTAAATCGCTATGATGAATAAAACTAGATTCGTTCGAAGTCGGGTCAAATATCTACATGAAATAAACATTGTATCGGTTTACAGCCAGTAGTTCTCTCCTTATCAACGGACGTACAAACTGATACGTCCATATACTGATCGTCATTTTATACAACATCTAGCAATAATTCCATAAAATACAACTTACAATCACCCGACACTTTAAACAGTCATAAAGTATATTGCTGTTTCAACCAGTAAGGAGATATTATTGAATACATTTATATTGTTGATATTGTTGATTAAAGTTATCCTGCCACACAATGCGTTCACGCGGCGACCATCATGGACAAAATGAAAAAAGTTATTATGCACATAAAAATTATAGTCGCGCCGCGCGTCTTCTTGACGTCCACGTCCGACGCGCCTCCCGGTTAGATAACGTGAATTATTATTATTACACGCTCGCGTTTCCAAGTAAAACATACGAACATAGTCACGAAAAAAAAATTCCGAGAGTTCAACACAATCGAGACACCCCATCGTACAACGATACCTACACGAAAAAAACATAAAAAAAAACGTTTAATACCACCTCTTTATATCCACGATAAAACATTGGCCTCTCTAAATTGAGACATTTTATTATTAGAAATACGATTTTGACAGTCGTAAAGCAACGTCGATCCAAAGTTATTATATCAGTTTACGAGTCTAAATATCACAATACGGCCTACAAAGCGTGAATTTTGAATTACGGCGCTAGTGAAACTCGATGCTGAAATCTTTAAAATTTTATGCCCGCAGGGAATGTGATTTGTGCCACTGGGCGACAACCGTCTTCCGTTTTCCGCGTTGACTTCGAGCCAATGTCATTACCATTCTCTTCGCAAGGTTATCGTTACGGTGCGTATTCTAAATCCGCCACTCGAGAATACGTCTAATTGAAGAGATTGGACTAAACCAAGTGTCGTTAGTCGCGATGACAAGAAACAAAGATGGCAGCACATGCTAATTCTGCCGGTACTACGTGTCAGTGAGTCACGTTTTTTTCGTCTGTGACGCAGTTTTTCCTGTCGCCCGCTGCGTACGACCGTGACATTTGGTTGTCTGACCGATTGCACGGCCTTCGCTCGCGGTCATCAACTCCGCGTGTGAGCTGGTTCAGTACCTCACCTTACGCTGCGTTTTCACTAGCCCGTTGTTGCTTCTCGCTCACGCTTATGTACACATAGGCATCAAGATAATAGAGTTCAGACGTTCGTTTGTTCCTCCAAAAAAAGCGTTACTCATAATATGTAAAATAACTTAAAATGGGTGGTCGTAGCCACATGGAGTATGTAAGGTATAGTTAAGAAATCATTATTGTGAATGATTCGGTTGGTCTGTCAGGCGGAATGGAATTCGAGGCAGGAAATGGTCTGTACTTGATGTAAATCTATCAGATCTATGATAATGGAAGACAAAAAAATCGTTTTAGTTTGGAAAACAATGGAAGTAATTAGTTTAACAAAAACTCTCGACTAAGTGTAATGTCCTTTAGATTATACCTACCTCACTGAATAGGAATGTTGCCGAGGCAAAACATTTATTGTCAAACCTGCGAGAGAATATGGACTGTTACTTAAGTATTTTCTTTTCTCGTTTTATCACAACTTTGTTTATTACTCATGGGTCAAGAAGAATCCTATTAAGCACGCAATTTCAGAGTAAAATTGTATTCATTACGAGAAAAACTTTTAACAAAAGTACTAAGTTCAGTGCGGCAATTGGCCGATTTCATAAAATACAGTAGCGGTTTTTTATTGTTACATAACCATTGGCGGAGGCTGAATTCAATTCATTAAATATTATAGTACGAGCAGATCCATGTTTGAAACAATATAATTAATGGCTACACTAAACTTCGACCACACACAAACAACATTAACCGGTAGTTCAAATAGTCCATTAACAACGGAATTAACTACAAAGTGTAGAGCGGTTGCAAATCGTCTGAGACTTACAATATGCCTTATAGATACCGAGAAAGGTAACTAAATGTTTGCGGAACTATTTACAAGGAAACGTAGTGTTCTGCGCTATATCAACAAGGTTAGCGGCGAAGGTGGTTCGGATAGTTAAGAAATATTTCTCAACGCCGAGCCCTATTTACTCTGTCACAAAGATAAGTTGAACCGTACCTCTCTTACTTTTTAGTTGCTTGAATAAAGCGTGTGATTTATATGATGAAGACGTGACAATATGACTCGACCAAAATCCGTCACGCTAGGCCCAAAAACAATTGTTCCGTGAGGTCACAAACAGAGTCAACGCTCTTTAGAAGATTGTATCTTTGTTCGGAAGATTCTAGAAAGAAATGCGTACGTGGCTGGAATTTGTACATAAAATGATCATCGCGTCAGATCAGGAGTATATCTCTTTAATTTAAATAGTACATACGGAGTGTTTACGCACTTGGCCGGCTAAAAAATTGGCATCGTTTTCTGGATAAAATACAGTTCAAGAACAACATGATATTTCATTCACGTATTCAAGCAGACTTATTTAAGGAAACAATTTAATTTTAGAAACGAACTCGTTGATCATATTTTGCATGCCTTTGTTATCGCAAATCATGTGTTCTTGGAAGCATTATCAATTTAGTAATTCTTAATATTGACTGCATATAAGAACCATTTTTGAAGTAAATATTTAACATGTACAGTTAGTACGTTAATCAACAGATACTTTGTAGTAAACATAGGCATTACAACAGAGAAACGGAACCAACAAAGAGACGTATGACTAATTTTACTCGCTACATATGACTCAGCGAGTTAGTACTAAATCAGCACGAACGAGGCACAGGCCTGAGAACAAACTTGCGTGGCGTTACGCTTCTTGAACAAAGAAAAAAAGGGGATGTTAAAACACGGCCAATGACTATACTATAAAACTCTGAGAAATTGTGCCTACCCAGATTAATGAGACACGCCCTTCCTCCCGTGTGACATAATAATGTGACGGCAGGGTAAGTAACTAGATGGAAGGTTGGAGGTCTTCCTAGTCTGGTTGCAGCTAACAAATCAAAAAGGGGAAGGTGTTAGAAAAAGAGCTTCGTCGGTGACTGATGACGTCGATTCCCATGTCTGTTAAAAGCGATTAGTTCGTAATTGCCAGCCGGTTGAACCGGAGTGATCGCGTTGTTTTTATCGGATTTTTTTCGGGAGCAAAGGAAATAAATTGTTGAGAATTGAGTGCTTTTTCAAGTAACCAATTTTGTGGATTGTTACTTTCTATCAGAATTCAGGTGGAGATGTTCGAACAACAATATTACGTGGATTTAAATGTCATCCATAGAAAAATATGAGATAAAAGATGTCAGAAAAGTAATGAAACGTGATTTCTGGTGTCTGGCTCTAATATTTTCTACGTTTTCATAATCACATTTAGTGATCTATTCACCCACATACCTACTTACATAAGTGTAATTCGGTATAATACAATCTAATGTGCATTAAGCGTTTGGTTATATAATTTAATGATCCAACTTTTAGAACAGTTTTGTCTGATATTTTATTATTTCTCATTAGTATTTCGAATTCAACATATTGAAGCAGAAATAACAACTCATTCGTTTTTATACCAACTGTCATTTGGTCCAATTGGCGAGGAGAATTAAAAAAGGAACGGTTGCCATGACACCAGTAATAATGAAGTCGCCCTAACGTACTGGCTAATTGAATGATTGTTTGTAATTGCATGTTCGAGCCCTTTTGTTAAAGTACCGAGTCTGCGGTTTAACGGCCACATAGTCATTTGAAAGGGAAAATATTACTATACAGACAGAAGTCAACAGTGGGGGAGGCGTGTGATTGGTTCGAATGGTTGGGATAGGTCAGTTACGCTAGGAATAGAGGTGGGAAAAACACATGTGTCACCGTCATAAAATTTATTCCTACGATAATAGTTTTAATTTAAAAAACCGGTTTTCGTGACATTATTCGTGCAGCATTGACATTGAGATTTCGTTTAATAATACAATTCTGTTGAACGTACGATTAGAATAAAATATTTGTCTAATTTTAGGTATTATTTCATTGTGTTGCTTGGTGGGACCACGTGGCTACACAACTGATTCTAAAGGCTATTTTACACGAGCATTTTTCTTTCGTTTCTTAGTTAAACATTTATAAGTAAGCTTGTATAGCTAGTCATAGGCATAAAATGACTGGAAAATGTATTCAAGTGTATGTAACCGGAGCTAAGGTTTTCGATTCATCAATCTTTATTCTACCAGTAAGCTAGTAAACCAAAAAAAATACCCAGATACCTAAATGTACGCATGTACTATACCTCCGTAGGTACCTATCTATGTCAAAAATGGCAAATATAGCGTTAAGATATTTGAGTTATGAACTGTGGACGCTCAACTTTAGATATAAAGGAGCGCCCCTCATACGGACCAAAGACAATCAATCAACGCCAGCAAAGAGGTTTGCATTTCATTAAGTGAAGCTATGAATAACAATGGAGTTGAACACATTTGTCACTTGCCCTTCTCTTCCCGCGGGTACCGAACAACTAAATGACTACAAATTTAACAAACACTAGGACGGCAACACTTTGACCAAGTCTGACCAATTAGACCAGGAAGGCACTTTTAATCGTCAAAACCAAATATTGAAATATAAAAAAAATGCCAGTCTGTCGGTCAGTCCTCTAGTGAAGCTATTTGCTCGTTCTAAAGTGTAGATTCCTATGGAGAAGAACGAACAAGAAACTACATTGGTTACTCTTTTTCAATCAGATTCAACAATACATTTCTTGGTTGTATTGTTTCGTTGAATAAGCCAGAACCTTTTTAAACTGCGATTTTTAATTAGCTGAATTCTTATCCTGCTGGTTCCATAGTAAAATAGTGGACTGCCAAGAGTTTTTTTTTTTTTTTTTAAACGTTGTCCCACACTAGGATTATCTCCTGTGTCGTGGGTGCGTTTACAAACATACAAGTTCACATACACATGACACCCAGACCCGAAACAACTATTTGTGGATCGCACAAAGTGTTGTTCCGTGCGGGAATCGAACCCGCGACACGTTGCACGGCAGCCGGTTGCCCAGCCACCGCACCAACCGTGCAGTCAAAAGTATTGACGTGATATGATGAAGAACCAAGTGTCATATCTGACTTATGGTTATTTTTATAGTCTGTGTCGCATTCGGAAGTGTTCCGAGAATGATCAGACACTTGTAATGTTAAGCCAAGGTTAAGATTCCTTGGTATCATAATATGAGAATAGAGAACGAATATTTATTTCCGATTTTTAAGGTACATGAAATTTAATGGGTATTAATAAATAATATCATTTCTGTCTAATAACTACAATCATAGTTTTGCTCAAAGGCTCAAAACTAGTAGATTTTTAATTAATTTACTTCTTTCTTGTTATCAATTAATCTCATTATAAAATCAGGCCCATATCTCATTAATTAACATATTAACTGATATCTTTTTCATGAAATGATAATGAAAGTAGAATGGATCAGCTGTCAAGGGAATCAGGTTTCCACATTGCACTGTGGGCGGTAGTTAGTATGTAGTTACATGGCATAATACATCATTTTAATTAACAAGTAATAGTGACAAAAACGACATCAAAAATCGTTGTAGTTTTCTTTTATGGCATAAGCCGGTAAACGAGCAGACGGATCACCTGATGGTAAGCAATCGGCGTCGCCCATGGAATGGACACCTAGAACACCGGAGGCGTTACAAGTGTGTTACCGGCCTTTTGGGGTTTAGGAGTTAGAGGATCGTTGGGGATTCAGGATTTGGGAAGGGGAGGGTAATTGGGCCTCCGGTAACCCCACTCACACGACAAGACACAACGCAAGCGTTGCTTCACGTCGGTTTTCTGTAAGGCTTTTACAGATCTAAGCATACATGGGGACAGACAATAGAAAGCTACTTTGTTTTATATACTAGGTATATAGTAATATAGGTACCTAATACACGGTTGGTGCGGTGGCTGGGCAACCGGCTGCCATGCAACGTGTCGCGGGTTCGATTCCCGCACGGAACAACACTGTGTGATCCACAAATTGTTGTTTCGGGTCTTGGCGTCATTGTATATGTGAACTTGTATGTTTGTAAACGCAGCCGACACCGGGCAAATCCTAGTGTGGGGCAACGTTTTTATAAAAAAAAAATAAAAACTGAAGAGTTTGTATGTGCGAATCTGTGGTATGAGCTGAAGAGTCTATATGCGCTAATGTCTAGAACTACTGGACCGATTTAAATATTTACTTTTGTGTTGGATAGTGCATTTATCGACGAAGGCTACGGACTATACCTCTAGAACATCATACTACGATCTATAGGAGCCGAGTAGCGAGTCGAACCGAGCGAGAATTCTAGTGTATGTAGTTAATAAAATTAAATAGTTAATACACCCCTTATTGGTCTGGTTGGTTGGACTGCCTCATTAGTCGAGTGATCGCAATCGACTGCCGGGCAAAGGGTCTCGGGTTCGATTGTCTGGTCGGGCAAAGTATTACTGGGTTTTTTTAAAAAGATCTCAGTAGTAGCACGGAGTCTGAATTTGTGCCCAGTATATGGCAATAGGCTCACCCTCTATTACATGGGACTAGCAACATAAATAGTGAAAAGTGGGTTTTACATTGTACAGTGACATTAGGTGTCGTAATGTGCACCTCTGCGTAACCCTTCGGGAATAAAAGGCGTGATGTTATGTGTAAATACACCCAGGTAGTATCCAATTTACAAGTCATAATAGTGGACCATTTTTCTCAAGATCTTTTTGCCCTCCATTCGATATTATTTCTTAGAGTTCAATGACTTTTATATGCAAACAAATGACGTAAATTGCCAGTTCACATGTCGGTTCGGTAACCACAAGATTTTGTTTAAAACTGAGCTTAAAATATATGTATTTAGATGTTATTTTGTTATTTAGGTGGTTATGTATGTCATGTATATGTAATACTAGGATGCCTGGAAGAGTTAAGCAGAATTGTAGCTACCTTGAGTTTTAAGGTAATTTTATTTACTGCTGTATAACTAGATAGGGAATGCATTTTTAGGACATACCATCATGTATGTCCATACAATGGCAATTAAAAAAAGAATGAGGCAAGTCTACAACATTACAATTCTCCGTGCAGCCCGTGTAGATCTACCTTTTGGACTACATGCTTGGCAGTGAAACTTAAAGCCACTCAACCAACAAGACAAACTTAACAATGGCACTTCAACAAAATTCGAATTTCCGATTTCCGAAATCACAAACACAATAACAACTAAGTTACCTACTTTACTGACCTGGGAATCAAACAAAGGACCTCGTGAAGCAATCGTTGCGACCAGACTATTGGGGAAGTCTATTAGGTAAAAATAAAGTAACTGTAATGATATAATAATACCTAGTTAATATTATAATAATACCTCTAGTAATCAGAACTGCCTCGTTGGCCGAGTGGTCGCGAGTGCGACTGCCAGGCAAGGGGTCTCGGGTTCGATTCCCGGGTCGGGCAAAGCATTACTGGGTTTTTAAAAAATTCTCAGTAGTAGCACGGAGTCTGGAAATGTGCCCGGTATATGGCAATAGGCTCACCCCCTATTACATGGGACTCATAACATAAATAGTGAAAAGTGGGTGTTACTTCTGTGTGCACCTCTGCCTACCCCTTCGGGGATAAAAGGCGTGATGTTATGTTATGTTATGTAATCAGAACTGACTTCTGAAATATATACGATACGAGCTTTTGCCAACGGCTTTCCTCACGTTTCTGGGGTACAAAGTAACCTATGTGATATTCCAGACAGCGGTTTTGAAGAGATTGAGTTATAAACATACAAACAAACCAACAAACTTTCGTATTTATAATATTAGTCTGACTAGTAAGATAGACCTTTTCTACTTTTGTAGCCACCTTTTGCTGACTTTCATATTTTCCACGAGGGTTTAAAGATGGCAGTCTTAAAGGATAAAGTTTATCAGAGTGCTGGTCGATCTATGTTAAATAGGTACAATTGTGTACCTATATTTTTTTTGTCGAAAAGAATAGGGACTGTGGAATTTTTACCTCACTATAACCTCCCCGGTGGCCACCATTAACACCTGAAGGAGGCACCGGGTCCTCTTAGTAGACCAACCTCCGAGGACCCCAAGGTGCAAGGCCTGTTACGGCACCTTTCTATGGAGACCTATGTGTCTACCTAGAGTCTCTCTGAGCAGTACACGGCGGCAGGTTCACATGTACCCACATTCGTCTGGTCTTTTGACACCCACGTAAAGACTAGCGGTGGTGAAAAATGTATTTTATTGCCATCACAGTACTTATTAACAACCTTAGGCCCTTATTATAGATAATAGACGTAAGTATTATAAAAGAGTATAGGGTCGTTGCGTCGGTTTTCGGCCTTTTAGTGGAGTTGTCAACTTTAAGGCACTAGAAAAAAATATTGCTATTATTTACGCCTAGTGCTATTGCTGTTAATCTACAGTCTACATAATGTAGTTTTCGTTTATATAACTCATTAGTTCCTACAAATAAACCTCTTTTTTATATTATTTTTTAATGTGCAAAATAGGTAGAACGCCGGTTTTCGGCCGGAAATTTTAGATTTCGGCCCACAAGAATTTGGTTTTCGGCCACTGGATTAAATAGAATAGAAAGGTAATACAAAACTAAATAAAATAACAATAAAAAATATTTCTTTCTGTATTTTTTATTTATAGTAACATTTATCAAATTATTATTAATCAGGTACCATTATAATTGACAACAATGCAAGAATAAATTATCTATAAGTCTTCGCTTAGTTATTCATAATAATTATAATTCAAGTATCAGTCGAAAAAAATTTGCTCATTAAAGAGTCATCATAAAGTTATTCTTATCATTAAAACATAAATTCGTATTAAAATCTTTGATTAATAAAATATTTGGTAACAATCTTTATAAGTTCGAATAACTAATACAAAATAATAACTTTACATAATCATAATCAACATTTTTCTATCAATAAAAATCTAATATCAAAATCTTTAATACCCTATGGCTATGGCAGCATTTGGCAAAAAATCAATCCAATAAGCTTAATTGTAATTAGTAAACTGATTACAAATGCAAGCATTACATCTGAAGGGTTTGTCTTGTACTTCTTCATACTTTAGTCCAGCGAAGTCTGTGCATCTTAAATGATACCATTTGGTGCAAAAATCACATCCAATATTTCTTTCAGGATCTTCTTCTGTATCACTTATTAAAATATCTTGACACAGGGCGCAATCTACTTTAACTCTTTCGTTTTCCTTCATGGGTTTCTTGGTCTTCGCGATTTTTCGTTTTGTGACTTTAGCATTTTTTAACTGTTCTTTTTCTATTCTTTTCTTTTTCAAAGTTTCTTGTCGTTTTTTTCTCAATTCTAACTTCTCTGTTTTAACTTTTTCTTTATCTTCATAAAATTTCCGATACTCCGCCGATGAAATTGCCGCAGGTAAAGGTGTACGTGTAGTGATAGTGTTAGATTTTTTAGCAGGTTGCGGTTTAAATAAATGTTTTTCTATAATGTCTGTTTTACTAGTTTGTATAGGTGTACTAGTCTGTTTTATTGGAATATCAACCAGCACATTGCGTCGAGTTATTATATTTTCCAATGATTCAGAGGTCTTGTTTGATATCATGGGTGTTTTTGGCAGTAATACTGTGGAATTGGTGGTTATCGTACTACTACATTGAGTGGTTATTATTGCATCGCGGCAATCATTTACGCTTTCAGACAGTACTGTTGTTGCTGGCAGACTTATTTGAGATGGTAATATAAGAACATCATCCAGCGATACTAAAGAACCAACATCCAAATAACTTCCTGAAAAATGGAATGTGGAAATGTCGTTTTCAATCAACGATTCTGATGCTTCCATAGATGGATCCTTATCTGAGTGAGTTACTAGAACTTCATGAGTTATTGGAACAGTTTTATCTTGGCTCATGTTGCACAGAATTTCTGGAGTTTTTACAGGACTAAGTGGTCTTATATTGCTCAATTGGAGAAGCAAGTCTTCGTCAGCGTGGCTTTGTGGAATGGTTTCAAAGGACACCATTTGAGTCAAGCTGATATCTTCTAATTGGCTGGTCATATTATTATCTTCTGTGACTATTTGAGATGTTGTATTATTGACTGTTGAGTTCGTCAGGTCTTCAGAGCATGTTTCGTACAAAACATCAGAAAATTGTATCTGAGAAGACTTTCTTTTCAGTTTCTTCATCTCCTTCAATATAACAGCCACGTTTATATTTCTTTCGGCCAGAGTTGATTTTAGATGTTTCAAAACCTTTCTTGTGGAAATTAGGTCTGCGTTAGTTATTTCTTTAGAATTTCTTTCGGGTGTCTTTGATTTATTTAATATTTCCAGAGTATTCTGAACACATTTCGTGTAATCCACTGCATCATGATCAAATGGATAAAGCCCGCATTTTCTGAAGCCATTAATTATATTTCGCTGCATATTTGCATTATCCAGGCAGTCTTTGAAAAGAGCGCAAAAATTTGTCTTGGTGACAGAAGAGTTTATGTTTTCTGGCTTCGTCAAAAACTTCCTCACTACTTTTTTCCACTCTGATTTCAAAGGCCCAAAAACACTGACATCTGCTGGTTGGAGTATGTGCGTGGTATTAGGTGGCAGAGCGTAAAGAATTATTTCCAATCGCTCGCACATCGCACTCAACTCAATTGACATATGAGATCTGTGTCCATCAACCAGTAAGAGAATGGGTTTCTTAATTTCGTTACTCACCAACCAATTATTAAAATCATTCGTAATGTATTCAAAAAATACGTCACTTCGCATCCAACCACTCTCAGACCTTCCGAGGACCCAATGTGGTGGCATGCTATCTGCTATTTGTTTTGGCGGGCGAATATATGGAAAAACTATTAGTGGAGGACAAACTTGCCCGTTAGCATTAAATGTCACCAAAACGGTTAAATTATCTTTTTCACTGCCATTTTTAATTTGGTAAAGATTCCGGTACCCTCGAGGACCAAGGACCTTTCCTGTTTTAGGGCAAAGGGCGAATCCACTCTCGTCTCCATTGAATATACGTTCCGGAGATTTCAATAGATCACGATGATTTGATTCTACCAGAAACGCTTCAAGTTCTCGAAACCAGAGCTTGATTGACTCCTTCGTTACCCTAGCTCTCGCCTTGTTTATTCCTTCAGCGGATCTTTGTGAAATTTCCGGATGCCTTTTCAAGAAATTCAAAAACCAGGTTTGTCCAGGACGGTCGTCTTTGAAAGGAGTCTGCATGCGTAAGTCTTTTATGATTTTCTGAACAGTGTCTAGCAGTTCTGATTTTTTAATAGGAAAACCACACTTAGCTATGTCAATAAGCCATTCCACTATTTTTATTTCAATTTCTTGGGTAAGTATAGGATCAGGACCTCGAGTTTTAATTGAATCACTACTTCTTCCAGATATACGATCTTGTACAGTTGCCCTAGGAACTCCATAATTTCGGCAAACTTCTCTAATAGAAAGCTTTTTTTCGCGAATATCTCTAAGTGCTTGGTTAATGGTATCTTGAGTATACGGCGCATTTTTTTTTCGTTTTTTAATAATGTCCTTTGTCTTTGGAGGAGCCATCTGAAGCAAAAAAAATATGTTTCATGAAATGGCTGAAAATCAGACCGCCGTTCAGTTTTCGGCCGCTCTATTTTTCATACAATATTAAGTTGGCCGAAAACTGAATAATAATTATAGACTCACTCTAGTTTTCGGCCACTACCGAAATGCGTATTTTAGTTTCATCAATAACCGTTAAAATTGTAGTATTTTGATGGCCGAAAACTGAAAATAAGAGTATTCACAAGAATACAGCTCAATATAAACGAAGAGAAGTCTACTTTCATCTATCCAATTAAATAAAAGAGACAAAAATATTTAGACTGAACGTGAGCTACTTTTCGGCCACATGGCCGACAACCAAAAATTCGGAGAATTTATTAAGTCACTTTCCGGCCACTTAATTTAACAACTATTTCAATAAAATATTGCACTAATTAATGTGAAAATACAGTACTAAGTGTTTATTACAGTGGAATATATGCACATTATTATATAACCATACTAAAAACAGCACAAAACTTACTTTTGAGTAGAACGCGCGCCGCTATATTTTTCGCTCATTCCCCACACGTCTTGACAGCTCCTGTGCGGGCGTTGTACTAAACAATTTATTAAAAGTCGCGTGTTGTGTTTACCCGACCAAGGAATGTTGCGAGATATAATGCAACCATCTGTAAATGTATTTAACTTCGTTTCGTGCTATAATATTTACTATAACCTTTATTAAATCAAATTTACTGTAACACCTAGTTCCAAAGGCCGAAAACTAGACCCGGCCGGCAAACCGGCGTAATGACCCTACCTAATATGAACAGCGAATAATGCGTAGGTGAACCCCAACGTGGGCCGATACTATAAAGCCGATGAACTATCTGTTTTAACGATTTAAAACATGGTACAATACATACATACATACTTCGTAAGTTCATACATAACACCACGCGTTTTATTTTCTAAAGAGGATGGTAGGAATGTGATTTGAGTGACATATTATTAAACCTGATTCTAATGAGAGTATTTAAATTGGGCACAAGTTTTTGTTCAACTCGCTGTTTGAAACCACGACCTTAATATTATGATCGGTAGCCCGATGCATATAAAAGGTACCTAGTATCTGTTTTTAGATATACTATAAATAACGAGTAACTACAGGGAAATAAGTCGTTAACGTTTATAAGTAACGAAGTAATAATAAAAATATAACAATAAATCATTAAACGTAGATAAGAACAGTGGATTATCAGGCTTGAGATATGACCTTGAACGGTCGACTGCTAGTCGACCCTAAATTATCATCACAAATAACCTTCTATAGTACTTCTGTAAGATATTTGTGATCTATGAACTACCTACTAACTAAAATAGTTTGTTTGAAAACAGATCGGCGAAAATATGCTAGCGTACTACAGTCCACAGCTTTGCCAACGAATAAGAGCAACAAGTAACCGATTTATTCAGACAATTTGAAAGGCTTCGGTATCAAATGTCATACAAGAAGGTTATACATTATATAAAGAACTCTCGGCTCCGGTGCCGAACTGACATGCAACACAATAGTTTAATTACATACGAGTACACGGATAAACGTTATGTAAGGTATACGCAATTTGCGCAAAAAATCGCTTCTTACCTACTTAAGCATAGACAATGAGGTCAATGACACAAAAACGGATTACGCTTCGTTTCCGTGCGACAGATACGTTGTAGGCATTTCAAATTGTAATTAGTCATGCGGACGCCGGTTTAATCTATGGAAGTACTAGGATTTGACGTTTCAACCTTTAAAAAGTTTTATCACAATTTATCACTTAGACTGTCACCGAAAAATTCAAATTTCGAACGTTTTAAAAACATGTGTTTGTAAATTAAAAAATCTATGATCCGTAGGCGTGTGAGTGTGTACCAATGAATGAATTTCTTGTTCAAACATACCTGTAGCGAGTCGAATGAAGATCGTTCACCTTCCGACAATGTAAACCTTTGTTTCAACACAAGTCAACGGCTCCCAATCAATCCCAACAGTTTATCTGGAAATAGAAACGACTTATTCAATGTGGGTACTCCGCTTTATGATTCATCCAACGCGTTGAACTACTCGTTTATTAATAAAATCCCTACATTACGAGGGATAGTAGAAAAAACTAAACACATGCCTATAACTACAGATGTAAACAATGAACATGTGTAGACAAGACGGGCGGCTACAAAAATCCCAACTTCAAAAGGGGATACCAACCGTTCACGTTAGATAAAAATCACGTTCACAAATTGTCCACAAACACGTAAAATTTAAAAGCGCACAGAAGGAGATATGTCGTACCGGAACAAAACTAGTTTATTTTTCCGATCGCATCGCAGAGTAACAAACGTCCAACCGCAGCGGTGGCCGGCGCGAGACTGAGCGACGGTAGCGCCCTCTCAATCGCCCTGCGTTGCGCGTGTGTGCGTGCCTGCCGCTGTGGGGGTGCCGCCCTCAGCGCCCCGTGTCGCTCCGGCCGTTTATTTATTTTCGTGTGTGGGGTGTACAGTGTACAAAAATGGTGCATTCATCATACGAATACGAACGCAACGAAGATCCAGCTCGGCGAGTTACAAGCGTACAAGGATAAAATCGTTTTTAAAACATAAACGTCTTTTTTTAAACGGCCGTGAACCGAGCATCAGCCGCGGTCATTGCCACAGGCGTCAATATAAAAATATTCACGTCACAATAACGCGCCGTGTGTTTTTTATTCCTTATTCGAATTATTCTTTTTATCTAATTGTTATTATTAGTTAAATTGTCCGGATATAGATATTATACCTACCTACCTGGAAGCACCATTTAGGAGATTGAATATCAGATAATTTTTGACTTTATTGCATATAATGCCACATCAAGGAGACTAATCTAATCCACATTTAATTTGAAAATCCCAGAGTGACATACCTACCTACATAAACAACCTCAATACAAAATTAGAACCATGTAAAATAAATTAAAAATCATAAATCTTCACCCGCTTACAGAATCATTACTCAGCATTTTCAATCGATTACGAAACAATAGAATCGATTTATCGATTACTTTAGATTTTATCCGATGATCGGATCGGAGATTCTTGTGTGAATAGGTATAGGTATATTGCTTTTTTTTAATTGTAGCTGTGTTACCTTTGGTCTGTCTATCTGTTTGTCTTGTCTAAAAAATGCAACCGCCAAGCAAAGGGTCTCGGGTTCGATGTCCAAGTTGGACAAGTTGCTTTCTGAGCAGCTAAACACTCCTTCGGAAGAAAAATGTCGTAATATCACATAATATCGAAATAAGAAAATTATTTGATTTCCAATCAATCAAATAGCAACTTCACGGTAAGAACTCGTAGGTATGTACATTCGTTGAAGAACTTTGATTAGTTCCTGTAGAACTCAAATAACTCAGAAATAGAGTTTCCTATAAAGACCGGGGAAGCGAATGTATTCATTGAGCAAATTTTACATTCGGTTCGGTCTGAAGGAATGAATGAATGATGTTTTGATTGATTGAAATTTACTGACTGGTTTCATTTGCGTATTGTAATACTTTTACTAAATGAATAAAGTATTTAGAGTCTATTTTTAACTATTGTTACAAATTAATTATTTGACGAGGAACTCGACTAGTTTCAAGCCCAAGCCAGGACTCGAGTAGTTTCATGAATATGCCACTAGGCATATTCATGAAACTACTCGAGTTCATCGTCATATACTTACTCGAGTGAGCCGTAATACATGATAATTAATTTATTATTACAGACTTAGTTTTTTATGGTATTAGGAGCTAACGAGATGACGCATCACCTTTGATTGGACATCCTAAATTCCTAATATTCGCATTACCGTATTATAACAGGAGATGCTTTGCCGAGTGTTACTTGCTTGCTTCAAGGACAGTTCTATGATCTGTCTCTTACACAAAAATGTTACACATGTTTCGGTAAAAGGGGTAAACAGGAGCTTGGATAGATCATAGAATACGTTTTTTTAAGGGGCGAAAAATCATCGAATGACTTCTCACGCCTGGGTGAGGCGGGAGGGAGTGTCAGACTCTTACTGACTAAAAACCACCCCGTTCCTACTCCTGCACCTCGAGCCGGAGCCCTGGTAACCTTTACTTTCTTCGCGACTCCGTATCGGCATCAGCCCTATTGGCTCTATCCGTGGTGGTCTGATAGCTCTTTGAGGCGCGCGTGGAACGCGACGTGCCGCTCCCGTACGCTCGGGTGTTGTTCTGCTGGTCGGGCGGCGAGCCACACATGCTCGCGACCCGCGCTTACGGTGGCTGGAGATCGTCCCGAGATCCCCGACTCCCGGAGTGTCCTTCGCGATGATAGAATACGGTATAGCAGCCTTCATACTAATATTTGAAGTTTGCTAGGACCCAGAACTCCCTAACCATCAGCCTCACTTAGGTATCTTTATCACAACAATCCAAATCCATTTCCACCACTGATATCCGTAAATTACGAAGAGTAATTACCATCCAACATTACCCCATTTAATTGAGTAAGTACCTACATCCATTCAAAAGCATTAATTATATCTAAACAAAAGTACCTAACAACCCTAATGGCGTTATCATGTCTAAACGAACGAAAAGTTATTTTTTAAAATTGCCTATAATAAAATAAGTTTTAATTACCTCTTTGTCGAGTTCATTTTGACCTGCCATCTATAAAAATGTAATGAACTAGAGTAAGGTTTTTCGTTTCTTTATGATTGATGGTGATGGGCATTGAAAGTGTTAAAGATCAATGGACAAAGGAGAAAGGGGCGACATTGAAACCATTTTGTAAGTGTAAAATACGGAAGCCTGTTAAAGAAACATTAAATATTTGAAAGAAAAATGGCGCCAATCAATCGCTCGTCGAAAGTAATGAAATCTGCCAAATTCTTAATTAAATTTCTTTGTTATATAACGTAGGTACGTAAATTAATGAGAGAAACTTGGTGAATATATTTTCTTTATTTTTTTTTTTAATGATTGATCGGATATTTTCGAGATTTTACTAGAAGGGATGGAAATGAGATGTTTTCGCGGAGTAAAAACATTTTATAGTCGCGTTTAGGAGTTTTATGTCGCATTTTCTTTGTTTTTACGACTGGCTTAGGTTTTTGTATTGATTACTGCGTGGGTACTGTCTTGTTGATTGAGTGATCATAAGAGCGCCATGCAAATCCTGTTACAGGGTTTAATTTCCGATTCAGATATAATGTATCAAGGCTTCAAATAGTGACGTGATTTTTGTTACGTGGTATAGTCCGGAATTAGATTTTAAACCATTAGCGCTTAGCTATTCATATAATGTTGATTTTAATACCAGCTGTGTCTTCGAGGTTTACAATGCTCCAGATTTATTTTGTTTACGGTGAATTATTTATAAGGAAAATGCATTAGCTATAATTCTTGCCTTAGATTCAAAGAAATAAAAAATGTTATTATTGCGGTTAAGTGTATTATTTGAGACATGACCGAATTTTAATCCTTACTAATATTATAAATTGGAAAGTGAGTTTGTTTGTATGTTTCGCTTTCACGCCGTAACTACTAAACCGATTGCTTTGAATTTTTGCAGACATAAAGAAGTCTGGATTAAATAATAGGGTACTTTATATCCCCGAAAAAGTGACATTCCCGAGGGAAAACAAAAGTATTGGTATAGATGGCGCTGTGTGTATTGGTATATATATGTCACATAGGCTACTTTTTATCCTTTTGTGACGCGAGCGAAACCGCGGGTAAAAGCTAGTAAATAATACATTATTAATTTGAGCTGTAGAATAAATGAACAATGACAATATTATTAATGTTTTGTTTTTAATGTGAATGCTAGTAGCTTCCTCTATGACCAGTAAAGTAGGCATGCCTCCAGTACCTACCTCTCACCTGCCGACCCAAGGAAAACAAGCCTGAATGCCTGATATTATGACGATAAGACAAATAATATTTACCTTTACAAGATTATTCACAAGATATTTTTATTAAAATACATTTCAATGGAGTACGTCATTACTTTTTTTCGTAAATATTCGAGTGCAGCTGCTTTGTTACAATCATTCATTCATTCATTCATTCGTGGTTCATTCGTTCGTTCAGTAATGACAATAAATGGCAATGGCGGCGCTCTGATTGCTCTCCACTACATTACATGCACAAAGTAGATTTAAAAGATTAACATTTTCAACTTGCTTTTTACAATTACTGTGTAAGTGATTATTATCGTGGAATAAGTGTATACTGTCATGACTTTACAGATTTTTTTTTCTCGGTGGGGATGGCAGAGGTCTCTAGTGTAACCTCACTATTTACCAATTATCTTATGAATTTCACACCACGCGCCGTCTCATTTTTCTAAAAACCAAAATAAAATAATATACTGTTCCTAATACCTATTTTATCCCGATTCGGGAATATTTGCTCCGTCGTTCTTATGGCCACTTGACTGGCAAGGCATTAAGAGTTCTCTTACTATTTAATGCATAAAATGACTATAATATAATACAATCTTGCTTTATCATGTTCCACTCTTACACACAGAATCTTGTATAGCACAGCAGTAAAGCTTGCTATCGATTAACAGTATGAAGCAGTTAATAACGATATCCATTCAAAATTGAATAAAAACACACATGAGTAACCAATTTTAACCAACGTTCATAAAGTGCGATTTTGCACCGTAGCGTAACTGTAAACGGACTTCGAACTCGACTAACTGGCGAAAATCCGTCAGTGTAAAAGGTACCAACAAAAATCGACTAAACCAAAACTTCCTCTGCACGGCTCAAAAATGGCGGACGAAACTCATTGTCACTGTAGTTAGGTACATTGGTGATTTCATTAAGCTCTGCACCCCCTGTCTCGACGTCTAGCCGTCTGGCATCATATATATACAGGGGAGGCTAGTTGCTAGGCAATATACCGGTATTGGTAAGGGGATGCTCTGTGGTTGGGGTATCCGCCGTATCCGCGTCGATATTGTGTACAGCCCTCGATTAAATACGAATAATAACGTTTTGCTGGCCGCTGGCAGTTTATAAAATTCGAGTGCGTCGCGTCGTGCATGCATGTTTAAAAAAAGAATGATGGTATTTTGACAACTCGTGAAAATGGCCAGTAAGTGATTCGGATTTTAATTTTCGAAATAGGAACCCGATTAATTAAATATTTATTAATTTATTGATACTTTTTATTTGTAATTATTTTCCGGATTTTATTGTATTCGGTATAAACCTTTATAGGTATTTATGTATAGAGGTAGATATGTAACTGAATGTTAAAATTATAGGATGATGTAGGTGGTGCCATCTGCCCTCTCTCTACATTAAAGGGTTGATCAGAGATACTTAAAATCGTGATAATTTGTCGGGATTTATGTACCCCTCGACGTCTTACAAAGGGTAGATATAATTCTCGGCGATACCCTTTTCGAAAGTGAAAGTTTTGTATGTTAACGTACGGGTTTATATATAAGGTAACGTTTCGAGCATTTTCTATAGTATAACTAAGAGCCGATTTTCCAATCAGTTTTTTTTTTTTTTTTTTCTTCTTTTGCAATTCCAATCAGTTAATTTTAAACTGTAGAATAAAATTGACATTTGACAGTTGTTAGTATGGAAGAATTGTCAAATATTCAAAGTTGTTATTATTCACTGGAAATTTATCTGGCCTTGGAAACATCGACCCTAAGACTGAATCACCATAGTTAGACAGTTTACAAAGTCAAATTCGCCATAAGAATACACAATAAAATGCCTTCATAAAGAAAACAACATGTAGAAAAGTATCTATTTATCGTAGAATTCGTAGAAAACAGATAAATCATTAATTCATTACGTTTAATGCCACTCCAGACGCATACATCAAGTGGAGTGCACGTCTCAACAAGATATTTAGTGTCTGAGTTCAAAAATACTTAGAAAATTAGAAAAAAGAGGTTGAAGGGCGTTGTTTTGTTTAATTTTCATATATTTCTAAGTCTTAGGTACAGTTAGTACAGCAATTTGCTATGCAGGTAAGAAAAAAAGATTGATTCAGTATAGAGACTGATTGACTGCATGGTTGGCGCGGTGGTTGGACAATAGGCTGCCGCGCAACGTGTCGCAGGTTCGATTCCCGCACGGAACAACTCTTTGTGTGATCCACAGATTGCTGTCCCGGGTCTGGGTGTGATGTGTATGTGAACTTGTATGTTTGTAAACGCACCCACCACACAGAAGACAATGCTAATGTGGGGTCTTTAAAAAACAAATAGAAACAGACAGTAACCATTACTGGTTAGCTATTGAACCGACCATAGATAAATATTTCTGGAACCGTGGAACCGACCAATGGCGAAAGGGAGTGTCTGACTCTTACTGACTAAAAATCACTCAATTCCTACTTCTGCTTCGAGTTGAAGCCCCGGTAAACCGCTAGGTTGTCCACAGATAGTGTATCAGCCCTGCTGGGACTACTAAGACTGCTTCGGAGAAGGAGGAGACAGCGTCCCATTCCCACTCGTGCCGCAGTCATCGAAACATAGACCTCTTACATTGTAATATCGTTTGCTACCACAAAACCAATGAGAAATTAAACTTTTTTTATGGCATAAGCCGGTAAACGAGTAGACGGATCACCTGATGGTAAGCAATCGGCGTCGCCCATGGACACCTGGAACACCAGAGGCGTTACAAGCGCGTTACCGGCCTTTTGGGGATTAGGAGTTTGTGGATCGTTGGGGATTCAGGGATTGGGGAGATTGGGGAAGGGGAGGGTAATTGGGCCTCCGGTAATCTCACTCACACGACGAAACACAACGCAAGCGTTGCTTCACGTCGGTTTTCTGTGAGGCCGTGGTATCACTCCGGTCGAGCCGGCCCATTCGTGCCGAAGCATGACTCCCCCATACTGAACTATATCAATGTTATCAACATGTTGACAAAACATATTTATTTTAATTTAATATCAGCGTAAAAAAACTCATAAAAGTTTTACGATCGTAGCAATAACAATATTATTGTAATACCATTGGCTTAGCGGGTATGGGTGTGAACTTTGGAATAATGAGTTCGATGCCAAGGTCAAGTTAATGTGACTGATATATATGTATTTATAATATAGGTATTCACCATCTTATTGTTGTAAAGCATGCTTCCCACAAACAAACCCACCCCCTGCGCGGTTACACCCGATGGGTCTTTAGCCAAACGCCACTTTAGCGCTTGTGTCTGAGTAGAAATCAAAATGTATGGGAATGACACTGACAAGTGTCAAAATTTAAGTCAATTCCATATAATTTGGTTTCCTATTCTACATGTAGACAAGCGCTAAATGGCAGTTGGCTACAGCTGCTATTATACCTCTAGTGTTGGTATAGTTCGGAATAAAAAGGTCGAATTTGTAATTGAAATTCATCTCCTAATTTTGTTTATACAAAAGTAAAGTAGTCTCTAAACATAAGAAATAAGGTCTATAATGTAGTAAGTGGAGAGCGGTCACCGGTGACCGCTTGGGGGGATGTAAGGGTTAATAAAAATGGTTTAAAATCAATAATTAATGTGTTTAACTGGTTACATGAAACGTCAGCAGCAATGTCACTGGATGAGAGAGTCACTGGATAAGGAAACGACTGGTTAGATCGGATTATGAATTAGTACTGTTCGTAGGCAATGTCCTGGGTGGTCACACACACACGCTTAAAGTGTATACAATGTATAACATATCGTAGTGTGATGTTTTATAGCCTTCTTCGACAAAAGGACTATCCAATACATTTTTTTTTAAATTTGAACCAGTTGTTCTCGAGATCACATTAACAGCCTTTAAATGCCTACTGCTAAACAAAGTTTCTTCTCACACGGAGAAGGTTTAAGCATTAATCATGGTTTGCTATTTATGGTTAGATTATAACCTCGAAATCTGATACCTTTTTTGAAATATATCTTTTCTGCAGCTAGTCCGCTATAAAAACAAAATCTTCTAGGAGTCTAAAAATATTAGGGAAGACAATACATAATTATTTGATTCTCTTGGCTCCAGGGCCAACAATGTATGGACGCAGATCAATGTCCTTTGGAACATGGATAAATTATGGTCTGGAATAACATAATGGGTTCTTCTTATCCTACAGGTACGCGGGCGATGCTACTACCAGAAGCTAGTGACATCATAAAATTAACAAACAGAAGTCACAAAGAAACACTTCGCGAAATTCATAAAGGTGTATCTCCATGATACAGGAATTGCAAAACGGTATTTTGTACACACGATCACACATCGAGCAATGCAACACCAGTTTAACATGACCTTGCTTTGTATAACTTATCCGCACATCTGACGGTCAGTTTATACTGGTTTCGCATAGCTTGATATGAAGCCATATACATGTACCGACGTTACCCTTTATGTAACAGACCCCTGAGGGTACACCATTGATTGACTCGTTACATGTACTACACTACATTTCAAACTATACATAACCAGTGCATCAGTGTCTCACTTTGTATCGCCTTTTACCACATATGAAGGTCAGCTTATACCGGTTTTATATCTTGATGTGTACGTGGTAAATGGTATAGTATTGCCACCCCGTCTGCACCCTTTGGGCATCAAATGCATTAGCGGGCGAGCTTGAAATCGGATGCATCGCATGGACAGCCCTACCACCCCGTTCAACCCCGAAGGCTTAATTATAATTAATATGGACTGTACGTAGTGCTTTGTGTGTACCTTGGGATTATATGGTGCATCTAACGATGTGATTGACATGACTCATCGATTTGAATATTTATAAGACTCTTCAATATTTGTGAACAAAGTTAGTGCAGTTAATCTTTCTTATTGGTTAACCAATTGCCTTTACAAAAATTAAGTAGAAATGTTCATATATGGGATCGATATTACAAATATTTTGTGGCGATGCCTGTTGAAAATCATCACTTAAATTTGTTCATACTCAAGTAGTCTCTAAACATCGGAAATAAGGTCTATAATGTAGTTAGTGGACTGCGGTCACCGGTGACCACTTGGGGATAAATAGGTTGTGTCAACGACACATGTCAAATGACAAGAGTCAGATGATGCGCATAGATAGACGATCGACGACACAAATTCTACATCACATACGTGAAGTTTATATGCGAATAAATGTAGGTAGAAAATCCCAACAAACAACAGTCAGGCAGAAAGCAAACCCGCGAGTCACGGTCACCTCGCCTGGTCCAAGGGATCCCCCTTTACTTACGGAACTTTACTCTCTATTCCCTATAATATCAATCTCATCCTTAGACTTTCTATACTGTTCGACTAACGTTTGCCACTTGTATAGCTAGACGGGTTCAGATGAAGTCCAAACAATTTCTTTCCAGTCGCCTACGTAGATTTTGATTCCTTTTTTAACCCCAAGATGGAAAACATCATGAACCCACTTTGCCTGTGGAAGATGAAGGGACTGTCAGACTAACTGACTAAAATCCACAACAGCATCCCATCATAAACTAAGCTAACTAAACTAAGGTAAGAGGCTGGAGAGGATGCGAGAATCACATTCTTCTAAGTGTTCCCTAAATCAACTTAACAGTAACGAGTTATTACAAATATGTTAATGAAGTCCCTAAGAAATGTAACATAGCGACGTAACTATACCACGATCTCCTACAAATTAATCTTCAACGAAATAAATTATGTGGACTTTAGTCTCGGATGCCGAACAAATGCGTGGACCTTCTTTTTTTTTTAATAATTTGATGCGGTGTTAATGTATGCCAGGAATTTTGGGGCCGCACTCGAATGAGGGGCTTATGAAGCGGTGTTATATCGAGTGTTAGTTAGTATTTGAACATTTTGTTGGTGAGATGTCTTGGTTATTTTAGGTCGATTGTAATTTATTTGATTGCATTGTGATCTTTATTGTCTGTTGAGGAGTGTATGTAAGTTAATGCAATTGCTTCTTAACTTGATTGGCGGGCGATTTAACCGAGTTCATAACTACACATCTAACTACAATCCGTGACACTGCTGCTACACACTGCTGGATTTGATCCTACTCAGTTCTCTACTCTACGTAAGGTTTATAATCTTAACACTTGGCAGGCGGGTTGGATATCAGCTTTATCAAGCGCTCCTGCCGTGACTGTGTCAAATATGTTATCCCTTAATAGGGTAGTTTCCTAAATTTTATTTTATATATCCGTCTGGTAGATTAAATTAAAGCATTAGACACGTATTTTTCTTTTCTCACAAAATCAAATACTTTCGACGATATATTAATTTGAAATATCGTGTGACATCACAGCGTGCTACATTTTGCAGTACGTTGTGACGTAACGACCTTCCATTCCTAAACTTAACGCCATGTTATCTAAGTATTGTTTTCTTATACGACAAAATAAAAAAATACATGTCTAATATGTTTTCGTTACCTAACTGACGCGACGGACTAATTCGATTTTTAATTGTCATACCCTGGCAACTATACTATTGGTTCTGACAACACCCGCCGCGAAGTGAAATTCCTTTCAACTATACAAAAAAAACTTATCGAAAAATGAAAATGTTGGTACTTATAGGTAGGTAATATTCCACCAGTTTCCAGCACACAACGGCTGTAAATATACAGGCTGGCATCAATGCCTGATAGAGCCTCGTTCAGCAAATGTCGGTTACACACACTTGTCAAACTTCAAATGCTGGTAACGCTGAAATCGGGTATGTTCGTCTGTCACGTCAGTCAATCCTCTGAATCGCGGAACCGCTCCAGTGATTCTCGCCTGTCTAAAGTCTTGTATTTGTCATCGAGACCAGGATAGTTAAGTACCTATATGGATTTTTGTGGTTATTTGTGTGGGAATAAAGAATTGTTAATAATATGATATGGTTTTGAGGACTGCCTCGTTGGCCGAGTGATCGCAAGTGAGACTTCCGTGCAAGGGGTTCGATTTCCATGATGTTTTTATGGGGGTTTTTAAAAAAAATCTCAGTTGGAGCACGGAGTCTGGTATATGTCGGCCCGGTATATGTCCATAGGCTCATCCCTTATTATATGGGATTCATAACATAAATTGTGAAAAGTGGGTGTTACATTGTACAGTGGTATTAAGTGTTGTAATGTGCACCTCTGCCTACCTCTTCGGAAGTAAAAGGCTTGAAAGGTTTTGATTAGTGATTTGCGAGCAACTATCAGTAAACAAGTATTTGCGTGAATTGAATAGTCGACTACTAGACCTAGGTCTAGTATCAGGTCATCAGGTGATCCTAGGATAGGATCACCTGGTGATAACTGATCAGTGCTTTAGTGTTGTACGAGTGCTTTAGTGGCTTTTGGGGGCGACGGTGGTCAGGACATCATCATCATAATCATATCCACTACTGAACATAGGCCTCTCCAATGACTTCCACATAGGCCGGTTGGAAGCGACCTGCATCCAGCAGCCCCCTGCGACCTAATCAGTCTTATCTACCTTGTGGATGGTCAGATAAGCATCAAGAAACGAAACTAACTAAAACTCGCTGGTCTCTCACACGAAAATACTGAGAAAAGCTCTACTAGTTTCGAGCCACAGAGGTGTTCCTGCCCATGAGCAGCGCAAGCGGTTGCGGGGATGCCGCGCAGCCTACCTTTGTCAGTATTTTTATACGAGTAACCGGCAATTTTAAGTTAATTTAGTACCTATATCTCACGATAGTTATTATAAGAACGAAACTGAATCCCTTATATTATTTTATAATTTTAAAAAATTGGTTATTTGCTCAGGCAATAGCATGATTCATGGTCAGCAGAGCAGTTTTAATAAAGCAAAATTTTAATAGGGCTTTACAATTGCAAAATTCTCATTAGTAAAATCTGAATTCGGCGGGGTGCGTTTCAAAGGGATAGCTCCCTTTGTAGGGGCCGAAAATTGGATGCACTATAGGTACCTACATAGTACAGAGACCAGCAGATCAATCATTACAAATTTGCACTTTCATTAAATTTTCGACTTTATATCAAAATCATAAAGTTGCGAATACAATAATGAGAAAGGTAAAGTTTGATCTGCTGGTTTCTGTATATAATCTAGGTACATTTGAGCCCTTTGATTTGAGTTCAGAACAAAGTACTGGCCACCCAATTATAAATAGAGGGTGCACATGTCAATGTCAGATGTCAGTAGACGGGAATGAGTCTGTAAACAGTCCATCTGTCTGTCCAATAAACTGAACCTAATTTACGGTATGAGTGATAGTTGTAGTGATGTGATGTGTTTAAAATATGTAGGTATCGATTGTTTTTCAAAGTATTACTGGTTTTTTTTTTAAATCTCAGTAGTAGCACGGAGTCTGGAATTGTGCCCGGTACATGGCAGTAGGCTCACCCTCTATTACATGGAACTCATAATATATGAAAAGTGGGTGTTACACTGTACAGTGGCATTAAATGCCGCAATGTCCACCTGCTTACATGTGATGTTATGTTATGTCACTACCCATCGCCTGTCTGTCCCTATGTATGCTTAGATCTTTAAAACAACGCAACAGATTATGATGCGGTTTTTTTAATAGACACAGTGATTCTTAAGAAAGGTTTATATATACATAAAACATGCATATTGCACCCTTGCCAAGCCGGGGCGGGTCGCTAGTCTTATACTATTATATAAAGCGGAAGAGTTTGTTTGTTTGAATGCGCTAATCTCCGCAACTACAAGTTTGATTTGAATAATTCTTTTTGTGTTGGATAGCGCATTTATCGAGGATGGCTATAAGCTATAAAACATCACGCTACAACCAATAGGAGCTGAGCAGAGCGTGTGAAACCGCGCGGAAGTAGCTAGTTGAGTAATAAACACGAGTTTTTGTACAAAATAGATGTATTATTTAGGGATCGTAGTCGGCGTTTCAGTGACGCGGCTACCCCCATGGGACAAAGGCGTGAGTTTATGTATTTAAAACCGATGTAAATTTTAATTACAGCCTCATTGTGTTGGCCTTTTAGAGTAATTCACTGAATTACTTTTCCGTGTTACGACGAATACATTAAAGGGTACCCCCACCAAATGAATTGGAGATAATTAATGACGGGAAATGGAATTATATAAGAGTTTACGAATTGTATTGTGCGTAACAATTGGATTGGGCTTTATTGCGTTGGAACATTCTAGATATTTTGGTTTTATTAACCTTTTCAACATTACATCGGGTTTTGTGAAGAGGTCGACTGAAATTTATTATTATTTTATTTATATTGATAACACAACCAATTACAATAATCCGTTTGTATTAGTAACATTTTGACGATGATACTATTATGTTATACTTAAATAGTTATTCATGAAGTTTGATTATGTTCCTCTTCGTCTAATAGATTACCGATTGATTTTCTATTTAAATTCTATTAAAATATGAGTCAATTAGGCTAACAGAAGGTAAAAAATCTAAATAACGCCTGCTTTTCGCTAATGAATAATAAACGTTATTTTAAACACGTATAAGAAGAATATCTCGTAATATACAGGGTGACTTGTAACTCGACGTTTTTATGAATGAATTTACTTGCGATTTTAAAACGAATGATATTTCTGTTAGTATTAGTATTAATAAATGTTTATTGCTCTATTGACAAAAAAAAATAAAAACTAAAGTCACTTAATTCAAACAAGCAGTTTTTCATTTATTGAAGTCTTTGTAGTTCGATCGGGGTTTTTCCACCAAAACCGAAAATGTTGAATATCTCAGAAACTAGCCACTTTCGGACCAGAAACCTCAGGGCTAATTTTGTAGGAAATTAGTTGTACTATCACCTCCCGAGAGGAATACGTCGAGTTACAAGTCACTCTGTATATCGTACCTACTCCGTGTGAGAAGAGGCTTTGCACAGTAGTGGCCATATAGAGGCTGTTGATGAAGAAGAATATAATTTTTATTAAGGCAACCATCGTCAAGCGTCCTAACACAAATTTACACCAATCCAATCTTACGTTTAAATAAGAACATTTAAGCAAGATATCGAACAACTCAAGTACATATTTACAAGGATTCGTAAACTCGAAACAGCTGTCCAATAAAATCATACCGGGTTTTGGAAAAACCGTAAAAAGAATCCATCAGGTGGGTTTTATGGAATGGGCTGTAACATAAAAATGTATTAAATTGTACCGAACCTGGGTCATTAGGTACTGATGCCGACTTTATGCCCTAAATGCCGGTATAAAGCTAAGACGTGGGTTGTCAAAATGTGTTGACTACAGTTTGATCTGTTTTGTTAAAAGTTGTCACGTTTTTTTTACAACGGTTAGCTGCTTTATTTATATTGTCGTGAAACTCAACTGTTTACTTGAAAGGGCCTTAATTTTATTTTTAACGCTAGTAATGAGTCCCGTGTCATAATAGGGAATGAGTCTTATGCTAATAAAAGCACAGCCTATATACCTAGTAGCTTAGAATTAAAACATCTTAATTATATTACTATTTTGACCAACCACAATTAGGGAGAGCCATGCTTCGGCACCAATGGGCTCGCTCGACCGGAGTGATACCACGACCTCAGAGAAAACTGGTGTTTCATCATGTGAGTGAGGTTACCAGACGTCCAATTAAGCTAGAATCCCCAACTATCCTTAAATACCTAATTCTCAAAAGGCCGGCAATGCACTTGTAACACCTCTGGTGATTTGGGTGTCCATGGTCATGCCGATTGCTTACCATCAGGTCATCCATTTGTTAGTTTACCGGCTTATTTTTTTTTTGGAGTAGGAGGCAAACGAGCAGACGTATCACCTGATAGTAAGCGATCAGCGCCGCCCATGGACACTGCTAATTTCATAAAAAAAATTAAATCACTACAAAGAACCCTTGTTCTTTGTTAACGTGATTTCTATAATCTTCTGTATAAAATGTTGTTATCATTAGAATTGTTAACAACGTATTTAATGTTACAAAGTAAATATATCAAAGTTCGCATAAATACTTATTGTTCAATAATAAAATATAAAACCGTCACTCTCTTGAAAGTTAAACTTAGATTTTACAAATTCTAGTTCGTAAAATTCTACGAGAAAATATTATATTAAAACCCTTTTAAAGTTTTTAGAAAATAAATTGATTGATAATAAAGTAACATTAGACGTTAACTCAACTTCGTAGAAATTTATATTGACGCTTTTATTTTTTACTTAACATCACGCCTTTTATCCTCGATTGGGTAGGCAGAGGTGCACAATGTCACTGTACAATGTAACACCCACTTTCCACTATTTATATTATGAGTTCCATGTAATAGGGGGTGAGCTTATTGCCATATACCGGGCAAAATTCTAGACTCCGTGCTACAACTGAGATTTTTTTAAAAACCCAATAAGACTTTTGCCCGACCCGGGAATCGAACCCCTCGGCCAACGAGGCATTTTTAAATTTACAATAACTTTACAACGCAAAGGATGCTATTGACATTCCCTTCATAGACTTTGTAAAATTAAGTTTTTAGTACTAAAACCTTAGGTTCAGAGTTTCAGACGTTGTGTAATTAAAATATAGACATTTATTATTAATGGCATTAGTTTTCGTAAGTTTGAGGTGTGGTATTCTGATTACATTTTGAAGATTTATTACTTGAATATGTAATTTTAAGTTCAAGTTATAATCGTTTTCTAATTATCAACGTAACTGTACCGATAACATAGTAAATGGCTTTGAGTAGTTTAATCATTGACATTAGAGGTAAGTTGCCAATAAAATTGTTATTATTGATTGCCTCGTTGGCCGAGTGGTCGCTGCGACTGCCGGGCAAGGGGTCTCGGGTTCAATTACCGGGTCAGACGAAGAATTACTTAGTTTAAAAAAAAAACTCAGTAGTAGCACGGAGTATATGTAATTGTGCCCGGTAAATGGCAATAGGCTCACCTCAATAGGTATTACATGGAGTCCCATGTGATTATAAGTCCATAACATGGATGGAAAAGTGGGTGTTCCATTATACAGTGAAATTAGGTGCCGTAACGTACACCTCTGCCTACCCCTTCGGGGTTAAAAGGCGTGCTGTTATGTTATGTAAACTGCGATCTCAAAGAGTTAATAAGAGGCTCCTGGCTCATAGTCCAGCCGTGGTCATCGTGGTCGCCATAGTCTATTGTTACGGACGATGATGTTGCAGCCGAATTTTCCCCTACGAGATCAAATACTGAGCAGTCTCACTTAGAACTGGACTCTACTGGACTAATGACGCACCATTACAACAAAAATAAGTACTTTTCCAAATATGTAACCAAACTAAACAAATAAATAAATAAACTAACCGATAAACATTCAATATAAACATGATCACTAAACCGCTTAAACTACGTAATAAACCGAATTATCTGATTGAAAATAATCAAATGGTCCCCAAATGATCGGATATCGAGTTTAATTAAAAGCATGCAGCTTAATTTAGAGATTAATAGAAATTGGTATTATCGATATGGGCACATCACTAGCCAGTTAGAGGCTGTAACATCCCCTCGCCTCGATAAGTACCTACTTGATGTACCCGCATAAAAATAATTATGATGACAAACACTTGTCTGTGTAAACATGGCTGCTCTGATCAGCTGTTCGTCTTTTGAGAGTCAAACTTTTGTTTGAGACTCAAAAAAGTACTTAATTAAAACCCTTGCGTTTCAAGGGTTTTAATTAAGTACTTTTTTGAGTAGGATGCCTTAAAGAGCTAGGTGGGAAGAAAAAGTTTGTTACTCTGTTGGCTTTCTTATCATAAAGGGGGTAAACGGAGCAGACGGGTCATCTGTTGGTAAGAGTACAGTACAGTGTCCTATACAGGTGCTGAGATAGCCACCAGAGTGTTTTGAGTGATATAAAAGAATAAAAAACGGAGTAAGCTAAATAAAACCGTATAAAAGAATTCCACACTCCCTAGTTTTCTTCCCCAAAAAGCTAGAAGCTTTCTGAACGCTTCCTACCTTGGTAACAAAAACGCTAGGCGATTTGGCGCTTTCTGAACGCTTCCCACCTTGGTAACAAAAACACTAGGCGCTTTGGCGCTTTCTGACCGCTTCCCACCTTGGTAACAAAAACGCTAGGCACTTTGGCGCTTTCTGACCGCTTCCTACCTTGGTAACAAAAACGCTAGGCGCATTGGCGCTTTCTTACCGCTTCCTACCTTGGTAACAAAAACGCTAGGCGCATTGGCGCTTTCTGAACGCTTCCGACCTTGATAACAAAAACGCTAGGCGCTTTGGCGCTTTCTGAACGCTTCCTACCTTGGTAACAAAAACACTAGGCGCTTTGACGCTTTCTGAACGCTTCCTACCGTAATAACAAAAAGCTAGATGCTTTCTGATCGCTCCCTAGCGTGATAACAAAAAAAGCGTCATCATAGACTCCTGCAATATAAGAACAAAGAAGGAAGAAAGAGAAACCATTTATTACGCTGTGTTATAGACATAGATGACTTATAAGTACATACGTTATCGGTTTTTGGGGTAAGCCAGTGTGCCTTCATTAACCTCATACACACAGCGAATCAAGGTTTTCTGTAAGGTCCTGGTCACTGCACACACACATCAACAGCCTATAAGTGGCCACTCCTGATCAAAGGTCTCTTCTCACACGGAAAAAGTTTAAGCATGTACCACGCTTGCTCAATGCGGGTTAGCGATTTCAAACTTATAATTAGAATTTATAAGCCCAGGTTTCTTCACGATGTTTTTCCTTCACCGTTTGCCAGTGGTATCTTAATAATCTTAGAAAGTACATATAACTTGGAAAAAGTGACATTGGTACTTGCCGTGGGTAGGTTTCAAAACCGGTCCGCGTTTCAAATTTGCTTAAACGTACCTATATCATTATACTATTATTATAATAATACGTATATTACATAATAATTATATATATCATCTTGATCATCATCATCATCAACAACATCAACAGCCGAAAGATATCCACTACTGGACAAAGGCCGCCCCCTTAGTCTTCCACGTTGAACGACAACTTGCCACCTGCATCCACTGGCTCCCCGCAACCCTGGCGATAGGTACCTACTACTACTAATTCCTCAGTCCTACCAATATTTTGGCAAAACAATTTATTTAGGTAACATTGTAGCCAAGTGTTGCAACAACCCCGTACTTGTCCCCTAGTTCGGGAGCTAAACAATACCGTTATTATGGGGCCCGCATAAAGTACAACCCCTATGGCAGGAAGCATGTCCTTAAACATAGACAATTGTGGTTAACCGTGCCAACGGAACCGTGTTTGGGAAAGAATTTAAATTGCATGGAATTATCTGAACTCCTGTCAAAATATACGTAAAACTGTCATATATATACATATATACCATGAAATTTATATCGTTGTCGTCCGAAGTAAAATGGTTCGGTTTCGCTAATAGGTACAATAGTTTTACAAAGAAATAAAATGTTTTAAACAAAAAATAACTGGTGATCCATTGCAAAACGCAAAATTCGAAAGCGCATACGAACTCACAGTATATTATCGAAACATCAGGCACGTGCGATGCGAATAGCCCAACAAATTTTACGTCTAGTATTTCATGTGCATATTATTATTTGCATGATTTTTTTAAACTAACAAAAAAGTACATAATTTTTGTTTGTTTTAACTTTGTACATCGAAAGTACTCCTTATGACAAGTTGTATTACCGCGGGGCGAAAACGAAATAAATTACAAGGTGACCAACGACGCGTGCCCTTTGTCGGTAAAGGCCTTAGTCTAACATCCAATCTAAATGTCCGTTTTGACTAACTACTTCTAAACCACCACTTAACTAAAAGTTTCTTAGCGTGAGGGAGCACTTAAACTATCCTCTTACTGTCACTTATAGCATGGTGAAAACAAAAATGGTATTAACCTCTTGTCCGTCGATATATGAGACTAAAGAGAAAACACATTGTGCCCGCGTAGATCGTAAATCTGCGTTACAACACTTCAATATTTTGCCTTACTCGGGAATCGAACCCGAGACCCCTTGCCCGGCAATGGCACTTGTGACCACTCGGCCAACGAGACTTAGAGAGTGCATTAGATTAGAAACTGCCATATTTAATACTCTAGTTCTTATTGTCGTAACAAATAAATTAAGAAAAGTAGTTTAGTCTTAAGTTAATCTTAAAAATTTTAAGTGTGGGAGAGCCATGCTTCGGCACGAATGGGCCGGCTCGACCGGAGTGATACCACGGCCTCACAGAAAACCGACGTGAAGCAACGCTTGCGTTGTGTTTCGTCGTGTGAGTGAGGTTACCGGAGGCCCAATTACCTCCCCCTTCCTCAATCTCCCCAATCCCTGAATCCCCAACGAACCTCAAACTCCTAATCCCCAAAAAGCCGGTGACGCACTTGTAACGCCTCTGGTGTTCCAGGTGTTCATGGGCGACGCCGATTGCTTACCATCAGGTGATCCGTCTGCTCGTTTACCGGCTTATGCCATAAAAAAAAAATGGAATGAAATGGAGTAGAGCAACAGTATATACAGATTAATCGTAACATTTACAATTATTTTTAAATCGTTAACAAACAGACTGCATTAAATGTACAAGGACGTTTAAAATATCAGCAAAACGTGGTCCAGCTGCCACGCACAGATTAAAATTAACTCCAAAGAATAAACGAATAATTCCAATCCAATATAGAAGCGGAAAACCTTATTTCCTAGAGAAAAAGGTTTTAATGCTGAATTGACCAAGTTTTTATTTATCACTAGCTTTTACCCGCGGCTTCGCTCGCGTCACAAAAGGATAAAAAGTAGCTTATATGACGTATACCAATACAGACAGCGCCATCTATACCAATAATTTCGTTTTCCCTCGAGAATATAATTTTTTTCCGGGATAAAAAGTACCCTATTATTCAATCCAGACTTCTAACTGTACATCTGCAAAAAATCAAAGCAATCCGTTTAGTAGTTACGGCGTGAAAACGGAGCAAACAAATAAAGTCACTTTCCGATTTATAATATTAGTAACGATTCTATTGTCTCTTCGCTGGCTACACTAGATAAGCAAAACTGAGACATTAAACTTCATTACCCTTTGGTAAATAAGAGAATAGTTTCATTATATTCATGTGTGCAAGTGCAACCGTAAATTTAAAGTAAATTATTTAAAGAGAACAGTAAAATATTAAAACAATTCTGTTTAAAAAAATTCGCAAATAATCCAAAACAGAATATTCGGATGTCCATTTTTTACAATTCAGTAATTCCTCTAGTATTTTGTTCGCAATGACATCTATTTTTAAAATTTTGACCATTGAACGTGCGATCGAAATTTAAATTAAAATAAAAAAGAACAATGGCGGCCAGCTGGGCCGGACGCCGGCGTTCCGGGCCGGCGAGCGACGCGCGTGCATCCAGCTATGATCGCGTACGTTTCAACGGGTCTCGTACATGTTTGGATTGCAACGCACACGTAATTTGATGGCACATTTTTGCATAAAAATACAAAGCTAAATTCAGGAGCATGTTTGAAAAACAAAACACAATTTATAATAGCTTTAATTAAACGAAAACATTTTGTAGTTATTTTCCGTGATTTAATTCAAAAGTTTCATAATTGGAACACAATTTGTAGTAAAGAAAACATTTGGTTTTTATAGATGGAATGAAAATATAGTGGACAAAACGGAACGTAAACGTGCCAGTAACATTTAAAATTCCTGACATAAAAATTTGAATATCGAGTACCTATCTATTGTTGGCGTGCCTGACCTATCGCAACGTTCAAACAGTTTGTAAAATCCCTTGTAAAGGGTCTAGGAGAACGCGGCGGACAAAATGTGAGACAGTTTTAGATCGTAGTAAAAGTTTAATTTTGGATCGTTAAAACGCCAGATGTTGGGAACGAGAAGTGGTACATCGCTTAACATAGTTAAATACCGCGTTCTCTGTTTTTAACAAAATTGACTTTGAAATGTAATAGACTGGGTTTAACGGAATTAGGAACGCCATATTCAGTGAATGTTTGTAAATAATATTATGTATTACCTAGCACATAATACATTAATAAGAAAATATACCTATTCAAAATAACAAATAAGTTACTTGATAAAAAGCTAATTACAACACCATTAACCTAAAGATAAGATTAAAATTACAAGCATTTACATTTCAATTTTTACCTACCCAGAAAAACAGTAAATAAAAAAAATCAAAAAGAAAACAACTTTACTTAAACGACCTTTTTGCTGTCACTCGGAAGCTTGTGCCATTAGGCGTAAAAAAAGAAAATCGTTTTTGTCTATATCAAGTTCCACAGATAATTAAGTGTAACATAATGATGCGTTCCGTTGATTTTTAAAGGTGCGTTCCATGCGAGTGCATGTGAACGAACAAGAAATATGGCGGCCTATTCTGTTTGAGACATTTGAAAAGACACGCATTATTCTCGCTATGACTATTGTTGTGTTTTGATGTTGGCTAAGAATAGCTTATGATTGCTGTCGTGATGGTCAATTTAATAAAGAAAAGTAACCATTGGAATCTTTGACTCAGTGTATAATTTACAATCCGCATAATATGGAATTTGTTTGCGAAAAGAACAGGTTAAAGGTAAGTCCTCGTATTTTTATCAGAAGTACCCATTTAAATTAAATCGACTAGGTATTCGCTTATTCCGTTTTCAGTAAAACGGGTATCAGTTTTATTTTCAGCTCTGGGTTCCGAGAAAGGCTATTTTCTGAAATCTTATCTTCAGCTTCGTTTGCTTCCAATAGGGAAAATGTCAAGAGACTGGTTATTTTCATACGAAATATGGAATTGAATATGATTTTTCATATAACAAATAAACGTAATATCTTGAGCTCCACTGACCTAGTACCGATTACCATTCACTGATATTCATTCTAATAAACAAAATAAATGTTGCAGAAAATCAATAAATAAAAATGTTCCTTGCTTATGGTCCACAGATAATAGTAATAATTAGCAATTCAATCTGCCTGTGGACCATGGACAAGATTTAATTTTATTTGAGCCCTGGTATTTTAAGTATTTGAGTTTTATATTATTTTATGTTTATCTTTGCTTCCTATTTCATTTTTTGTAGATGTTAAGTTTATGTGTGTTCTGCACAGAAATAGATGGTTTTCTTTCCTTCTCTTTCTTTCTATTCTGGGACGGGGTAGGTAGGGCAGATATTAATGTAACATCTACTTTATACTAGCTAACACCCGAATACTCAAACACAAACGCTACTTAATTTTAAGTCGCTTATGTATAGTTCTGTCACTACAAATTCTTTGTAAAATGACAGAGATAGCACGATATTTAAGTACAAGTTAAAATTGAGTAATCTTTCAGTATTCAGTATTTCAATGTTAGGGACTCAACTTCGATACTCTTACTAGTTGGTTCACATAATATTATTTCTGATAGTCACAAAAAAACTCAATAACTTCGATCCGACTCCGAGAATCACACCCAAAGACCTCTAGTTCCGTACTCTCCATAGACACAACCCTTGTCACCAACGACACAGTCTTGGGACCTCAATAAAAGAACTTTCCTAATAACATGATAGGTTTCTATGAAGTAAGGTATGGGCAGGGCGAGTGGTTCCGAACGAGTGCATGAGAAGTTACTCGGAGGGTGACGCGCTCGGCTTGTTCGGAAACGTAATCGACGGAGACATCTGATGGGCGTTGTGTGGATACGACACAGAGTTTATTTATTTGTAAAACTCAAACTGTCATTACAAATTTCTCCAATGTGATAAGATTATAATAAAATAAAAGACAGACATAAATGTACTGGTTCCAAAAATTGCCTTAATGTAATCCTTTTCGATTTTTGTAATTTTTCATAACAATATCTAGTATGTAATGACATAACATCACGCCTTTTAACCCCCAGAGGGGTAGGCATACGTGCACATTACGGCACTTAATGCCACTGTACACTTTTCAGTATTTATGTTATAAGTCCCATATAATAGGATGAGCCTATTGCTATATACCAAATTCCAGACTCCGTGCTACTACTGGGAATTATAAAACAACCCGAGGCCCGAGACCCCTTGCCCGGCAGTCGCACTGGCGACCACTCGGCCAACGAGCCGTCAAGTATATAATAAAGTGGAGATAAACACAAAAATTTAAAATTGTGGGTAAAAATCAAATGCGCCTTTTTACATTGACCAGGAATAGAATCAGAATCTTCACATTTAGTTGCATCTTGCATCCTCACTCGAACAATGTTCACATCGATGAAGCCATAAATGATAAATAAAAATTCAGAGCTACAGTTTTCTTTTAGTAAATAAACAAACAAACAAAATGGATGCATGAAGTTCCTACCGTTTTATTTGTTATCCAATCAAGTACTAGCAGTTTTAACTACATTTAGGTACAATTGCTTGCAAGATTTATTTTTATTTCTTTCAATGTACAATGTAGTTTTATTTTCTATTCTTGTACATTTTTCTCTGTCTAATACCTATGTTTTCTAAGTTACTTTATTTATAAATTTGTTATTATAGAAATACAGACACGCCATGTTACAATTAGACTGACATTTTGATAGAATGAATGACATTACTCGATATAGGTACGAATATACACAAATGGAGACGAGTATTAATATATTATTTCTTTTGAAAGGTCGTACATAAATAAGAAATAAAAATAAAACTAGGTACAATTTACAGTACTTTTTTTGGAATAAGCCGGTAAACGAGCAGATGAATCACCTGATGGTAAGCAATCGGCGTCGCCCACGGACACTGGAAACACCACGGGCCTTACAAGTGCATTACCGTCCTTTTAGGAATTGGGAATTTGAGGATTGTGGGGGATTCGGGGATTGGGGAAACTGAGGAGGTCGGGGGGCGGGGGTAATTGGGCATCCGGTAACTTCAATCACACGACGACTCACAAGGCAAGCGTTATTTCACGTTCACGTCTGGTTTTTGTGAGGAAGTGGTCACTACTCCGGTCGAGCCAGCCCATTCGAGCAGAAGTCTTATCCACACAAATATATCGCTCTAAACTTTGCTGGAACATTCTACGTTCAAGTTCAATGTTCATTAGCGTTTGTAGGATGCGCGCTAGTGACTCGACTTGACCGTCACTCGTTATCTAATATACATAAATGTTTTGTACCATGTCGAATTGTTCATCATTTTGGTAGGTTCCGTCCGGTATGAACTTGTCTGTTCATGTTGGCACTGATTTTTTTTGTTTTATTTGGATCTAGGATTAGCGAGCTTGTGACTGGTATATATTATGTTTAATGATAATATGTTTATTTGATTGTAGAGATGGGGGGGGGGTTCATTGAAGCCGGCCAATCAGAGCACCGGACGCGGTCTCATTTCGATTTCGTTAAACGCAAAACAAACAAGAAATATAAGGTCACGCTTTTTATCCCCGAAGGAGTAGGCAGGGGTGCACATAACGGCACTTAATGCTATTGTACAATGGAACACCACTTTTCATTATGTATGTTACATAAGTCCCATTTAATAGGGAGTGAGACTATTGCGATATATCGAGCAAGCTCTGTAATACTTTGCCCGGGAATCGAACCTGAGACCCCTTGACTGGCAGTCGCATTTGCGACCACTCGGTCAACGAGGCAGTCAGACAAATTATGGGTAACTTTGGGTTACTAGACTTCAAAATTCACCTCTTGTCTTCTTCCACGACACATGATGGTGTACCATAGTGCTATATAGGTTTTGATGGTACCTAAACCTAGTTCTTGGACAAATGACTGATTAAACAAACTGTTTCATTGTCAGTCCATTTATATCTTCAATCTCAATTCAGTTCATAAAATCATAACCCTTATAATACCTTGAAAGATGAAAGCAATAATTTATTCATCAAAAACAGAGCAAGATTGTTTCAATAGAAGTCAGCTGATGTTGTCATTAATAATGATAAAATAGCTAATGATTTTCGCGTAGAAACAACAGCTGGTAGACGGCATATTGAATATTTGAGAAAATAATTAACTATACACTTATAGATGTAACAGATGTTCGGCTGGTACCTAATGTATCTTTCTTTTTTTATATATATATATTTGATGGGTCGACGTAGACCACTATCTCGCCTGGTGGTAAGCGCTGATGCGGACTACGATGGAGCACGTCGTCCCATAAGCAACCTATTCACTCGAGCCTTGAAGACACCCAGGTTATACCCTTCAGAAAATAGACTGGCAAAGAATTCCACTACTTAGCAGTACGCATCTATTAGTAACTAACTTTCGTCTGTGGTTTCGTTCACGTAAAATTTTATCGGTTTCATCCTCCATTTTAGAGAACTGACTATCCATCCGAAGGGATGAAGGGAACTATCTCCACCTAATCAAGTCAATTCCTGTCTCTGTTTTGCCGTTAATAACAAACCAACAGACACATACCTACATACACTTTCCCATTTACAAAATGGATAATGCATGGATAATTCAATGCTTTTCTAAGTTAAAATCTTAGTAGAAATTCAAATTCAAAAGCTTTCAAGTAATGCTAGTTAGCCTAGACTTCCTGCTAATTTAGGCTATTGAATGTTATTCAAATAGTGTTGCAAAATTAACACATCCACCCAAATAATCAAATAATACAGCTTCACAATATTAGTACAGAACAATTTCTGCTGAAACCTCATTTATTTGGTCTCTTTAGCTAAATTTCTGTTCAACAAATTATTAGAAATAAATATAAAGAGAAACGGCAACGAGAAACGTGCGTGCACAAAGACGAGAAAGACGATCAAAACGCGACATTCTATAAAAAAAGAAAAAAAAAACGCATTTGGAACTACCTCATTAATTATCCGCTTGAACACTTCAGAAGAAAGTACAATCGTGCTAAAAAAATAAGGATACCCCTTCGCAAATGGCATTAACACCGTAACAATTTTCATTTATCTATACAAGTGAACATTTTAAAATCTGACTCAGAAGAGAATTTAAAACACAATGCTCCCGTTCCTTTGTCATTTTCTAAGCGAACAAGTGAGCACGGAAAATCTCTGTGGACAATTGGAAAACGTGCGAAGGAATCCGAGCGAAAGACAGTAATTTATTTATGAACTCACAAAGAGATAAGCATTAATAAAATGAGAATATTTTTTATGGAGACAACGTTCAAGTTCTTATGATGACACTCGAAGCTTTATTACGTTTTTATTTAATAAAATATATCTGTAGTTTGTCATTGATATGACGAATATTAAAACAATATATTTATGTCTGTTCTTGTTAGAGGAGACTGGTTTTTTGAGCAACGGTTTCTCATATGTGGACTTGTGAGAAGGAATGGGTTAATCAAAGAAGAAAATCGCGCTGTTGTGTGAACGTTAGCCCCATGAGTAGTCACTCAGTACTACCTACTGATTATTAAAAACGCAATGATCAAAGACAAATTAATACTATACCTCTAAATGAACCAATTCAGAAACATAAAATATTTTTGTAAGTCAGTTAATAACTTATTAAAACATCTTTACTTAATCGGCATTCATTTAACTTGTTGTACATGCTCATTAAAGATAAATGCCTTCATCATCAATATCTATCTAAAGAAAATTCGAGATAATGGAACAGAGACCTAATTCCAACGGACTTAAGGCGGCTAATCGCGTGCTTATCGACACAAAGGCGAGTTCAATTACTTAACAGATTCGAACTTAGACGTACAACATCTTTGGATGGAACTGTGGAGGATGTCCATTTCGAAAGTTGTACAAAGCAATTTCGTTTTCTCTACTCTATATATACCTAATAGGAGAATCGTTATTTCTTTTACTTTCATTTATTATATTTATGGACAAAAGGAAAAGTCAATTTTCTAAAATTTCCTCCGACCTATTGACAAGTTATTGATTCTGAGTTTTTTGTGGTAATGTCATAAGCGAAATTGGTTTTTATTAGCTTTGGATTAAGATTGATAGATGTTAGCCCATTAGTCGAGAGAAAGATATCTAGAATTTTATTTGTAGATGAGAAAAACTTGATTGATTTTTAAGATGGAATGTAATGAGGGTTAAATGATTTGGGTTATGTACAAATGGTTTTTTGGTCGAACGAGATGTGTGTGAAAATAACATTCGTAATGCGAAGTAATGTTAGGAGGTTAAATTTGACAAACAATATAACATAACATCACGCCTTTTATCCTCTTTTTTTTTTTTTTTTTTTATGGGGGGAAAATCATCGAATGACTGCCCCCGCCTGGGTGAGGCGGGAGGGAGTGTCAGACTCTTACTGACTAAAAACCACCCCGTTCCTTCTCCTGCACGTCGAGCCGGAGCCCCGGTTACCCGTTAGGTTCTCCGCGACTCCGAATCGGCATCGGCCGTATTGGGCCCCATCTGTGGTGGTCTGATGGCTCTTTGAGGCGCGCGCGGAACGCGACGCGCCGTACGCTCGGGTCTGTTTCTGGTCGGACGGGGAGCCACCCATGCTCGCCGTCCGCAGGCCCGCGCTTACGGTGGCCGGAGATCGTCTCGCGATCCCCGACGCCCGGTGTGTCCTTCGCGATGGCTGGGTTGCGAGGAGGCAGCGCTTCGCTGCCTCACGCGTCCCGCCTCCTCCTTAGCTAGCATGACTGCTTCGCAAAAGGAGGAGACGGCATCCCAGTCCCCCTCGCTCCGCAACATGGCCTGCACTAGGCCCGGACGCGAGAGGTCGCCATCGCCGATCACTTCCCTGAGGACACGGCGGTGCTCAGCCCACGAAGGGCATTCTCCCACCGTGTGTTCCACCATGTCCTCAGGGCAGTCCTCGCAGTGATGACACCCGGGCGTTTCCTCCCGCCCCATCAAACACAGGTACCTCCCGAAACTTCCATGTCCGGTGAGGACCTGCGTCAGGCGGTAGGTGAGGACGCCGTAGCGTCTCTCAAGCCACTCCTCAAAGAGGGGACTTACCGCTGCGATGGCAGCGAGCCCAGCCCTCGGTTGCGACAGTCGTTGCTGCCATTCCGCCATGAGATCGCGCCGGAGCTCATCCCGCCACGCACCTATTTGGCGCGGCAGCGGGGTTTCACCCCGGCGACGTGCCTCCGCGCGCATGCCGTACACGCGCGCGAGCACCTTCGCCTCCAGATCCCACGGCGGTAATCCGGCAAGGAGGTTCGCCGACTCCCCAGAGATCGTGCGGTATCCGCGGATCATTCGGATCGCCATGACCCTCTGTGCAATGAGCAGCGTCCGAGCGGGACGCCGCAACAGGTTTGGCGCCCAAACAGGGGCGCCGTAGAGGGCCATGGACCGCACGACCCCGGCGTATAACCTCCGGCAGGAGGCGTTTGGCCCCCGAGGTTGGGGAGGATGCGTTTAAACGCAGCCCCCGTCCTCTCCAACTTTGGGGCCAAACGTCGGAAGTGTTCTATGAAGTTCCACCGACTGTCGAGGACGAGTCCTAGGTACTTCATCGTCGTCTCGACGTCGATGGTGACTCCTCCCGCCGTTATTTGGGACCCACCCGGAGGTGGCGCGTTCCCGCGGCCATGAAAACACATGGCCTCGGACTTGTGGAGCGCCACCTCGAGTCCCAACTGCCGGATTCTCTCAACGACTGTCGCAACCGCTGTCGCCATTAAGTCGGCCGCCGCCTGGTGTGACCTCCCGTGCGCTAGCACCAGCGTATCGTCGGCGTAGCATATTGTGCTAACGCCGTTCGGGAGGTCGGTGCGCAGCACCCAGTCATAGCCGATGTTCCACAGGAGCGGCCCCAGAACCGAACCCTGTGGAACACCGCGTGCCATCTCTCGCCGGTTCCACTCGCCCCGGTGACCGGGGTAGCTGACGGACCTGTCCGTCAGGTAAGCCTCGATTACACGACGGAGGTAGGTAGGCACCCGATGATATCGGAGTGCCTCCAAGATGCAGCTCCAGGGCAGGGAGTTGAAGGCGTTGGCGATGTCCAGAGACACCGCCACTACGACCTTACCCCTGGACACTGCAGTCCCCGTCGTGAGGTCTCTAACGCGCATGATGGCGTCCACCGTGGAGCGCCCTCTGCGGAAGCCGAACTGGCCGTCCGACAAGTCCGGCCCAATGTCCGTCAGGTGCGCGACGAGGCGGTTCGAAATGATTCTTTCGAAGACTTTCCCCACCTCGTCGAGCAACACTATGGGCCGGTACGCGGACGGAGAGTCCGCAGGGCGCCCCGTCTTCCGCACGAGGACCAGTTTTCCCGCTTTCCAGAGAAGCGGGAACTGGCCTCTCTCCACACATGCGCTGTAGAGACCAATCAATCGAGGCCCAAGAGCCTCTGAGGCCAGGACCCATGCCTTGCCATGCAGGCCGTCGGGTCCTGGGGCGGTGTTCTTGGCGCCCATCCGGCGCACCGCCGCTCTCAATTCTGCCTCGGTCACCTCTGGGACGATGTCGTCGTCGTCGTCGCTGTAGCCCGCGTCGGGCACCGCAGGGGGCGGAGTCATATACGGAGGGGTGAACCCCCTCCACAGTCGAGGGAACAGGGTGCCAATTACCTCCTCCAAGACTTCTTGCCGGAGACTCTGGGTGAGCGGGGGAGCCCAAGCGCGGAGCTTGTCGCGTACCATCCGGTACGGGCGTCCCCACGGATCTCTGTCCAGAGTCCCCAGCATCTCTCGGCGGGCCTCCTCCTTGGCCCGCAATATCTCCACCTTGAGGAGGGCCTTGGCCGCCCTGTATCCCTCGTACAACTCCGCCTCTCTCGCCTCCGCATTAGGAGGACGGATGCGGCGCCTGCGGTGCCTAGTGTACTGGCGTCGCGCAGCAGTGCACGCCTTGCGTAGAGCTGCTAGCTCTTGCGACCACCAGTACACCTGGCGCTTTTGTTGCCTCGACCGGATCCGAGGCATCGCCACGTCACAGATCCTGGACATGGCGTCCTGGAGCCACTTGGCCTCATCGTCTATGTCGGCAGGCCTGACCGGTGGTATCACCCAGGCCTGCACGATGGCGGCTTCCAGGAGCAGCTCCCGGTCCAGCTGTTTCAGCGCCCAACGCGGGCCACATGGGGCCTATCTGACCGGCGGGTCTGCGGACTCGGCGGAGACGTCGAACCGGATATACCGGTGGTCGGAGTACGTCTCCACCTCCTCCATGACGCGCCAGTCAACAATACGCGGTGACAGAGCAGGGCTGGCGAACGAGATGTCCACCACCGACTCGCCCTGCATCCGCACGCACGTGGGGACAGAACCCCGGTTCAGGACGACTAGGCCCGTCTCAAGGGCCCAGTCTTCCACCATCCTACCCCGGACGTCGGTGAACCGGGAACCCCAAGCCAAGTTTTTGGCGTTGAAGTCCCCGAGGACGAGCACGGGGAGGGAACGGAACCCGACGACGACGGTGACCAACTCCCTCAAGGAGTTGTGGAACTCGGCGAGAGTTCGGTTCGGAGAGAAGTACACGCCCAGCCTTTTATCCCCTAAGGGGTAGGCAGAGGTGCACATTATGCCACTGTACAATGTAACACCCACTTTTCACTATTTGTGTTATGAGTCCCATGTAATAGTGGGTGAGCCTATTGCTGGGCACAATTCCAGACTCCGTGCTACTGCTGAGAATTTTGTAAAAACCCAGTAATACTTTGCCCAACCCCGGAACCACTCAGCCAACACACAATATTATACTTCTTTATTTATATATTTTTTAAAACGTTACCCCCCACTAGGATTTTATTTTGTGTCTTGGGTGCGTTTACAAACATACAAGTTCACATACACATTACACCCAAACCCGGAACAAAAATCTGTGAATCACACAATGAGTTGCTCCATGCAGGAATCGAACCCGCGAACCCCTTGTGCGGCAGCCAGTTGCCCAGCAACCGCACCAACCGTACAGTCAAGTCAACACAGAGATTACTTTAGAAATGTATATAAAAAATGTTAATAGTTGTAGTCTACCGAGGACTACTTGCCAAGTTCATAACTCCAACCTATCCCATTTGGAACTATAATTATAATCACAGCGGTAAATTGAAGCCTTGCACCTCAAAATGCACTTCTATTGTTAGCTATGGCCAGCAGTATTACAAAGCAGCCTTTAGGTTTACCTCAGTGTTTTGAAAAGTTAAATCTAGCTGTGGAACTTAACCGACTAGAGATGGCAGGTTTTGAGGTGTGGTTGCACTTAAGCGCTTACAGCGATACGCTGGTTTGCAAACATCAACATCGTCTTGGCAACTTGGGAATCTGCAAAGCAGGGATAGGAAATTATAAGTGTTAATATGCAATTTGTGGGATTAACTTAGAAATATAGTGCTAATCAACAAAAAAAGAAGTGAATGTGTAACGAATACACAGCGCCATCTAGAATTGTCTTAGATTCATTCCGTTAGCTAGAGGATCAGAGTTCGGCAACCATGCAACAAATTCTAAATCTAAGTACGACTAACTTAAGTTCGATAGCCTAGCGCCCTTCTGGAATTTGCCAGCTACGGGAGGTCTGAAAGACGATAGCCACGCCGTTCCTTTCATCTCCTTCACCACGGGTTGCAACTAACTTTATTAGTTTATAAATAAATAAAATAATGTTTATTTCGGACAAGTGAAACATCCATAGGGGTTAGTAAGAAAACATTTAAAATCTTAAAACTATGTTAGTACCTATATTGTTACAAGCCTACTGTTGGGAATACATCTTCGCACGATACCATGTATTAAAGGTGGATTGTACCTCCCTGCAATGGTTTTCAAGATGGAGTTGGAACTGGCCCGCACCCTGCAGAGCAGCGATGCAGACTTCTGTCTGGTAATGGCATGGAAGTCATCAACGTGTGCTTGAGCGAACATGCCAGATGCACTGCAGAAACGGGGCAGTCCATCCCTCGATTGATTAGTTGTAGTTATAAGATCGTAAACCAGGGTCCGTTCACTTACAAGAGAGGGTAATTTATTAAAGTGCAGTCACAGGACATTATGCCATGCTGTACAATTTCAAATGTTTACGTTTTTGATTGTGTAGAACACCAGTCGTACTTTGCTTGCATTGGAAGCGGGCGATGTAATTAGATGTAAGTTTATTGCTACAGGAATTAGCACACACATCCTAATAATATTTTCAATCCGCTAAATCAAATCTGCTCCTTACTCAATTCATAAAACCTCATTTTAAGAACCACATCTTCAATTCCTATCACCTAATCCGCATCTAACGAGGTCTTTACGTAAATTTGTAACACGCTGCAACAGTGACCCGACGTCGTCTGTACGCAAAGCATTTGCCACAAAGGTTCCTTTACCTACTTCAGTTCATTTGATGAGACTAGCACAGGATGAAATTTGTTTTGGCCTAGGAACGGCAGACTGCGTCTAGATTGTGTTGTGCTTTGTGGCTGGGATGAGATCTTGGTTGCAGATTATCTCCTGTGCTCTCAAATTCATTTAAAATACCAGGAGATGAGGGGTTTAACCTTGTTTAGGGGTAAAGGGTTTCTTTAAGATTTTATGCATATTGCTTGTAGAAGATTGTGGTCTGCATTATTTTTTAAATGGTTTTGTTTTGCTTGCTTTGTGTTATAATTAGTTATATAATAGTTAATTAGTAAAATGGTGTGTTTAAAGTTAATCTTTCCACGCGGAGTCGGGACGAGACGAAAATAGAGAACTTTCATTTTAATAAAAGCATTCAGGTATATTAATCTATTGTGTCTAAGTAAACTGAAATAACAACAAACACGTTCTACGTTGAAACAGTAAAAAAATCTAATCTCAAAGAAAATATTTCGGGGAATTCAGTTAAATCTCTCTCCTATATAACATTGAAAGTGGAAAACTTTTGATACCTGAAAACGTGAATAATTACTTCATGCGGTGAAATGTTTCATGAAAGTTCCTTACGACAATTTGGTGAAGTACCTACATACGTATATCAAGTATGTAGACTGACACATCTGTGGTACATTAGTAACGATAATTTATTGTGTCTAATTTTTTTTTTAAACTGGGTCCACGCTGCGATTATCTCTTGTGTCTTGAGTGCATTACACCAAGATACGAAACAATTAGGATCATTAACTAAAAATCGCGGGTTACTCACGTGAATATACTGCGAAAAGCTCTACTAGTTCTTTCTCATAGTAATGAAGGTAAAACAACAATATTAACGCTCGAGAACCATTGCTCGGCATCCATTCTTGTCACTACGCAACCACTACTTCTTGTCACTAGACAATATTATCATTTAAAAAAAGAACATAAATCTATATTCAACTGAATCTATGAGGTTTGAAGAACACATTCAATTCTTCAAAATTTATATTTTGAGATTCAAATAAATCTAGAGGTATATCTATATATCAAATTCATAACGATTTTGCGTTCTTAACCGACCAGCTTTAAAATATATTTCAATTCTGAAATGCTGACGGTATATCGGACAATATACATAATTCTATGCCCTTATGTATGCAGTTTCTTGACTTCGGGATAAAGCTCATCTTCTAGACTCCATCTTGAATGATAATGTTGCAGCTATTGTTTTAAATAAGTGTACTTTGGAAAAGAAAAATCCTAGACTTGCATTAGCATCTTCAAAAGTTTTGCTTTTCAATTTTTTTAGGTTAAGCGGTTTCGGTAATTTAGAAGTCGTTTCGGTTCAGCGTCCCGGATTGTTGAGATCCTTTCAAAGAAATGTGCTAATGTCTAAATGATGGGGTCAGGCGACAAGGCACTTATCCAAGTGACTGTAATTTTGGTCGAAATATTTATACTTACCGTAATTGATGTCCTTGCCTATGTAGGCATGAAATGAAATAACTTTTGTTGAATTTGGCACAACATACCTGAAACAAAAATACCATTGTTCAATAGTTGAATAATTACAATTTTTGTATTTCAATCTATTCTTGAAGACTTTGAGGAGAAAATTATCTGGGGATCTCACGGTTAATTTGTATTATAAGTTAGTACTGAGCGAAAATCATCCATTAAACGTTATCACGTCTGTGGTGTCACAATCACCAACAAAACTTTTACGACCTTCAATTTTAAGTTTAAAAATAATTATTTACACAGAAAATAGCAATAACTATTGATTCATCTCTTTTATATTGACCTCATATTGACCATCATTCTCAACTTCCAAATCCATTTTGTTTAATGGCATAAGCCGGTAAACGAGCAGACGGATCACCTGATGGTAAGTAATCGGCGTTGCCCATGGACACTTGGAACACCAGAGGCGTTACAAGTGCGCTACTGGCCTTTTGGGGATTAGGAGTTTGAAGATCGTTGGGGATTCAGGAATTGGGAAGATTGGGGAAGGGGAGGGTAATTGGGCCTTCGGTAACTTCACTCACACGACGAAACACAACGCAAGCATTGCTTCACGTCGGTTTTCTGTGAGACAAACTGTGTGGTACAATTACTAGCACATTTTAATAGACTCGTCACCATCTGAGTACGAAGAAACGGGTATTTAATTTAATATTTTATACTAAAAATCTACACAAATGTACTTCGAAATTGTTTACTTCGCAACAGATCTAGTTTTACTTTGAACGTCACGTCGTCAGGGTTGCTTAGTAAAAGACAATTTAGACTAAGCTTTTTGAAATTCAACAACGTTTTTGTTAGAACAATGGGGTATTAAATATACAGGTGTTAGTTTTAAATCATTTGTTTGGTGAGAAACAATACAGAAATAACATAAGTAGCGGATGCAGTATATCATAAGTAGTGTGTGAATATGAAGTATGTCAAGCAGCATAAGTAGTGTAAGTAATAAGCTTTTCTCATGTGATTGTGTTGTTTAATACCGTTAATGTGTTGCTAATATCTAATGTTTGTTAGGCCGATAGCTTCTCAAATGTAATAAGGTTATTATGTTTTCGGCTTACTCATGTAATTATTTGACATACAAATGAGTATAAGTTCATAGGCTGAGACTCATATCAATATGAGCCTCTAGCATGGCTTGAAACTAGTCGAGTTCCTCGTCAAATAATTACGTGAGTAAGCCGAAAATATAATAATTTATGTCGTATATCTTACGAAAGTGCAAATGTAATATGGTTATAATACAAATGTAATAAGGTTGTGAATTGAAAAGAATATCGTTCTGCAGTTTTGCAAGATAGATGAATAGGATAATTTGGTGACACAATGTTATGATTATTTTTAAGATGGTCATGCAGACATTGTATAAAGATTTGGTAAATAATAAGAAATGTCGCATAGTTTAAAATTAATGTTTGATTTGATTTTGTACAATTATGTGGAGCTTATCACCATTTATAGACGATCTTGCAGTCTGAATCTACTAATAGTAATTGGTAGGTAAATGTTTTGTCTGCATAAGGTTTATAGATGAATGCACATTATGCTTTTAAAAGTCCATAGAGTGAAAGTTAGAACCATATCACTTTTGATTCATATTTTCATAAGCTGCAAGTTAATTTAGTAGTTGGAATCTGGTAAACCGGATGTGCATGACTCCTAGCAGCCCTGTCAGAGGGTCGGAGGTCGTCGGAGGTCGGAGTGTGAGGCACCGACCTCATTTGGTTGCCGAGAACTCATTAAGTCGCCTCACCGCTTAATTTTTAACTTAAGTGAAAAAAATATTTAGTGAATTTTACCCCGGTTTATGCTTTCAAGTTTTTTTTTTATTTTTAAACTTGATCCGGATATTTATGTGTTTACGGAAATAGAATATAACACTTTACTCGGTTTTTAGTAGTTTATTTATAGTAATGTGTTATGAAGCCAAAGACATCGATTGTAAAATTTCTATTGAGTGAGTTACTTGTCCGAATCTATAGAAAGTCAATTCAATATTAAACAGTATTGTATAAAATCCGTGAGTATCAATTATCTGTATGAGGAGTTACGGAACTTGTATTGCTGAATAGTTCGCTATTGGAATCGGCATTCAAAACTTTAATAACATGCCCTTTTGACTGAAAAAGGAGCCTTCGCAAATGAACGAAAAAAAGTCCGTTTCCGTCTGCCCAATTTGCATGTAACGTCATCTCGTATTTTTGTTCTATGTTTTATTTGGTGCTCTTGTACTCTTTAATCAGAGTACGACTGTGTTTTTAGTCAACAAAAAAATATTTGGTGAACCGTGTTCGCATCAAATGGCTGTACGTACGATACATGCGTCGATACCTTTATTCTCCACAGTTTTCAATGCAAAGCTCCAGTGGTAATGGTTTTAATACATATAGGTACGTTTTCGAACAATGGTTTTAAAGCAAGCTTTGTTTTTTCGATACATTGTTATTCTTTTTTTTCCATGGAAATTGTTATTGGGTAGCTATACTGGTTATAGTCTAGTGCCGCTCGGAGTTTCGTCAAATTCCTCTTGGTTTCATTCGTGGTTACGTTTTGTTTGTTGCTGTGATATCATGAATTTATTTTTCTTTATTTATTTTCCAATGGCAGATGAAAGTTTGTATGTTTGTTACTCCTTCACGTGTCAAAGCTGCTGAAGGGATCGAGATGAAAATTGGAACAAGGATACATTATGATCTGGAATAATCCTTTCATCTCTTCACTCCTTTTGGGAAAACAAGGGTAATGTTAGAATACATTATTTAATTAAGAATTGTGTTAAAATGAATTGTACTATATATTGTAAAATTCAATCAAGCAATCAATCTCGCGATAACAAGTATCAATCTAGTCGACAAATACGTGTAGGGTTGTCGACTAATTCCAATTCACAATGAATGTTACGTTTACCACTGTACTGACAATGGGGTAAGTGTAATTAACAATCCGTGTAATTTACAATTTACAATCAGTGTAATTTACAATCTACACTAGATTATTTTTTGGTTGATAATTATTTGAGTAATATGGTATGAAAAGGAAAAAACCCATTTAGTCCGATTGATAATGAAAAATTTTAAAGAGGTACGTATTTTTTTAATTAAAATGATAATTAATACTAAACATTTATGTTTGTGTTGTAATGTAGGTTTAAGACACCCGCTTCTCATGCATGAGGGTGCGGGTCGTAACCTACCAATGGCATCAATGTGTTTTTTCCCAGTTATATGCACTTTCTAAGATTATCTAGATACCACTTACAAACAGTGAAGAAAAACATCGTGAGGTCTGGGCTTATAGTTTATAATTATAAATTTGAAATTGCCAACCCGCATTCAGCAAGCGTTTTAATTAATGCTCAAACTTTCTCCGTACGACAAGAGGCATTTGGTAAGCAAAAGCCACTTTTAGGCTGTTGCTTCGGTATCGATTGAAGATCACGCTCCAAGTATTTAAAAAAAATAATCAATAAATATTACCCTTATACATTCTTGAAGTTGATATAGTAAGTTGGAGTCAACTTAGTAAGTTGTAATTTGATGACCTGATACAGTTAAAGTCAAAGCATTTATTTCAATTAAACAGCGTATATACGGAAGGCTCCTGAAAAACGCCGACAGGTGATAGTAAATAATGCTGTCTGGGAGACAATGCCCGAGGCATTAAATCCGCCTGTACACATTTGTTATATTAAGATGAATTATATGAAATAAATAAAAAACGAATTTTACTTTTATAAAAGTAAGAAATCAAATGTTTCTTTTATGTAATGATAGTTGTAATCAACTGCTCAAGGCTGATGTTGCATGAATAATACGAAAGCAAAAACAATTAAATTGTAGAAACTATTTCTTTAGGTCAGCATTTTGGGAGCATTTACACCCTGTAAACACACAGGTTTCAAACGTCAAAAGAAAATTGTCCGCCAGTTTATCCGGCGGTGAAGCTAGGTGGTTATCCAGAGCTTAAAGGTCGTTGGGAGCCTATGGATGTGAATAACTTTAAACCAACTGATCTGGATGTCTTTGGCCTTGATAAGCCTGCTGTATACGTTCAGCAGTAGACGTCTTGAGACAGATATGATAACAATTTATTTAAAACATGGCGCAAAAAGCATTCTTTGAAAGCCCATAAAGTCGTAGTTCTGATCGCCATAATCAAAATTGAAGATGAAAAAGAAAAACCTTATTTATTATATGATCAAAAATCTAAGTCTATGTTACGAAGGTAATGGCTACATAGACACGAGTAAAAAAGATTTACAGCCAAAAAACCTTCTTGAAACTAAAACAAGGATTTATTTATATCCCCCTGTGTTACAAAGTTACACAGATAAAACATATTTATCTAAGAAAACAGATTCTTAGAAAGAGAACACATCAAAATACCGAATTCAATTTACCGATATCCGATTGAGAAAACGCTTAACGTCTATATTGGGATTATTCGTGCAAATGTGTGTCTGAGAACATATTGAAGACCTTATGACCTTGGACATAAGGTTTCGAAGGTCAAGGTCAAGTTGTCGGTAAGGCAATTTATTTTATCGGCAAATATTTTTATTTTATTTGCGTTATTAGAGTAAAAGTATAGAATAAAAGATGGTTTTTTGGATTGTGCATCGGAAATTTAACTTTAGATGTTGGGTACTGTATTAAATTCAGATATAAATGAATTATTAGTAATTTTGGTAAATCATACTATAAAAATAAAGTAAACTAACTTAAGATCTTCCAAAAGAAATCCCAACTTTTCTCTGCATAATCTCAAATATATACAAAAATAAATCCCGTATAAATAATGTATCCTTTATATATCTGTCTTATATACCTCACACACATATTTAAAAACCTTTCAGTAAAGCGCACGTGTACGCCTCACGTAGTGAAACGACTGAAATAAATCATTCTCATCATAAAAGATAACTGAAATGGTGTCTACGCGCTTCGTAGCGCTACGACACGCTACGCCGTAGCCGCGTAGGCGTCGTTTAGAAAAACTTGATGCCAATAAGAATTATGGCTCTATTTGATATTACGCTTATGTTTATGATCCGTTTTTCTTCAGGTACAAGATAAGGTAAGCAGATTTCAGAATAGTGTTTGCATAAGGTGTTTTTATAAGGAGCGACATAAAAAAATTATTAAATTGTAAATTTACTGATGTCTATGAACCTTTGTAGAGAATTTTGTTATGAAATTGGGCAGAGCTGCGAGAATTTCAGATTTAAAGAAATTTTTAACAAGTTACTGGAGATTGAGTTTCTAAAAAGTCAGGTCAGATGTGAAGTACTCATAACCAACGGTTTTATATTTATTTATTTTAAGAAGGCTTACAGACTAATACATAGAAAATGGTTTTATAAGAGTATAATATTGACAAATTGCCAATTACAAGCCTCCACATATAGATAAAAAGAAAGAAACAAAAACGATACAAAAAAAAAGAGTACAGAAGACAATTAATTACTAACAAATATTAATTTATGACAAAACAAAAACAAAAAACAACTTCACTTTATAATAAATATCGTGTAATAAAATTAACTAAAAATTGCGGGATACTGAGTAGGCTGTGCGACATCGCGGCGACCGCGATTTTTAGTTAATTACTCTCACTAATTATTTTCGACGAACATTTAAACAAAATTGAACTTAAATCTAAATGAAAAACAATTCACGGAATCCACTGTTCAGCTCACTGTACCTCGTTAAGTCTGCTACGAATGGATTCGCAGAGAATCAATTAACTACGTTCTGCATATCACACACACACACACATACAAGCACACGGGTAATATGTCGAGTTGCACTCTAATTACAAAGATATTGGTTTACTAGAAGTGGTACTGAGTGCGGGTTGAGCGCAGTTACATCAATGCATTTGTAATTATGTCATTTGGTTTATTTCAATTTTTATTTTTACATATTTTAGATGTCCCGACGTTTGACCACTATCTCGCCTGGTGGTAAGCCATGATGCCGTCTACGATGGAACACGTCGACCCCATAAGCAACCTATTCACTCGTTTATTCGTTTGGTTTGCCCAATTTGTTCACCGTTTGCATTAATGTCGTCTTTGTTAGTTTTAAAAGAGTTAGAGTTAGTATTACCATTAAAATGGTGCATAATAAAAATAAACAGTATTAAAGTCACTTACTGGGATATATGGCAAAATCCTACATACGTAATATTTGGGTCGAATAATGAATGAACTAAGAATATTATTAGAAACAATCATAAAGTTGTTTTTTTGTACCACCCAAGGACAATTTGGTATTCAGAAAAGAATAAACAGTGATTTATGCCCATTTTCATAAGACTCTCTCAAATTTTAAAGAACCCATATACTAAAACAAGTAACACCGCTATTTTGGTTTTCACCACCCTTTTAGTGACACCCAAAAGCAAAAGTAAGGGGTTAATTTATGTTCTCCCTCGCACTAAGTAACTCTCAGTTAAGAGATGGCTCAGGAGGTTGGTATATTAGAATACAAACGATAACTAAAATCTTAGTACCTGTTAAAAAGCACTTCCCATAAATTTACCATGAAACAAGAAAGGTTTACTAACCATACAGATGAAATTCGCGTTGTAACTGTATTTCAGGTATCGTATCGTCGCACTAATACATTAGCAATACAATGTACATTAGAAGAACTTGATTCAAGCAAACGAAGACGATGTACTTTACAAATTGATTTCCTACAAACGACTTCCTTTTAAAGCAAGTTCTACTCAAATAGCAAAGCGTTACTTTCTCAGGTAAATACTGCTGTACTAGAGCAAATTTAAGTATCTACGTTTTATAAAAAAATAAAAAATGACCTTATTACTTTGAAAATAGAACATGGTATGCCTTTTCAATTAGATGTTGGACTGGGCGGCGCTTCTGTTAATACCATTTCAGAGGCATTAAATGTCTAGCGGGATAATTAATTATACTTATTTCTGCTAAGTGACTTTACTTGGCGCTCAGTCACTTGTAGGTTGACATTCAGCTATATTATCTAGTACATTATTATGGACTTGGAAAAGGAAAATGCGGTTCAGCAGTCCAACACAATTTAGGGAACAATTTGTATCTATTTTTGAAACACAACTAGGTATATGCAAATTAAATTAATTCGATAGTGTATTTGCAAACACAAATTCTACATACACAACTCACGCAGAACCGGAACAAATACCTTCTGATCAAATATTGGTTCAGTGTTGGAATCGAAAGTGCGACGTATGATAATCGTTCATAAAAATGTTACTAGTAGTTGTTGATTTTAAGAGGTTAAGATTAAAATAAACTGTTTAGAATACAGAAAAATATAGAACAAGACTTTACATACAACAATCTGACAGAGAGAAAAAAAATGCGGGGAGTCAAAGTCAAAGTCAAAATCATTTATTTCAATTAGGCCAGAATGGCACTTATTTATTTATTTATTTATTTATTATTACATTTCAGTACAGTTTAAAATTTCTTATTTGCACCATTAAACCACAGCTGGTTTGTATTGGTACTCACATTCGCTAAACAAGTTTTATGTTATAAATTTATAAACCCCTTCAATATGACAATTACGTTAATATAATAAGTGACAAAAATACAACATGTTAGATATTTTACAAGTAACAGTAAACATCCATGAGCCAAGCATAAACGCACTCATTAAAATTGCAAAGAAACAAAGTACTCAAAGAAACCGATACCGACACACACGGCACTAGCTAATGTTAAACTTTTGCAGTCTACCCCACAATATGCTACATTCACATTATGAGTTCTCAGTGTGTAATCGGTTCTCGTCAACTTAAAAAATTGTAATATACAGGCTGTTTCCTACATTTTGGTTGTGAATAATTTTAGACCATGTTATTTATGATATTGTGGTAATATTTTTTATATTTCTGTTTATAGTTTTTGGAGTTAATTTCGTATTTGATATTTTGTTGAATTTCATTAATTATTGTGGGGATTATAAATTTAGAAGTTCGTCTGCCATAATAATTTTTGACTTGAGGTATTATTAATTTATTTTTGGTAATATTCCTAGTGATTATTTTATGCGAAATGGGTACTTGAATACTTTTATTATTAAATTGTTCACTCAAGAAGGCTAGATGAAATCGAAACTGTACAGGTAATATTTTGCAATATTTGAATAATTCTGTAACGTTATTTCTGCATTTGTCTTTTATTTTACTCGGGACCATAAGTTTTAGAAATCGAACCTGTAATTTAGTTATCTTTTCAATAAGTGTTTTAAAGGTACGCCCGTAACTTGTGATTCCGTATGCAATAATTGATTCAGCCAAGGCCATGTACATGCTAAGTAGTGTTTTAAACGGAACTTTCGGTTTCAATATGTAGAACTTAGCCAATATTGCCCGTAACACACTAAGTCGACATGAAAAGACCAGTTGAAACGGTTGTCTACGATTAGTCCCAGGTACGTGTGGTGCGTTACCTGGTCAATTTCCTCGCAACGACACGCGCCTCGCCGCGTAGAGTGAAGACAACCGTGACTATGTGATACAATACTGAAAGGCATCATGAGCTTCAAGTGGCTTGAATGGACATGTATTATTTTAGTTTTACTGGAGTTAATAACCAGTCCAGCATCATGTGCCCATTTAGAGACTCTAGTAAAATCTTCCTGTAACCAGTGCGCTGCTATATACTTTTGAACGTCAAAAAAAATTGAAAATGAAGCTATTTGCTCATTCCAAGGCGTAGATTCCTATGGAGAAGAACGAGCAAGAAACTCCATAGGTTACTCTTTTTCAATCAGGTTCACAATACAATTTACTAGTTACATAGTTTTGTTGTTTGGATTGTGCGAGAACAATGTAACACTAAAATCCAGTCAAAGTGATCAAAAAAGAAAATAACCTTAAGGACAATAATACAGGAGAGAATAAAAAAAACAGTTGCCAACCTAACAGTAACAATTATTGCCAACAGAACAAAAAAAGGTGCGTTCTCAAATACCAACAGTAGTTTTTATAGAAAATTGTTTTCGTAAATCTTATTGTAAATTAACTCGTCGAGTACCGTCATTATAGAGGTAGACACAATTATAGAACAATAGGTTGCGGTCACCGGTGACCGCTTGGTGTTTGACAGTTTAAAGTTATTAAGTTAATTAAAATATTTTTTTTACCTTTGCTAGCAAATTCCGCGCGATTTCTCCCACTCTGCTCAGGGTCTATTGATCGTAATGTGATGTTTTATAGCCTTCCTCAATAAATGCACTATCCAACACAAAAATAACTATTCAAATTGGACCAGTAGTTCCGGTGATTAACAAGTTCAAACAAACAAACAAACAAACAAACGAACAAACTCTTCAACTTTATGTAATAAGTATATAAGATTATTATATTCCAAGTCTTTTCAACGACGCTTCTAGTATTAAGATATCTTTGTTCTTATATAACAGGTGGTGCAAGCAATATTCTTAATATTACTCACACATCGTGTTGTTCACAAATGTGTTTCATACTACATTAGACACTTTACGTCTGCATAAATCTGCTGCTTTTGGCATATTTATATCAATAAAAGTGTGTATGACTGCCTCGTTGGCCGAGTGGTTGTAGGTGCGACTGCTGAGCAAGTTGGGCAAAGAGTTTCTGGGTTTAAAAAAAACCTCAATGGTATCACTAGTAAGAAGGAGCCTGGAGTTGTGCCCGTTATATGGCAATAAGCTCACCCTCTATTACACGAGACTCATAACATAAGTTGTGAAAAATGGGCGTTACATCGTACAGTGGCATTAAGTGCAGTAATGTGCAACTGTGCCTGCCTACCTATTCGGGGATAAAAGGTGTGATGTTATGTTATGTCCTCTTTTTTCATCTGTCCCGAGTCTACAATTTCAGTCACTTTGAGTTTGAACGAGTCTCATGTCTATAATAATTTATGTATAACATGAATATATTCATGAATTACATAATATCATATTTATCACTGTTAAAATTTCACGTTACACTACATATTAATTTCCGAAATAATCTTATAGTACATGCATTATTAAAATCAATTTTGTATAGCCATTTCACAGCTAACGGCGATCATCCTTATTTAATATATTGTAGTAATTATTGCATTATTACCTTATTCATAAATACGACAAATAATTATTTATTAATGCGTCGTATAATAATAATTGCTACAATTTGGGACATGTCCAATTAAGTTTGACAATGCATTTCATTGAAATCCTCTCACATGATTGTACATTTTCTGATGTTTGTAATTATTTTAATTAATAAACAATTAAAATTATGTTTAAATTGTCATGGAGGTTGGGTTGTGTTGTTTCTGTATATTGTTAAATGATCCTGTAGGTAGTTGCTGCTCATTTTCAATTCTTTCTGAGCAGTAGCGCTGCGTAGCATGTTTCGAAATGTTTCTCATGAATATAAGCCTCTAGCATGGCTAGAACGGAGTCGCTGAAGGCCTAACGAGTTGCCGTGGCTCCGGTTTGAAGAGCAAGAGTAGGAACAAGGTGGTCTTTAGTCAGTAAGAGTCTGATACTACCCGTGCAACCCAAGGCGGGAGAATACATTAGATGATTTTGCACCTTCAAAAAAAAAAGCATAGCTTACTAGTTTCTCGTCAAACAGTTACGTGAGTAAGTCGTTAACATAATAATTAATTCTTTTTAGTAATAGTTAATTTTAAATTTATTTAAGTTATTATTTGAATAAATGATTATGATTATTCTTTCAAAAGTTAATGAAATTATCCCTAATCCCTAATCTTAAAAATTACTTTGAGCTCAAGTTATCTTTTGACCAAATTTTTCGATAATATTTTCATCAAAAATAATTTGACAACTATTCCCTGACACTGAAACATAGCTAATAAAACATATATATGAGCTAACAACTGCCGCCTTACTACCAAGAAACAAGTATTAATATTCCTAAATTCCATACCACTACAACCAAGAAGCAAACAAAATATAATATAACTATCATGTTGACTACATGTCACCCCTACTTATTACAATATAACTATCATGTTGACTAGTTAAACCTAGTTTTAAGCATAGTAATCAGGACTAAGAACTAAGAATCAATGCTCTAGACCGCACCTACCACAAACAAACGAGCTGACGACTTTGAAGTAACATTGTATTACGCTCTATATTTCTTTTGTCTCGCAAAAGGCAAAGAATTAACTTCCAAGTCCTTTTTGTTGCAAACTTCTGCCTTTTCGATATACTTAAGAGAAAAAGTAAGAAAAAATCTCTTGCCGTACATAATAAAGGTCAATTCTTTAGGAAAATAACTTTGGACTTCTTGAAAAATGTCTCTTTGTTTGTCACTGCTGCTCGGGGGTTGGGGTTCGAAGTTTTTGCTTTTTGTTGTGTTAATCTATTCGGACGGGAAAGTGTTGGTTAAAGTTGGGCTTTAAAGTTTTTTCTGTTTTCAATTTAATCTTATGTAACCTGATTTATTAAAGAGTATTGACTTAGTAGGTATTTGAGCCGACTTGTTGTTATAGTGGAACAATATGATATGGTATGATGATTAAAACTATTACTATTTTCTTGTTTTAATTCATCATATCATCATTGTTTTCATGATTTACAGCCTATAAATCTGCTGGATACTGCTGGGCAAAGTCTCTTCTCACACGGAGAAGGTTTGAGTATTCATTAAGACGCGTGCTACTATTTGTTTATACAAGTCAAACTGCCAGTTCTTTAGGACTAATAAACAATTTCAATAATTATTTTTTTATTCTGTGCTTTACATACATACATAACTTCACACCTGTCTCCCATGGGGGTAGGCAGAGACTATGGAACACCAATTGCTACGATTCCTACATACCTCTTTCGCTTTATCAAAAGTCATCAATCTTATCATGCATGCTCGTCGGTTAAGGGTACTTTTAATTTGGCTTCTTTAATATATTGCCAATCTGGTCAGTACATGTCCATCTAGGGCGCCTTCTACCGACTGCAAGCTACCTTTATTAAGCTAAGATACACCGCACAACCGTGCAGTCACGGTTGTGTGGCTGGGCAACCGGCTGCCGTGCAACGTGTCGCGGGTTCGATTCCCGCACGGAACAACACTTTGTGTTATCCACAAATTGTTGTTTCGGGTCTGGGTGCCATTGTGTATGTGAACTTGGATGTTTGTAAACGCACCCACGACACAGGAGAAAATCCTAATGTGGGGCAACGTTTAAAAAAAAAAGTTAACGTACTAGATTAAACTAGACCAAAAGTAAAGTTATATACCTGGTATAATAAAACAACAAAGCAATTTTAAGGGCACTTTCACACCTTCTAAAGCCATAAGGAGATTTCAAACCGCGTGAACAATCTTGTTCCTAAGCTCGTGTCTTTGATTTCGAAAAGAATTTTCACAGACGTGAGCCATGTTTGCTCACCCGTAACGTAAAAACAACAATTCCTTTTATTTCTTAACACAACAAATCACAAAGGGATGGAATTAAGAAATGTTTTATCTTGTCAATAGTTTGTGTCGGGACTATTGAACTATTCGCGAAGTCCTCGTCAATATTCTACAGAGCTACTGAAGCTAACTTTGACAATGTCTCACGTTTATATGTTTGATGTTCATACTTTAGTTCAGGATATCTGTTTTTTATTCAATTAGGCCTATACCAATGTATGTACATATACATAACATCATGCCCGCCCGGAGGGGTAGGCAGAGATGCACATTACGGCACTTAATTCCACTGTATAATGTAACACCCACTTTTCACTATTTATGTTATGAATCCCAAGTAATAGGGGGTGAGCCTATTGCCATGTAACAGGCACAAATTCAGACTTCGTACTATTACTGAGATTTTTATTAAAAATCCTGTAATTCTTTTGAGACCCCTTGCCCGGCAGTTGCATTTGCGACCACTCGGTCAACGAGGCAGTTCTAGCGACAGTGTCGTTATATTTTTTATTTATTATATGTTATCTATGTATATTATATGCAGAGCTTGAAAAAATGTAAATACATATGTGGTGTAAAATCGAAATGTTTGCCACTGAGGGTATTCAAATAGATAAATTGTACTCCTAAATTTTAAGGAACCTAAGTTAAGATAAGTGACATTAAACAACATGAATGAACTACTACTCACGTAAATATACTGAGCAATCCTCTACTAGTTTCGAGTTACAGAAGGTATCTTCCTCATGAGCAGCGTGCGCGGTCGTGGCGACATTTAACAACATTTTGGTTTCACCAAAATATAGAGGTACCTAACATTACAAGTAAAGGGTTAGTTTAGCTGTTACGTCACGCTAAGTGACTTAAGAGGCAATCGAATGCAATTAAAAAAAGGACAAGTTACTTAGTTCAAATCGAAACTACACCACAATAGATTTCATTTAATTAGGACCAACAGAATATTCATACATCATGATCTTCTAGCTTATACAAATTCAACAACAAGAGAGCTCATTTTACACTGGTACATAGTGATGTGCACTCAACTAGACTATTTTATAAGTTGCACTAGGATTATAGGCGACGGACGGTCATTTAGTTAAAACCAGCTCTCCAGCGTAATCCAGGGATTTTCACACGTCCATTCGATTTCTACTTTAGTTTAAAACTAAGTAAGAATATTCACACAGATTTTTATTTTGTCTGATTTATTTTTTCATCTGGACTAAGTTATTTTAATTGGGTCGCTAGTCTTTTTAAGTTTTTGTTGAGGTTAATTTGGACTGGAAGTTTATTAAGAAAAAGAGATATGAATGTGCTAGAAATAATTAGGTTCGAATCAACACTTAGTGTTTGTCGGATAGGGTTGTAAGTTGATACACATTTGTGTTTATTTATTTATTTATTTAGGGTACAAAAAACAGTTACATATTAAAATTTTACATAAAAGTCTTACATTAAACAACATCTACAATAAATATATAACCCAGACCATTGCCCACAATTTGGTATAAAGTATAACGGCAATAATGACCGTGTTACGTTAGTGTTATCGTAATTTAATAATATTAAAGTTTACTAAATATAAATAATATCTATGGGGTGTTGTGGTCTCTTAGCTAATATAAATCGTGAAATCTATTTCGTTTTCGTCCTGTGGCATAACAACTTGCCATAAGAAGTGCTACTGATGTAAAAAGTAAAATAAAAAAAATAAGACGTCATATTTTTTAGTTAAAAATATTTTTCATGGCAATACGCACACACTAGATGTAAATTTGTAGGCACTATTTGCTTCGCACGTGCCACCCGACGAAAAATTTCTCTTCGAAAACTGAATGGCGTGATGTTTTGATAAAACCATAAGTCATTTTATAACATAATGAAACCAAAAATATGGATATTTTTCCTACTTTATTGCACCGAATAAAGTGCTCCTAAAAGCCGGCCATGGATTTGACAGTAAATAATTATACTCCATTTCTGCTTATAGCCGACGATGATACCTTTTCAATCTATTGGCCAAGTAAACGACCTAGTAGGCAGTTCATTGCAATCATATGACAAATAGGGCTCGGTTCAAACCGAAAACCGGGTCACAATCGGTCAAAATGTCGAAATACAGGACGTTGTACGATAACACGGAGTAATGCGAAGTCATTTTACACGTCTCGGGAATCGATATTCTGTTGGGAACGGATTTTATACAACCCTCCACAGTATTACCGTTGAAAACGACTTGCTACCAGTCTGATCAATATTGCAATCTAGATAAATTGTAGCGTAGAAATGTGTAAAAAATTAGGCCATGTTTTCGTTCAAATAAGCGGAAAACTCCGGTTTAAACCAGTTGCAACCGGAGCGCGTTGGTAAGCACCGGATTATTAGGTGCATGGCTTTAACTGGATTTGCTTATTCTGAGCCAAGTGAAAATGCATCTTAAAATGTTTTACAGTTGTATTTTTGAATCGGTTAATTTATAAATGCAGTTCCCTGAAATCTACTTAAATCTGCTGTTTATATTGCTAAAAGCTTGGGGAGTTTAACTAAGTTACATATTCTGAGTGCTTCTATTCAAATTTAACGTACACAAGACTACTCATGTAATTTCCACGACCTTTGAAGCTGAGGGAATATGCAGCGGTCAAGTAAAGGCGTTGCTAATTAAAGCTGTAACGTTAACTGCTGTTATGTGTTCTTGAGAATATCTAAAAAGATAAATATAGGTTACTGATCATTTGGAATATGACCTACACGACTTCTGATTTCTGCAGGGTGTGCAGAGGTGGACATTTTCAAAGTAACATTCACTTTTTACAAGTTATGTTACATATCTATTTTATTTATTTATTTAACACTTTATGCACAACTGTATACAATGGCGGACTTAATGCCGAATGGCATTCTACACCAGCCAACCATAAGGTGATGCAGAGAAGTGTTACAGTTGCATCTATCGAAAAAAAATAAAAATAAAAACGAGGGTGATAAATGTACGTACATATGTATAAAGGTATCCTAGTACATAAACTACATACTAATATGAAACATAAATATAATATGTAAATAATTAAATACATATATAAATATATATATGTAATATAAAATATAATATAAAAATAAATATATAATGGGTTTATATATCTTATATAATTATATATATAAAGTTTTTTGGTACATATCCTATGTAACAAGGAGTACAATTGCCATACACGAGGTATTATTTCAGTCTCTATAGGTACTGAAAAACTAAAACATCCGCATTTTACTTTACTTAGCCCAGGAAGTAAACTGGAGATCACTTGCTTAGCAGTAACGCTTGTGCGCTTGCGACCTCTCAACCAACGAGATATTTTAGATTTAAATTTTTCTAATACAAAAAGGAGCCTCCGTACTGAAAAAAAAAACCGGAAAGCCTCATTAATACTTCACTTAACCCAAGAAGTAAAGTGGAGATCACTTGCTTAGCAGTAACACTTGTGATTTTTCGTCCTTTCGACCAACGAAATATACGAAAATTTTAGATTTTTTTAGTTTTTTTTTCGACACTACAAAAAAGTTAATTCAGAAAGGAAGTTGAACTAGTTAACAGCTATGTTGAACCGTTGGTCTTAATGAAGACGTATAGCTCGTTAGCTGGACTTGGCTGCAAAAACCCCACGTACCCAATGTGTAAAAGCAAAGCAATATGGACGGGGTTTTAAATTAACTAGCCTTCAGTTAGTGGTTCTGTTTTTCGTGGCTTCAAGTTAAGTGGGGTTTTGGTTGCTTAGCTAGACTAAATTATTTTAATTTCGAGAAATGGCTGTTCAGATAAAACTGTTCCTTACCGGTAGTAATAAAAGCAGAATTCATTTTTAACGATTTTATTCCAATATTTTTATGAATTTTTCATGAAAACTTGATCTTACAGCATAGATTTTGTATAGTTAGTCGTCTCTTTCGACTAGCATAGGAAGGATAGATGTTAATAAGTTTATTCTATTCTGACTTAAAGCTATAGGTAGACATAAATATAAAGAAAAAAACAAAACATAAATTACATAATAAAAATTCAATTTAAAAAACAGAATAAATCTAAAAAAAGATATGTTATTCAAAAATCAAACCCCTGCATTTTAAAATCCCGTGTACATAAATTCCGGTGCAAGCGATTTTCTTCGCTTCGCTTTTCAAATCTAATTTGCATTTCAAATTTCAAAAATGGAATACGGTCTGGACGTAACGGCCGTGCTATGAAACAGTATGAAACCTTTTTCGTGATTTAATTTTGTAATTAACTTGTCTTCATGTACCCACATGGAGGAGAGAAGAATTAGGGAAACATGGGGTTTGGTCAGATATGTAACGTTTTACTTATGTTTTAAAACAAATGCTCATTATAATGATATTAGTATGGGGAATGATGTTTTTCTGAGTGTAATGCAAAAATGTTTTTGTAACATGCGCTATAATTTAATTTCTGATCATGCATAAATACTTTTAAGAATTCTGGTTAACATAATACAATAAATAGTACACACAATGTCCAGAATCCAGATAAAAAAACTATAAGAAAAAAGAAAAGACTTCATAACTAATAACTAATGATACAGCCATACTATACAGCCGTACCATAATAGACTTCATGACTAATAATACAGCCATATTGCTAAATTATATATTATTTAACTTAGATAACCATTTTTAATGTGAGAGCCCTGTATTTAACTTAATATTAAATTAAATTAGTAGAATTCATTTGTGTCAGCTTAGAGTTGTCATGCTCACTCAAAGGTCTCATTGGCGGTGGCGCGTGCAGTGGATCGCTCGATTCCTTACAATATGGTTGAGTTGGGCGGTGCTGGTGTAGTGTCATGTTCGTGAACGGGCGCCGTCAACTGGGACTGGTGAGCTCCAGACTGTATTATTGTCCTTAAGGTTATTTTCTTTTTTGATCACTTTGACTGGATTTTAGTGTTAGGTACATTGTTCTCGCACAATCCAAACAACAAAACTATGTAACTATTAAATTGTATTGTGAACCTGATTGAAAAAGAGTTACCTATGGAGTTTCTTGCTCGTTCTTCTCCATAGAAATCTACTCCTTGGAATGAGCAAATAGCTTCACTTTAATTTTTTTTGTTGACGTTCAAAAGTGCCATTCTGGCCTAATTGAAATAAATGATTTTGACTTTTGACTTTTTTTGACTAACATGATTGTGTGTCAAATAAAAAAGTGACTGACAATCAACATAGAAAATAAGAACAGGGATCAGTAAAGTAACTCATAAGTATATATACAAATAGTACGAATAAATAAAACTGGCATTCATTCAAATAAACAATTAATAACATCGATACAAAAAAAAAACCGAAAGCTAATTAAAAAAATATGAAGTCGCCAGTGTAACCCTACCATATTCTCGAACTAGTGTTGTGCAACCTCCGCCTCTTTAAATCCCGTTGGCATTTAGTTTGAATTGTGCGAGCTTTTAATCCTCTTCCATTACAGAATTTTTGGGCTACGAACGTTAAAATACTGGCTGGTATATTTTTTTATGAATTGGATCGTGTATAAAGGTGAGACGCGAGTAAAAAATGGGCATTTCATGAATGCTAAATGTTATAATGAAGATACTCTGCGCTTGTGACGCGAGGGAATTATGAATCAATGTTTTCGTTCGTGTGTTTGTTTTGATTAATTTCTTTGTATTGCCAGCTTCATAGCAGGGATTAAGTCTTTAATGTAAATGAAGATATATTGAATTTATTATTCCGCGTCTTCATTTTGCTCCTAAATTTTTCTTAACTACACAAGATTTAAACAATATTGTTTTTTTCTGGAGATGTTTTTTCTCCATGACATATTATCATTAGTTGATAAAGAAGAACTGTGGGAGAGCCATGCTACGACACGAATGGGCCGGCTCGACCGGCATGATACAACGGCCTCACAGAAAACCGACGTGAAACAACGCTGGCGTTGAGTTTCGTCGTGTGAATGAGGTTACCGGAGACCTAATTACCCACCCCCCTTCCCGGTCTCTCCAATCTCCGAATCCCCCCACAATCCTTAAATTCCCAATCCCCATAAGGCCGGTAACACACATGTAACACCTCTGGTGTTTCAGGTGTCCATGGCCGGTACCGAATGCTTACCATAAGTTGATCCGTCAGCTCCTTTACCGGCTTATGCCATTAAAACATTAAACATTATTGCAGCTCAAATGATTTTGTTTGCGCCATATTCTGACGATGTTGCCTCAGGGAAATTAATATTAGATGCATCCGATTTAAAAAGTTCACAGGTGGCGTCGCGTCGTCCATTTATCATCACTTCGCTGTTAGTTTCAATAAGCTGCCGATTTATTTTGTATCGGATAGTAGATCCTTGTACTATTTATTATAAGGCATATTTATAGGTAAATATAAAATTGAGGATAAGAAGAATGGATTTGTAACTATGCGTTGGACTTAATTAGTTCAAACAGTGACACTTTATTACTTTAATGTAAATGATTTATTCACAACATAACATAACATCACGCCTTTTACCCCCAAAGGGGTAGGCAGAGGTGCACATCATGCCACTGCACAATGTAACACCCACTTTCCACTCTTTATGTTATGACCTTATGAGTCCCATGTGAGCCTATTGCCATATACCGGGCACAATTCCAGACTCCGTGATACTATTGAGATTTTTGAAAAAACCCAGTAATACTTTGCCCGACCCGGGAATCGAGACCCCTTGCCCGTTAGTCGCACTAGCGACCACTCGGCCAACGAGGCAGTCACATGAGTATACTCATTTATAAAGCTGAATAGTTGGTTGGTTTGAGCGCGCTTATCTCCAAAAGTACAAATCCGAATTGGATAACTGTTTTAGTGTTGTATAGTCCATTTATCAAGGAAGCCTATGTGTTATAAAACACCACATTACGATTAATAGGACCCGGGCAGACCGGGTGAAAAAGCGCAGAAGTAGCTAAAAGACATTTCTTAGATTTTCAAATCAGGACACCAATTTATCACTGCTCACTTTGATGAATTTTAGTTATTATTATGATACATTACACATAAGATAAAAGTTATTAATATACATATAAAAACTTTCATGCACATTCTTATTAATCGAATAATTAAATGAGTGGTGTTCGCAACTATAGTCAGCAGTTACTAACACAAATAGCGAACAATCCCGGGACTCTCCCTCACTATTCCCAACTTTACACATTTAGCAAGTAATATTAAATAAAACCTCTGTTTTTACTCAAACTTTTAAATAATGGATTAACATTTTCCCATTAATAATTTTCCCTGTTGGGAAATGTATGTGTATGATATGAATATCGATGTGTAACTGTGTCCAATAATAATAATAGTTACCTACTAACATTACGTATAGGTCCACAAAAGTAAGTTGCCCTAAATTAATAAGTTGATTTTGATAAAACTCGACGCAGATGAAACGAAACGAAACTTGAGAAGTACGACAGAAGAGCCTAATAATTAACCTCCCATAAATCACCAAGCGGTCACCGGTGACCGCTTTCCACTAATATTACATTACATTATAGACCTTTTTTCTAATGTTTAGAGACTACTTTTGTATGACCAAATTTAGGGAATGGATTTCAACGGGTTAAAGAAGCGAAGTGGCAATGGGCAGGCCACGTCACTCGACGAACTGATGGCAGATGGGCCAGGAAAGTCCTTGAGTGGAGACCACGGACCGGAAGACGAAGCGTGGGCAGGCTAAGTGGACCGACGACATCATCAGAGTGGCGGGGAGTCAGTGAATGCAAGTGGCGAATTGTCGTTAAACGTGGATAACTATGGGGAGGCCTTTGTCCAGCTGTGGACGTCTTTCGGCTGTTGATGATGATGTTGATGATGACGAAGAAGCGAAATTATTATAAAAAAAAACCCATTTATGATTCAAAGAACACGAAAGAACCAATATACTACGGCATAAAAGTATACAAGCTTAAAAAAGTTTTAAAAGATTTATTTAAATAAAAAACCGTTACAATGTTACCTACCTGAAATAAATAGTAACATGAATCAGGCTAAAAATAGCCAGTTTTTACCTGAGTAAATGAGTCTACCATTGAAATCCGCCAATAGAAAATATGGCGGGCGCACCGGTTGGCATCTTCAATCATAATCAATCACCACTGAATATTGCCAGCCCTAGGTCGCCATTGTTTTTTTCACAGAGTGCATTTTCAAAAATGGAAGGTTATTCTTTGATGCCTAAGTTTTTTTATTTAGACTTGGGGTAGTCTCTGGTTAAACTGCGTTATGTGACGCTTTTAATGATCGTAAGCAGAGGTTATGTCATGAATTCTGAGTCAGGAGTCGAATGGAATAAGTTATAAGAACGAGCTTCAAATATATTTGTAACATTATTACTCCAAAACTTGGCCCGTCTGATGATGAATTGAACACCTTTCACCAGAATAATGAAATTGACATATTATTGTTAGATAAAAACCCAATCAACGTTTCCGAATCAACTACCGCCTCTCTCCCCCCTCCCTAGGCCGGTAACGCACTTGTAACGCAACCTCTGGTGCTTCAGGTGTCCATGGGCTGTGCCGATTGCTTACCATCAGGTAATCGGTCTGCTCGTTTAGCTTACCCCATAATAAAAGAACACCAATAATTCATATACTTCAAGAAAACTTCGAGGCTTTAGAGAGAAATTTGTTTATTGAAAAAAAACCACTTCTACAAACATTTTACATGAAAAATTTCTATCATACAAAACTCCAACACGAAAATTCTCGCACAAATATTTAAACGTGTTCTACAAGCGCTCCAAACTAATAGCACAATACTTTTAAGCGTTCGTTCATACCATACGTGTACTAGCAAACTTGACATATTAAACAGTTGTAATTTCCCCAGTGTCATAATTTCATAAAAGGTACACACATCAAGCTATACAAAACCAGTATAAGCTGACCGTTACATATACGGAACGCTCATAAAAAGTGAGGTCACGATAAAATGGCTCTGTATAAATTGATGTGCCGCTGTGTGTAGGTACTATAGTACTAGAAATCAAACTATGATAAACCAGTATAACCTAACCATCGATAGCACGAAAAGATCATATAAACTGAGACCATGATAAAATAGTTTTGTATAATTCGAAGTGCAGCCGTGTGCTCTAATACCTGTTACGACCACTCACATAACTAAAGGCATCAGGGTAATGATTAACTAAGATGTATACTTATACTGGATGTGGTAGTTAGTTTATGAGATTATTCTACATACATAAACTCGTGATTTTGTCTAATGGGATAAGTAAAACTATAGACAATATTGTAAGTCCCCCCCCCGCACGATGCTCTACGCATCAAGCTTCCTTGTGCGTACTGCAAATGAGCTTTCACCAGAGTCTTGTATTTTCTAAAGGGGTTGCTTATAGCCCGTATCATCGCTTACCACATGGAAAATCTTGAAATAAGTTGCTTCTAACGTTGTGAGTTGGACTGCAGAGCTGACGCGGTTCGGATTTTATACAAAATGTAACTGGAATTTGAAGTTGACTTATTACTGGTGGATTCAACTCTGAATTTCGCTAGCAACAAATCATTTACATGAAATTTAAATAATGAGAAGATACGTTCGTTTATTAAAAAAAAGTGAGTTTTGATCAATTAAAGGAAAAGTTAAAATTATAAAATGAGAATGAATGCTGGGTCAGATTTCAATTATGCCAATCAGTTCCCCGAACTAGTTGAGTTCCTCGTCAAACAGTTACGTGTGTAAGCTGAAACATTATTATGTTTAATTATTAGGTTTTCGGCTTACATTTATATACCAATCATTTTTTAAAATAATACAACTATAAACGGTGCTGTACGGCAAAAAATCCATTCATCACATAAGCGGATACAAAAGAAAGGTGAAAAAAATATCTGGCGATGAGTCTCGGGATATATTTCAGTTAACTAAGAATAGACTGCCTCGTTGGCCGAGTGGGCAAGGAGTCTCGGGTTCGATTTCCTGGTCAGGCAAAGTATAACTTGTTATTTTTTTTTAATTTCTCAGTAATAGCACGGAGTCTGAAATTGCAACCGGTATATGGCAACAGGCTCACCTCCTATTACATGGGACTCATAACATAAATAGTGAAAAGTGGGTGTTACATTGTACAGTGGCATTAAGTGCCGTAATGTGCACCACTGCCTTCAGGGATAAAAGGCGTGATATTATGTAGAGGTATGTTCAGTTAATACAAAGTTACTGCAATACAATAGTTGCAGTACTAAATTAACTATTCTAATGCCACTTCCAGTAGCCCCTACATCAACGTCAGATGTTTTACTGTTCCCCAGTATTTTTTAATGAGTTCCTCTGTCGGAGTTTATTAACCACGCTATGTAATTAGCAAATGAACTCGGTTTCATATCCAGTAACAAACAGGTGAACTGTGATTTTAAACTTTATGTCTATTAATTGAGGATGCATATTAGGGGAAAGTAGAGGGAACCAGATCACGAGGCAGATCACTTATGCGCTGGTCTGATTAAGTCAAATCGGCAACAGGAAACCCAGTGTGAGACTGCGCCAGACAATCCATAAACAGGAAGAGATGGCGGGAGATCGTGAGGAAAGCTGTATCGGCCTCCAACACAAATACGGCCGCCTCAACGTGACTTCGACCGCTCGGCTAAGAGCGAAACGACAAAGGAGTAGAATAACATAACATTAGTTTACACTAACCTCTTCTAATTATTAAGGTAACTATAAACTAAAATTTCGTTAAACAATATTTTGGTATTGCACGCCCCTTTTCGACAATACTTTTCCACAATAATTTTATCCTAGTCAACCTAGGAAACCAAACCTTACACCATTCTAGGAAAACATTTTTTTATTTCTAAGCATTTCGTTACCTGATTATATGGGGACTGAACTGCACGTACCTGAAACATGAATAAATTTATTAGTTTTGATCATAAACAAATTGTGGTTTATTGGTATTATTACTATATTATTTATATGTGTAGTAAACGTTTATGAATTCTGGAAAATTAATTGGTTAGGTACTTCTACATATAGAGGTATTATTATGCAGTTTCGATATCTGAATTGTACCTACATAAAGGTACAATTTTCAGTTTGTTGGTAAAATATTTATTATTTATTTTATTTCCAACCATGATTGTCTCACTGCAGGCTAAAAGCCTCCCTACCCTCCTTCCACTCCTCTCTATGTAAAGCTTTTTGTGGCATCCTTGTCATAGATGTCTAATTCGTCCCGCCATCTCCTTTTGGACCTGCCTTCTACTGACGTTGAGTGGGTTCCACTCAGTGGTAAGTTAAAATAATGAAAAGTATAATTTATGCATGATGCATTTGCATAAATACGTAAGCTGCATAGATATAGAGTAAGAGAAGAAGGTCTACAGTCCAGCACTGGACTGTCAAACGACTGTCGACAGCACGGTTGGTGCGGTAGCTGGACAACCGGCTACCGCGCAACGTGTCGCGGGTCCGATTCACAAATTGTTTGGGGTGTAATGTGTATGTGAATTTGTATATTTGTAAACGCACCCATGACACAGGAGACAATCCTAGTGTGAGGCAACGTTCTTAAAAAATATTAAAAAAAATAAAATTAAAACGGGCTGTTGATGTCAAAACTTCGCCATGAGAGGTTCATCATCATCGTCGTCACCATATCAGCAACTAGACGTCCACTGCTGAACATAGGCCTCCCTCAATGACTTCCACATTTGAGTTGACCTGCATCTAGTAGCTCCCTGCGGCCTAAACAAGTTAAACGCCATTGCAGTCATGGGAGACCGATGTTAGCGGAGAATTTTGCCTTTAATAGATTTCTATTGGCAGTCAAAGGCTTCGTGTGCCTCGTTGGCCGAGTGGTCGCAAGTGCGACTACCGGGCAAGGGGTCTCGGGTTCGATTCCCGGGTCGGGCAAAGTATATATGGGTTTTTAAAAAAAAATCTCAGTTGTAGCACGTAGTCTGGAAATGTGCCCGGTATATGGCAATAGGCTCAACCCCTATTACATGGGACACATAACATTAATAGTGAAAAGTGGGTGTTACTCCTGGGTACACCTCTGCCTACCTACCGGATAAAAGGCGTGATGTTATGTGTTATGTCAAAGGCTTAACCAGGTCGTTTGTTCACCTTGTGGCTGGACGTTCTATACTGCGCTCACGAGAGAGGTTTACAGCGAATCATCTAAGTGATGAAACACTAATACATTTAAACCTAAAATCTAATCTTTATAAATATATATTTATTTTTATGTCATATAATGGTTATGGATACCATTAATATAATAAAAGTGAGGAATAAAAAAGCACTTAAAGTTTGCTTAGAGCTATAAGAACGTTTTAATATAGCAATAAGAAAGCCAAGTGCGGAAAGGATATTAAACTTTGGAATTATGAAATCACAAGATTTAATGCCACGAGAATCTTGTTTATATATACATAGATAATATCTTATAATTACGTTAAGATAAGCAGCAGCACTAAAATATAGTAGAATAAGTTACCAAACCAGCAACTAAGTTCTCGTGGGTGTCGTATGCCCATCTTCAACTTCTCACCAACCCCTCCTAAATTTAAAGGAACCCCTAAGTTAAGATAGGCGACAGTTAACGACACTTTGGTTTTCACAAACCTAATAAGTGACACGCTAAGGAATTTTTGGTGGTTGATGACAGCAGCCATAAGGGAATTTTATATGTTTGCAACCTTGAACATGTGAATGTTTACCTTCTTCAGGAATTAAAAGATGTGATGATATATTATTATATAATAAATATAATAAACGTTGTAATACATAAAAACGTAAATTTGTATTATAAAATAAGCTCGCCTAGAAACAACCTGTGCCTTCATAATTATTGACAATTCGACAATAACAATTTCAAAAGACTTTTATATATGAGATATACAAAGTGACATCAGTGTCAAAACGATTGTTTTGTCTAGGTTTCACGCAGCACACATGAAGTATTAGAAAACTGAAGCTGTAAACGCTATATAAAAGATATATTTTTAAAAACTACGTTTAAAACAACCGACTTTAATACTAAATTTTTTTGAAGTCAGTTTATGAATATAGAGGTATACCAAAACCTTCTCTTAAGTGTAACATACAGTTTTCTGTAAATCGCATCAAAATCGGGTAAGCCGGTCGCGAGATAATTCTGCACAAACATATATGCAGATCAAACTACGAAACATTTTTTTGAAGTCGGTTAGGAAGACATTAAACGAATGACATCTATTCTGAAACCAATTTCACTTACTTATTCATTAACTACCTTTTTCCATTAGAACTTCTAATAATAGCGACTTTATACCTCTCTAAATTAAACTGAATTTTCACAGTCTGTTATATTTACAAAATGGCGCTGTTCGTCACAATAAAAGGTGTGTAATTGTAATTAAAGTGACCGGACTCCCATTACGTGGCCACGTGTTACACCGAAGCGAGCGTTTAGATGTGATTAATGAAACGCTCGGCATTAACTTCGTTATGTTCTTATTTATGGCGACAACTGGTGTTTCGTCGAAATGTTATTGGTACACAATTTATTAGATAGAGAGATATGTAGTACTTACAATATTGTCACGGTTTTGCTGGTAGAAATGCTTGACACTTTGTTCTAAAAGGTTTGAGGTCTATACCTGGTATTTGGCCTGACTAACAAAGGCTTATAATTTGTATATTAAAAATATTTACAAAAAACTAAGACTCATATTTTTCGTTCCGAAATACAGTCACAGTCGCACTTATATGAAAATATAAATTAAAGACAAAAATATTCATTGCATAAAATATAGTACTTTGAAGTTGTATTCACAACATAATTATAATGCGATTCCGTAAAATTCCTCAAAGTATAGAAACAAAATGGAAATGCAATTTCTTCACTCAAAGAAAAACTTTAGTTCATAGAAAATGTTAACAAACTATCCCTTTTTAAATGAGAAAAAAATCTCTCTCGTTTCATATTTCCAACATTATTTTCGTATTTATTGCAATGACTAAAAGCAGCTTGTAAATGTCATGCAAAATAAATTTTTAAAAGCTTCTCTGTAAAGATAAAAAAAAATTAAGTTTTTAAAACTTCAATAATCGTGACTAGAAACGCAATTTATTATTAAGTACAGTTTTAAATTGAATCGAAATTTATTGTTCGGTGTGACAAGTGGACGGCTACAAACAAACGATACTTAATTATAAGAATAGCATTTAGAGCGTTTTAAAGAAGTGGGACGTTTTAATTCTTACGAACAGACATAAGTGCTCTCTTGTATTGCTATACCAGGTACTAATTTCCATAGCAAATTAGAGATCTCTAGTCTTGTTGTTACGAGATGAAAAAGTATAAGTAAATTAATTATGTTTTCGGCTTATTCACGTAACTCTTTGATGAGAAACTCGACTAGCTTCGAGCTGCTAAAGTGCGTGTCAGTAGCAGCGCGACAGTCGCCTCGTCGTGTATCGCGGAATATTGCTCATGAATATGAGCCTCTAGCATGGCTGGAAACTGGTCGAGTTCCTCGTCAAAATATTGCGTGGTGAAGCCATATACATAATAATTAATTTAGAATGTCTCACGAAAGTTTTAATATACACAAAGTATAAGTAACTAAATAATAGGTACATAATACCTTTGAGGGGTGAAAATCCTCTCATGACTCCTCCCGCCTTGGGTGGGGGGAGAAATTGTCAGACTCTGCCTGACTTAAAACCACGTCGTTCCAACTCCTGCTCATAATACTGTTTAATACGAAATACCTACAGTAATGATGCCTACTTAGATATCATATTACGAACTCGTCACTAACCGAACTGACTCGACTAAATGAATCGAGTTACTCAATAAAAAGTATCGAGAGGCGACTCGGGTTAAATAGGCCGGGGACCTGACTGGAGAGCTTCGGTCAATATCGATATTAGATTATAAAGTTCAATATCGATGTGAATAGGTATCGATATGTAGTGATACTCGAGTTCTTATTTATTTGGTAGTACTGGGTGGTAGAATATTATTAGGGGTTTTTCAATATTTAGATTTTTTTTAGTATTGGTTCTTTCGTTGCATAATTGGTGAAAAGTGGATGTTACCATGTGGTCTTCTGCTTACCTCTTTGGGGAATAAAGGGTGTGACTTTTATGTATGTTATGTTAATTACAAAATAGAACGGGTCACCTGATATGAATCGCAGGAAACTGGACGCTAGTTGCTTCATACCAACTAATCTTCTTTCTCTTTTTGGCAATCACTTGCGACTATTCATATAAATGAGGCAGTTGTATACAATAAACCCTAAACAACCTCTTTCTCAATACAGGAACTTTACAAAGGACGACAAATTAAATGAAATAAATAAACAATGCATTGAGAAAACACAATCACCTTGGATTGCGACCTTAGCTTGCTTTCTTGTGACCTTGTAACACTCTTATTTTGGCGACCTCATTACATGACCTTGAGGTTCGGTTCCGATCGCATACCAAACCTATTACCCGGTTGTAATTGTTGATCAGGTTTTTGCAAGCCGTGACGTCATGATATTTCTCATTTTTATGTTGTTGTTAAGTAAATTATGTTTTTAGTGTTTAAACTGGTAGGAAGTAGTTAGAGGTCCTGCTTGTTGAGATTTAGGTCTTATGTTTCATATTTGGATTTTTAATCAATTTTGTAAGGAGTCTGGTATAGCAAAAAAATCAAGATGCAATCACGTCTATTTCTTCTCCATAAGAGTAAGTAGATTTTATACTATTGACTTTATATGTCAAGCTAGCTACTACTAGCTGTACAACTTTTTTGGTTACCTAAAATGAAATAAAATCGGTAGTATTTGTCGTGTCTGCCGTATCTGTCGTGTCAGTCGCATCGATCGTATCTGTCGTATATCGTGTCGGTCGTATCTGTCGTGTCAGTCGTATCTGTCGTATCAGTCGTATCTGTCGTATTTGCCGTATCTGTCGTGTCGGTCGTATCTGTCGTGTCGATCGTATTTGCCGTATCTGTCGTGTCGGTTGTATCTGTCGTATCTGTCGTGTCGGTCGTATCTGTCGTGTCGGTCGTATTTGCCGTATCTGTCGTGTCGGTCGTGTCTGTCGTATCTGTCGTGTTGGCCGTATCTGTCGTATCTGTCGTGTCGGTCGTATCTGTCGTGTCGGTCGTATCTGTCGTGTCCGTCGTGTCGGTCGCATCGATCGTATCTGTCGTATTTGTCGTGTCTGTCGTGTCCGTCGTTTCGGTCGCATCGATCGTATCTGTCGTGTCTGTCGTATCTGTCGTGTTGGCCGTATCTGTCGTGTTGGCCGTATCTGTCGTATCTGTCGTGTCGGTCGTATCTGTCGTGTCGGTCGTATCTGTCGTGTTGGCCGTATCTGTCGTATCTGTCGTGTCAGTCGTATCTGTCGTGTCGGTCGTATCTGTCGTGTTGGCTGTATCTGTCGTATCTGTCGTGTTCTCGTTTCTGTATCGTCGTTCGAATTTGTCGAGTTGGTCGCATCGGTCGTGTCGGTCGTATTTGTCGTGTCTGTCGAATCTGTCGTGGCGGCCGCATCGGTCGTGTCAGTCGTATCTGCCATGTTGGTCTCATTGGTGGTCTCATTGGTGGTATCGGTCGTATTGTGTCTATCGCGATTGTCGAATATCACAAGCGTTTATCCGTATAGTGTCCGTTCCACTTCCCAGGTGTATGTTCATCAAAGATAATGTAAGTTTCCAACGGTAAAAGAATTTTTCAAATCAGTCTGGTAGTTTCGGATCCTATTCAAATCAAATAAACAAAAAATCACATATTAGTGTAGATTATAATAATATAAAGACATATAATATTTTACTAAACATTTTTCGTCAAATCGTCCAAAGATTCTGTGAAAACACATTTTTTGTCCTCGACACAGATATCGTAATATATTTAAGGAAGAGAGAATTGTTTCTTTTCAAGGAAAAATTATATTCCTTTTGTTACATGTATGAACATCACTAATTAGTAAGTAGTCGCCCCCTCACTATAATGTGTTATATAAGGTAGAACACTATTGATTAACGCCGCTGTCTACCTGTCATAGTCTAAGTGTGTGTACACGTCGTGCGCCCTGCACATTATTATAATAAATCCAAGTATAATAAATCCGTCTACAATTCATTAATCCTCCAACATAACATCTTTATGGAAGTAAGAACATTATCCAGATAGAGTCTTGTTTGCGAATCGTTCTTCGGCGACTGTTCGTGTTTGGAGATCATTGGGTCAAATCTGTTCCTTAGGTAGTATAATTGCAATATTGTAGAGGTATAATATGTTTTTTGTACGTATTCTAGTTTATTATGTTAACTGACATAATTATGATAGTTTCAGGTAATGGGAATGTTGAACAAATCGATGATGCAACAGCAAACAGTATTTTATCCTAAAAGGAGTACCAAGAGGGGCAGAAGGCGTACATACTGACCTTGATTGAATATTGGTTTTACATTGTTCTCACATAATTGAACCAACGAAACAATGTAACTAAGAATTATATTGTGAACCTGATTGAAAAGAAGTAACCTATGGAGTTTCTTGCTTGTACTTCTCCATAGGAATCTACACCTTGGAACGAGCAAATAGCTTCACTAGAGTACTGACTGACAGATGGACATTCTTTAAATATTTCAATATTTTGTTTAGACTTTCAAAAGTGCCTTCCTAGTCTTTTTGAAATTTATCATTTTAACATTGACTTTATAAAGTTCTAAAGGGTTAAAGGTAACCATAACCGTCCACCAAGGTCAGTCCTAAACATATCAAATAAAAATTCATCATTTAGCACCATAACTACCTATAATTTATTATGCATTAAAAGGCTAACAGTAAAAATTAAAAAAATATATTTTTTTAGTAAATTTTTACTGATGATATATGCTATATATTTTTACTATGATGTTATATAATTTTTACTCCAAAAAATTATTATTGTCATTTTTACTGTAAAAAATTATATACATATATAAAATTATATACATATTACACCCTATTCACATTCATCAACCCTCCAAACGTTAAGAACGAAAAAAATCCGTCCAACCCAAACATCTTCAATTCACAAATCCCCGTCATTACATCACTTGGCTTCCAAATAATCAATATGCACTTACCAATCACTCAAGTACGAAACGATTTAAGTGTCCCCTAAAGAAATATTGAGCCGGACAAAGGAAAATAAAAAAAGGAAATAAAGAAAGGCAAGGAAACAGTAACGAGACTGAATGAAAGAATGGGTGGGAAAGTGAAAAAATAATTAGTTTTTCTTTGAGCGAAAAAAAATGCGGCAAAAAAGTGACTGTTGTTGTTATTTGGTACAAAGGCGGTTTAAGGGTTGAGCTGATGTTTATTTGTTTGGTATTTAGAGTTAAGAAGTGTTTTAACTCGTCGAGTACCATCATTATAGATAAAATTATAGAATAATAGGTTGCGGTCACCGGTGACCGCTTGGTGTTTGACAGTTTAAATTGCTTTTCGATTTGATGGAAAACCTACAAATGAAACAAAAAAAAACTGTCATTTAAAAATGTCTCGTTAAGAATCAGGGGGACTTTTTGAACCGTCTGTTAAAATTCATCAGAGAAGAAAATATAATAATTAAATTATTGTTTACTAAAATAATTCAGTCGCAAAAGTAAAAATGATATTTAAAATATCATGATTGTGTAGACATTCGTTAGATCGGAATGCCCCTTTTTATATTTCTATTAAAAGTTTCGTGAGACATACTAAATTAATTTTTAAGTTTTCGGCTTACTCACGTAACTGTTTGACAAGGAACTCGATTAGTTTTAAGCCATGCTAGACGCTCATATTCATGAGTATCATTCCGCGACGCGGCGATTGTCGCGCTGATACTGACTGCTCGACTCTGTATCCGTGGACAAAGGTCCATGGTATACCCCTTTTGTACATTGACAAGGGACCCCCACCCACATTGTGGTGTGCACCAATATCACCTAGTATCTCAACACTCATTTAAAGGGACATTACACACCAACTAACTATTTACCCAACACAATATCGATTCTGCATTACCTCCGAACAAGTCAAAACCGCACATCAAGTACAAGCACACTCATTATGTACATACCTAACTATATAAGTGAGTAAAGATAATCTAGTAGTGTAACAGAACTTAACTCATTAGATACAATCTAACTAACGAGATGTTCAACTCAGTTCGGGCGACTTCCGTCTGCAACTTCAACAGTTGTAATTTTCGGTATGGGTAGAAGTGGTACGTGGTTATTAAAGCCGGTACATGGGTTTGTACTTGGTTAATTATAATTTTGGTTTATAAAGATGGATGGGAGCTGATAAAGTTATTGTGAGAATTAAGGCTTCAAATTAGCTAGAATATGTTGTGTTTTTGATATGCTTGATATTGTGTGAGTGAGGTTATCGGAAGTCCAATTCCCCTGCCCCCCTTTTCTCAATCTACCCAATCCCCTACAATCCTCAAATTCCTAATCCCCAAAAGGCCGGTAACAATCTAGTATGGTGTTCCGGGTGTCCATGGCCGGCATTGCAATTGTAACTCCTCTCGGGCTGCGAGAGTTCATGGGTGGCGTCGCCGATTGCTTACCATCAGGCGATCCGTATGATTGTTTGTCATAAAAAAACAATTATGAAATGACGTATTTTTTCAAAAAACAAACACAGTTCTATTTTAGATAAAAATTATGACATTTACTCTTTACCCACGAGTAAAAAAAGTAATACCCAAACTAATTTAAAGGACAATGCCAGATGCTCAGTACATCTTTGACCCACTATATTAGAAGTCATGTACAAGTATGCAGTATTCAGCATCGTGTAGTGTATTAATTACCGATACCTAAACATTTGTCCTGAAACCTGTAAAAACTTGCGGTTTTTGTTTAAAACACAAAACAATAATGATAACTATCGCGAAAACAACGGAAACGCAGAGAACGAATGAAAGATAATATTGACACTGACAGCTGACAGCTGACGAGCGCTTCAAAACGTTTCGTTACACGAAAAAATCATAACAAATGATAATCGTTTCTTTTATATTTTCGTGATTTCATCTGTAATTATTAATAAATAAATAAATGTTATACATAATTATACTTTTGATACAATATTTTATGTATAATGATATCTTTTTTACAGTTACTTACTTTATTTTCATAGTTCCGTACAAGCGATGCGTATGATGTAACGCAAATAGTCATTAGACAATATGGAAGACGTATTGCAAAAAAGTTTAAAAATAAAAAGATTTATTATAAAAAGGTGCCTTATTCATCAAAATTATTTTCATCAATATACTTTTTTTGTAAATGATAATATGACTGGGTCAGGATTTGGCATTGTCATTTGCATAACCATCAGCCATTTTGTGTCTGTCATTAACATCACAAAATGGCCGCTTGCTCCATGGAGCGAGCGGCCATTTTGTGGAGAGATGAGATATCACCTCAAGTTGGGGGCATATAACTAAGTGAAGTTTATATAACATTGTTCAAAGCTTACTTGTTATGAAGTCAACTCTAGTTTGGGTGACAATAATGTACGAAGTTTGTATTTAATATTAGGCTCCCTGGCTTATAGAGTTGCGTCGTTTAAGACTAGGCTGGTTACATACTATTGGCTAGTCTATCGGTGAAGTAGTCTCGATGATTTTTTGGTGTAATTGGTAGTTTTTATTTTGATACAAAAGAGAAGTTCTTTCAAATGTATCTCTTTAGTGTCTATAGTTTATTTATAAAAATCTGTTAGGCACTAGATTTTACCTAAAAGTATAGTTTACGAACCTCAGTAATCATTACTTAGGTGATGATTCTAGCTAATGCTAGAATAAAGGCCTTCCTAATGGTATTTGTCATAATCCCCACGTTTGGGCGACTTTAAGAGAAATTGTGGATACAGAAACAGTCTTAAACGACTGCTGAGTAATTTTCGGAAAATCGAAAAGTGCCTAAACGTAATATTACTCTTATGTAACTAGACTTAACAGTTAACACTATATCTAGAACAATCTAGATTATAACACAGCTTATCGAACGTAATAAATTGAAATAGCTGTCGTTGTGCTAATGACGTTAGGGGGCGCTTACTTAAGTATAAGCGTCACTTAGGCTTTCTGAACGACTCTGTTCCTATATTAAGTTGTTACTGAGGAAAAGTTTCACATGGAGTTTTAGTTAGGCAATTTTCATACGTAATGTGTTTAATATAGGGACTATTTTTCAATTAATTACCTATAGTATAGTGTGTATAATTGCAAGGATAATTTTTATGACTTTGCGTATGTACTTAAACATATGAATTAATACGTTTTTTTTGACATATCTCGGCAATAATATATCATACTGCAAGGTGCAAGGTGGCTGGGACACAGATAAAATGTTGTAACATTATGTGTATTTTAAATTTCATCACAAAGACAATAAGGTTAAAAATCTAACAAAGAAACAGAGATCACTGTAGCCTTCTATACTTTTAATAACATATTGCATTTGCATGAAATCTATTTGCAAAATTGACAATTTCTGAAACAGCAACACGATAATGAAGCTATTACGCCAACATAACTATGTGTAGGGCACTAAATAGTCCCTATTGACCCGCTAGCGCCTAATGTTGGACATTTTGGGTTCCATTAGCTTTTATGCGATCATATTTACTCGGAACCCTGTACTATTCTACCTCTACATGGTGGTCTGTTGTTTCACCTGTAGCGGTTTTGGTTAGTTTTCAAGGGTATTATCGTTGATTTTCTTTGATTTAGTAATGGGGTTTTGATCGTGGTATTTGAAATTGTGTTGATATTAATTAGGTCGTACTGTTTATATAATTGTTCGATGAGTGTACTCGATTAGTTTTAAGTCATGCCAAGGGCCTGTAGTCATAGATAGCATGCACTTCTGAATCTAAAATCTTAACATAACCTTAAGGGTCTTTCCATTGCTAACCAAAGCGTTGACATTATATCCGCATCTACCTTTTTTTTCTAAAAACAACAGCTTTAAAGACCATGCATGTATGTTTTTTCTTAAAAGTAAACAAGAAACTTCCTCGTTGGCCGAGTGGTCGCAAGTGTGACTGCCGGGCAAGGGGTCTCGGGTTCGATTCCTGGGTCGGGCAAAGTATTACTAGGTTTTTAAAAATCTCAGTAGTAGCACGGGGCCTGGAATTGGGCCCGGTATATGGCAATAGGCTCGCCCCCTATTATATGGGACTCATAACGTAAATAGTGAAAAGTGCTTAAAGGTGTTACATTGTACAGTGGCATTAAATGCCGTAATGTGCACCTCTGCCTACCTTTTCAAGATAAAAAGGCGTGATGTTATGTTATGTTAAACAAAAATTAAACCATTCGTACTTACTATGTTGCAGCCAAGCCAGAATTGACTTAAAAAGCATTACAAGGCATTGCATACAAGTTTCAGCGTTCAGCCAACAATGCTTTTAAAAGCCGAAAACACGCAATGTTTCAGCCCAACCCCATAAAAGCTCGTCCCATTACAAATTAAGGTAAGCTTAACCTGTAAACTGACGATAATTAACGACCCACTCTATTGTAACAGTCTTGTTTAAAAGTAAAAGCCGCGTTTTAGGGTTAATAGGCTCTATGCTTGCGTATGGTAATTTTATATCACGTGTGTGTACTTACTTAGGTGAAGATAATCTTTCTACACATTATGTTTATGGTAATTTTGAAAAACCGACCATTTACCTCCGGCGTCGTAGCAAATTTTCGCAACGAAAATCGTGCGAGCACGATATTAATGGGGAGTTATTTTTTATGTCACATTCTTGTAATGAAATTTTTAGCAATATTTAAAATAAAAACACGAGTTTCTTTTTGCAATATATGTACGAAAATTTGAGGTTTATAAGAGAGTGCTACTGCTCGATCTCAATCAATGTGTAGTCTCTTAGTTAGTTGTTACGATACCTACAGGAACAGTAGATGTAATAACAAATATTCTTCTCTGTCAGCACCTCACTGCAGTAATTATATTATTGGATTAAGTCCATAATTAATTTAGCTATTATATAATATAAAATATATTATAATAAAATATTTTAATCACACTTTTGAAATAACCAAAATACAAGTCTTAACTCACACAAACACATAACTAAATATCTTACTCAACTAATTATTTACCTTCACAGACTCAGTGCCATGAATGTTAGAAGTTAATACCGTGTAAGTACAATAGTTAACTAAATGAATGTTATCAATTAACGAAGCACAGGGTCGACTAAACATGTTTTGCCGCATCAAAAGTTACGTAGTACTTTGTCAAATGGCAAGTTCAAAGTGGTGTATCGCTCAGGATTTGGGTGTATGCGGGAGCATTTCTTAGTATGTCGAACAGGTATGTACAGAATGTAGTTATTTCGTGAGTGATATTTTTAAAATACGATACTAATGACTTTTTTACTTTCCACCCCTATAACATCCCTTAACTAAAAGTTACTTAGCATGACGTGCCACCTAAACTAACCCTTACTTTATATTTCATTTTTTTAATTTTAACATAATCGAAATCACTGTACAGTACCTTCACTTGTACTGCTAGGTGCAATTGACTGTCGTTTGCTCAATGCGGGTTGGCAATATTCAGACTTATGATTAGAAATTATAAGTCCAGGTTTCCTCATGATGTTTTACTTCACCGTTTGTCAGCGGTGTGTAGCTAAACAATCTTAGAAAGTACATATAACTCGCAAAAAAACCCATTAGTACTTGCCGTTGGTGGGTTTCGAATCCGTGTCCTTATGCATGAGAACCAGGCGTCTTAAACCTCCGGGCTTTTTTTACGAGGGGAAAATCAACTGCTCCCGCCTGGGTGAGGCGGGAGGGAGTGTCAGACTCTTACTGACTAAAAACCACCCCGTTCCTTCTCCTGCACGTCGAGCCGGAGCCCCGGTTACCCGTTAGGTACTCCGCGACAAACCTCCGGGCTAACACGACTTCGTTTAAAATATTATCCACTAATTAAGTAACTCCCTGTATACCTGTAGTATCAAATTGTTTCAGTTTGTTACTGAAACTAAGATACTTTGGTTAAGTTTTGAGTGTAGGTCAGGTTGAATATTTAATTAATGCTATTAGCACGCTCGTTTTTAGTTAAATTAGAGTTGTGGAGTTTATCTCCTCTGGTGTTATTTTGATCCAGTATTGCAGGCAAGTGTTTTTGATAGAATTTGATAATTACAGAATATTACATAACATAACATCACGCCTTTTATCCCGAAGGTACCCCCGAAGGCAGAGGTGCACATTATGCCACTGTACAATGTAACACCCACTTTTCACTATTTATGTTACGAGTCCCATGTAATAGGGGGTGAGCCTATTGTCATATACCGGGCACAATTCCAGACTCCGTGCTACTACTGAGTTTTTTTTTTTAAAACCCAGTAATACTTTGCCCGACCCGGGAATCGAACCCGAGACCCCCTGCTCGGCAGTCGCAATTGCGACCTTGCACAGAATATTCTAATGATATATAAACGAATTAGATTCAATAATGCGCATTTTTTAATTTTGATTATTCTTTCGATATGTTTACCTACATGTTAAAAAATATCATCGAAACACTTGGCTATAAATTAAACTACGTTTGAAAAAACCGACTGCAACCGCTCTTTTTTTAAGTCGGTAAATTAACCATCTTCTAAGTATAAAAAACACTTTTTTGAAAACCGCATCAAAACTGGTTCAGCCGTTCGCGAGATAATCGCACACAAACATAAACACAGGTCAAACTGAACCTCCTTTTTTCAAGACGGTTAATAATAACGTATTTACAACTCAAGCCTTCTATATACCCTTCAAACGGTTGGAAAAGGAAGATAAGTCTTCACCTCTAAACAAACATACAAAATTCAACTGAAATGCAAGTCGCATGCCGAAAAATACCAACACAACATTGAAGGCGAACATTTTCCGAACTGTAGTGTAACAATTTTCAAGTAACATTTGTTAGGAATTTGTCAGCATGCAAGGACAAAATGCCGGGTGTCAGTGGTGTACAATGAAAACTTAAACGTTATGCGGTAGCTGGCACTGTACATCCCTAGGGTCGCTTAAATGTAGGGGACGTATGATGGAGGTATGTAGGATATAGTCAATATGAGCAATTTACATAACATCGCCTTTTATCCCCGAGAGGGTAGGCTGAGGTGCACATTAACGTAATGACACTGAAAAATGTAACAGCCACTTTTCACTATTTATGTTATGAGTCTTATAGGTATGAGTAATTTATATTGATAAATGTGTAGTCTATGAGTGTTCATTTAGGCAAACAATTGTTAGTTGGGCTCAAAGCAAAATGCAGAAGCAGAGAACAAATTAATGCCTTTAAAGACAAAATAAAAAAAAAAATTAAATAATGCTTGGTAACAGAAAGTGTTACAATGTGCCAAAAGGAAATCTCTTCTGTCTGAATGAACACAAATGTAATCTTAGATTACTTTGTCAAAATTATACAGCTCAAACCGTGCGCAATAGAATAGATGCCTTATTTTAATATCCGTCTTGTAGATTAAAACATTAGACACGTATTTTTTATTTTCTTACAGAAACGAATACTTTCGACGAGATATTAATTTCAAATATCGCGTGACGTCACTTCTATGTACATTTTATATGTAGAAATTACGTTTTAGCCCCCACTCCTAAACTTTGATTCGTTTTATCTAAGTATTGTTTTATTATACGACAAAATAAAAAAATACATGTCTAATATTTTTTCATTACCTAATTTACGGACTAATTAAATGTTTAATTTTCACACCCTGTCACCATCCCAAATCTAGTCTTCATTTAATAAAATACCTTAACATTATTGTCATTGTGAGATATCAATAAAAGAAATGATTGCGTATTAAACATAATTATTCTGTTTGTCTATTTGTACGTAAAGGTCAAAATAATTCATTTATTTTATAGCACACAATAATATTGTCATGCTGTGAAAAGAGACGCTGTATGGTTTGTTAATTGGATTGTTATACTGAATTATTAAATGTTAGAACTGAAATTGTTTTTCTGTTGAAATACGACCTGAAAGGTTGAAGGTTTGTTCAGCTATTTGATGTCATAGAAGCAAATACTAGGTTCCACTACAATTTGAAAATTACTTTTTTCTACAAACAATTGAAAATAGGTATTACTAGACTCGCACCTTTTTTATGATTGAATTTCATGCAGTATGCCTCCTGCATAATAGTTTATAGTTAACTAGTCTAATGATAGTTGCACTAGTTGTTACAGACTGCTGAATCACCAGGCCATCAATAGTAACACAAAAATGTAGAATATAGCAGCGCGACAGTCACCGCGTCGCGGGTTGCGGACTCATCCTCATCATCATCATTAACTACCCGAAGACGTCCACTGCTGGACAAAGGCCTGTCCATTAGTCCTCCACGGTGATCGACAACTCGCCACCTGCATCCACCGGCTCCCCGCAACTCTGGCGATGTCGTCGGTTCACCTAGCGGGAGCCTGCCCGCGCTTCGTCTTCCAGTTCGTGGTCTCCGTTCAAGGACTTTCCTGGCCCATCTACCGTCATGCCCCGAGCATAGCTCTTTCCATCGCACGCTGATCGACTTTGAGCTGCGTGATTTTGACTTTGGGTTGCGGAATGCTGCTCATGAAAATGAGCCGGAGGGCTTAACGGGTTGCTGGGGCTCTGGCTCGAAGGGCAGGAGGAAAGTGTTGGTTTTTAGTCAGTAAGAGTCCGACACTCCCTCCCGCCTCACCTAGGCGGGAGAAGTCATTCGATAATTTTCCCCCCTTAAAAAAAGCATGGGTTGAATCAGTAACTAGTCGAGTTCCTCGCCAAACAGTTACGTGAGTAAGCTGAAATCTGTTTATTTTTAAAATACTTAACTTATTTAATTTGAAATAGTTGTCCAAAAATAACAAAACACATGGGCACCCTACATGCAACACAACACGACCTTGTTACAACAAGCCAGCATCTCAAGTCAGTCCCAACTTGGTTCGAACGTGTATGCATTAATCATTGTCCAGCTGAAGATGTTCCTAATTAAATTGATTAATTTTGAAGATGTATTTGATAAGTCAAAGTCAAAGTCGTTTGTATCAATTAGGTAAAACGTTTTGATAGTCTAGATTGCAATCAATCTATTTAGTGGTGGGTTGGGTTTGGTAGTTAAGTTTGTTATATTGTTGTATGTGTTTTAGAGTTCAATGCTCGGTCCCCCAACTTTTAAGAAGCCCCTAAACTGAGATATGGGCCTATTACGACATTTTCGTTTTCATACATGAACATAACGTCACGCCTTTCATCCCCGAAGGGGTAGGCAGAGGTGCACAATGTGTCGTATTAATGCCACGTAACACCAGCTTTGCACTATTTATGCTATAAGTACCATGTAATAGGGGGTGAGCTTATAGCCATATACCGGGCACAATTCCAGATTTTTAAAACCCAGTTATACTTTGCCCGACCCGGGAATCTAATTCATTTAATTGTTAAGTTGTCATTTCATTCAACAATCACAATGATTGAAACCAAAGTACATGCTCAACAATATTCAATATTACGAGATAACACCCAAAAAAAGCCATAACGCCCTACAATTAAATATTACAATCCCAAATCAGTGTAATCTAGTTGTAAATGTGAAACGACCACCTCGCTTCAATATCAAGAACATACTGACTTAATCAGACGTTTGACAAGTCACACACGTACATTATTATATGGGCGGGTAGTTAGAGTAAAAACTAATGAAGCGACCTCTATCGGCTATTAAAGGAATTCGTGACACATTTACTAGATTTTAGGCGAGTTTCTTGAATATATTTTAGTAGTATATTATTCTAACGACGTTCGTAGATGTTACTTGGATTTTTTATTTTGTCTTTTTATAGGTTACGTGATCTTTGAAGCCCTATGGAAGTATGTAAAGGTGAATGTGTACAATGTAACATCTACTACACAATTCTCGTATCTGAAAAACTGTCAAGAAATCTAACCTCGACTCTAACGGTCGGCCAACGCAAATGTTGGTCTCTCTAACGTCCAGCTGCACGCGGCACCCGAACGTCGCACCTTCGGCATAGAACCGTAATGGCTAGAATAAAGAAAACAATACGAAAAACAGGATCTACAAACGTATTTCATCAGCTGTATATATAAAACCTGTCAAATGTCACCAAAAAATACCGTATTTTAAACTAGATAGAGTTAAACACAACTCTTCGCTTTGGATACTACAGTATCCGTAGGAGTATGAAGCTACATTTTTTTTGGATACCGTACTATCCATGGACATCAGACTGACTAAACTAATAGCAGCTTTGTCTTATCTGGGAAACTAGCCCGAGATAGTCGCACTTGTAGCAAATTGATCAAGGTGGTAGTTCATTTAGGCAAAGGATCCATATTTCTACGCATTTTTTGAAGGTGGAAATCATCCAATGGCTCCGCCTTGGGTGAGGCGTAAGTCATTGGATTAATTTTTTATTTTCCTCTAAGACAAAGAAATTGTTGGGGTTGGAGAGGAGCTGGTCTAGGTTTTTGGACTGATACATGGAAATATCTTTTAAAATAATTGGATTAACTTAGTACAAACATAAGTGTTAAAACAGAAAAGAAAAAAATATGACATAAAGGCAAAGAAAGACAATATACTTTTTATCGTTAGTCACAAAATGTACAACAACAGAATAACAAGGAAGAAAAGGACACCAAACGCAAACTTAGAGGTATGCGTTAACGTTAAGACTGTAATGATCTTTGTTACTAAATTGGACCAAAACCCGAGTCACGTGGGGCGTTGCGACTTAACTTTGTAATCAACTCGGTCATTTATGGATCTAAGTATTCTCATATTACTTGCTAGCTGATACCCCTGGTTTTTCCAAAGAAATGACAAAACTAGGGGGAAAAAAGGGAAATTCGTTTAGGAGATTCGGTATGTGAAATCCTCTTAGAAGTGGGGCCCAAGGGACAGTGGGTGAGCTCGAATGGGTTGTCAGTAAAACCCCATATAAATTAACAGCTTTTATTTTATCATCAGTGGTCTGATGTAATGGAGGAAGTCGTAATGAGGACATTTAATATGGTCCTCTTTGTTTGAAAGAGTGGGATATTCAGTATCTTGCTTGGTACCAGATTTTGTGGACTAAATCAATTGTTCAGAGTAAGGTTTGTGCAATTTTTAAATGTGCCAGGAAAATATCTTATTCTAGGATACAAATAATGACGTTTAAATTGTATTCAATGTAAAATCGAGTTCGTTAATCTGGCCTGTAAACCGTTGATAGTGTCACATGAAATTTTATAGAAGTATTAACACTATAAAGGTTACCAGTCTATTTTTTAAGATCCTAGTTAAAGAATAAATCAATTTTGTGGCAACACGAAATAAATTAAGACGTCTTCTTTGAAATAACCTTATAGAGTATACTAAAGTACATAGATACTATCATACTGATATTAAAAATGTGAATTTGTTCAAATTTGGTATACAAGCAGAGCTTAAGTGGTTGGATGCTTTTTATACCATTTAAATACTCCCATGAGATAAAACAGCTAGTATAAATGATCATCAACAGCCTATAAATGCCCACTGCTAAGCAAAGCGTCTTCTCACACGGAGAAGGTTTCAGCATTAATCACCACGCTTAATCATTGCGGGTTGGCGATTTAAATATTAACGCTTAATACATGAACGCATTACCTCCTACGAAATATGTCAACCAAGTAAACAATTCACGAGAAACCATTTATACTATGCCTAAATACTTAACTAAAGTACTATAAAATACCCTAAATACCTAGAAGTTAGGTTATAAAGCTGACACCTAGACACACAGACCTAATTTAGGCGACCTAACGTAATCTAAACAGAGTGGGCTTAGAAATGTTCCAAAAACGGTTTGGCTGAACCTGTTGCTTGCGGTGGGTAAATATAGGGATATTGGAATACCCGAATAGCTGAATAGTTTGACTATTGTATTAATCAAGTGGCTTGAATGTTACTGTTTAATTGGAGTTATGATACTAGGGACGAGCGAGCGCCTTGTGTCACTAATGCCCTGTTCACACTTTTTTTTTTTTTGAGGAAGGAAAATCATCCTATGACTTCTCCCGCCCGGGTGAGGCAAGAGGGAGTGTCAGACTCTTACTGACTAAAAACCACCCCGTTCCTTCTCCTGCACTTCAAGCCCGAGTCCCGGCAATCCGTTACGCTAGTATTTTAGTCGAGTAGCGAATATTTAGTTGTCCTCTCTCGCTTCTGTCCCAAAATGGAAAGGAGAGAGAACTACTAAATATTCGCAACTCGACTAAAATACTAGCGTCGTGAGAACAAGGCATTACAGACAGACTAAATTAATTTAGACGTTTAGGGAGTCACTACTTTAGGGAGTTTCCACTTTGGGCTCCACCAATGCGGCGGAAAGTAAATAATATTAAAAGTGTAAAATAAACTGTTTCATTAAAATATAATATAATCTTAAGACTGTCGTGGTGGCCTGGAGGTTTAAGACGCTCGCTTCTCATGCATGAGGGTGCGGGTTCGAAACCTACCAACGGCAAGTACCAATGTGACTTTTTCCGAGTTATATGTACTTTCTAAGATTATTTAGACACCACTGACAAACGGTGAAGGAAAAACATCGTGAGGAAACCTGGACTTATAATTTCTAATTATAAGTTTGCAATCGCCAACCCGCATTGAGCAAGTGTGGTGATTAACGCTCTAACCTTCTCCGTGTGAGAAGAGGCTTTGCTCACCAGTGGGCATTTATAGGCTGTTGATGATGATGATGATGAATCTTAAGACATTTTTACAATGGAAAAAATTATGACATTATAAAACAAAAGAATTAACAGATTCTATTAGAAGAAGAAAATACTAAAGAAAAGAGGTGAGCTAACTAATACCGTAAAAAGTATGAATATGAGGAAGGTACAGAATAATGAATGATAAATAATAAAACGTAGGTGAGCAGCCTACAGACGTTTCAAATGATTAGACTTCTTATAAACCTGAACTTAAGCCTATTAGTCGCGGAGAGCCTAACGGGTTCCGGGGGCTCCGGCTCGAAGTGCTTTAGTCAGTAAGAGTCTGACACTCCCTCCCCCCTCACCCAGGCGGGAGAAGTCATTCGATGATTATCCACCCTTAAAAAAAGTCCTCCTATTACCAGACACCCTGATAGCCAAGTTGCTACTGATAAACATATAAAAAAAGTCGTGAAGTTACGTGCTATCATAAATATAGATCCAGTCTGTTTCACAGATAAATTTTCTTGAATAAGATATTCTGAGAAATGGATAAGTCCAAGTATCAATTATTTATTATAGTTTGTTTACCAGTAGATTTCCAAGAAGATTCTTGTTTATTCCGGATTTAAATATCAGCTCTCTTTTTGTGTATAATTTATATTTAGAGGTTGGAATAAAGAAACTCGTCTTTTGTTTCGACTCACTTCGGATTTTCTTGTATGTCTGAGTCATCTGAGAACATCCGAAGATTAGTGTGTCACACACTAATCTTCGGATGTTCTTGTATGTGTAAGTAAGTGTCTTGATAGTTTTCTTTGCTTAACTCATTTTTTTTTAATAGTAATACTATAACATGAAATAAGTGCGGGAGAGCCAATTCCGGCACAAATGACTATAACTGACTATTTTATTTATTTATTTAAACTTTATTACATATACACTGTGAAATTGGCAGACTTAATGCCATAGGCATTCTTTGACAGTCGACCATTGGGTGGTGCAGAATTATAGTAAAGAAAGTTTAAAGTAGATAACAGAAGTTAAGGTAATAAAACCCTTCTTTAATATTTTATAGACATGATTGTTATAGCCAATACATAACTAAGAAAGGTATACGATCGGTTACGATCATGGAGATAAACAAACCAACATCTCCCAATATATCGATGTTAAAAACACCAATAAAAGCGACACTTACATTGTAACATGTAACATGTTGCGATGCAGTAAAACGTTACTGTAACACACAATATTTGAGATCGTCAGTCCGTATTACGATCGGTAGCGAACGTGACCGGAATAGGTCGCCATCTTATTATCTTGTTCCGTGACGTTTAAATACAGTATATGTAAATCTTACGGAGTATTTTTGTGTTATTATGTTGCTTTACGGATAATTTTTTCCGGTATATGTATTTGCGTACATATTGTTTGATCATCATCATCATCAACAACCTATACCTCTAAATGCCCACTGCTTAGCAAAGCCTCTTCTCACACAGAGAAGGTTTGAGTATTAATTACCACGCTTACTCAATGCGGGTTGGCGATTACAAACTTGTAATAAGAAATTATAAGCGGAGGTGGACGTGAGGAACACGATGTTTTCCTTCATCGTTTGTCAGTGATGTCTAAATAATCTTAGAAAGGACATATACTAATTACTTACGTACTTGCCGTTGATAGGTTCCGAACCCTTAAACTTTGTTTCGTTTCGAATAAAACTTTTAAAGATATTTAGTTTTTTATTTATTACAATTGGGCGATGAATTGCTATTTAAAATAATACAGTATACAGATTTAATTCTTAAAATAAATAAATACAAGAATTAGTTTCTTAGTTCCAGGTTTCATGTTTTTGTGAACTAAATACCATATCCAAAAATGTACATTATATGTGCAATGTAGCGTACAAAATATTCTATATTTTAATAAATTCCCAGTACAGAGTAGATAAGTACATCACTACCATCAGTCATAACCATCAAGAAATGATGAACAGCCCTAAATTACTGGGGGCACCCTCACGAAAACCCAAACCAAAGACGTTACCGTTACGATAACGTTGCGAAAATCGTTTTACGATATTTAAGACCGTTTACGATACTTTAAAACCGTTTAGAATTTTCAGAATAAGTACTTCGATTAAGATAGAGGGGTGCAGTTAAAATTTATTAGCGTTTAAAGATTATATGGCGGTTTATTGATTTTAACGAAGAGCGAACATTTTTAATTTAAAACCTTTTCGCTTGTCTTTTTGTTGCTGGACTTTCGGATTTGGACTTTGGATTTATATCTTTTAAAATTATTCGATTATTTTTGACAGTAGGCAAGCCTGAATTCAATTGTAATGGATTTTTTCATTTACACAATTAAATAACAATAACAATATTATATAGTTCCAAACAGCGAAAACAATTTAACTGACAAGACCAATTTCACCGGTGGCGCCATCTATGAAAAGCAAAAATAGTTGAGAGTTTCTGTACTAGCAATAATGCCGCCTTGACATTGCATGCCGGGAACCGATGCAGGCTGAATATATAATAAGGGGAGGGTTGAGCAGGGATCAACGGTAGCTACGTGTCGTCTTCCTGAAGCCAACGAAGGTATATTTATCATGAGCACACATATTTAAATGGGACCACGTCTCCGTATCTCCTCTTTGTTTATTTGAAAGCTTTTGTGACAAAGATATTGTGGTATTGATTTTTTTTAGTATAATTTAGGCTGTCTCGTTAGTCCAGTATTCGTAAAGTTTGATAAGGATGGCGTCTTTGAGTCTGAGAGAAAACATTCTCAAGCTTTCCTACAAAAAATCGGTTGTAATGTGAACAGGCTTTTCTCCTTCTTTTATGTGGTATTAATCTTGAAAGTTAAGATAAAGGGGTTTGCAGTAAATACAATCACTTACGCAGAATATTGAGAGGCTATTCAATTCTAAGCTGTACTTAAATATCGTGCCATCTCTGTCATTATACTAAGAATTTGTAGAGACATAAGTACAATTAAGCGCGAATTAAAATTGAGTGTAGTAAGTCTTAATTGATGTGATAAGGAATAAGGTTGGCTGTACATAAATACGTACATATCGCTAGTAAAACTTACTCCTACATTTTGCTACGTGTCTTAGAATTGATATTCTAGTATGCCATGTACCCTAAAACATTTTTCAAATATTTAACTTTTAAAGGTTAAAGTTTTAAATCAACGACCAAATGAACTCGATACATAATTCCAGTAACTTTTCACTTATTAATAAATTCTTTCAACTTCGCAGCGTTGTCCCGGAACGCCACAAATCATGGGAATAGTGCTGCCTGTCATCCCGGAGAAAAGATAACGCCCCCCGAGGTAGTCCCGGTGTAACCCCGGACTTATTTTTCTTACTTTCTATTTAGTATGGTGTGAATGATGGCGATAAGGGAATATGTATTTTGTTTTAATCTGTCATTGAGGTTAGTGTAGAGTGCCAGTGATAGCGGGTTACGATTTTACGGTATTTTTTTAAATTTAGATTGAGGATTTAATGTTGTTTGGCTTTTATGTGTAGTCGTTACAAGTTCGCATTATGGAGTTATACAATTCAGTGGGTTTTGTTTATGACTGTGAAGATGTTTATAATTGATTTTCAAAAAGAGCTCGGACTTTAAACCTGTGTCTACCCAGTAAACCTACTGGGTTATGTGATCCTACTGTATATATTAGTCGTTAGATAATTATGCATTTGTGAAAACTTCTTAAACGCCTAGTTATTTAAGGAATATAAGGTGCGATCATACACTAAATATAGTTTAATCAGATCGCTGTCACTACAGCCCCACCCTCTAAAAGGTTATTATAGTTTTCCACCATTGTTAAGGGGTGACAGAGTACGAGACAAAACAAAAATAACATTTATACTGTCGACATACGACATGAAGATTCATTATACAGACGACAGTTTGTGGGAAAATAATTAGCGCCGTAATGGTTTCACAATAAATGGGGGCTTTCAAGGAAATTCAGGAGGAAAATGAAGAGGAAATAAATGCATGTGTTTTAGGATATTTTTTATGTCGAGTGTGAATGGAAAAGTTATGTGTAGAAATAGTGAAAATATGTTAAAAGAATTTCTTTGTTTGGACATTAAAGTTCTAGGTCAGATTTTAGGGTAAAAAATAGGGATTGTTGTTCAATTAACATAACATCACGCCTTTTATCCCCGAACGGATAGGCAGAGGTGCACATTATACCACTGTAGAGGTACAATGTAACACCCACTTTTCACTATTTACGTTATGAGTCAAACAAAATCGTCATTATCATCAACATCCTATAAATGCCCACTGCTGAGCAAAGCCTCTTCTCACAAGGAGAAGGTTTGAGCATTAATCACCACGCTTGCTCAATGCGGGTTGGTGATTTCAAACTTACAATTAGAAATTATAAGTCAAGGTTTCCTTATGATGTTTTCTTTCATCATTTGTCAGTGGTGTCTGAATAATCTTAGAAAGGACATATTACTCGGAAAAAGTCGCATTGGTACTTGCTGTTGGTAGGTTTCGAACCCGCACCCTCATGCATGAGAAGTGGGGAGTCTGAAACCTCCAGGCCACCACGACAGACTAGACAAAAGCATGAAATAGTTATTTAAAAAAAGACAAAACACTTAATCTTAATAGGTACGTTTGTTAGAAAAAACAGAACAATTCTAAGCTTAAGATTATAATCGCGAAACGAATGACCTCATCAAGGTCAGTTTGTTACTAGATATATAAAAGGTCAACGTACTAAACTACAATTGTATTAAATTAAACTTATATTGTGGATTTAAATTAATTTGCAGAGGTCAATGATTAATATCTACATAACATAATATAACATCACGCCTTTTATCCCCAAAGGGGTAGGCAGAGGTGCACATTATGCCACTGTACAATGTGACACCCACTTTTCACTATTTATGTTATGAGTCCCATGTAGTAGGGGGTGAGCCTATTGCCATATACCGGGCACAATTCCAGACCCCGTGCTACTACTGAGATATTTTTTAAAAACCCTCGTGTTGGATAGTGCATTTATCGAGGAAGGCTATATATAGGCTATAAAACATGACGATGCGATCAATAGGAGCCGAGCAGAGCGGGTGAAACAGTGAGTAAGTAGCTAGATTAAAAATATTATTCATTGCAGTCTTCAACATTGATGTTATTGTGTTGTTTACACAACAAGACGAGATTCTAAAGGTACTTATAGTGAAAAGTTCCCTAAGTTTCAACGTGAACTTGTTTCTAACTAACTTTTAATTAACATGGAATATTTTAAACACTGTTCCTCTTTAGGTAAAAGATTAAATATTATAACAATTAAGATGGAACAGTTTTTGCGAGTTACGTAGCTACAACATAAAAGCATTGCTACCCGGTCTCTGTTTACTGTACCGTTTTTTTGAGGATGGCAAGATTATCCATTGACTTCTCCCGCCCGGTTGAGGCAAGAGGGAGTGTCAGACTCCTATTGACTAAAAACCACCTTATGTTATTACTCCTGCACTTCGAGCCGGAGCCCCGGCAACGTGTTAAGTCCTCCGTGGCTCCATATCGGCATCAGTCCCATTGGACTCCATCTGTGATGGTCTGATGGCTCTTTTAGGCGCGCGCGGATTGCGACGCGGTGTACGCTCGGGTGTTGAACTGTACCTATAGCCCTTTTACCGGCTCTTGCGACACTCGCGGGAGGGAAAAGAGAGATTATAAAAAGGATTGTACTCATCTGTTTCCAAAAACAATCTACGTAGTGTAAAATTAAATGCAAATTTGAATCCTGTGTTGACTGTTTTATGAGTCATAAAACACAAGTAAATTATCATAATTAATTTACCAAACACCTCTAACGAAATAAATTATGGTTAAATGACTAGGTACTTAAACAATAATATACATAGTTATCTGTGGAGCGACGACCTTTTGAAATGGGTGACATTGATTTGAATGTCAGATGATTTTTATGAAAACAATATTATATTTGACAACGTGTTATACTTAAGTAACTAATCGTTGGATTAGGTATGGGAGAGCCATACTCAGCACGAATGGGCCGGCTCGTGATACCACGACCTCATTGCTTGATTCAAAACGATGTGAGGTTACCGGAGGCTCGATAATCCAATTATTTTACGCTTATAAACTGACTTATAAACCAGAAACGCAATACCTATATATAAACCTAATAACTATTTTTAAATATCATTTGTTACTCAGGACAGATCTGCCCACCAATTTCAGGAAAACGTCCAACGATGACGAATATTAAACAAGTGTACTGAACGATATATCTAGTTAACTTTATAACGAATAATTTAAAACATTTCAAACACGTTCATGACACTGCTATATTCAAATAATTGTTTAACTAGCGTGTTTGCGGAAACGTAGAGTGACATCATAGGTCGATGACCATTGAGGTCATTCTGTAGATAAAAAACATTAGAAAAACTGAAATATTGTCATTACTCACTATGTACAATTCTAGACTTTGTGTTTACTTACGCGTGTCTGTTAAAAATGGTGGTATAAGTTTATTATGAACTATTTATTTTGAAAACGGCTTCGTTTGTGTATGGTTATTATTGCAACTGGCAAACAAGGAGTCCTAGTTTCGGTATGGATTTCTAGGGGAAAAAAGGCAAAGTTTTCTAGGGGATTTTTGTAAAATCTCAGTAGATTAGATTGGAGTTCTGCCTCGGGTGTTGTGCATTAGGCTTACCTACTATTTACATAGGACGCATATCTGGTGAAAAATGGGTGCTACATGTACACCTCTCTCCATCCCCTCAAGAATTATGAAAGAAGAAAGAAAGAAAGAGCGCTCGTTGATTTATTTCGTCCAATAAAACAAAATCCAGATGAAAAACAAACTAGTCTACTAATAAAGCTAAAAGCCGTCGAAATACAAAAAGAAAACCTTTATCTTAAGAGATGTATAGACTGGCCGGAAGGCAGTAGAAGCTAGCACTCAGTAGTTACCGGTGAAGTTCACTTAGTCGCGTGAGCACTCGCCTTTATAGTTCGTGTACCTGTTATTTGTGTTCAAAGGTTATTAACAAACAAACTGGGAAGAGGTAGACAGATATGCACATTACGGCACTTAGTGTTATACAATGTAACACTTACTTTTCTCTATTTATGTTTATAACTCTCATGTAATAGGGGCTTGTTGCCATATACTGGGCACAATTCCAGACTCTGTGCTATTACTGAGATTTTTTTAAAAACCTAGTAATACTTTTGCTCGACCCTGACACCGAACCTGAGACCCCTTGCCCGGCAGTCACAGTTGCGACCATTCGGCCAACGAGGCAGTCTAATTTACAATAATATGAATAGTAAAGTACATAGCAAAAGTTTCACACGGGTACAAGTATCGCAACTCGATCCATCACGCCATATGCTATAGGAATTTCGCATCGCTGACTCATCCTCATATTATATAATTAACTATATACTGAATATGTTCACGGTGACTGCACAGGCGGTTAGGTTAGCAGGCACACAGCAGTACTAGTAACTGCTACACACTATAATAATGTTAACCGAGGCCTACCAACGGCAATGTACCAATGTTACTTTTCCAAGTTATATGTACTTTCTATGATTATTTAGACACCACTGACCACACTGACAAACGGCGAAGGAAAAGTTTTTTGAGGCGGGGAAAACCTTCCCATCGCTTCTCTGGCCTTGGGTTGGCGAGAGGGAGTGTCAGACTCTTACTGACTAAAAACCATCCCGTTCCTACTCCTGCTCTTCGAGCCGGAGCCCCGGCGACCCGTTAGGCCTTCCGCGGCTCCGTATCGGGCTTCAGCCCTACTGGGCCCCATCTATGGTGGTCTGATGGCTCTTTGTCTAATGGTTCTGATTCTGGTCGGGCGAGCTACCCTCAGACCCACACCTACGGTGGCCGGAGATCTTCACGCGATCTCCGAGACTTATGCAGTGTCTCCCGCAACGGTTGCGACGTGAGGAGGTTTGTTCCCTCAAACGCATCGTGAGGAAATCTGAGCTTATAATTTCTAATTGTAAGTTTGAAATCGACAACCCGCATTAAGCAAGCGTAGTGATTTATGTTCAAACCTTTTCCGTGTGAGGAGGACAACTGACATCAGTTGAGGTCACAACTGAGGTCAGTTGTGGCCACATATAGGCGGTTGATGAAGACATTGTATATGTGCGTTGGCTTAACCCTAAAAAGCAAAAACTCTGTCTAATAGGCATGATACAAAGTCAACAAACACTACATATTTCGACTTCTCAGTATCATTTAAAACTAATCATAAGTTGTTAAGAATTCATGTTTTCGATGCTAAGTCCATGATTTGATTGATTCCTAGAACATAATAATATTTATTAATTCCTGAAAACGAAAAATTCGTTTATTTTTCGTTTCAATGTCGGCTAGTTCTGTGAAATAACTTTAATTATAGTATACTTTCATTATTTGTTTGCACATGCAGTCAGACATGTTATTCGCTATGCAGTTGTAAAATAAAGATTGATTCAATAATAATAAGTTTTTATAGAGACATTTTATTATAGTTTTTTATGGGATAAGCGGATAAATGAGCATACGGATCACCTGATGGTAAGCAATCGGCGTCGCCCATAGACACCTGGAACACCAATGGCGTTACAAGTGCGTTACCGGTCTATTGGGAATTGGGAATCTGAGAATTGTGGGGGATTCAGGTAATTGGGCCTCCAGTAACCTCAATCACAACGCAAGCGTTATTTCACGTACGTTTTCTGCGAGGTTGTGGTATCGCTACGTTCGAGCCGGCCCATTCGTGCCGAAGCATGGTTCTGCCACATTTAAAATGAACTCAATTGTATGTTTTATAGGAGTATTGAATATTTTTTCACTTACTTATCTACAAAACTTTGCTGACCGTACACATTATGTGATTTCTTTTGAAAAATTATCGCTCTTTGATTGGTATGTTAAGTTGATAAGTTTTAAAGGCTCTATATTTATTGGTTAGATAGATACTTCTTGAGTAGGTCTGTTATAGGAAGCGTTTTCTAAAAATTTATACCTACTTTACAAAAATTTCGTTGCTCCCCCATTACCAAACAGCGCGAACTTATTACCACTTACCGGAAACCACAAAACTAAATAATTACTAAGTATAACATAATTTCATGTTACACCATGTAGGTGTTGACTAAAGAAAACTCGACTCTATGTCTATAGAAATACAGTTCACACAAATCTATAAGTTATAGTTAAGAAACATTGCTATTGTAATTTACGACTTAAGTTATAGGTGATAAAACTTAAATTAGTTTATGAGTGCTAAGTTACGTGGGTTGGAGGTTACAGGGCCATATGGCAACCGCAGATTGGCTGTGAAAGGTGCATTATAGAGTAGTTTATACCGCCATATTGTAGTTATGTGTGGGTAGTTGTAACTTGTAAAGAAATATTTCAAAATCTTGAATTAAATGGTTGATGGTTGATGTTGTTTACTGTCTCTTTATTGGAAAGAGAAAAAGAGATGCATAATGTGAATCCTGCGCAATGATAAATGTCATGTTCTATTATGAACAATGATGACATGTTCTATTATGACAAACGGTGAAGGAAAACATCGTGAGGAAACCTGGGCTTATCATTTCTAATTATAAGTCTGTAATCGCCAACCCGCATTGAGCAAGCGTGGTGATTAATGCTCAAAACCTTATCCGTGTGAGAAGAGGCTTTGCTCAGCAGTGGGCACTAATAGGCTCTTGATGATGATGATGATGTTCTATTAAGAGAAGAATCACTATGATTTTTCTATCTGTATACATAAAATCACGCCTTTTATCCCCGACGGGGTAAGCAGAGGTGCACATTACGGCACCTAATGAAACTGTACCACGCAACAGCCACTTATTACTATTTATCTATTCTATCTGGATGTGGTTAAAAAACGACATTTGAGACATATTACAACTTCACAAAATATTAAGTAGATAAGCTGATTTTCAAAGTCAACCACAGAAGCATACAATCTATCTATACATATAATAAAATTGTAGAAAAGTGTTGTCTGTACATTGAAAATAAAAATAAAAAAAATAGCAGGGGCTATTGTTATGTCGATGTCGAACCCAAAAATGTAACTAACTTTTTTTTGTCTGTTTGTCTGTTCACGCTAATCTCAGAAACAGCTGATCCGAGTTGCATGCGGTTTTCACGAATATATTGCTGTATGCTTCAGTTATGCTTTAGTGTTTGTTTCATGTCAATCGGTTCATAAATAAAAAAGTTATGTCAAATTAAAGAATCACATCGAACACTATTCTATGCTTATACATACATCTATTCTATACATCTATATCTTCTATCTATCTATCTATCTATCTATCTATATAAAATTGTAGTATATAATAAAATTGTAGAAAAGTGCTGTCTGTACATTGAAAATAAAAATAAAAAAATAGCAGGGGCTATTGTTATGTCGATGTCGAACCCAAAAATGTAATAAACTTTTTTTTGTCCGTTTGTCTGTTTGTCTGTTTGTCTGTTCACGCTAATCTCAGGAACGGCTGATCCGAGTTGCATGCGGTTTTCACGAATATATTGCTGTATGCTTCAGTTATGCTTTAGTGTTTGTTTCATGTCAATCGGTTCATAAATAAAAAAGTTATGTCAAATTAAAGAATCACGTCGAGCACTATTCTATGCTTATACATACATCTATCTACCTCTATATCTATTATATATAAATATATATATATTTAACAGGGTGCGGAAAAGGTGATAGTGTTTTTATTCCTCGGATTCCTCTCATTCCAAACAATTTTCCGTTTAGTTTTAAACGAATTCAGTTTCCAGTGAGCCTATGTTTCGCCATGACAATTAATAAAGCTCAAGGTGGCTGACCTTGAGCTTTATTAATTGTCATGTAGTAGTGTATGTTTCGCCATGACAATTAATAAACAAACAAACAAACAAACAAACAAATATATTTATTTCCATTTTGTTCACATATATGTACTTAATCTAAGCTTATTATTTAACTATTCTAGGTAGGTTACAATACAATGCCTGTATAGAATTAAATCTGTACCACAGGCTTTGTGGTCGCGTGCATTATACATTAGGATAATATAACTAAGTCTTAACAATATTATTTTTTACAGTAAATATTACAAAACCTAAATATGTAGAGGTATGTATACATAATTTAGGAAACACTAACCTTATACTTGCATTTATTAAAATAATTATTATCTATTTATATCTATATATTATTTATTTCATGACAATCAACAAATCCTCGCTTTTTTCATAACTTAATGATAGTAGATACTGAGAAATGCGCTGTTTTGCTCTGGTGTAATTTACATCGTAAACCAAGGTTTCTTTATTAATTTTATTGTACAGATATGGCCCTAAAAATGCAAAAAATCTATGTGTAAATACGTACTTTGATTCATAGCTAGCAGTACAGACAATATCTTTCCGTCTCTTGGTGTTAGTGAGGTTAGCGTCATATGTAAGTGTAGCATGCTGTTTTAGTACAGTGAATAGTATGAATAATTGTCGCACTGTCAGCACTTTACTAGACTCATACAGTAAGCCTGTGGGGTAGCGGTACGGTCTGTGCGTGGCGACTTTCAAGATGGCTCTTTGCGCTCGTTCGATTGGAAGTATCAATGTTTTTCCACTTCCGCCCCAAGAGGTAATGCAGTATTGGATTATCGATTGACACAGGGCTTTATAAATTTGAATAATTAACTTGTGATCACCAATAAACCGCAATTTTTTAAAAACAAATATCAATTTCCGAACTCTAGATGTTAATGCAGCGATATGTTGTTTAAAGGAAAGGGTTTCATCTAGAATAACTCCTAGATACTTAATGTTATCTGTTATTACAATTTCCGGACAGGTACAAGCGTTAGTCACGATTGAGCATTCTGGTTTATGCGCATACAAGTGAAATTCATTACGTGCTAGAGGTTTACGCATATTAAATTTTATAAATTTTGTCTTATCAGTATTTATTGTTAGTAGATTTATTTTAAGCCAATTATTTACGACATCAAACCCTTGCTGTGCACAGCTTTGAACTTCTGTAAGAGAACCTGCTGAAAACAGCAGAGCAGTGTCATAAAGCTCAAGGTCAGCCTCTAAAAGTTGTGGGTGTAGAGGTAGATCTAAGTAACAGCTGTTTTCGCACGGTCAATTGTATGTGGCTCTGTCCCGTGTTAGCAATCCCAGCAGCCTGTATTTTTTTTTTTTTTAAGGGGGGAAAAATCATCGAATTACTTCTCCCGCCTGGGTGAGGCGGGAGGAAGTGTCAGACTCTTACTGACTAAAAACCACCCCGTTCCTTCTCCTGCACGTCGAGCCGGAGCCCCGGTTACCCGTTAGGTTCTCCGCGACGCTTCTTTGTTGAGAGTCGATGACGGCGCGCGCGCTAGCGCACGCCGACACACAATACTCGACGACCCCGAAGCGCATGCGATCTTTTTATGGAAACGCGAAACGCACTGGGGCGAGCCAGCAGCCTGTATGCTTTCACCCCCGATGGCCATACTTCTAATATTGTATATAGAGAAGCATTACGGTAAAGTAGGTTTTTTAGCTACCCAAAATGACTGTGATTATGATCCAAATCTAAAATAAAAATAAGTATATATTTAAAAAATAACGCTGCTCATAGTCACTATTCCACGCGAACGAAGTCGCGGGCACAGCTAGTATATAATAAACTAGCTTTTACCCGCGGCTTCGCTCGCGTCACAAAAGGATAAAAAGTAGCCTATGTGACATATACATACAGCGCCATCTATACCAATACTATTGTTTTCCCTCTGGAATATCAATGTTCCGGGATAAAAAGTACCCTATTATTTAATCCAGACTTCTAACTTTATGTCTGCAAAAATTCAAAGCAATCGGTTAAGTAGTTACGGCGTGAAAGCGGAACAAACAAAGAAACTCACTTTCCAATTTATAATATTAGTAAGGATAATAATGAATATAAAGTATCGACTCAGTGTAACACAACCATACTTTTTTTCTGAAAAAACATAACACACGTATAGCAAAAAGTATGCATTTCTGATGACGTCACAGAAAGTACTGGTTGACCAACGGTAAATGACGGCTCGCAATGCAAATTCAACGAACAGAATGAACATTCAGAACGATGAAAGCTAGCCTTCCCGTAAGTGGTCTTTGTCTGTCGGAATTAAGACATTTCTATTCGATAGAGATTGACATTACATAACATAACATCACGCCTTTTTATCCCCGAAGGGGTAGGCAGAGGTGCACACAGAAGTAACACCCACTTTTCCCTATTTATGTTATGAGTCCCATGTAATAGGGGTTGAGCCTATTGCCATATACAGGGCACATATACAGACTCCGTGCTACTACTGAGAATTTTTTAAAAACCCAGTAATACTTTGCCCAACCCAGGAATCGAACCCAAGACCCCTTGCCAGGTAGTAGCACTTGCGGCCACTCGGCCAACGAGGCAGTTATTGACATTATTTTCAGATATTGACATTATCTACATATATAAAGGAAAGTCGCGTTAGTTATACTATTTATATCTCAAGAAGGGCTAATCAAATTAGATGAAAATTGGTAGAGAGTTTAGAACCAGAAGTAGGACATAGGATACTTTTTTCACGGATTTTCAAAAATCCTACGGGGACGAGAAAATTGGGATCGCGCGTACATCGCGGGTAGAAGTTAGTATTCAGATGCAAAGTAGTAGGTACTCCCAGAAAAACATATTTTAATGATATAAGGTATTTTTTTTCAAATCGGTAAAGTTGTTTCGGAGCTTATTACTTGCAAATAAACATTTAAATATCTGTCGGCGTCTATTACTTGTTTGCCTATGTAGACAACGTGATAAATAACTATGTGGTAATAGGAAATACGAGAAGCCTTAGAGCAAAGCCTTTGGAGACTGTTTATCATTTAACCTTTCACAATATCATAGATCACTATAAAAATGCTCCATTGCCACGAAAAGAAAGATAAAGAAACAAATATTCACATTTTATTCAGTAGGTAAAGGATTTATTGAAAATATTTCGAACGAGAATATTTTGCAAAGCAACGAGCCAGGTAATTTTAATGAAACCGCTTTATACAATAAAATACTTTTTACTTACGTTGCTCGGTACACAGTAATTTCCTGAATAAGATTCGCCAATTACCTGAAAACAAATGAAAGGAAATTGGTAAAAAAATATTCGGTTTTACAATATTGTGAAGAGAAAAACTGACTGAGTATCGGCTTTTGGGGTTTCGTAAGTAATTTAATGTGATGTATGTCGAGTAAGTCTAAAATAAATTTATCTTAACGAACGAGGTAGTCGTTCTCGTTGAATGGTCGCAAGTGGAGGTTCGATTACCGGATTGAGCAAATAACCTTTTTTGTTTTTTTTTTTGCATACATACCTACATAACATCACACCTTTTTTATCACCGAAGGGGTAGGCAGAGGTGTACATTACACTGTACAATGTAACACCCACTTTTCACTATTTTTGTTATGAGTCCCATGTAATAGGGGGCGAGGCTATTGCCATATACCGGGCACAATTCCAGACTTCATGTTACTACTAAGAAGTGTTACATTGTACAGTGGCATTAAGTGCCGTAATGTGCACCTCTGCCTACCCCTTCGGGGATAAAAAGGCGTGGTGTTAAGTTATGTAACTATATAATATATAATCGATTCACTAAATACAAGTAATTTGTTCCATTGATCAACGAGTTCGCAATCAAGAGCCCATTTCTGTACGGAAATGAAAATTCGTATCAAATTGTGCGACGTATAGGTATGTGACGTATATATCAAGCAAGGGTTTTGATTCAATTCATGACATAACTTAAAAATGAAGCTTTAATTTATGTTCGTATAAACCTGGATTTGATCGTCGTTTAGCAAATCCTGCGTGAGTTTATACACCTTCCTTCCTGGTCGTCTTCTTCATTACTGAAGGTCGTGTCTAGTCTGGTATACGCGTCACTTGATGCACAACCCTCCTCCAAACGCCCCTGTCCTCTGCGGTCTTTATGGCTTATGGAACTGTATACATACATACAGACATACAGACATACAGACACAGACATACAGACAAACAGACGAAAATTCTATAAATCATATTTTTAGCTTCGGCGCCGTTTGTAGATCGCACCCCAAGCATTCTTTAAAAAAATATTTAATGTACAGTTTGCAATTTCCGACGATTTTATTATACATATGTATAGAATACATGCCGCGGAGTAATTAACATGACCCCGGGTTGCCGGGGCTCTGGCTCTAAGGACAGAAGTAGGAACGGGGTGGTTTTTAGTCAGTAAGAGTCTGACACTTCCTACCGCCTCACCCAGGCGAGAGGAATTATTCGATTTCCCCCCCTTAAAATTGCAAGGCAATGAGTCTCGGGTTCGATTCCCAGGCCGGGCAAAGTATATCTGGGTTCTTAAAAAAATTCCTGTAGTAACATGGAGTCTGGAATTGTGCCCGGTATATGGTAATAGCCCTATTACATGCGACTTATAACATAAACAGTAAAAAGTGGGCGTTAAATTGTACAGTGGCATTGAGTGACGTAATGTGCACCTCTGCCTACCCCTTCGGGGATAATAGGCGTGATGTTATGTTATATAAGGTTCTAATTACTTTGTGAAAGCCAGTTTCACAGTTAATGGTACTTCTGACATTGTCTTGTGAGTCAAGAGCAAGGAGAACGAGTACCATATCAATTTTGATTACTCTACATACTTTGAAATCGTTAATAATATTTTATTGACATATCTGTATCGTAAACTTTGGATAATTTTGGTTTATTACTTATGTCTGTGTCATTATTTATTACTTAACTATATGAGATTTTGATTAAAGGAAAATGCGTAATGTAAGCAGGCTCAGTGATCTTTTAAACGGCAAATGCACTTGTAATTCCTCAGGTATTATGGGCGTCCTATATCCATGGACGGCGCTGACGGTATCTAATGATTCTTCTGCTCGTTTACCTCCTAATCCATTTGAACGATTTAATAGTAGCTTTTACTCGCAGCTTTGCCAGCGCGTTACTGTTTTATCCCATGGGCGCATTTAATCGGGATAAATATCCTATCACCTAAGTCAGCCCAAACCCTGCTGTAAATTAAATTACATCAAAATCTGTTCTATAGTTTCAGCGTAATTGAAGCATTAACATCCAAACAAAGGAACTATCACAGTTATAATATTAATATGATCAGGTTAGATGAAGTCTAGAATTACGTAAGTCTACTATTTAAACTAGACCACACCACTAGTCTAAAGTCATCAAACAGTACCTAAAAATATATGCAATTCACAATTAAAAAACACAACCACAAACCACCTACAAACGAAACCAAACCGATCCATTTACCGATACAAAACAGAAAGATCAGAAAATTTCCAATTGTAGCACAAAAACAATGCAATAATTCACTGCTCCTCCAAGTCTCTAGGTACATACGTACAAGGGTCTAACTCCTACAATAAAAGAAGTATCTTGGCTGAACACACAAATCACCCTTCAGGGTACATTTGGAAGGGCATCACACATAGCGGTGCTCAGTAAATAAACATATTAACCTTAAGTGGGGCTGGGCGTTCGTTCGCTGAAATTATTGGGCCAAGAAGTGGGAGGTAGCGATTCTGGGTGTTATTTTTTAGGTGTAACGTATTGGCGTGAGGGTTGAGGCTTTTGCCCAGAGGTGGGATAATTATAAGCTGGATGATGAATTTAGTGGTATGTTTATTATTCCTTTGGTGCAGAAGTTTAAGGTAAAGGTGCAGGATATATTTCTATTGATTGTTAGAGTTTTAAGTTACAGGTGCAGGCCAAGCCATTTAGTTGTTTGTTCAATGCTCTGAATATGTATTTTGCGTTCAGTATCAAAACCCAAATGAAAGTCTGTTTAATGTTTTTGTTATAAATTGTCAAAACGCCACTACCTACACTGTCTATCTATGATTAATAGAATTAAAGCACCCAGAGGTTGCACCAAATTGCTCTATAGTAACAATAATTATGTTTAATTAGATGTACTACGACGACAAATGTTTGTTGATGTGATTCTAATCTAGAAATATACCTTTCAAAATCGCGACCCTTTCCATCACTTGTACCGCACTCTCCTCAAGTTCTCCCAAGGCACGCTTCCTGAATGTTTAATTTTATTGAATTCCGATCGATCCCCGTCGCCATATGTTTAGTAAGTACCAACTTAGCCTTTTTTACATGTCTGTTACTATCGGTATTTTTCATAAAAACTACTATTTATTTGTTCTCTATTTATGAGGGTTGCGCTCACTATGTGAGGTTTCTTATGGTGGTAGTCGCTTTATATCATTTTGCTCCTGAGAATCTGTTGTTCGAGGCGAGGATATTGAAAACTTAAGTTCCATGTGGTATTTTTTACAATATTAAATTACGTCAAAAGCTTTAACTACGTATTCAATGAGTTTTATATAGAAGTTATATTAATGTAACTGAATGTAGATAGACGAGACGATTCAAACTGATCCAACCCTTCCAGTACCGCCCCGTACATGAGCGATTTAACCCATCTTCCATAGAACACGTACGCTATAATCCCTATACCCCATTTCAGAATAATTCGCACGTTAATTAATCTGTTGAATTACAATAATCCCGGTTAAACCTTACGCTTGATCAAAGGTTTATGCAATCGGCCGCAACTTGTTCAAACTTCGGCCAACTTCGGCCAACTCCGGCCAAGTTGTGCCAACATCTTGTTTGATGTTGTCTACATCGTAATGGTTCCGTCGATGTGGTGCGATACAAACCGCGACACGGAAATTAATTCGACCTACGTATACATTGGTGGGTTAGTACGGTCTCTGAGTGCTCAGTTTTACAAGCCACAAGCAGTGTATGCTAAAAGTTTTGAAAATGTCGTAATATTAAATTATGTTTGGAACTTTGATGAGATAAAGCCACGTATTTCCGAGTATGGTTGGGATTTGTTATTAATATGGTAATGGAAATGAACTTCGAGTTGGGCGAACATCGTTTGCTTAGCTCGGCTGAAAGACTCTAAAAGGGGAATGTTGTGAATTTTAAATTAAAACTGCTTCAGCTTGAAGGGATGTTGTTTATAATTCCATTTGAAGACTCGCATCGTATCCCACCTGATTTCTGTTTCTTGCGAACGCTTTTAAGACTGGAATAATTAGTTTGACTTTTGCTTAAATTGAGTTTTGATGTATAACTAGAGACTGTTATTTATTCATATTGCTGAGGTTGTCAACCTACTCGAGTTTCATGTACTGAATTTTCATTAATGTTATGTAAGAGTTTTGCAGACACGTTTAATGGTGATAAGTAATAGGTAGTGATCTCATTTGTGAATTGCTTGATCGAAGAATATCACTGTAAAATATATCCTTAAACTGTAGGATTAATAGCTTGCCTTGTTTATTCGATATGTCAACCCATTATGCATCATGAAATAAAAATACTATATTGAAAAATACTCCTAAGGTTCAGTTCTCACCCGAGCGTACGGCGCGTCGCGTTCCGCGCGCGCCTCAAAGAGCCATCAGACCACCACAGATGGGGCCCAATACGGCCGATGCCGATTCGGAGTCGCGGAGAACCTAACGGGTAACCGGGGCTCCGGCTCGACGTGCAGGAGAAGGAACGGGGTGGTTTTTAGTCAGTAAGAGTCTGACACTCCCTCCCGCCTCGCCCAGGCGGGAGGTGTCATTCGATGATTTCCCAAAAAAAAAAAAATACTCGGATTAAGATAATCCTATTTAAATATCACTATTTCTAACTCAAGATTCATACGAAATAACAACTTTTACTTTCTTCCTACATTTCAACTACTTAACAAAGTTTTTGACGTCCAAAACTCGATTCATTTGACGCCATTACCGTCGACTACATGTAAGCTTAGGTTCGGTAAAAAACGAACTTAACCGTACTAAAAGCCTTGCACTTTGCGAAGTAAAAGCTGAAAATTGTAAAAAGATTAGTTAGCCAAAAAAGCGTTTACTGTTAAATATTAGCGAAGCACTTTACAGGCGCATAAAGGAATTTCTCTTTTACGGCTGCTTGCATCTTGTCGGAATATTGAAGCGTAGTGGCGGGGGCGCGAGTGTTAGCGGTAATGGAATAAGAAAATGTAGAAGGTTCTTACTTCGTTACGCAGATAGTACAGTGAAGTACCTATATATATAGAGGTACATACCATCCTTAGTCTTCCCATAGGTTAGAATAGTTGAATATTGACTGATAATATTAGTTAAGAACACATTAAGATAATACTTCCGAACCGTTTGCAGTGTAAGCCTGACCTTGTTGAATCTGATTACCTTTGCGCTGGTTTGATACAATCACACAAAAGGTAATGAAATATTGTCATTCTTCAGAAACGTGTATAGTGCAATAAGTTGAAAGATTTATTTATACCATTTCGTATTAGTAATCTCAAAGAAATTTATCTATTGTTGTATTCTATTTTGACATCGTGAGACATAATATTAACACGCAATGCGTATTATAATACGAGTCTTGTCCTCATGATTGTAATACGAGTCTTGGGCGTCGCGCAAATCTAGTTATCTATATTAATTAGGTATGTTTTTCGGCTTACTCATGTAATTATTTGACAAGGAATTTGAATAGTTTCAAGCCATGCAAGGTTTAGTATGTTTCACGAAAGACATAACATCATAACATAACATCCCGCCTTTTCTCCTCGAAGAAGTAGGCAGAGGTGCACATCATGCCACTGTACAATGTAACCACCCACATTTCACTATTTATGTTATGAGTCCCATGTAATAGGCTCACCGCCTATTGCCATATACCGCACACAGTTCCAAACTCCGTGCTACTACTGAGATAAAAAAAAACCAGCGATATTTTGCCTGACCCAGGAATCGAGACCCCTTACCCGGCAGTCGCACTTGCGACCACTCGGCAACGAGACAGTCACGAAAGATAGAATACAAAATATAGTTATATATCTTTACTTCGGTAGCTCGCTAACACTGAGACCCTTCCCTGTTTAGTCGTTAGGGGCAGGCGCACCACTCATTGACGGTAGCTTATTGCAGCCGCGTCGTCTTCCGAACTTATTAAATTACGGAATATTGTTGTCTATAGCAATTTCGGTGCCCTTCTAACTGAAGTGCTCCTTTCTGCGCTGCGAACATGTATTACTTAGCAGTCGCACTTTACTTCAAGGTATTGTTTCATTTTTAAATAGGATTATATAAGATACATAAAGTCTTTAATCTCCAAAGAGGTGAGCAGAGGAGCTAGTCTACAATGCAACACTTACTTTTCATTGGCTATGGTTTGTATTAGCCCCATGTAATAGGGATGATCGAGGCTATTGTTAAAACTATCATAAAACATTTACTTCATTAATTCTTCCATACTGACATAACCGTGCTAGCACATTTTTTTAAATTATATAACGAGGAAGGAATCTTTAAATTTCAATCATTTTCGCAAACCAAATTTTTATACCTCTACAAAAGACGATAATAGCAATGAAAGTTAGCAAATAATTTATACGGAAATAATATGAAACAAAACGATACACAGTCTGGCATTTAATAAAGTTTCTACCTCGCATGTGTTGCTACATAAACTTTAGGACAAATGTGTATGTCGCAGGCAAAGTGGAACGTCGGTGCATTGAGCAACTTACTAATTCTGTTGAACTTCCACAATTAGTGCGGATGACGGTGTACTTGATAACATCCACTCAGATAGTTGTGTTTGTCTTGTTGGGTGGAGTTATTTCGTTCAATAAGTAAATTTTTGAGTTAATAGTGTGTAGTCGTTAGAAAGTGAAAGTTCTATACTCAACGCATCAGTGGTCACTGTGTGGGCAAACCTGGAACTCAACAGGATCAGGAATAAAGAGCCAAACTCTTGTTACTCAACAGTATAACCCAAAAGGTCAGTGTAATCATCTAGTTCCGGCCCGGAGGTTTAAGACTTCTCACGCATGAGGGCGCGGGTTCGAAACCGATCAACGGCAAGTACCAATGTGACATTTTCCGAGTTATATGTATGTAATTTCTAAGATTATCCAGACACCACTGACAAACGGCGAAGAAAAACATTGTGAGAAAACACGAACTTATAATATTTAATTATAAGTTTGAAATCGCCAACCCGCATTGAGCAAGCGTGGTAATTAATGGTCAAACCTTCTCTGTTTGAGAAGAGGCTTTGCTCAACAGTGGGCTCTTATAGGCTGTTGAAGTGAGGAAAAAAACAATCTGTTTGTCACAAAAATCTCAAACTGCACTTTATTCTAAATTACAAGCAAAGCGATAGCATTTGAAACTAAAACAAAGATTCACGAAAGCGTAACAGTAAAACTAAGTGGCTTGCACTGAAACTAAACGTAACGTCTCTTACTAACGTTTTATTGTACGTCTAAGTTTGTAAGCTAAGTCGGTTAAGCTTTGTAGAATATTAATCTAAGTTATTCTACTGTAATCTAGCTTGTAATACAATGTTGGAGTTTGAATATGATGTTTTGATTTTAATTTTCTAGTAGCTCCATCTTTGTGGAGTCATGTATTCTGTTTATTTTGATAATTCTCTTTTTTTAATACGGCCAACAGCACACCGTCCACCTGATGGTAAGCGGTTACCGTGGCCTATGTACGCTTGCAACATTTTGGGGTAAATGCGCATTACCAACCCTTAGAAAACTTATTCACTCCCCTCTTGAAGAACCTCATGATGTAGCCCAGTGGGAAAACCTCGAATAAGAATGTCGCATATCCTTCAAGCCAGGCTAATGCTAGCGACAAGTTTAGTTCTCTTTGCGAATGCATATTTGTATTATGATAAATGTGTAAGAGTCACCATCATCATTTTCACTTAAAAGACATCATCCTCTAAATAAAAGACATACTCAGTTCATCGTGATGATAATTATCAACTTGTGTCCATTGAATATGTTTGCACAGGAGCCCACGACCTAGACTACAATAATCACCCCAGATCTCCCTAAAAACAACAACTTCCTAAAATGAAAAATACTAACGCATCTAAACAAAACGAATACAACCCATTTCAGTAAACATTTAACCTAACACAAACAATTTACGTCACTAATCCAGTCATTTCCCGAAATCCACGATACCCGAAAATGCCAGTAACACCAAGTAGACCTGGTAGTCAGCCCATTGTACATTAATAATGAAAGTTTTCCTGCGACACAGTCTGGGAACTGTCTTATTTGCTTACGTAATTAGTGCTTGAAGCACTAGAGTGCTGGGTCGTGTGTGGCACGCCTTCTAGTTAGCGCGCTAGTGAAAATGGGGAGAATAAAGCTGGTGATACACTGTCAAACTAGGTGCTGAATGGACTTGAAAGATTCTGTGGAGTTTCTTAAAAGATAAGAAGTTAATAAAAGTAACAAAAATTAGAAACATGTACAATGAATATTTATTTTTATCGACAAAAACATATATTACTTATACCTCTATATACAAATATTTTCATATGGATTAAAAAACTCACACTGTATACAGTACAACGAAATCTATTAATAAAAAACCATTTCTATTTCCACTTCACTTTTTTAGATTTGTACAATTTATTATTCAGAATGCAAATATTTTTGTTTTTTTTGCACTGTTAACACCGGAATTTACTAAATGGACGCATCCATTATATTTATTATTAATGCACAGATAATACACGGATGAATTTTTTGTTTATCCTTTTATACGTATTAATAAAATAATTGCTATTGATCTGTTGGAAAATTAATTGGATTGCCATTTATGCTATTAAAATATGAATTACTTTACTGTTGTGCAAAAATATTTGTTATTGAACTGTTTTTTAATAAATTGTTTCTTTAGTTTTTCATTGCTATTAATTCATTCTGCGTTGCTTATTGCTTGGTAACATAATTATAATAATTTTTAATATGATGGCTTTAATACGATTTTATATCAACATGAATTCGTGAACAGCAATATAATCATTTGGTAGTGTATTCCGTTAATCCATTATTGACTACAAATCCTAAAACGTACTGACACCACAAGATTTCAAACGATTAAAAGTTAACACGCAAAGATTATGTTAAAATAGTTCTGAAACGTGTTAACTTCACAAAATCTTTTGAACATATTAAAAACAAGCTTTATTTTTACTAAAACAATAACGACAACAAATCAACTCTTCCATGTCGAACTTACAGGATTTTCCGCCGAACAAATTTGAGTAAATAATGATAATTTACTAGAATCGAGTTTACAAATCGGCTTTCAGTGTGTGGCAACCCTGAAAGGGTTTACGAGGATCAGTGATCACCTATAAGCCTTTGGCTACACCGATGTGCTGTTAACCAACACATATGAAACATAAGTGTGTGGCCAAACACACAACATGTGTTTTTGAAGTAGTGTGAGTGTGTTTGTGTGAGCGTGTTTGTGTGTAATTGGATTTTAGTGTAAGTAATCGTGTTGTGTTATTTCGCTTTGATTGGTTTGTGTAGTGAATTTATCGGTGATAATGTTTGCTGGTACATCTTATGGGTATTGAAGTGGGTTATTTCGGGTGGGTTATTAGTCTTGAGGAGGTAGTTAATTTTCGCAGTTAGTATTCAGTACTAAATGATAATTAGGTATACCTTTATTTATTCCTAATAATCAAAAGAGTTACGATGAAGTTTTGCTCGTTCTTCTCCAATTCGAATCGACTCTTCGGAAGCACCTAGCTTCACTGACAATTCGATTTCAAGTTTCAAAAGTGCCTAATTAACGATGATTTTATATAAATGCCTTAAATAAATGAATTAAAATAAATGAATAATTAACTTTGAATCTTAATATCCGTAAAATATCTATGTAATCGACACACTTGTGTAATTTTGTCGTCAACAACTTTAAGTAACTCGTAGTACTGCCATACTTTATTTATGATGATACCAGCTAAGGAGATTACCATAACAATATAATAAAATATAACATAACGCCTTTTATCCCTGAGGGGTAGGCAGAGGTGCACATTACGGCACTTAATACCACTGTACAATCAAATGTAGCACCAACTTTTTAATATTTATTTTATGAGTCCTATGTAATAAGCGGTGAGCCTGTTGATATATACCGGACAATTCCAGACTCCGTGCTACTACTGAGATCTTTTTTTTAGACCCGCGAATCGAACCCGAGACCCGTAGCCCCGGCAGTCGCACTTGTGACGACTCGGCCAATGAGGCGGCAAAGAGATTGCCACGGTAATATAATCGTAAACACGTACCACTAAGTACTAACTTTCTACACAGAACATATCTCTTGAACTCTTGAAAAATAAACATTAAAGGTAACATCAAAAACCACCGAATTACTTACTAACAATAGGTTCTAAATTCCCTTACACATGCAAACTACTTGTAACTAACCTGAAACTAACAGCAATTTGTTACACCAGGGAACGTGGGGGCAAACTGTCTCACATGCGCATCAAACTTGGGTAAGGTCTTAATTAGCTGGTCGAAGTTCGATAGTCTGTGCTAAAGGGTCAGCTCTTTGGTGGCATCTTAATTAAAATTTAGCTTCGAAATATGCATCGGTAGGCTTCTGTTAATGACTTTGAACTTCTTTGTGCTTCAGAGATTTGAGAATTTCTTGAGAAATTGAGAGAAGGGTAGTTTTGGAAGTAAGTTTCGTCGTGATATTGTTCGTCTTTATTTTGTTGAAAGGAATATTGCGTTTCACTTTGGATAAACTACGTATTTTTTGCGGTTTTGTTTGTGTGTATTGCTGCCTAAAACATGTAGAACTACAGTAAATCATCCAGTAGTGTACTACTGTACATGCAATCTACTGCATGTACAGTCTAACTAATCATAATTTGTGTCTGGATGGCCAAGCATTGTATATATTGGTTTTTCTGGTTTATCTTCATGTCGAAATAGAACATTTTTATATTTTTTATTTATTTATCTATTTATGCACAACACACAGACAGTACACAGGAGAACACATATATAAATAAAGTGGAGGTACATAGGTACTACATATTCCCGAAGGAATCTCTTCCTGCCCTTCGACAGGAAATACGGTAAAAACAGAGACACTGTGAGTAACATGACATAAAATGTATTAAATAAATAGATCACAATAAAATACATAAACATTAGTATGTATATACTTAAAAAGCTGGAGAGTGATATAGGCTACATTTTTTAAAACAGCAGGTGAAGCTACCTGTCGGAGCCTAAGTAAACTATAGAGGTTGAGTTTAAAGTAAGATAATTTTAACCAAATTATGTAAAACATTATAGCTCAATCTTTAGTGCACATTTTTCTCCATTTAAAATAAATTAAACATCAACATCTCGCTACTAGCCTCTGCACCCGCAAGACCTTTGTCCTATCAAAGAGCATAGATGGACTTTTTCCTTCCTGTGCAGGGTAATCCTTCATCTAGGCAGAAAAGGCGTGTCCCCCTCATTTCCATATACACAACAATTCCGTGGTATCGGTCAGGGTGGGCGTGTATTGTGTAACCAGCTTATGTAAGCCTTATCGCACTCTGTAAGCTGACTCATGGACGAGATGGTTGATAAGCTTGTTGGACAATGGAGGGCCAGTTTTGTTCGTGTATGGTAAAATTTGTTTTTTTAACAAATGAGAAAACTAGTCTAGCCGTTGTATTGTTTACCTAACTGCATAACTTTCATCAATTAAAGATTGCAAGACAAATGCTTGCATCTTGCATAGAAATAATTGAAACTATGTTCGCCCAGCGGTAACTTCTTTCACTCCGAAAAAAAAAAAAAAAAGCAGCTGATGATAAGATAAAAGCTACTTGGAAAGTTATACACAACGAGACTGGTAGGAAACGATTAAGAAATTCAGAATTAAGTTTAAATACTGAAAGGGGACAGATTTCATCCAACCTAGATGTAGCCCAGGAGTTTGAACATTTTTTCGCCAACATTCCTATCAAAACAACCAAAGATTTAGAGTCATCAGCAACACTCTCTGTAACTTTGCTTAAGAATCATATACAATCGTGTCAGCGCGACTTTAGTTTTCGATATACGAATCCTCTTGAAATAATAAAAGTTTTTAAAGAGATCAAGATCAAATCAACTGAAGATCTATGGGGACTATCGGTAAAAGTTTGCAAATCACTTATTCAAACTATAGCGCCATACTTGGCTGTGATTTTCAATAAAAGTATAGATGACGGTGTTTTCCCTGACCTAATGAAATATAGTAAAGTTGTCCCACTATTTAAAACTGGTGACACTAAAGAACCAAACAATTATAGGCCAGTATCTGTTTTGCCGGTTCTCAGCAAAGTATTTGAAAAGTTAATGCTGTCTCGGATGCTTCATCATTTTAATAAACATTCTATCTTTCACCAACAACAATACGGTTTTACTAAAGGTCGTTGTACAACTGACGCCGGTGTCACTTTAATGAAAGAAATATTTGGTGCTTGGGAGGAAGCACAAGATGCTATTGGTGTCTTTTGTGACCTCTCAAAAGCGTTCGATTGCGTTGACCACGAGACACTTTTACTGAAATTAGATCACTACGGGATCAGAAACACCGCACTCTGTCAAATAAAGTCTTATTTAGAAGATAGGAAATTAAAGGTTCATGTTAATGGTATTAACTCGCAGGGCTCTACGATGAATATGGGCGTTGCACAGGGTTCAATATTGGGTCCCTTTCTCTTTTTAGTCTATATAAATGATTTGCCATTTATATTCAAGAATGAACCAAGAATGGTGCTTTTTGCAGATGATACCTCATTAATTTTTAAAATAGATCGACGTGCTAATAATCTTGACGACGTAAACAGCTCCATTCTTCGAGTGCAAAACTGGTTCACCATTAATAATCTAGCGCTTAATGAGAAAAAAACAAAATGTATTAAATTTAGTTTACCAAACGTCCGAAGTAATGATTGTGATGTTGTTTTAAACGGCCAAAAGTTAGAATTTGTCGACGAGACGGTATTTTTAGGCATTACATTAGACAATAGACTACAATGGGGCCCGCATATAAAGGCGCTTTCGGGGAGATTAAGCTCAGCTGCTTTTGCAGTTAGACAGATTAGACAGCTCACGGACGTAGATACGGCAAGGCTTGTCTATTTTAGTTACTTTCACAGCATTATGTCGTACGGCATTTTGTTGTGGGGTCGAGCTGCAGAAATAGAATCAATTTCTATTCTTCAAAAGCGAGCTATCCGAGCAATATATAACTTACGCCGTTGCGAATCGCTAAGAGAATTGTTTAAAACGATAAACATCTTAACAGTGCCCTGTCAATACATATATGAAAATATAATGTATGTAAGAAAGAATAGGCAATTGTTCGAAAAAAGAAGCGATAGACACAATCTTAATACTAGAGGCAAGAATAAGTTAGCTGTACTGCAATTCAGACTGTCCAAGGTGCAGAAATCCTTTATGGGGTTAGGTATTAAATGCTATAATAAAATACCAAATATCATACTAGATCTAAATGAAAGTAAATTTAAAACATATATTAAGCGCGAATTATGTAAACAAGGGTACTACAGGGTGATTGATTATCTTGAGGATAGGAATGCTTGGCAGCGTGTTGGTTCGGCTCCACTGGACAATACTCAAATGTAGTCAGTACCTAGTTCAGATTACGATAATGGGTAATTTAACACTTTGATTCCGATGAATGCAATCTATTTTTCTTGTGGCATCGAGCATTTCTTTCTTTATTTAAACAAGAGTATATTTTTTATTTTTTTCTTGTATAGAAGCACTATTTTATATGGATTGTCAGTATACATATGTGAGGACCATGTCAGACTTAAGATATTTGTTTTCTCTTGGTTTTGTTTTTTTTTTATATTTTAGTATGTTCTGTTATTTGTATGTTGCGTCAGGTATGTCTTTACGTTATTCTCACATGTGTGTACAATATTGGAATATGTATCAGAGCAATGTAAAACAGACTTTTTTTAAAAGAGTAACGAATGGAGTTTCTTGCTCGTTCTTCTCCACTCGAATCGACATTTTGGAACGAGCGCCTAGCTTCACTGACGGACAGACTGACAGACTATTATATATCTCATATTTGTTGACGTTTCAAAAGTACCAAATTATGGTTTAATTGAAATAAATGCTTTTGAGTTTGAGTCCGCATACAAATCCGTCTATCGTCATTTGTAGGTAGCATGCATTCGTCAAATGATGCGTCATGGATTTTTTTTTTAAGGGGTAAAATCATCGAATGACTGCTCCCGCCTGGGTGAGGTGGAAGGGAGTGTCAGACTCTTACTGACTAAAAACCACCCCGTTCCTTCTCCTGCACGTCGAGCCGGAGCCCCGGTTACCCGTTAGGTTCTCCGCGACATGCGTCATGGATAGTAGTACCGCATACAAATCCGTCTATCGTCATTTGTAGGTAGCATGCATTCGTCAAATGATGCGTCATGGATAGTAGGCCTTAAAGAAGTGCGTTGAAAAAGTTTTTACATGGAAGTTCACTTTGTGAGTATTTTGAATTATAGGTAATTTTTAACTGACATACCAAGACCCCTGGCAGAGACTATGAAACGCCAATTGCTACTATTTTTATATAACTCTTTCACTTTATCAATAGTCATCAGTCTTTTCTTACATTAATTTTAATTAAATTTTTAACTGATTTATCTCCAAATTGATAGTTAACGAGTAAGTAGATAAGTATAACATTCAGTTATTATCCGCATTCATAAAAATAAGAATGTACAAATGTAAACCATGTTAGTCATTATCTAAATTTGGTCGTCTTCGCCTTTCAACTGTATTCAAAGCCTCAAGTAAACATAGTTAGGCTACTCTACACTCTAATTCCGTTTAATCTCCCATTCTATCCATCTGTATGTCCGCTACCTTATCAAAGGTTACGTAAGCGGTTATGGCCGGTAATCTAGCCCTGTTACCTAACTCCGGTTATGTCAGGTAATCGGAGGGATGAGTCGTTACTGCTTGCCTTAATTTAGTAACTTTGTCTCATTTTTTAGTGCTTTCTACTTTCAATTGTTGGTCTTTTGTCAGATATTATAACTGGTAAGTCTTTTTTTTTAAGAAATCCATTAGATCAGCTAGGTAACTAGCGGTGGCTGGGTGCGAAGAGCTGAAGATCGAGCTGAATGGAGTGCTGTCGGAAAAAACTATGTCTAGTAGTACTGGTTAAAATTACATAAGCATCTTGATGATTAGTTCATCAATCCAGTTGGTCTAGTGTATCATGTCTTAAATGCAAGACAATGGTCTAAAAAGGCCCTTGTTTTTTTAGATATTAATCTACTTTTACATTATAGTTTAAGTATAAAGCGTAGACTGAAGGAAGGACGAGGAAAGGCAGTATTACTCCACAATCGTACTAAAGACTTAAATGCATGTACCATTTTGCCAACGTGATACTCATGGTATGCGCTCATTGTCGTTTCCCGAACTTTGTCGACTCATCCCGAGGGTTGCTGAAACATTCTAAAAGCTACTGATACCGTGTTAGAGCACCCTTTGATCTCCTGACCTTATTCTCCTGGATTAGGGTTGGCTCTGTTAGAATTGTGCTCCGTATATTATGGGTTGTGATTGTCATGTGCTTTAAGTCGAATAGGTTATAGGACACTCACTCAGGACACATCCTTGGAAACGATATTCCTTTCTTGAACTACCTGACGATCCTTGATTTGATTCGTTTGTAGTATTTTGTTCTACTTTCTGGTGTCTTTTTAGTATGGAACTCATTATTCAAAGCATATAAATAAGGCCTTTGTCCACCAGTGGACGTCTTGATGATGATGATGAAGATGATGATATAAATAAACTCACTTATACGCCAACCTGCATTGAGCAAGCGTGGTGATTAATGCTCAAACCTTCTCCGTGTGAGACGAGGCCTTTGGTCAGCAGTGACCACTTATAAGCTGTTGATGTGTGTATGATTTTTACACTTAGGTATGATTTTTATTTATGATTTATGGAGATGCACAAGCAAACGGATGACCTTATGTAAAGCAATTATGGCGCACATGAACACCAGCAACAACATAGGAGGTACGGATACGTCGACAACGTTTTAAAATGTAGCACACCTTTTTCTTAAAAGTCTGGAAGACGTATCGGTTTGTATTTAGGATCGGTTGTTTGTGTTTCGTAACATCGTCATATTTGAACAACAGACGGTCTCTAAATGGGACGATCACAGGTTAACAACTGCACAAACACTAAGCTTGCAGGTTTGTACACGACCTGTAAGTTAGCCAGGTTATATATAACACGCAAAGTGGGTGTTTCTGTAAATACATCTGCTTACCAATTTCAGTGATAAAATGAGTTATGTATACAAGTATTTAATTTTACAAACAAAAAGTTAATTTACTTCCAGTGGCCACCGACCACGCCATTTCGTTAAAACAAGATTTTGAATTACACAATATGAATTTCACTAAAATTAAAATTGAACTACGGTTTTCTGTTTTCGTAATATTTCGAAATATTTACATTCGATGGCACTTACACAGCAAAATGAACGTTATGCCAAATAAATACGTTCACAAATTGCTTGATATTTAATTTTCACAACAGCAAATATATTGAGTCGTGGCACGCCGGTACGCATATAAAATTATTACGGTATAACTTTATGAGCTTTATGACGGGCACATAAAGTTGAAATTCGTATGTTATTAATAATGAAAATGTAATTGGTATATATTGTTAAGGGCTTATTAAATGAAATATTTATGAGGAAATTTTTATTTGTTTAGGGATGTACGGCTGTTGTAAATACTAATGTCATTCGAGAAGTATTTTGGCAGGTAAGTACAATATTTTAGAGTTATTATTGTTTCGAACATTTACAGGCATTAAGTGTACAAGATGTTCTACACTCGGGACACGGTAACCGCGCCAACGCCGCGCCGTCGCCGCGCTGCCGTCGCGTTGGCGGCGGCGTACAGTAAGCAGGCGGGCGCCTCAACTACAACTCGAGAGGACCGCGCCGTCGGCTTTTTGTTTTGACGTTATGAAATATATCATACGACATACGATTTAAAGTTCATATTTAAATGTCAACTTAATAAAGTATAAAATAAATAAATTATTGCTGAGTTGGAGTCATGCTTAGGAGACGTGCGATGACCTTAAAAGTTTCAAGTTTGTCAGACAGCATTGCTGCCCGATCTACATATGTCTTCTGACGTGTATTCCCTTAGTCGGCTCTCACGACACCATTAGGAAGATTAGGGATTTAATCAATATGGAACTTGACCAATATTTAAGTCACTCTTCATTCACATCGACTACACAGATGGCGTGGCTGGACAACCGGCTGCCGCGGCGGGTTCTATTGCCGCACGGAGCAATTCTTTGTGTGATTGAAATTGTTGTTTCGAGTCGGGGTGTATTTGTAAAAGCACCCACGACACAGGAGAAATTACTACAGTAGGACAATGTTTAAAAAAAACAACACATCAACAGCCTATAAATACCCACTGCTGAGCAAAGGCTTTTTCTCGCACGGTGAAGGTTCGAGCATTAATCACCACGCTAGCTCAATGCGGCGGTTGGCGATTTCATTTAAAAGTCACTTGTCGTAGAAAGGTTTCGGACCCGTATTATACCTCCGAGCTACCAAGACTATTCTATCAATTATATACTCAACATGGACACAATTATGTTCCACAGATGGTTCTTACAGAACAAAGGTCAGGAAACGGACTAATTAATAGATAATTAGATGTATTATGTACATAATGTTCACGTATCAATACATATCATTAAGTAGGTAATTGAATAATTGAATATTATATTCAGAACTGACCGGATTAAGTTACTCATCCATTAACAATAGATACTTTAATCGATCATCACTGAATATTTGATTTCTATTTAATTTATAATTGAGTATCTTGTTTTTATAATAACTATCGTGAGACATACTAAATTAACTAAAAATCACGGGTTACTCACGTGAAAATACTAAGAATAGCTCTCCTAGTTTCTATGTTGCGCGACATCGCCACTGCCGCCCACGTTGCACATGAGGTAGAACCCCTCTGTAGTTCGAAACTAGTAGAGCTTTTCTCAGTATATTCACTCGAGTAACCCGCTATTTACAGTTAATTTAGTGTTACTCACGACAGTTATTATGAAAACATAAATAAATATTATTTGATTTGAACATCAAACAAACATCACACACCAGTTTTCCAATTAAACTTACATCCTCTAATTTTACAACGTTTAATCACGATACAAATCCGCGCCATTTTGTATCACAATATTCTGTCTAGCGTAGCGTATCACCGCATAATCTCCAAATATTAATTACACATAATACCGTTGTAGTTAACTATAAATAATTTACATACATATTATTAATTAATAATTTATCAGTGGAACTCGCAAAACGACCCCTTACCCTACAGGATTAATAGTACACCGCGACCAAATTGAAATGTTCGCATCTCGTACCCACAACTCGTTAGCGAACGGCCTACGAAATTTGGTAGGTTTACAATATCAATTTAGTTTGGATCAGAGCTGAAATTACGTAAATGCAAATAGAGATAGTGGGAACAGAAATAATTGATAAGGTTTTAGCTTCGACTGTTGTTTCAGGGTAGTTATGGTTAAATTGATAACGGAGTTACTAACTTTGGGCTTTGAATTGCGGTGGTCCCTTTATATTTGACGTTTATTGTCCCTTGGTGATCGTATATTACATTCAGTGTTGTTATTTTAATTATTACTTTAATAGTAGTTTTTGTCTTTGTGGCAATTTATGTGAATGTTATATTTGAATACTACGAAGATGAATCATATCGCTTCAGTAGTTTCCGAACTTAAAATAAATGTCATAAATAAAAAAGTAATTCTACAATCATTCTTCATCTTGTGTTGTGGTAAAATGATGGAAAGGACTAGGGTGAATCAAGTAGTGCAATTCCCTCGCACACTCTCTGAAATGTATCCAGTAGAAGACTAAAAGGCTTGCAACCTTATGCCTGTGTTCGAGGCTTTGAAGCCGGGCCTCCACAAGCGCATCATCGTTGATGAGCCTCTTGCCACGCCTCTCGATGTGCTCTAACGCGTCCAGCTGATATTTGTCCGAGCCGTCCCAGAGACCAGTACTTCATACAAGACCGAACCTGTGCTTCGTACAGGCTCAGCAATTGCTTATTAAACCAATAAAAGCGTTAATTTTAAACCAATAAACAAACACATAACACAATTAATTCTCGCATAGTTCAAATAAATCAGATTCAGGATAAACTATCAATGAAAATGTTACTAAAACAATTGTTCTCATTAGAACATGGAGGCTAATTTGCATTATTAATATCTTTACATAATACCTATTTGATACTGGGATTAAATACATCGAAATAAATGGGCTATGAATGTTTGGTGATATTATGCAGAAATGCGATGATTATTGTTCATGTTTAAGTTTGGTTTATGAATGCATGTGTCACAAAAATATGAAAAATTATTATGGGAAAAGAACATAACATAACATCACGCCTTTTATCCCCGAAGGGGTAGGCAGAGGTGCACACAGAAGTAACATCCACTTTTCACTATTTATGTTATGAGTCCCATGTAATAGGGGGTGAGCCTATTGCCATATACCAGGCACATTTCCAGACTCCGTGCTACTACTGAGAATTTTTTAAAAACCCAGTAATACTTTGCCCGACCCGGGAATCGAACCCGAGACCCCTTGCCGCACTAGTCGCACTCGCGACTACTCGGCCAACGAGGCAGTCAGCAGTATGGGAAAAGAATATCCGCCTAATATCTAAAGTATTAAACCAAATAGACATATTACGAGAAGATGGGAAAAAATATAGCAAGGGACCTAACTATAAAGACAAAATTAAAAAGGACTATATTGGAGGTTTTAATTACTTATTGATTAATCATATTTTTTTAATTACTTAGTTGTTTTAGTATAAAGAATTTGTTATTGTGTCATAATTGTTTTATTTTATTTAATATAAGTAATGCAGGTGATAATTATAACAAATACTTGCTATGTCATGCCTGGGTTATAGTGTACCTATATGTTAAGGAAAAAAAAGACTACCAACATGTTACCATATAATTGAAACTGTTTATATGGTGAGCGTCTCTCGCCATTAAACGTCAAAGTTTAGCGAGTTTAAATTTAAGGCCATACCTATGTAAAATTTCAATGAATAAATTTGTTAAAAAAAAACAGGAAAGTCATGCTAGTTACCATGGCCATGCAGAAAACCGACATGAAATAAGGTTTACGTGGTGACAAGGTTTTTTATTTGGCAAATATTTGTACTTAATTATAAATTTGTAATAATTTAAGTGTGGGAGAGCCATGCTTCGGCACGAATGGGCCGGCTCGACCGGAGTGATACCACGGCCTCACAGAAAACCGACGTGAAGCAACGCTTGCGTTGTGTTTCGTCGTGTGAGTGAGGTTACCGGAGGCCCAATTACCTTCCCCTTCCCCAATCTCCCCAATCCCTGAATCCCCAACGATCCTCAAACTCCTAATCCCCAAAAAGCCGGTGACGCACTTGTAACGCCTCTGGTGTTCCAGGTGTCCATGGGCGACGCCGATTGCTTACCATCAGGTGATCCGTCTGCTCGTTTACCGGGTTATGTATTCCATAAAAAAAAAAACTTAAAAACTAATTCTAACGCGATCATTATTATTATATTTTTACCGTGGTAAATGATTGATCATCCCCTTATCGACCACATTTCTTTTCAACAATAATCATGCAATGACTTTTCCGGTACGGGTGAGGCGAGAGTGAGTGTCAGACTCTTCCTGGCTAAAACCCACCACATAAGCGACCACTAAAGCTATAAATCAAATGACCGATATAATTTGTGATTTCAATAAAACAAATTTTAGTGAATATTAAATAGTTTATTCGTGAAATAAGGTGTGATAGTTAAATATTGGAACAGATAATAAATCGTAGTTACAGTTAAATCGGAGGGTTTAACGAGTGTTTGATTAAAATTAAATACTCCTTCGGGATTCAACGGAGTCGAAGCAATTATCGAAATTGTTTTTTACGAAATATTCATTCATTCATTCATTCATTCATTCATTCATTCATTCGTTCATGGTAATTATCACTCCCATTTTGCTAATAATTTGGGTTTTAAGACATCGATATGTTTTTCTTAGTAAAAGGTTTTGTATTACCTCTATTATGTTTGTCCGCTTACTCACTTAATTATTTGACGAGGAACTCAGTGCTACAGTGCTACAGTAGCAGCGCAACAGTCATCGCGTCACGGGTCGCGGAATGCTACTCATGAATATGAGCCTCTATCACGGTTTGAAACTAGTCGAGTTCCTCGTCAAATATTTAAATACGTGAGTAAGCCGAAAAACGTACATAATAATTAATTTTGTATGCCTTATAAAAGTTATAATATTTTTGTAGTTTTTAAAGATAACATAATGAGATGCGGCACATAATGTACTTTTACAACGTATTCATCATTTCATGAAATTATATATTTTTTAAAATTAAGTAAATGGTTTTTTTTTATTTCCTTTTAACAAATACCTTATAAAACATATTATCAATTTCATAAATAATTCAAAATCTACATTACCTTCACAGATTAAAAATAGTCGAACAGAAATCTTTCAAACACATTCAGTACTCTAAAAATATCTCCGTCCAAGCAATAATCGGCTCAAACAACAAGAGACGTCTACTGTCTATACTACTTACGTAACAACTTTTAACGATACAGTAACTTACTAAGTGGGACGGAAATCCAGTTACCGGCGTGTAGGTAACATTTGTGAGTAGTTTTAGACAAAAACAATACGTTTTATTAAGTACTGTAGAGTAGCTACTCTCACACGGTTCCACAACCTCTATTCGGCTCCCATTCGTCACAGCGTGATGTTCTATTGCGTATAACCTTCCATGATAAATGGACTATCCAATAATAATCCAATACAAAAAAGATTTTTTCAAATCTGGCCAGTCAAACTAATAAGCAAACAATCTCTTCAGCTTCATACAATGGAGGTAGTATAAGATAGGACAAGATTAACAACATCTATTTTTCATAATCATCATTATTATTATCATCATCAACACTTGACCTACGTCCAATGTTGGAAAAAGGACAAACGACAAAAAAGAGAAAGGACAAAGGACAAAGGATTTAGTCCTCCATGTTTTCAACGATAGTTAGAAAAAAAATCATCATTAGAGAGCGCTGCAGCCCAGTTTCTGTAAAATAGTAAAAACAGTAAAATTAGGATACTTTTGCAAAAATTAAATTATGTTATTAAGTCCTTTGTAAAATTGGAAAAATGCAATTTTATTTTCCAACCTGTTTGGGGTAACTTTTAAGGCCAACAATGCTCCCAACCTAAAATTGAAGTTCATTAAAACCAAAATTAAATTTTCTGAATACGAATATCGAACAAAATAAAACTAATTTGACTCCTAGTTCCAATGTAGCAGTTAATACTAATGATCCTATGTCACCGACATTTCATACCATTATACGGAGGAAAAATAACTTTATATTCACAGCAAGAGAGTTGACTTTCCCACGTTACCTAGTGATAGGCTTCTAAAAAAGAATACATGAAGTATTTTAATATGCCCACGTGTCCCAGTTTCTCGCAATAATCGAATTGCACCGAATCCATTACTGGTCGCCGCATTATTGGCTGTCCAATGCAGTTAACTGGACATGCATCGGACGTGGTACTGAAGTTTATAGACGTTTCGAGTGACCGATACTACTGCATTTACCGTATTACTTTGTAGTTTGTGAAAATAATTATTTTATATTTTTGAGCATCTATTTTTGGGCGACCTTAAAATACTTATTTTTTTATAGAATTAGCCGGGAATCGAGCAGACGGATCACCTGATGGTAAGCAATCAGCGACAACCATGGACACCTGGAACACCAGAGGCTTTACAAATTCGTCACCGGACTTTGGGGGGTTTGGAATTTGAGGATTGTTGGGAATTCAGGTATTGGGAAGATTGGGGAAGGGATAGGAACAATTGGGTCTCCGGTAACCTCACTCACACGACAAAATACAACGCAAGCGTCGTCGGTTTTCTGTGAGGCCGTGGTATCACTCCGGTCGAGCCGGCCTATTCGTGACAAAGCATGGCTCTCCCACACTTGAAATTCAAACTGTTCGTGTTTTAAATCTTTATAGTAAGTAGTGGACCCTTATTCTCTCACCTTAGCCTTTGCAAGATAATTTTTACCTGAAACAATAAATGAAGTAATGGTTAATAATGAAAATATCGCCCATAGTATTGGCTTCGGTATCTTTAAAACGTTATAAAACATTTAGTTTTCTCATTTAGGTCATTGCCAAACATAAAACCATGTCTTAGGTATATCCGTAAATCGGAAAGGCTAAACTCTAACATCGTACCCAATAAACACTTAAGTTAGTCGTAAAACTCATATAAATACATAACATCACGCTTTTTATCCCCGAAGGGGAAGGCAGAGAGAGACAATACGGCACATAATGCCACTATACAATGTAGCATCCACTATTTATGTTACGAGTACTATGTAATCTGGGGTGAGCGTATTGATATAAACTGGGCGCAATTCCAGACTATGCTACTAGTGAGTTTTTTTTAAATTCCAGTAATACTTTGTCCGACCCGGGACTCCAACCCGAGAAACCCTTGCCTAGCAGTCGCACTTGCGACCACTCGGCCAACGAGGCATGCCTAGTAGTAGAAAGAAGGTTATGCAGTAAAAACAAAAAACATACAAACTTTACAAAATTAAAACCCACTGCCCTAATCATCCTCAACACGAACATAATCACCACTAAAATCACCTTCAAATCACCATTCCGAATTCGTTTAACAAGTCAATATACAAGTCCGCAACGATCCTTGTATCACCACCAACGACGCTAGAGGGCGCCATTTTAATCTAGACGTCACATTTGAAGCGCCCAATTCTGGGAGATGGGCTCCCTAGGGTGACCATGGTATGTTTATTGACGGGAAATTATTTTAAAATATTGCTTAAGTCGGGTGGATATTAAATTCTGTGGAATTTCTATAGTAGAGAAATTGTTTGATTTTTTTAGGCAGATTTGAGTAGGCAATTTGATTTTGAAATTGATACTGATAGGATGGAGTCATGTCATTTCTGCAGTCAATCGTGACTCTTTTGGATACCTACTACATAATGTTATATATATGTTACTGTAAAAGCTCGAACTACGGTAAATCTTAAGATTTAAGTGTAAGTCTTAGGATTTACCGACATGAGTTGGTAAATGTAAGTATTTCTGAAGATACGACGATTTTTTCGAGCTTTTACTATTCGAAATCAGTATATGCTAGGTTTTACCATTGTCAGCTGGTAGATGTTGGTTTTAGAAATAAAACAATGAGTAATTCTTAATTATTTACTTTGAACTATTAGACAAAACAGGTGCATAGTATTATAAAGATATCATAATGATAGTAACCAGTACAAACACATCATCTAACTGAATCAGTACTTCTCTATTTGGAATTTAACAACGAAAGACAAACATAATGCTCATAAAAGCTAGTCTAACTTAATTATTATTTTTCTTATTATTTGGTTTAGAAGTAAAAAAACACAATCAAATGTAATTGATTAATAGGTTCCTAAAAAAACAATTTACTTGTTACAATACGGATTGCTGTTGTGGCATTTAGAATTACAAAGTAATCGTGACGGCGGCAAGCTACAAGTCGATGCGCTGAGCACGTTATGACATGTTTTGTTTTTCAACATTTACCATGCCATTGATGTAAGATTTACCAACGGAATGGTGGTAAAAGTTCGAATCGATAAACTTTTTGGACATTTACCATTAGGAATTGGTAGATCTTAGGTTTTACTGGAATATCTTAGGATTTACTGCAGTTCGAGCTTTTACAGTAACATATACATTTTAATTGTTTGGTTATTTTAACGCATACAATAATACTTAATCATCATATTTATTATATTATATATTTGTATAGAATACCTAAGCATGTTATTATGATATAAACAATTCTTGCATTTACTTAAATGAATCTAACGAAGAATTATGAGACTTAAAATTGGAAATCAGCCAAATAAAATGAATACAAATTATTTTGGTTTCAAATAGCAAAATTTACGAATAAAATTCAACAAAAATTGTTTACGCATGTAAAAACAAAAGTTCATTCACAGAAATGAATTTGAAATAAATCTTTTAGTAGACAGAATTATAAAAATGTGTATAAAGTTTTTTTTTATTTCAAATTGCTGATAGGTATCTATTATTTTTTTAACAAATGATAATCCTGACTGAACAAATTGTGGATTTATAATAAAGCATGAAAACAAGAATATGACCTAAAATTTGTCTTTTTATTCACATGGGCACCCTACATACCATACCCTCAGCGCTAATGTACTGAAATTTCATTCGCTCGTGAGTTTAAAGCGGACGAATGAAGCGATTTTTTCAGTTAACTTTTATTGCTATGTGTCAGGATACAGCGCTGAAGCAGATTTTATCGCAAACGACTACATCTGATCTTGTTAACTCGTGTGATTGTGGAGAAATAGTATTACGTGGTAACTTTTTAACTTTACTTGGAATTGTTGAAGTATTTTTAGTAATTTCTAGTTTTGTTACAGTATAGTTAAGTGTCATGGTGGAACGGAGGTTATGACGCCCGCTTTTCATGTATGAAGGTGCAGGTTCTAAACTACCGAAGTGACAAACGGTGAAGGAAAACATCGTGAGGTAACCTGGACTTGTAATTTTTAATTATAAGCCGCAATCAGCAAGTGGTGATTAACGCTTCATAGCTTCTACGTGTGAGCAGAGGCGTTGCTCAGCAGTGGCCTTGCAACTTATAAGCTGTTGTTGATGGTGATGAATTTTGTTATAATACTATTCTCGGTTTAAGGGAGGATCTTTGAACTGAGTTTGATGTACATGGTCGGCAAGTTATAGCCCAATACCTACGTCAGGATTTTCTGCTCGTGTCTCCGTTTGGCATATCCTAGATATCGAAATCTAGGGCTTGATACAAGTATATAGTAAAAATGTTTCTACTATTGCACTAGTATGACACAATTTCTTACCTAGTGGTTTTCGGAACATTACAGAAGTAAATGACCAGGCACCTAGATTGCTACCATCGGCGTCGAGACGACTATGAAGTACCTAGGACTCGTCCTCGACAGTCGGTGGAACTTCGTGGAGCATTTCCGACGTTTGGCTCCTAAGTTGGAAAGGACGGAGGCGGCGCTTAAGCGCCTCCTACCCAAGCTGGGGGGGCCAAAAGCCTCCTGCCGGAGGTTATACGCCGGGGTCGTGCGGTCCATGGCCCTCTACGGCGCCCCTGTGTGGGCGCCGAACCTAATGCGGCGGCCCGCTCGGGCGCTGCTCACATCACAGAGGGTCATGGCGATCCGATTGATACGCGGATATCGCACGATCTCCGGGAGGCGGCGAACCTCCTTGCCGGATTACCGCCGTGGGATCTGGAGGCGAAGGTGCTCGCGCGCGTGTTTTGTTTGCGCGCGGAGGCACGTCGCCGGGGCGAAACTCCGCTGCCGCGCCAGATTAATGCGTGGCGGGATGAGCTCCGGCGTGATCTCATGGCGGAGTGGCAGCAACGACTGTCGCAACCGAAGGCTGGGCTCGCTGTCATTGCAGCGGTAAGTCCCTTCTTTGAGGAGTGGCCTGAGAGACGCTACGGCGTCCTCACCTACCGCCTGACGCAGGTGCTTACCGGACATGGGAGTTTCGGTAGGTTCCTGTTTCGGATTGGGCGGGAGGAAACGCCCGGGTGTCATCATTGCGAGGATCGCCCGGAGGACACGGTGGAGCATACGGTGGCGGTGTGTCCTGCGTGGACTGAGCACCGCCGTGTCCTCAGGAACGTCATCGGCGACGGCGACCTCTCGCGTCCGGCTCTGGTTCAGGCTATGTTACGGAGCGAGGGGGACTGGGATGCCGTCTCCTCCTTCTGCGAAGCAGTCATGCTAACTAAGGAGGAGGCGGAGCGCGTAAGGGGAACGAACCTCCTCACGACCCGGCCGTCGCGAGGGACACTCCGGGCGTCGGGGATCGCGAGACGATCTCCGGCCACCGTAAGCACGGGCCTGCGGACGGCGAGCACGGGTGACTCGCCGCCCGACCAGAACCAGGCCCGAGCGTACGGCTCGTCGCGTTCCGCGCGCGCCTCAAGGAGCCATCAGACCACCACAGAAGGGGCCTAACAGGGCTGATGCCGATACGGAGCCGCGGAAGACTTAACGGGTTGCCGGGGCTCCAGCTCGAAGTGCAGGAGTGGGAACGGGGTGGTTTTTAGTCAGTAAGAGTCTGACACTCCCTCCCGCCTCACCTGAGCGGGAGAAGTCATTGAATGATTTTCCCCCCTCAAAAAAAAAAAGGCACCTAGATCGCATAATATAGTGACGTCTTACCTTAAAAACTATGAATTTAACCTAAAAGATCCCTTTAAATAAGTACATAAACACATGTTCATATAGTTAATATCTTTACTTAACTCCCTTTGGTATTCTGTTTACTGTTCGTTGTAAAATCGCTGTAATCTATCTCGCGTGAGAAGTGATCATTATATCGGCTCGATCTATCCGAAACGAGACGAGTCGTTTGTTCCAAATTGGGCAGATGATTTTCGAAGATAGAAAGGGGGAGATTTTAACGGTAAATTGGGTATAATATGGCACCTGTTCTTTTCCGAAGAGTTGCAGTAGCGTAGAGGAACACTACAATAAGTTTTCACCAGTTTGATCTTTGAATATATCGAAATATCATTACAATCCATAGCAGCCATAGAAGACTTGAGAAATCAATCAATTAGGATTGTTGATACAGTGAGACCTCAAACAAAAATGGTAATTGAAAATGCTAGATCTAACTTCAACATGTTCTCGAAGTCCTTGATAAGTTGGATCATCAACAAACATTAAAGGACAGTGAAGAGTATTTTTAACCAGAATTTTCTCATGCTTATAAAAGTTCTTTAGCATACATTACTTATCAAGAACTGCTAATCTAGCCGCAATCGTGTTTTAAGTGTGGGAGAGTCATGCTTCAGCACGAATGGGCCGGCTCGACCGGAGTGATACCACGGCCTCACAGAAAACCGACGTGAAGCAACGCTTGCGTTGTGTTTCGTCGTATGAGTGAGGTTACCGGAGGCCCAATTACTCTCCCCTTCCCCAATCACCCCAATCCCTGAATCCCAATCGATCCTCAAACCCCTAATCCCCAAAAAGCCGGTCACGCACTTGTAACGCCTCTGGTGTTCCAGGTGTCCATGGGCGACGCCGATTGCTTACCATCACGTGATCCGTCTGCTCGTTTACCGGCTTATGCCATAAAAAAATCGAGAAAACAGGAGCAATTTAAAAAAAAAGCTACTGGATGATTAATTACGGCGCACCTTTAGTTTCAACCAAGAATTGAACCATTAACTCTATAGGTAATCAGCAGCCAATCACCCATCCACTGCTAACTCAACAGATCAAGACTTCATGTTGTCAACATTCTTCAAGGTCACTAGACGAACAAAGAAACTTGGCATAATACCAGTTCTGTCCAATTAGCTAAGTGAACCTTAACTTCTAAATAAGTTTAGACGATACTCACGAAAACGCCTCTAAAGCGTGAGGAACTTTGAGGAGAATTACTTCTGACAGTTATACTATAGTTCTATTCTTTCCTTCTTAGAATTTATACTTTACTTTCTTGTTTAACTGGATGCTGTCCAGTTCGTTTAGTATTATGTGAACACAATTGTGACTGAGGTTTTGGGTCCAATTTTTGTTCTGAGAAATATTTTGATGGGCTGTCTTTCTACCTGATTATTGAGCCTGACAGTTTTGATATCTTTATGACCTGCGTTTTGTATCTCAGACAGATTTATAAAGACAATCAAATTACCCAAAAGCATAATCTCTGCTTAAGCGATTTTTGAATAATTAAAGAGTGCTATACTATGGATCCGTGATGTTAGGTACTAACAATACGAATATCAGAGAAATCTATAAAGTTATCTTCAGCTACTACTCCGTTATATAGGTATCATACAATTGGAATATCTTACATATGTACATACATAGATATTTACTTTTTCGTTTAGAACTCCATGTTTTTTACATGCAAGATGGTACATAAATTAGTATACAGTTGAGCCTAACACAGTCTGTCTTACTTTATAGCCAGTGATCAGTCTTGTTAGCTTGAGTCGATTTGTTCTTCCAAATTAGGAGTTTATTCTTCTGGCAAATTGCTATCCACCATTAGTCAGGCCACATTATCTGGTAAAATAATGTTTTGGTTAGAATAATAGGCAAATCTTGTTTCGGTGCGTTATGTGTCTACTTGAATGGGAACATAAATGTGGATAACATCTGTGCTGAATATAAAGAAATTGGTTTTTATTAGTTTTCGGTGAAAATATTTTATTGATAGAGGAATGCATCTTATGACTTCTTGCCTTGGGTGAGACGGGAGGGAGTGCAGATTCTAACTGACTAACAACTATTCTATTCCTACTCCTGCTCCAAGTAGGAGCCCCGATAACCCGCTAGGCTGCAGCTGCGGTTTCTTTAAATACTCACGATGGCCAAAAGATAATATGGTGGTTTTAACCCACCAATAAGTGACACATATACATATACATAGTACAAGGGGTTAGTTTAGGTGTCACGCTAAGTAACTTTTAGTTAAGAGTTTGTTTAGAGGGGTGGTTAGCCATAAGTTTCGTTGAAAAGCATACTTCTAGGTGCGGGAGAGCCATGATTCGTCCAGATTGGGCCGGCTCCACCGGAGTGATACCACGGCCTTACAGAAAACCGACGTGAAACAACGCGTTGTGTTTCGTCGATTGAGGTTACCGGAGGCCCATTTATACCAACCCCCTCTATAGAATCTGCCCAATCCTTGAATCCTCAACAATCCTTAAATTCCTAGTCCATAAAACGCCGGAAACGCACTTGTAACACCTCTGGTGTCCCGGGTGTTCATGAGCGGCGCCGGTTGCTTACCATCAGTCGATCCATATGCTCGTTTATCGTCTTATCCCATAAAGATTTCTTTAGTGTAACAATAGCTACTCTACTGTACTGTTTCTATAAAGAATCTTAATTTTTTACCCGCATACCAAATGGGTTGACTGTAAATTCTTTACTCGAAATTACTAAAGCTAATTGCATGCAAAATACAATCTTCTAATCAAGAGAATTCCTCATGTTATCCAATTGTTGTCGATTAAAATAGCCTATTCCTAAACAAGTACATCAGAGTCATGGCTTCAAATCAATCTATACAAAACCAGTATAAACTGACCGTCGAATATCCTAAAAGATCATAGAACGTGAGACCATGATGTACTGGTTATGTATAGTTGGATGTCCATCCGTGCATTGTGTACCTACATAAGTACTTATGACTATGCATGCTTTAGCAAATTCCTTGGATATCTGTGATTGGCCTTGGATGGCTGATGCTATATCTGTATAGGACTTACGTCGAATATTCACTGTATAGGGTAAAATTAACATACGAAGATTACGGTATTATTAAAAAACTATTTATTTGTTAAAAGAAGGAAAGGTAAGGTATGAAAAGAGGTAAATAAGGCCAGTAAGACTTCAGTGCAGATTTATTAGCGTATGTATTTTAAAATTTTAGGACATAGACGCGTACAATATTTCGAAACTGGAGCTATTTTTTGTTAATGGAGGTCCAAAGAAAAATATATTCTGAACAACCAGAGATACCCTCGTAATTATTTATAAACAACTAGGATAAGTACTATGTGTTAATAGTTATAAGGATCAATGGGTTTGATATGTTAATTTTAACCAAAAACCCTAAATAAATCTAAATAAAAAAAACAACCAAAGATTTTTTGTTATAAAAAGCCTTGCTCCACATTAGGATCGTCTCAAGTTCAACATACAAGTTCACTTACACATGACACCCAGACCCGGAACAACAATCTGTGGATCACACAAAGTGTTGATCCGTGCGGAAATTGAACCCGCTACACGATGCACGGCAGCCGGTTTGGGTTCAATTGACCCAAAGCAATGACAATAGGTACTCACACAGCAATGAGACGATAAACTTCAAACGACAATATCATGAAAAATTCCGTTCGTTGTGCTGTTAAGGACCTTTCTGAAGAAAAATTCGTTTTCCGTAACATTTAAAGTGCTTTTCATAATTTTGTAATAAATGACTCGGAAGGTCACTCCCGCCTCTAAATGCGGAATTAGTGAAGCGAAAGATTTATCAAGAAAAACGGACAAGAGAAAAAATAAACACACAGGCACATATAAAAACGTTATTTTCCTTATAAAATTCTCCTATTTTATTTATGTATACGGCCCGCAAATTCGTAGAAAAACATTTTCGATTCAACGCAACACGAAAAAAACCCAAGCACATTTTTCCTCTCGGGCACCCAACCCCCAAACGCGACGGGGGTCATTCCGACCACTCATTAACCAGATAGATGCCGCTGTCAGCATACTCGCCCCATATATTTTAACAAGCCACGCTAATTTCCCATTTATTGTCCATTCTCGTATAAAATACGTTATTTCTCCGCAAAAATAAGAATTAATGATGATCTGATTACTCTTATTTTTATTCTTGTCATATTTTTGCTTCATAAATTGTTTTCGCGTTGTTTTCTTTGTGGTTCGTAGTAATGTGATTTTGGTGTCGTATTTAGAGGTATTGTTATTGGATGTTATTTCCACCTGTGACTTACGATCTTTGAGACTGTATTAACAAGATATTAACAAGACTATGTATACGCCTTTTATAGTAAACTTACTTACAAGATGAACAAGTTAGTATCTACAATTTATCTGTCGGGTCGTAAGCTACCTACTAAACTAACTTTTACGACAACCTCTTAAATGCATTTTAATAAACTTTAAAACTCTCTCTGTGTACCAAACGTTTGCCTGTAGTCATAAAATGCAACAGAAAACCCTAAACATGCCTCGAGCAATTTTATTCTTCAATAAATTTCCTGAAAAATATTAATCTACTTCAGCAAACATACTCGGCTTCAACAAACTTGCATTTAAAGTGGAAGCTCCGACAATTCCGTTTAGTGTTATTAATCTTGTCAAAAGCGAGCTATCCGCCATTTTTCGTTTTCACAATCAGTTTATTGTCGACACGAATAAAAGAAATGCTCGGGACATAAGTAACAAGACAATATCGACGCGCCTTCCTCGAAAATACTCATCGTCGACAGGTTGTACGATAGATTATGACGTGCCCTATCGCGTTTAATAAAGCTGTGCTTTTTAGGGTTGAGCCCAAGTGAGACCAGGCTGTTGTTTCTGTACTGTGCATGTTTATAAAGATGGTATAAATGTTTTGGCAACTTTATTTTGGCTGTCTTATAAAATACTATCTATTTTGCGACTTCCTCCGCGTAGAATAATGATATCTGGCAGAATTTTGGCTTTTGAATTAGTCTTTACCAAGGGATATTCTACGGTAACGAATGTCGTCAGAATTGATTCAGTACCTAGTATAGGTCTCCTCCCCCGACCTATTAGTAACATTCATGCATAATTTGCAGTAAATGCATTCAGTACTTTTTGAGATCATCCCGGACATACATACAGATAAACAGACAATAAAAAATATTAATAGTTTTGACTTTTCTACGATTTTATTATATGTATGTATAGATAGATGATTTATGTACTGTTGATCACATAAGATCAATATAACCAGTTTATTTTATACAATATTTTATATTTTTTTTACTGTATATGTAAGATGTTGTTCACCTTTCAATCTTCTGAATACCTACAAGTACTTTGTAATTACCATCTCTTCCTAAAAGTTAATATTACAAAATAAACAACTCCTAATTAGACTGTCATGTAAATGAAGCTAATCACTCGTCCTGACGTATAATCTCCCTTCTAAAATTATACGCAAATCGCTCCCGTGGCCTCTTATATCGAATTCCCTAGCAACCCCCTTACCGCCAGCCCTTCGACTTTCAATATCAATCTATATCAATAATCAAATCAGAGTGCCTTTACGGCGAGTAAATCAAACCTCAAACTTTTTTATTCTCCTGGTTTTATTTAGTGGGATATTCAAGGGTTAAAATATTGCTTCGTTGTTGCTGTATTCCATTTTATTAAGTTTCCTTCGAGTGGCTGTAGGATTCTTGGTCGTTGAACGGGAATCCTTTTGTTTGAGCTCATCTTGAATTGTTATTTGATTTTTGTGTTGAATTTTTTTGTTCTAATTTTGTGTTGAACAACTATTCAGATTTTGCAGATCCTGAATCAGTGATAATTTAATAATATTAGTAAATTGAAATTTCTCTATTCCTCAGATTTGGCAGCTTTTTTCCTACACCAGTTCTGATAAACATTAGATTATCATTAGACTCTCGGAAATATTTCATATAAACAAAAATCTCATCCAATAAAAGATAAAATATTAAGAAAAAGGACAATTATGGGTACAAAAGGAAATTACTCGTGCAATAAAAACGTTAACGTAAACTAATTATGGCGTAACTCGGGAGTAATCTAATATATTTGGAGACGGAAAACAAGGTACGATGGCGATGCTACAATGACGTCACAATTTTAAGAATTTTTTGCAAAATTATAGCAAAATTTTGCAAAATATTCTTTTTTGAAAAGACGTGGACACATCTTTTCAAAAAATGTATTTTATAAGGAACGCATAAAATACTAGAGGTAATTCATTGATTTAGTTTTTTTGGGCCCTATTACTTAGCTAGAAGTTCTGGATCCCACTCAAATATTGGGTAAAAGAAGTGTTCTTTGATTTATTTATATTATTACATGTACACCATACAGTAGGCAATATTACAAAGGACAACTGACACATTACAAGTATGAGATACATAGGTACCATTGTTCTTCAGTACCGAGCAGTCGTTCACGTCCTCTTAATCAATGAAGCATTTTAATGTCTTAAAGTTGCGATACATCCAATAGTCTCTGATTTTACTACTGTTCGTAAATTTCAGGTTCACGAAAAGTCAGGTTTACTTGTAAACAAACCATGTCGAAACCATACCACTGCAGCATTTACTCCTTCTATTTATTTATTCCTAATACCGGGAAAGCGGCGACTAGGTCGTACGTGTACATAGGTAATTTAATTCCGTCGCCTTTGTAAATAAATAAAGGATATGGCAACCCTGATTTTGCCATTCATGGGATGAATTGGGCAATCTTATTTCGGGTCTCTTTGACCCCGGCGATTGTGTGGGTGGGATCTTTGTGACTTCGGCAGTCGACGGGTTGAATGTCGCAACGGCTTCAAATAGTGAATTAGGTTATTAAGTCAGTTACGGGACTTACTTTTTTGTTTTAAATTTTGTCATAATTACTTATTGATTTGTCGACATAATTATTGCTAAAATATGATGAATACGGAAGTTAAGTTATACAAATATTACAGCCGATGTAACTAATCAAAACTAATCAAAACCTAAAATCTGTCGACGGGTTTAACGAAAAATGTATTATCACCTCCAGTGACCTAAGCAGGATGTCAATAGTTCCACGTTAAATACTGACATTCAAACAATGATGACATCTAAAAACACCACATAGGAATTACAGTCATAATATCAGATTAAAAAAGTTTATTTCACATTGTTCTCAAACAAGAGAGCATGACCCACAACATACTATGCGATTATATTATAATTGGTATTACATAACAGTATTGTTATGCAGTGTTAATCGATCATTAATAACTGTAATTCATTAGCCGTGGTTAAAGTTAACAAATGCATTATGTAATCCTTACTAGTCCTTACTAATATTATAAATCGGAAAGTGAGTTTGTTTGTTTGTTCCGCTTTCACGCCATAACTACTAAACCGATTGCTTTAAATTTTTGAAGATGTATAGTTAGAAGTCCGGATTAAATAATAGGGTACTTTTTATCCCGGAAAAAATTGATATTCCCGACGGAAAACAAAAGTATTGGTATAGATGGCGCTGTGTGTATTGGTATATATGTCACATTGGCTTTTTATACTTTTGTGACGCGAGCGAAGCCGCGGGTATAAGCTAGTAAGTGATAAAACACGTACTGTGCATGTATGCTGATACTATGGTCAAACTGATGCAAGAGTGACTGCTGAGAAAGAGATGTCTGGGTTGATTCTTGCGTTAAATAAAGTATAATGGCTTTGACTGCACTTTTGGCGCGGTGGTTGGGCAACTAGCTGGTAACGTGTCGCGGGTACGATTCCCGCACAGAACTCTTTGTGTGATCTACAGATAGTTGTTCCCGGTCTGGGTGTCATGTGTATGTGAACTTGTATGTTTGTAAACGCACTCACTGTGTAGGAGAAAATACTAGTGTGGGGCAACACTGAGCGTAAGGCGCGTCGCGTTCCGCGCCCGTCTGAAAGAGCCATCAGACCACCACGGATAGGGACCAATAGGGCTGATGCCGATACGCAGCCACGGAGGACTTATCGGATTGCCGGGGCTCCGACTTGAAGGCAGGAGTAAGAACGGGGTTTATTAGTCAGTAAGAGTCTGACACTCCCTCCCGTCTCATCTAGGCAGGAGCAGACATTCGATTATTTTCACCCTTTAAAAAAAATGTGTGGTGCACCGTTTAAAAAAAGGCCAAAATAAATAACCAATCCCTATCTGAAATTATCTCTGTATCGCTTTCTTATATTTTCGAACGAACGTATATTACATTACATGTTAAATTTCAGCTTCTTATAGAGTCTATTAGTTTTGGTTATGCATTGTCTATCAGTCAGTCAGTCACTCAATTACACAACACACACAACACAACATCACGCCTTTTAACCCCGAAGGGGTTTTTTTTTTTTTTTTTAAGGGGGGAAATCATCGAATGACTTCTCCCGCCTGGGTGAGGCGGGAGGGAGTGTCAGACTCTTACTGACTAAAAACCACCCCGTTCCTTCTCCTGCACGTCGAGCCGGAGCCCCGGTTACCCGTTAGGTTCTCCGAAGGGGTAGGCAGAGGTGCACATTATACCACTGTACAATGTAACACCCACTTTTCACTATTTATGTTATGAGTCCCATGTAATAGGGGGTGAGCCTATTGCCATACACCGGGCGCAATTCCAGGCTCCGTGCTATTACTGAGATTTTTTTTAAAAACCCCGAGACCCTTTGCCCGGTAGTCGCACTTGCGACCACTCGGCCAACGAGACAGGCAGAATTGAATGGCCTACTCTTACAACATCGCTTAACTAAAAGTTACTTAACGTGTCGTCACACTTAAACTAACCTTTTACTCGTATCGTTAGGTGGTACCTAAAGAATGGTGGAAAACCAAAATGTTGTTCCTAAAAATTTGGAAAGGTTTTCGAAAGGGAGCATTAAAGATGTATGCAAAAGAAGCAGTACATCGTGCTAATGAGCATATTATTAAGGACATTAAGACCAACACGAGACTAAAAATAGACCACGCTCCCAAATAACCAATTGCTCTGTTTCTTAAACACTTCTTCCTGGCCTTTTCATTGCCCTTGTACAAAATAAATAGCCAATACTTTAGTATTCCGATCACGAGTTTCTACCCTCAGACTGAGTATATTATCCACTTTTATGACACTCGTAAACTCGCCCCCTACACCCTAAGTGGGGGGCGGCAAAATGTATTGGTTCGGTCTCTCTTATTTTGAGGAACGTCTGATTGCAAGACGATAGTAAAACGATACTGATTTAGGGAGCAAAGTGGGTTTTGGGAAGAAGAATTAAGTCATTCAGTAATTTAGGGGTTTTATATTTATATCATTAGTTAATTAATTGATAATTATTATTTATGTTATTACTTTCGTAAAATTGACACTTAATTATTTAACGAGAAATTCAAATAGTTTCAAGCCATACTTTAATAGGGGAAAATCATCGAATGACTTCTCCCGCCTGGGTGAGGCGGGAGTGAGTGTCAGACTCTTATTGACTAAAAATCACCCCGTTCCTACTCCTCAACTTCGAGTCGGATCTTTGGTACCCTTTACGTTCTCCGCGACTCCGTATCCGGATCTGCCCTATTGGGCACCATCCGTGGTAGTCTGATGGCTCTTTGAGCGCGGAACGCGACGCGCCGTACGCTCGAGTCTGGGTCTGGTCGGGCGTCGAGCTACCCATGCTCGCCGTCCGCAGGCCCTTACTTACGGTGGCCCGAGATCGTCCTGCTATCCCCGACGTCCGAAATGTCCTTCGCGACGGCTGGGTTGTGAGGAGGCAGCGCTCCGCTACCTCACGCGCCGAAGCCATGCTAGCGGCTCATATTCATGAGCAGCGTTCGAATAGCTAGTAGCAGCGCAACAGTCGCCACGCCGCGGGTCGCGGAATGGGTGGTACATTGTGCAGTGGCATTAATGCCGTAATGTGGACCTCTAACTACCCCTTCGGGGATAAAAGGCGTGATGTTTTGTTATGTAAGAATATTATCACAAGAGAACTTTCTGATCACCTCCACCAACGACCTACATCAGGTGAATACGATCATTACTCCAGTCAATAATCGACAACTATGAACCTTTACGATCAAAATACGGCATTTTAATACATTGTGAGGAACATTAAAATTCAATACAATATTTACATTGCTATCAGATTGGACGTAAAATGTAAGTGCCTACGTCGTATGCGCCTCACGGAGGCTTATTGTGTGTTTATGATTGCTATAAATGGCTACAATATTGATGATTCTGCCATAAATATTTCGTTTGTCGTTTTCATTAATTTGTTGCTGAGTATTTTGTATTGATTGTGTCAGAAGCTCTCAAGCGAGTGCTGAAGACAAGGTTCAGCGTTGACGTAATTTCGAAATATGGAGTATAATTGTTCAAGATATACAATGTTCTGTATGAATATAGTATCCAAAAGTGTCGGAGAGCCATGCAATGCCGAGGCAGTTTTATCAAAAACGAATCTCTAAATATCAATATAATTCCAATTTAAATTCATTATTTGAGTCTCATTCTCTACAACACCTGAGATACCTATTTCACTGAATCAGCTGTTTGTTTCTCATGAAACTCCTCGAGGTTTCCTAGAACAAGACTAGTCGAACAGATGCGATTGTCTATAGCAGAATAGATTAATTCATTCAGTCTAATATAGCTTGGTGGAGAGTGTTATTGGTTTCCCAGATTCTCCTGAGTTGGGTACCTATATATGTAGATTAAGTTTTTAGTGGTTGAGTATTTTTAAAATTATGACTAACTACTACTTGTGATTTCCCTAGGGGTTTCCCAGTTCCCAAAAAATAGTATACTTAATTAATCTATCATAAATGACTGTAACATACCTACATATATTTTGACACGAAGTTGGATGACTCCAAGTTGAATGGGTCATTAGCTGGACGGCACCCATTGCTTACCAAGGACCTCCTCTACAAACCCCTGGGTTTTCAAGTTTGGCAAGCGGAGTATGCATCGCTGTAATGTCACCGAAATTTTATTCTGCCAGTTCCACGGTTCTGGCCATCAAGAAGTATAGGAGAGGTATCGTAATACCAGTAAGTATGTAGAAGTTTATTAAAACTATTTACATATAGTTTTGATATGACTGCCTCGTTAGCCGTGTGGACGCAAGGACGACTACCGGACAAGGGGTCTCGGGTTCGATTCCCGGGTCAGGCAAAGTATTACTGGGTTTTTTTAAAAAATCTCAGTAGTAGCACGGAGTCTGGAAATGTGCCCGGTATGTGTCAATAGGCTCACCCCCTAATTCATGGGACTCATAACATAAATAGTGAAAAGTGGGTGTTACTTCTATGTGCACCTTTGCTTACCCCTTCGGGGTTAAAAAGGCGTGATGTTATGTTTATGTTATGTTATTTACATATACTATAATGTAATTTCGTAGTTTTGTCGTCGTTTGTAGTAATGGAGTTTCCTATTCAAGCAGAAGTTCGTCAACTAAAACTAACATAGTCACCCAAATCTTAAGTAAACTGCATTCGTCTAGGAAAACGCAAGTGCAGTATGCGCTTTACGACTGCGACTTTTACGACCTGCGACAGTCTGTACCGGTTTATTACGGCGTCAGCCATAACTGACGGGAAGTCGTTTTAATGACGCGACTAGTCTTAGCGACTTTACGACGATTTAGTCAACAATCGTTAATGTGCGCGCTGTTGAATGATTCTTTCTTGATAGTTTGCAATTGGTGGCATTTTTTTTAATTCTTAACCGCCTCGTCTATAGGTTGGTCACAAGCGTGACAGTGGAGCAATGGGTTCTGGATTTCATTTCCAGGCCGGATACAGTATTTTTATTGGTTTAGTTTTTTTTCTAATTTTGATAGTTCCTTAACAGTATCTCGGAGTCTGAAATTGTGCGCAGTACAAAGAAATAGGATCACCATCTCATAACATAGCTAGTGAAAATTAGATGTTCATTCACAATTCTTATCCTATCATCTTCTTCTATCTTATCCTATTTTGGGTACTGAAATGTACACCTCTGTTTACTTCTCATTTTCTCTATGAGGGTTAAAAAAGCTTATTCTTACCCACTTATTACCTCTATATGACTTATATTAGACCTAAAAAATTAAACCTTTAAAATAAAACCTCTTTGTAACCGTAATTACTTTAACTACACACTCCAAAGGTACCAATAAAAGTTTAGAATACACATTAACTATACGACTGTTGTTTAAAATGTCGTGTTCGGTTACATTAACACAATTTCATTGTATAATAGTTAGTTTCAGATTGTAGTGGGTACTGAATTTTATTGTAATTTGTTAAAAGCTATTGAACCTTTTTGGTTGGTTAAAGCTGCGTTTTAACGGCAGAATTGTTGTAAAAGAAATGTGTTTGGTACTGCTGCTCCTACTCTTATCACAAGACACCCGTTACCAACTTTATTGTATTGACAAAGTCTAGTTGCCACTGCGCAACATGTCGAGGGTTCAATTCCCGCACGGGTACGGAGCAACTCTATGTGTGATCCACAAATTGTTGTTTCGGGTTGATCGAGAACTTGTATGTTTGTAAACGCTCCCACTATACAGGAGACAATCCTAGTGTGAGGCAACGTTTTTTAACAAAAACATTACACTTCCTAAAACCCCAAGAATGAAACACCATCCAACATTCACAAAACATTCCCACCATAATAATGCACGCATCACACGAACCACCAAACACGGATCCTCCTTTATTTATTATTATAAATAATAAAACCTCCTTGTTCCTCTGTTCCTCTAGTTATCCCGGAGTGAAATATGTCGTTTGCACGACTTATCCGTGCCTTATTTGGTAAACAAGAACACCAGAACATTACGCCAACGTAAATAGGTGCTTGTGCAAATATTCGGTGCAAATACTACGAGACGCGGGAAATAAATAAAATGGAGGCTAGGATTTAGTTGAGCTGGATGTGGCAAACAATTGGACAAAGATAGGTCTTATGAAATGATATTTTAATATTTTGTAAATTCGTTACTTTGTTGCATTCAATCAATATTTGAGTAGTTGATTTTATCAAAATGGGGTGAAATATAGTAGTTTAAGTTTGTGTTGGAAAATAATACGTGATGACATCATACGTTGTACCTTTTTTTTTTTTTTTTAAGGGGGAAAATCATCGAATGACTGCTCCCGCCTGGGTGAGGCGGAAGGGAGTGTCAGACTCTTACTGACTAAAAACCACCCCGTTCCTTCTCCTGCACGTCGAGCCGGAGCCCCGGTTACCCGTTAGGTTCTCCGCGACTCCGAATCGGCATCGGCCCTATTGGGCCCCATCTGTGGTGGTCTGATGGCTCTTTGAGGCGCGCGCGGAACGCGACGCGCCGTACGCTCGGGTCTGTTTCTGGTCGGACGGGGAGCCACCCATGCTCGCCGTCCGCAGGCCCGCGCTTACGGTGACCGGAGATCGTCTCGCGATCCCCGACGCCCGGTGTGTCCTTCGCGATGGCTGGGTTGCGAGGAGGCAGCGCTTCGCTGCCTCACGCGTCCCGCCTCCTCCTTAGCTAGCATGACTGCTTCGCAAAAGGAGGAGACGGCATCCCAATCTCTCTCGCTCCGCATCATGGCCTGCACTAGGCCCGGACGCGAGAGGTCGCCATCGCCGATCACTTCCCTGAGGGCACGGCGGTGCTCAGCCCACGCAGGGCATTCTCCCACTGTGTGTTCCACCGTGTCCTCAGGGCGGTCCTCGCAGTGATGACACCCGGGCGTTTCCTCCCGCCCCATCAGACACAGGTACCTCCCGAAACTTCCATGTCCGGTGAGGACCTGCGTCAGGCGGTAGGTGAGGACGCCGTAGCGTCTCTCAAGCCACTCCTTAAAGAGGGGACTTACCGCTGCAATGGCAGCGAGCCCAGCCCCCGGTTGCGACAGTCGTTGCTGCCATTCCGCCATGAGATCGCGCCGGAGCTCATCCCGCCACGCACTTATTTGGCGCGGCGCGGAGTTTCGCCCCGGCGACGTGCCTCCGCGCGCATGTTATACACGCGCGCGAGCACCTTCGCCTCCAGATCCCACGGCGGTAATCCGGCAAGGAGGTTCGCCGACTCCCCAGAGATCGTGCAGTATCCGCGGAATACGTTGTACCTTAGTACCACTTGATGAAGTAAAATAAATTATAGTTCTCATTTCATTGAAAGTAAAAAAAGATTGTAACTGTTAATGAAGCGATAGAGGTATGAAGGAAGCGTAGCAATTGGCGTTCGAGTCTCTGCCTACCCCCACGGAAGAGAAGCGTGATGTAATGTATTTATATCATTTCATAATTGAAGAATAAATAGGTTAAACCATATTAAGTATTTAAAGCTGAATAATATTATTAGCCAGTAAATTCAAATCTCTAGCTAAGACATTTCAGCAGTGAAGAGCAACTTCAGCTTACACCATAACACTAAGAAACTACCAAACGAAATGACGAAACCACAGAAGCACCTCCAACTATAATAATATATATAAATAATAAAACTATGAACTTTGCTCACATAAACTGAAGCCACATCCATGCTCCTAAGTCTAAGTATCTGCCGTAAAATTTTGAACACTGGGCCGAACGCATATAGGTGTAAATAAGACTTTACAACTTTGGCCCCCATGGCCCTTGGGGGTGGTTGTGGATGGTGACGTCATAGATAATGAATAGGTGGGTTTTTAGGTGCAAAGTTAGGTTAGTCTTATGTAATTATGTGTGTAAAGTGTTAGGAGAGAAGTGATTGAGATGAGTGTGTGAGTTTTTTGGTCATCGAGTAGATTTTCTTGATTTTCAATTGTGTGTATTTTGGAATAAGGTCTAAAATCTAATATTCTTTAGGGATACCAGCATATAGCTCTAAATATGAACAACTTGTAATATTCCTTAATATTTTTATAATAGGTAACTAACATCGGATATACTAATTTAACTAAAAATCGCACGCTGCTCATGAGGAAGAACCCCATTGTGGTTCGAAACTAGTAGAGCTTTTCTCACTATTTTCCCGAAAGCAACACGCGATTTTTAGTTAAAATAACATCACGTCTTTTATACCCGAAGGGGTAGGCAGAAGTTGACATCACGGCACTTAATGCCACTATATAATGTAACACCCACTTTTCACTATTTATATTATGAGTCCCATGTAATATGTATATGAGCCTATTAATTTTTAGTTAATTCCTTAAAATTGTTAGATCGTATTATTTTTTACGCTATTATTAACTTATCTTTACTGAAATATTTTTATAATAAGGCTAGTTTAAATAAGGCTTATCGCCTCGTTTACCTTTGTTCCTGCTTTTTCTAGGTTAAATACTATAATAAGTCGTTAGTATTTAGTTCGTATACTAGCAGCATGCTTGCACGAACGTGTTTTACTAATTATGTGAAACTAAGTATAACCTGCGGCTTTATTGCTGTGAAAAAAATTGGCTTATGTGAGTTTTCAGTCTCTTCAACTATCTTCAGATGCAAAATTTACTATCATAACGTCATACCGTTACGCACTACGCCGTAAAAGTAAAAAGACAATCAAACGCCTTTATTTTTAAGGGGGGAAAATCATCGAGTGTCTTCTACCACCTGGGTGAGGCGGGAGGGAGTGGTTGACTCTTACTGACTAAAAACCACCCCGTTCCTACTCCTACCCTTCGAGCCGGAGCCCCGGCAACCTGTTAAGTTCTCCGCGGCTCCGTATCGGCATCAGCGCTATTGGGCCTCATGGTAGTCTGATGGCTCTTTGAGGTTCGCGCAGAACGCGACGCGACGTACGCACAAACAAACGCCTATCGCATAATTTTAATAAGCATATACGCACACCGAAATACTTCTAATTTGCAAGAAATTCAAAGTCAGAAGTCAAAATCATTTATATCAATTATACCAAGAAGGCACTTTCATGGAGGCAGGCATTCCTATGGAGAAGAACGAGCAAGAAACTCCTTAGGTTACTCTTTTCCAATCAGGTTCACAATACAATCTTCTAGTTTAAATTCGGGAAATGATATCTTTATGCTCATCTACACTCGTTCATGAACTTTAACTATAATTTAAACTTGCTTCTACAAGTCAGTACGACTGTACCTTGTCTATAAGTCACTCAATCACCAATTAGAGGTATAAATCTATAATCACCAATAACAGAAGAGGCCTTTATAGACATTATTGAATAACTAGAGGTAAATCCTATTAATAAGCCTATAAATGGTCAACTTGTAATAAATCCTTCAACTTCATTAATTTCATCAGATACTTAAAATAGCTACAACTAATATTCTACCTTGAATTTATCAAAACGAACATAAAAAAATAGAGCCCAATACAGATCGTTTTAAATTAACTTTGTAGGCACGTGCAAATCTGTTACGCTTGCGTAAGCGACTGGTTGCATAACACGAAGAAAATACCCATTGACATTGGTACTACTTAGTGAAAGTATTGCCTACATTCACTACCACACAAAAAACAATCTTACACGTAAAGAATAAGGTCCATTCTCACTACAACCACCAACTTCAACGTACGTTCTTTCGCGGGCAACGGGTTCTTTTTTCAAATTGCGAATGATGTCACGTCGTGGGTTGACACTGGCCGATATAAAGTTCCGACACAGATAAAAAAGTTTTCGGGTGTTGTCAATACAAAAAATGGTGTATGGCCCAGTTATTGAGAATTCGGGGATTTTTTGCAGAGCGTGGGCGAGCATTGGAAGATAGACTAGTGACCTTTGGAAGGTCGCGGAGTATTCAATTTTTTATTTGGGACTCTATAGACTTGGCAGTATTTCCATTGAGAATACTTGGTATCAGTTTTAGAAACAATTATTTATGTTTGTAATCTTGATTTACATGTGGGTTACATGTCGAAGCTTATAATATAACTGGGCCATTTCCTTCCTCACTGGAAGACCGCGGTCCACTTTTTAGCTATAGGAGAAAATTTCCATAGAATTTGATAACAGACCGTTTACTCGAGTGAGTTGTGAAATAGATCCCGAGAATTTATTGAATAATAACATTACTGATAACGTTTACGTTGCTGATATTGTTACGTTGTGTTGGTCTAATGGTTGCAAGAGTACATTGCCAAATTATAGGTCTCAGATCCGATCCTCGAACTAAACAAGACAGCAATATTACAAAGTATCCAGTTTTTCTTCAAGGTATCAGATATTACTGAATAAAGTTAGCATTTTTTTATTTTCCGTAGTAGCACCAGAGTTAACAATTACATTGTACTGTGTATGACAAAGACAAGAAAAAACATTTCAAACAAAGGTAAACATAACATACCATTTTTAAAAAGGCGTTCTATTGAGGCAAAAATTTTTAAAAATCGAACGCCTATGGATTTGCAGACTTGCCTGAAATGGGCATGCTAATAATTGAACACCATCCCGACACGACGACGATCCCGAAGGGGTAGGCAGAGGTGTACATTACGGCACTTAATGCCACTGTACAATGTAACACCCACTTTTCACTATTTTTGTTAAGAGTCCCATGTAATAGGGGGTGAGCCTATTGCCGTATACCGGGCACAATTCCAGACTCCGTGCTACTACTGAGATTTTTTGAAATATCCCAGTAATACTTTGCCCGACCCGGGAATCGAACCCGAGACCCCTTGCCCGGTAATCGTAATTGCGACCATTAGGCCAACGAGGCAGCTATTAAGTGAGAAGTGCTCGATTGAAGCATGCTGTCCTGCTTGAAATTAGTATAAGCGACATTACATTATGATGTATGATTGATGATTTTTTTTTTAAAAGAGTATCGAATGGAGTTTCTTGCTCGTTCTTCTCCGCTCGAATCGACATTTTAGAACGAGCGCCTAGCTTCACTGACGGACAGACTGACAGACTATTATATATTTCATATTTGTTGACGTTTCAAAAGTACCAAATTATGGTTTAATTGAAATAAATGCTTTTGAGTTTGAGTTTGATGATGTTGTACCTACTTCGAGCACCCCTCCATGTACGCCATAGATAATTTAACTGCCACAATATTACATTACACGCAGATGCTACATATAGTTACCAAATCATTGATAGTCATGGCGCAATGAGTTTCTTCATCAACAATACAAATGGTCAATCGGCACATCATAGTACAGTGCGTATTGCACGTTTTACAATACTGATGATGACTTATTCGTGAATCGTGACTGTATGAAATAGGCAGATAGTTAATATTATTGCGTGGTTAATCTTATGTTAATGTTATTTTTTTTAAGCTTTTGCAAAAAGGTTGTAGTCGACTTTAGCGGGAGGTTTTAACCTGTGACTGTTAGGTTATCTAATTTTGATGTCAAATAAGTTGTGTTGCAATTAAAAATCTACACTTCTACCAATTTCGGAAAATGCATTTAATATTTTAACAGTTAACATTAGGATTTTCTCCTATGTCGTGGGTGCGTTTACAAACATACAAGTTCACATACACATCACACCCAGACCCGAAACAACAATTTGTGGATCACACAACGAGTTGTTCCGTGCGGGAATCGAACTCGTGACACGTTGTGCGGCATCCAGTTGCCCAGTCACCGCACCAACCGTACAGTTGTCAGTAAATAAACATAACAATCAACTGTTATTTTCCAAAATAATATTTTTAAATGTCTTACCACTTAATCTGTGTCAGCGCTGTAGTTCAGAACACAATCCTCTAAAGTGTTTTGTTCTGTTGGCCGTTTAATCCGTAACGTAACAATATTTTTACCCAACAAAATAAAAATATTCCATACATATTACTGAATAGGTTATCGCAATACAGAATCTAAGCACCGAAGTATACTCGTTAATAATTGCCAGCGCACAAAAACAAGGCATTATGAAAAAATACAATGTGCAAAAAAAAAAAACAACGACCAAAGAGTTATTGACACAGCTCATGTTTTCAAAATGGCGACCGGTATTGTCCTCTAATGGGGTTCCGTACACAAATTTTTGTTTTGTTTCTCTCATTCGTACAAAATTTATATATCGTTAACGAATTGTTATTATCGTTCTTTTATTGAGACAAAAAGTTATGTAGCAACATTTTTTGTGTTCTTAATTCAATGTTTAACAGAGTAATGGGTTGGTTGTGGAATAAAATGAAGGCTTTATGGACAAATTCGACCGGTGTGGATGAAAAATGGCGCGGATTGGACGGAATTGTTCAGGCGTGTTATTTTGCGTTAGTCTTGTTGCCTTTGAACAATTTTTAGTCAAAGTTATCAATCAAAAATGCTCTTTAAATAAATATACAACTAGTTTTAAAATAGCATGTAGCAAAGGTCACAGTTTTAGAGTACAACTATTACATATTCCTCGTTATTTGTGTTATCAATGTATGTAATTAGATCTGACTGTACATCTAAGTTCTATTCTAGAATGTAATCCTGATTTTATAAATTAAAAATACAAGTATAATATATATGACGTCTATAGAGAAATAACTTAAACAAGATGCTAGATCTTGTAATAACTAGATTTTATTTTAACTTAATTAATGTAATTATAAATGACATACATATTTACAGAGTTATTTGAAAATGTAATTAAACTTTTTGTTGTGATGCGGAAAAATTCTTACGCGCTATTTTTTTATGTATTTTATACTCGAAGTAAAACCTTAGTTCATGAGCCTAGGACCTAGCTTCACTAATGGATAGACTGACAGACTTTTTTGACATTTCAATCGTACCAAATTATGGTTTAATTGAAATAAATGTATTTGAGTTTGAGTTTTTATGTAAGAACATAATTGCTTTATAAGAAGTATGTTATTATTAATTAAGTAATATAACTTTACCGGTTGACCTATGGTTTAAGAGAACAGTCGACCTCCAGTGTATCCTAGTTTGATTGTATCCTTATAACAAACATGATGTACCTAGTGGATAATCCGTAGTAATAGTTGGAATCATGATAAAAAAATATTATTATTTGCCTTTATTCATATTCACTCTCTTTTAATCCCATTTTGACCCATTTTAGCCCAGTTTTTAATCTTCTAAATTATTTCCGGGTCCATATATAGCCGAGTTTATTAAATCCAATTAAAATATTTGACCTCCAAGCTGTTGCTATAGCCACTCCTTAGACCATTGACTCTAAGAAAATATGAGCTATTTTGGTTCAAGGATCAATCCAATTCTCATTCTTATTACAAAGTTACATTTACAGCTAATTATCAGGAAATTGATCTCTAACTCAATGGAATAAAGATGTAGTAGACAGATGTTAGTGAAGTTGTAATTTTCGGTAATCGTTTCGGAAATGCTTCGGAGATTTTCTCAGTGCGTTAACCCCAAGAGTTAGAACGTTACGTGTGGAGGAAAATCCAAGGCTTTCGGCTGAATTCGGTTCCGCTTCGTAACATTTCGTAATTGTCTTTAGTGATATTCATTTTTATTGTGGCATAGATGAGAAAATAAGGAAAATTTTGTTTGAATACCGAAATTTTTCAAGAAGTGTTTTGTTTTTTTTTATTAATTTAGGGTATTTTGGTCTCATAAACACCAACAAGGTGTGTTAATGGAAACTATGGTTAGTTGCCCAATAGAAGATATTTTTACCAGTTTTATATTTTATCTATTTCATGTTCGTTTTTCTATTTCCATTTCAGGTTCGATTCCTGGGTCGGGCAAAGTACTACTGAGTTTTTATAAAATCTCAGTAGTAGCACGGAGTCTAGAATTGTGCCCGGTATATGGCAATAGGCTCACTCTTTATTACATAGGACTCGTAACATAAATAGTGAAAAGTAGGTGTTACATAGTACAGTGGCATAATGTACACCTCTGCTTACCCCTTCGGGGATAAAAGGCGTTATCTTATGTTTGCTATTTCATTTAATAAGGGGTGATCCTGTTACCTATATTTTATTTTATTTATTTATTTCAACTTCATACAACAAGTGTGTACAGGTGGACTTAATGCCTTGGGCATTGTCTCCCAGTCAACCTTTAAGCAGTGCAGAGATGAAAGTAGCAGGTGATTTAAACCTTTATAAATAGGCAATGTACCAGTATAGTATATTATACCAGACACAAACTCATAGGTACTCCATACCACACCATATTTAAAATAAAACCCACCATTATATAAAATTGCCCACCCATCGTCAGAACCACTCCTAGACTAACTTAACCCCATTATCAAAAGTATATAGAAGTTATAAACAGAGTAATTTAATTAATAACATATGTAATGTAGTATATGTGTTACATAGCAGGAATGACCTTTGTAGAGCCGTCCTATTAAACTGTGACCCTAGGGAGACGTTACCTTGACCTTGAGGAGTGCGAACATGCGTACAGTCTGATTCATAACTTATTTATATAGATAGTAATTTCTATTCATAGCACTTTTATATGTACGTATATAATTTTAGAATACTTTAAAGTTCAATGTGCTGTGTGGTGTGAGTAGAGTTGAATGATCTTGTCACCATCGCTATTCTTCTCCTGGACATCATTGGATTTGAATAGAAGACTACATAATTGGGTATTTGGTAACTAGTCAAATTAAATACTGTTTTCGAAATGTCAAAAACGACAGTGTTCTATGAATTTTGTACGAGATTGTGTATTGTGACGTCTCAGTTTTATAGCGTCAAACAGTATACTTATTTCTTAAAAATTTGCTGGATATATACTAAAATTAAGTTGGTCATGAAATCAAAAACTGATGCCTCTTTTCATAAATAACCATTCATAGCACTAAGCAAATGAACAATGATTTATATAAACTGTCAAACACCAAGCGGTCACCGGTGACCGCAACCTATTGTTCTATAATTGTGTCTATAATGACGGTACTCGACGAGTTTTAAAACATTTAATTCGAAACTTCCGAAAACTAAATACAATTTATGCTAAATGTTGGTTTACCTGAATATATTTAAATTAATTAACACCTCTGTGAGCGCCTGTACCTGGGGACAAATAAATTTATATCATTAGTCAACTGAAATATTTTGTGCAATACCGTGTAATTGTTCTGCTTCTTTGGCCGCGTGGTCGCAAGTATGACTGCTGGGCAAGGGGTATCGGGTTCGATTCTCGGGTCAGCAAAGTATTACTTACTGTTTTTTTTAATGACAATAGTGCACGGAGTCTGTAATTGTGTCCGGTATATGGCAATAGGCTCACCCCCTATTACATGGGACTTAAAACATAAATAATGAAAATTGGGTATGTAGCATTATGAGCCGTAGGTAAAGTGCACCGCTGCTTATCCATTCGGGGATCAAAGGCATGTTATTTTAAATAATATTTGTTTGACGAAGTAACTCGACTAATTTCAAGTCTCTGGTGACTCGCTACGACATCGCGACACCGCGATCGTCGCTTAAACAACTGCCATCTACTACCACTCAAGTTTCTTCTTCAAACAGTTAGTAGGTTATAAAACATAATTCATTTAAAATGAGCCACTAACTACAACTAAGAACATAAGACGACATTAAAACACCATATAATTCAATGTAACTTATCTACACACATAAAATAAATAACATTACAATGACAATTACAATTCACATAACATTTGTCATATACAACGTAAGTTCATTGAACGTCACAATAATGGATGACAGTAATTTCCAAAGCCATTCTATTTTCAACTCTTTTAGTTAAAGGTAAAGTTCAGATTTGCTTGCAGTCGTTAATTTGCCTCGTGTTTCACTAATTTGCCTAACAAAGACGCATTATGGCAATATTTTGTGTGAATTTTTAATGAAAATTAACTATATGTCTGTTTGTTTACAAGTGCTGTTTTGTTTTTTTTATTAATAATGTTGTGTTGTTGGTCTAATTGGCTTGAGAGTTGCTTCTATAGTGGTCAAGTGTACGATCTTTAAAAATTAAATGATTGAGAAGGGGCTTTAATGTGCTGCTACAGACGACCTAGAGAGTTACTGAGACTCCTCCGGTCAGTTAGGAACGGAGTGGTTTTTAGTCAGTAAGAGTCCGAAATCTCCTGTCACCACTCCCTCTTGCCTCATGCAAGATGGGAGGAGTTTGAGGAGATGAGATTGAGAGGAATTCTCTGTAATAGTACTGTTTAGTTTGTATAATATTTCGTATTTCTTCTTGTACCTATACTACAAAAAATTTAACGTGGTTTTGTTTCTCTTACTTTTATTATGATTTTCTTATTTTCTTATGATCTTCTATTATGATTGAAAGGTTAATTGATCTAAGCGATAATTTTTGTGATATTGTTAAATACCTTTTAAGTGAAGGAGAGTCATGCTTCGGCACGAATGAGCCGGCTCGACCGGAGTGATACCCCGGCCTCACAGAAAACCGACGTAGAGCAACGCTTGCGTTGTGTTTCGTCGTGTGAGTGAGGTTATCGGAGGCCCTATTACCCCTTTCCACAATCTTCCCAATCCCTGAATCCCCAACCATCCTCAAACTCCTAATCCCCAAAAGGCCAGTAACGCACTTGTAACGCCTCTGGTGTTCCAGGTGTCCATGGGCGACGCCGATTGCTTACCAGGTGATCCGTGTGCTCGTTTACCGGCTTATGCTATAAAAAAATCACGATCACGACGAAGGAAAATTCGCTAATTTCGAACATGTATTTACCTCAATATCGCAAAAAATGTCGCTTAGATCAATGAGCCTTTCAACCGCCGAAATATTATTTACCTTTAACCGCGTCGGTGAAACCACGGGACAAAGCTATCATAAATTAAATACGAACGTTGAGAAGGTCATCAGATGATCAAATGATTTCACAACTACGTACAAATAGGTACAACTATAGTGTTTGTACGTATGTGTGTATGTATACGAGTCTATTTCCATGCGCACGCGCCGTCATTTGTTTTTCCACTTCCACTCGCAATGGCTATGAATAGATCTCACATGTTTGATTTGCTAAACATAAGGTTTGAACAATGTTTGTACGATTATAGTAATAATTCGTTTATTAAATTTAGAGATTTTTTCTGCAGAGCCTCTTTCCATGTTTATAAGATTTCATCATCATTATCATCATCAACAGCCTATTAATGCCCACTGCTGAGCAAATCCTCTTCTAACACGGAGAAGGTTTTAGGCATTAATCACCACGCTTGCTCAATGCGGGTTGGCGATTACAAACATATAATTAGAAACTATAAGCCTCCCTTCTATCCTTCCTTCACCGTCTGTCAGTGGTGTCTAGATAATCTTAGAAAGTACATAATTATAACTCGGAAAAAGTCACATTGATACTTGCCATTGGATGAGAAGCGGGCGTCTTAAACCTCCGGGCCACCTCGACATTTATAAGATTTAGTTATTATTATTGGTAATGTTACAAACTGAAGTGGCAGTGGGCTTACCACATTTGTCGGAGGACCTATTACCGTACCGTATAGGAGTAGAGATTACACAGACGTTATGGAGAGCACTCTTCTGCTGGCTAGAGTTACGACATTAGTTGTAGCTGTAGATGTCTGTTAAAAGCAGAAGAAGGAAGAAGTTTGACTTCACGGTTGGTGCGGTGGTGGGACAACTAGCTGCTGCACAACGTGTCGCGGGTACGATTCCCGCACGGAACAACTCTTTGTGTGATCCACAGACTATAGATCCGGGGCTGGGTGTCACATGTATGTGAAGTTGTATGTTTAAAAACGTACACACGACACAAGAGAAAATCTTAGTGTGAGGCAAAGTTACAAAAAAGAAAAGAACATCAAGCAGAAGCCCAATGGTAGGTAACTAAGGAGGCAGCAATGAAAGGAAACGGACAGTTGAAATTTGATGGTGATTATTACATCCAACGGCGATTGAAAACAGTCACTACGTTGTGTTTTGCCGCGTATGTCAGATTATCTGAGGCCCAATACCTCTCCTCATTAATCTCATTAATTCCCAATCCTACCTAACCAAAAAAGGCTGGCAACGTATTTGTATCTCCGGTGTTGCGAGAGTCCATGGGTGACGCCGATTGCTTACCATCAGGTGATCCGCGTGCTTGTTTGTCGGCTATATCTATATCTACATCAAACATTGTTTTTGCCTCTGCATCACCCAAAGGTCTAGCTGGAGAAGAATGCCCATGGCATTAGGCCCACCTTGTACAAATAGTGTGTGCATGAAGTCTTTTAAAATAAAATAAAAAAAAATGTATCTCATATAAAAACTTAGCCAAATTGTTTAGCATACTGTAAATACAACAGTGATGCACTTTAAAATACAAACCATATTACTTTATACCTCATAGAATACATTTTTATTAAAGTACATAGTTCGTGACACACGCGCGCTTCGAATGGCCAATTACAAAGTGATTATTCTAGTTATTGAGTGCGCTGTACGATGTTATTAAAATAATAAACCGATGCGCATTCGATATTCGCCGTGTCATTTGTTAGTTCAACGACCTCGTTTACCTACGTGTTGTGTGATTTAATTGTCTGTGTGTTTGCGACTTAATTCTAAAGTAATGCCAGTAGAACTTCTAATCCCTGAAGTTAGACAGACACACTTGTAACTAGTTGGGTTGATAAAATAAATAAATAAAGGTACTCCATCGTAGAGCGCATCATCGTTTACCATCAGGCGAGATAGTGGCCAAACGTCGGGCCTCCAAATAAAAAAAAATATCCCTATTACAAACACCTAACTAAATTCGAAAAACCAGAAATCGAGCGCAAATGCAGTCTTGTTCGGTTGTCAGTCATACTGGTGACCACTCTTCATACTTCGTGTAGGTATCTTAAAGGTATTGTAGGTACATATATTAAATTAGGTACATATATCATTTAGAGGACCATCGAGATTTGGGCGAGGGGTTTTCCGATAGGGGGAAAAAGACTGTCAAATCTGCGATATGCTGATGACACTTTTCGCTACATCCATGGATGACATGTATGAGCTGTTCCAGGGACTCAAGGTGGAAAGTCGCAATATGGGTCTCGAAGTGAATAAAGCGAAGACTAAGGTGATGGTAATAGACCGAGCCGGAAAATTGGAGCATGTCACAATAAAATAAAAGACTCGTCCTCAAAATAGTGCACGGCTGTAAGAGACGCGCTCGACAGAAAAAGCTGGAAGCAGATCATCCGCTTCAGATGTAAGCCTGATGCTGACCACGATCCTCAGACATGAGGGTACGACTGAAGAGAGAGAGAGAAAGATACTACTACAACCCTATCAGTCTCTTTTAAAAAGCTACCATGAAGTCTAGTTGGAATTACCAGAACTTTCATTAGCATTTACTGAAACATGGATTTCAAATTTCACGGACCGTTAAAACTGGCGCCTGCGCAGTTATAAAACATTGTTCCAGAATTATGCAGGTAGAGAAGTACTAGGAAGGTACTAAACAGAAATATTAATGGTTTCATCGACTGAAGCTATTTTAAAGTTTACGCGGTTGGTGTAGTAACTGGGTGACGTGTTGAAGCTGTATGCATTCGATTCCTGTGCAGGGCGAAAAGTGGTACCTACATATGTAATAGATTTTACATATTATTTTTGTATGACTGTCTCTATAATCCAGTACAGGTACGTTACATTATTGCTTCGTTAACAATTGAGCAATGGGTGCGGGGACGGAAAAATTATTTAGCGCCGATTTTTCCAATGCCAGTTCGAAGAAATAATTATGAATATTTTACAATTCTTCCGTACTATATAAACTGTCAAATGTCAACTTTAGTCTACATTTAAGAAACTATTGATTGATTGAAAAACAGAACTAAGATGTTTTAGTTTTTTTTTGGATAATTTCACATTTGCACGAAACTTATTTACTAATGTTACTGGCAAAAAGTTTGGCATTTTTCATTTCACCTTAAATTACGTGACGCCATATTAATGTTATGTTACATACTTTAAAACATGTACATATTATAATACGAAGTTAGAATGCTATCACAGTATTACTTCACAATGAACGGGTCGCGATATTTTGTTGTGAATACCTCGCGAATGTTGTTCTATGTTTTATTTAACATTTGTATATGGTCGCAGTGCAAGCGGTAAGCCATACTTTACTTCACTATTGCAGTTTTAAATTATTCAATCAACAAACAATCTTAAAAGAGTTGTTTTAAGATATATTTTGTGTTGCAAATGAATAAATAAAATATAGGTAAGGGTGTTGTTTATCATCCGTTTCCCAAAAACTTGGCAATGTATCTGCAATTGCTCTGGACTGTCTGATGAGTTGGATTTAATAATTGAGTTCCCTTGTTTTAGGATCGAAGGAGCTTTCCAGACTTCAAATTACTAGTGAATATTTTGAAAATATAAAAAACTCCGTAATTGTAGCATCGAATAATCTTAACTTTGTTCTACCCCTTTGTTCTAAGGCCTGAGTGAATAGGTTGTTTATGGGCAGATGTGTTTCCCTCGTAGGCCGCAGCATCGATTATCACCAGGCGAGATAGTGGCCAAACGTCGGCCCATAAAATAAATGTAAAAAAATGAAATAGAGACTATTTACTCAAAAGTCGTAATACCGACCATACACACAAGCACCTTAAAAGAAGATCTAAAAGAAATACTCCATGCTGCACAAAATAATATACCCGCTAACACAAGCGCCACACACAAAACGTTCATGTACCAAGTATCACGTGTTCTCTATGGTACATATTTTACATGGAAGTTGGCAACACACATTAATCATACTAACTTAACGTACAGATGGCCAACTTCAACTGTTTTATATACAATACTTCACTGATCTCAAAACAAAAATGTTGTACGGTGTTTTAATGTTAGAACATTTGATTTACGACTGCGATGCAGTTGCATTATAAAGGTGGTATTTACATGAATCATTTTTCTCCCTATATGAGCGGTGTGAGTTTGACGTGTCTATGTGTTATTTTGAGCCTTATAGTTCTGGTGGAATAGGATACATTTTGTCATAACTCTCTACTTTTTCCGCAAGTTTTGTAAGAGGAACTCTGCGTTTAAGATAAGCTCTCTGAGGAGGACAGCAGCGTTCTCTGATAAACATTTACTTTTTAAACTGCCACCTCCAAAAGCACCCTGGGTGCTTACTCTTGAAACCAATCTCAATGTCAATGCAATGCTCTACCCTTATTCTATGTTGATCTTGAGCCGAAACTAAACAACAAAGAAATCTTTAAAATAAATAAATTAAACTATGTAAAAGTCTCATTTGAAGCACCATACAAAAAGCTAAACATTTTGCAATGTAAAAGATGTCAAAGATTTGGACACGCAAAAAATCAATGTAACAGACCGTTTAGATGTGTAAAATGTGGGGAAGAGCACTCAACAACAAGCTGTCTAAAAAGACCGGATACCGAGGCAACCTGTGCCAACTGCCAAGAAAAGCATCCAGCTAGCTACAAGGGATGCCCAAAATATAAGCAATACAAAGACCTACTTACAAAAAATAAGACAGGAAAAGATAAAGAAACCAAAGAAAACACAAACAGCTTAGCAAAAGAACAATATCGCAATAGCCCAACACAAACTTCACATCCTATTCATCATCAAACCAAGAACCAAAATCTACACAATAATTCGAAACCAAACATCACATATGCTCAAGCGACTAAGCAAACAAAGACAACAGAACCGCCTACCAACATCAAGGACCCAAATAATTTCGGGGAAGTGCTTGACGCCATGTTTAATAAATTTCAAAACATCATAAACATTATGTTAGACAACATGATGGATCGTATGATCCAACTAATCACTAGCCTTATAAAGCTCCCCTAAACCTCCGAATAATCACCTGGAATGCCAACGGGCTAACAGAACGTCGACAAGAGCTTGATCTTTTCATGAAACTTGAGAGAGTCGACGTAGCTTTGATCTCCGAAACAAGGTTTACACCAAAAACCCATTTTGAACTTAAAAATTATATAGTGTACACCACAAACCACCCTTCTGGTAATTCACATGGAGGAACTGCGATCATAATAAAGGAGAACATTAAACATTATGTTTTTGGGGAAAGTATAAATGAAAAGATACAAGCAACCTCGATCAGAATCCAAGATACCAAGACGGAAATAACAGTGTCTGCTATTTACTGTCCACCTAGGCATACTATTACAAGTGATGAATTCGAGACTTACTTTAAAACACTAGGAAACAGATTCATTTGTGGCGGAGACTGGAATGCTAAACATATTTTCTGGGGCTCCAGGCTAACCACAACACGAGGTCGCCAACTGTATGCAGCTACGAAAAACCTTAACCTTCACTGCGCTTCACATGGTGCCCCTACGTATTGGCCTGCGGACCCACATAAGGTACCGGACCTGTTGGACTTTTTCGTGACCAAAAACATCCCGCTCAGACAAATAAACGTAGAAGAATGCACTGACCTGTCGTCAGACCACACACCAGTAATTATAAATATTCACTGTCGGGCCATCCTGACTGAGTACACACAAAGGCTATATAACCACAAAACAGACTGGGACATATACAGAACCAGAATATCGGAATCCATTCAATTGAACTCGCCATTGCATAACGCAGATAGCGTTGAATCAGCCATTGAAACTTTAAATAAGCTTATTCACTTAGCTGGCGAAGAATCGACACCCTTTATAAGGCAGAAAACAACACAATATGCCCACTTCTCTAAATTTATAAAAGACAAAGTTAACGAAAGAAGACTACTACGAAAAAAATGGCATACTACAAAATATCCCTGCTATAAAAAAGCTTTCAACAGGGCCTCTGAGGAACTCAAACGCATAATCTCTCAGGCAGCAAATAAGCGTCTTCAAAAACAACTGGCTGAACTTACTCCTAACAAAGATACCAGTTACTCATTATGGAAGATAACAAAAAGGTTCAAGAGACCGAAAGAACACATACCACCCATAAAGGCTCCTGATGGCAAGTGGGCAAAAACAGAACTTGCTAAGGCCCAAGTGTACGCAGAACACCTAAAGACCATCTTCAGTCCCATGCCCAGCAAGAATCTGGAACACGACAGAGAAGTCTCTGAATATTTAGACACACCAATGCAGATGAGTCTACCACTAAATAGCGTCAGCCCCAACGAAATATGGCGGGAGGTCTTGAAGCTACAGAACGGCAAAACACCAGGCTACGACTCAATCGACGCTCAACTACTCAAGGAGCTGCCCAGAAAGGGCATAATCCACATCGCGGCCATTTTTAATTCCTGTCTAAGGTTAGCTGTCTACCCGGCTCAGTGGAAAATTGCGCAAGTTATAATGATACCCAAACCAGGCAAACCCCTCCACGAAGCAAGCTCCTACAGACCAATAAGCCTGCTCCCTGTACTGGGTAAACTCCTTGAAAAAATATTGCTGAACAGGATACGCCCATATCTACCGGAAGTTATTCCTCTCCACCAGTTTGGCTTCCGAAAGCAACATGGAACCATCGAACAGATACACCGTATTACGGACACTATAAATCGTGCACTAGAACACAAACAATTCTGCTCTGCCGTCTTCCTGGATATTAGTCAGGCGTTCGACAGAGTGTGGCATGAGGGACTGCTCTTCAAAATTAAAAAACTCCTACCTCACTCCTTCTATCCGATCCTTCGGTCATACCTATACGACAGGTGCTTTGAAGTGAAATTTAATAGCGAAGTCACTCAATTAAATAAAATACTTTCAGGAGTACCACAGGGGAGTATATTGGGGCCAGTTTTGTACCTACTTTATACTGCAGATCTTCCAACACATACTGATACCATAACTGCCACCTACGCAGATGACACAGCTCTTCTATCAGTTCACGACGATCCTGACATAGCATCAGCCAATATACAAAACCATATCCATGAGGTAGAAAAATGGATGGATAAATGGCGTATTAGGGTCAATCAAGGGAAGTCTGTTCATGTAACCTTTACCCTGAGAAGACGGACCTGTCCCCCAATAAGAATCTACAATGAGGAAGTTCCTCAGGCTGAAGATGCAAAATACCTGGGTATGCATCTAGATAAAAGACTCACCTGGAAAAAGCATATCTGGACCAAGCGTAAACAGTTAGACATGAAGGTCAGATCAATGTACTGGTTAATAGGCCGCAAATCGAACCTCTCTAACGAAAGCAAGATAGCTATTTATAAGTCTATTCTTAAACCAATCTGGACATACGGAATCCAGCTGTGGGGCACTGCTAGTAATAGCAACATAGAGATTCTCGAAAGATTCCAAAGCAAGACATTGAGAGCCATGCTAAACATCCCCTACTACGTGAGCAACAAATATATACACGAGGATCTAAAGATCGCCACCGTCAAACAAGAGATCGCTAGATACAGCGAGAGCTATCAGACGAGAATATCAACTCATGTCAATGAGCTGACATCAAAACTATTTGGTACAGGAAGTATCACACACTCCAGATTGAAACGGCATAGTGTCCCTACACTTACCGTGAGATTTTGTGATACCAGATGAAAGGGATTCACAAGGAATCTCTTCTGCTGACAAGATAGAAATCAAGACACACCATCTGAATGGCCTATTGTGTTGACACAGATTGCCAAGTTACAGGAAACAATAAAATAAAAAAAAAAAAATGCAATTTCGATCCAATAAATTCTCAATAATTATTCAATATCAAAACTATACAACCCCTGTCGTAGCTGTTAAACTAGCATTCAGAGTACGGAATATAAAGCCAGACTCAATACCAATTAGTTCATGAAATATCCACGTAATACGGATGCAATAGGCGCTAGTGTTGCAACTCGAGAGTACGAAATTTCACAATGTCAATGTCGATCGATCGGAATTGGATTCAAGAGTAAGGCCCCTGGTAAGCGTGGATTATGACAAAATCTTAAGTCGGTATAGTCCAGCAGTTCTATTAAGTATTTAGCTTATTTTTTTTGTCCTAATTTTCTACGTATGCTTTGTTTTTTTTTATTATATTATTATCTTTGCTATCAAATAAAAGTGTCATCCTTAGTTGTGACGTCCACATCTGGCGAATGTTCCGCGAAGACGTTTGAGAGCTGCCACGAGATTCGCGAGTGCAGTCACGGCAATGGTATGGTGCTCAACTCAAAAAAAGGTTCATATATTTTTTTTTATAACATAAGCCGGTAAACGAGCAGACGGATGGTAAGCAATCGGCGTCGCCCATGGACACCTGGAACACCAGAAGTGTTACAAGTGCGTTACCGGCCTTTTGGGGATTAGGAGTTTGAGGATCGTTGGGGATTCAGGAATTGGGGAGATTGGGGAACGGGAGGGTAATTAGGCCACAGTGATAATAATTTTACTCACGAGAGGTACATTCGCAGCACATTCGTCAGATGTGGATACACCATTAAAATGTTTAAAATTGTCCATTAAAAATTATTATGTAAGTTCTTAATGTAAGACCTAATGTAATGATAAATAAATAGATTTATGGCTTGATTGGCAAATTGTTGGACACGTAATTATGTAGAGCCAAAACAGTATTGTGTATTTATTCTAACAAAAAGGTTACAACTGTACTTCGTGCAACTTCTTTTTTATTTAATTATTTATTTATTTATTTATTTATTTATTTATTTATTTATTTATTTATTTATTTATTTATTTATTTATTTATTTATTTATGTATTTATTTATTTATTTAATTATTTATTTATTTATTTATTTATTACACTAAACTACTGAAAGCCAATTACAAGTCCTCACGTAGAGTGACAGACTTAAATTTGATAGGTGAGCATATCAAAATTTTCGCAGTGGTTACAGCTTAATAAAATTGTACAGTTAATTGCAAGGATCAACTAGAAACTAGTATTAACTAGAAACCAGAAACCTTAGGGAATACATCTAGTCACTTTAGGGAAATCTAGTCACTTTAGGGAATACATACTGTGGTTTTATGCTCGTTAATACTAGCACTTGATTCACAGCTAATCGTTGTATTTGAAACTTCCATACAAAGTCCATACATTGTATGAAACAGATGTTTGTTGAACATTATATAATTTGCTCTCGTATTGTGTTACAAAAACATGTTTACCTAATATCCGCTTCTTGTTTTCAAATGCATGGATTGAAGATATTCTACACAATATCGGTACTAAGATATTGTTTACATTATTGCATTCGTAGTTAGTTTGGGCTAAGTTTAAACCCATGCTTGCTTACCATTAGAATAGATTCGACGTATAATTAGAACCTAGTTTTGTCAAAAAAGACAATTTATCGTCAATGAGGGTCTAAGACGTGATATCCGCAGGCTGGCTGTGGTTGTATGCGTAGACCCGAAGACCGAGCTCAGTGGCGTGCCATTAGAGAGACCTATGTCCAGCAATGAACAAAAACGGGTTAATGATGAAAATGTCGATGATGTCGATGATGTCATCATTCAAAATTTTCTATTATGATCTAACCCAGAAATCCCATGGTCATGTCCTTATGGCATACCTACATCAATGTATTTTTACATTTCTAGCGGTTCTTTTAAAGAGTGTGTGGTCGGATTGCCCTAATATAAAAATACTTACTTTGTGTTTAGTCGTGTGAGTACAGTTACCGGAGGCCCAATCAGCTCCCTCCCCAATCTCCCCATTCCCCAAATCCTAAACAATCCCAAAAGGCCGATAACGCAGTTGTAACGCCACTGGTGTTTCGGGTATCCGTGGGCGGCAACGATTGCTTACCTTCAGGTGATCACTTCCGGCTTATCCCATTCAAAATAAACCTGTCATAAATGCAATATATCGACCAACAACAAACTCTATCATTATTAATTCATTTAATAAGTAGAATTTTACATAATTCACAAATTGACATGTCACGTTGTCCACTCAATTAATATCAAAACATTTCATTGATATATCGAACACCGTCAAATCCTCAATTATATTGAATATGTTAATATAACTAGTTATCAATCACACTAAATTAATTATATGAATTTACATAATATATAATGTATTCGAATCATTCAAATATTCGATGACGTTCGATTATCTCATTCGATTATCCCAAATTTTTTGAATAAAATGTTATGTAGGAATTCTCTGTATTTCGGGATTACTTGTCTCTAGGTCTTGGTAAGCAGAAATATATTATTATTCTTGCTAGCTTGATATAAACCTATGGTTAGGTAATACTATTCCATTTACTGTAATATAAAAAAAAATACAATCGTACTCACAGAACATAGAAAGAAGGCCATCTCCTTTATATGTTCTGTGATCGTACCTATTTCAACTCTATTAAGTAACCATATTACAATATACTCAGAATATTGTAATCAAATAGCCTGATTTCCAGGAGTTAGGATTGCCATGAATGCTTCTCAATTAGGAAACCCTTTGCACAATATTGGGAAATTCACATTACGGTTTTCAGTTACGGAACTCAGTTTAATTTTATTGTTTATATTGTTTTTAGAAGTTTATTTATTTAGATTTAATATTAATCATAAGTATATTTTTGACATAAGTTTTATTGTCAATTTCGAGCGTAAAAAGAATTTGTAAAAACAAAGAAAAAATATCCAAAACGAAAATTGTAAGGAACATAATCTTAAATAATAATAATATTCGCGTTTTCTTTACATTAAAAGCAACACCTTGTCTGTTAGTTTACTATTAGTCTTACTTTTTAACTTATTATTCTAACTTGAACGCTGTGCGATGTCCCAAACACTATTAAAATTGAAAAATCACATATCGAAATATAGGTATTCCCTTTCTTTAACTACAAAAACATATTTACCACAAACATATAGACACCGTTAAACAGTTTAAACAGTTCAATCTGTTTCTTTTCGTCTTGCGGATACAAAACTTGCTATAAAAAGTACTTCCGATATATATAAAATAAAAACAATAAAACATAGACGTAATTATTTTTAGTTACAAAAAAATCATGAAAATACGTAAATTTGTAGGCACTATTCGCATCGCACGTGCCACCCGAGAAATACCTCTTGGAGATGTATATGGCGTGATGTTTTTGTTTTTTGCAATGGTTCACCACTTACTTTTTGTTTTATAGTAAATATTTTGTTTATAAATTTGTAAAACTAAGATAGAACAATTTTATTTCGGGACAAAGTCAAAGTCAAAGCATTTAATTCAAATAAACCATAATTTGGTACTTTTGAAACGTCAACAAATATAAAATAAATAATAGTCTGTCAGTCAGTCCGTCAGTGAAGATAGGTGAAGCTCGTGTTCATTCCAAAATGTAGATTTGAATGGAGAAGAAGAACGAGGAAGAAACTCCATTCGTTACTCTTTTTAAAAAAGTATGTTCTACAATGTCTCTGATACATATTCCAAAACGACGAAAACGAAATAGATTGCACGGTATATAGAGGTACATGTATAACTTGGCGTATGTCTATCTATGTAAAGTAAGGGCTACTGAATATTCATAGACATCATTCATCAAACTCCGAAATTATAATATTTGAGGAAACTATTTGTGAACCAGTGCCAGCCCTAAGCCAATTAGGTAATCCCATTGCCAGGGATTTTCCGGCCGATATAACTGCACTAATATTATAAAGAGCTTGTTAAATTCTATTACAAAATATTATTTGTTGATGGAATATTATATTTGTTTGATATTTAATCCAATAATAGCAGAGGTGTATTTTGTAGTAATCTGATGACAGAATAGAATATATTTGTGACTATTTCTAGTCTTCCCGTGGGTTCGTAGCTCGTAGGAACCAACCGACACGGTTTGATAGAAACTGCGAGATTTTATTTTTTTTTTATTTATTTATTTTTTTGATAGAATTTATTTTTCTGATTCTGCCACTTGTCACTCACTTTCTGCCAAATATGTTTTTTTTTTATGGGATAAGCCTGTAAACGAGCAGACGGATCACCTGATAAGAAGCAATCGGCTTCGCCCATGGACATTCAAAACACCTTTAGGGGATTAGGAATTTGAGGATTGCTGGGGATTCAGGGATAAAATAATCTCCCTTAGGCGCGTAGAACCAATTATCCCCGTAATTGGTCCTCCGGTAACCTCACTCATACGACGAAACACAACGCAAACGTTGTTTCACGTCGGTTTTCTGTACGGCCGTGGTATCACTCCGCTGGAGCTGGCCCATTCGTGTCGAAACATGTCTCTCCCACACTCATGTTACAAAATAGTCCTATTGTGTGATCAAAAATCAGATCAGAAACTTTGTGATTACTATTAAGTCTAATAAAATGGTAAAACATTATTTCCAAATGGTAAAAAAAATCCTAACAAATCATGTCAATGACCAACACTATTCTAACCATAACCTCATTGAACAAAATAAACTAGATCAAACTCCGACATCCGTATTTCCCGATTCACCTTATAAATATTCACTGTGCAAACGAGACTCAAACCTGAAACATTCAGAAGTAAATTGACAAGACAGAAGGGTATAAATAAAACAAATAGTGGATACGAAAAAGGGTCAAACGAGTCTTCTATTTTCATGTAAATGTTCTAAGGGTAAGGTTTAGGCGCCAAATGAGATGAGCTAGACAGCACTCATTTAGATCGGGTCTATCTTTCATTTGGCGGCTGACCGTTGTTAAGATATCGTCGTAAAGTGTCTCCAAGTTAGGTTACATAATAATAGTCATGTACTTGGTTTCTAATATCACGGTTTGAAACTGTAAGAAGGGTAGTCAGATGTGGTATACGGGTGGTAGAAAAATATTTTCATGGACTATTGCAGACTCCAAACTTATGTTTTAATCGTTTTTCTTCTCCTCTTATAATACCTTCTGATTCACTTCGTTGCGTGAACCAAGACAGTTATTCATGTCCCTACGACGCGCCGGACTTCATTGGTTTCATGGTTCTGTCTACTATAGATCCTGGCTTACAGAAGTTGCAGCGGTTTTTGGAGGTTGTGACGGGCCGGAACAAAATTTGTCGATCACGCAAAGCAAAGAGAAAACTCCAAACTCACTACACGTTGCATGCCAGCTAGTGGTTTAACCACCGCGCCAATCGAGCAATAACTTTTACAATTTTAAGTTAATAGAACAACATGATACTTCCATTCCTCAAATGCAAAGACACAACTACAAATATCTAGAAGCAACAAGGAAAACAATACAAATCTCAAGAATCAATCCCGAACATCGTACCCAACAGTCGTAATAAAATCAAATCTAAGAAGTCTTAACTTTACCTCCAAGAACAGAAACCACATAAGGGACAATTTTATCGTTGCAGTTAAAACTATCACAGTTCCCATCAGTCCCAATTATATCCAAATCGGGTCCAAAGATGATGATAGGGTCAATTTATTGGCCAATTTCAAAACAGTAGTTGGTCCTTTGTCCATATGAAGGCTAAAGACCTTATGCACTATGACTAAACACTAAGTGCTGCGTATTTAGCTCGTAAATTTTTAACTAACTAGATTGAACGATATGCTTAAACTTATATGTTGAGCAGTTCTAGCAATTGAATTTACTGTGACGTTGTTAATAGATTTGCCGACTTTAGTACTCACTTGTAATTCGGACATTGTGCGGTGTTTGGTTTTTATTGTATGGCCGAAATTGTCCATAAAATCGAGCTTTAAAGTTGATTGTTTATATAAACACAACACAAAACTCGACAATATTGTCGAAAGACTAACACATCCTAACGTCTATAAGCACTTGACCCTACCGCGGAGAATCTAACGGCTTACCGGGGCTCCGGCTCGAAGTGCAGGAGTAGGAACGGTATGGTTTTTAGTCAGTAAGAGTCTGACATTCCCTGCCCCTCACCCAGGCGGGAGAAGTCATTCGATGATTTTCCCCCCTAAAATAAAAAGCACTTGACCCTGGAATTAAACTCAGGTCTTTGCTCGGCAGGTACACTTGCAATCAATCCTCCAAAGATGTAGATTTTCGTCTATTTTGATCACAATATTAATTTTTTACCATACCTCGCTCATCTTACGACAAGACCTATTCCTACACGAGCACCTTTGAGTCAATCTTTGATGTGTGCGGGTGGCTTACACCCACCCCCCTCTGAGTACAAAGGTGAGATAAAGTAAGATGTTTACAGTTCGATGAGAATTCCTTGACTTTTTGTCGCCCTGTTCGGGTGACGGGAATTTATTTAAAAGACTTACATATATTATGTAGACTGCAGAGGAACGTGTCTTGTGTTTATATACTTATTTATACGTATATGGTGCATATAGTTGTGTATTGTTTTGTTTTTTGTTAAAGGATGCTTTTTTATTTGATTTTGGTAAGTAGTTTTACGGTAAAGAGGTCTTAAATTAGATGTTAAATGCTTCGGGCGTTTTTCTATTGAAATGCTACTTAATTTTTAACTACTGCAGTGATAGAAATAGTTTTGAGTGTGTCTTAAAATTGAATGACATTCGAGTATCCGAATATTAATTAGTGAAAAAAAAATAAGGTAATCAACATTCTGAAAGTAAAACTAAAAAAGGAAGTTCCTTCGTCGAAGCATTGTATTGGTATTCAATTCTTAAAACTAACATGCAGTCCAAAATTGTGCTGCATTTTTCCTCGTCCTGGGTATTTCCTAAGTATGTTGGCACCGAGTTTATTTAGGTTTAGTTGATGATTTCATGGATATACCCAACGATAAAGACAACTAAATCATAAATTAACTGTAGCCTAGAATAATATACATATAAGTCGTTACATCCTACATTAATGTTTTTACATAATTGGGGAATCCTATACCTTTGATGCAATGATGCCTATAAATAGTTTCTAACACAGTCCACAATGAATTTGTGATGCCTTTTTTAGTAACTTCTGATATAAGTATCAGAAGTTACTACTATGATACCTTATCGTAAGACAGGCTGTGTTGGCATGGCCTTGTTGATAATGATATTAAAAAATACCATCCAGACGACTTCTCAAGAATTTAGCCCAAAAAACTGACCTACACGATCTCTGCAGACAATTTAGAGACATTTTCTTTAAAATAAAACATTTATAGCAATAAACTAGCCGCGTTCTGTATAAGGGTATATTAATTGCGAAGTTCGTCGGTCGGATCGTCTCAAGGACAAATGAACGCGCGTCACACCGAACCGTAACATACGGCTTCTTTACTCATAAATATAATCTTTGTGTATTAAAGAATGTTTTTTTACTTTATTGCGTGAATTACTGAACTGCGCAGTTATTGTTTCATATGGCAAGGTCGCTTTATTGATTTTTTACTTCCTAATTGATGTTGACGTTTCGACAGTGTATCTGGAACATTTTGTCGAAGAGACATTTGGATAAGGAAATGTTTGTTTCATTTGAAGTGAATTAGGTGTACAATAACATAATTTTCTTGATGTTAGAGAATATTTAATAGGGAAATGTAGGAGAGACGCGATAGAGAAACCACATAATAAAGACAGTCCTACAAGAGAAAATTTAAAAAGGAGCAGTAAGTCTTTGATCGAAGCTAGGATCTAAGCTTATTGCTCACTAGAGCAATAAGCCACCATGACAATTTTCTCACATTTCTCCTTTTTTAAAACAAAACTAATTATAGTTTTTACCAATAATGTTATACAACGGTCTAATATGCAGCCTAATTAAAACGTTGCCCACATACGACTTGAAACTTTTATCACTATATTTTCTAGACTTTTTTTAGTTCTATTTTATATAAATGTTATATATTTACGTGAGGTCATGTGCTAAGGTTAAATAATATTTAAGTCTTTTGGTCTAGGGGTCATAAAAATTGCGGAAGAATCCCGATTCAGCTACACCAAACGTGTAAGAAAAAAACAATTGAAATGGCTTTTTTAATCATTATCTTTGGAGACAGTTTAGAATTTAGAATGATAATGATTTAACTAAAAATCGCGGGTTTCTCACGTAGAAATACTGAGAAAAACTGTTCTAGTTTTGAACCACAGAGGGAGTTCTTCCTCATGAGCAGCGTGGGCGGACGCGGCGATGTCGCGTAGCCTACTTGTGAGTGGGCAGCTCACAATTTTTAGTTAATTTAGTATGTCTCACGACAGTTATTATAAGAAAATGATACCTAATTATTCCTTTATTTTTAGCAGGAGATCGAACTAAAGGCTATTGCATTGGTATACAATAGCGACAAGTTCAACTACTTAGTGAGGAGTTTCTATCGGGGTATCCGCGTTGTACAAAATTTTAGTAGAAAATGCCCATGATAAAACTAAACATATTAACGCCATATCGTAAAATATACACACTATGTACTCACATGAGTACAGTCGTGTTTTACAACACTCGTATGTAAAATAATGCATTTAGATCTACATCTGTTTACAAGCATTTGTTATTATAATCAATGTTGTTAACATGGATCGAGTAATGTATAATTGTAATGTACAACAACTAACAACACATTAGGTACCTATAAAGAGGACACGGTGGAACACACGGTGGGAGAATGCCCTTCGTGGGCTGAGCACCGCCGTGTCCTCAGGGAGGTGATCGGCGATGGCGACCTCTCGCGTCCGGGCCTAGTGCAGGCCATGATGCGGAGCGAGGGGGACTGGGATGCCGTCTCCTCCTTTTGCGAAGCAGTCATGCTAGCTAAGGAGGAGGCGGGACGCGTGAGGCATCGAAGCGCTGCCTCCTCGCAACCCAGCCATCGCGAAGGACACACCGGGCGACGGGGATCGCGAGACGATCTCCGGCCACCGTAAGCGCGGGCCTGCGGACGGCGAGCATGGGTGGCTCCCCGTCCGACCAGAAACAGACCCGAGCGTACGGCGCGTCGCGTTCCGCGCGCGCCTCAAAGAGCCATCAGACCACCACAGATGGGGCCCAATACGGCCGATGCCGATTCGGAGTCGCGGAGAACCTAACGGGTAACCGGGGCTCCGGCTCGACGTGCAGGAGAAGGAACGGGGTGGTTTTTAGTCAGTAAGAGTCTGACACTCCCTCCCGCCTCACCCAGGCGGGAGAAGTCATTCGATGATTTTCCCCCCTTAAAAAAAAAAAAAAAAAGGTACCTATAAAGAAAGAAGGAAAGATAAACTTTATTTCATGATGTAAAACAAGTGACATGTACAGATGATGTAGGAATGATGACGGGGTATGAAAATTAAAAATCTAATTAGTTCGTAAGTTAGGTAATGAAAAAATATTAGACACTTATTTTTTAATTTTGTCGTATAATATAACAATACTTAGATAAAACGAATCAAAGTTTAGGAGTAAGGGTTAAAACGTCATTTCTACGTATAAAATTTAGAGGTACATAGAAGTGACGTCACGCGACATTTCAAAACAATATATCGTCGAAAGTATTCGTTTCTGTAAGAAAATAAAAAATATGTGTCTAATGATTTAAAATACCCAGACAGACATTAAAATAAAAATAAGGCATCTACCCTATTCTATTAGTAGGTACTGATGGATACATATTCGTGCCCCGAGTCTACCGTGATGTAGGACCAGTTCAGCATGTGCAAGACAGAGCCTTGCGCTGGTATTCTACTGGCCCCTTAAGTGACTCGTGGATGCACAAGCCACAAATTGGACTTTGGTTAGTTATGTACTTACACTAAGTTGCTACACAAGGTTTCGGGGTCGATTCATGACTGCATATGCACAGCATTTTTTTTAAGGGGGAAAATCATCAAATGACTGCTCCCGCCTGGGTGGGGCGGGAGGGAGTGTCAGACTCTTACTGACTAAAAACCACCCCGTTCCTTCTACTGCACGTCGAGTCGGAGCCCCGGTAACCCGCTAGGTTCTTCGCGACTCCGAATTGGCATCAGCCCTATATGCACAGCATAGTATGTTTTTTAAGTTCCACAATTTCAGAAAGAGTTTGCAATAACCTCCTTGTGGTCACAACTACACAACGCAAGCGTTGTTTCACGTCGGTCTTCGGTGAGGTCATAGTATCACTCCTAGAACTGAGTTGCACAAGCAGGGTTTTCGTATGTAGATTATGGCTAGTAATGTACCTACGTAGTTTCACAAAAAACTGACTTAAGTCAAAATAATCACACAACCATCAACATATTCATTATATCTACCACAACTCCTAAATAGATGAGAAAATAACACAAGCTACATAATATTATGAGGGAGTTCGTATTTTTCTAAGAAAATGTCGATGTAAATAAATCCGGTTACAGTACACAAACACAGTGTGTTTACAAATACAACACTTCGTTGAGATACTCGATTACTTCACGTCAATGAGCGTTTGAACTCGGGCCAAATTCTGTATTGTAGTTCGGCTGCTGGTACATCTTTTTTTGTAATGTTGACGTCCTAATGCTTTAAGTTTTGTGCAATTTGAGTGATATAAAGTTCTTGACAAGACGGCGTTTAAGACGGCACTTCTCAGTTTCAAACCTACCAACGGCAAGTACAAATGCGACCTTTTCCCAGTTATATGTGTACTTTACATAACATAACATCACGCCTTTTATCCCGAAGGGGTAGGCAGAGGTGCACATTATGCCACTATACAATGTAACACCCACTTTTCACTATTTTATGTTACGAGTCCCATGTACTAGGGGGTGAGCCTATTGCCATATACCGGGCACAATTCCAGACTCCGTGCTACTACTGAGTTTTTCTATGATAATTTAGACACCACTGACAAACGGTGAAGGAAAACATCGAGAGGAAACCTGTGCTTGTAATTTTTAATTATAAGTTTAAAATCATCAACCCGCATTGAGCAAGCGTGGTGAATATTGCTTAAAACCTTCTCCGTGTGACAAGAAGCCAAGAAGAAGTCAGCAGTGGCCAGTTATTGGCTGTTGTCGATGATGATAGTTTTTGGCAGGCTGTTCTACGCAGGGCTATGGGTTTCCTCTACATAAAATGGTTTGTCATAATGTTTTCGCTTGGGAGACGGATTGAAAACCATAGTTTAAAAAGTTCAAGTTTATCAGAGTGTTTTGATCCGTTGGTCAAACCTTACGACACGGCGACACCTGCATGAAAAGTACCTCTAGACGTGGCCACAAAATATTGTATTCTGCTGTCTCTTACTTAGGTACTAACTATGTTTATCCAAATAAGAAATCTACGTCTATTTACACAAAATATATTTTCACAAACAACTTTGCCAAGCCCTATGTACTAACGACATATTTCCATCAAAATACATTTATACTATTAGTTCAGCATATTTTTTCATAGTCTATATACCTACTATGTTGAGGTAGGTCACAATGTCAGTCAGTACACAGCTGAATGAATTTGGTCTGATGCCAAGATCTTGTGATTTGTCTAGCGTTTTGTCGAAAAGGTTTTATCTTATTTGTCTGATACATATTGATGTTAGCACTCATTTTGTTTGGATTCCATTTGTGATTTTATGATGGCTGTTAGGTAAACACATTGACATATACTAATAGACATGCCTTAGACATGAGAATTGTGGCACTCCGAAAGAGAGGAAACGAAGTTTCGGTCTATCTTTATTTCTCTCAAAATAGTTCCGTAATTAAGACATTATGAGCGAGAAAGAAATAGCTAGACCGAAAGCATAAGCCATCTCTCTCAGTCTTTTCAAATCAAAAAATTACTGCAGATTATACGCGTACGGCATGTCCATTAGTATATGTCGATGGGTAAACATGGTAATTATTTTGAAATACTGTTTCATGTGGAGGACTCTCTGATGATGAAAGACCTTAGTTAGCCTTGCAGAGGGCCTTTTGAAATGGGTTTCAATTGAGCCTCTGGGTTAAAAAGAAGAATATTATACTTAGTCATATATTACTATTCGAGTTTTATTTGTATTGACATATGAACTAGATGATCTACTCGTCAATTGGCAACTGTTTGGCGCGGTTTCAAATCTACGCTCCATTAGACAGGCAATTGGCATGTGGAGAATGTTAGAGCCGTGTCTAGACACCAGCAGACTATGTTACCCTAACAAGTCTAATATCTTCAACACGATTTCTATCTTGTTACAAAGCAATAAAGTTGATAGTCTATTATGGTAACGTTTAGATAGCAGCAGAATAAGTTACCCTAACGTGTCTAATTTCTTTCAATGGATTTTCTACTGTGTTACTGAAGAAATTAAATTGAAAATCTAATACAAGTTTTGATACTTACGGGTAGGTTTATATGCTTTTTGTTTATAGGTTTTTCTTTCTGGAGTTGTGAAATTAGATTTATGGTGTGTTTGGTTATATAGTATTTAGATTCCTTTGTCGAGTGGTCGAAAGCAAGTCACTGGGCAAGAGAACTTGGGGTTAATGTTTGGGTTCAGTTTTCTGTTGAACGCTACTGACCTTTCTTTGAGTGGGGAAAATCATCCAATGACTTCTCCCGCCTTGGGTTAAGCGAGAGGAAGTGTCAGATTCTTAATGACTAAATACCACCCCGTTCCTACTCCTGCACTTCGAGCCGGAGGCGGAGCTCCGGCAACCCGTTAGGCCTTCCGCGGCTCCTACTGACTTGGCTAGTCGATTTTCGGATATTTCAGTCAATAATACCATTTTGATTTATAACAACAGATTCCTCTATGAGCCATAACCACAAATTGAGTAGGTATTAATGAAAATAATTTAAGTTGTAGTAACATTTTGTAAAGCAATACAAAGGTGTTGACAACCAATGAACGGATCACTAGAGTCAATTACAGCAGTCAATGAACGGTTTCGGGTTTGAATCCGTGCCAAATAATTTGTCAGACCGTGTTACTATTTTTACTACGATACGATGTGACACATTGGGCGTCTACCAGGTTATTTTTATAAATAACATCATGTATGTTATTACATGAAAGATGTCAGCAGACTAAGATGATTTGATATGTTTTCGGTCTGTTAATAGTACAATTACTATTCTTAGTCAAGCTTATTGCCAAAGCTTTTGGAAAACAATACTCTGTTTCTGAAGCAGGTGTCGCGGTACCGGTCAAGTAAAAACTCCAGCTTTTAACCTTTTACAAAGTATTAAGAAGATTGGTTAAGTACATGATGAGCTAACAAGCAAACTAACTTTCGTATTTAAAACATTCGCTGGGATTTTAAGTTCGATAGACCTAACCGTATTATCTATGCTCAACTTTTTTAAGGGGGGAAATCATCTAATCGCTTTCTCCCGCCTTGGGTGCGGCGAGAGGGTCAGACTCTTACTGACTGAAAACCACCCCGTTCTTACTACTGCTCTTCGACCCGGAGCCCCAGGTATGCGTTTAGTTATTTAAGAGGAGGCGGAGTGCGTGAGGGAACAAACCTTCTCACGCCCCAGCCATCGCGGGAGACACTCCGGGCGTCGGAGATCGGGTGACGATCCTCGGCCACCGTAGTTGCGGGTCTGCGGACGGTGAGCAAGGGTAGCTCGCCGCCCGACCAGAACCAGACCCTAGCGTACGGCACGTCGCGTTTGCGGTGGCGTTGCGTTTAGTCTTCCGCGGCTCCGCAACGTGTATTTGCCCTACTGGGCCTCATCTGTGGTGGTCTGGTGGCTCTTTGAGGAGTTTTCGGATCGCGACTAGCTGTTCACACCTGGTATGCATCTAAAATGTAGATTTACGTCAGACATAATATATGTTTACTGTGTTTCATATACCGAAGGTTAATGTTTAACTATCACACTTATAAAAACAACAACTCAATCAATATCCAAGCATATTTAATTAATAAGGTATGCTACTTCACATACAATTAAAACATTAATAAAATTGATTGCCTTCAATCCTTTGAACAGCCTCATCAATTACTGATCTAGGTTCAGCCTTAGAATCTGAATATTCATTATTTACATATAATGTAACAATAGGTGGTATAAATCAAGTGTAGGTTTGTAGCAGTGACCTGATTCTTGATAGTTTTAAATATGAGCAATCTCACCTTCAGAGTATGCTGCCTTTGTCTTCGGTTCGATTTCTAGACCGGGCAAAGTGGATTAGAATTTAATATAATGTAAATACGCCGTAAAATTTATTTCAATTTGTCCCGTCTTGATCCAATCTTAGATGGTAGGTACCTACATATAACTCGGAAAAAGTTACATTGGTCTGTGCCGTTGGCAGGTTTCGAACTCGCTCCCTCATGCATTAGAAGCAGGCGTCTTACACCTCCAGGCCACCACGACAACTTAATACGAACTACATAAATTTTTGCGTTTGCTACAAGTACCTACATCCTTTTATGTATACGAGTTGCGTAGTATTAATGCGTAAGTGACGTGATGGGGCAAGATTAGGTCTATGAATATACTAGTTTGGTGCTTGGTCTAAGTTAAAAGAGGTAATCAAATATTAATGAAGGGTATGAACTTGCTAGATTAAGATTTTTTGTTAGATACCTACGTAATTGAGTCGTTAGTTGAGTCGATAACTCGAGCGTGACTGTTAGGTAGTGTTATTACTCTTTTTTAAGTGTCTAGATTGTTACGAAGTCTGGAAATGTGCCCAATGTATGGCAAGAGCCTTATTCCGTATACTGACAATTTAGAAAATATCAAAAACAGCCCAGGAATATATTGCCTCGAACGAAATCTTAGTTAGATTCGCTATCGTTCGATAAAGTGATACCGAATTAAACCTGAAAACTGAAAACGACAACGAGGCAATCAATTATTAGGTTTTAAGTCTACTATTTTTGACATAGAACCAAAACATTAAAGAGAGTAACATTATTCGTAAAAACGCTATCGCTCTAACTTTGTGACACACGCAAAGGATTTGCGGCGTAAATTATTTTCTTTATACGAGTCGAGGTATCTGTTGTAATTTGGTGATAAGCGGCCCTTGTGAGCTTGTAGGTTATTACAGGAGGTGGTGAGGGCATGCGGTATATAAGGGAGTTTAAGGGGTATAAGGGAGGAGGGGGAGGGAACCTTGTCGATCGTTATGTCAGTAAATGTAATAGAATTGAGTTAGTTACTTAGTGGGAAATGTTTGGTTTGAACCTACCTCTAGATGTCTGCTATGGGTTTGATGATAGCAAGGCAGAGTAAGGAGTTTTGAAAAATATTGTACACAAGTGTCTTTCTCTGCAAGATGGTGAAGATAATAGAGTGGATTTCAACCTGTCATTATCGCCAGGCAAAATTATTGCAGATTATAGGGCTAAACAAATGCTTAACCTATAAGGAAGGGTTTACACTTATATTATAAATATTAATCAACAAGGACTTTATTTTACGATTAACGAGATTGAGGGGAGACCGCGTACGACGCTCTGGTTGGTTCGTTTATCGGAGGCGGCCAATCAGAGCAGTGATCGCGGTTAAATGTTAAACAAACTTGTACTAAGCCGACTAAACTGGCTGTACTTTTCAAAAATATTTCATTATGAACACCATTTTATTCTTTATCACAGCATTATCTACAATTTGTCCAGTAACAACCTCGCTCTCAATTAGTTACGTGTAATTTTACCAATGTAACATTTTGCATTTAACCAGCACCTAATCAAAATATAAATTCAAATTCCTTTCGAAATTTAGTTTCGACCTCATATCAGTCAGGTTAAATTAACCGCAAAATAATTATGTTATAAAATGAACCGATAATAAATATGGTAACTGCTAATTATTTACTAGTTCATCCGTAGTAATTTATTAATTGGGTAGAACATACCCAAGCATTTTCTAATTAATTTTTAATCATCTGTTAATTGGCAGTAATTGGACAATTTGAACAGTAATTAGCGGTTTTCAGTAAAACATGGTTTTGCCTAACTTAATTTGAGGGTTGATGATCGTGAGTTATTGGTCTAATATCCTTGTTTTAACGATGTTAATCACTTGGTATATCGTACTGAAAATCCCCAAAATTTCTTCATAAAACATAGTCTCTAAACCTCGGAAATAAGGTCTATAATGGAGTGAGTGGAGAGCAGTCACGGGTTACAGCTTGGGGATTGATCAGGGTAACACAATCACAGTCACAACTCTAAAGCAATATTTTACTTGAGACAGACGTCATTCGTCTCACTACAATAAAAGGCACTATTGATAGGTAGAAACTAACAAAAGCCTCTTATTGCACCCTTGACTCCACGGTTGGTGTCGAGCCTGGGCAACTGGCTGCCCCGCAACGTGTCGCTGGTTCAATTCTTTGTGTGATCCACAGAGAGTTGTTTCGGGTCTGGGTATCATGTGTGTATGAACTTGTATGTTTGTAAACGTACCCACGACACAGGAGACAATCCTTGTGTGGGGGGCAACCAAAAAAACTTTTGTGAGAATCAGATCCCCATATTATGTTCTAGAAGTATTTTGATTAAAAGGCAAACAATAAATTTTAGGGAACAGAGAGTATAGTTGCCTCTGATCGGAAAAGGAGAATCCTCCGACCAGGGTGCTTACTCTTGAAACCAATCTCAATGTCAATGCAATTTCAATCCAACAAAATCTCAATAATGATTCAATGTCAAAACTATACAACCCCTACCGTAGCTGTTGAAATAACATTCAGAGTACGGAATATAAAGCCAAACTCAATACCATTTAGTTCATTCAATATCCACGCAATATGGATGCAATGGGCGCTAGTTTTGCGACTCAAGAGTACGAAATTTCACAATGTCAATGTCAATCGATCGGAATTGGATTCAAGAGTAAGTCCCAGGCGAGGTGATCGTGCCTGGCGGGTTTCTGCCCATTAATTGTCTTCGGGTCATCTCTGCGTCCCCGGCTAGGGGGCGCGAGGTCGCGCGATCCAGGCCGATGCCTGTCTCGGCGGATTCGCTCGCTGCCTGCTACAGCAGGCGAGGGGTTGGATTGGTCGGGCACCTTGCGGGGCCCGATGCGGTGTCGAGTCCGGTGGTATGCCCTGCCATGAGCCGCGCTCTAGCCGGGCAAGCCCAGCGAGCCGCAAGCTGTTGGCGGGGCATAGGTCGTGTCCAGTGGGGGCGCCGCTAGGAGCCGCGCTCGAGCCGGGGGGAGCCCGGCGAGCGGCGGGCTAGTAGCGGCGCGCGGTGCCCCATTAATTGTTCGTTGGGATTTTCTATCCGTGTTAATTTGCATGTAAACTTTGCATGTGCGATGTAGGATTTTTGTGACGTCATCTGTTGACATGTACCATGTGTCACTCACAATTCCATTTGAATTTTCGAACCAGAAACGTCTTGCTCAGTTGTAAATGCAAGAACGATTCGTCGATGAAATCTTTAAAAGAGTATTGATACAAAAAAAAAAACATTAATTAGATACTTAAAAAACTTTTAGATACATAAATTCGTCTCCAAATTGATTTGATCATGAATTACACATCAAGCTATACAAAAACCAGTATAACTTGACTGTTGAAAGTGTAAAAAGATCATACAAAGCGAGGCCAAGATAAAGTAGTTACCCGTTCACCATAGTTCTCTACTATTTCCCTATATGTATTCAGTTCCACAATCAAACCTCACTGGCGTAGAACCGACTTCAAAAACTTCAAAAAGTTGAAAATTTTATTCATCTCACTTGAACTATTGAGGTAGGGTAACGTTGGAGTCGAAGTCCCAAAGACTTTCGACTTCCAATTTTGATAAAAGGGTTTTTGTTTGTTCTGAAACTTTGGCTACGTTTTGAGTGAACCACGTGGTTCATATGGTTTTATTATACCTCTAGTTGAGTTTGTTACCCAGATGGGGTAGAAAATGGATTTAAAGATAAGTTTGTTAATGACTGCCTCGTTGGCCGAGTGGTAGCAAGTGCGATTGCCGAACAAGGGGTCTTGGGTTCGATTCCCGAGTCGAGCAAAGTAATACTGAGTTTTTTGAAAAATTTCCCAGAAGTATCACGGAGTCTGGAATTGTGCCCGGTAATTAGATCACCCCTATCACATGGGACTTATAACATAAATAGTGAAAAGTGGGTGTTACATCGTACAGTAGCATTAAGTGCCGTAATGGGGACCTCTCTGCCTACGGGGATAAAAGGTGTTAAATATTCTTTTTATATTTTTCACTTGCAATCCTAGGAAGCTCAATGACTTAAAACATACTTCTAGTAAAAATATCATTAATTTGATGTTAGCTCATATTTTCCTGTCTCTAGAGAAATCGACTTATGGACATACCTGTAACAAACAAAATAAAAGATTAGTTCTAAAGTACTATTAAGCAAGAATTTTAGGATATACTTCTAATTTGGATGCCGATAGACCAACATATTTTTTTTTATTTGCAATCAGTCGCCAGACTATGAGCAAATTAGTTGAAAGCCAAATGACGTTTTGAGTGAATACAGATATTCATCTGCAGTCGCCCCTAACGTAGGTAGCACTTCAGCTTTCTTTAATCTATCTTAAACAAAATATTTCTTGCAATTGAAATACAAATAGTAGGTATGCTAGGCTTTGACCTTCATACCTTCTTCTCCTTTGGCGTGTGTATTTACAAATATTTAAATTCAGAAACATATCATAGACCTGGAACAATATTTTTTGGGCTAATTCCACTTGATCAGAGTAGCATCCATAACCCCATCCATAACATCACGCCTTTTATCCCCGAAGGGGTAGGCAGAGGTGCACATTCTACCACAGTACAATGTAACAGTCTCATGTCTGTAACAGTCAACAGTCTGTAACAGTAACATGATCAGAGTAGCAGTCTCACTATAACAGTTATTGGTAGTACTGGCACTCCTATACGCTGCCTCTGCTGTACTCTCTCACTGTACGCTGATTCTATGCATAAGTAGAAGTATTTCGACTATCCAGCTAGATTAATTTGCCCAAAGAGGTATTTTTATCCTTTAGAATAGTCCCTTTTGATGATTGGCAGAACATTATCCAACATCAACAGCTTATAAGTGGCCATTGCAGACCAAAGGCCTCTTCTCACACGGAGAAGGTTTGAGCATTAATCACCACGCTTGCTCAATGCGGGTTGGCGATTGCAAACTTATAATATATAAATTATAATCCCAGGTTTCCTCACGATTCTTCACCGTTTGTCAGTGGTGTCTAAATAATCTTAGAAATTTACATATAACTCGGAAAACGTCACATTGGTACATGCCATTGGTAGGTTTCAAATCCGCGCCCTCATGCATGAGACGCGGGCTCTTTAAACTGTGGGCCACTACATCATGAATGGCAATTTCTCTTGAAATCAAGGAAAAACCGAGATGATAATTTAATTCTTATACAAAAGTACATTAATGAAGTTAACACATAGTTCAAATTTTCAACAACTGTTTAAACGCTAAAGAAAAACAGCCGAACATACTGAATGACGTCACACACTCGCCAAACTAATTGAAAAATCGATTCGTAACGATGTATTACGTAAAAGTGATTAACTAGTCATACACGTGGATTCGACCGTGTAATGTTGTTTTTGCTTAATGTGTAACTTTGTAAATGTCCTTTGTGCGTTACTGTTGGAATGGAAGGTCTTCCAGTCACGAGTTAGTTATTTCTAGACAAAAGGGCATTATGTCTGTGTTATGATTCACGATAAATTTTTCTTAAGTTAAAAAAGATAGTTTGACTAGTTAGTTCCCTTCATTACCATATTTGACCTGAAGTGGGAAAATTTTTGGCAAAAAATAAATAATCATTACCATAACGTAATGTTAGTTCCAGTTTGACCGATAGAAAAATTTTCTAATGACATACCATATTATGATAAATTTTAGACAGTTGCTGTGATTGAACAAATAGAATCTCACACTACATCAGTACCATCTGATGACCATAAAGACCTAGACTTAAATGTCATCCTCGCTGCTCTCAAAAGCATTTACTACAGTCAAATGAACAGACAAACAAATAAAAAGACGTACAGACAGGAAAAGTATTAAAAACCGATCAGGGGAGACCTTCGTCTGACAATGCCGTGTCCCGTTGACATTGCGGACGGAACCCGCAGTGGTGACGTGACTATGCAAATTATTAAATATATCGAGAGGGTGTCTCAATGTCACTTGCGCAACCCTAAAATTTTGGGAGACATACTAAATTATAATGTAGATTTTAGGATAAGGCGAGCTAGAGGTTATTAATATTTTCTTTTTCAATCTCTTTGACTGCATTTAGGTGTTGCATTGTTCTCACACAATCGAACCAACAAAACTATGTAACTAGAGAATTGTATTGTAATCCCGATTGAAAAAGAGTAACCTATGGAGTTTCTTGCTCGTTCTTCTCCATAGGAATATAAACCTTGGAATGAGCAAATAGCTAGACTTCTAAATTTTTTTGTTGTTGACGTTCAAAAGTGCCATCCTGATCTAATTGAAATAAATGATTTTGACTTTGACTAGAAATTACTTATTATGTGATAAGCGTTTTTGTTTTATTTTATTTTATTTCGCTTGAAACATTAAACAATATTTTAATGATTTAAGTGTTTTTCCGGGAATTACTAAAACGTATCGTATTTTATACGATGGGCGTTGGTGTTCTGTGTAAAAAAGTTTATTTCTATATAAAATATTGTTTTTAAGCCATATCTGATATTCTCTGAAAGGACATATGTAGGAAATACGACGAGTGTTAGTATATTTTTTTATTGATATCGAATAATATTTATCTTGGAACTTATACTGAGAAAACAATGTTTCAACGCTGAGGTTGGACGTCATGCTACGTACTAATAGACGTGATGATGTTGATGCGTTGTCGCAAAATAAAACCTTAAGGAATTAGGTATTAGGCTAATACTATCACAGTACAGAAAGATAAAGCTTCGGAAATAACTATACATGCTAGGCTATAGTCTACATCACTCTAGATCCCTCAGGAAGGGACCACAAGGCCTAAAACTGCGGCAAAGACCACATAATCTAATAAAAATCTAATATCCAGCCTACATGCAGAGTGGGCCGTGTCATAATTAGTGAGGTTAACGGCATATGACGTCACAAACGTTAGGGGTGGCACTATGGGTCACTACGTCTACGTCCCAAGGCACATGTGTCAAGTTAGTCATCTTCGTGCGACAACCCTAGTTTGGTAAAGTGGGTCGTGGATTTTTAGTATACATATACATACATCAAGTTGACGTAAAGATTTAAATTGTTATGAAGTGTAATAAAGACTGGTATAGTTTTTACTGTTATTTTACGAAGGGATAAAAGTAGTTTCAAAGTTAAGTTCTTTTTGCCTGTTATTGCGGTGAAGGTAGACGATACAGACTGAACAATGAAAATTGTTTTGAATTTAAATAAACAAAAATTTATAATAAAGAATATTCCCAGTATACTTGAGACATCCATACCCATTCTTATCGAACGATTTCGAATCAAATTACTAGGAAAACTTTGAACTTCCAGAGCAACTAGATAAACAATTCAAATCGTCAGTTAATGAGAAATAACTAACACAATGATATTTATTTCTATAAACAAACGCGGCCACTTCTAACAATACTCTTTACGATCGTGTTAGCAAGTTCACGGTCAAAAGAAATAACAAATGGAGCTATTAAACGACCGAAATAAACGCAAGGCGCACGCGTCGCTCTAATTACATGATGTCAATTGATAGAGTTTCGTTGTGTCAGATTGACATTGACAGTTGCTATTGATTAAATTTGTTAAAGCGAAAGTTCGAGGTATATATTATGACGATTTTGTATTTCTTTTTCAGTATTCGTTAATAGTTACTTGGTTACCTACTAAGCGTGATATTTTGAGTTGGACTAGTATATTTATAATAGAGTTTATTAAATCAATGGGTTTTTCATATCTATGTTTTCTGATCGTATTAGCAAGTTCTCGGTGAATATAAGTAACAAATGGAGCTTTCAAATCACCGAAATAAACGCGTCAACATGCCTCGCTCTAATTACGTGATTACAATTGATAGAGTTATGTTCTATATGAATGATTGACATTGACAGTTGCTATTGCTATAGTATCTGAGTTTGAGGTTGTATTTAAAATTTAAAGTTTGTAACGAATGTTCGTATTGTATATTACTTTTATTGTTATTAGTTAATTATATTGTAATATTTTGGTCCTGTTTATTAACTGTTGACTATGAGATACTATAAATGGTAAACAATATTTTCATAAATTACTATGAAATAAGTTAGATTTTCATTCATTGTCAACTATATTATTATATCTTAGGATGTAAAAATTCATATACAAAAACCACCTAAAAACAAGAACTCCAAAACATATTTCAGCCTTTTTCTTAAGACCTATAAATAATAACCAAAAAAGTCTAGAAAGAAGAAGTTTTAACGAAACTACTTTCATTATAATATTACTAAGTATAGGAACGCCTATCTCCTAGGGCCTTCAACCTCAAACTTAAGTAAGTTAAGTAGAAAATTAAGTAAAGTAATAACTTAGTTCTCCTATAAGGTGGGCGCACAATGGACTCGCCCACACGACTTCTCCTTTGCGAATAGGTAGACATAATGTAAAAAGGTTTGATACAAAATATTGTTAGTTCTGAAGATTATAAAGGATGTAGAAATAAAGTAAAAGTTGTTTAAGAATTGTTTTTCTATTAAGTAATCTGTACACATAAATGAAATCGGAGTGTCTGTTTGTAATATTAAAACAACCGCTATTTACTGCGTGAAGAGGTACATACGATACACATACCAAATTTTTTTTTATAATTTTTATATGCTGTCTGTCTGTTTGTACTGGCTATCTCAGAAATGGTTGGACTTTCATTGGTTGTTAGCTGATGTACTAAAGAGTAGCATAGGCTACTTTTATTTTGGCGTTAAAAAGTTATGTTATGTTCTAATATTCGTATTTTATGCGGACGAAGTCGCAACAGCTGCAACAGTTAGTATTGAATAAGAATTTAGTAATGATGCTTTTGTAATCTTTACTGAAGATATAGGATATTTAGTAAAACAAAAAATACTAGAACCTAATATTACTTATAATGAATTATATTTTTACGTAGCCCAAAGTATTACTATCATAATTCGATACTAACATTAAAATGTCTGTGGCATCGAACGTACCTACTTACCTATTAGGACTCGAAAATCATTGTAATACTGAATTCAGCGCAATCATGTGCGTCACAAAAGTTAATGAACCCATTCCTCTCTCTTTTGAATCCAATAAATACCTTACGACCTAAACATTAAGTTCTAAATCTTAATTCAGAAAATTAGTCCACCTCAATCCAATTGCCTTCGAGACCTGTTAATAGCAATAAGAGTGAAAATAAATAACAATTTACCTAATTAAAACCCGACTACACACGATTGCCTACGCAGAAATCCTTTATGCACGCAATAAAAGGAAAACCGGGGCCTATGACCCTACCACAATAAAAACTGCATGAAACCATCCGGACTAAAATTGTGATGTCGACGCACTCCACAACTTGTGTGACCTTAAAAACACACACTCAACATTAAACCTTACACCCTTCCAATAAATCACATTACAAACACATAACTCAATGGTCGTTACGCTCGTTTAGAAACAAGCGACAATTGCCATTGAAGTCCGCACTGCGTTTGACATGGCGTAACTTTGTAATGGAGTCGCATAAAATCATGCTTTAACTGATTCCGGATAGAGTTGATATTTGTTTGAGATCTCCTGCTCCTGTACATTGAGGCCTGGATAATGCCCTTTGTGAGTCGTTACAGTTTTTCATAATCAACCTATTTGCTTGTGGAATACCGTTGATTTTTCTCTACCACCTTTTCCATGGATGGATTAAAAATATCGTAAGCGACGTTGGGGTTGGTATGTGAAATTGAGCGTTGTTATTGTTGTGTAAGGTGTGTTATTGTATGTGGGGGTCAAGTAGAAGTGTCTGCAGTGTCACGACATTGCATTCCAGGCGATGCGAATGACTCTGAGATGACATCGGCCAGACAAGGGCAGCCAGTACTAAGTCATACGGTGCATCGCGAGCCGGCGAACACGTAAATAGATTGAAAGTGATTTTTATTGCGCTACCTTTGAAAATATGGGTAAACAGATATGATAGTCGTCCTCTTTTAGAAACAGTGAGTCATTTTATGTTGATTCTTGTGTTTTATCGTTGGGGAAAATATAAAAGTTTTGAAGGAAAATAAAACGATGGGCTGCCTTGTCAAGTCAAGTTGGTTTTAGGTTTGGGTTGGGTTGGGTGTAGGCTATCTTTAGTTTTTTGTAAATTCTTATTAAAACACGAAACGTGGCAGTGTGACTGGCCATTCCATTCATTCCAGTCAAAAATCCACTCGACGAAAGACAGCCAAAAGCATTTTTGATCATAATATTCTCTCACCACGTAAAATTGAACCACAAGATTCAATGTGTAAGTATCTTTGAGAGCTCGCAACTTACAAATGGAAACTTCTGGAATCCCGCGCGTAATACTAAGTCGGACTTCCTTGTAAAAACAAATTCATTCGATTAATACCAGTTAAAGAAAAGGGATCAGCTGTACTTTCGACGTGTCTCCACGAATCTGCACGAAGTTTCACGAATGGTTACGAAGTTTTTGGTTTTCTGGTATAATATCACTACTATGGGTATACCTACTATAACTAAATTAATTTTATTATATTTTTCCAAGATAATGTAATTATTTACATCCATTTCAATTGCTTATATAGGTTAATTCATTTCAATAGAAAGTTAGTATACCTACTTACTGCTGATATCCAGGTAAAATTCTATGACTATTCGGAGTCACGGAGGACCTAACGGGTTACTGGGACTCCGGTTCGACGTGCAGGAGAAGGAACGGGGTGGTTTTTAGTCAGTAAGAGTCTGACACTCCCTCCCGCCTCACCCAGGCGGGAGCAGCCATTCGATGATTTCCCCCCATAAAAAAAAAATACATACCTATGTTCAAAAGTCATCCTTATCATGATATCTTACTTCAATAAGCCACTACAATAGTTAATTAAAACCATATTTTATACATCACAGAAATAAACCCTAGAAGTTTCTTCGTAATCTTCAATAAAGAAAAATATTAACTACATTTTATCATCGCATGGAAGTTGTGAAGAGGAAATGGTTCAAGTTAGTTAAAGAAGGGTGTAAAATGATGCCGATAACCAGAGCTGTCTTGGCCACTATAAAACTCTTTAAGGACAAGGAAACTAAGACAGCACAAAGTGGATCAGAAGAAATTTTATATAACATACACAACGTGATTCTTCAAGGAGAAATGTATACTTACTTACATACATCCATTATTTGTCAGTTTGCTAATGAGCTTTGTAATTAATTTAAAGGCGTGGATGAAAAAGAATCATGTGTATTATTTATCTAGTTGCCATTTATTTATCAAGTCAAAGTCAAAGCATTTATTTCAATTAATTCTTAATAAGGCACCTTTGAAACGCCATAAATTGAATTGTCCGTTCGTCTGTCTATCAGTGAACCTAGGCCCTCGTTCCAAAGTGTAGTTTCGAATAGAAAAGAACGAGAAAGAAACTCCATTGAAACAGTATTGATCGACGATCTTCGTAAGATATCTGTTTCACCAAAAGATATTAGCCGAACCGATATAAAATCTTCAGGTTTTAGACACATTTGCGACCCCTATAGGTAATAGGGCAGAGGCGAGGGTCTAATACGATTATCGAAAATCGGAAAAAAATGAATATTTTTGCGAGCTCCAAACCCTGGCACAGGTTTGCAACAACCAACGAAGCAGATAATTCGTTTCCATCTAACCTGAAAACTAGATGAGCGTTTTCATACTCGGTCTAATAGTAACGATTGTTGCATCATTGGATTGGTATTTAATCAAGAAAAAAGTGTATCATGACATCAGCTTTCGTGGTTTTTGGACAAGTATCCATAAACCACGAAAACTTAAAAGTTACAGCATTTTTGTCGAGTCCTAATGGTACATCAAACATATCAATAGCCTATAAGTGGCCACTGCTGACCAAAAAGGGCCTTTTTTCACACCGAAGAAGGTTTAAACATTAATCACCACGCTTGCAAACTTCAAACTTATAATCATAAATTATTATAAGCTCAGGTTTCCTCACCATGTTTTCCTTCACCGTTTGTCAGTGGTGTCTAAATAACCACATTGGTACTTGCACACAAAGTCACATTGGTACTTGCCGTCGGTAGGTTTCGAACCCGCACCCTCTTGCATGAGAAGCGGTCTTAAACCTACGGGCCACCGCGTCCTAATGGCGATCCCAAACAATTTAGGCCACATTTTAAAAAAATTATATGATTTGTAAGCGAGAACGGAGTCCGACAATTCTCTTATCCGTTTGGCGAGGCTGTTCCCGGCACTGATGGTTCGTTGAAGTTTCACTTGGGTTGGACCGAAGCCAAGTTCTTTGCGAATTTTATACGTGCCACCCAAGATTAGGTTGGATATCGTTAATGCTATATAAACGAGCCTCCAGACTTTAAAATTGATGTAGCCAGATGATTTATTTGGACTTGCGGATGTGAAGATAATTTTGAAAATATGGTGGGAACAGTTGGCGCATAAAAAACTTATTTCTCTTATTGATTTTGAGAAAAGTATTGGGATAGATCCCTTAATTTGAAAACTTGCTAGCTGACCCAACAGATGATATTCTTTTTTTTCTTGACAGATTGCAGCTGTCTCTTTTGTTTGGCACTTAAGAGTATCAGATACTGCTCCTTTGTTACCGACTTCACAAAGAGGAAGAGGTTCTCAGTTATATGTATGTTTGTACGCGATTATCTCACGATTGACTGAACTGATTTAATGTGTTTGTTAGGAGAAGGTTTTAGTATATTAATTAACCGATTTTCAAGGGGATTGAAGTCGATTTTTTTAAACGTAGTTTATTAAAGACTTGTGTAAAATATTATTTCCAATACATTTCCATTTGTAAAGAAAAGAGAAGATTTAAAGAAGAAGATCTATTTGAAAGATATTTGTTAAGAAGAAGAAGAGAGAAGAAGATTGAAGAGAAGGAGATTGAAGAGAAGAGTCTTTGAGAAAGAAATTTGACTTGACTATTATGATTTTTATTTAACCCCTTTTCGAAAAACAATTAAAATAAAAATGCTCTGTTAGCCTTCAGTACTAAAACTCTTATCAATAGCTTTTAAAGCCAAGAATACACTAGGGGCCAAATGTCCTCCGACACGTGTTGCCAGCGACGTTGGGTGAAGTAGTGCGACGTTGCCGGACTTTGGTCATGCCTGGCAACATCACGTACCAGTGGACAGAAGTCGCCATGTATGTCAGGTGGAATCGGCTGGTTTTGCTTGACATGTCGCCGATACCATAAATCTTGCAAGATTTGTCCCGTAATCAAATCAAATCAAATCAAATCACTTTTATTTGTTAACATAGGTGCATACAGATATAGGTCTTATATATGGTAATAAAAAGAGCGCTATGCTATACCCGGAGGCGTACAAATTGTGGTATTTAAAAATGTCACTTAGGTCAAAATAGGTCAATCAATTAAAATGTCTAAATGTATTAAATGTCAATATCAAAAATTAATTTTGAATAAAATTATTTCAGTCATTCAAGTTAAATGTAACAAACAAATAATGTGATAATAATACAATATAAATAGACAACATACAGTAGTCAAAGTTTCGCAATTGCAGGTTAATAATTTATTAATAATTCAGTCACCAAGTATGTGGTCACCCAAAAAAATATCGATATTGCAGGTCAATAATTGTGTTCATTTAAAAATTCCGTTAAGTTATAAAAACATTTGGCTATAAGATATTTTTTTAAATGTATTTTAAACAGAGTAGTGGGCAATTGTTTAATAGGTTTAGGGAGTTTATTATATATTATTGGAGCCAAACAAAAGATACTTTTTCGCATTAACGCCGTTGTTGATCTAGGTACGCACAGTCTATTGTTATCCCGTCGATTACGTATACAGATATCTGTTATCTTCTCGTACAAGTTGAGATTACTCTTCACAAAAATAGCCACCTCATAAATGAACAAGGAAGGGAGACTTAAAATATTATATTTAATGAGATATTGTTTGCAACTATCAGTCATTTTTAGGCCGAACATAGCTCTGATACATCTTTTTTGAGCTTTGAAGATAGTTTCTTTGTTGGTAGAATTTCCCCAGAATATTACTCCGAATCTCAGTATCGAGCCAACAATACCATGGTAAGCAGTTATCAGCGCATGGGTACTTATGGTAGGCTTTAATTTCTGAAGGGCATAAGCAGAAGAACAAACTTTCTTATTTAGTTCTTCTGTGTGAGCTTTCCAGTTTAGACTTTTGTCAATAGTTATACCCAAGAATTTTGTTGTATCTATCTTTCTTATAGCAATAGATTTATATTGAGCATTAATATTTGGTGCTTTTAAGCGTTGATTAAAGAATATAATTTTTGTTTTTTCAAGATTAATTTTTAGATTATTATTGTCTAACCAGTCGATTGTTGAACTTATAGTATTATTAATGTCATGTTCGTACATATCCCTCTCTATAGAATTAATAGTTACCGTACTGTCATCAGCAAACAGTGAGATTGGATATTTCGTTACCAATGGCAAGTCATTTATGTAGATTATAAACAACAGTGGACCCAAGACGCTCCCCTGTGGAACTCCGTATTTAACGACACGTGTTTTAGATGCATGTGCTGTCTCTTTTTTGGTAATGATGTTAATTTTAGTTATTTCTGTATATTGTTTGCGGTTTTTTAGATAAGACTCAATAAGATTTCGTACATTTCCTCTCACTCCATAAGCTTCCAGTTTACAGAGGAGAATGTCGTGATCAACGTAGTCGAACGCTTGGGTCATATCACAAAATATGGAGCAAACTGGCACTCTCTTATCCACACTACCCATAACATTTTTTAAGAAATCAAAGAAAGCCATATTTATTGTTTTATTTTGACGGAAGCCTTTCTGGTGCTCTGTAAGAATGTTAAATTTCTCCATATAGTTATATATTTGAGTATGTATGAACTTTTCAAAAATTTTTGAAATTACAGGAATAAGTGCAATTGGTCTGTAGCAGTTCATACTATGTCTAGTACCTTTTTTGAATATAGGTTTTATAATCGTTGTTTTTAGACTTTCTGGGTATGTTCCAGTGGTTATGCACATATTAATAACATGACTCAGGTGATCACAGATATCATAAGCAACAAACTTTTTTAAGTTATGTACCCTTGGCTTAAAAAATCCTAAAACGATAACTGGAGAGTTTTGAACTGCATTTCCTCTTTCATTTTCCTCGTCCTCGGAGCTCACAATCAATAGGCCGTCAGTATGCAATGCGTCTGTGTGTATGCAGTTTGCATATTAATGGCTCAATCTAAGATCTAGCTGCGACCGCTCGTTCCATTCTATTGTCGAGCGTTTGAGAGAGTTCGGTTATGTACTAGCATTTGATACTTGTCGACATAGTTCCCAGTATTTACTTAGCTAGTTACTAAGGCTGGTGGTCATAGCTTTGTTTGTTTAGGAGTTCAAAATACCAGCGCATTTTAACCGACTTTAAAACAATGAGGGTCTCAATTTGACATGTTTGTATGTATGGTTGTGCGCGAATATGATACGGTTTTCAGAAAAAGGTTTTAGTATATTAATTAACTGACTTCAAAGTCAAAGTCAAAGTTAAAGTCAAAATCATTTATTTTAATTAGACCAGAAAGGCACTTTTGAGCGTCAACAATTAAAAGTGAAGCTATTTGCTTATTCTAAAGTGTAGATTCCTATGGTGAAGAACAAACCTTCAAAATAAGAGGAGGATTAAGTCGACGTAGTTAATCTATGTTTCAATAACTATATTGTATGGTGGTTTTCGACTTCCAAGTGACATTTTCTTCGTTTCCTAAAGTTTGAACATGTATTAGTCAATTTTAAGAATTTAGAATTCACAGAAACTTGACTTAAATAACAACAGAATGTGTCGTCATCGGAATATGGAACTTATGACTTCGAAAATAAAAAAAATACAAAGTTCAAAAGTTTTAAATAATTTAATGATTATTTCCTTTCAATGAATATTAGCCCTAAATAGGTTTGAAATATAACCTTTCAATGAATATTAGCCCTAAATAGGTTTGAAATTAAAGTCTTTAACGCAAATACTAGGCACCAATCTCACTTCAATCACAGAGTATGCAATTAAACGTTTCGATACCCTACATTTAACGTTTGCAATGTCACTGTTCACCAGTCCAGGATTGACTAAGGCTTTATTTATTGGATCTCCAACAAAGGCTACAAAACTGAAATAAACCATTTGATTTGTTTTTTTTTTCAAAACGTTGCCACACACTAGGATTTTCTCCTGTGTCGTGAGTGCGTTTACAAACGTACAAGATGTACAAAAACGTACACATACACATTACACACAGAACAACAATTTGTGGATCACACAAAGAGTTGCTCCGTGCGGAAAACGAACCCGCGACACGTTGCGTGGCCACCGGTTTCCCAGCCACCGCGCCAATAATGCAGTCTTTTTTGTTTTAATCTGCTTAGACTTCAAATGTTAAGATCTCCTAATGGTACTTAAACACACATTATAACTTTTTGCTTGCCCTCTTATCACCCTAACCTCATATAATCTACACAGACAATAAACCACAAATATAAATAGATACACAAAGCAGATTATCCTCTATCTACTCAGAATAACAATCTGCACCAAAGCGACTTCACACGAAGTAAGTAAACAGACACACACGTACACAAGGAAATAACGTTTAACTTGCTAACACCTTATCCAAACATGTTCTGTGAAGCTGTTAGCGGCTAGCTAATAAGCACGTTCATTCACTCCTGAGATTCAGTAGTAGATGTTACGCAAATGAATGAATCATTTGCCAGTAGTATCTGGCGTGTATTCCCCCGAAATAATGATCTGAGTATAGGCTAAATTTAACCTGAAGATAACTAATATTGTCTTTTGAGTCTGTAAATGTGGTATTTGGTGTAACACGATATATTAACTCCATCATCATTATAATTGGGATGATGACAGGGTATGAAAATTAAAAATATAATTAGTCCGTAAGTTAGGTTTTGCAAAAATATTAGACGCGTATTTTTTTATTTTATCGCATAATAAAACAATAGGTACTTAGATAAAATGAATCGAAGTTAAGGAGTGGGGGCTAAAACGTCATTTCTATGTATAAAATGTACCTACATAGAAGTGACGTCACGCGACATTTCAAATCTAAATATCGCGGAAAGTATTAGTTTTTGTAAGAAAATAAAAAATACGTGTATAATGATTTAAAATAATCTATCAGACGGACATTAAAAAAAATTAGGCAACTACCCTATTATCGTCCGATGAGTCTCAAGACGTTCAATGGTGTACCGAGGAAAATAAGGAGACGCCTATTTCCCTGTCAAACTCCCAGATAGGCCGGTTGGAATCGACCTGCATCTTACTTAATTTTTAATATAAAACTAGCTTGAACCGATACTTTATATATGTATGTCTGTTACTCAGTCACATCAAAATGGATGAAATTTGGAACAGAGGTAGACTATGGTCTGGAGGTAACTCCAAATCTCCGACTTACTGACTCCGCGTTCCCAGGGGTAAAAAGTAGCCTATGGGTTAACATAAGACTGAGAATGCGGACAAAAGCGTTAGGAAAGGTTAATTTCTAATATTATACTTATAGACTTACTTAATATGCAAAAGGACTTGTAAAGTTAATATACCTCTATATGATACATCGTAGCGTATCTCACAATACTATTCGTAGACCAATTTCCCCACAACTTAAGTGAACTGATAAGCCGTGAACCCTTTACTTTCCTGAATACGAAAAATAAAGAGAAAGGGCCTAAGTGGACACTTCGGACCAAATTAACTTTCGCATGAGCTGTGGAACCTCAAAGCAAGCACTCAGGAGGCTTCAACAAATATAATGAGTTTTGTAGGTACCAATTTCAGAGGTCCTTTATTGGAACTGGGAAGGAATCTTTTTTAATCAATTAAGTGGAAAAATCCTTAACAGATGACGTCCGAACTCTAAACCCTAAAGCGATTGGCGTGTGTGGTCAAACCCGGAAAATAGTTTTTGGGTCCAAGATATAAACGGTCGTAATCCAAATGTTTAAAAGGGTTGATTGTAGACTTAATGGTATAGAGGGGGATCATAATTACATGTATCTCATTTTATTAGTACCTATAGTATCTTATTAGATACAAAACATCACACTAATATTATAAATGTGAAGGCTTCTTTGTTTAGATGTTTGTCCGTCAATCACGCTGAAACTACTGAACGGATTTTGGTGACATTTGGTACACAGGCAGGGTATGGGCTGATTTAGGCGATTAGATATTTTTTGCCCGATTAATGCTCCCATGGGATAAAACAGGAATCATATTTTCCGCGGACGAAGTAGCGGGCAACAGATTAATTCATAATTAAATTAATGTTTCTAAAATATACTACAAAAAAATTCAAGGATTTAATTTAGTATTTATTATATTTAAGTTCATATTATTTATAAATACCTAAAGATTAATAGAACTTAACCATAATAGACTAAGCATTCACGGTAATAATAAAATTAGATTTCTCAAAGTCAAAGTCAAAGTCAAATCATTTATTTCAATTAAACCATAGTTTGGTACTTTTGAAACGTCAACAAATACAAAATAAATAATAGTCTGTCAGTCAGTCCGTCAGTGAAGCTAGGTGCTCATTCCAAAACGTAGATTCGAATGGAGAAGAACGAGCAAGAAACTCTCTCTAAAACAATATACTGAAATAGGCAATTTGCTGGCACGCCTATGACTAAGTTTTTAAAGAAAAACTGTAACACTGTTTCTTTTTATCGTATGAATTTCCCTAAACCGCTCTCACCTCTCTCTTTCACCATTTTCATAGGTAAGAGCAGAACACTCCGACCTACAAGATTGCTTTTCGAGTGCCATTACCCAATATACGGTCAAATGTGAGCCTTTATGAATAGCCGCTTTATTTTACATCTATTCGTATGAGCCGCCTTATAGATCTGCGCGAAGATTTTCCAAGTCGTTTTCAAGTAGCTCTAATGGTGGCGATTTGTTGAAGTGTTATTTTAGGCCTACATACGGTTAATATGGGTGCAGTTTAGCGAGAAGAGAATGGAAAAAGTGAAAACATACACTTGGGTTTGGGTCGTTGTTGAAAAGCTTTAGTGCCTTCTGGACTGTAACAAGCAAAATTATCACTTTCTGAATAGACAAAATAACAAAATACGTTGTTAAAAAGAAGGCATTGGGTGTTTCTTAGCCATAAAAGCATTTTCCCCTCCCAAAATCTTTAATAACGAGCAAACTATAGCTTGGAAACCACCTCTCCCCAAACGATCATCAAAATGCAATTAGAGTAGCAAAACCAAATACCAATAACACTTTTCCTCCATCTCAAAGATTCAATATAGCCGGCAACTCGTCAAAGAACAGATTACATTAAATTAAAGACCTTATTGGACAGACGATAGCTCTCAAAGTTAATTTATCCTGTGATAAATCTGAACCCCTTAGCTTAACAAAACACTTGAGTAATAGTGCCGCTAGATGTCCTCAAGTTCCCGGGACGTGATGATTTCACGGGACTTATATAAGATATTTCGAGGAATAATGAAAGTCTTTGATCTAATATCCTGATTTGAAAGATCTTTTGGTCCCAATGGAGTAAAATCCAAGTGACTTTATTTAGTTACGTTCGCTTTTGTGAACAAATTGATATTGTGTTTTGTGATTTGGTTCTCTTTCGATTCTTCTTTTTTATTGCGAGTAATATAGTGGTTTGAGTAGGCTATGTAGCATTTGTGGGATAAAGAAGAACTTCTGTGTGGCAAGTCGGGTAAAATGAACAGTAACTTAATTATGAATAGCTAAATTCCTCTTAGTCCAGTGGCCAATTAGTGGGCGACGACAATAAGACTAAGCTTCAATTTGAAAAAGTATTCAAACTAATTTTATTTTTGATCAGATTTAACTGAATACAAGTGCACTATCTGTTCATACAAACTGATATTATTATGATGTCACATAAACACACAAATAAATAATCATAAACCTGCAATTAACACAGCATCAACAATAGAACACAAATGTCAAAATCCCACAAAGAGAATGGAAGACCATCAAAGTGTTTACATTATCCCGACATCCAGATCCCGGATACTGACAGCACTATCCGGGATTTAATTGAAAACGAACATTACCATTCAAAGGAATAACAGAGTATTGTAAATATTAATACTGAACCTTTTGATCATTGTGATACTCTGAGGGCCCAATACAAGTTTGTATTACATCGATAACCTTATAATGTTCGGCGCTCTGATTGGCTAGCTCTAATTAAACAACCAATCAAAGGGCTAGACGCGGTAAAATTATATCACATTAGTTTAAAAATAATTCACACTAGGCCTTCTGATTGTTTTAGATTGTAACTCGAATACGGCACGAGTGGCGAAATTGAAACGATATTTGATTATGTACTTCTCGATTGATACGTTTTAAGTTATTGATGAATTTATAAAGGGGGTTCGATGAGGGGGATGATTTGCCAATAAGTGGTTTGTTTCAGTGGAAATAAAGTTTGGATTTTATTGACAATGTGTTGTCTCCTTTTCAATTTAACTTCAAATAATTTTGTTTAAGTCTTCATCAATCGAGAATATAGTCGCATCACTATACAAGGTGAAAGGAACCCTTAAGTGTTAGTTTTATTTATATCTTAGCCTATAAGAAACATGTTTTTATTACAAAGGGTATTTTTGGCTATAGAAAAAACTAATAAATGAAGTAAGATTCCAATCACAACAATCCATTAAAAATATCCAAAATCAGAAACATCTCATCAATATGAAAAGCACTTAACACCAGAGCATTTAACAAATCAGACATTCTGCAATCTTGAACGACCTTTTTTCACGGAACTCATCAAAGACTCAACATCCCATACTCTTATGTTTGGAGAACTAAGAGGCAATTCAGTACCTCTAACGCATAAAGAATGATCCCTTCAAATGGTTCCTGAGGATCCTTAGATTTATCGAAGTTCAGCTCCAATTATTCTCTTTTGATGTTGCCCTTATGCCAAGAGCCAAAGACTTCCTCGAACCACGTGGTTAATGTGCTAAGTGCGTCGATATTACGGCTAAATGAATTTTGAAGGCAAACAGGATTTCTGATGTATGTACGTAATGAGTTGAGTGAGCCTAAATTGTTCTTGGTTCTAAATTGATCCGATTCTATAGTTCGGTTGTTTCATTTTGAGAATATGTTACTGTTCTACAAGTTTGTTAATGGAATTAGATTTTTTATTGTTTTAGTTAAAAGCAGGATACATGTTTAGAAAAGTATTCATCAAATACCGGAGAGGATTAAAGAACTTCATTTGGTAAAACATACATGCCTAATTTCTGATACACACGTAAAGACAATAGCGTGTAAGTTATAATTATGATTATTTATTATCATCATTCCTTCATTAAAAGCCTATCCACTAATCAAAGTCCTCTTCGCGCACGGAGGATATTTGAGCATTAATCACCACACTTGCTCAATGTGGGTTGATGATTTCAAACTTATAATTAGAAATTATAAGTCCAGGTTTCCTCACGATGTTTTCCTTCACCGTGTTAGACACACATAATCTTAGAAAGTATATACCTATAAATAACTCGGTAAAAGTCACATTGATACTTTGCTGTTGGTACCTAGGTTTCCAACTCATACTTCGTATATGAGAAGCAGGCGTCTTGAACCCCCGGGCCACCACGACATTTGATTATTATGAACCTACAATTTAAATGTATACAATATACATAAGTTTTTATAATTAATACGTCTTGACCACAAAACAATACATTTCTCATTAGAACTAAACAGATTAAAACATAAAGAAATCCCCTTGAATCTATCCGTATATTATCTCGAAGAACAATTCTTATTCTTTCAACAACTTAAACGAGAATATTTATTGCCGCACCTTTCTGCATAATTTAATTTAATTTTCCCTCTGGTCGTAAATTGCTAATAACTATATCCACTTATCTTCTAGAGCAGACATCTTAGCTTACTTTATCTTTTCATTCGTAATACTAATTACATTCCGTTTGGAAAATATGTGTACGGAAAACGTTAGGTGCTTTTTTGCAATAGGTACATTTTTATTACACCCTGTGAACTTCGGCGAATTTCGAATGAAATTTTTTGGGTTACCTAAATACATAAACAAATATATTGTATGTAGTTGTTTGGTTATTTATCTGTTTAGTTTTAAGTCTGTTTCCTATCCCAATTTTCTATTTGTTACTATACACTGTGTCATTATATTATTATTACTTTTCTTGCTCCAGGTCCACAGGAAGATTTTCCAATAGGAATAGGTGGTACCTTTGAACTTTAATTTTATGTATGTGTTGTCCTTTATGTTGTATGTGTGTACATAAATAAATAAATACATTTTAGTTGTCTAATGAAGGTTAATAATTTCTTTTGTGCTATAATTTTATCCTTATTGGATGGATTTAATATCCACTACTTTTGGTGTACCAATAAAATAATAAATCTTTACATAGAGAGCAGTGGAAGGAAGGATCATGGCTGAAGATAAAATAAATTGGTAAATTAATCTGCTCAGTTGATTCGATTTAAAGCTTTCCTACAAGGTTTATTGATACCACATTTCAATATAATTTTTATGCGATATAAAATAATTAATATAAGTGTCATTATAATGTGAAAGAAATTAAACGCCGTTATAATTAGAGCGGATTGATTGGCCAAGTGGTTGCAAGTGTGACTGCCGGGCAAGGGATCTCGGGTTCGATTCCCGGGTCGGGCAAAGAACTACTGGGTTTTTAAAATTATCAGTAGTAGCACGGAGTCTGGAGTTGTGCCCGGAATATGGCAATAGGCTCATCCCCTATTACATGGGACTCATGACATAAGTAGTGAAAAGTGGGTGTTACATTGTGCAGCGGGTTTAAGCGCCGTAATGTACACCTCTGCCTACCCCTTCGGGGATAAAAGGCGTGAAGTTATGTTTAATGTGTATAATTAGAAGGTGTCGATTATAAAATTCAATCTTGAGTTTATGAAGCAAATATTTCAGAAACTGTTTCAAGGTTTTGTTAAAAATACTCAGCAATTAACGAGCCATTGAAGAGAACTCGAGGAGGAAACACAAATATGGGCATTTTTTTTTTTTTTTTTTTAAGGGGGGAAAATCATCGAATGACTTCTCCCGCCTGGGTGAGGCGGGAGGGAGTGTCAGACTCTTACTGACTAAAAACCACCCCGTTCCTTCTCCTGCACGTCGAGCCGGAGCCCCGGTTACCCGTTAGGTTCTCCGCGACTCCGAATCGGCATCGGCCGTATTGGGCCCCATCTGTGGTGGTCTGATGGCTCTTTGAGGCGCGCGCGGAACGCGACGCGCCGTACGCTCGGGTCTGTTTCTGGCCGGACGGGGAGCCACCCATGCTCGCCGTCCGCAGGCCCGCGCTTACGGTGGCCGGAGATCGTCTCGCGATCCCCGACGCCCGGTGTGTCCTTCGCGATGGCTGGGTTGCGAGGAGGCAGCGCTTCGCTGCCTCACGCGTCCCGCCTCCTCCTTAGCTAGCATGACTGCTTCGCAAAAGGAGGAGACGGCATCCCAGTCCCCCTCGCTCCGCATCATGGCCTGCACTAGGCCCGGACGCGAGAGGTCGCCATCGCCGATCACTTCCCTGAGGACACGGCGGTGCTCAGCCCACGAAGGGCATTCTCCCACCGTGTGTTCCACCGTGTCCTCAGGGCGGTCCTCGCAGTGATGACACCCGGGCGTTTCCTCCCGCCCCATCAGAAACAGGTACCTCCCGAAACTTCCATGTCCGGTGAGGACCTGCGTCAGGCGGTAGGTGAGGACGCCGTAGCGTCTCTCAAGCCACTCCTCAAAGAGGGGACTTACCGCTGCGATGGCAGCGAGCCCAACAAATATGGGCATAAGGTTTCCAATTTATTGGTATCAGTAATGAATTGGAACCACTCCTTTTTGTATCCTTTCAATTTGCGATCTTTAAAATAGTTGATACTCTGTTTTTCTTTCATATTTTCTTGTTGATATATTTATTGAATGCTGAATTATTATGAGATTGCTATTTAAGTCTATTGATGGAATGTTAAAGAAGGAACCTTGGCAGGTTTTTGTACCTTGCCCTTTGGACTTGTTTCTCTTTACTTGTAACTTATAAGATTTTTTTTATGCATAAGGCATTTCTGCTCTTTCCCTTTTTGATACGAATAACATGTAGTCTAGATTTGGTTGCGATATATTAAGGAAACAGGTTCACTTTCTATTGCATAATATGTAACTTATCACAGGTAAAAACTAAATCTAGTAGTTACATTGTATCATTATATGTGCATCTGCTTACCCCATCTAAGATTACAAGGTGTTAAGCTACTTTATTTTTCTTACTTGTTTTTCAAAAGGCGTGATAAAAATAATTGATATGATGAATATAAATTGTAAGAAGCTACTCGTGTTCTATATTTTGTAGCAATGAACTGAAACGTCTTTATCTAAGTCCTCGTTCCGAAAATAGCTTCGACTCATTACTTCTCAATTCAATCTCTTCAGTTCCTTATTCGAGAGACGAATAAAGCCAATTCCTGTTTATTTGTCCGTCTCCAGAATTCAAAGGGTCAATTAAATAAAAGGCAAAAATTGAAAATATCTACGAAACGTCACAATTCTGGTACAATCGGCACAAACATTCATTCTCGGGGAGGAAATTCGATTGAAACTTGAATTTTGTTAGGCAATTAAAATTCATAAAAAATGTTCCGAAAAGTCGCTTTTTTCAATTCACGGCGGGAGTTGGACCCTTCGTTTTTGGCAATCTTTTGTTTTTTGATGAACATTTTTATTCGAAGCGAATCTGTGATGAATATCTTTAATTTAAAAAATTGAGGGCCTGACGATGCCGTTTCAAATTCGATTGGAGGAGTTTAAATATAGGGAGTTTGAATGTGACTATATACATATTTTTATATGATTAGGGAAGTTTTTTTCGATAGATAATGTACAATAAGGGTATTATTTTAGCCTGGTGGTAACTGATGAAAGCTACTGAATGTATTTTCTCATAATTAGCTCGAATTTAAATCGATTGATGCTAAATTGTATTTAATTTGACCATTTATTAATCACTGCCATGTAAACCGAATCAGGTAACTAGTACAGATTCCGCGGGAACCTACGGAACAAAAACATGAAGGTACACCCACATTGAAGGATGGGAGAGCAATGCTTTGGCACGAATGAGCCGGCTCGACCGGAGTGATATCACGGCCTCACAGAAAACCGACGTAAAACAACGCTTATGTTGTGTGAATAAGGTTAACTGAGACCCAATTACCCTCTCTCCCACAATCCCTGAATCCCCAACAATCCTCAACTTTAGAAAGTTAAACAATCCCTAAAAGGCCGATAACGTACTTGTAACATAACGCCTCTAGTGTTCGGGGTGTGCATGGGCGACTCCGATTGCTTACCATCAGGTGATCCGTCTGCTCGTTTACCAGCGTATCCTATAAAAAAACATCTTACAAAAATCCAAACAGAAGTGTTCTCAGTTTGAAATCAAAAGAAGTTTCCTTCCACTTAAACCAAAAGAGTTTGTCTAACAAAGGATTCAAAATGCGAATTTACGGGAAATATACTCCGGTATTAATCTCAATCCATTGTCGTGGATTCCCGTTAAGATTGGAGTTTGTTGGATAGAAATAATTCACGTTGTTCATTAGAGTAACGAACGTTCTATGTACACTTTATCACTGAATTCGAATTATTCATGTTTAAAGTACATAGTGGGTGTTTCTACCTCTATTTTAGTTTTGATTTGAATTGAAAGGAGTGTTAGAGTAATAAGATTTTTCGAGGCTTAAAAAAGTTGCAGGACATTTTTTAAGTTAAAACTGGTAAGTCAAAGATAATTCGGGTTTGATCTATCGACTATAAAGAAAGAAAGAATAACTATTGATTTTTTAAAGGATTTTTTGTTGTCAAATAAAATTCTCAATTACAAGTGTCGAGTATTAAATTGGGCCAAGAGTTAGGATATAACTACTCAAACCTTTTGGATAGGATTAATAAAAATAAAATCTGTTTAAGAATAAGTGATAAATCCTCAAATTGCCAATCCCAAAAGGTCGGCAACGTACTGGTATCTCCTCTGGTGTCCATGGGCGGCGCTGAAGGCTTACTATGGCGCGGTCCATCTGCTCAATTCCCGGCTTATATCACAAAAAAGGTTTTTTTCAGCAAACATACATTCAGGTTTTTTTATTTTGGATGAACCGACGTTTGACCACTATCTCGCTTGGTGGTAAACAATGATGCGTAGTTGTAATAGTTTAGTACTTTCTGTACCAAAAACTAGTTTAAATACCTCCACAAAGAATTTAATTTAGATCGAATTCAGTAAGTACATGTTACCTTAATAAATTCCTATGTGAGTAGTTAAGCGTAAAGTTAAGACAGATGTTGAACTGAGTTTAGGAGCATACGGACTTAAACAGGGAAAGTTCAAGCGTTTCGTCCTGAACTGAATAGAACCAACAAACTTTATTGAGACAAAATCGAATACATTTGCCGTGCATTCGTAGTAATTCGTAAAAATTGAGAATGGTAATCAAACTCACGTAAACATTTTTCTTTGCCTTGATACTTTTGTGATCAATGCTCACTTTGAAATGACCTTTGTACACATTAAAATGAAGATGAGAAACTATGTCTGTTTACTCCTTTCTCATGTTATAAGTTTTGTGTCTCAAGAAAAATGGTTGAAGAGGGATATATACTAGTTTTTACCTCTGCTTATGAATCGGTATATTCACTTATCCATTTAAGGAATCAAAACGATAGTCTGTGAACCTCCTTGTATACCATGGTTTTCAAATTGTAAAATTAGTAGGAAATTGTTGGTAACAGCTCTCAGACTGAGATCGCCGATTATATAGATAGTTTAACAGCTTTGCATTTCTGATGAAAAAATGTGCCTCCCCTAACTGTGAGGAATGTCATAAGGTTGAAGATGTTGTTCATCTCTTAACGGAATGTGTCCGTTTTCAGGCTGAAAGAGATATCCTGACTAATGAATTATGTTTAATTAAAAACAATGTAGGAATATTTAATGAAATTGTAGCTGCCCCTTTATATGATGCGGCTTAAAAGTTGTATAGCTTTGCAGGTCTACGTTTTGTTAAATAGATATTAAGAGTATTTTGTTTGTATAACTTATAAGTTTAACATGTAAGATATAAGGTATGATGGAACTGTCATGTATTTATGTACAAAAGTTCCTAATTAAATAAAGAGAAAAAAAAATTAAGGAATCAAGGTCACGACAAGCTAGTAGTCAATCGCTTGATATTTATCGTAATTAAAAAACAAATTTATTATTTCATCAGCCTCATTTAAAACCGATTCCATAACAACAGCAGCTGTTCCAAACTCAAGCTCTTATATTTCCAAACTACAAGAGATTTAGGTCGGGCACACTGCTCTAAATCGCAATTTATAATTAATTCATGCCCTACCGACCTTTGGAGGTATATATACCTCGTAATAGAAAATCCCTTAGGAATTCCTGTTGGCCTTTAATTTATATTAAGTGACCCTCTGAAATTCGTTTTCATTACGAAATTGGATATTCCGATACGACATAAAAACCTATTTGCTTGATTCCAGAGATTTAATTCAATGTGTTGCGGTAATGAAAAATAAATAGCCTGAGATTATTTCGTGACTGGAGACAGGAGTGGATCAACTTATGGGTTTTTGGGCTCCAAAGATAAACGGGCTCCAATCACATCGAATTTAGTAAAGAAGGTCCATAATAAATTTCATTGAAAATCAAGGATTTTTACATTAACCGTCTCTTGCCGTTTGTGAACTCGTTTTTAAATCTTGGATAGATAGATGACTTGAAAAAGAAGTTAAGGTTCAGAAAACAGGCTAGATGCAGTTGGATAATCGATTTGAAAGTTATTAGGGAATAGCTACCTGTTTTCAGAAGTAACTGTCTTGGGACTGATATGACTTTGATGACGATTCTACAAACAAATGCAAACAACGAATACATACAACATATTTTATCACAAAACTTCACTTTAATTAATTAGATGGGCTCACTTATCTGCTAAGTTCGTCCCTGTCAAGAATGTGTTGCGGGAATGGGACAGAGTGACGATTGAGAATGTATATTTATTTTCGATTCCGAAGAAGTTCGAGTTCTAATGACATTGAAATTGCGACGTGCGCGCCTTCTGATAACGGTTTCAACTTAAAAATACATTTTCCAAGTAAAGTAGGTATTTATTCGGAAAATAAGCTCTGGAAGATATTCTAGTTGGAAACGAAAGTTTTTCTTTATATGGCGTGCGTAAATACATATATAGGATGTTTTTGTATTTTTGTTGAATTAAAATCATGTTAAGCTGTCTAGGATACTTTATCACAGTGATTTTGTGGTTAATAGAAAACTGATGAAGCTGAAGTGAAATCTAATTGTATGACAAAATGTCTCGTAGACCCATAGAGTAACTCAATGGTTCTGATTAGCACATTAGTCGAAATTTTAGCTTGATTATTACTACATATTATGTTATACAGTCATGGTCGCGCGCGCCTCTAATAGCCATCAGACCTCATAGTGATGCCGATTCAGACTCGCGGAGAACCTAACGGGTTACCGGGGCTTCGGCTCGAAGTGCAGGAGAAGGAACGGGGTAGTTTTTAGTCAGTAAGAGTCTGACACTCCCTCCCGCCTCACCCTAGATGGTCATTCGATGATTTTCCACCCTTAAAAAAATACATTCGTAGTGGACAGTCCACCAGGGTATACCTAACTATGCATTTACCTGCATAAACATGCATGAAGCTTTGTAATAAACTACCATTTCCTCATTCATCAAATACACTAAACAATTCGTTGTTTTACAAGTAATTTCTATGAAATAAGCGCGACCATTTATATTGCACTGCAGTGTAGTTTCTAACACGTACTGTTTATTTACCACCCAATGTATTTAGCTTAACAGCGTTTATGGAGAAGCGAGTTTTCATGCAAACCTGATGTTGAATTTTATTGAAATTACTACACTAATTTTAACAAAACTGTTAATTTATACGTCATAATATATCAAGTTCTTAGCTAAAAATAATATTTTTTTAAACTACTATCTATTAAGCTAAGTAAACTGTGAAGGGTAACTTAAAATTGTCATCTATGTATCTAAAATCGTTTTTGAAAATATTCTTTACAAACTTTTGAAACCGATGATAATATTTCGTATTTAAGATTCATAAAATGGTTCAATAGTTTCCATGAATTTGGTTTTCAAAGTTTGTATGAAAAGCCGCGTTAAATAAACGCGCTTAAACGCTTCACATCTGAATGCGACTCAATTTATTTCAAAATGTGTTTATTATTTCTGTACGCGAAAATTAATATACGTTTTTGAAGTTTAGTTACGGTGAACCGCAGACTGAATGTCGAAAAATCAATGTGCTGTTAATTTGTTTTGAATTAATTAAATTAGAGCACTAATTAAGTGTGTTAAAATTAGTTTTTGTTTGTGTCTAACTAACATAACATAACATCACGCCTTTTAACCCCGAAGGGGTAGGCAGAGGTGTACATTATGCCACTGTACAATGTAACACCCACTTTTCTCTATTTATGTATTGAGTCCTATGTAATGGGTGAGCCTATTGCCATATACCGGGCACAATCCAGACTCCGTGCTACTGCTATGAATTTTTTGAATGTGTCTAACTGTTGATTTATGTATAACCAAACGTGAATGAATAACTAAGTGTAAGGGTGCGTCCACATCAGGCGATTGCTCCGCGAATGCACAACTCGGGAGCCACTCGCGAGCCGCCTGCGACCTGCACGCGTGCATTTAAAATTATTATTTGTATGAACCGTGTATGAGTTGAGCATCAAACCATTACCGTGACTGTCCGAGTGCATTTGTGGCGCATTCCCACCGATGTGGACGCATCCTTAAGTAATACGTCTCTCAAGTATGATCTTTGTGTTAGACAAACTAATGTTAGTTTCATAAGAGACATAACATCACGCCTTTTATCCCCGAAGGGGTAGGCAGAGGTGCACATTATGCCACTGTAGAGGTACAATGTAACACCCACTTTTCACTATTTATGTTATGAGTCCCATGTAATAGGGGGTGAGCCTATTCCCATATAGGTACCGGGCACATTTCCAGACTCCGTGCTACTACTGAGATTTTTTTTAAATACCCCTGTAATAATTTGCCAGACCCGGGAATCGAAGCCGAGACCCCTTGCCCGGCAGTCGCATTTGCGACCACTCGGCCAACGAGGCTGTCAGTTTCATAAGAGAGAAGTTGAGAAGTTATCAAAAATGTCAAGGAACAAGGAACAAGGAACAAGGAATATTGTTATGGGTGTTTTTAAGTGAGGGAGAGCCATGCTTCGGCACGAATGGGTTGGCTTGACCGGAGTGAAACCACGACCTCACGGAAATCCGACGTGAAACAACGCTTACGATGTATTTCGTCGTGTAAGTGACGTACGAGAGGCCCTATTATCCCCCGCCCCTTCCCCAATCTCCCCAATTCCTGAATCCCCAACCATCCTCAAGTTCCTAATCTGCATAAGGTTGGTAAAGCACTTGTAACGCAACTGGTGTTGCAGGTGTCCATCGACGACGCCGATTGATTACCATCATGTGATCCATCAGCTCGTCTACCAGCTTATACTTACAATAAAAAGTAACTGCTCAAATCATTGCAAAAATAATGTTTCTTTACTAAATAGGATAAACATCAAAGTATTTAGGAAAATAAAGAAGTACACGCCTTCAAAATAACAACATTCCGTCAAAAAGGAACTCCTCTTAAATATTCTTTGTTTAAAAGCAACGAAAAGAGATGCAAAGCAACAGCTTTCTACATAAGACTTATCCAACAGTTTTTTGTAAAAATATAAGAAATATATTCAAGAACAGCATTTTTCATCTTGAAAACAACTTCAGTTCTGCGAACACATTGCGAAAGATGGCAGTTTACTTACATAATGGAACTTTCAAGATATATTTTAGTTGCAAAGAGGTACATGAAGCTGAATATTGTTTTATGAATGTTAAGCGATTAGTAAGAATATTAGGTCTTGTTTCTATTTAGGTAACTGGCTAGTATTTCGCTTGTAAGCGGTATCATCAACAGCTCGTCACAGCCCACTGCTAGATCACATATGGATCTTACAGACATTAGAGATACCTCTCGTTACTCGTCCTACTGCCTCGTTGGCCAAGTGCGACTGCCGGGCAAGGGGTCTCGGGTTCGATTCCCGGGTCGGACAACATATTACTGGGTTTTTAAATAATTCTCAATGGTGGCACGGAGTCTGGAATTATGCCCGGTATATGGCAAAGGCTCACCCCTCCAAAACATAAATAGTGAAAAGAGGGTGTTACTTGTGTGTATACTTCTGCTTACCCCTTTGGGGATAAAAGGCGTGATGTTATGTTATGTTACTTTAACTGTAACTCATGTGTATGATATATATATATATATATATATACTCACTTATATCCAAATACGCAAACGCTCAATTTTAAATCGCGCTTAAGTATAGTTCTGTCTCTACAAATTCTAAGTAAAATGACAGAGATGGCACGATATATAAGTGCAACTTTAAATTGAATAGCCTTTCGTACGTAACCAAGACGTTTTTATTAATTTTACGTTATTCCTTAGATCTTAATTAAATTGTAAATATATATGGAATAGAATCAACAACTGTGAAAATATTGTAGAGGTATAAAATATCCATCACTATTTTTTAGTGAAGAAACTTATTTATTTTGTTCCTATTTTATTATTATGTGTTGTTGCAAGTTTCGAAAGATTGACGTGTCTACCACAAATTTGTACATTACTGCGCTGCGTTACATATTATTTTTGCATGACTGTTATCATATTTGAATGCAAGAATTGTAGAACACTGCAAATTATTAAATGAATGATAATAAACAAGCTATATAACCCACCTTTAACTCGCAGAAAACAAAAAAAAATCTTCAAAACTCGAAAACACTTCAAAATAACAACACCACTAAATCCAACACAAACAAAAACTCAACATTAATCACAGGAAAAACAACTCTATAGCACTTTAAAATGTTATTGTTTAATAACATTCGAGCGGACGAAAATCGAAAATCAAATGAGTGGCGCGTAATTTCGTACTAAGTCGTACTAGGGCCGTGCGTATACTGAGCGGCGATAACCGATTGCACAGCTAGTGACGCGACGCCCGCTTATCGATGATGCAATTTTACGAAGCAGTTAAAATCGCATGAAGTATAAATTTTAAATATTTTGTTGTATGCTCGTTTTCGATTATATGCTATTTTATTACCGCAGATTGTGTACACGTTTAAGAATTGTTGTTACTGGTGAGAAGTAACGTCATTGGCCTAGTTACCTGTTACGGTAAAAGAATTAATAAAATGTTCAATAAAAACTATTAATATGTAGTTAAACAAATAAGGTATCTTGTTGTTATTGAAATATATTTTTTTCTTAATGAGGTTTTATTTTAGCAATTAAAACTTGAACTGTTTGTAGCAATATTCAATGTAATTTAATGGTTTATTTTATCCAGTTTTAAAAAAAGTATCTTAGTTGAACAAATTCACAAAACTATTACATGGGCGGCACTGATCGCCTCGTATTCCATAAAAAAATTACAGTTTGTTTCTTCAGAGCAATAAACCTAATGAACCTTTTTTAGTCATCAATATCTTCAAATGTAATAATAATAATAATAATAAATAAGCTTTATTGTACACCAAGCAAGTAATTACACATATTCGGAAATTATAAAGAATACTGAATAGAAGAAAAATGTAAATGGACAAAATGAAGGGACAAGAACTGACATAAAAACAATGTTATAAAATGTAACGATTTTATTAAACTTTCGACTTCCAAAACAATTCTGTTTACAGCTATTTACGAAGATTCACAAGTGAAACTACAAAGTGTTGTAAAAGGGCAACGAGTGTGAAATCGCGACTCATACGCATGTTTAGTTTCCGATAAGAGATCGTGGCACTAGTGACGTACCCCATTGCTTATCGATACTTGTGATGTAATATTTTTTTATGTACTGAATATAATTTTAAAGACATGTTTCTATTAATTTTTCATTACTGTGAAGTTATTTATGACTCTTACATAATTATAAGACTACATACACATGGTATTGCGTGATTACTCGTGTCGATAATTATATTATCGACATTTGTGCGTGCATTCTTTATGTCAAATATTTTGTTTTTTTTTTAATAATAGGTGCTTCATACGTATCTCTTTATGAAAACTATTGTAGCTTTAATAAGTTAAGTAGTAGTAAAAAAATTAAGTTGCCAATGTTTAGTTTACATTTTAATTATTGATATTTAAGTTTAATAATTATCAGACTACTTCTAATAAAATAGATCCTCAGAAGAACTATCTACAGTAGAAACAAACATATTATTATGACATAATAAATAAGTTATTGAACGTCTAACAAAATATTTGTTTATTAATATTTGTTCATAATTTGCATTCGGTTTACATAACATTACATGCAATTATACATGCTTCAAACTGATTATGCTAATCAATATCTGTAATTTATTTAAATAGTCATACAATAACAAGTTTTAGGTGACTTTTACATAATTTGAAAATAATATTAATTACATTAATTCTTTTCTCCAACTTAATTAACAATACGTATATAAATAATAATAATTTTAGAAACAAGTTACATAATTTATAAAAAAAAAATATCGATAAAATTCGTTCTTGAAACTTTGGCATCCCTAAAGCTGTCTTAACAATGTGTACACAAAACAAAACGACTTAAAATCAATAAAAAATATAAATTTGTATAAACAAACGATTAATATTTATTTTCAGTCATATTAACACACTGTTATCGTTCAAGTTCAAGATTAATTAGGCACTAACATATGACATGACATCATGTCATAAATCAAGAGTCAACTCGTTGGGAGATAAAAACAGTACAACGTGTGATAATATTTATGGTACTGTAAATATATGTATGTATAGGTATTGTAAAGTTCTTTGACTTTTGCAAAATAATATACAGATAATATGTTATACTATTTATATGTAGGCAGAGGCGTACATTACGGCACTTAATGCCACTGTATAATGTAACACCAACTTTTCACTATTTATTTTACGAGTCCCACGTAACAGGGGGTGAACGTATTGTCATATACTGAGTACAATTCCAGACTTCGTGCTACTATTGAGATTTTGTTCGACCCAGGAATCGAACCTGAGTTGGATTCCCGGGTCGGGCAAAGTACTACCGGGATTTTTAAAAATTGTCAGTAGTAGCACGTAGTCTGGAAATGTGCTCGGTATATGGCAATAGGCTCACCCACTATTACATGGGACTCATAACATGAATAGTGATAAGTAGGTGTTACATTGTACAGTGGCATGTGCACCTCTGTCTACCCCTTCGGGGATAAAAGGCGTGATTTTATGATGTCATTTTTACTGAATACTTTGAATTTAAAAATGTTAGCCATTGTTTACCAATGATCAAAGCCAACACCTCACACTTGGTAGTCATTTAGAAAATATACAATTTGAAATGCATCACTTGTGAAACAAATTACTCTACCAAGGAATAGAACCCAAGAAATCATGTCCATACGTTCAAGTATAACATCCGTAACTAAACATTACTTTGTATAGTGATGGGATGACCCACATATCGTTTATCGATAAACACAACAAACATCTTTCAATTAAGATTACATTTGCCACGTGTGATGGTATCATTATCGATAAGTCGGCAACGTTCGAATAACAAATTATTCAATTCACCAGACAATTTTATCTCCTTGTAATGGCGTGTTTACTTTGATAAATTGTAATCGTAGTAGGTGATTGACCTTTTACTACGATAGTTTGTATTGACCTTTAAGTTTTTGTACTTAACGTTAATTAGTGAGAGATTTTATTGAACGTGTTAACTTATTAACTAAAATCGAGGGTTACTCACGTGAATATACTGAGAAAAGCTCTACTAGTTTCGAACCACGCAGGAGTTCTTCCTCATGAGCAACGTTAGCGGCGATGTCGCGCAGCTCACTGGCTGGCGTTGGCGCTTGCTTCGGTGTTGCTACTTGCGCTACGAGCTGTGTTAACTTATTGTTAAGGTATCTTAAGATTGAAGTGAAGATTTGTATCAATTTCAGGTAAAAATTAATTAAAATTATGATCATAATTATGTTTTTCTCTATATTGGCTTACTGTAGAGGGCTACAAGTTGCCTAGCATCGTGCATTGCAACACCAAAGTAGAATACACTAGTTAGATGGGTATAACATCAATGACCTAAACATACGTTTTTATTATCTATCTAGATAATATGTTTATGCTTATACCTACACAACGTTGGTACACGCTACTATTGTATTTGAAGATATATCATTTACCTTGAACCGATGAAAAAAACCTACCAGCAATTACCAATCTTATTGGAAATTAATAACTAATAAGCTATTATCAACGTCATATACTTCGTCAAATATATTTATTAATGTTTTATGAATTATTAATAAACTATTAGCCATTCATGAAATCGTCGAGTTTCTATGTAATATAAATACTAAATACAGATAATATTTATTCGTAATCGGTCAAACGACTTCACCTCTGTAACCTTTATACCAGATGTTCACACTTTACTGCTATAAATATAATTTATGGAATACTACTAAGCATTTATTTATTTATCAGACAGGATAGAATAATATGAAATGTTTCTCGTCAAGGATATAAGTTTCATAATTGTGGTTTTGTCGTTTGGTTCTCAATTGATTTTACGATGGACCAACTTCAATATCAATCAGGTGGGAAAAAAATCGGTGTCTTGTAAAATGCTACACAAATTTAATTTTTAGTATCGCACACTCCTAGCTCTATACATCAGTATGTATTTATCTTTGTCGTGCCCTAAACAATGTATAAGGTAGTTTTAATATTCCTAATGCATTTTATATCGACAGCATTTGTTCACTAGGAGTTATGAAGTGTAACAAAAATATTATTTTCCTGCACATATCTACTTCTTAGATAATAGAATTAATATTCATAAGCGTAAACATGCAAATATAAAACGACATAACGTAGTAACAAAAAATTATTCAGCGCAACATCAAATGCATATTCATAAGATCATCTTTATTGTACTCCACAAAACTCTCACATATGTAACACATTCTAAAATTCTTTCAAACTATCACATTTCATAATGCACCACGAAAGTAGAACATCGAGACATCGAAATAATATCGATACACTTACTCAACAATCGGTATGCATTGGGAGCGAGTACTCGTTTCTTTCACAACTCTGTATGTCCACATACTGTAGTAATATTTCTAACGTTACCCGTCCGAAGTGTAACCGAGGAGTAGAGTGCACCAAATGTATTCTTAATGATGTTCGATGCACGCCAACGATGCGAGAGCAGTATGAAACTCCACACGTTTCTCAGGTATACGAAACGGAAAAATAATCCGTTTTTAAAAATTCTTCTTCTTCGTATTTCAAACTTTTTTCCAGCTTGCAATTGGAATTGCAAATAGAGTGAGTTTTTAAAAGTTTTAAATGCAATTTATTTTGCGTTTACTTTAGTTTCATATGAAAATGGTTGAGTATTGAATAACTGACGTATGATTGATTAAAAATTGAGAATTCATCTTACAGGAACATGTAATCTATTTTTTTTTAAATAAGGTTTAAGCGGTCTCGGGCTTATAAAATATATATGGAGTTTTACATCTTCCTCCATTATAAAAAAATTTCGACATCCCAATAAGAAAACACAAACAATGCCCCTATGCCAATATGGATGTCGTGGTGGCCCGGAGGTTTAAGACGCCCACTTCTCATGCATGAGGGTGCGGGTTCGAAACCTACCAACGGCAAGTACCAATGTGACTTTTTCCGAGTTATATGTACTTTCTAAGATTATTTAGACACCACTGACAAACGGTGAAGGAAAAACATCGTGAGGAAACCTGAACTTATAATTTCTAATTATAAGTTTGAAATCGCCAACCCGCATTGAGCAAGCGTGGTGATTAATGCTCTAACCTTCTCCGTGTGAGAAGAGGCTTTGCTCAGCAGTGGGCATTTATAGGCTGTTGATGATGATGATGAAACAATGCCCCATCCCTAGTTGTTGACAATAAATTCTTAACTCGTCGAGTGCCGGTTTTGTAGACACAATTATAGAACAATAGGTTGCGGTCACCGGTGACAGCTTGGTGTTTGACAGTTTAAGAGGAACGCCATCTAGCGGCAAAGTAAGTACTAACCGTGTGTAAAGGAAGACTGCATCAATTATTCTATTTGCAAGGCACGTGAGCGGGGTGTTCATACGTTCGAGTAGAAATTGCAGTGGCGAAGTGTAATGGCTTAAACAGACACCGTTTAGGGCATAATTAATGATTCACTTAATAAAATATGAGCTTCAGTAAACTATGCAACTTTTCGGAATTTGGGACTTAATCAATTACGATTTAATAACAATTTATAGACACTGAACCCGATTGTGCTATTGATGTTTGTTTTTTAATGGATTCGCTAAACACAGGCCACTTATTTAAATAGCAAAGACAACTATGACAGCTAGTTATTAGGACTAGACTATAATTTATTGGTGACATGCTATATTTTCTATAAAAGATCAATGGAATAGGGTGGAACGACTGATGTATCATTAAGCTGCCACAGTCAGGCACTATCACTAGGTACACATATTGATAGATCCATACTTTTCTCATCATTCACAGTCCTGGACAGTCCACTGGATTACGGTCCTTGATATTGGAGGGTTTGCTATACTGCACTGCCTCGTTGGTCGAGTGGTCGAAAATGCGACTGCTGGGCAAGGGGTCACGGGTTCGATTCCCGGTTCGGGCAAAGTATTACTGGGTTTTAAAAAAATCTCAGTAGTAGCACGGAGTCTGGAACTGTGCCTGGTATATGGCAATAGGCTCACCTCCCATATATGTAGATTGGACTCAAAAAATAATTAGTGAAAAGTGGGTGTTACATTGTACAGTGGCTATAATGAACACCTCTGCCTGGGTTACCTCGCCTTTTATTCCCAAATCTACCTACGTAGATTCTAATAAAACGCAGTTTTTGAATTCACAGCTACGACTAACGTTTTTATTTTATTTTCCATAGACAAGCATAGACAAAATATACTATAGACAAACAATATTAAAGCTGTCACATACTATCATCTGTACTACTACTAATGACTAATAGAGACCCAAAAACTAATGAGCATTATTTTGTTATAATTAACAGATTCGGGGATAAAAGGCGTGATGTTATGATTTGCTATAATCTTAGTGCTTGGTTTATAAGTTGAAGATTATAGTTTTAAAAAGTTCTGGTTTACAAACAATACTGCTGCCCAGTCTCTGTTAACTATATAGTCCTTTAGTCAGTACGACAACTGCTAAAAGAGTAGGTGTAGCGAGGATTCTACTTTGTCGTCTCACACAACTTATCGTATTAAGAAATGTTCCTCAATGGGATTTAAAAATTCCAATATTCAGATCAAATCTAGGTCATACAGAGTCTTTCACGTATATTTGGGGGATTGGGTATGTACCTCTAGAAACATAATATGCACAGCAGAACGTCATACGCGAACATCTGATTTCCCTAAGGTCAGCACAAAATCAGACCTAGCTGGCTTCTGCATCTGATTACTTTCTGTATCTCTATAGAGAGCATTGGTTTTGAAACTGATGTTACTTATGCGACGACCTAATAGCATTGAATTCGTGGAATATCTAAGAGGTAAATTGAGTGATCATGTTATGAGTAAAATCAAAGTTTTCTCTTTGTCACCCAAGTATATTTAAAATAATTTCTTCTTAATATTTCTCAGCGTGCGTAATGTTCTCATTCTCATTACTGAATGTGATGAAAGTCTGGTATAAAGAAAGAATGAAAAAACTTAAATTTACTCGCTAAAAACAGATGACACGAACAGATTATAAGTGTTCGTTTACAAATATTAATGGGTACATATTCATGTCCCAAGTCTGCGGTGAAATGGGACCACGACCATATATATAACTGGATATATGAGAACGAAGAGAAGAGACGGGACAGAAGAGACGGAACAGATTTTTCGAACTGCTGGTTTTCTAATCAGGTCAAAGGGAAACTTATAAAAAAGTGTATCAGCCAATGTTACTATGGGTGGTGGTGCTGGATAGATTGGTGTGTTTCATGATTCAACCACCATTAGATCAACAAGATTACCATCAAATAGATATGTACTAACAAACAATCGAAGATATTCTGTAACACAAACTCATTTCCTATAATAAAATCACCGAAACATGTTCCACAGTTCCTATAAATATCGTTCGGCGACTTTATAAGGGAGTTAATCCAATAAGTTGGCTAACACGCGACACGCCTGATGCATTATTTATATAAAACAGTACAAAGTTATTGGTTACACCAGCTGATAGAACGTGGGCGGTTTGTAGTCATTAGACGTATAGATAGAAGTAGATGAAATCAGGTGTTCAAGTGAATTAAAAGATAACATTAAGATATTGTGTTGTTGATTGTATTCTGAAACTGATTGAATGACTGAGTATCAAGTTATAAGAACACCAGGATCTCATGAGCAATCACACAAATCAATTAAAAAGTTGCTAGTTGTACTTTTAGATCTCTCCAGTTACCATAATTTTATAGTTGATTTAATATTGATACCATAATAACCGTCTACCTAACTCTAATATGATCCTAATGAATACTAAGATTAGTACCTGTAACAAAACAATATAGGGCTTTAATTATTGGGTAATAAGGTTGATTTAAAGTCAAACAAAATCATTACGAACGAAGATGTCCAACCTGAATCAGAACATAATCCAAAACATCAGACAATCATTACCACTGCATGAGGATCACGACGTAAAAATCAAAAAGCACTTACGCATAGTCCTTATTGGACCACTTAGAACATGGCAGAACAGAAACATTATAATGGAGTAGAACAAGTCAGTTTAAAACTCAATACAAGCGTAGTTTAGCGTCCCTATTAACTGTTCGTCGGACATAGTACGCTAAGAATTTAGGGCGAGGCTTTAGTGATGTTAGAATAGCGGGTGAGAGATTGAGCGAATGTGTATAAGAAATGTACGCAAAATTAATGTATCTAGCTGATTTCTGTAACAGTGGACATAAGTAATGCATAGTTTTTTTTACGTATGAGCGAGCAGTACTTAGAATGGGATTACCGTTCGATGTCTATATTTGGTACTATTGACTCATTTTAATAACGCACCTGATTGTATCAACATTATTATGATACTTACAACTTCAAAGTCTGTTTTCATTTCCAGACTCCATGCTACTACTGAGATTTTTTTTAAACCCAGTAATACTTTGCCCAACCCGGAATCGAACCCTAGACCCCTTGCTCGGCAGTCGCACTTGCGACCAATCGGCCATCGAGGCAACCCAAGTTTGTCGGGAAACACAGACTCCGGCAAGGAACTCTATTAGAAAGTGCCAATAGGCGTGTCGACAGGGTAAAAAAATCAAAAAAGTAATTAGTCCGTCATTAAGATCGCACGAAAATATCAGACACGTATTTTTTTGTTTTATCAAATTAACAGAAGAATACGTAGTTATTCCGCATTAAAGTTAGGGAGTGGGGGGTGTTGACGTCACACTTACGGAGAAATCGTACCTAATTGTGACGTCACGCGTCATTTTAACTCAAAAAATCTACATGTTTTTTTGGATACGAGAAAAAAGAAAAAATACGTATCGAAGATTTTTAAAATATCTAAAAGACGGACAAAAAATTAAAAAATAGTCGCCATGCCTATTATAGGTGCCATCACATTTTTAGTGAAACAGTGAACTATAAGGTTACTGGTAATTTTGACATAATTACAATGGCAGGATCATTTATCGGGATGTCACAGTGAACACTATTAATTGAACTTAATTAAAATGCTGTTAATTATCCTGAATGGCAATATCTGTAATGTAATGTTACTATCAGATTGTAATTGCAATCATGACATGTAATTTTATGTAATTTATGTATCACATTTTATTTTATATTTTTTTAAATTTTTTTTTCTTTTTCTTTTTAAAAAAACGTGACCCTGCACTAGGATTTTTTCCTGTGTCGTGGGTGCGTTTATAAATATACAAGTTCACATACATATGACACCCGTACTATACAATATATACGTAGGTACCGTATATACCGTATGTACAAATATACTAATTATATTTGTGTAGTACGTATATTGTACACTTGACGACCATATTAGTTTTCATTTCTGCTTCATCTAAAGATTGTCTATAAGAAATCGCCTTGCACCTTGTAAACTATTTCCGTTGAGCCTATAATGTGTTTGTGTGGTGTACAATAAAGTATAATTATATAAATAAATAATATGTTCTATTAACAAATAGTGTTACAGCTTAAATTGTCGCTTAACTAATTATATCACTATAATGTTAAAATAACGTTAAAATGATCCTAATCAATCCATAGGATTGTTGCATGGAACTAAGTTCAATGATTTAAGTGGTATGTTAATGCTATAAGGAAATGAGTAGAACAATTTATTTTAATTATTTTCGGAAGCATTGCAATTTGTAAAATTACATACAAATTGAAAATTATAATTACCATATAACAACAGCCTATTACCACATTTAACACGTAATATAATCTTAATGTAGACAAGGATAATCGCTCCCGCCCCCGCTCCGCTCATCAAGATACTCACGCCTGGATCCTCGCAACAATTGCATTTAGAAACCCATTTTGTGTAATACAGCTCTCTGTGTTATTTGCATAGAAATTTTCTCTAGAGTTTCAAATTATTATATTGTTTAGTTACTGTGTTATGTATTTAACGTAGGAAACTGGATTTTAGTGAGAAAAACACTTGATAAACAACATAACTTAACATGATAACATAACATCACGCCTTTTTTCCCCGAAGGGGTAGGCAGAGGTACACATTATATTACTTAATGCCACTGTACAATGTAACACCCATTTTTCACTATTTATGTAAGTCCCATGTAATAGAGGGTGAGCATGTTGCCAATATATACCGGGCACAATTCCAGACTCCGTGCCAGTAGTGGGAAATATTTGAAAAAAAACCTAATAATACTTTACCCGACCCAGGAATCGAACCCGAGACTCCTTTGCCCGGCAGTCGCACTTGTGACCACTCGGCCAACGAGACAGTCATTTTTCGTAAGAGACGATTGTATGCAATTCAATTTGATTCATTTGAAACACCTTCAGTCTCTTTAAATGAGATAATGTCCATGTACTTACGTTTTCTTCAAAAGAAAAAGTTTACTTTCATCAAAAAATCCATTAACTCAAAAAAAATATATATCGACAAAAACGTTTCCCATCACTAAACGAAACGAAAGGTAAAGAACGCAAAACTCCGCATTCTTAAATCATCGTCTATTTGTCTTCACACCTGTTTGAACCCTCATTTGAAGGGAAGTCGATCCCATAGAATGTTTTCATTAAACTTTGTTAATTTACACCTTTCTTTTTCCTCCTATCCGTGGGGGATGCTTTCCTCGAATTTAGCCCTAAAAAGAATGGCCCTACTTAAATATCTTTTTGAAATTGGCCCTTTTTATCACGGACGTTTTTGTAATTTCAATTTTGAAATTAATATGATTGGTGTTTAATGGAAGAGAATTATTCGATTTAAGTTCAAATGTAAGAGATTGATTTGTAGTATAATTAATTGATAGTAGATTGAATTTATTACTTGCTTGTTTAAACTTCTTTTTAACCGACTTCAAGAAAAGAAGGAGAATCTCAGTTTGACCTGTATGTATGTTTGTTTGTTCGCGATAGGATCACCCGCTCTTGTTGCAGTTTTCAAAAAAAGTTTTTTTTTATGGTTTGAGCTGGTAAACGAGAAGACTGATCACCTGATGATAAGCAATCGGCGTCGCCCATGGACGCCTGCAACACCAGAGGCCCTTTTTAAAGCGCACTTTATAAAATAATTTTACAACTTCTTATTTGAATATAAAAGACTTATAACGTACGTACTGTCATAAATTTTCTTATGATTTCATTACGTAATTTCCATAAATTTTACTTTTAAAGCATCATATACAAGTTGTTTTCATATTTATGCCAAATGCGTTACAAAGTTAATACAGGTAATGATTTTATTCATACAAAGTTACCATCTAGTAACGCATCAGTATGTGTAACGTTTAGCCTAGAAGCTTATGTAAGTAGACGTTATTAATCAACATTAGTTGTGGGACATGGAGACAACGTACCATCGACATCTATATCGATATTTTTTTACAACTTATAAAAAAATTATTTTTATATTACAATGTATCATTAATATAAAGTGAATTACTTTAATTCAAAGAAGCGATGTTTAGTCGGTTTCATTATTTACATAGGCAGTTATAGGCTATTTTCACAACCAATTTATTCAACTGACATTTTCACTAAGTATATAGAGGTAAGTTTCGTAATCCCCAAGTAAATAGTATATAGAAATAGCTAAGTTAAATCTTATTTGCGTCACCTGTTAAATGTTAATAGGTTGATTAAAGACTCAAACAACATTTTAACGATAATTCTGGAAATGTACTGAGTAGGTAGATACTGCAATGCAGTAACGAATCTGTTAAAAGATAATATGTCAGAAATATGACGAAATTTATTTACAAAATAATGTCGTTTACGGAGAAAATTATTCGATAAACATTGGCTTTATAACTGTTCTGAAATTTACAGGCGCGGTGCTTGTCATGTTTGCATGTTCAGGTTTTTAACTATAAGTAATTGCATTCAGCGAATTTTGTTTGTTTTTACGATAAATAAAAACCCTATTTTCGATTGTTTAATGGGATCTATCATCCAACCTGTTACTGTAAATGATTATTCCATTTAATATTAAATTAAAAAAACTTCAACTACATTGTTTAAGTCTTTTAACATAACACATCGATTTCATCGACATCGATATGGATGACGTCTCATCACTAAGCCAGCACGTCTTGTAAGATTGGCCTAAGGTTATACTGGAGATGCGCTGACGTTGTACATGTCTGTTCCGACGTAGCTTGCATCTTGAAAACAGGGATTACATCGAGTCTAGCCAGTACGGAATTTCATACTAAAATAGTGAGGGGAAAATTACCTACACATTTAGGTATTGGACGATGCTGAGCTAGGTATTTTATATATGTATCGATAGTTTGGTGCACTGTACACACTTGGGGAAAAGCTTCAATATTTAGTAGGATTAAATATTGTCGTGTATCTGCATTGCTTGCAAGGTCTTGAGTGCCGTATCCAAAATCAGGGTTTAACGCCATTTATAATATTAAGTAAATTATCTTCACACATGCCATGTTATGTATGCTGGGTCCCTTTTTGAATAAAAACTGTACGCGGAGCATTTGAAATAAAATAGGATGAAAATGAAAACTAAACGTATATCGGTAATCGGAAAATAGCATCTTTGATTAACCTTTGCACTAACCGAACTGTTGATGAATAATTTTATTTGGATGAATAATATTTGAAATCCGGCAAATAATAATATTTGAAACAAATGCTTTTACTTGTAACTATACACTCAGGTGTGGTATCTAGTGCCGTTTGTGAGCTGAGAGCATCACCGTTTCCTCAGGCATGTGATCGGCGATGGCGACGTCTTGCGTCCGGCTTTGGTTCAGACCATGGTACGGAGAGAGCGGGACTGGAATACCGTCTCCGTTTTATGTGAAGTAGTCATGCTAGCTAAGGAGGAGGCGAGGCGCGTGAAGGAGTAAACCTCCACACGCCCTAGCCGTCGTGAAAGATACTCCGAGCGTCGGGGATCGCAAGATGATCTTCGGCGTTTCACTGTAAGCACGGGCCTGCGGACGGCGAGCATAGGTAACTCGCCGTCCGACTAGATCCAGACCCGTACGTACGGCGCGTCTCGTTCTTCGCGCTCCTCATGGAGCTATCAGACTACCAAAGATGGGGCCCAATAAGTCTGTTGGCGATACGGAGACGCGGAGAGCTAACGGGTTGCCGGGGCCCCGGTTCAAAGTGCAGGATTGGGAACGAGGTGGTTTTTAGTCAATAAGAGTGTAACACTCCCTCGCGTCACCCGGGCAGGAGAAGGGCGCGATGGTTTTCCCTCCTCAAAAAAACAGGCGTAGAATCTAAGATCTTCTACAGCTACGGTTACCAAGTCACACAAGTTATTCATTATACTTTATTTGGCTCCAAATTAAGTTCACCTGTTGCTCAAACTCCGGGCAGAAAGTACCAATGGATGGCTTCCGGCCAAAAGGGGGTAAGCGACATTTTTTTGCAAAATGGACTATTATACATATTTTATAGTTAGACGCAGAATAAAGCCGATTCTAAACATATAATTACGTAAGTCGATTGAGCAAAAAATGACGCTTACTCCCGTTTGGTCGGAAGGCATCACAATAGATAGTTCGTTTATTCAATGTAAGTGCATTTCTCTTTTGCAGGTTTGTTCAGGACACTGTACTAATGAAGTACTTTCAGTTACTAACGCTTTAAACCCCGTTTGTGGAATGTAAACAAATATTTATGGAAAGTTTAACATTGTATTGTTTTGACGAGGGTGTTCGTGAATTTTGGGTAAGTGCGTACAGTACCTACAGAACAAAATGGTTCCAGATTAATTTTGTTGGGAATATTTATATAAATATAGGATTCTGGGTGTCATATTATGTGATTTACTCTGCGAAATCATGTAAATTTTTTTCTTTGTTTACTCCTTTTTTTGTTTAAAAAAAAGTTGCCCAACACCAGGATTACCTCCTGTGTCCTGGTTGCGTTTACAAACACAAATTCACATACACATGACACCCATACCAGAAACAACCATTTATGGATCACACAAAGAGTTACTCCGTGCGGGAATCGAACCCGTGGTACGTTGAGCGGCAGCCGGTTATTACTATCATGTCTTACTTATAAAAATCAAAATGAATAATTAAATTTTTGCCCAACCTACACATTGAACTCCTAAACTTCATGATCGTCTTCTCAACTCCCGTCAAACACTAACCAATCCAAATAAAATAGAAATAAATATCCATTATATAAATCGCTAAATAGAAACACTCTATTACAAAGCGATAACACTAGTTTGCGGTCATTGGTCTACTACACCATCAATTATGACTTTGCTACCATTCGTGTGGGTTCTATAGTAATGTACAGTTTGCATTTACGGGTTAAACAATTTACATATGAATTCATTGTTTTGTTTTGAAGAACGGTAATAGAGTTTGACTAATTTCTGTGTAGGTGGTACAATAAGTCCCAAACTAAATATTTTTCAATGGATTTTTGACTCAATTGTAAATATGTAAGGTTCAAAATATACCATAGATATTGTCTGTCTAAATATCATTTACACCTACTTCTTTAGTGTTGGTTGTTTACTGTTATCTCTTATTTGATTTAAATAATTTTATACATTTAATTATGAGTGAGTTGAACTTGTTTTGCGTAAAATACTAAAATTCAGTCAAGTTTTACATAAGAATAAGTGTCGACAACAACAAGGTTAAAAAAGCTAGCAGTACCAGAAAGAAACTAGAAACGTGTGGAGTGAAAAAAATAAGTAATTTAAATATCCAAACAAAAAATTACAATTAAATAATACAATTCAAAACATGATCCCCTAGCGTGGCTTGAAACTAATCGAGGAACCTAACGGGTAACCGGGGCTCCGGTTCGACGTGCAGGAGAAGGAACGGGGTGGTTTGTAGTCAGTAAGAGTCTGACACTCCCTCCCACCTCACCCAGGCGGGAGCAGTCATTCGATGATTTTCCCCCCGTATAAAAAAAATTGAGTTCCTCATCAAACAGTTACGTGAGTAAACATAATAATTAATTTAGTATGTCACAAAAAGGTTATAATATAGAGGTAAATAAAAAATAACAATAATCTAACACTTCTTAAGCACCATCATTCAAATTAAATCATGTGATATAAGCGTCGCATCAAAATGTGCAATTTGCTTGAATACAATGATTCGCGGTTAACAAATTGTCAACAATATCTTGCCCGCAATGAGAGATGAAAATCATGACAATTACGAGGCGACTGAGATGGTAGGATCAAAAGAATTGCGCGCTCCAATGACGAACATTCATTGTGGGGACTAAAAAATTTTGTTTTTTTTTTCGTCACTGCTATGTCGGTAGAGAAAAGGGCTTTTTCGGTTTTTAAATTCAACCAATGTCAACAATAGACCTGAATCCAAAGTAAGATGGATATAAATCTTTGATATTGGTTGTACTGGGTTTTTATCAAGAACCTAAGTATAGCGATCCAGTTGTGTTGGTTTATTTTCGAATATCCATTTTAACATTTGATAATATACGGAGGCTAAACTGTGGCATGATAGCACCCTTTATTAAAAGGCACTCATAACATATTTGACGAAAAGAAATCTAAAAAAATTTATAATAATATGTGCATTTTTGCCTTCTCCTTTGAAAAGTACAAAGCTAGAGGTTATTTTAACCATTATAATAATATAAGTTTGAACCAACATACCTCTAATTTTGAATTCCCCCAATATTTAAGATATCCCTTAAATTCATCCCTAAGGGACGAGCCCCTTCAGCTTCCATTGATCAAGGGGAACATTGCTTTGATGTGGTGCATCACATTTTATTTCCAAAAACTTTCACTCACTTCAAAAGGTAAGTTTTTGAAATGTGAATAAATTGAGGACTGACGTCAAATTGGACAGTTTTGTAAAGGTTTAGTAAAATTTTCGTTGACTTTGCTATAATTAACAAACTTCAAAAACGGAGGTCTTATGTTTGACCTGTATGTATATATGTTTGTTTGTTTGTTTGTTCGCGATTATCCAGCGATTGGCTGAATCAATTTTGTTCCGTTTTTCAGAAAAGTATTTGTTACACTGAGGAGAAGGATTTGGTACAACAATTAAACAAAAACGTGATATATAAAAGAATTACTATCACAATTCCTCCTATAACTAAATAAATTATAGAATTTTAGGTTTTTTTTAATTCTAAAAGCTAAAAGATTTTGAAACTAATTTGGATAACAGACTAAGACAAATGACGGTACCCTTTGAGTACCGACCTTTGCCTCAAGTGGACAAAAAATTAAAAATCTCTTTAGAGCTACAAGAAAGACTAGAAAATATTGAGAGCAACAATGCAATTTTAATATTCCTAGCCAATGTAACTGTTAGGATATTTAACAAGAGAGCTGTTTGTCTCGCAGCCGACATTATCTGCAGCATAATGTCGATGACACTACTCGAGTCTAGACGAGATGTCAAAAATAAATAAAAATATCTTTTAAGTTCATCTCTACTTAACATTTGGCTGAGATCATTGTTAGTTTACATTTAGGTACCTACCTGTGTAGTTGACTATTTTATCTGTAGGTAGAAATATTGACAATACATTTTGGATACCTGCTATAGAGATTGCTAACTGTTACTGAATAGTTATCTAGGTTAAAAATTAATCATTTCAACTTTAACGAAACTTTAAAGAAATAAAAACATAATCATATTTTCATTCATTGATTTGATGATAAACTTAACTTTTGTTTTTTTTCTCGGCTATTTTAAGGAATAGAACCTATGCTATTTGTCGCCAAAATATGATGTCGTCATAATTTTCGATCGTCGTTGTTTTAAGAGACTGCCCACATTTTCTTCAATGTTCTTGCCTACAACAATCAATAAATATGTCACTCTGATAACAGCAAATGACATTCAAACCATATTAACTCGTACGGCAAATAAAATATCAAATCGCGGACCAATTCCGAAATAATAATGACACCAATAGCTGGTCGGTCACCCGACAAAATGTCATTTCAATTCTTCGTCTGAATGCAGTGATATTAACGGGAGTGGGTGCGATCGGTCTCGACTTCGTATGAAGACCGGAGAGATTTTTCCAATTGATTTTTTGAGATTCGTTTTAATTGATTTCTCTGATATCTTCGAATGACGGTTTTTTTTTATATTTTTGACAATTTCTCAGCGTCCAGTTTTATTTTTATTTTTTTCAGGGGGAAAAATCATCGAGTGCCTACTAGGAGCACTAGACTGAAATTGTTCCCAGTATTATGGTACCTAATCAAAAAGTTAACTGCATTCCGGCAATTTTTTTATAGTAACTAAACCTAGGGAACACGAATACAAAGAGAAAAAAAAATCTATTTTAGGAAAATCCACCCGCAATTGAACATTTGTCACAATAAAAGTGAAATCAGTGACACGATCTCAAAATTGGGTCTAAAAGTGCCCTAATACTAAATATCGGCCTTTGTGTCTTAAATGGGGAGTCGGGGACCCGTACAAAATGGGGAGCGGTGAAGAAAAAAGTCTAAGGCCGACCTCGCACTATGAGACACCGGGTCATTTTTCACAGTTCAAAAAACGAAGCGATTTGCTTTCTATAAGAGTGTAAATAATTATATCACCTTTAGCAAGTGAAACAAGTGAATTTATCTCTACACTAGCAGCCCGTCCCGGCTTCGCACGGGGTAAACAATTATTTATTTTTGGAAATTTGGATTGTTGTAGTGACATAACTACAATAGTTGGACATATGCTACCTCGGAGTTTTTTGTATGATGTTCTTCAATATTGTTGTACATTATTTTATTATTTTGTGCTATCGCTAATAGTTTCGGCAGCGCATTCGACGGAAGACATTTAAAGACTCATTTTTCTACACCTTCGGTTACATTGTTCAAATTTGACCAAGGATCCCGAATTTTTTTCAGAATGAAATGTAGCTTATGTGAAAAAGTCCAGACAAGTAGTTATGTATGAAAGATTTTGTGTGAGTAGCCGGAATGTGTCCGCGGCTTAAAGAACGTGAACACTGTTTAATTGGTCCCTACCCCGTTATGTTACGTTATGTTCTCGCTGAAGTATCGTCAAATGGTGACAATTTTTTTTTTTTATTTGGTAACCAGGTGGAACAAACCTATCAAGAAGTTTTTTTGACGAATCACTGCAGTTATCAAATATTGATCGACCAATCGTGTGACATTAGGTAATTCCATCATCACCATCATCACCATATCAGTCGTAGGACGTTCACTGCTGAACACAGGCCTCTTCAATGACTTCCACTTAGGCTGGTTGGAAGTGACCTATGATTTTAATAAGGTCGTCTGTACACCTAGCGGAGGGACGTCCTACCTGATTAATTCTATATTGGAAGAAAAACGAGATATTCTCGCACTAAAACGCCATCTGGTACATACCAGAAGAAGAAGAAGAAGAAGAAGAAGAAGAAAAAATAGAATATCAATCCCCATTGATATTCTATTTTTTGACGTCAATTAAAAATAATAATTCTAGAAGCAATGTGAATTTTTCCGAGTTATATGTACCTCTATATACTTTCTAAGATAACTTAGACACCACTGACAAACGGTGAAGGAAAATATTGTGAGGAAACCTGGGCTTATAATTTGTAATTATAATTACGTTTGAAGTCGCCAACCCACTTTGAAAAAGCATAGTGATTTATGTTCAAACCTTCTCCGTGTGAGAAGAGGCTTTGCTCAGCAGTGGGCATTTAGAGGCTGTTAATTAAAAATAACAATACACCTCAATAAGATCTCAGTAATTCAGAGTAAGGGAAGACAGATATTTTTGAAAATCCAATAGATAAATATGTCAAGTTTTCAGTAGAACAGTGTGAGTTAGTCTTTATAAAAGGCAATATTACATTGACAAGTGATAGTGACCGAGGCCGAGTAGCTTCATATCTTATCATCTTCAAGAGATTGCTGTAGACCTATTTTAGGTCCAGATTTTCAGTGCCGGTTATTTTGTAGCTCTAGTCTCGGTATGATCTGTCAGTATTTTTTTATATGGAAAAAGCCGGTAAAAGAGCTGACGGATCACCTGATGGTAAGTAATCGGCGCCGCCTATGGACATCCGAAACACCGGAGGCGCTACAAGTGCGTTACAGGCCTTTTGGGGATTAGGAATTTGAGGATAATTGGGAATTCGGAGATTGGGGAGGAGGGTAATTGGGCCTCCGGTAACTTCATACGACGAAACACAACGCACGTGTTGTTTCACGTCTGTTTTCACTGAGGCCGTGGCATCACTACGGTTGAGCCGACCCATTCGTGCAGAAGCATGATTCTCCCACACTTTTAGACTCAATTAGTAATAATTATAATAAAAAAACTGCCGGGTAATAGTAGAGGTATATTGCACAAATGGTGATCAGGAGTTTAGTAAAATAGTCTTGAATCGTCTGTATGGTATAAAAAAGATAATGAGTTAAACTTTGAATACATTTTTCCTTTCCAAACCAGTCTTATTTACTATCATTTAATTTTAAGAAGTGGACAGGAGATATAATCATAAAACAACATACCTTATTATCCCAGGATACGAGCCTGTAACAAAAGTATAAGAAAATATTAAAACAGAAACAACTACAGAGTTCTTTGACCAAAAAACTTGAACTAAATGATGTCACGTGTTTAATACTTGTTCTGTGAACAAAATATGTCACAATAAGAAAAGAATAGAGGACCAACTTTTGAAAATTATTAAAGATGACACTGGTGATGCCATATGTTTGCTAGAATTTATTTAGAAGTAAATTGTTGAACATGACGTATACATACATATGTACATTCATACATAACCTCAAGACTATGGAACGCCAATTGTTGCGATTCTTTCATACATAGGTATGAATTTATTTTTAATTATTTTTTTATTTTAGAAAAACGTTACTTTAGGATTTTTTCCTGTGTCCTGGGTGCGTTTACAAACATACAAGTTCACATACACAGTGACACCCAGACCCGAAACAACAATTTGTGGATCACACAAAGTGTTGTTGCGTGCGGAAATCGAACCCGCGACACGTTGCACAGCAGCCGGTTGCCCAGCCACCGCACCAACAGTGCTGTCGAATGAAGGTAACTTCATCCTTCTTCATCCTTCCATGAATAGTCATCAGTCTTTTCATGCATATTTTATAACATAACATCACGCCTTTTACCCCCGAAGGGGTAGGCAGATGTGCACATTATGCCACTGTACAATGTAACACCCACTTTTCACTATTTATGTTATCAGTCCCATGTAATAGGGGGTGAGCCTATTGCCATATACCGGTGTATATTTTATTTATTTATATATAATACATATGTGCATATTTTATTTCATTATATATATTATAAAAAATTCATGTTAAAATAAAATATATTACATTTTATTTTAACATGAATATTTTATTTTAGTATCGATCACAGCATTTACCGTGTATGCTACTTAAGATTATGGACCTCCAACTCGACTTGAAACTAGTTGGTCACTGTCTACGAGAGAAATTCAAGAGAAAATTATTTCTCTGGATTTTAGCTTAAGTACAAAACAGAGGATAATGTGAGTAGAAATTTATATTCAACATTTTTAATACTTTTCAGCTAAAGTTACTAGTAACTACATGTCTGTACAAAATATCTTAAACTTAAAAAATGAACATAATAGGGTATGTAAGTTAAAGCCATACTAGGGGACAAATATCCCAGGACATGTATCAGCCTCAAGGAGTCATCAGACCACCACAGATGGGGCCCAACAGGACTGATGTCGATACGGAGTCGCGGAAGAGTTAACGGGTTGCCGGGGCTCCGGCTCGAAGTGCAGTAGTAGGAACGGGGTGGTTTTTAGTTAGTAAGAGTCTTACTAAACTCCCTCTCGCCTCACCCGGGCGGGAGAAGTCATTGGATAATTTTCCCCCCTCAAAAAAGGACATGTATCGGCGACATGTCGAGCGCAGCCGGCCGATGTCGTCTGACATGTTCGGTGACAACGCGCAACTTATGTCCACAGTGCCGTTGAGATTGCCAGACATGTCGACCAAAATCTGCCAACGACGCACTATTTCACCTGACGTCGCTAGCGACACGTGTCCCAGGACATTTGTTCCCGAGTGTGTGATTATGATCTTATAAAAAATTACCTAGGCCATAACTAAAAGCCCTTTTAGGATTTTAATACCTTAGTCCTTCTGACCTAATCTTTTCACTGGCAGAACACATCAACGCAGATCGTTTATCAAAGAGACAGATCATGTCGCGCTCTTAGAGATCGGGATGACAAATGTTACGGTCAGGTAGGAGGTAGCATGTTTCTTAAATTTCACTTAACTGCCTCCTAATGACGGCTGAAAGTGGTTTAGGCTTTAGGGAGGTTAATGCGAGTTTGTGTTCTTTTGACCGATTTTTTATTGCTCTATTTAGATGTATAGGATTATTAATTGTTTTTCTCGCTCGATAGTAGTAGGTATAGTCTATAGATTTTGGAACAAACTATTAATAAGTAAAAAATAAATATTAATATAAATATAAGTTTTCTTTATTATAAGTTGTACACTTATAATAAAGAAAACTAAAAATGACTATTTACTGAGAGCATCAAAATATTAGTTCGTCAAATCGACCATCGTCGTCGATCGTCAATAAGGGAAAGTACCCAGGAAGCTGGCAGCATTGTCACGATGTATGGCTATATTAAATATTAATTCTAATAATTAAAAATATTGAAAGGAAGTTACTTGGACATCTCTTTACGCTTTATTTATTGACAGGTAATGTTCACGAATTTTTCCCACTACATGTACCTAGGTGGGAAAAAAGGACAAATACTACATTTTAGCTTTTTATGATGATAGTCAACATTTTATTACAACTATATTGATGTAAAGTTTGATAAAATAGTTATATTCACTGATAGCAGGAGCGCGATACAACATTTGGCTCGATGCGTTTCTGGTTGCAGAGGTGCATCGGTAGCCTATGACATCCTCCAACGGCTTTGTCATTTTAATAATGAAGAAGGTAGACTGATGTTGCAATGGGTTCCAGCACATATAGGCTTACGAGGGAAAGAAGAGGCTGACCACTTGTCAAAACTTGGTATTGAGATGGAAAATGAAACGCCGTATACTCCGGATTATTGGGAATATTGTTCCAAATTCCAACAGTCTTGTTATGACAAATGGTTGAACTATTTTAATGAAAAATCAAATGTAAAAGGAATTTGGTACAAGACAATTCAGAATGAGCTTCCCCGGGTGCCTTGGTTTGAGGATGCAGGTTTGGGTCGAAATTATGTTAAGTTAGCATTAAGGCTGCGTTCTGGGCACTATCCATCGGCGAAGTTTGCTTTTCTTATGGGGAAGGTTGCATCACCTAATTGCGAATTATGCAACAAAGTAGAGGACATACAACATTTGCTAATGGAATGTGCCAGGAACAATAATGAAAGGGAATCATTAATCAGAAAATATGAGTTGAATAAATTAGATGTTGGGCTAGTTCAAAACATTTTAGCAAATCCTAAAACGAAGATCGCAAAGGGATTATGTGAATTGGTGAGAGTGACATAGCTTTTCTTTTATTTATCTCATACCTTGTTAATGATTCCCTTTCATTTATAGAGTATATTTAATTAGATAAGGTACGATGGGGTTGACGTATCCATATGGACAAAAACCCCCTAAAATAATAAAAATAAAGAGATTAAAAAAAAAACAAAAAACTATATTGATGTAAATACATCGAAATATATTTCACATTCTACACTTATTTACGCTATACACACATCTTTCACATACATCGTACCTACTATAATATTATATCCGCAACTTGACGCAATGTTCTTTTTTTTATTTAAAGATATGCATCACGCAGTTGTCGCATTGCGCTGTGGCGGTGAAGCAGACACTAGAGGTATAGAGGTAATATAACACCATGGCTTTTTCCTCGAGTAGGAAACTGAATTATTCACATGCCAATTCTCTTTTGCATTTATTTTCTTTACTGCTGAGTAAAAATGCTTGGTATAATAATGTAGACACCATCACTGCTCCTTCTGCGGATTTGGTTATAGCTGACAAAGGGACAACACATTTGGCTGAGACGGGGCACAAGCGCTCCTATTAAATGGTGCCCTCCAAGATGGATAATATGGCGGTAAACGCTCATGCAGAATAGAACCATAGTCTACCACTGAATTATAAAATAATAGAAGTACGCGAACTCTCTAATAAGTCGAGTCTTTAGACAGAACTGGAGTCTCTAGATTTTTTTTATGGAATAAGTCGGTAAACTGGCAGACGGATCACTTGATGGTAAGCAATCGGCGCCGCTCATGGACACTCGAAACACCAAAGTTGTGTTACCAGCCTATTGGGGATTAGGATTTGAGGATTGTTTGGGATTCGAGGATTGGGAAGATTTGGGTAATTGGGCTTCCGTTACTCACATGATGAAATACAATGCAATTGTTATTTATCGGTTTTCTTTGAGGCCGTGGTATCACTCCGGTAAAGCCGGCCCGATCGGCCAATGGCTCTGCCACATTAGTAAAAGTAATTGGGTGATAATTAAATATGTGGAAATTAGTGTACTTCAAGGAGCCATCAGATCACCACAGATTGGGCACAGAAAGACTGATGCTCGATCGGGTCTGCGGACAACCTTGGGGGTTGCCGGGGCTTCTGCTGGAAGTAGAAGTAGGAACGGGGTGGTTTCTAGTCAGTAATTAGTAGTCTGACACTCCCTCTCTTCCTGTGAAAGAAGTCATTAGATGAATTTTTCCCTTCACAAAAAAAGATGTGCGTTTCAACCTACTCTCTCAAAGAATAAAAAGTATGATGTTATGTTAATAACATCATTTGAATGGTATAAAATAAGGATAGAAGAGGTAATATATATGCGGGTTTGGACCTCAAGTTATCGTATGGATGCGTCAATCAAAATGCGGGGTCCAGGGTCCAGGGTCCTGGGTCCGGAGTGGAATCTAATGTGACAGACCTTTGATGTAGTGAGCAGATTCTTCTTGCAAAGGTCATTGGCTTTCTAAATTTGAATAATGTTTGAATATCTATCGATAGAATTATTTGTAGATCTCATTAGAATAGTTTTTTTTTGATACTACTTTGTTTGTCTTTGGTATTCGAATCAACTATATACCTAATCAACAATTTAATAACTGCCTCGTTGGCCGAGTGGACGCAAGTGCGACTGCCGGACAAGGGGTCTCGGGTTCGATACCCGGGTCGGGCAAAGTATTACTGGGTTTTTAAGAATGTTGTGCCCGGTATATGGCAATAGGCTCACCCCCTATTACATGGGATTCATAACATAAATAGTGAAAAGTGGGTGTATACAGTGGCATAATGTACACCTATGTTAACAATTTAAGTAAAGTCATGTAAGTTTATACTTATGCATTTGAGCTAAGTTTACATACGTCATGCTAAACTTCTAGTGCTATGAACAATTACGTACTCAATCATTGAACACAATCACAAAAATCGAAAAACAAAACTATATACAAACAAGCAATTGCTCTAAATTCACTCCACCACCCCATAACAAAGTACAGTACATCACAAAACAAAAAAAAAGAAAACAAAAAACAAAAAAATAAATAAATAAAAAAGAAAACGGAACTGTTTTAATACACGCGCTATTTCCCTCATCCACTAAACCATAATAATTTCCAATTCCGTGTACAAAGGCCACATTATCTAAGGGCCATTTAAAAAAGGAGCCGACCCACTAGATTCACTTTCTTTCGCAATAAGGGGAAGTGCTTTTGTTATGGCGCGAAAATGTGTATCTGACTTCGAGTGAGAAACGCTTGAGATGAGATTAAAAGTTAAAGGTGATTTTTAAAAGGGAGTATTTAATAGAGAAAGTTTCATTTAAAACTGATTAATAGAAATCATGTGGCAGAATAGAATAATATTCGTCAACCCTGCTCTTGCCGCGGGTATTATCGAGATTTTATGAGACTACACATTGACAAAGAATAAGTAACAGCGCTCTCATATTAAATTGAACATTTTGAACCTTCCAATGTAAGCCGCATCGCTTACCATAAAAAAAAAATATGGTCATCGTTCACCAATCCGTTTATCAAATGTGAAGACCATCTTACCACCATCCCACCACCATAAGCCATCTTATGGAAATAGAAGTGGCTCATATTTTAGCAATGGACTGTCTGTGAACAGTACTGGACTGTTAATATTGACACCGCCCAAAAGACCGGAATAACTCTCTATCGGTCTTTTTATTCAACATTTAAAAAAAAACTTGCAACTACAAAAAAAATCACCTCTTTTATCAGATACCGAGTTACACTATGCGAAAGCCGTTCATTCAATTTTTGCCCCTCGAAAGCTTTCAATACTTCCATCGCTCGCAACAAAAGAAAGTAAATAGTGGACCTGAATACTTCATATCTAATCCTGAAAGCCATTCAATTTACATTTTCAACAGTTTTTTTAGTACTTCAAAGATTTTCACGCCGAAACACGTTTAATGTAACTGTTTTTCAGAATTTTGAGTAGTGGTCAAGTAATTGCTTGTTAAAGTTTTTGTGTGAAGCTTCTGAAAGAAAATGTAAAAATTAGGGAATATTATACGTGCAAGTTCTATAATAAGAGGCATAATGTTAAGTTTCTTTAGAAAGAGAATTGAGTACTTTTTATTTGTTTAATGCAATTTTCCAGTCAGCATAACAAGATTAAGATCAGACTTATTTTTATGGAATATTTATTTTATTTGTAAACGAACAGACGGATCACCTGATAAGCAATCGGCGTTGCCCATAGACACCCGAAATTTTGGGGGTTGCGAATTGAGGATTGTTGGGGATGAGATTGGGGGATTTCCCCAATCTCATCCCCAACAATCCTCAATTATTATTAAATTGGGCGGGGACTAGGTCTCCTTTAACCTCACTTTCACGACGAAACACAACGCAAGCGTTGTTTCACGCCGGGTGTGTGAGCCTGTGGTGCCGAAGCAAGACTCTCCCACACATCCAACAACACACACAATTTAGGCTCAAACTATTATTACAAAATAATCAAAGTCTTGTAAGTAATTGAATAACACCTAGGTATTCTAATTGCTAGGGTTGATACTATCGACTCGAGATTACGACACAACGTACTAAGCAATTGTAGCTGGATCCTTGAGCACCATTCACTTGATCTCAGCTGCTCAAATTGCCGCCGTTTCGAAATACACAACTGGGCCAAGTACGCTTCCTTTCGACCAATCTATTCATAGATACGGCTCATGTAAATGAACATTACCGATACTTGTAATTGTGGGTAATAGTGTGGTAAAAGTGAATACAGTGGTCGATTTTTAAATGTGGTATTGTGAAAGTTGAGGTGAAGAAGTCTTGTAGTCGTTAGTACAAGACGTTTTTGGAATAAAAAAACTCCCAATCAATTTTGATCATGGTGACATGGTGTCTAAATAGACTATATAGCCCTAAGTAAGGAGATATTACCTCTATAGAGCACAAGTGTGTTTGCTAACACAGATGCACTCTCAGTTCCCTCACTCTCTGATCCCGATGGAACGGCACGACACGACCGGGGAGAGGTCAGGCGCAGGACCTACGGGTTTACGTGCTGAAGCACGAGGGGTGAACCACCGCCGAACTTTCTGACTTCAGGCTAATAATAGTAGTTTTACTCAGAAAATGCCATTATTACTTTTTTGGGATAATCAGTAGATCGATCACATGATGATAAGCAATCAGCCCCATTCATGGATTTGGGCATCTCAAAACCAAGAGTTACAGTGCGTTGTAGCCCTCGCAGGGAAGGAACTGATTTGAAAATCAAAATCATTCACGAAATTCGATGCAATAATCTAACGGCTTTCTCAACTTCAAATATACTCAAGGTTCTTCCATATTAGCTTCAAGATCTTAATTCATAAATAGGATACTATAACATACACGTGTAGGTAGATGGCGGTAAAATCGATTTGGAGACCACAAACCTTGAGAAACCACGAGCTTCCCATACTTCTGTTTAATGGGAATTATTTACTATTGATATCCTTTGAAGCGATGCTCTGTATGTTAGGATCTCTGACATTTGATTGGGGGAACTTAATACCAAAATTCCTTGTGACTGTTTGAACGCAAGAGATCGTGTCAACAGCTAACGTTGTGTATATCGAGAAGTGACCTTCAAGTCTTATGTATATCCTTTATAAATTTGGCGAGATTAGATAGTATATGAGTTTATGATGAAAATAATTGATTACAATTAAGTTACTGATTTTAAAAAGGTATATGTGAAATTGAGTTCAATTGTAGTTCACTAAGTACCTCATTCAGTAGTCTGAGGTAGACAGAAAGAAGTTCTGGATTTACCACTACACACTTTACACACCCAGGACCACTGCCAGTCAGTTTTATCGAAGGTCTGATATCTGTAAATTTGTATAAAATGAACAGACCAAAAGACATTCGATATATGCAGCATATCATTTTTAAATATTATGGAATCTTCAACATCGTAAATAATTTAAAAACCCACAACAAACTTGAAGTCATTTATTTCAATATTTTCAAACTAATAACTCATATCGAATCGTTTAAGGTCGTTTTCAACAATTCTGCTCATACTGCCAACCAATGATTGATGCCGACATAATGTCAAGTTGCCAATCACAATGCAATCTTAACTTTAATGGGTTAAGGTTGTTATTAAAATGCCAACAGCGAATATCTACAAATAATATTCGATTGTGTTTTATGGTTTTGATTTGAGGCAAAGTTGAGGAACTTATATTTTGAAATTTTAGATTATGTTTTGTTTATGCATGAGTTCTACGGATAAATTGTGATTAAAGCCAATTATTTTTTGATGCCTAAGGTAACTTTTTTGTTATTATTTTTTTTGTGGTGTAAATATTTTAGTGTTTAGTTAATGATTAATGATAAATGATACTTTTATTGGCTTGAAACAAAGATAACCATCAGAACCTAGATGATGCAATATTATAAATGTTAAATTGTTTTTATACACAAACAAATGAAATTATAATATTATTATCAGACTTGTTTCTTTTTAATGGGCAAGCGGGGTATACATCTGACAAGGTAAATATAATCTATTTATCTTTAATTAATTTAACACAAATCAATGAGGCCAAAAGTTAGCATTAAATGTACCAGAATACCATCAAAGGAAGGATCTGCAATTGCCAAATATATAATTTGAATTTACGCATTAAAACATCGTTCGAACAGGCCGCCCATTCATTAGTATTTACATTTCCCATTCATGCGAGCATGCAAGTGAAATTCGTAATTCATCGTTTCAATTTTCATTCGCAAAGAGATTTCGTTCACTGATATCGATGATTGATTTAGCTCCCGTCTCCGTTCCTATTAGTAGTTTTATCGTTCATTCGTTCGTTCATTTCGAAATTTGAATACTCCGATAGGATTCCCGTTCTGAATGATTCGTGGCCATTCGGATTACGTTTGTATTTTTATAGGATTAAAATATGTCGAATAAATATATTTTTTATAAAAATTTAATGGACATATTGTGAATAGTGAAGTTTTTATGAAAAAAGGAACTATGAATGTCAGTCGGATTAAATACGCTGATGTTAAATGCATGATAAATGTACTCAGCTACAAAATATTAATGGCCGACTTAATAAAATCATATTTGTAGTGAAATTTTAACACAGCTACTAAAATGTTGACTTCGATTACGTTTCAGAAGGTATTTCGGAGATTTTATAGGGATTTTTTATCTGTGCTTAAGAGAAAATAAATTAATTGACTTAGGTACTTTACAGTTTAAAATTTAGTGTTTTTAAAAATTATGTTGCCCCATACTAGGAGTTACTCCTGTGTTACGGGTGCGTTTACAAACATATACACATACATGACACCCAGACTCGGTACAACAATCTGTGGATCACACAAAGAGTTGTTCCGCGCGGGACGCGGGAATCGAACCCGCGACACGTTGTGCGGTCGCCAGTTACCCAGCTATTGCACCAATCGTGCAACTTAAAACCACTAGCTCTAAAAACCCTTCCAATATGCGATATTTGTTTCCTACTGGTTTGCTACCAAAAGAAACGAGTCTCGACAAGTGCGGTGTTCAGTTCCCTTTCGATCTCTTTGGCATTTTCGCCCTTTCCCTTTTGTTGACAACCGGTTGACTCCTGTGCACGATAAAAACGTTGGTAGTTAGTTAGGATTACGACGTTAATGCAATTAGTGATTATTCTTATATAATTAGCTTATTTATGCTAATATAATAGACAGATAGTTTAACAGCAGATTGATCTGATTTGCCTAACGGTCTATTGTACAATGTCTGTTAAGTTGATGATAAACTGGCAAATATTAACATATTTCGCAATAAAAAGGCACCAAATTATAACGAAAATTAATTTTTAAAATATAAAAAATCTCGTGTAATCATCGTGTGTATCGCCACAGGACAGGTGTAATTTTAAGTTTTGATATATAAAAAGTGTAGTTTAATAAAAATCTAATTTTCTTAGAGATCGAAAGATTAAATAGTTTTTTTATAATAACTATCATATGACATAGGTACTAAATTAACTAAAAATTGCGGGTTACTCACTTAAATACCTCTATAGGTACTGAGAAAAGCTTTACTAGTTTCGAACCACAAAGCTATTTAGGTTATAAATGGTTACATAACTAAGTATTTGGGTTTTATAAAAACCTACACACACTTCACAAACAAAAATTAAACCATTGGCCTACATATCACGCGTGTGTATATCGACCGTAGCATTTACTCTTGCGCACACATGTACGATTGCGCGTGAGTGCAGCGGAACGCGGTTGAGGAATGCGCCCCATCCCGTCAGACCTGTGAGACGAGGTCCACTGGACCTTGTTGAAACTGATGCAAAAATTGTATTCATGTCATCATGACATTACGACATGTATTTTTAACACAATTTACTATCGACATAATGTTCATGAAAAGGTGTTTATTGAGTTCAGAGGCGTGCGATTGGAAAAGGTATTAAGTCGGTAATGATGATATAATACAAATTATGTTTTTTATTTTTTATACTAATATTTCCTCGCTGGCCGAGTGGTCGCAAGTGTGACTGCCGGGCAGAGGGTTTTGGCTCGACTTCGGTTCCGGGGTCGGGCAAAGTATTACTGTTTTTTTTTATTCTCAGTAGTAGCACGGAGTCTGGAATTGTGCCCGGTATATGGCAATAGGCTCACCCCCTATTATACGGGACTCATAACATAAATAGTGAAAAGTGGGTGCTACATTGTAGTGGCATTAGTTGCCGTAATAAGCACCTTTGCCTACCTCTTCGGTGATAAAAGGAGTGATGTTATGTTATGTATTTTTTATAATAACTATCTTGCGACATACAAAATTAACTAAAACTCGCGGGAAGGGCCCATCTGAGGCCTTAGTACAAGTTTGTTTTACGTTTAAAGTATTCGAAACGAGTTCGCGTTCGGCACTCTGATTGGCCGGCGCCAATGAACCAACCAATCAGAGCGCCGAACGCGTACTCGTTACGATTACTTTAAACGTAAAACAAACTCGTACTAAGGCCTCTGTGGCTCGAAACTCTGTATTTTTACATGAGTAACACACGATTTTTAGTTAATTACCTATTTTCTTTATTTGTTCCAGATGTTATAGGGTCAGTCAGCAACGCATGAGCGACCCTTTTAAACAGGTTATGCTGTTCGTCTTATTCTGAGCCTAACCCGAGTTTTAAAATATTGGCATTCCCAACCTCTCTGTAAACCATTATCTACTACTGTAGACCTACCAAAAGACCTATAGAGGTATAAATCTACGGTTGTTGGTCTAGTCTAATGTTCCTTGGGTTCCTCGGTGGGTAGTTTCCAGGGTATCAAAATTAAAAATCTAATTAGTCCGTCTGTTAGATAATGAAAAAATATTAAAAACCTATTTTTTATTTTTTCATGTTAAGTTGCAATACTTTGATAAAATGGTGCTAAGTTTAGGAGTAGGTTGTTACGTCATAACGTGCTATAAAATGTGGCACGCTGTGACGTCACATAATATTTCAAACTAATATATTACCGTCGAAAGTATTTAATTTTGAGAGAAAAGAAAAATTACGTGCCTTAAATTTTAAATTAATGTACCAGACGGACATTTAAAGTAATAGGAAACTACCCTATTATGTAAGTCTAAATTACAAAATATATCAACTAACTTTATAGACCTATATAAGAAAGTTCGATATTTATACATAAAGTTTATGCAAGCAGACAATAAAATGTATGTAAGTAAATCAAAAGTTATGTGCTCAAAGAGATACAAAGAAAAACATATAGAGGTATAAATATATTGGAACTGCGAACGATTCGGCTTTGTTTGCAATTGACGTATACGTCAAAGCCTAAAGGAAATAGATTTTTATTGGTTGGAGAAGGAAAATATGTTCTTTATAAGAATACTAGTAGAAATAAACAAAACAAAATTGATTGATTGGTTTAGTGGATTCTATTGATTATATAACTATTAGTTCCTGCTTCACCTTGTGTTATTTTCGGTGTGACTAATACATATTTATTAAATGCCTTCTCCTGAATCATCAAGTTGCTATCAAACAAGCACAATGAAAAAGAATTGCCAAAATCAGTCCCACCCTTCTTGAGTTTTGCGGCTAGCATATTTTACTTATGAACTAAGGGTCGACGTTTCCAGCGCCAGTTAAATTGTCTAGTCCAATTCAATACTGTTTTCAAACTGTCAAAAACGTTAGTTTTCTATGAATTTTGTACGAGTTTGTGTATTGCTATTATGACGTCAACGTCGAACAGCATACTTATTTTATAAAAATTTGCTGGGTAAGTACTAAAATTAAGTTGGTCATAAAATCAATTAATTGAATTGTGATTATTTTTTAATAAATTTTGTTTTTGTATTGAACAGTCGAAATAGTTTATTTTTTATTAAGGAAAGTACCCAATTCCTTTAAAAATACAAATACTAAAAATGGTTAAATATCAATTTTATTCTCTATAGTCAAGAATAATCTGTTGATTGAAAAATTGGCCCTGAGTCTGACTGAAAGTATAATATACAATTATACATCTGAAAATCTATCGTCCCAGTAAATTTTTACATTTAAGACTTTGACTGCCAATAAAAAACTGTTGAAGGTAAATCCTCCGCTCACGCCGGTCACCGGTGACCCCCATGGCGTTTAACGTATTCAAATCTAAATAGCCACCCATGACGACTACTTGATTATTTTGCGACTCGTTCAATGATCGAACGATTACAAATGAACGAATGATTACAAGTGAACGAACTGCTCGTTGTATGCGAAGGTAATTACATTAATAAGGCTATGTCGTTGAACTACGCATTAAAGCGCGAACAATAGGCCTATAGGAGTATAGGCCCCTCTGATTATGGTACAAGTTCCTCATTGAAATTAATATGAATGGATGTTTTTGAGATTGCGATTTCCTATTAAGTATTAGCTTCGTTTTCGTTGATAATGTTAGTTTGTTAAATGAGATTTTCTGTGCAAACAATGCTGTATTAATATTGGTATATTGAAATTGAGAATTTGTCATTGTAGCATTTCTACTTTAGAATATCGAAACAGTCGCCTACAATACGGCTGAAATGAAATGACGTCATTTAATGACGTTATTTACTTCCCAATTAACCTTAAAATACATAACAATACATCACACCTTTTATATCCAAAGAGGTAAGCAGATATGCACATTATGCTACTGTATAATGTAACACCTACTTTTCACTATTTATGTTATGAGTCCCATGTGAGCTTATTGCCATATACCGGACACAATTCCAGACACAGTGCTACTACTGAGAATTTTTTTAAAACTCAGTGCTTTGCCCGGTCCGGATATCGAACCCGAGACCCCTTACCCGGCAGACGAGGCAACTTAAAATACCTACCTAGTTATAAAAGTATCTTATTATAATATGCCTCCTTCTCCTATGGGAAAGAAAGTCTGTAGTTAGTTTTAAAGTCAAAATATACTCCTACATTTATTTCAATCCACCCCTCTCACGGAAAACTACAACACCAACCAATTCAAAACAAAACAGAAAAGGGGGAAATCCCATAAAAGTGCATAACTTAACAATAATTTTATTCCGCTCAACTAACTCAGGGTCCTTGCGAAATATAAAGAAAACATCCACGTGGTAGGCGAGAGATTCCTTCATAGTACTGTTGGCAAATCGGCTAAAGAAAAGCCGACGTCTCAAGGGAGGGAAACGTAGAAAAAATCACTTGGAATTATAAGAGGTAAAATCCCGTGAAATCTTAGCATTAATCTTTCTGTTTGGACTCGAAAAATACAGGGTTTCTCGGGTCGAGAGACCTTTCGCCTTGCGTAGGTATATGATTTTATATAAAAAGGACATTATACCTCTATAGCTAGCAACTATCTTTTGACTTGAAGTGGATTAGTGCTTGACTTATTAAGTGTTTGTAATTTTTGTTGCTGCCTCTGTCTCGTTGGCCGAGTGGTCGCAAGTGCGACTGCCGGGCAAGATCTCGGGTTCGATTCCCGGGTCAGGTAAAGTATTGATGTTTTTTTTTAAATTCTGAATAGTAGCATGGAGTCTCGAATAGGGTAGATGACTAATTTTTACTTTAATGTCCGTCTGGTAGATTATTTAAAAACATTAGACACGTATTATTAATTTTTTACGGAAACGTATAGTTTCGAAGATAATTAAGTTGATTTGAAATGTCGCGTGACGTCACGTTTTAGCCCCCACTCCTAAACTTTGATTCGTTATATCTAAGTATCATTTTATATACATCAAAATAAAAAAATACGTGTCTAATTTTATTTTCATTACCTAACTGACGGACTTATTACATTTTTAATTTTAATACCCTGTCATCATCCCTATTGTGCCCGGTATATGGCAATAGAATAATTACATTCTACTACATAGGACTCATAACATAAATAGTAAAAAATGGGTGTTACATTGTACAGACTACCCGTTCGGGGATTTTTTTTTTTAAGGGGGAAAATCATTGAATGCCTGCTCCCGCCTGGGTGAGGCGGAAGGGAGTGTCAGACTCTTACTGACTAAAAACTACCCCGTTCCTTCTCCCGTCGAGTCGGAGCCCCGGTTACCCGTTAGGTTCTCCGCGACTTCGAATCGGACCCGTTCGGGGATAGAAAGGCTTAATGTTATGTTGTGTAATTTTTGTTCTCAGTTATTGCGTTATCGCGTGATTACAGTATTATTTATTGGTCGCAAATTACTTGAATTCCAGTTGTCAAATACATTCCCTAGCCAGCTGTGAACCTTACGATTTTTAACAGCACAATATACCATTGTTCAAAAGATGCCTTTGACAGGCGAACTGACAAAGTAATGGTGGTTTTGTTGCTACAATTTTGATGCTCATGGAACCCTAAAAAAACAACGGTAGAAACGTGGCATAATATTGTAATTTACACACACCTAACATCACGCCTTTTATCCCTGAAAGGGTATGCAGAGGTGCACACAGAAGTAACACCCACTTTTCACTATTTATGTTATGAGTCCCATGTAATAGGGGGTGAGCCTATTGCCATATACCAGGCACATTTCCAGACTCCGTGCTATTACTGAGAATTTTTTTAAAAACCAGTAGGTAATACTTTGCCCGACCCGGGAAGCGAACCCAAGACCCCTTGCCCGGTAGTCGCACTCGCGACCACTCGGCCAACGAGGCTATTGTATTTTATTTGTAACATTGTCACAATTCTTGACTAGGCAAGCGTGAAACTGAAATAAGGTGTTCAGGGCAAGTTTGTAATAAAAATAATATTATGATTAGAATGAGACGTCGTGTGTTATGTGATAGAGTTTATTTTAGAAGAAAAAGGGGTTATCTTTGTGTTTAATAGCAATCACACTGTACCAGTTGGAAACCATTGGAAAGAACTTATGTTCTGTAGATGTTTTGTGTCTGATGAAGTGATCTTCTAGTTTGGTGAATACGCGTCCAAGATAATACGATATTTGACGACTAGTCAAATTAAATACTTTTTTTGATTACTCAAAAACGACAGTTTTCTGTGAATTTTGTACGAGATTGTGAATTGTGACGTCACGTTTTTTTAGCGTCAAACAGCATACTTATTTCTTAAAAAATTGCTGGAAATGTGTTAAAATTATGTTGGTCATAACATCAATTAATGTAAATGTGATTATTAATTAATATTTTATTGTATTGAACAGTCGAAATAGTTTATTTTTAATTAAGGAAAGTACCCAATTTTTCGTAGAAAATTAAGAAGTAATCACAGTTCATTAAGGAGGATAATAATTATATCCTACTAGTATTATAAATGTGAAAATTGGTGAGGATATGTATTTTTGTTTATTTATTTCATGCAAAAAATTCTCAACGTATCTGGATAAAAATTTCCACAGGGATAAGTTTATATATTATCGTCTTGAAAAACACATGGGGTACTTTTTACTTTTAGAAGAGTATTGTTATCCTAGGTGTAACAGATTAGGGCTAGATGTTTCCACAACGAATTCAAAAACTGAAAAAATTGGCGGGAATGCGGACCGTCTCCGAACCCGCTCAGTCACTCAACGTTTCAGCAGCGACTATTAGCGCGAGCGCGGGGCCCGCTCGAGCAAGGCGTGGGCGGGGCTTCAAATTTTGAATTTTACCGCGAACGCCAATTTACAACGTTACCACCATTTTTCTTACCGCGCTACAAAAGAGGTTTTTAATACAATATAACTACGAGTGTAATAAGTTATTGCTTTATTTATTAAGCAAAACATGATGATCTATTATCTTTGTATACCATGTTTTTACGCAAATAAATGTCTTTATCTTTTATCTTTATCAAGAGTTGCCTAAACTAGGGACACTGGTAAAGTCGTCGAAGAACCTAGTACCAATTAACAGCAATGTTAAATCAAAACTTAAATAATAGATAATAACAACATTAAACCTAAAATAAACATTGCAGAAAACAATGAAAATAGTTGGTATCTACGGACGGTTTAGTGGCAAGTTGCCGTTTGAGTGATCAAAGTGATCATTATAGCCGACTGGCTACCTCCCAGTCAATAGCTTTGTGACCATTCGGAATTTTCCTTTTGTTCATTGCGGATTTTATAATTTCAACCCCCATTTTAGTACTGAGAATAATAAATGAAGTTAGTGAGACAATTGTGGGTTAATGGCAAGTTATTGTATAATGTAGATATTAGGTTTAATTAATAACTAAGTTTATCTAGTTTATGCTTTAATAGAAGTGTGACGACACATGGTACATGTCAACGGATGACGTCACAAACGTCATCCGTTGACATGTACCTACATCGCACATGCAAAGTTTACATGCAAATTAACACGGATAGAAAATCCCAACGAACAACTGTTGGGCAGAAAGCCCGCCAGGCACGATTTCCTCGCCTGGTCGGAGGATCCTCCTTTTCCGATCTTAGGGAACATTGCCCTCTGTTCCCTAAAGAAGCATAAGTACGTGTAGCCAATGGAGACTCGACATCTCTTAAAATGTACTTTGATAGACAAAGTATACTTGCAATGCTTTTAGTGTGACGGATAGCCATGGGTGATACTGCTCATCGTCATTAACATCATCAATATCAACAGCCTATAAGTGGCCTCTTATCATATGAAGCAGGTTTGAGCATTAATCACCACGCTTGCTCAACGGTGGTGATTTCAATCTTATAATTACTATCTAATTATAAGCCCAGATTTCGTCACGATGTTTTCCTTCACCGTTTTCAAAGTACCTACATATAATTTGGAAAAAGTTGAGTTTCGAACCCGCATCCTCATGTATGAGAAGTATTGTAATCTGATGGTAAGTCTGATAATCTTCCTGCTTGTTTAACTATACCTCTATAAAAGTAATGTAGTAGGTAGTACATTTTTCTTCGACACTCAAAACTGCTAGATTTTGATTTTTTAGAAATAAATCAAAAAATGTCTATCGGTCTGCATTCTTCAGATACCATTCATTCATTCACCATTCACTCAGTCACTTGACATTAGAGGCGCTCAAAAGGTTCGTTCAATCGTTCATTCGTTCAGTAGTCGTACGTTCAATTGTGTGCTTCTTTTTGAATAAAATGATTTTAAAAATCTGTTGTGGACTTAAAATAAGAAGACTTATGCAATCTTATACAGACTTAGTGTTTTCATTATAATTTTACTGTTGAGTTAAGATTAAAATATGATTAAGGTCATTTTTGTTTCTGGGAAGAGTGAGTCGAGATGCGCATGATATTAACTCAAATGTTTACTTTTTTTAGTCATTAATTACTAGTTTAAGTGTGGCAGACACTTAAGCCTAACTCGACGGGAGTGATACCACCAGTGCCTCACAGAAAACCGACATGAAACAACATTGTGCATTGCATTGTGTTTCGTCATTTGAGTGAGGTGACCGGAGGCCCAATTATATTATTCCCCACTCCAATCTCCGAATCCTCAACAATTCCCAAATTCCTAAAATGGCGTGGCGGTAAAGCATTTTTAAATCCTCTGGTGTTTCGATTTCTTACCATCAGGTGTTCCGTCTACTCGTTTATCGGCTTATGTCATAAAAAAGAAACATATTATAAAAATATAAGTCCTATTCCTTTGTACAATACCTATCGTGAGACATACTAAATTAATAAAAAAAATATCGGTTACCCAAGTTGTGTAAATAATTTACTTGAGTACTGCAGTTTTCAATTAATTAACTCCTATTCCTATACACTGGGTGTTATTTGAGACAACATGGTCTAATTGCCAATTCCAATAACCGATCTCGATCCTACACGATTAGAGCGGTGATTGGGCACAACCGGGTGCCGTGTCGCGTGTTCGATTCCCGAAAGGAACAGCTTTTTGTGTGGCACAAATTGTTGTATCGGGTCTGGGTGTCATGTGTATGTGAACTTTTATATTTATGATCGCACCTACGACATAGGAGAAAATCCTAGAGCGGGGCAATGATTTATAAATAAAAAATAAACAAAGTCTAAAATCTCAAGATTAAGATCGGTTTTTTGTATGTCTATAGAATGTATGTCAAAAATCAACAATCCAAAGATTTTACATTATGATCGGTTATTGAAATCGGCAGTTAGTAATTACTAAGACAAGTCAATAACATTTTCCCCATAGTAAGTAGGTATAATATAACCAATGAAGTTTCTTGAGTCTTACAAAAAAGCTCGTAATAACATCTATTATTGATCAAATTCAAAAGAAAAATACCAGATATGCTATTTCATAGTGGGTACAATATCTCTAGAGGTCATTAGCCGAAATTGTGGCCAATTATCCATTATAAAAGTACAGCAGTTCAACCAAGTTCAAGGTTAAATGGGGCCTTGTAAACGACCTTCGGAGACGTAGCGACATCTGTTATTTAAAGATGGAACTATGACACGTGATGAGTACAATGACAGTAATGGAATAATATTTTTGCATGGACAGTAATGCCATCTCTTGGGGTGATTGTGAACTTTTAATCAGAAATTATTTTAATTAAATTAAATATTAGAGAGGTGTGGTTAATTAGGTACTTGCCTTAATCAAAAATACATTATATCGACTGTTCAATACAATAAAATATTTAAAAAAAAAATAATTGATTTTATGACCAACTTAATTTTAGTTTTTTTTTCAGCTAATTAAAAAAAAATAAGTATTCTGTTTGACGCTAAAAACCGTGACGTCAGAACAAACAATCTCGTACAAAATTCATAGAAACTGTCGATTTTAACAATTCGAAAAAAGTGTTGAATTTGACTAGTTCACAGGTACCTACCCAATAATGTTAAGTTAGTTTAATTAATAAGTTGAGAGCTATTTTCAAGACTGAAGAGGTATTACGATAAGAAGATCGAGGAGTTAACTACGTCTCAGAAAAAGCGATAGTCAACTTAATAGTAATTAAACCTATTTATATTATAAACTTCCTTGATTGCATTCACAATAATCTATATCGATAATACAATTTACAAAATTCATACGTTTCAGGTAATTCTTTATAGTACAGAGTCCCTATGAATAAAGCATTCGTTTTCAAATATTATTACAGTCTATTTATCTAGTAGAGAAAAATCAATACGCAATACTATGACTATTTCATGCTTATCACAAGATAGCTATATTTGCATACCTAGATTAACACTTTGATAAGGGGTATACTTCCACAGATACCTACTTTATGTATAGAATAGGAAAAATTATAGCAACATTACTTAAAGCTAACATAACATCTGCATCATTATCTTTAACACCTTTATCTTAGGTTATTAGAAGTCTGAAGGTCCAATTACCCCCTTCCCAAATCTCCTCAATCCACGAATCTCCAACAATCCTCAAATTTATATTCCCTAAAAGGCCGGTAACGCACTTGTAACACTTCTGGTGTTTCTGGTATCCAAGGGTGGCGGCGATTGCTTACCATCAGGTGATCCGTCTGCTCGTTCACCGGCCTATCCCAAAAACAAGTCGACGTAACGTGTTCTTTTTCATCCTCCCCCATCAAATGTCATCCTACAACAAATTCTTCTTTTTCATTCATATCGTTTCTCAGTCTTTCCATCTTTTCTACTGTTGTTCACTTCTTTTTCATTCATCCAAATTTTAAAATCAGCACTGGTCTCAATATTGCCTTCTATTTTGTCGAATGGACAGGCTTATGTGCTCACAGTGATATGTAAATTTTGTTACACCTGCTTGTAACTGCGTATAATATATTATGAATTAACTTTATTATAAAATTATTAGTCCTTAAAAGATTTAAACTGCATACTATTCCAACAAAATTCCAATTTAACTTATCAATATGCTCATCACAGTCATTACTTTTTTGTGAAGACCTATAAGACATTGACAATTCTAAAACAAGATCTATAATTGATAATATAATAGAACAAAATTACTTCTTAATTACACGTAAAAATTCTCTCTCTTGTGGCATTGGTATCAAAACATTTCTCCATTTGCAAGGCTAAAGTTTCAAATTCTTGACTCGACAAAGGTAATCTGCGTACGAAGTAATTAATCATTTATGTCAGCACACGTAACTGCAATGCAATGGAGTTGTCAATCAATTGTGTCGCAATAACGACTGACTTGCGCAGTTTGTGAACAATAGTGTACAGCGGTTGTGCTGACATCCGATTTCGTGGGGACACGTAATTGTCTGATGGCTGATGGTGATAACAGTTTGAGGATGCGGGTATGCTAGATAGTGTTTTAGGTTACCTAATTTTTATTATACCTCTAGGTGGGTAAGTTACTAGTTCTGTAACGCTATCTTTTTGTTCATTAGCTTATAAACTTTAACCAAAATTGAAAGCTCTTTACTCTGTTCGATAGGAATGCATTGTTCTTCATTTATACCTAATTTAGCTGCAGACAGGGTCATTACATAAAATATGGAATTGGAATCCTTTAATACATTGGCTAAATCAAAAACTTAAACTCAATAAACAAGACTCCCTGAGATACAATTTTATGACGGTCAGTTACAGAAGACATAATCAGACAATATATATGTTTTTAATCTTTGCCCGACACTAGGTTTTTCTTCTGTGTCGTGTGTGCGCTTACAAATATACACATTTACGAATGGGTCGGCTCGACCGAAGTGATACCACGGCCTCACAGAAAACCGACGTGAAGCAACGCTTGCGTTGTGTTTCGTCGTGTGAGTGAGATTACCGGAGGCCCAATTACCCTACCCTTCCTCAATCTCCCTAATCCCTGAATCCCCAACGATCCTCAAACTCCTAATCCCCAAAAGGCCGGTAACGCACTTGTAACGCCTCTGGTGTTCCAAGGTCCATGGGCGACGCCGATTATTTACCATCTGCTCCGTCTGCTCGTTTACCGGCTTATGCCATAAAAAAATGCAAGGTTGCATACACGAGACACCTAGACCCGAAACATATATCCATATATTTGTGGATCACAGAAAGAGTTGGCAGCGATTGCTCAGCCACCAGGTTAATTGTGCAATGGAATATAAAACAAAATCAACTCTAAGCAAATAAAATAACGTTTGAAAGTCACAAAATATCGTTCGCACAAGAACAATACCCACAATGATTAATGAAGTCATCCATTTTGGACAGGCAAGCTTTCTAATTTATCCATAACGCTGTTTTGATGTGAGATCGTAAAATACTGACTAAAAAGATCCTTCTCAGTTAAGTGAGCACTTCGACAAGATACATTTCATCAGTAAAATGGTAGCGAGATGAATTTTCAAGATTTCCCATCGAGAAGAAAAATGTTTAACTTTATTGAGATGAACTAAACTAGATGGAGGCTTAAATATAGTTGTAACTTTATTAATTTGATCACAATTTTGTTCTAGCACTTCTTTTAGTCATCATTGTTGAATCCTTATCATATCATTTTGATTTATTTGTCCCACTGGCAAAAGGAGGATTTTGTTAGCCTTTGATTATGAGCTGTGGGTTCAATTTGAGGATCAGACATGAGACGTTAGTGACGTCATGAGGTTCGTGCGTCCACAAAGGCAATGCGTTTAATAAGATTAAATAATATAACAAAAGTTAAAATACGCCTAAGACATACATACGGTCGCGGAGAACCTAACGGGTAACCGGGGCTCCGGCTCGACGTGCAGGAGAAGGAACGGGGTGGTTTTTAGTCAGTAAGAGTCTGACACTCCCTCCCGCCTCACCCAGGCGGGAGCAGTCATTCGATGATATTCCCCCTTTAAAAAAAAAAAAAGACACATACAATCACATATACAACACCTTTAGCTTGAGAATTTGGTAGCCGCTATTGGGATGCTGATTCTTTTCGGGAACTCAATGTATAGTTGTTGTATTTACCTGTAACAAAAAATACATTTATAAGTAAACTATACCTCTAATAGTGGTCTGTTAATAATTCAATAATAATAATTTTATTTATGGTTGAAACCACATGGTCTATTAAATTTCTTCTTTGATTTGTTTTAAGTTAGGGTTCGTTTAAAGCTGTGTGTACGAGTTTTATACAGCATGAAGTGTTTCTCTTAATATGATAATGATACTGTGATTAAAAAAAGCTTTTGAAAAAGGACGTAGTTCCATAGAAAGTGTGGGAGAGCCATGCTTCGGCACGGATGGGCTGGCTCGACCGGAGTGATACCAAGGCCTCACAGAAAATCGACCTGAAACAACGCCTGCGTCATGTGAGTAAGGTTACCAGAGGCCCAATTATCCTCCTCGCTCCCTAATCTCTGAATCCCCAACAATCCTTAAATTCCTAATCCCTAAAAGGCCGGTAACGCACTTGTAACAACTCTAGTGTGCCGGATGTCCATGGGCGACGCCGATTGCTTACCATCGGGTGATCTGACTGCTCGTTTACCGACTTATACCATAAAAAACGATTATTCCCAGAACATATTCCCAAAAAACGGTCTATTTGCGAAAATGTATAATACAATATGGGATGAAAAACCTCACTGCATAATATTCCAGATTTCCCACGGAAGAAAGTTAGTTAGATATTTACTATAATGTATGTAAAACGAGGTTTTATACAAACAACTTCACGCTGGCGTCGGCGGTCCCATTTTGTGACGTCACATAAAAATAAATACACATAGACATTTGCATGGAGTAAACGTGCACACCTATTGTAGATTATGCTGTTGAATATACCGCCTTATAACCACAATCATGTTAGAGTATATTTTCATTTGAATAGGTTCGAGATGGGAAATTAATTTAAAAGATCTTAGGACCGGATTGTACTTTTTGCGAAGATTTTGTTTGGAAAAATGTATGAAGTTTATATCATCTATACACATAATAAAATCGTAGGAAAGTCGAAACTGTACATTGAATATTTTTAATTAATAATTTATTAGTAGTCGCCGCGTCGCGAGTCGCGGAATGCTGCTCATGAATATGAGCCTCTAGCATGGCTTGAAACTAGTCGAGTTCGTCGTCAAATAATTACGTGAGTAAGCCGAAAAACATAATAATTAATTTATTATGTCTCACTTAAGATATAACATTGAATATTTGTTTAAAACAATAGGTACCTCGGGCTTAATCTACAATCGACATCGAAGCCAAAAATATAGTTTTTAGACTTTTTGTCTGTTTGCCTTAAGGTATATCCGGGATAAACTAAAAAAGTGCGGCATGGATTTATTTCACATTTTACATGAATTGCTAACAAGTCGGGTCAACATAGGCAACATATTAATCATGCTATCACCTACGGGGGAGGAGCAGTGAACTATCCAAAGTTACTATTCCAGGCGGACGAAGTCGCAGGCACAGCAATTATAAAACTAATATAAGACCTGCTTGGGTGGTCTGGTAGTGACTGAGCGACACATGACTGAGCGAAGAGGCTTCGTTCCCTGTGCTTTGCAAAACTTTTTTAGCATGTTATATGGAAGGCGATCAGGAGCACAACGGAAACAAGTCTATACTTCGAATGTTGTACACTCAGTGTTGTTGTCGTACGCTGAATTCTATTAATCTAATCTTAATAGACCTAGAATACAATACAATTAATGTTTTTGTCCTTATTTTTAAGGTTATAAATCTTTTTTTGTAACATCTTACCTCTGTAATGGATAGACCGATTTCCATGATTTTTTTCTTAAAGGAAGATAAGATTTCTTATGGTAATTTTTGGTAAAAACCGACTCAGTAAATTGAAGATAGGTGGCTTTTTTGGTTCGTGTTACAAAATAATCATTTAATTATTTAACGAAAACTGTCGGTTCTCCGTAACTGAAACTACATAACATATTAAGGTTATTTTATATGCAAAATTAAACGATGACACAGACTAAAAGAAATCGCTTATTACTCACGTGAATATATTGAGAAAAGCTCTACTAGTTTCGAACCACAGAGGGGTTCTTCCTCATGAGTAGCGTGCGTTATCGCGGCGGCGATGTCGTGAGCCTACTTGTGAGTGAGTAACCCCGATTTGTAGATAATTTAATATGTCTCACGATAGTTATTGTAAATACGACAAAATACAAAAATTATTTATTTTGTCAATGTAGGTATGTAGCGGTAGGTATATTACTATAGATGGTAGGACATACTTATATCTTAATTATATTTTGATGACACGTTATTCTTAATTGAGACATGAGTTCTTAACCGTTGATGTCCTAACAAGAGGTGATAGAGTAAGCACGGGTACACACCAATCTATACAAAACCAGTACCAGATCATACCCCATTGCATAATCTTTCTACACACTCAAGGGTCAATTTATACTGGTTATGCATAGCTTGATGTGATACCGCAAATTACTTAGTTTACTGCTTATAAACGGCGTGTAAGTTTGTTTGTACACTATTAAGTGAAGGGTTTACGATTATTACATCGTTTGACTCGTATATTGACATTTAAGACTTAGGTAACGACTAAGGCCTTGTCAGTTAAGAAGTTGATAGCGTGGTAGTAAAGAAAAGGGATAGAATAGTTTTGTTTTTTCTATGGCATATGAGGCAAACGAACAGACGAGTCACCTGGTGGTAAGCGATCAGCGTCCCCCATAGACACATGCAGCACTAGAGGAGCCACAGGTGCGTTGCCGGCATTTTAAAAAAGGAATACGCTGTTTTCTTGAAGGTCGAAAAGTCGTATCGGTTCGGAAATAACGCCGACGACAGATATGATAGAATCTAGAAGTTTTAATGATCTAATTTACTTACATTAAGAGTTCCCGATATCAGCTTCATATATTTCTTTATTTGTAGATCTCAGAAAATTATAAATTAAGCATAGTCCACACGGAAGCATTCGGTAAGCACCTGCGTCAGGCGGTATGTGAGGATGCCGTGGCCTCTCTCAATCGACTCCTCAAAGCGGGGACTTACCGTTGCAATGACAGCGAGCCTAGGAATGGACTATGCTGGCTTCCTCTTTTTTTTTAAGAGGGGTTTTTACGCTGGTCATACCATACGCTTAACAGACGGGGTGGAGATTGTAGTTTATAAGGTTGAGATTTATCAGAGAACCTTGCTGCAAGGTCTCGATTAAAGGCATAATATCGTTAGCAAAAATATAAGTGGTGAACTTTTTGTCACAAAGTTCTGTTCCACAACAGGATTCAAGCCCATGGTTGAAGATGAAGAACCTCTTTCTTAACAATCGCTTTTACTACTAACTCAAACTCTAATAGACCTTTTTAAAAAACATACAAAAATGCACTCTATTACTACTACTAACAAAACAGCTTTTTATTAAAAAAAAACAATGCCCCACACTAGGATTTTCTCCAGTGTCGTGGGTGCGTTTACAAATATACAAGTTCACATACACTTAACATCCAGACCGAGAACAACCGTCTGTGGATCAAACAAAGTATTGTTCCGTGTAGGAATCGAACGCGGTACACGTTGCGCAGCAGCCAGTTGCCCCCCCAATGCGCCAACCGTGCAGTCGAAAAAGTGTATATCAACTAGCTATATCCTATTTATAAATTTAAAAAAATGTGGGCATTATGAACCCTATCTTCTTTAACATAAGGTCTGTATTAACTTACGTCCCATTTAAGAAAGGTTGAGTAAATCACATAATATGCCGGACGCTCGACCAACGCGGAACCCAGACATCTTTGGAAGATCACGACTTGGTCATAGGTCACTCTTTGAATCACGATGTCGTCTCTTACATTTGCCAAAGGGTTTTGAACTCTATTGCAAGAACAGAAGACTGGTGGTTATGTCACATGTAATGGAAGTTTGTAATTAGCTTGTATTTAAATAAGGGCTCTTAGTAATTTCATTTTGATAATGCTATTGCGGGTTTTCTGTTATTGGTATCGATGAAAAGATGTAAACAATTGAATTAAAGGTTATTCTGGAATACTTTCTAAAACATTTAAATGATATGTCTTTTGATATCCATTGTTAAAACAATAATTGATCATTCATGGTTAAATATTTAAGTAGATTGACAGTACTATATTCACATCATTTTACATACAGTAAAAAAATGTAATGGGCAATAAGATCGCCTCACAAAAGTGTGTGATCCCAAACTTTGAAGCGTTAACTCCTGGAGTAAATAGGAATCTGTTGAATTGAGCCTGGTGTATGGCAATGGGCACACTCTTTATTACATGGGACTCACAACATAAGTAATGAACACGTTTGACGTAGTGGCTTGGTGATCGGGTTCTGAGCAACGTGTCGCGGGTTCGATTTCCGCGTCGGGCAAAAACTGTTTAAGACATTTTCTGAGTAAAATGACCACTATTAGCCCAGAGTCAAGAAGTTCGGCGGTGTTTCCACACCTGTGCCTCGGAAACCAGATAAGCCGTTGGTCCTGCGCCTGACCTCTCTTCGGTCGTGTCGGTCTGCTGTCCCACCGGGTTTAGAGAATGAGGGAACAGACAGTGCACCTGTGTTTGCGCACACACTTGTGCACTATAGAGGTAATATCTCCTGCGTAGTGGGCTAGTTGAGTAAGTCAGTCTGGGCACCGTGATCGAAAATCGATTTTTTTTATGGCATAAGCCGGTAAGCGAGCTGACGGATCACCTGATGGTAAGCAATTGGCGTTGCCCATGGACACTTGGAACTCCAGAGGCGTTACAAGTGCGTTACCGGCATTTTGGGGATTAGGAGTTTTAGGATCGTTGAGGATCAATTTTATCTTTAACTATTTTTTAAGAAAAGTGATTGTCATATTTAATATTTGTATTATTTTTATTTTTGACTGCCTCGTTGGCCGAGTGGTCGCGAGTGCGACTGCCGGGCAAGGATTCCCGGGTCGGGCAAAGTATTACTGGGTTTTTAAAAAAATCTCAGTAGTAGCACGGAGTCTGGAAATGTGCCCGGTATATGGCAATAGGCTCACCCCCTATTACATAGGACTCATAACATAAATAGTGAAAAAGTGGGTGTTACTTCTGTGTGCACCTCTGCCTACCCCTTCGGGGATAAAAGGCGTGATGTTATGTTATATATTTTTATTTTTTTCTATTATCCCTTCAACGACTCAAAGGCGTGACATTATATAATTCGAATTACAAACAAAACCTTACCATCTTACTCACATTAAAAACATAAAAAAGAAAACTAAAACAAAGTCATGATGAACAAAGAATTCGTTGCGAAACGAAAGTATGGTTTCACAAAGAAAGGCGTTGCTATCGTCGCCGTAATGATATGCAAACTGATGTCGGGCCAACATTATTCTCTGTAAAAACTCTTGCTTGTGACACTATTCTATGTTTTTTTTCTTTTAATTGTAACTTTCGTGAGACATATTAAATAAATTATTATGTTTTCGGCAGTAGCAGCGTGACACTCGCCGCGTCGCGGGTCGCGAAATGCTGCTCATGAATATATAAGCCTCTACCATGGCTTGAAACTTGTCGAGTTCCTCGTCATATTATTGCGTGAGTAAGCCGAAAACATAATCATTTATTTTTCTTTTAATAGTACTTTTCTATATACTAAAGATACATACATAACGTTACGCCTTTTCTCCCCGAAGGAGTAGGCAGAGGTGTACATTACGGCACTTAATGAAACTGTACAATGTAACACCCACTAATCACTATTTATGTAATGAGTCCCATGTAATAGGAGGTGAGCCTATTGCCATATACCAGGCACAATTCCAAACTCCGTGTTACTACTGAGATTTTTTGAAAAAACCAGTAATACTTTGCCCGACCTGGGAATCGAACCCGAGACCCCTTGCCCGGCAGTCGCACTTGTGACCACTTAGCCAACGATAATAAAGATACATAGTTAAAAAAAGCTATTTATATTTTGGAGGATTTTATAGTCTGACTTTACATGCTTTGCCCTGTACGCAGAAGTGCCCACGAAAAATCATTTCATGTGAATTTGGCAGTTGAAAAGATTAATAATGATTTACTCTGACATTAAAATCGAAATTTTCTCACATCAATCATCAATCAATCTTAACATTACATTATTATCAGGGTCTATCAATCTAGGGTCAATTTGATTTTTACATTCTCTTATAGTTAAGTCAGATGTTGTAAAATTGATTAAAGAAAATTACGTCTAAAAGTATTAAGAAGTCATTTACCTCTGTAATTAAATTTTATTATACCCAGTCTGTTCTGAATATGTATATGAGGCACTTACAACATACAATAAATATAATTATTTTAATATATATTATTAATTCATGCAATGTTCATTAATTAATTAAAATTAATTTGGTTAATTTAATGCTCTCCGGTAATGTGACGGATGCCGTTATCGACATTTTGTACGGGGCCAATCTATGTGCCCTACACAAAAAAGATGGCGGCATACGTCCCATTGCCGTAGGTTGTACTTACAGGCGTTTGGCAGCCAAGTTGTGTTGCAGCTATCATAAAGATGCGCTCATGTCGCACTTTCAACCCCTCCAACTAGGCTTCGGCTCAAAAGTGGGTTGTGAGGCTGCCGTACACGCCCTATCATCTTTCTTGAATACAAACGAAAGTGAGGTCATCCTTAAGGTTGATATAAAAAATGCATTCAATTCCATCAATAGGGACACTTTGTTGGCTGAAGTTAAAAAAGAATTACCTACCTGAAATTTACAGTTTTATTTGGCAGTGCTATAGACAACCTTCAAAATTATTATATAAAGACAAAGTTTTGGATTCTGCGGTAGGCTGCCAACAAGGTGATCCTCTTGGTCCAGTCATTTTCAGTCTGGCCATTCACCCTATTATTCGGCAACTTAAATCTAAATTTAATGTTTGGTATTTGGACGATGGAACCTTAGGAGGTGACGCAGATACTGTTTTCCATGACTTACAGCTTCTGATCTCTAAATTTAAATCCATCGGATTAGAATTAAATATTTCTAAATGCGAAATTTACCTTCCGGACAAAATTATTGACAGACAACGAATTTTAAACACCTTTTCTACCGTAGCGCCGAATTTAAAAATTGTTGATAAAAACTCTCTTCCTCTCCTGGGTTCCCCAATTTTCGAAAACAGTTTCTCTGATTTCATAAACGAGAAAATTAAAAATTTCTGTGACATTTCCGATAGACTTTCCAAAATTAATCTACATTGTGGCTTTACTTTAATTCGCTATTGTTGTTTCGGCCCAAAATTTATGTATTTTCTGCGTGCTTCCCCTCTGTGGAAGCATCCGCATATTCTGGACCAAATTGATCAAATTATCCGTGACACCTTAACTTCACTTTTGAATGCTTCTATGGACGATCGTGTTTGGCTTCAAGCCACACTACCAATTCGTTTTGGTGGTCTAGGCGTCCGCAAAATTTCCAGTGTTAGTTTACCGGCGTTCATCTCTTCTGTCCACAGCACTAGTACTTTAACAAAAAATATTTTAGCCAGTGTTGACGTTGAACCCGACGTGCCGTGTCTGACCGACGCGATGAACGCCTGGACAGAAACTTGTCCTAATACAGCCTTGCCTGACAACCATTCCTCCCAGAGACAATGGGACGAGCCGCTTTGCAGGTTGGTGCATAATAATCTCATTAATACCAGCACCAATCCTGCGGAGTTAGCTCGCCTATTGGCTGTGGGTGAGTGGGAATCAGGTCTCTGGCTTCAGGCACTTCAGTCATTCAATATTGGCACGATGTTGAATGACTCAACTTTTCGGCTTGCTGCTTGCTTGCGTGTAGGTGCACCCTGTGTTTCTCCGCATCGCTGTCAATGCGGTGAGATGGTCGACCACCTCGGCCACCACGGCCTATCGTGTAGCAGAAGCGCGGGCCGGATAGCCCGACACGCCAGCATTAACGACATCATCCGTCGAGCTCTTGTCATCGCCGGTGTACCAGCTGTTCTGGAACCAAAGGGTTTGGCACGCGACGATGGTAAGAGACCCGACGGTATGTCCATTATGCCCTGGAAGCTGGGAAAGTCTTTGGTGTGGGACGCAACCTGTGTCGACACCCTTGCACCTTCTCATCTTCCAGTAACGGCGAGTTGTGCTGGTTCGGCTGCTGCCTCTGCAGAAAACCTCAAGCGGCGCAAGTATAACAACCTTGCTGGTAGTTATATCTTTGAGCCATTTGGGGTTGAGACGTTAGGTCCGTGGGGTCCGAGTGCGCTTAAATTGTTCAAAAACATTTCGAAGCGCCTGGTCGACACATCTCGTGACCAGAGGGCTGGTCTTTTTCTCGGTCAGAGGTTAAGCATTGCCATACAACGTAGCAATGCTGCCAACCTTCTGGGTACTTTCCCCGCTGACGTCGATGCGGACGAGTTTTTCGATGCCTTATAAATAGTTTATTTTTCCTATAATTAATTTTAATCATAAGTTGTATATATTTAATTTAGTAATATTTAGTTTTAATTTTATTTATGTAATAGTTGTTAATAAAAATACAATACATTGACTGTTCATTAATAACATTCATATCTACTACGGGTAAAAAGAAAAACCTTTTAATTCTATTTTTAAATAAAAGTAAAAAAAAATTGGAAAAAAATAATAAAGGTGCTCCAATCGAATGCTCTCTATAGATAAAAAATCGTAACAGCAAAACCGCAATTGGTTGTGAAAAAAAAAGAGTTAATATTTTATGGGTCAAACATTGCAGAATAGGCCGGCCTCCTATTAGTAGCGTTGCTAGAGGGCTCTCGAGCCACTCGCCTATAATGAGACAGCTATGTTCCTACTTGTTATGTGCGCCTAGTACCTTACGGTAGATCGGGCTTGTCTAGGGTCAGTTTGATTTTTACATTTTCTTAATAAAGTTGGTAGCTAAATGATATTTTTTACCTTTACTCGTGTACCTATGTTCCTAATCTGTGCTTTTGTCTTCTGATTATTATATGCGCCTGGTACCTCGTGATATAGTAGATCAGGCTTAGGTGGAGTCACTATGATTTTTGTTTTTTTTTTAAGAAAATAATAGCTATGTGTTTTTTCTTGTTTGCATTTTGCTGAGATCGCTATGTTCCTACATGTTATGTGCGCCTAGTACCTCACCGTAGATCAGGCCTACGTAAGGTGAAGTTTATGTTCGGCAATCGCACTTACGACTATGTGACCGACCAGACCCTCATATTTGAAAAAAAATATTTTTATTCTACTTATTCATAATTTTGGAACACTTTTATGTAACTCTAATATTCAATAAAATCTTTTACATATTTCTAAACTTTATTTCACTTCAATAATAAAAAACGCATATAACAAGGCCCAATGTGCGTTACTTGTAGTATAGAGGTATTAAAAGTAAAATCTCGAGCCTGCCTCAACATACTACTGATAGGACAAGGGCATCGCTCGAGCGAAGCGTGAGTGCAATAATAACCACGGACTATAAAAAATGTTACAGAAAGGATACAGTTTTGTTTTATGCCTATAAAATTAATGTATTATTAAGTACATACTGCCTCGTTGGCCGAGTGGTCGCAAGTGCGACTGCCCGGGCAAGGGGTCTCGGGTTCGATTCCCGGGCCGGGCAAAGTATTAGTGGGTTTTTCAAAAATTCTCAGTAGTAGCACGGAGTCTGGAATTGTGCCCGGTATATGGCAATAGGCTTACAAGCCCCTATTACATGGGACTCATAACATAAATAGTGAAAAGTGGGTGTTACATTGTACAGTGGCATAATGTGCACCTCTGTCTACCTCTTCGGGCATAAAAGGCGTGATGTTATGTTTATGTATTAAGTACATACCTACATCTTTTCATTTTATTTCAATGTAGATACGATAGTGGTTTTTATAAATTAGTTCCAGCTTCAAAAGTAAATGTAACTAAACTTGCCATTTTCTAAAAGAGCAACGAACTAAGTTCTCCTATTTTTCAAAAAGAGATATCTTTCTACAACATCGGCCCTAACTATAGGCTCCATGTTATTAGTAAAATAAAACGAAACTAATGTTAGGTACATCAACTTATTCAGAAAAATAAAATATGTATTCTCATTCTTACCAATTGTTTAATATTACCAAAACTGTATATGTTGTAGGTAATATATATAAGCTTGAAAATAATTGATCATGTCAAAAGAAAGTTTAAAATTAATTGATACCACTCAGAGAAATCAATTTCCAATTAAACTCAATCAATTTATTTCATGACATCGCGAAATAGTTGGTCGACATTTTAATATTGCCTGAGGGCTGACCTATATTTTGATTAAGTGCAGCTATTACGTATTACCTTACTGCATGTCACGGCACTGACATGCACAAATTTTTAATTATTATTACTATCGCATGTTAATGAAATTATTTCTTTGGAAGTGCAACCACTACTACTCAAGAGTAAAAAAACAATTTAAGGCCATGTTTATTCAATCTTTCTCGCGATTCAATGTTGACTATAACAATGATATAAAAGTTACAACTTTATCTTGTAAATGGCTGACTGAATGTAGGTGTGAAGTAGAACATAATCGTTGATACCTCTATGCAACATTGATACAGCAGGTTTATATGGTTGCATGAAGCTAGAATACAACGGTATTGAACTTTATTTGCTACTGTGATATTAGGATAAAAGAAGACATTAAGAGATGTATCCAGATATAAAATGTACGTTATTATAAGTAGGTATTTGAGGTTTGTTTTCAGGTTGAGCCCACATATGGTGAATGCTCCGCGGATGCACAGCTCGCGAGCAGACCGCGAGCTGCGTTCGTGCATTTAAAATTATTATTTATATGAACCTTGTAAGCGTTGAGTATCAAACCATTGCCGTAACTGCACGCGTGCACATTCAAGGCGCATTTGCCAGATGTGGTCGCACCCTAAGATGTTTAGGGTAAAGAGAAGTCAGTCGCGCAAAACTTATGGACTCTATATTTGGAACCGGTCCTATTACATTTCATTAAACATCTAGAGATTAAAGACAGAATTCATGATTATTTCAAAACTGCTAACTATCATTTTTATCCTGATAATACAGCTGTTAACTGTTACTAGTTTATAACATTGGCACTTAATTCTAAAATATCACTAAAACAACCACAACAATACTACCGTCTACCGCTCATATCATTTTCCTACCGTTCTGCAGACATCACATAATCTTATCCTTGGCTCATAACGAAAACCCATTATCCTCACTGAGGCTCGATAGAATATGCCACTTGGAACAACTGTTATTATCATATTCTATGCGATTGTTGACCCCGCTCGTGACCACAGAACATTGCACTGCGCTCAATTGGATGATGCGTGTAGGTATATACCTTATATATGTAGGTATATATTGCAGTTCCGTATCTACGTGGGAGCTGGTCTATGTATTATTTGTAATTGTATGTCTAAGGTAAGTGGCGATGCTTATTATTATAGATATGTGTCGTAAAGATTGAAGATTTTATACTGTTTTATGTTTCGTTCTAGAGCTATTTACGATTCTGATGCGTAATTAGACGTGCTGTTTTGAACAAGACTGTTTCTTTCTATAATTACGAGTTCCGTTATCCCCGAAATGAATTCTGGGACGCTAAGTTGTCCTTTTTTCAAAAACTACGTGAAAAAATGAATAGTCGAACCTATGCGACGACTGTTCGGAAGGCTCAAGTGGTATTCGACTGCGATTATAGCGTCATACATAACTCGCTAATATTTAACGAAGTACAGTCTAAAACAGTTTACAGTAACAGTTCGTCAACTGACTAACATTAGCATTACTAACTAGTAATGCTAATGTTTTTGTTTTGAGCCTAAGTTTGTGTTTATAGGTTCTATAAAGTATAAGGATCTTGCTACTGACGGAAACTAAATAAACGAACGTCCCGTTTTTGGTAAAAAAATGGTCTCAAAAAAATAAATTGTCCCATTATGCATAACTGACCTACCATTACCACTAAACTATCACTAAACTACCATTTTAATAAGACAATTAATAGAACATTAAACTATACAGCGTAGAATAATCTAAATGATCACAAACATAAGGAAATGAGTCTTTCTTTCATTATTAACGAACTCAATACTTTCCCCGCTCGATTCCCGCTTAGATACAAATCTTAGGTACAGGTTTAAGAACAAAAACTAGCCAGTATAAACTACAATTTCTAGTTTTGTTTACGTCCGGACTTAGGATTACACAACCCACAACACAACTTAGCGTCCATTGGGAATAATCGAACTTAGATACTACTAGAGAAAGATTTTAACAAGAAACGACTTAGTACTGTTTATGTACAAGTCTCCATTGTTTTAAACTAGACTTATTTACCTCTATATACATGTAAAAAGTTATTGCAATAGGTTTTGGATAATCTGTTAAAGAAGGTCATAAAGGTATGTTTTAATAAACTTTTGATTCCAAGCAAGTAGAAAGGACAACAGCTGTGTCTATAAAGCTACAACAGAATTAAATCTCCAAAATATCTCATCAATTCTATCTTTCTCATCTTCTAAAACATGACCCTATATTAGTACACATATTCATTAGTACTTCTTCATCTCATCAAATACAGACCCAGAATAACAATTTAGATTACACATAGAAATAAGTCTCAAAAATCACCTAAAACAGTCCAGAATGTCGCGGAGAACCTAACGGGTAACCGGGGCTCCGGCTCGACGTGCAGGAAAAGGAACGGGGTGGTTTTTAGTCAGTAAGAGTCTAACACACCCTCCCGCCTCACCCAGGCGGGAGCAGTAATTCGATGATTTTCGGGGGAAAATCATCGAATTATTTGTTTTTTGTTTTAGTGGGGGCACTAAAACAAAAAACAGTCCAGAAAATTCCAAATTCATTTCAAACCTTTTCTTCAAAGAATGCACTAACATTGTAACTCCGGACCAATATTGGACAGCTAAATTTAAGCTTCCCGTTCCACATAAAGGGGTAGTTTTATTTTTCCATTTCATTTTGAACCAACCCTTATGAGTTTTCTTGCTTTGTGACTTACAATTCTATTCTTTGCCTTTACTGTCGCCGCCATCTTTGTACTGTCCTTTGTGGAGCTTATTATTTGTAACGCATTGAAATGGATTATTTGCTCTGCTTTAGTCTTTGTCTGTAGTTGCATCGTCTACAATTGCTTCGTTTTTGATTATCTCTTAGTTTTCAATTTTACTGTGTTGTCTGTTTTAGAAATAACTCATATTAATTTCTTTCTTCTGATACATCAAGCCATTATTTAGAGATCTGTTATTGAATGTTTTTTCTTATTTATTCAGATTCAGTTAGTTGATGTTAAAAAAGATTGATCAAATATTTGCTTCAATTGTGACTGTTGTGTTTTTTAATATTAAGTGCTCTATAGCCACTTCTATGGCTTATTTTATAGCCATACTTTGGCACAAATGGGTCGGCTCGACCGGAGTGATACCACGGCCTCACAGAAAACCGACGTGAAATAAGACTTGCATTGTGTTTCGTCGTGTGTGCGTGCGTGGTTATCGGAGAATCAATCCAATTACCACCTCCCCCCTTCTTTTTCCCAATCCTCAAATTCCTAATCCCCAACAGGCCAATAACGCACTTGTAATGCTTCTGGTATTCCACGTGTCCTTGGGCAACGCCGATTGCTTACCATCAGGTGATACGTCTACTATCAAGCTGATAATGACAAAAAATATTATCTTGATCAACAAATACTCATAGTTAGAAACATTTTCATTAATTTCGATAATTGAACAGCTTAACAAATACAAGGAACCATTATTAAAGCTGTTGGTCTTGTCTTTACCGAGTCTGCAGTATTAGGGTCTATTGTAACAGTGCCGAGTTGCAGTGATCTGACAATTACGACAGTTGTGTGAGTACGACCCACGTGGCCAACTGCAGTTACTGTTTCCTGACCGACCGGTTTTACCACATTTAGTATGGTTCCATTGTCAGCGGAGACACTTTCAATGCATTTAAGTGTTTCAAGTGAGCAAGTACTTTCAATAGTTTGTAGTTATTGATGTTTGCAATAAAAGTATCCAAGTACTATCAAGGTGTAGATTCGGCATAAGACTTAAGGAATGTGAGGGAAGACCAACAGCTTTATGGTTCCTTGTATTTGTTAAGTTGCTCATTTATCGAAATTAATGAGAATGTTTCTTACTATGGATATCTTCCTGAATTCAACATCAACCGCCTAGAAGTGGCCACTAAAAGCCTCATCACACACGGAGAAATACGTGTCTAATGATTTAATACAATGTACCAGACGGACATTGAAATAAAAATTAGGCATCTACCCTATTATGATCATAATAAATTCTACTCAACAGCAAAACGCTGTCACTTGCACCGCACCTTTCTTGCATAACGCTCACCGTTTGAACCCCTCTATAATTATTCTATAGTCTTATAGGCATTACGCAAGTATGGCCTAACTTTTCCTTATGTTCTGGTCTAACCATGGCCTATCAGGAGGTGATAACATGAGCTTGTGACCCACTTTAGTAACAATAATGGAATCAGTTGTTCGCAGTTTACAATGTTCTTGTAGTAGAGTATTATGGATTTTGCATGGACTGCCTTAAGGTTTTGCTTTTAGGTTTAAGGTATTTGTTTATTGGATAAGTCGGTTAACACAGATGGATCGCCCATGGACACCTGGAACACCAGGGGCGTCACTGGCCTTTTGTTGTAATTTTAGGATTTTTGGAGTTTCAGGGATTTGGGGGATTTGGCGAAGGGGGAGGTTAATTGGGCCTCCATTAACCTCATTCACATGACGACATACAACGCTAGTGTTGTTTCACGTCGGTTTTCTGTGAGGCCGTGGTATCACTCTGGTCGAGCCGGCTCATGCCTGCAGAAGCATGGCTGCAGATGATGCATTCCGCCACATGATGCATGTGAGAGAAACAACGAAACAACTTATCATCTTCTAATTCTGAAAATAAGTAAGGTGCAGAACTTTATAATGCTTTATTAGCCCACTCCTATCAAGATTTTTAAAATAATGTTTCAGAACTAAATACTACCGCATATTTTAATAGTTAAGAACAGTTGTAAATACCAGTGGACTGGTTCTGTTTATTTAGTGAAATCACTGCAAGCTTAGTACTGGTAGCGTACAAACAATGCTGTGCAAGCCTGATTCATAAACCAAGTGTTCCGTTGCGTACTATGATTTATTTGTTAAATCTAAGATTACAGAAATTGCAGTGATGCAGATGTGGCATAATGCTCTTCTGGGGTTTAACTTCTTCTCCTCATAGTTTTCCTTTTTTATGGAATAGGAGGCAAACGAGCAGACGGATCACCTGATGGTAAGCGATGAGTGCCGCCCATAGACACTCGCAACATCAGAGGAGTCACAGGTGCGTTGCAGCCTTTTAAAAAGAAATACGCTCTTTTCTTGAAGGTTTGAAGGCTGGCTGAATGTAGAAACTATGTCAATTATCGTAGCAGCGTTGTTATCAGTTAACTAATACGACATATTTTTTTGATATCACAACAACAATAACATCTACGGCCACTGCTGACCAAAGACTTCTTCTCACGCGGAGAAGGTTTGAGCATTAATGGCCACGCTTACTTAAACTGTCAAACACCAAGCGGTCACCGGTGACCGCGGCCTATTGTTCTATAATTGTGTCTATAATGACGGTACTCGACGAGTTTATGCGATTTCACAATTTCAAACTTATAATTATACATTATAAGCTTAGGTTTCCTCACGATATTTTCCTTCACCCTTTGTCAGTGGTATCTAAATAATCTTGGAAAGTACATATAACTCGGAAAAACTGACATTGTTACTTGCTGTTGGTTCGTTTCGAACCCACACTCAAATGCATGAGAACTCTTTGTTATGTTTGCTGGTTATTCTTTCCTATATAGATTGAACGACTAAAATAGAAGAGGATTTCCAGATCACGTTAAGACTTTTCGTGCGATCATTTAACTAAATGTTTTCAAATTTAACGGAATGAGTAATCCGAAATCAAACACTTATCCTGTTACATACATAATACATCAAGTGAAAAAAGTTGAAGTCTTATATTAACTCCCATTTTAGCGTCTTTGGGGAATAATTAACGTTTATTGCTTAACAGTAATAAACATTAATTATTATTAAATGTGAAGCAGTAACCTGCGTCACATTTACGGTTCTACACCATTTTCTTAATCTTTGTCAGCTACCATACGACAATGCAACCATAACCGGTTGCCGTATTTTGCACTAACTCGGTCGATTGATACGACACCGCTACAGTTTCACAATGTTAGGTCCAATTAGAACCAGGTTAGGTGAAGTGATGGTAGCCACACACTGCCAAGGGCTGGACGCGGCTGGACGGGCTCCTGCTCAAAGTAAAAATAGGAACGGGATGGCCTCACTCAAGGATTGGATGATTTTCGTGCATCAAAAAGGGGCTTAACGAGAAGGACTGAAGATTGGTCTCCATGACGTGCCATTGAATAGGCCTATCAAGAAGTGGATAAGCTTATGATATCAATGGATAAAGGTATTTGAAAGAGGTATCAGTTTACATTTTTGGATAGTAAATATATGGATATTCTTAGTTTTCGAAACATAATTATTTATTAATAGTAGTGTTCGTCACTGCGTCTGATGAGTCGCAATAGATACCGTCTCTTATAATGGCTCATCCTTTAATAGCTAGACTCTTTCTTCACATAACACAACAAATATTGTGATGTTATGAAACATTAATATAAAATCGACTGTACCCTGCCTCCAAGCAGTTATCAGCGAAATGTTTACGACAACAAATATACGAGGGGACGGCAGAAGTCATAAATAACATCGTAAAATGTTTATACATTACATACACAAGTTGTATTGGAACAGTTTATTGTTTCATGGCGTATTTGAGAATTGAATAACATAGTGAATTATTAGTAATCCATTTATCGACATTTATTACTTGTCTTTGGGCCATTGCAATTGCAACCAAGGTACCTAACTCACTTTTTTATGTACATAATATTGAGTTACGCTTGATAAGTATACTTCTGCCTATCACTTGTATCTATCATCTACAATGTAATACTTATTCATCACCATCGCCATCACCATTTATGTTATGCAATAGTTACCCTAGTTCCATGGTATATGGTTTGAGCCTATTGCCATACAATGGGGACAATTACAGATTCTGTATCTTTTCTGAGAAATTCTTACATATAAAACTTGGCGCTTGATAATGAGACTAGCAAGCAATTTAACAATTATCTTACGACTTTTTTTAAGGGGCATAATCATCCAATTTCTTCTCCCGCCCTGGGTGAGGCGAGAAAGAGTGCCATGCCCAAATACTTGACTACCTATTTGAACATGACACTCTATCTCGCCTAAATTCCTTCCAATTGTTGCACCAAATTTTATAACTAAGAATTTCTCAGTAATTACGTATAGTTCTGTCACTACAAATTCTTTGTAAAATGATAGAAATAGCACAATATTTATTAATTATTTATTTATTTTCAGCCATGATTGTCCCACTGCAGGGCAAAGGTCTCCCAACCCTCCTTCCACTTCTCTCTATAGAACACCACGCTGCGCTCCATGACTAAAATCGTTGACGTTGGTCAAAAAGCCGCAGGCTTGAAATGGAACTGGGCTGGTCATGTCTGCCGCATGTCAGACGAGCAGTGGGCAAAACTCACTACTGAGTGGAGCCCACTCAACGTCATTAGACGTTGCAGCAGGCCCAAAAGGAGACGGCGGGACGAATTAGACGTTGCAGCAGGCCCAAAAGGAGACGGCGGGACGAATTAGACGTTGCAGCAGGCCCAAAAGGAGACGGCGGGACGAATTAGACGTTGCAGCAGGCCCAAAAGGAGACGGCGGGACGAATTAGACGTTGCAGCAGGCCCAAAAGGAGACGGCGGGACGAATTAGACGTTGCAGCAGGCCCAAAAGGAGACGGCGGGACGAATTAGACGTTGCAGCAGGCCCAAAAGGAGACGGCGGGACGAATTAGACATCTATGACAAGGATTGGACGCAAAAAGCTTTTCGATATTTAAGTACAACGAAAATTGAATAGCCTTTCAGTATTCGGGAGTCAGCCTTACTGATTAAAAACGACCTCGTTCCTAGTTCTGCTTCAAGCTGGCTACCCCGCTAGGCTATCTACAGCTCTATATAATTCTCTAACACTGAATATAAAATATGACACCATCACAACACCATTTTTTTTTAAGGGGGGAAAATCATCGAATGACTGCCCCCGCCTGGGTGAGGCGGGAGGGAGTGTCAGACTCTTACTGACTAAAAACCACCCCGTTCCTTCTCCTGCACGTCGAGCCGGAGCCCCGGTTACCCGTTAGGTTCTCCGCGACTATCACAACACCATAGTACCTACTTATAGCCACTTCAACAAAAACAGGAAAGTCTAAATCTAAAGAACATGTGTTTGTATGAGTGTATATTCTATAAATAGTAATAGTACGTAACGCGTAGACTTCTGTCAGTGACCGGTCATAGGATGTTACATGATCACGTCTCGGTATTAAAATAATATAACTACCATACTCCAGTCATACGGTTACAATTTGTATGACTTCCTGTACGATGTGTCTGACTATTCATCGCTAGTTTTTGCTTTTGACTTTGTTTTGTAATTAATATGATAGTTGTGATAGACTTTAGGTTAGAAGTCGATGCCACAAGTTCTACACAAAAGATAAGATAAGAATAATCTTTATTGTACACCTTAAAGCAATATAAACATAAATGTCGAGTTACATCCAAGAATAGTAGGGTACAAAGGTGGCCTTATCACTAAAAGCGATCTCTACCAGGCAACCTTTAACTATTTATTAACACATTAACCGCCGCGTAGGTCACCGGTGACCTATGTACGTTAGCGGAGGATTTGCCTTCAACGGTTTTGTGTCGGCAGTCAAAGGCTTAAACCTTAACAGATACCTAATATTCAGCTGCTTATAACTTTGTGACCTGAGACGACTAAGGGACATACATATTTGTGAAAATCTGACGCAATTCTCAAACTGTTATCTCAAAACTGACAAGTGCGGCGATTTAAGGAAACAAGTTGTCAGCGTAGTGCCATAGACTGGTAATGATTATGACGAATTTCATCAAAATAATTTTATTGTTTTTTTTTTGCATAAGCCGGTAAACGAGCATACGGATCACCTGATGGTAAGCAATCGGCGTCGCCCATAGACACCTGGAACACCATAAACCAGTAATAGAATGTACGCCATTTCTAGGATCAGGTTTATTATAGTTCAGTTATATTCACTATTTGCCAATTATGATAGGATCTCTATCTAAACAGGGTGATCTTATTACACTCCAAAGATCGTTCAGTCTTAACACCATTATATTTTTCTGACTTGTATAGATTTTCACACCCCTAGCAAGACCAACGACGTGAATAATAATCGTGATCATACCTTATTATATAAAAACAATTACAAAAGCGATATCAGTATTCTATCTCGTTCTCAAGGGGTCATCACACCGCATAATCACCGCAGTTAGTCGGTAGTAGTGGTATGATGTCATAGCCTATTATGTGCATTGTATGGGGATTACGTCATCATTCTAGTTATAAAGGAAATTGTTAGTGTTGACTAACGTATGGTAGTATAGAGTTGTGGGATTTGTTTTGTTTGCAACAACATAACATCACGCCTTTTATCCCTGAAGGGGTAGGCAGAGCACATTACAGCACTTAATGCCAATGTACAATGTAACACCCACCTTTCACTATTTATGTTATGAGTCCCATGTAATAGGGGCGAGCCTATTGCCAAATACTGGGCACAATTCCAGGCGCCGTGATACTACTGAGATTTTTTTTAAAAACCCATTAGTAGTTTGCTCAACCCGGAAATCGAACACAAGACCCCTTGCCCGGCAATCGTACTTGCGACGACTAGTCCAACGAGTCTGTTGTTTTTTTTTGCTATGAATTAATTTAGTTACCAACATGAGGTGTTTCAATGCTTATGGTGGTATAGGAGCATATTGATCCCCTGATGGTAGGTAGTCGGCACTGCCCATCGTGACACCAGAAGAATTACTAGTGGTGTCTATGACATCACACAATAGGCACAGAAATTTTTGTCTAATCTTATATCTTGTACTATTATAAAGCCAAGAGTTTATTGGTTTGTTTTTTCGAACGCGCTAATCTCCGGAACTACTGGTTGGTATTTGAAAAACTCTTTTTGTGTTGGATAGTGCATTTACTGAGGAAGGTTTTAAAATTTTACGCTACTTCATGTAGGAGACAAACTGAGCGGGTGAAACCGCAGCTATTTCTGATAAAATTAAGTGAAAAGCATAGCAATGCAGGCGAGATCATTGTGACACTATTTACAATGAAAAAAGACAATAATAGTTATTCTGTTCCAGGAGTCAAATCCAAACTCCTTAGCTACTACAGTCGTGCTTGTGAAGTCTCAGCCAACAAGAAGATCAAAATCAAGGATAAAAATCATACTGAGAAATAATATAAGAGAGTACTTCTACTAAATCAAATTCGATTTCTTGAAAAACCGATCAACCCTAAGTATTATTTTACACGAATCATTGGCGAAAGAATTTAATACAATTTTCTAGACACCGAAATCACTTAAAGTCCAATATTTACATTCTTACTTATAAAAAAATCCATTGATATTGCAAATTTTATTTTCGATGTCTGGGTAAATCTTTTCAAACAGAATGATCTTCGAAAAGTATTTTAAATAAGGTTTAACTCGAGTTTATTGACCCTTAAGATTAAGTTGAGTTGTCTTTGAAACCTAAGCCTTTGTAGGCTGAAAGGCTGATTTATGTAAGTGCCTGAAGGTTTACAAAATTATTGGAAAATAAATTTTTATTTATTCTTTGAATTGCGACAATTTATTGTGAGATTAGTTTTAAATCTCGAAATCTTTTAGCAAATAATTATCAGACTGACATGAAAGACAGCGCTTCGATGTATTATTCGAACATTATGAACAATAATGGGGTTAGAAATGGTAAAAAAATCACATTAGACTTTAAAATTTCTGCCTTGATGACTTGATGATAATGAATTTATAGATAACTTTACTCATAAGAGTAAAAACAACTATTTTGTCTAACGGTCCAAATTGATAGCATTAAGTATTTTTCATAACATGGCCTTAAACTAATTACTTAAATAGAACAAGTCCACAATCATACGAACTACTACAAACACCGGTTAAACATACATCAGACCCAAAACCTCAGACCTATCCAAATCACAAATAACACTTACATCAGAAATTCAACACTACACCCACATAACCTCTCATCTCACTCGCCATTATCCTATTCCTCTCGATCCCTAACTAAAACAGAATTAAATCGATTAAATCTAATACCACGAGTCGATCATTGAGTTATCTTAACAGAGTCAGATATCTGTGGTATTCGTCTATTGCCGATCGCATCCTCACATGATCTTGAGATACTCTTGACTCAGTTCGAAGGTAAACTGGATAATTCTGGATCGTACTAGTTAGAGAGCTTGTAGAAGATTAATTTTAAGGGAGTATTTAGGTCAAAGTCGTGTGATCTTGGTGGCCCGGAGGCTTAAGACGCCCGCCTCTCATACGTGACGGTGCGGGTTCGAAACCAACAACAAGTACCAATGAAACTTTTTCCGACATATATGTACTTTCAAAGATTAGTTAGACACCACTAACAAACGGTGAAGGAAAACATCGTGAGGAAACCTAAGCTCATAATTTCTAATTATTATGTAAGTTTAAAATTGCCAATCTGCATTGAGCAAGCGTAGTGGTGAATGCTCAAACCTTGTCCGTTAGGGTAGAGGCCTTTGTTCAGCAGTCAGCTGATAGGCTGTTGAAGTTAGGTCAAAGTGACTATAGTAGTGCAGTTGCTGAGCACGAGGCACGAGCACAATATATTATAGAGTATGCCCCATAGAATAACCCTTCTGAGTATGCTTCATATAATCGATCTTGGCTTTGTGTGTATGTGCATTTCTAAAGGGTCTAAGAGGTCACGTGCTATTCTAAATGAATAAATAACAGCCATTAACATTTTTTTTTTCATTTTATCGTACCCTATATATTTAACTTTAAAATTATTCCTTTTACAACAAAAGCTCTTATTTCAAAGGTAATTGTATTACATTTGATACGACTCCCGAACTAATAAATAAAAGACTCAAAAATGAAAAAAAAAATATTTATTTTTAAACAGTCACAATGGCAGAAATCCCAATTACAATAACTGAAAAGAAAAATCGTTAATGTCTTCGTTTCTTTGTTCTCAAGTATAAACATCCTAATGCTAGTACCTAATCGACCTTAAAACCTTGGAATTATAATTTCCTTCAAGACAAACGAACAAAATAATCCTTTCATCCTCCATAATATTGTAATTCCACATGTGACATCATCAAATGACTTAAATTCCCAAAACAATTGAGGTCCCATCTCTCAGAACCTTTTCTAATATTTAAAGAGTAAAGTAGTCTTGCAATAGGTCAATATTCCGATCATTGTAATTGCTATTTGCATTGTATCTACTGGTAAATCGATTGTCTATAATCCAGATGAACTTAGTGGTATTCTAGTTAATTCAGTTCCAGCAATTTGCATTAGAGTTGTGGATGTTCGTATTATCATAAATGGTTCGTACTACGTTCCACAGGTGACCAGAGATCTTTTGTTATCCGAAATATATGTAACTAAGGTCTTTATAGATAAAAAGATACTCAGTTTCGCATTTGAAAACATTTTTTTAATCAGTTTGGCATTTATAAACACTATTTTTGCGTTTGTAAGATAGTGATACTAAAATGGGAATCAGTACCTACTCTTAACGCCATCTATTGGTACAGTTCAGAACTGAGTGGTGATTCATTCGATTAATGACATCATAGTAACAGAAAAAAACCCTGTTACTAATTTCCTTGTTATAAGCTATTTGAATAATCTCCTGAATTAGTTTTAGTACCAAATTCATTATTAATTTACCTATTAGTTAATTTACTTCACAAAAGCGATTTCTACAAAAAGTATCTAAAGATCCACAGTAAGTAAATAAAATATGAATTCTAAACACACAGAAATCTAAACCATACCTCAAAACAAATAAATCACAAAATCCACTACCAATAACAACGTAACAATAACAATAACTACACGAAGAAATTGGACAAAATACCGAACATATTGCGCGGTAACGGCAGCAAAGGCAAATCGCTGTCTTATAGGATCCGAAAATCTTCACAATACTCTAGGTATGGGGTAAGTACGAGCATTGAATACTGTCGATCGGGTAAACCCCTTGAGACTGGCAGCAATGGAATTGAATTGTCAGGTGGATGACGCTGGTATTGGCACTAGCTATCTTTATAGGGTCGATGGAAGAATTTATTTAGAAAATTGTGTTGGATCCTAGAAGGTTGGTATTAGATATCAAGGTTTTTTTACGTATGTTGATATGCCTGTCTTTGTGCAAAGAAATATGAAATTCCATTTTGCACTTGTCAAGCTCAAAATTCAATTTAGTGTGACCGTAACGAGCTACAGATTTTAAAAGTTCGTTACCTACATGACGTTTTGGAAAATGAATTCATTCTTATATCCAATTACTTCGTAATGTTTGTTACTGTAAATATCACATCCGAGAAATTATCATTAACAAAAACAACGACGGTTAATGACACAACAAAAAGCTACAAGCAAATTTAGTCCCTCCACAAACGAAATTACATGCCAACACGAAAAAAATCCTATTACTCAACTTCGCTGAATCCTATCGAGAGTTCTTAAAACCGCACCTTTTTGAAATAAAAACTTCCATGCCGTTCGTTGATTAAAAAGAAAATGCCCCACAAAAGTGGCTTTGCACATGTCTTGTGTAACTACATTTTATCCTTGCAAGTCCCAAGCGGCTCTCGAAGTGGATCGAATCCACTACACACGACATATAGTCCATATATACTCTCTTCTTTATTTACTTACACAATGGTATTGTCTCTTTGACATATTACTGTCAGGTACCTATGGCTATTATTATGTACTATGGACTATGGTGATTAATATTACATCACCCTTTCTGTTGCTAATATGAGATATTTGTTATTATAACATTCATTTATTATCAGCTTGTTATGCGCAAGGGTTTCTTGCATATGATATTTATTTGTCTTACAATATTATAATATTTACATACAGGATTATTTAGATTTGGCAAAAGAAATTCGAAATCTCGTCAAAATATTTTACGTTAAAAGCAACAGAAATACTGTTAATATTCAAACAAATTTTTCGATTAAAATTAGTCTGTTTATGTGTTATACGTAGGTACTTAAAACACTGCACAGCAAAGCTATTTAAATTTAACATAAACTACGTCATCAGAGCAGCAATAAAGTAGATTAATTAAACTACCTACTTATAAACTCATAGGTATTGGTGTGTGATAATGATGTTTGTTTTATGCCAATTCACAGTCCGAAAGCCTGACCAATTTTCATCTCGGGTCAGATACTCAGATAGCAGTCGAGTAAGCTGTACCAAGTTTACGATTCAGACGTGAAGAGAAATTGAAACTCGACAAATACGTGTACAAGTGTGTTCGAGGAGAATAGTCGAATAATAGACGATCGTTTCTACTTCTGACTAAGAGAAAGAATACTCTATGTAGATACGAAATTCTTAGACTCAAATAATCAGTAGCTATTTGTTTGTTTGTAGTAATTAGTCAAGAAATATTTATTCAATTATTCAGATTTACTCAATTATTTTGTATATTCCATTAGAAATGACGTCGATGTGGTACGTAATAGTCATTGGCTCCATTAAAAAATAGTAGAGATAATAAATAATATTCCATCAATTGGCACGAAGCGTTTCGATTCGAGATTCCTAGTGAGAACCGCTAAGGAACTCCCTGCCGGAGTCTGTGTTTCCTATAAAGTCTCCAAGTCCCGAGTGAACAGGTTGCTCATAGGTAGGCGTGCTTTATCGGCGGCCACATCATCGCTTACCACCAGGTGAGTCGGTGGCCAAACGCGATTCTATTAACAACAAAAAAAAAAAAGAAAAAAAATGGATCATTGAAAAATCGAAGTTTTTGATATTTGACATGGGAACTGCTTTAGCCAATATATGGCTAAAGCCCACAGTTTTATAATTGTTAAGTCTAATACCATTATAAGACTACAAGGTTCATAGAAAACCAAACACGTTACTTTAATAAAAGATAAGGAACAAAGTACTAACGCTAAACCCGACCCCCAAGAGAAGAGACATTTTATTTAAAATTTATTAGTCATTAAATTAAGAAAGGACATTTTCTAGAAGCTATTCGTTGTGAACAACATTCTTCAGACCCCATTTTGTAACTTAATTGTTTATTAGTGCTTTTAAAATAAAGGGGTTTTCGGAAAAAATATGTCTCTATTATGGGTGTGTAATGAGAAGGGTTGAAAGTGAAGGTGATAAATCTATGATGTGTTTAAAAATGAACGCAGTACGGATTTAAGCAACTATAATGCGTCGTATATGAAAATTAGTTAAAGTTACTGTGTTTCTGAATGTTTTACAGCTGGGACATTTGCCATCCAAATTAAAAAATTCTGATCATTGACATGTATTACGGATAGACCACCCTGAATATATTTTGGGCTTTAAAGATAATAACATTAAAGGTTTAGGTTAAGTTAGGTAACCAAAAAGTGTGACAACGAGTATAATTTAAATGTGTCCATCTGTTTGTTGTAAACATATTTTACACCTACAGCATAACATAGCAGATGTTCAATAAAAAACATTAACCGATATCAATCAAAATAATTGAAACCAAGCTAATTGAAATAATAGCTAGAACGCTGCATTTAGAAGTTAGAAGACTAGACATTCATATATGTACATACAGCTAACACACACATCAAACTATACAAACCACTTTAACATCGCCTCGCTGTGTATGATCTTTCCATATTTTCAACGGTCATATTATACTGGTTTTGTACAACTCTATGTGTCAACTTACTAAGTAAGTTGAGGCGCCATATACCTTATAAACCAGTTCCACAAATCCGATCACGGTCCAAATAGCAACTGGTCGCGGTTTTCCGATCCGCGACTGGTTGCATAAGAACCATCAACCATATGATTGGTTGTGTTGTCGTTAATGCGACACACGGTCGATAGGAGCAGACAATTTTATACAAAGGTTTATGTCATACAATTTTGAATGTGATTAAACCTAAAGAAGTATGTAAGGATTGTACGAACGGAGCGTTGTACATGCTGTCAAGCACAACCATGTTCAAGTGAGACGTATACAATCTTCATAAGGATGTGCCATGAAAGGCGTATTACCGTAAGGCCTCTGCCTCGAATCTTGCGAGTAGTGGGGCGGCGGCGGCGGCGCGGAAGCAGCAGGTTCTTATGCGTAAAATGAAATGGACCGGCTATCGAAAACAGCGGCGGGGTAGCGGGCAATGAGCAGAGCACTCCAGCAGCTGTAGCCAAATGCCACTTAGCGCTTGTCTACACGTAGAATAGAAAACCAAATTATATGGAATTGACGTAAATTTTGACAGTTGTCAGTGTCATCCCCATACATTTTGAATTCTACTCTCTCTGTAGACAAGCGCTAAAGTGGTTTTTGGCTAGAGGCCCAGTCAAGTAGTGCCTTCCGCGCCGCCGCCGCTGCCGCCAGCAAAATTCAGATGACTGTCATCGGGCTTCTTAGGCCTCTGCCTAAGTCATACCCCGATCGGTGACTGTCATCGGCCTCCTGTGTTTCAGTGAGGTACACAGGAGGCCGTATCCCAGACACTTTAGTTTTTCTTCTTAAAAAACTAGGCGCCTTTTGGCGGTCCCACCACCGTCACAAAGAAGTGATCGTGCTGCATTTGCACTTAATTTTCAGTTCGTACAAGTTCATTGTTTAAGTTTGTATATGTATGTTAATCTAGAGGTACATGACTATCTCCAAATATTAATGCAATCACAAAATCACAATACTCTATCTCGAGACAATCTTATAAATGCGCATGTACAAACATACATATGTGTGCATAAACTGGTTATGTGGTCGGTGACTGTCAGGCGCATGTTATTGCATAACGACAGCGTAATTGGCACGCCAGCATCATGCTCGTAGCACATTGTTAGGTAGACTGGAGAATATTGATTGATGACGTAGAGGTCTGGTTGTGACGAAATTATTACGACGAAAGACTAAAATCTTATAGGTTAATAGATATTAACTGAGAAAATTGTTAGTATCAGTTTCACGTAGAGGTGTGTGGCATTTAGCTAGAGTCAATTTGTCAATTTTCTAGAGGTATAATCATTCTTTAAGGTCGAACTTAAAACGTTAATTTTAACAATGAAGTTTCTTTCAGAAATGAAATCTGAATACTACGCTCAGAAATTGTTCGCATGATGCCTATAAAACAAGCGACATGACGTCGGTTTTAAAACTCTAATATTTTTCTTTTTTTTTAACCGTTGCCCCACACTAGGATTATCTCCTGTGTCGTGGGTGCGTTTACAAACATACAAGTTCACATACACATGACACCCAGACCCGAAACAACAATTTGTGGATAACACAAAGTGTTGTTCCGAGCAGGAATCGAATCCGCGACACGTTGCACGGCATCCGGTTGTCCATGTCCGATCTGATGATCCGTATGTCACAAGTCATCGCGTGCGCCGGCGCACGTGCGTCATGCCGTGACGCCGATAACTCGCTTTAACACTTTCTTTGTTTTGGTGTAAACGTACGCAGAATACAAAACTCTAGTCCTGTGCTAAAACATCGATAACTTGAGATTTCGTGGATAGAAATTATTTTGTCAGTTGAAAGTTTAACGGTTTTCGTGACTATGTTCGCGTCAATTGGGAAAATGTATGCTACACGTAATGTTTCGTATGAATTATATAACATAACACCCTTTATCCCCGGGTAGGAAGGGATAGGCAGAGGTACACCTCTGCCTATCCCTTCGGGGATAAAGGGTGAAATGTACACATTATGCCACTGTACAAATGTAACATCCACTTTTCACTATTTATGTTATGAGTTCCATGTAATAGGGGGTGAGCCTATTGCCATATACCGTCCACAATTCCAGACTCCGTGCTACTAATGAGAATTTATAAAAAAAACCCAGTAATATATTACTCGACCCGGGAATCGAATCTGAGACCCCTTGCCCGGCAATCGCACATGCGACCACTCGGCCAACGAGGCAGTCGAGGCAGTTACTAGAATAAAATTATAAATAAGCATGAATGATAAGAATTGAAAAACGAGGTAAAAAATGTAATGTTCAATTTTCATCTATAATGAAAATTCTATATATATTTGCTTTTGTCAATAGATTTATTAATCATCACAATATATTAAATGAATAAATAAACAATAAACATTCTGAAATACCTATTCTCCAACAATATTTGACGCATGATCGTCTAATTAGGGTGAATGCACCAATTGTCAGCTGACCAAAGAGAATTACTTAATTACCTATCAAATTAGTTTACGTACAGGCATAACTTAATGAATGCATTTCATAACTCGGATAATTGAAATTAAAATTATCGTTTGTTGTTAACCAGAGCGTGTATTACGTAATTTCAAGGTTAAAAATTACTATTATGTGAATACACGTGGTAAAAGACAATGGGAGTGATATAATTATAATGTTTGCTAAAGGAAATTCTTTTGTTGTGAATAGATTAGGTATTTGTTTTTGTTCATATGTAGTTTATGATTGATAGAAGGTAATTCGTAAAAAATATTATGAATGGCATCAAAGGACTGTGCGCTTGAATTTGGTGACTAATAGACTATTAGAAAAACGTTGTGACTTGATCAGTGGTGGACGGAAACAGCCTGATTTGATAATCAGGCTGTGGTATTGATATGAGTCATGAGATATGTGTGGCATGATTGATATAAGTAAATTATTACGTTTTCGGCTTACTCGCGTAATTATTTGACGAGGAACTCGACTACTTCAAGCCATGCTAGAAGTTCATATGTTCAGTATTTCGCGACCCGCGACTCGGCGACTGTCGCGCTGTTACTGCACAAACTAGTCGCGTTTCTCGTCAAATAATTACGTGAGTAAGCCGAAAACATAATAATTTTATTTAGTTGTTAGAAACAACATGGTGTAAGTGACATAGATAAATATGATTATTATTAAAATAACATAGCATCACCGCAGAGGTACACATTACGGCATCTAATACCAGTGTACAATATAGCACTCACTTTTCACTATTTATTTTATGAGTTCCATGTAACGGGTGAGCCTATTGCCATATACCGGGCACAATTCCAAACTCCGTGTTACTACTAAGATTATAAAAAAAACCAGTAATATTGTGCTCGACCCGGAAATCGAACCAAAGACACCTTTTGCAACCACTTACCAAACGAGGCAGTCAGTTGATTAAACAATGGGTACAGAAATATGTACTGGTATTAAACTATTATTGGTTCATTATTTAAATGTGACAAATAGACAATTAAATATTGAATGCTACTTTGGGTTAAATGATATTAAATAGAAAAATTACTGGGATTAGTGGGTCAACCGATTAATTATTGATTGACAGAATTTAAAAATGGCTGGTGTAACTCAATTTCTATTCATAATAGTTATAAGTAGCTCGGTGATTTATAGATTCATTATCTATTTGATTACTATACGTAACTGAACTCATCAATTTTATTTTAACGCTCGTTTAATGTTAGACCTAGTTAGTGCAAAACGTAACATACTTTTAGAACCTAGTTATCATAAACTAGTTTACGGTTTCCGATCACAAACTAGTTGCTTCGGCTCCAATTTATTTCAATGATAGGCACTATGACTTAGGTTGCTGCATACATGTGCATTTACCTTACTGTTGACTTCAATAAAAAATATGACTGTATATTTATGTGGCTTATAGAAAAATGTCTGAATAATAACATAACATCACGCCTTTTATCCCCGAGAGTAGGCAGAGGAGCACATTACGGCACTTAATGACACTGTACAATGTAACACCCACTTTTCACTGTTAATGTTATGAGTCCTATGTAATAAGGTTCAATATATTGCCATAATACCGGGCACAATTCCAGACTCCGTGCCACTACTGAGAATTTATAATAAACCCAGTACATAATACTTTGCCCGACCTGGGAATCGAACCCGAGACCCTTTACCCGACAGTCGCACTTGCGACCACTCGGCCAACGAGGCAGTTATGTCTGAATTATCTACCTAAATAAAAAAATATTAATTATTATTTTATTTAGGTAGATTTGTGTTTTTGTATCAAGATTAGTTACTTGCAGCAATAACACTTGGTAAATTTGCAGTGTTTAAACACTTCTGCAGATACATACGTACATCTTTACTACTTTAGTAAAGATGTCTTATGTCTAAATGTACCAGGAGACCATAATTCATCTGAAGGTTGAGCAACTGCACTCTCTACACAGAGTGGACTTCAAGTCTTTTGTAGTCAGGGTGCCGACTGAACATCTGCCAACCTTAATGAAAGAGGAGTTTTGGCCGCGAGGGGTAGTCTTCCGACGGTTCCGAGGTCGGCTACCGGACACTGTGCGACACACAACGCCGTCAATTCGTGTGACCTAGTTATTAAGTACTTAATTGAGTAATTATTTTGTTTGTAATGTATGTATAGTATTTATAAATCTTTAATGTATTAGTTTATAGTATTCGATATGGGCCTGTGATGCCTGAAATAAATAAAAAAATAAATAAATAAAACCAAGGAAGTAAGAAAATTCTCCAGAGAAACGAGTTTTTGCTCCATCCACTACGATAATACCGCCAAACAATATTCGCGAAGCAATAAAATTATACTTATGTAAACAGTGAAGTGGTTCAAAACATTTATTCAGCACTCCCATCACGTACCGTCGGAGAACTTCGCAAAAATGGCCGAAAAAACGCTTTTACTTGTGAATGTATAATGAAGATATTTAAAGAATCCCATATCGCAACTTATACGAAAATGGACCTTATAGCACGGGCACAAGGCTTCGCTAATGACAAATTGTTACCTGAACATGATGAAATGTTCTTAGGGACGTAATTGTTCTTTAAAAAAGACTTTATAGGGATTCTGGACCTTATAGCGGACGGGGTGAAACTTTGAAGGTATTCTGTCGAAAGAATCTTGTTAAATAAGTTAAGTATTTTTATAATTTCCTCGTTGGCCGAATGGTCGCAAGTGCGACTGCCGGGCAAGGGGTCTCGGTTCGATTCCCGGGTCGGGCAAAGTACTACTGGGTTTTTTCAAAAAATGTCATGCCCGGTATAGGGCAATAGGCTCACCCCCTATTACATGGGACTCATAACATAAGGGAAGTAGCTAGTTGTATGATATAGATAAAATCTAAATTTGACCTAGATAACCTAGATAATATGTATAATAAATAAAAATAAGTCCTTATTTGTCCAAAAGCTACATAAATTGTTGTAACCGTTTAGTGAATTCCGCAATATGCTTTTTATTTCTTTTTGTCTTACATTTTAGTATTTTGGCAACGACCCGATGCTTTTGCTTCGACACTGAGTGCACTGTTAACACATCTGGACAATTTTCTTTTTTTTGTATCTTTGGAATTTATATATGTAACATCTTTTGGGCGTCTTGTATAGTTTTGTGTTTATTTTGTACTGTAATTTATTATATTGATTTAGTTTAGTATTAAGGATTGTTATTAAAAAGGATTGCGTCGTTGACCGAGTGTTAACAAGTGCGCCTACTGGGCAAGGGGTCTTGGGTTCGATTCCCGGGTCTGTCAAAGTATTACTGGTTTTTAAAAAAAATCTCAGTAGGAGCACGACGTTTGGAATTGTGCCCAGTATATGGCAATAGGCTTACCCCCTATTACATGAGATTCATAACATAAACAGGAAAAATTGTGTGTTACATTGTACAATTGTTGTTTTAGACTGGTGCAGATCTTATCTTAATAATAGGTCGTCCTCAGTTGTTGTTGATGGTGAGCAATCTGATCCCTTTCCGGCTACTTCAGGCGTGCCACAAGGTTCCAATTTGGGGCCGCTTTTCTTCAATGTATTTATAAATGACATATCGCAAATATTTAAGTATTCAAAACCATACCTCTTCGCTGACGACCTCAAATTGATACGTGTGATACGAGACGAATCTGATGTGGATTTTCTACAGTTTGATATAAACAGCTTACAGAAATGGTGCACAGATAACAAAATGTACCTTAACTCTACTAAGTGCTATCACATAAAATTCACCAAAAAACGCAAAAGAGTCCAGTCTTTCTATAGTATTGACGGAAATGTATTATCGGAAATTTTTGTCATCCGGGATTTGGGCATTTATATGGATAGTAGATTAAGTTTCAGAGATCATGTGGATAAAATTGTTAATTCAGCTTACCGGGCTCTTGGGTTCGTGTTGCGATCTACTAAAGACTTTAAAAAGCCATCTACAACACTTCTCTTATATAACAGTTATGTTCGGAGTCAGTTGGAATATTGCAGCGCAGTCTGGAGCCCGTCATACCGGACACATATAGCAAGGATTGAAAAGATCCAAAAGAGACTTGTACGACACCTAGCCTGCAGGTTCAAACTTCGTAACTGTAGAACTTACGAGGACAAAATTAATCATTTTAAAATGACTTCATTAGAGTCTCGACGCACAGTCCTGGATCTCACATTTTTATATAAGTTACTTAATAATGGTATCGACTGCCCCGACCTTCTTAATAGTATACAAATAAGCGTACCCACCAGAATCCCACGCCATCCCCGCCCATTGCTTGTAACCCCGCGATGCCGTACTAACCTAGGTAAGCATTCACCTGTTGCTCGAATGGTTTACAAGTACAATACCATATCAGGTACCTCGGAGGACGTGGACATCTTCTCTAATTCTTTGGGAAAATTTAAATCTTTCATCTTTACTTCTTTAACAACTGACTGAAAGACAATGTGTGTTGATTATCCAGCTTCAATCAATTTGATTTAATTGGCAAATCACAAATTACAGATTAAAGTCATGGTATCAGTGTTCATTTGTTATATCTATATCTATATTTGGTTTAGATGTGATTATTTGACTATTTGATGTCTAATATTGGAACTTTTAATTACCTTTAGGATTATATACAAGGATTATTTCAGTTAATTTCTAATTCTAATTTCTAATTCTAATTTTAAATAGACCTTATTTTATGAATTGTTCACCCAAAATTGTTTATGTTTAATAATTTTTTTTTATTTGACTTGTTTTGCATTGTTATGTTATGATATGGATTTTTGATATTCTATTTCTTTTGTATTTTCTTGACATTTCTGTAATTTAATTTAATCTAATTTCATTCAATTGCTATAAATGTTTGTATGGGCATGATGTGATTCCCTTTAATTGAAGGATCACAAGGTTATTGTAACGTGTGGTGGATTATTTTTTTGCATGTAAGTGTATCTTTTGTTGGGAGTCCAAATAAATAAAACATAAAAAAAACATACAACGGCTAAGGGCCGTAATGTGCACCTCTGCCTACCCCTTCGGGGATGAAGCATATAAATTTAAGACATCGTAAAGGTATATTTAGTAATCGTAGTTGTAATAATTCGATCAGGAAGACAGAAATACTCAATAACAGTGATTTAATCCAACATATTATTAAATTCGTACATAGAACAGGTCTAATGCAGAAACTAGCGTAATAGTTTACACAACATTGTCTTCTAACTACCTCTAGAAACTATGAGTTACTTACGTAAATATACTGAGAAAAACTCTAGTAATTTCAAGTCACTGAGAGACTGTTCCCCATGAGCATCGTACGCAGGAGTCACAGAGGGACTCTTCACCAGCGTCAGTAGACTGCGCGAAGTCGCTGTCGCCGGAACCACGCACGCTGCTCATGAGGAAGACCCCTCTGTAACTCGAAACTAGTAGAGCTTTTCTCAGTATGTTTATTTTTTCATAGTATATTTACGTGAGTAACTCATATTTTGTAATTAATTCAGCTTGTCTCACTATGGTTATTACACAAACAAACATTGTCTCATTCAGATTATAGTCAACAAGATTCTTAATTTTTGTCTGAAAATTGATCTTCACTGTGCATTACCACCCATTACTTTGCTTTTTTTATGACATAAGCCTGTAAACGAGCAGACGGATCACCTGATGGTAAGCAATCGGCGTCGCCCATGGACACCTGGAATACCAGAGGCATTACAAGTGCTTTACCACACAACGCAAGCGTTGCTTCATGTCGGTTTTCTGTGAGGCTATGGTATCACTCCGGTTGCTTATTTAGTATACTTACCGCCCCCCTCAATTCTGGTTGTAAAATAAGACTTTCATACTGACCTGAAACAATACAAAAATAGGTATATAAAGTGTTCTAATTAAATAATGCTAACATAACGTTGTTGGATTGGTTATTTCGTATAAATTGTTGAAACAATTTTGATGTTAACATAACATCACGTCTTTTTATGGAGGCAGAGGTGCACATTACGGCACTTAATGCCACTGCACAATGTAACACCCACTTTTCACTATTTATGTTATGAGTCCCATGTAATAGGGGGTGAGCCTATTACCATATACGGAGCACAATTTCAGACTCCGTGCTACTACTGAGATTTTTAAAAACCCAGTAATACTTTGCCCGACCCGGGGATTTGAACTGAGACCCCTGGCCCGGCAGTCGCACTTGCGACCACTCGGCCAACGAGGCAGTCAGTTGTTTAAACCAAATTTATTATTATAGACATGACGCACAAGACGGGCCATCGGTTTTTGAGTCTGGTAGCTTTAAGAATTTTCTACCCTGCCTATGGTTAGAAAAGGTTAGATTATAGGCATGTCTACTAGACATATGAAAGTGGCTTACTTTAATGGCCTACACAAAATGCATGAAGTTAAAAATATCAGATAAAAATCAAATAGTAGTAGGCAGCGCGACATCGCCGCGACCGCGCACGCTGCTCATGAGAAAGAACCCCTCTGTGGTTCGAAACTTAAAGAAGAAGAGAGAGCTCACGTGAATGTACTGAAGAGCTTTTCTCAGTACATTCACGTGAGTAGCCTGGGATTTTTAATTAAACTGTCAAACACCAAGCGGTCACCGGTGACCGCAACCTATTGTTCTATAATTGTGTCTATAATGACGGTACTCGACGAGTGAATTTAGTATGTCTCACGATAGTTATTATAAAAACAAATCAACTTAATATTATGTAGCCAAGATATTATATCAATGTCTTCCTATAAGGATAAGGTACCTGTTGACGTTCGCGTGTCACTGAATTATTAACATAAATCCGCCATTTTGATTATTAGTGTGTATATGTTATGGTTTCATTTGTCACATAGTGACGTTAGTCACGTGATTGGCTTGGTAATTTGTCCTGGTTGTATATGCATCTAACACGCAAACTTGTGATTGATTTTGAATTATTCAACATCAGGATCCACACAAATAGCATATGACCACTTTTCTTCTGGACTATAGACCTTCTCTGCGTAAGAAGGGTTTGCCATAATCCACATTACCAGGCGGAAGGGTTCAGGTTTATCAGAGAGTGCTGCCGTCCGGTCTGTTTTATATAGGAACACCTACCCACAGCAAGAATGGGGATTGTGAAGAATGTATTTTTCATCACTAACAAAAAGAAATGAATTCTATTTGTAATGAAAACAAAATGTAAAAGGTGGACAGATGACCTATTAATGGTCATAACAGGTCAATCCGGATATATTTGAAACCTCCGTGCCTCGGCCCAAACCCCGAATCCGCAACAATCCTCAAATTCCTAATCTCTAAAATGCCGGTAACACACTTGTAGCATGTTTTCGGTGTCTATGGGCAGCGCTGATTGGTTACCATCAGGTGAATCGTCAGGTCGTTTACCGGCTTATTCCATTGTCCCATAGTGATTCATACGATGATGCTGAATCGAATTGCATTTAACATGACGTTTATTAGATTAGATTACATATTGAAAGAGATTGTTTACTATAAAATTACATTAATACTGCGAATAAAATATTCTGTTTGTAGCTTTGATTTTACCAGTGACAAGTTAGGATGTATCATGTAAATATAAATATGAAATGTGTTTTGTAAATCATATTAACTGCGTGCGGAATGTATTAGTACCTTTTTTGAGCACGATCCAAATAAACGATACATAATGTTAACAACATGTAAAGGTATGAACTTAAATATTGTTTTAATTTATGTAAATTTTCACTTAAATTCAACAGTCGCTCCTAACCGGTCTGTATGGAAGTCTTTGGGGGAGGCCTATGTCCAGCCGTGGACGTCCACATGGCTGATAGGTATGGTATTATGATGATGGTGAATAGCACTAAAAAAAGCGTTCTCATACATTTTTGCTATTGAATAAAAAGGAAATGAATAAAATTTAACAAATTCAAAATGATAAAAATGTAAATTATAGATAGATAATAATTTGCTACATATAATTTGTTGGACAGTGATCGCGTCGGATGTTAATTCAGTCTTTTAATAATAATTTTATATCAGCATGGAGTTTGGAACCACTGAATAGATACAGTATACTTCTGCTACAATAGCCTTCTGTACTTCATTAGAATGAAGGACAGAATAGTAGCACGGAGTCTGAAATTGTGCCCGGTATATGGCAACAGGGTCACCCCCGATTACATGGGACTCATAACATAAATAGTGAAAAGTGGGTATTACATTGTACAGTGGCATTCGGTGCCGCAATGTGCACCTCTGTCTACCCATTCGGGGATAAAATCCGTGATGTTATATTATTTTATTTGACTCGAAAAATAGTCACATTGGTACTCAGTAGGTTTGTGGCCTTTAGTTGGCTTCGGATCCGCATCCTCATGCTTGAAAAGCGGGTGACTTAAACTTCTGGGTCCACCACCACTACCACGACACCTCGACTTTGTATTTATGTGTATCACAAAAATTCCGTTACAAAAATGAATTTGTGCTAATGATAGCTAATGAAGACCTTAATTGAATCGTGTATAAAGATAGCAAAAATTTATAGAATGCCTCTGAACTAAATAAAGATATTAATTATTATTTGCTTCAACAAGCTACATTATTATCCTCTATTTTTGTTGCTACCGGCGTGTGTAATTATTATGGTAGTATTTACTTTTAAACTACTTCATTGATTCAGTGGTAGCTATCCTGACTTTAGGTGGGACAGAGTTGTGGACCACGCAGTAGTATGGTATTCAATATGGTTGTCTATTTAGTCAACCATATTTATCCTATTACTTCTGCATTCTAGAACAATCATTTGCTTTTCGATAGTGGTTACTGAAGTTTTGTTGATTGCGGTAAGGCACTCTGTCTTGCTTCTCTGAAAGTCATAACCAAGCAATCCGTAATACTACTCTAATCAAGTGTGGGAGAATCATGCTCGACCGGAATGATATCGCGGTGTCACAGAAATCTAACGTGAAACAACGCTTAAGTTGTATCGAGTGTAATGTGAGTGAGGTTACCGGGGGCCCAATTATCCCCTCTTCTCCTCCTCCAATCTCCCCAATCCCTGAATCCCCAACAATCCTTAAAATGCGCGGTAACGCACTTGAAACGCCCCTGGTGTTCCAGGTGTCTATGAGCGACGCCGATTGCTTATCATCAGGTGATCCGTCTGCTCGTTTATCGAAATATCCCATATAAAAAATCGTACAAAATACAGTTCTGGGTGGTCACTTGATAAGATCGAACTGTTCAATAACATACAAGTTCAGAAGCCACATATTTATTTTGACCGACTCCAAGGTCAAACATAATGTAGTACCCAATACAATGTTCTATAGCCCAAACAAATTTAACTAATTACCAAAACAACGGTAAAAAAAGCTTGTCGCGACCTGTTTCAGTTATCGGGTTGGGGCAGGCCTTTATCAGGAACAATGAGGTCATTTGAGGTCAAAGCGAGTTTATCGGTAAACAGCTGCCTTTACCCTAAAACGGAAAGTGATAAATTTAACTAGAGGTATATAGACGGTTTTGATGGTTTTGTGGTATCATGCAGATACAACGTAGATCCTAATTTGGTTGTGTAGGGTGAAACATAATCAGATATTTGGTGAATGTCTAAACACGTAACAGGTGCCACAACCCTACTTAAAAAAAAACTAATAATGTAACTCAATATATATATTTTTTTTCGTTGGTTGTGTGGTCACAAGTGCAATCGCAGAGTTAGAGGTCTTTAGTTTGGATTGATTGGGTTAGCTAAAGTGCTTAGTGCTTATTTTAACATCAAACTAACAAACTGTACAGATTTTACGACTTTATTATTTTGTGATAAACTTGAAATCTAATAAATTAATTACGATTTCTTCTTGACGCTGATTAATATCTAGTGTTCGTTGTAAAACTTATGTAACAAAGAAAAAGTAACACGGGAACGTTACTTGCTTATAGATGCGAATAAACACAACTTTAAATTATTGTGTGAAGGTTGTAAGTGGATTAACAACGTAATTAGTCGTATGTATTTATGTAAGTATAAACTTTACTATTTGTTGAAAGAAAAATACGCGATAAACACGCACCGATGCTGAAGGGACATGTTAAAAGAAAACAAAAGGTACAGGTGTAGTAATTAAAGTAGGGTTACAAACAAACCGAAGTCTAAAACTATGATTTACTGTGATAGCAGTTTCTTACTGAAAAAAAATCATAGATTTTTACCATTATTTTAATAAGTCTTGTATAGTTGAATACATTATTCATAACCACTCTTATTGGGGTAGAGGAGGAAAATCATCCTATGATTTCTCCCGCCTTGGGTTTAGCGTGAGGAGTGGACTCTTACTGACTAAAAACAATCCCGTTCCTACTCCTACTCTTCGAGCTGGAGCCCCGGCAACCCGTTAGGCCTTCTGTGGCTATCATGACCGGGTGGTTTCCTCTTCCATAGGAAATTGTAAAGATTCAAATATTTTGATATATAACGGGTACTCTCTTAAACCTATCAAAGTAGAGAAGGCTCAGGCTCATAGTTCAGCAATAGATTTTCACGGCCCAATAAAGACAGTGATTCTATAATAAAACGTACAAAATTCACTAGAAAATTTAAACCTCCTCCATTTTTGTGTCACCAACCAAATTGCTTGGAAATGGTGCCAAAGTAAATCTTATAGTATTAAAACGAAGATGTGACATATTAATTGCAGTTCCATTGCACGTTTGTGTCATAACTTCATAAAGAATAAAGCACCGGAGCGCCACCTATCTAAATTATACACGGTTCCCTGATACTTTAAAGCTTTGCTTCATGCAGCATGCAGATGAAATTGGCTGTAAAACTATTTTTGTAATAATTCTTTTATAAACTATACTAGACATAGAGAGGAGTGGAAGGAGGGTAGGTTTTTCCGTCCCTTTGCCCTGCAGTTGGACGATCATGGCTGAAAATAAATAAATAAATAAACTACTTTCTAAAATCCCCTCTGTTTTTGAAGTCGGTTAATTGATATACTAAAACCTTTTCATAACTGTAACAATCACTTTTCTGAAAACCGCATCAAAATCGGTTCAGTTAATCATGAGATAATCGCGCATAAACATACATACATCATAGAGGTCAAACTGAGAACCTCCTTTGTTTTGAAGTTGGTTAAAAATAATTATTTTCTACGAGATATGGCAACAAAGGAGTAGACAGTTGTTGTATGTCACCAACAGCGCCATCTATGGATACCTAGTATTGAACACCCATTGGTCGAGCCATTTCGTGCACCGAAGTATCGTTTTCTCACTGTTTCTTCAGTTATAATAAAAGTTAAATCCTGATATTCATATCACAACATTGGACTAGGTGCTGCGACAAGAATTTACGAAAAACCGAATAATCTCCTTCCCTATTTTTTTTAATATTTCATTGGCCGACGTAAGGCCACTATCTCGCCTAGTGGTAAGCGATGATGCGGTCTACGATGGAGCACGTAGTCCCATAAGCAACCTATTCACTCGGGCCTTGAAGACACCCAGGTTATAATACCCTTAAGGAAATACAGGTAATAATACTTATAGCTACAACCACATTGATTTTAAGTTCGACTTCCGAGATGCATAATATAAAAATGTTGAATACAAATTCTTAATTATGATACAATGTTATCAAACATTAATATTTATTTTTTAATCTACGGTTCCATTGTTCATGCATGTTACTTTATTTATAATTACTGTTACCTCTTATCTTATATTATTTATATTTGGCTATAAGATTGACAATTCATTGTGTGACTTCCTTATTTTGGGACACACCAGCTACCATTACCACATCTTTAAATCCCCGAACAGGTAGACAAAGGTGCATACAATAATATATTATGTACCATGAATCGACCACTTTTCACCACTCATGCTATGACGTCTTTTTATTACAAGGGGTGAGCCTATTGTCGTAATATTAGACACAATGCACGACTGATGTTCTATATATTATATAAGATCGCGCCTTTTATCCCCGAGGGGATAGACAGAGGTGCACATTACGGCACTTAATGTCACTGTACAATGTAACACCCACTTTTCACTACTAATGTTATGAGTCCTATGGACTCTCCCCATGAGACTCCCCATATTGCCATATACCGGGCGCATTTCCAAACTCCTTGATACTACTGAAATTCTTAAAAAACCCAGTAATACTTTGCACGACCCGGGAATGGAACCCGAGACCCCCTTGCCGGGCAGTCGCACTTGCGACCACTCACTCGGCCATTGCGGCAGTCACTGATGTTCTATTACCTACTGAGAAATTTTGGAAAAACTGCAATAATAACTTTGATGAGATAACAATTTGTCACGACTGGCGCCACTAAAAATTCCTTCCAAATTACTAAACAGAAACATCTAACCAATTCCAAGAATATTATGACTAAATTAATTACTACTAATCTACAAGATCTAGCTGTCAAAGAAAAAGGAAACAACATGACTCGTCTCTGCGACATCGATTCATACACAGCTGTCGTTATTGTTCAAACTTATTAGGGGTCAGATGTCAATCAGATCTTTCCTGAACTAAATGGCATTGTTATGGTGTTCTTTTAAACACATCTTAGTAATGTAGGATGAGTGGATGTGAGCGTAACTGTTAGTAAAATGTTTAATTTAGATTTGAACATTATGTATTTATCTTCCTGTGTTTAGTAAGTGCTAGAACGTTATTTGACAAAGATTGAGCAGTGGGTAACAGCCACCTGGCAGCAGTGCTCTGGTGAACTTGAACCTATTGAACTGCGAAGGAGATTACAGTAACCCTTTTTAGGCAAAGAAGTCTCCTAGTGCTAGAGAGGGCTGTCATAAACTGTTGTTGATAATGATTATAGTAGTGCGGATAGCTAAGCACGAAGTCACGATAGTAATGTTAGACACAGGGCCAATTTTTCAATGCTCAGATAAACTTTAACTAAGGAATAACTTCCAATATTTGACAATTCTCCCATACTAAAAACCATACTGCCAATTTAATTCTACAGTTAAGAATTAACTGATGATTGAAAAATCGGCCCTTAGAAAAGTAACAACTAACCTCTATGTTTACACGTTTGAATTTGAACCCAACAATAGAAATAAGGATTATACCTCTACAGTACAATCAACTTAACAACAATCAAGTCAGTAAAATAAACTGTTAGAATTTAAATTGAACATTCGTAGTCCTAGTATCTCCAAGACAATTTTTATTTTTATCTCAAACATTTTACTCTGCTCCTTTTCTTTGTCTAAACATTTTAGACGAGGCGAAAAATATAGAAGCAAAATGTAATGTACTAGCGTGTGACATCATACAAAACGGAATGGAGTCGAAGGACGTTCAAGGTCAGGACGAGGACACTAGGTCAATAAAGAACTGACATTTTAGGGTTCCGCAAACGTCGGGTCGAAACGTTATCGCGTCATTTGTTGAATGTTTACTTAGAATAGTGTAGTGGTCTGAATGTATTTGGGGCAGGTGTATTTTTTTAATGATCATTTGTTACTTTTTAATTGGTGTAGGAAGACGTTACTACTTTTGATTTACTTTTGACGGACGAACGAATACGCAGACTGTCATTTAGATGTTTTTTTTTATATAGACCACAGAAAAGAGAAACTCTGATAGACTGAGAGATATTTTCAGCTGTAACGCTGGTAAATTTTTACTTTTGGTTTGGTAAAATTCTTTTTATAATAACTATCGTGAGGTATACTAAATTACCTAAAAATGGCGGTTTACTCACGGGAATATACTGAGAAAATCTCTACTAATTTCGAGCCACACAGCACGCTGCTCACGAGGAAGAGCCCCTCTGGGGCTCGAAACTATTAGAGCTTTTCTCAGTATATTCACGTGAGTAACCTACGATTTTTAGTTTGTAAAATTATCATTTCATTGTTAAGCAGGTAAAAGTGTACATACAAATGAAATGTACCCTTATTATAATTACACTTAGCTATATAAGTCGAGAAGTTGGAGTCGCGCCACAATACTAACTTCAAGTCGTTTGTGGTGCGGGTTCCAACACATTACCTTGAAACCTTTCTCAAGGAACAGTTTTGGCCGAAGGGTATCGTGTATCGGCGTTTCCGTGGCCGGCTACGTGACACCAGTCAGCGAAACACGACGCCGTCTCTTCGTGTGCAATAATTAAAATTATGAGTTTTGTCATCGTATATCTATTAGTTTTAATTTTTTTGGTATTTGTTATTTTTTAGTTTTGTATTGTATTTTTATTTGTGTATTATATTTTATATGGGCCACAGTTGCCTGAAATAAATAAATAAAAATAAAAAAAATATATAACTGACAATAATAGAAAAGTGCAGAATCATGGTGCAATTCACGACGAAGCTCATAATGTTTTATTCGTCGTATTTGAATTGAATCTCAAAAATAGTGTGGACGGACCTCAAGCCTATTGTTTGTGATATTTATATTCAAATGATACCACTTCACTAGAAATCACTGGTAGACCAGTATGAATTATTTTGTATTCCTGGTAAATATTTAAGGAAGGAAATACGATTAAATCCGATTAGAATTTCCTTGAATTTTATTATTTGGTTATGCAGGTACCGAAAATTCAAAGTTGGTACCTTTTTTTTTTGATGGTGGAAAATCTCCCGCCTGGGTGAGGCGGGAGGGAGTCTCAGACTCTTACTGACTAAAAACCGCCACGTTCCTACTCCTGCACTTCGAGCCAGAACCCAACAACCAGCTAAGTCATAGAAATTCAAAGTACCTACTAACTGAAGAACATTTGAGTTAAAATAAAATTGTTGCAATCTTGTTTTTCTTAGTTACAACTAGATACCCGATTATAACCGAAAAGACATTGCTTAAACTGACTTGTATAGCAAATTAGGTATATCATTGATCACTAAAAACATCACGCCTTGTATCCCCGAAGAGGTAGGCAGACGTACACATTACGGCACCTACATAATGCCACTGTACCTCTACAATGTAACACCCACTTTTCACTATTTATGTTATGAGTCCCATATAGTATGGGGTGATCCTCTTGCCATATACCGGGCACAATTCCAGACTCCGTGCTACGTATGTACTACTGAGAAATTTTAATATGACTGAGAACTGTACTGAGATAGTACTGAGGTACTTCTCCATATGACAAGATTTCTTTGCAGAATAGTGAGACAGATTGTTAACTTCTATTATCTATGCGTAGGCTATAAGTAGTGTCATTCCACGTCCCGAATTTATTACATAGATACACATTATATGTAAATAGCTTTAATAATATAATTAATTAGTCATTGCATTATAATTATGCATTAACATAATGACAATGTGTCTATATTCAAGTGACGTACATACGGACAGAATCGTGATAATGAATTAGGCCTTCCGCTGTCCAGTTGACGATAGTAGTATGTATTCTATTCCAGTATAATTAGGTTTCTATGAAAAAGTGTGAATAATCGGGAAATAGTTTTGCTTTGTATCACGAAGCATCATAGTTATTCTTATTTGATGAGAAAGATAATTTATTAATGAAACTATTTGTCATAAGTAATGTCGACTGTATGGTTGACGCGTTGGCTGGGCGATAGGCTACCACACAAAGTGTAGCGGGTTCGATTCCCACTGAGCACAATTCTTTGTGTGATCCACAAAATGTTGTCTGGGTGTCATGTGTATGTGATATTGTATGTTTGTACGACACAGAAAAAAATGCTAGTGTAGGGCAACGTTTAAGAAAATGCTCTTGATGAAAAGTCTTCTGTGACTTGAAACTTGTAGAGTTTATCTCATTATATTTGTGTAAGTAAACTGAAAAAGTAGTTATGCTTCTACTAGTTATTACCACGCGGTTTCACCAGGTTGTTCGGCTCCTATTAATCATAGCGTGATATTCAATGCCTATGTCACTTTCTATACTCAACTATTTCCACTTGAAAAAACACTTAATTCGCTCAGTTTTGCCGTGAAAGACGAACAAAAGAACAGACGTACATTTTCACAATAATAATATTAGTATGAATCTCTATAGTTTTGCAGGGCTGGTTTGTAACTCAGTTCGTGCTGTGACAAAAAAAATTTAAATACAAAAATGAAGTAAAAATTATATTTAACTCAGTGTTGGAACCAAAACGTTTTGCTTGGCAGTCCACCTATCATTAAACCACGCACCGATAAGATAACACTAACCGAACCTTCTAACTTTGATATATTGGAACTTATTATTGAAAAACTAACAGTTATTGATTTTAAATCTTCTATACTAATATTATAAAGCTGAAGAGTTTGATTTTTTGTTTGTTTGCTTGAACGCGCTAATCTCCAAAAGTACTGGTCCTATTTGAGAAACTCTTTCTTTGTTGGATAGCCCATTTATCAAGGAAGGCTATAGGCTATAAAATATCACGCTTCAATTAATAGGCGCCGACCGAGCAGAGCGAGTGAAACTGCGCGGAAGTAGCTATTATATACTATATATACTAGTAGTATTTCTTATAAACATCAAAGCCCATCAAAAGTAAGGTGTAAGTGGTAAAGGTAAGGGACTAGTTTAGGAGCTTTCTCATGGTAAGTAACTCCCAGTTAAGAAAGGGTTTTGTAGCTGTTAGTGGTAACGGCCACATTAGAGTTCTAAAAAAACGTTTTTACATAAAAACTGTCATCAAATTAGAAGATTATATTACCAAAAAGTTATTTAATCAACACCACAACAGATGCCACAAAACTAGTTGACAAATAAAACATGAAGTTGGAATGAATCTTAATGTTGGTTACTGCAGTAGGGAACAATGCCGAATATTACAGTGTACAGTCAACACTAGTACTGAGCACAATAACGCAGACTCATTAGTGATACGTTAAACTGGACGTAACTATGGAAACTCGATGGATCGAGTGACTCACATCTATATAAATACAGTGTGTAGACGAAACCTTTATCTTTTCTCCCTCAACGCACTTGGAGTTCCTTTGGTGTCCATGGGCGCAGACTGCTTACCATCAGGGTGCTTACTCTTGAAAACAATCTCAATGTAAATGCAATTTCAATCCAATAAAATCTCAATAATTATTCAATGTCAAAACTATGTAAACCGTATTGTAGGTGGTCAATAGCATTCAGAGTATGCAATGTAAAGCCAAACTCAATACCGTTTAGTTCATTACACATCCACGTAATACGGATGCAATGGGCGCTAGTGTTGCAACTCAAGAGTACGAATCACAATACCAATGTCGATCGGAATTGGATTCAAGAGTTAGCTAATCAAAAATATAATCTTCGATCAACTGTAAGAACCCAATCATAAGAGTGATCAGGCTTTGTATAAATACACACAATTTTGTGAACCAAAATTAATTTTATTCCAAAATAGCTTTTACCCGCATCTTTGTCCGCGTTTTCCTATTTTATACCATGGAAGCATTTAATCGGGATAAAAATATCTTGAATGCTATAAATAATAAAGGAGTATTGTACAAGTATCCTATCACCTAAGTCAGCACATACCCTGCCTGTACCCCAAATTTCATGAAAATCAGTCCAGTAGTTTCAGCACGATTGACCGAAAAACATCCAAACAAAGATCAAGTATCTACCTCTACATTTATAATATCAGTAGGACGATAGAGAAAAGGTAAAACCAATAGGTAGTATTATCCAATCTTTTCATCATCAACAGCCTCTTCTCACACGGAGAAGGTTTGAGCAAATAATCACCACGCTTGCTCAATGCGGGTTAGTGATTACAAACTTATAATTAGAAATTATAAGCCCAGGTTTCCTCACGATGTTTTCCTTCACCGTTTGTCAGCGGTGTCTAAATATTCTTAGAAAGTACATATAACTTTGAAAAAGTCACAGATACTTGCCGTTGGTAGGTTTTGAACCCGCACCCTCATGCATGAGAAGCGGGCGTCTTAAACCTCCGGGCCACCTCGACATTAATCCAATCTTTTCAAGAATTATTTTTATCAATCTTTACACAGAGCATGCTCATACTCCAGTACTCTAGCCGTAAAAGAGCATCTTTTTTTTGAGGGGGAAAATCATCCAATGACTTTTCCCGCCAGGGTGAGGCGAGAGAAGGAGTGTCAGACTTTTACTGACTAAAAACCACCCTGGTTGGTTCGATGGTTAAGTGGAGAGAAATAATGTACTTGTGGACTGTATAATACGCAATATAATAATTAACTAGACTGTTACAATAATGGTTATAAGAAAATGAATATAACTAGATTAAAAGGCGCGAGCGCGGACGTGCGTCGTAGTGTCCAACAGCTGACTGGCGAGTCGGCGGCCGTGCGGGGCGGGCGGTCGACGCCGCGCACGCCGCCGTCTGTCGTCCCCTCCAGTGCGCAGCGGAGGCCATTGAGTGCATGACTCAACACACCCCGTTCCTACTCCTGCACGTCGAGCCGGAGCCCCGGCAACAACAAAAACAGTTAAGTCTTCTGCGACTCCGGTAAAAGAACATCTAGATGCATGTAGCCAAATGAATTTCGTGTAAATTAATATTAGGTATAATTATACTAAATACTAATGTCGTTCGCGACAATCTCACACTTTACAAGCCTTAGCAACCATGGTATGGGGTATTACGTACCATTTATGTTCAACAATACTCTAAAGAGTATACAAACCATATACGTTGCCAACGTACCCAAAATGGTTTTGCCATGAACTAAAACTTGGGTGGACCGATTTACCATATGTTTTGGACATTATGAATAATCGAAATGGTATTTCGATTAAATTATGGTATTGACTCAATTAGTGTTATTTGTCAATTTCTATTAAACTGTCAAACACCAAGCGGTTACCGGTGACCGCAACCTATTGTTCTATAATTGTGTCTACAAAACCGGTACTCGACGAGTTAATGTCCGTCCGGTAGATTATTTTAAAACAGACACGTAAGTATTGTTTATTTTTTTCAGAAACGAATACTTTCGACGATATATTGATTTGAAATGTCTCGTCACATCACTTCTATGTACTTTTTGTACGTAGAAATGACATTTTAGCCACCACTCCTACATTACTCCACAGTCCTTAAATAAATATCTTTGTACACAAGGTTCGTATTTACCTACTTATCAGTAACTTCAAGGACATGAAGTATTATCTTAATGAGTAATGAGTATTCAATCTAATGTACTTATTGTTCTTTTTTGGAAACCAGTATTTATTGGTTAGTAGGTCAGTGTGTTTTTTGTAATACTTGCTTGACTTGACATTGTGCAGTTATGGTCTTAATTGCGTACGCAAGATAAGTTTATCATCATCAACAACAGCCTATAAATGCCTACTGCTGAGCAAAGCTCACACGGAAAAGGTCTGACAATTAATTATCACGTTTGCTGAAAAAAAAAACAAACGAGGCTTCATTTATTTTTTGTCGGTGTTTTGGGATCGTTCCGTTTGCACCCTGTATTTATTTTTTTTTTTGGGACAAGCCCGCCACAACCTCCCAAAACCGCTGCAACTCCTGTAAGCCAGGATCTACAGTAGATACAACCATGAAAACACCGGAACACTGAAGTCCGGCGCGTCCCAAGGACATGAGTAACTGTCTTGGTTCCCGCAACGAAGTGAATCAGAAGATATTATAAGAGGAGAAGAAGAAAAAACTATGGTTTTCACTTCCCTCGGTGAATTACTGCAGGAGACAGAATGAATTAAGCCTAAAGGCACAAAGAAGAGACTGTACAACTGGGTGAAGCCCAGCACCCTGTATATTACTCTAATCTATGTATTATCGTCTTTTCATATCATGCCTCCTTTCAATCACTTACTAACCGCCTTTACAAAAAAACAGTATTCCGAACAAGATTCTCCCCTCCTTTTAAAACCATCGAACTTGACCGTATGACACAAACTGGTTTAAACCAGACTGTTTTTGAGACACGTTTGTAACTATCAAGGTTACCATTGACCAGTAATTTTTTGCTTAACACAAGAATCGAATCTAACAACAGAACAACATTTATTTTAGGAACAAACTCTATTAACAATTCATGATGGTAATAGAAAGTCATAAAAACTTTTATCTTATTTATATCTGGCCTCATTGGTCATGCCTTGTTGCTTGAATAGCAGGTGTGAGTATCTCAAGTCCCTGGTTTGATCCCATTTTGATATATTTTTACGATGACAAACCCAAAAAGGGTATTGGTAGATACATTGTATTCTAAACCTTACACCGACAAATATACGGTGTTCTTTTCATATTTTTGAATTGATTTGAAAAACAGTTATTTGTATTTATTGAATTTGTTGCTACCCCTGTTTAAGCAAAAGGTATAATATCACATTAATAGTTCTATAATAATTTTAAACTTTAATCCTATACACATAGAATAAAAAATCGAATTGATTTACCTACGCATATTTTAATCAAAAGGCTAATTGATACTACAATAAAATGTTTTGAATAGCCTATACTCAAGGTCGACGTTTATGTCAAAGACCAGTGCCAAGTATTTAGTCGTCCCAATATAGTTGTTTCCTTAAACAAGAGCTATTGTTATGCGTAACACGTGTTAGAGATAAAACATCCTCGATTGTCTGTTGCCTTAGTAGAAGTCCGTCACAATATCGTGATTAAAAAAAAATACTCCACACTAGGATTTTCTCCTGTGTCGTGAGTTTATAAACATACAATTTCACATATCGCCATCTGAAACAACGATATTTGGACCACACAAACATTTGACAACACCTAGAATCGAACCCGATACTCGTTGTGCGGCCGCCGGGTGCCCAGCCACCGCACTTTCCGTACAATCTTATCTAATTTCATATTTACTTAATTTGTTCATAGTATGACACGTCATCATCATCATTATATCAGCCATAGGACGTCCACTACTGAACATAGGCCTCCCCCAATGACTTCCAGATAAGCTGGAGGTGACCTTCATCAAGCGGCTCATCATTATTATTCGGAGGATGATGTGGGCGATGTTGAGCGAGAGCCCTCTTCGTCACATATATCGGTAGAGGTATGTTTATGCAGCAATAAAACAATGAAATCTTCGTAAATAAAGGAATGTTTACTTTCGACAGTGCACCTTTACTTGTTCACATTTTAGTTAAGCCGGAATTTCAAATTTTTATAACTAATTCATCTTAGGTTTCGTAACATCCTAGTACAACACCACATTTTAATTGGAACATTTTTAATGTAAAAAACAAGATCATATTTTTTATTCTCCAAAAGGATAGGTAAGGTGAAAAAAATAGAGATTGATGGATTTAAACATAAACAAAATAATCTGAACAAAATTCAATCGGCACTGCTTACCCCGCGGAGAACCTAACGGGTCGCGGAGAACCTAACGGGTAACCGGGGCTCCGGCTCGACGTGCAGGAGAAGGAACGGGGTGGTTTTTAGTCAGTAAGAGTCTGACACTAAAGGCGGGAGCAGCCATTCGATGATTTTCCCTCCTTAAAAAAAACCCCGTTTGTATAACAAAAGGAACTATGTTATTAACATAGAAATGGTATTAATTGAAAAATAAATAAATAAGAATTATTCGATGAAGAAGAGACAATGGACATAAACTTAAAAAAAAAGCAAAAAGGAAGTCAAATCTTCTACAGCAGTGGGGTTGAGGACATGTTCCTCCGTGTTACTGAGTCCCTTTGACTGGTGACTCTATCAACTTGTCATTACGACATCTCAATTGGCCAGAATGCCTACCGGACGGACGGCTTAGCTCGCCGTTAACATCGCCGCTTATGGGCTTCAACTACTCGAACAACTGTCGAGGGCACATCGCAGACTCGGCTGCATCATTATCCACAATAGCTTTCCTCCAGAGCTTATTGCTTCAACACCAGGGGTGGAATTAGAACAGCTCCACCCCTGAAAACTGTTTCACTGTGTAGAAACGGACTCCCCGTGACATAGCTGCGAAATATCGTACCCGTGCCAAACAGCAGGAAAACTTCAATAGCGCGATATAGGACTTTTGCTTATATTCGCGTAACTATTCGTAAATACATTATGTAAGTATTTTTTCTCTAATTAAAATATTTTTAGAATTGTTTAGTAATGGCTAAAAGTGTAAATTTTGAACTTTTTTAAATATTTTTCTAAGGGACAGAGATGCACTTATATAGCGCGCCCTGTTTGCGAGAGGGATAGCAACAATAACACGATAAGAGCTAGTTGATCAGGCATCGGTGCTGCCATCTCTTATCAGAATGTGTTATCACAAATCCCTGAAGTGACACATTATATTTTGTATCAAATTAATTTGCTTTTTTCTAGCGTTTGTAGCACATAACTTTGTGAAGTAAATGATAATTATTTTCGAAATTAATTCGTTTACTTATTTTCTATTAGTTTAATAATTACTATAGTTTTATTATGAGTAATTTTCTTCTATATAAATTTTTACATTATGTTTTCATAATCGAGGCATTATTTTACGTCTACGTTAGCGAAAAAGTTAGAAAGAACTCAAGATTATTATACATTTTACAATTATTACGTTAGTAATACGTTATCAATGCGAGATGCATAATCACAAAGAAAACCTTTCTCAATTTTCTTTTATCAATAGAAGAAAAACATTTCTGCAACATATTTTGAAATATTCTCGACAATAGTTTTAATAGATCCGAGAATTCATTGTCCCTGACAAAGGGCTCTCCCTGGGTTTATCATCCTTATTGTTATGGGTATAAGAACCATACCTATGCTCTTTTAAGAATTCGTGAACGTGTACATTATGGAATCTGTATGTTTAACAATTAACATATCTAAATAGAGAGTCTAGTTTCAGAGAGATTGTAAAACATATTATTTTTTAAAAGAGTAACGAATGTAGTTTCTTGCTCGTTCTTCTCCATTCGAATCTACACTTGGGAATGAGCTAGCTTTACTGACGGACTGACTGACAGACTATTATTTATTTTGTATTTGTTGACGTTTTAAAAGTACCAAACTATGGTTTAATTGAAATAAATGCTTTGATTTTGAATTTGAATAGTAGAAAATGTAGGGTTAAAGTTTCGTTTTTTTTCGCAGTTGTCATCTTTACTAAGTAATTATTATCATATGTGAAAGCGTATTTGTTTCATATCGTATCGATATAGTTAGGAGGCCTGAGTTTAGCTAAATTATTACAGGCTAAAAAATACTTTTACACCGTAGTTGCGTAGCCGCGGGCGACAACTAATATTAATGCGGTTTCATGTTACACATAATATTACGGAGTCTACATAGAGTAGTGTATCATGTTACAATTCTGTAACATGAAAACATATTCATGTTTTCTAACAATGATATTTTAAATGAAAGACTCCTTTCTTGTTATTTTTTTTTTATTAATAAGGGACCGTTCGTGTACGAATCAGACGCTATCGATAGTTTTGTTTTTAATTTTTAGTTAGGAAATTGATAATAATACTAATAATTGTTATCAATATTTTATATTGCTATCGAGTCTAATAACAAAGCTAAAGGGCTGCCTGATGATATACAGTCACCAGTCCAGACCGTAGCAAAAATACAACTGGCGTAGTACGCGCGTAGCTGGACGACCCCGGTTGCTACGCAACGTGTCTCGAGTTCCGCATCCCTTTATTGTGTGATTATAAATTGTTGCTCCAGTTCTAGATATGAAGAAGTTCTAGATAAGAGTGGTCGCAAGTGCGACTGCCGGGTAAGGGGTCTCGGGTTCGATTCCTGGGTCGGGCAAAGTATTACTGGGTTTTAAAAAAATTGTCAGTAGTAGCACGGAGTCTGGAATTGAGCCCGGTATATGGCAATAGGCTCACCCCCTATTACATGGGACTCATAACATAAATAGTGAAAAGTCGGTGTTACTTCTGTGTGCACCTACCCCTTCCGGGATAAAAGACGTGATGTTATGTTATGTTCTAGATATGATGTGTCTTTTATGGAACAAGCCCGCCACAACCTCCCAAAACGGCTACAACTCTTGTTAGCCAGAATCTATATTAGATACAACCATGAAAACACCGGAACACTGAAGTACGGCGCGTCCCAGGGACATGAGTAACTGTCTTGGTTCTCGCAACGAAGTGAATCAGAAGATTTATAAGAGGAGAAAAAAGAAAAAATAATATTTTCCACTCCTCCCTCCTTCCCTCGGTGATATGATGTGACTGTGAAATTATTCATTTGCGACATACGACACAGAAAAAAAACTTTTTTTTATATTGATGGGTTGACGTTTGACCACTGTCTCGCCTGGTGGTAAGCGATGATGCGGTCAAAGATGGAGCACGTCGTCCCATAAGCAACCTAGGACATATTTCGGTTACCGGGGCTCCAACTCGACGTGCAGGAGAAGGAACGGGGTGGTTTTTAGTCAGTAAGAGTCTAACACTCCCTCCCGCCTCACCCAAGCGGGAGCAGACATTCGATGATGTTTCCCCCTTAAATAAAAAGTACATATTTCGTCTTTTTTTAAAGTTCTGTACTAACATTAGGTAATTTTGTAACTTGCGTTAATTAGTGTAGCGAATGTTACGTTACCACCCCGTTCCTTCTCCTGCACGTCGAGCCGGAGCCCCGGTTACCCGTTAGGTTCTCCGCGACTCCGAATCGGCATCGGCCCTATTGGGCCCCATCTGTGGTGGTCTGATGGCTCTTTGAGGCGCGCGCGGAACGCGACGCGCCGTACGCTCGGGGACACGTCTACCCTAGCGGTCATCGGTTCTTCGAAAAATGTGACCGGCCCACTGCCATTACAGATTGCTAATCCTTTGGGCTACATGGGTAACTTTAGTTCTCTGTCAGATATTTGTTTAGTAGAAAGAAACTGCGAATTAAAAGATTCAACCTTTGTAAGGATCCAGAAAAAGTGCCCAATCCGTACATATTATGGTTCGTATATAGCGGGTCCAGTTTATTGGCCATAAATGCACAAGCCCACTTAAGGAACAGGTTGGAGTAGGGATTGGTATGTGGCTCAATTTAAAAGAGAAAGCGACTTTATTCGGATAGATTTTGGTCAAGTATAAACTAAAAATGATCGTATTTTTATAGCATTGTTAAACGGAAACTGGTTTGAACAACGGTTTATAAACCGTTTTTCCCTTTGAGATCTTTCCCATGTCTCCCTAATGCTTTTTCAGATGTATACCTATACAAAACCATATTCAAATCCGAAACAACAATTGCTTACATAAATAATTGTTGTGTAAGTTTGAATTCGTATCGTGACACGTTACAGAGCATCTTGTAACCCAGTCAGTGAACAAGTTTATTCACTCATACAAGTGTATAATTCGGATGATAACAGGGTATGAAAATTAAAAATATAATTAGTCCGTAATGATGTAATGAAGGTAATGAAAAAATATTAGACACATATTTTTTTATTTTGTTGTATAATAAAACAATACTTAGATAAAACGAATCAGAATTTAGGAGTGGGGGCTAAAACGTCATTTCTACGTATAAAATGTACATAAAAGTGACGTCACGCGACATTTCAAATCAATATATCGTCAAAAGTATTATTTCCTGTAAGAAAATAAAAAATTGGTGTTTAATGATTTAAAATAATCTACCAGACGGATATTAAAATAAAAATTAGGCACCTACCCTATTATACCATGACAGATTAGTTATTACAATAAAATACGAAGATCTCAACTAAATATCAGTATCGCCTGTCACTCATGCCTTAAACCACGTCTTTCCCAATAAATTAGTGCAGCAACCCCCCGACCGGCACTTAAAGGCAGACTTATGGTTATAGCACACTTAGCAAATGCTTCGCGAGCCAGTGTATTTTTTCCAAAAATAAAACTATCACTAGCTGTTCTTAGGGTTTCATATTCTTTGTTCAGGCTTTGATTTTGGACACTATTGTTATTAGTGACATTTTTTTATACTACCTACTTCTGGCCAATTCCTAAGTTGTCTCCACTCACTGCATAATGGACCTTATTTCCGATGTTTACTTTTGTACGAAAAAATTTCAATGATTTTCGGTACGACATCTCAAGTGATTAAAACATAGAGTTCAGTAGCAAAACAGATGAAGAGTGAATGTGCCCTTTTAGGGAAAGTAATCTGCACGGCTAATGTTGCTTTACCAGTTAAATAATAGCCACGGCTTTTATATCTTAAGGTCAAAGTGTAGATCTGTATTTTTTTATATAATCCTTTGCATATAACTTAAGCCAGTAAGATCAACGCTTGGTGAGCGGGTTCAAGACGGCCCTTTTAAAAAGTTAAGGTTTACTAGAGAGTGGTGTTGTCTGGTCTCTATGTATAGTATAGATAGTTCTATGGCCATATTTAGGACACCTTAGGAAGGAGTAGGGTAGTTTTTTTATGGTCTAATCCGGTAAACGACTGGTCTGATCACCGGATTTTTTTTTTAAACGTTGCCCCACACTAGGATTTTCTCCTGTGTCGTGGGTGCATTTACAAACATACAAGTTCACATACACATGCCACCCAGACCCGGAACAACAATTTGTGGATCACACAAAGTGTTGTTCCGTGCGGGAATCGAACCCCCGACACGTTGCACGGCAGCCGGTTGCCCAGCCGAGGCGTCGCCCATGGACACCTAGAACACCAGAGGCGTTACAAGTGCGCTTCCGGCCTTTTGGGGTTTAGGAATTTAAAGCCTGTCCATCAGGCTATTCGGTAATTTGGGAAATGGGGGGGGATATTTTGGCCACCGGTAACCTCACTCACACGACGAAATACAACGCAAGCGTTGTTTCACGTCGGTTTTATGCGAGGCCGTGGTTTTCGTCTCCAGTCTCCAGTCGACCCGGCCCATTCGTGCCGAAACATGGCTCTCCTACACGTGGTATTTTTATTTTTTATTCCATCACAACATGGTGTAGAGTAGTAATAGTTTATGCTTTATTACATGGGACTCATAATATAAATAGTGAAAAGTGGGTGTTAATTTTTACAGTGGCATTAAGTGCCGTAATGTGCACCGTTGTCTACCCCTCAGGGGGTGTATGTTAAGTGTAGTATATGCTAAAATCCATAATGAATACGAATGTAGCTCTTGTAGAAAACAAATTAAAAGCAATAAAACAGTTAATGGTAGTAGTAAGGCGTACACGGCAATTGCAAGGAGACAATAGCGAAAGAGGAATGAGCGAATGAAGAAAAAAATAACGCTACAGGCGTATTGGAGTCAGTTTAGTACTGTCTACTTAAAATAGAGGTTCGCTTTGAAAATAGATGTACATTCTATCAAATTAAACCGCAAAGTATTCATTTTGTGAGATAGATTTCTTTATGACATGAATTGCTATTAGTTAATTGAAGGTTAAAAGATAACATTTTTTTTATAATAACTATCGTGAGATATACCTCTACTAGAGGTATAATAATAAATTAACTAAAAGTTGCCTGTTACTCACGTGAATATACTGAGAAGAGCTACTGAGCCAGTACGTTGCTTATTGAGAGCTCCTCTGTGGTACGAAACTAGTAGAACTATTCTCAGTATATTCACGTGAGTAACCCGCGATTTTTAGTTAATAAAAGAGTTTAGTTTAGTTAAGGGCCGCACTCAGACATAATAATTAATGATTACTTAAACTTTTCCGTACTAACGAGATAAAATCGTTCAGACACAAATATTTTACTCCTCAGTTAAATAATATTGTGCACAAATAACAGCAAATAACAGATTTTATCAAAGCTATCTAGGCGTTTTTTATTTTTTACTTTCAAAAGCTAAAGACAAAAGATTTAAAAAGTCTATAATCCAGAAGTCTGAGCATTAACCAAAAAAATATTATATTCTATTGTATTTGTTTTTTTATCAAAAACCTTACTTTGAAATATATAGGTATTTATATAAGTAAATACTTTCAACGAAGAAAGCTCTAAAGGTCTAACAAAATGGCGACCTATATTTTTAATGTAACTATCGAAACGTGCAGGTTTCAGGCCAAAATTCAGAAAATTTCGTCTAAAACGTGCTGAAAGCTGAAAGTTTATTTAGAAACGATGGTATATAGTACTTGTTACAAGAATTATGAAAGCTATTAATTTTGTTCAGGACTTTATAGTTGAAAATTCAGTACGAATTTTTTAAACTTTTTTCAGTACTGTTTTGGTTGAACGGGTTAATATTTATTAAGACAACATCATTGATAGACAGTCTTCGATTTGAGTCTCGGGTGTGACTAAATGTTATCTACAAAAAATTCTCAGCGTGCTTCTATTAGAATAAAACCAAACAATGATTAATCATCATCACTATCATTGATGGTGATGATTATTCGAAACAGGAATAACATTGTCAATACATAGTTCTGAATCATCATAATTTGTGGTTTAACGAAGGGCCTCATACCAAGAAGGTCGCAAGGGGTCTTAAAATTGATTTAATAACGCAACTCTAATATTTGTAGAGTAAAGTACACAAAGGCTGGTACCTCTTGGAATTTCAGGGGTAGCCAGAGCGATGTAGCATGTGTAGTTTGTAGATTTACCTGAAAACAAACAAAAGCTATTAAGTATTTTACTATTCAAGTAATAAAAAAATATCATTTTCTAGATTATGTAAAACTAAGCTAAAATAATTTTTATTCACATATTTATACCAATAAAACTTTTAATTTAATGTACACCGATAAAACGCAAAACACAATCAATAATACGCATTCAACAATTATTTCCTTTAAACAATACGCCGGCAGCAATCAGAAAAGCCTACCTATAATAAAACGCAGGAGAAAAGGTACGCCACAAAAAAGAGAACTTAAATAGCGAAAAGGAAGAAATTGAAACCGAATTTCCCGTGAAGACTGGAAAAGAATAAAAACATCAGATACGGCCACCAAAGAGTTCCGTCGACAGCCGTGTCTAAAACAATTTGAAATTGGAACGGTTTCTAGCACTACGAGAGTACGACTACGACAATGGAAATAACGGTTTTCAGTAGAACGGAATGGAAATAACAGTTCGGAAATTCTAACATCACGTTTTCCTAAGAATTGTAAAAAGTTTTATAAAATTGATAGTGGAAATAATTTGGATTAATAGTATATGACTTTAATTAGATTCTTAGAAGGAGTAAACTAATCCTAATTCACAATAGAACCGTTTAATGAAAGCGTGTTTGTTTAGTTAGTAGTTAAAAGATATTTTGGAGTTCGATGGGTATTTTCTCATTTTATTATTCAGATTTTTTCATAGCACAAATTTAGTACAGGAATAGAAACATCAGTACCCATAAAAGCATGTTGCAAAATAACTGTATTAAAAAAATTGTGCATTCTCCAAAAACTCACAGCGTTAAAAACATTCCATACTCCAGACAGAACCTATTGTCCTTCAATTCGTTATTGAGAACATAAAAAGGACAAAACACCCAGAACGAAAAGGACATCACACCCCCATACTTTGCACCATCGTACATAAGTGTTCAATACAAAAGTTGCTTGCGAATTGAACGTTTAGTCAAAGTCAAAGCAATTAAATTAGAAATGTATTTGTTCAAAAGTAGAATGGAAGCTGTTTGTCGTGAAAAAAGCAGCATGCACACTTGCACACTGCAGCCTGAAGCCTGACTTTGTCAGGGGTAGGTTTTCAGAAAAAGTTTTCAAAGGCCACCCGCTGAAACGCTAGTAACTTTCAGTAGGGAGTCGGTTTGGTCATTTTTGGCGCACCATTTTACTCTTTCAGAGTTCAATGTGTTTTAAATTACATTTGATTGGTTCATTTCGTCTTTTTTGTACTTACATTCTTAGATTATTAATTGTGTTGTTCTATTGAAGCGTTAATTATAATTTTTTGATGACGAAATTTTTTTGTTTTTTTCGTAGTTTTTTTTTCTATATCCCAAAACCGGATATATTAGCATATTGTTTATCCTAAATAAAAAAAAATCTATATCTCAGAGAAAATCGCTCCTGTTTCCAGCTTTCTTTGTCAAACTAATCCTTTCAGCAAGAAATGGCTAAAAATTAAAAAGTATAAGTATTATAATAAACGAGAATAAGCGACAAACTTCTTCGTTACAGTCCTTTGTGTAATTTAAAATTCAGTACCAATTAACTCGGTAAATATTTTACAAAAAAACAACGCGACTGCTTGGATTCAAAGCCAAAACAATTATCAGAAAAAAAAACGTAAACTTTCTCGAAAGTTCTGCGAAAAATAATGAAGGGTTTCAGTGCTCAGTAAAAGGGTTGGTTACATAAATAATTGTTGTCGAACGACTCCAGCCCTTTTATGGACTAATTTCTAGAAAGAAGAAGCCTTAGGGCTTTTTTCTAAAACTTTGTCCTTGAATATTTTTGTTTTGAGAGTAGGTGTATAGGCTGCAGAGAAGCTGGAATTCTGCTTATGGATAAAGTACTCGAAGGTACACCATTTCTTTCCACAGGTTTCGTCAAAGCCAATTGAAGTACTACACATTTTACAGAGACTTCTTATAAACAATTACCGTAAAAGGAAAACACCGTGGAAAAGATTGTTAACCTAATTTATGTTTGTATTTATGTTTTAACTAGCTACTTTCGCGCGGTTTCACACGCTCTACTCAGCTCCTATTGGTCGTAGCGTGATATTTTATAGCCTATAGCCACCCTCGATAAATGCGCGATCCAACACAAATATAATTATTCAAATCAGACTTGTAGTTACGGAGGTTAGCGCGTTCAAACAAACAAACAAAAAAACAAACTCTTCCGCTTTATATAATAGTATAAAAGTATAAAATAAAATTTGTATTTGGACCAGAACCAGACCCAAGCGTACGGCGCGTCGCGTACCGCGCGCGCCTAAAGAAGCCATCGGACCACCACGGATGGGGCCCAACAGGGCTGATGCAGATTCGGAGTCGCGGAGAACTTAACGGGTAACCGGGGCTCCGGCTGGAAGCGCAGGAGTAGGAACGGGGTGGTTTTTAGTCAGTAAGAGTCTGATACTCCCTCCCGCCTCGCCCAGGCGGGAGCAGTTCATTCGATGATTTCCCCCCCTTAAAAAAACATTGGATGGTCGCGGGCTACTGATGATTTTTTTTTATAGAATTAGTCGATAAACGAGCATATGGGTCACCTGATGGTAAGCAATAGCGCTGCTCATGGAAACCCCGAAACACTAGAGAAGTGCTTTACCGGCCTTTTGAGGATCAGGAATTTGAGGATTATTGGGGATTGGGGAGATAGGTGAGGGATGTAATTGGGCCTCCGGTAACCTCACTCACACGACGAAACACATCGCAAATGTTATTTCACGTCGGTTTTCTGTGAGGCCGTGGTATCCCTCCGGTTGAGCCAGCCCATTCGTACTGAACCATGGCTCTTCCATACTTAAAAATAGAATGATATAAATATGATGATGAAAAGTAGAACTAATAACATTATTAATGGCGTCCAAGTTAGTGTAAAATGATATCCGGGGCTTTCATTTCATCCTCTATCATCAAAACGAAAACTTTAGGAAAACGTCCATTCAGTTCAGTTGCATGAATTTCATACAAAAGGCTATAACTAGAGAAGTATAACTTTACGTTTTTACTACATAAAATTGAGCTCAAAAGGGGTCAATGTTGGTCCAACGTTATTTTGACATTCAGTAAAACTTTTCTCTTAGTTCGCTACATGTCAAAGAGAGACGCTTATGATTTTAAAATTGTGTAGTAAATATATAAAAATGTAGGATGAAGTTTTGCTTGGATGTTTGGACTGTAGGAATGTTACATTCGTAATTTAGTTTTAAAATTGTAATATATGCCACTAGTGTAGTGTAGTCTTTGTTAACATGACGGCACTTAATGGAACTGTAATATGTAACAGCACTTTTCACTATTTATGGTACGAGTCCCATGAAATAGGGGGTGATCCTATAGCCATATACCGGGCACAATTCAAGACTCCGTGCTACTACTGAGTTTATTCAAAAACCCGGCAGTCGCACTTGCGACCACTCGGACAACGAGGCAATCAAAAATATCGTTCACTTATTCCACTTATTCCATTTTATAACACAGGAATATGAGAAAGGATTTTAATATAAATGTAAAATAACTTCTATAGTTTTTTTTATAGCATAAGCCGGTAAACAAACTGACGGATCACCTGATGGTAAGCAATCGGCACCGCCCATGGACACCCGAAACACCAAGGCGTTACAAGTGCGTTACCGGCCTTTTGGGAATTGGGAGTTTGTGGATTGTGGAGGATTCCGGGATTCGGGAGACTAGGGCCTCCGGTAACCTCACTCACACAACGAAACACAACGCAAGCGTTGTTTCACGTCGGTTCTCTGTGAGGCCGTGGTATCACTCCGGTCGAGACGGCCCATGCCGAAGCATTGCTCTCCCACACTTAGTTACTCGGTCAAGATCATTTTACTAGACAAATTGGCAATCAGCTGGTTAATATAAGCGGTTAGTACGTAACCTGTCAGTCTCAGTACGGGTCAAAGTGACCTTTGAAATTTGTTAGTCTTTTTAGTACATAGAGAATTTTGTTACTAACATCCAATAGTTTTAGGTTTAATGAAAATTCTATTTGTGTTTAGACATTGTTTCATTTATTGCCTCGTTGGCCGAGTGGTCGCAAATGCGGTTAGAGTTCTCGGGTTCGATTCCCGGGTAGGGCAAAGTATTACTAGGTCTTTTTAAGAAATTCTTAGTATTAGCACGGAGTCTGGAAATGTGCCCGGTATATGGCAATAGGTTCACCCCCTATTACATGGAACTCATAAATAGTCAAGTGTTACATTGTATACAAAGGGCGTGATGATATGTTATGTTAATTTATTGTGTTTTAGTATTTGTTGTGGCTTTGTCTAGTATGTTTATAGAGTAAAATAGTAGCATCTAGATATTAAAATTGATAACAGTTTTTTTTCTTTAAGCTATGGTAAAGACGAATTACAAAGGAAACTTGAATCTAAAAATTGAATCCCTTATCCTTCCCAGGAAACTTTGGAGTTAACAATCGAGAGCCTTGTTCATCACCAGAAGAACAAAGCGGATAATCATGTGAATTGTTAATAAGGTAGATGACTTATTTTTATTTTACTTTCGTCTGGCAGATTACACCTACTTATCACTATTTATGTTATGAGTCCACATGTAATAGGGTGTGAGCCTATTGTGATATACCGGGCACAATTCCAGACCCGGTGCTACTATTGAGGTTTTTAAAAACCCAGTAATGCTTTGCCCGACCCGGGAATCGAACCTCTTGTCCGGCAGTCGCACTGGTGATCACTCGGCTAATGAGGCAGTCATTTTATCAGTCATCTTCTAAACCTAAAAATAGCGTCACAGCGCAGACCGACTTCTCAACACAATGTACTGCATAAGTTTTGCAAAATTCAAGATAAGATGCTAACAATGGCGTCTATATTTGGAATATGTTGTCCTTTCATGTTGCTATGTACGAACACAATGATATAATGCTTAGCATACAATATTACATATATTATATTACAATACATAGGGTATCAAGGTTATTCTGTTGGCAAGAGTTCAGTGTGAACTTGTATCCTGTTTTTAAATTGGTAAAGGGTTATGCAGGAAATATATGAAGGTGTTGTCGTAAATTATGTAACATTTTTTATCCTTCTTGTAGAAGGTATTTTTATAACCGTCGTGTATAATTAGAGATCTTGATAATATACGAAAAATTTTGTCATAGAATTTTTATCGTTGTATTTAGCATAATATTAGATAATACATATGATCGATTATTAGTTTATCAGATTCTCAATAGCTTTCTATTTTTTAGTCTCTCATTTTGAGGATTCCGATATAGATAATTAAATAAGAATGTAGAATACAATCAAAGACTTGGTTAACAAACTCTGGGGTCTTGGCTTTTAGGGAGTTCGAATTAGATAATTAAGAAAGATATTGTAGCGATAATTCAAAGGAATAAACTCCAATATTACACATAAAATATAACACATGATACTATCTGTCAAAACAGTCGATAATAATTATAGACCCTACCTAGTCAACGTTTTCCAATCAAACTCATTCTAGATAGAAAAGACGGTAGAAGAAAGAGCCACTACCATAAACCATCGTTCCACCTTCTTTCTGCATCATATCCAGCTTGACCATACACCCAGTTAGCACTTCTAATCCAAAGATTACTTCCTACAGACAAACTAATAAAAGCTCTCAATAATCCCTTTACTAAGACCAAAGAAAACCGAATAAGCAGAATAGGAGAAGACCCGACGCCATCAGGAATTAACAGTAAAATCTTGAATGAAAAGGGATTTCGTGTAATTTTTCTTATCACACCTTTTTTCCGGACCAATTTGTAAGGATACAGCGATTATGTAATAGATAAAGGGATGTATATGGATTGAAAATGTAATTGACATTAATTTTGTAATTGTTTTTTTTCTGTGCCTGTCTCGTTGGCCGAGTGGTCGCAAGTGCGACTGCCGGATAAGGGGTCTCGGGTTTGATTCCCGGGTCGGCCAAAGTATTACTGGGTTTTTAAAATAATCTCAGTAGTAGCACGGAGTCTGGAATCGTGCCCGGTATATGGCAATAGGCTCACCCCCTATTACATGGGACTCGTAACATAAATAGTGAAAAGTGGGTGTTACATTGTAAAGTGGCATAATGTGCACCTCTTGTGTGTGTTATGTATGTTTTTAAAAAAAAACACATATGTTTTTTTCTTGAGATGGGATTTATAATTTTTTTGTGTTTTAAGGTATTATGTATTGTATGGATTTGTGTTGTCATTTTCTTTTTCTATAACTGACAAATTGTATTCCATTTTTAAGCCATTGTTAAGGCGTAGAATTGTCAATCCTATGTATGCCATTATTGTAACAGGACCATTATTTTGTTACTTGTATGTATTTTACGAATAAATAAATAATATTCTTTTCATTTTGTGGTTTATGATTAAACTTTTATCTACAATTGAATTGATGATAAAATCTAATAACGAAAGATAGAGAAGATACAAAATTAAGTAATGGTCTGGTTAATTTGAAAACCAAGTGTGGGAGAGCCATGCTTCGGCACGAATGGGCCGGTTCGACCGGAGTGATACCACGGCCTCACAGAAAACCGACGTGAAGCAACGCTTGCGTTGTGTTTCGTCGTGTGAGTGAGGATACCGGTAGCCCAATTACCCAGAAGAAGCCCAGTTACCGGAAGGGGAGGGCCCTTCCCCAATCTCCCCAATTCCTGAATCCCCAACGATCCTCAAACTCCTAATCCCCAAAAGACCGGTAACGCGCTTGTGACGCCTCTGGCGTTCCAGGTGTCCATGGGCGACGCCGATTGCTTACCATCAGGTGATCCGTCTACTCGTTTACCGGCTTATGCTATAAAAAAAAACCACCAGATCAATCCAAAGGAAGAAAGAAGCTGAAGGTCTTTTTCGCAAATAACTAATTCCATTAACCGAAATGATCACAGAACCGCAAAAAATCTTTAAAAGAAAAACTTAGATATACATTTATTAAACCTTTTATACTTTAAAATGGACCAGAAAAAAAGGGGTTACCATAAAAAACTTATTTCATTCAAGAAATAAAACGGCTTTAAAAAAAAACTTCAAACTAATTTATGTAAAAGTTGGTTTTTAATTACATGCTGGTTAGTACGATGGTTCTCATCAAAACTTGTAGCACCGACTTTTCTATTATGCAACTCTGAGCTCCGGGCGAATCTAGTTTTTTAAATCCTAGAACAAAAAACTGTGAACTTTCATGGTTTAAACAGGTTAGAACGGACTTAGTTACTTACTGCATGTGGAAGATAAGAGTTTTTTTATATTTGAGGGGTGTTTGGCTACCATCTCGCCTGGTGTGAAGCGATGATTTTTTTTAAGGGGAAAATAATCGAGGTTACTGACTAAAAACCTCCCCGTTCCTTCTCCTGCACGTCGAGCCGGAGCCCCGGTAACCCGTTAGGTTCTCCGCGACTCCGAATCGGCATCAGCCCTGCTGCGATCAGGAAGCGATGATAAGGCCTACAAAGGATCACGTCTGCCCATAAGCAACCTATTCACTCCGACCTTGAACTATGAACTCTTTGTTATCTTAATGAGCACAAAATTTCATAATCATGAAGTGAAACTACTAATAAACTTGTAAAAAAACAACTCTAATACATATTAGATATTATACATATTTGTCCGGCAACTATAGCAATCTCTATCAATTGTAGCTAACAATATTTTCGTTTAATAACTGTGATTGTGAACTTTAACTTTTAAATATTTAACTACTGTTAAGGCGACAAGACGGCAACGACACATTACTTCAAATTGGGTGTAAAATATTTAACACATATTTATTCTTAGCTGTCGACATACAACTGTTGAAGGCAATCTTTTACAAACTTAGGTCACCGATGACCTACACAGCGGTTACTAGGTTAAAGACAGGTGGGGTGCGGTGCCAGAAGACCTCCCCGTGGTGCACCCTGGGTACAGGTGATAGTCTCCCTAACGGGAGTGATAGGGTTAGAGTGGCTATTGCCTGTAGCTAACTTCTGGATGGGGCGGGAGAACCTGAGATGGTTTCAGGAGGCGTCGGGCTTTGTGCTAGCACGAAGCCTGTGCTTCCAACGGGTAGTTTTTCCACTCGTTTCTCTGAGCTGAACAGAGAACGGGTTGGATGAACAAAGGCGGTACCTGTTGTGCACTTACCCTGCCAATGGGTAGCATCAGGACATGGGTTGTCCTTGATCGCAGCCGTCAGAGTCGTAATCCGGAAAGAGTTCATAGTTTTATGACTCCGAACGGGACGAGGGTCCTGGCTTGGTCGCCCGGACCGCGAGGAAGATAACCTCTATAAAAAATTCCTCCAATACCAAGTTCTGGTGCGCGGCGAGGGTATGCATGGCTGAGGAGAGGTGTCAGTCGCGAGCGCACCCCCAGCTAGGGTACCGGTGGACCCTCTAGTTGGGTACTAAATGTACACTTACCTAGGGACAGGGGGCACTCCCTAGGCGGACCGATTATATCCCCCATTCTCGTGGGACTTATATGGATTACACTAAAAAAAATACTTTAAAAGATGATATGGAGGTGAAAAATTTGCATTTGGACAAGGACAGTTCGTGTCTAGGCACGAAAAGGATGACAACGCGGTCACGTTTTAAGCGACCGGCTACACCACTGGGAGGAGTAGCAAGTGACAGTGGCGAATCTGATTGCTCGCAAATATCTACTGTCTCTCAGATGTCAACGGCATCAGTGAAATCGCGGGCATGTAAACGAACTCGGACGACGGCTAACACTGCGAAGGTTGCAGCAGAGAACTTGTCTGGAACTGACCAAGACGTCGTAGAAAGGCTGACCAAAGAGAACGTGGATCTGCGATCTCAGGTCGCCAGCCTCAAAGAGGCTGTTGCAGAACTGAAAAACCAGTTAAACCAACTATCTCAACAGGGAGGAAAAGAAAAGGGGCAGGTTTCAACCCTTTCAGGGTTAGTTTGTCTTACACCAGATGTGGAGGCTCAACTTCGACGCTCCATCGCTATAGAGATTGGCGTTATGATGGATGCGAAGTTGGCTGGATTAGAGGGTAGATTACTGCCTGAGAAGCCGCTCCGTCCGGCTCTTGCCTCAGATGCCAGGAACCTAGTGGTTACTCCACCAGCTCATTCAGTGATAAATGCTAAAAAGAAGAAGAAAAAGGGTAAGGCCAAAAAAAAGAACGCACCAAGTGTGGTGGTATTGTCACCTGCACCTGAAATTACGACGGTTACTCAAGATGGACCATCAAAGAAAGTGAATTCACAGGAGACAGACACGTCTTGGTCTTTGGTGGTGGGACGGAAAGCTAAAAAGGCAAAAAACTCACCAGTCGTTTCATCTGCTTCGGCTGCACAGACCCGATTGCCGAAGAAGGCCTCAGTTAAACTGCCGAAAGTTCCCGTTTCGGCAGCGATCACGATACGCATGAGGGAGGGAGCGACTGTAGGTCTTGGAGAAGCACTATCTGTGGCTAAAAGGCAGATCAGTCTTCTCGAAATTGGTATCACGACAGACCAACTTCGTCAGAAACGTGCTGTTGATGGCGGAATGGTTTTAATGATCTTTGGCGAGAATTCTTCCTCAAAGGCCGATATACTCGCCAGCCGTATGCGGGAGGTCCTTGCTGATTATGAGGTGCAAATCGGACGTCCAACCAAAATGGCAGAGGCCAGGGTCATGGACCTAGACGATGCCGTGACCCCAGATGAAGTAGCTGTCGCTATAGCTAGGGCGGGTGGATGTTCTTCGGAGGACATCAAACTCGGCGAAATTCGACGCCCGCCATCTTCCTTGGGGCATGTATGGGTTCGCGGCCCACTGGCGGCTATGAAGAAACTGATGTCTGACAAACGCATACCATTAGGTTGGTCGTCGGTTAGAGTCGAGGTACTGGAGCCACGTCGGATGATGTGTTACCGCTGCTTCGAGCCAGGACACGTTCGGAGTAAGTGCACTAGTGTGACAGACCGGAGCAATCAGTGCTACGCTTGTGGTGGAGCTCACAAGGCTAGAGAATGCACATCACCGAACGTAAGGTGTCCAGTTTGCTCGGACCAAGGTCGTCCGGCCAACCATCGCCTGGGAAGTAAAAAATGCAATCCACAAAAGAAACGGGTTGCAAATCGGTCGGGTAAATCACAAAGGACGTCGGCTGTACCAATGGGTGCAAGCCCCACAGAGGCTATGGACACGTCACATTCCCAGCCCTGAAAGTCCTTCAGTGCAATCTGAACCACTGTCGCAGTGCGCAAAATTTATTCTTGCAAACTGTGGCGGAGTTGTCGATTGCACTGGCGGTTGTAGCGGAGCCCTATGGTCTCCAGGACCATCCCCGCTGGTTTCGTGATACCATAGACTCTGTCGCCATTTACTGGGCTGGTGGAAGTGGCGGACCTCACTGCTCCTTGGTGGACAAGGGCCAAGGATTTGTTGCAGTAGAGTGGGGGTCAGTTGCCGTAGTGGGCTGCTACGTGTCTCCAAATATTTCTCTCCGTGATTTTGAGAGATATCTGGATGGAGTAACAAATTGCATTCGGTCTAAATGCTTACCCCATCCGGTTTTAGTCCTGGGTGATTTTAATGCTCATTCTCGAGCGTGGGGCAACTCCCGGGATAGGCCCAGGGGACACATAGTACAGGACTGGGCGGCTTCTCTCGATCTCCGACTGTTGAATCGGGGATCTATTGCCACTTGCGTTCGGTGGCAGGGGAGTCCATCGTGGATCTGACATGGGCGTCGCCATCTTTGGCTCCCAGAATAATGCGCTGGAGAGTTGCTGAGGAGGTGGTCACACTTTCTGACCATCGTCACATCCTTTTTGACGTGGCACCTAATTTCTCCAATGGTCGAAGCCATCCACAATCTAACCCATCGGCTCGAAGATGGGCCCTCAAAAAGCTCGATAGAGAAATGCTCATCGCAGCTGCCAACGTCGTTGCCTGGCTAGAGGATAGTTCCCAGTTCTTGCCCGATCCGGATGGGGAGGCAGCCTGGTTCCGGGATAAAATGGCATCAATTTGTGACGCTTCTATGCCCCGAATCAAGTGCGGTCAGCGTCCTGGAGCGGCTTACTGGTGGTCGGCAGACATTGCACATTTGCGTTCTGTCTGTCTCAGGTATCGACGCCAGTTCCAGCGCGCTCGACGCAGAAGACAGCCGAGGGCCACTGAAGAACAGATAACCGAGGTCTATAGAGCGTACAGGGAGGCAACAATGGCACTCCAGCGCGCCATTTTAGATGCTAAGTCTCGGTCCTGGAGTGAACTCCTCGAGGGGCTGAACAGGGATCCTTGGGGAAAACCATATCGTTTGGTCATGGGTAAACTCCGTCCGTGGGTTCCTCCCCTTACGGAGACTATGGATCCAGTCTTGCTGGAGAGGGTGATAAGCACACTCTTCCCAGTAGTGAACGACAGTCCCTCACTGCCCCTACCGTCAGAGTGGTCCTCTGACTTGGGGGTTACTGAAGGGGAGTTGGACCGAGCCGCGCGTCGAATGAGTGCTCGTAATACCGCACCTGGCCCAGATGGTGTTCCTGGCCGAGTGTGGGTTTTGGCTCTCGATGCCCTAGGGGGTCGTTTGAGGCGACTGTTCAACAGCTGCCTCCAAACAAACGTGTTTCCTATTCTATGGAAGGAGGCCGGATTGGTCCTCTTGAAGAAGCAAGGTAGGCCCGCGGAGTCTCCCTCTGCATATCGTCCCATCTGCCTGCTCGATGAGGTTTCCAAGCTCTTTGAAAGAGTGATTGCGGAAAGGCTCATCGGGCACCTGTCGCGAGTTGGTCCCGACCTGTCCGAATGTCAATATGGTTTCCGGCAGCAACGTTCCACCATAGACGCAATACTACGTGTCCGCTCGCTGTCGGATCAGGCAGTTTCCAGGGGTGGGGTTGCGTTGGCGATAAGCCTGGATATCGTCAACGCATTCAATTCCCTACCCTGGAAGGCAATCAGGGAGGCACTTGTATATCACAGGATTCCTCCCTATTTGCAGAACATTGTTGGGGCTTACCTGCGCGACCGGCATATTCGTTATGTGGGCCGGGACGGTAACGTTCAGCGGAGGCAGATTACGTGCGGAGTTCCACAGGGATCCGTACTGGGTCCTTTATTGTGGAACCTCGCCTACGATACGGTCCTGCGTGCTGAACTTCCCGCTGGTGTTCATGTGGTTTGCTATGCAGATGACACTCTGGTAATGGCCAGCGGGAGTAACTTCGAGGAGGCCATCCGGCTCTCTGAGCTCGGGGTGGCAAAAGTCGTGGCCTCAATTCGAGGACTGGGTCTGGAAATAGCGCCTCACAAAACTGAAGCACTATGGTTCCATAAGCTGCCGAGAACAAGAGAGCCACCTAGTTCGTCGGTATTAGTTGGAAATGCTCAAGTTCAGGTAGGCCGATACATAAAGTATCTAGGCCTAACATTGGATGGTCGGTGGGGCTTCGAAGAGCATTTCGAACGCCTGGTCCCCCGAGTCGAAAAGGCAGTGGGTGCTTTGCATAGACTGCTGCCTAACATCGGGGGACCTCGTGAAGAAGTTCGCCGTCTCTACGCGGGTGTCGTGCGATCGATGGTCCTTTATGGAGCGCCTGTTTGGTCAGCTCGACTGTCAGGCGTCCGACGCTGTAGAGCGAAAATTTATCGATTGCAGCGGAAAATGGCCATCCGTATCGCACGAGGGTACCGAACGGTGTCTTTTGAGGCGGCGACTCTCTTGGCTCGCTTTCCGCCATTGGACATACTAGCGAATATGGACGCAAAGATCTACGATCAAATCCGTACTGTCCGCCAAAATGGCGGTAGAGTGCCAGGAGTGGCGTTCGTTAGGCTGAGGCGGCAGGAAAGGCGACACGCGCTCGAGCGGTGGCGTGAGCGGCTACAACAGCCGGAGGTCTCACGTAAGCGCGTTGTCGAAGCCATTCTGCCGCACTTCGAAGCCTGGATGAAAAGAGAGGAGCGCGTCTCCTACAGGCTCACTCAGGTGCTAACCGGGCATGGTTGCTTCGGTGAGTACCTGAACAGGATTGGGCGTGAGGCCACGGCAAATTGCCACCACTGCCGAAGTGACCTGGATTCCGCACAGCACACGCTCGAGGAGTGCCCAGCGTGGGCTTCTGAGCGGCAGGTCCTGGTTGCTAAGATCGGGCAAGGCTTGTCTCTGCCAGCAGTAACTAAGGCTATGTTGGCAGAGACAGAAAACTGGAGGGCAGTGGCCTCCTTTTGCGAGACTGTAATGTCCCAAAAGGAGGCTGCTGAGCGGAATCGCGAGAGAGCCGATCCTGCTCGTAGAAGGCGTCGAAGACGCAACCGCCATGACGCCTAACACGCCGCAATCCCGCTTGTATGAAATGCAGGCGGACCTTAGGGGCCACGGGCGCACAGAGTGGGGACTCTAGGTGCCTATCTAGTGGCCTCAGGGAAGACGGTAGCACAGTGGTCACGTGCTGCCGTGCAAAGCGATGATCAAGGGACACGCTCGTCTCCCTAGGGATGTGCTGTATCAGGCGTTGCACCGTGGGGGCTCCGGAGCAGGTCTCTTCAGAGGACCCGGTGCCCCTTACAGGTGCTGAGGGTGGCCACCGGGGTGGTTTTAGTGAGGTAAGAATCCCACACTCCCTAGTCTTTCTCCCCAAAAAGCTAGGCGCCTTTTGAAGGTTTCCCCTCGACATCAAAAAAAAAAAAAAAAAAAAGGTTAAAGACAGGTCCTTCCAAAAGGAAAAACATTTAATTACACATCACAAACAAATTAACAAGCAAAATGGCACCACAACTACACTTTTAAGTGTGGGAGATTTATGGTTCGGCACATATGGGCCGGCTCGACCGAAGTGATATCACGGCCTCGCAGGAAAACCGATGTGACACAATTCTTGCATGATGTTCCGTCGTATGAGTGAAGTTACTGGAGGCCCAATAATTCCAAACCTCCTCAATCCCTAAATCCCCTACAATCCTCAAATTCCTAATCCCCAAAATCCCAGTGTCTATGAGGGATGCCAATTGCTTACCATCAGGTGATCTGTACGCTCGTTTACCGACTTATTCCAAAAAAAACCATAAACAAAATATAGCCTATAAACATTTTAACAACAAACGAGGGAAACTAGTCTCCTTTTACCACTACAAAACCATCAAGTACACCTTGATAGAGTATCCATTTTGGGTGCACCTTATCGCGAACATTTTGACTCACAATATCTTGACGAGGTCATCATGACAAGGTTGCTCTACATACTTTGTGACAAACACCTTAAGGCTCTGCGGAACTATGATAAGCTGGAGCGACCGCCGATGTACTCATCTATGTTTGTGGTCCAAGGTGGGAGGTGTAGCGGGTAATTTTGCTGATAAGGCGTTGAAAGGGTGTTCGGTGATCTTAGAATGAGTATGAAATAACAATTTAATCATATTTACTTAAGTCACAGATGTTTGTCATGGATATACATAATGTATTGCCCATTTATTATTATTTATGAATGATGATGATTTTAAAGGATGTGAGATTATTGCAAGACTGGATACAACTCCAGACTTCGTGTCTTACGTAGTCATTTACGAAAAACCTTACGATACATTGCTCTACCTAGCAATCGAACCCGAAGGTCCTTGTTTGATAGTCATACTTAAAATAAAAAAACAGACATCACAAAATTACAATAATAAACTTAAATGTAACTTTATTTATTTATTTTTATTACAGAAAACTCAACAGCTTATTAAGTAAATGCTACATCTATAATAATGACAAGGCATGGAAACTTAAGCCAATGACAGAGCTTTTCAGCATGCGTTAGGTAAAAGTAGGAGAGTGAGCAATATAAAATAAAATTAAACAATCAAGGAAATTTTTTTATAAAGCAATAATTAAGAAAAATAATAATGTTATAAGAGTGACGCACTAGTGAGTATTTGTATAAGCGACTTACGAAAGGATACCTTTGACAAATTAAATATATCCACACTCTCAAACTTCTCTCTCTAACGAAAACAGAAAAAAAATCAAACACATAACATAAAAATTGTCTCCTTGCATGCCGATGCCGTATGATACTGGCATAAAGACTGTATCAACGCAACGTGAAATAAAACGATCAAAGACATTAGTATAAGTGACTTCTTCCCGATGCAACGCTCGTCGCTCTATAATTGACCTGTCCATCTTCAGACGAATGGGTAATCACTAGTTCTTGGAACCTGGAGCTTCAGTCGGATTATGTAATACAGTGATAGGACAATCAGACTATGAAATGTGATTGGAAGGTGGCTAATCTAGGGTCAATTGTCGTGTTTTGACATGTGTAGTTTTTTTGGAGATTATTAGGTGGATTATTTTGTAATTTGTCATCGATCGGTTATTGAGACTGGATCAGCTTTTAATTTAAAGGAGATTTTTAGATTACTATTCTTATTCAACGCACAGCGTTGGCGTGTGGAATAGATCCTCTTATAGGATGAATTAAAAAATTCCGTTATTAAAAAAAATAAGCTGTTATTTCTGGCCACTTATTAATTTTACCTCCATAAGTTATGTTATTTTATTACATCGTAGTATCAAGCATGTTCCCATTCAATCATTACAAACTTTGAAAAAATTAGATAAAGAAATCTAACCAAAATGAAACGAACATATCTTACTATCGCTAACGCTTATACTATATACCACGTCTCTTTTAATAGAGGGGACGGAATGAGCAATTCGCAGAAATGTTCCATTGATACCCCTATTTGGTACAATGCGCGTATTAACGTGTAACATGTCTTCGCTATTAGTAATTCTCTTTCATTAAAATAGTTTTCTTATTATCTTCTTCGTTAAGTTCAATATTCAGTTTGTACCTCTATATATATTATGTTGAATTTGGTCATTTCAACATGCGTACTTTAAATGATGATTTCTACCTCTCTCTTCTTTTCCTTTTCGATCATAAAACGCTTACCAAAAAACAAATAAAAACAATGTCTTTTAAAAACTTTTATTTATTAAATGGGACTGAAATTTGATCACTATCTCGCTTGGTGGTAAGCGATGATGTGCCTTACGATGGAGCACGTCGACCCATAAGCAACCTATTCACTTGGGCCTTGAAGACATCCAGGTCCCTTCAGGAGCATACGGCGCGTCGCGTTCCGCGTTACTTTCAAAATTGTGAAAACATCGCATGAAGTCAACGTTGAAAAATAAATTGTCTAGTGCCAAATAAAAAATGAAAGGCATTAGCGTTCAAGTAACCGCATATTTAGTATGAAGCGAGCCGGGACAATCGAACCCGTTATCTGCAGACATATACCTCTAAATAACTATTTACTAATTCCTTTTTCTACTTCTAAGGGCCGATTTTTCCAACGCCAGATAAATTTTAACTGAGGAATTACTTTGAACTTTTGACAATTCTTCCATTAGGTAGATCCAATTTTCCAAACTCCTGAGTAACTAGTCCTAGTAACACACTACTGAGTTTTTAAAAAAACCCAACTTTGCCGGACACTGGAAAGTAACCCGAGACCCCTTGCTCGGCAGTCGCACTTACGACCACTCGGCTAATGAAGCAGTCTAACAAACTCCTATAAAACAAATTGATCACAAAGTGAAAACCCATCCAATCATCGGCCTAACAAGCCGTTGCTTAACGCAACCCTTTTATTCTATCGCCCAAAATAACCACAAGTTTATTAACATTAATTAAAATATCTTTGATCGACCAAAGGATCTCAACTCAAAGGACTTTAGTGACCAGTTAAGATTACATCCATCTTTAGTCCTTAACTGATATTAACAGGAGATTAGGACGGATGGTTTAGGGTTAAGTAGCAAGTAAACGATCTTCTTGTTTAACACTTCCAGTGATGGGTCGTTTGGACCCAGTTTCGGTAAGTTAAGTTTGAATTCAATATGCTTGGTGACAATTTTTTGGTAGCTGTGTTAATGGTATTGTTAATTACCTCTATATATGACTTTGTATTTCTCCTGTCTTCAGATTTTTTTTATTTTTCTTTAAGGTTTTTTTTATTTCGGTATTTACCTACGTCTATAAAGATGAGACTTTGACTGCACGGTTGGTGCGGTGCTAGGCCACAGGCTGCCGTGTAACGTGTATCAGGTTCAATTTCCGCACGGAGCAACTTTTTCTATGATCAACAAATCGTTCAAGAAAATCCTAGTATAGGGACAAAGTTTTGTTTTTGAAATTTACAAAAATAATATGAAAGAATTCATTAAGTTTTTTTTTTAATAACTATCTTCAGACATACTAAATTAACTAAAATCGCGGGTTACTCACGTGAATATACTGAGAAAAGGTCTACCAGTTTCGAACCACAGAGGGGTTCTTCCTCATGAGCAACGTGCGCGGTCACGACGACGTCGCGCAGCTCACTTATTCATTTTCATTCATTAAACTTAACATGAACGTATTTAAGAAGAGCATAAATTATATTATTTTAAATCAATACCTGAACATAAAAAACAAAAAAACTCAACGAGTACAATTTAAATCAACACCACTACCAGTCACATAATAGCAGCACTCAATTCTCGGCTTTATTATGTTACACCCGTACAGCATCATTTGCATTCACGACTTTTAATAATAGGGGGTCAGCCAAAACAAATAGTCGGCGGTTGTCTGAAAAATGACAAGCAAACCATGTTTGTTTGTTTAATACGCGGAACCCAGCATTATTAATGAGGCAAGGGTTCCGTGAGAATTTTTACGAAGTATGTTCGGTTTACGGGTCAAAAGTGAGTTGTCGAGTTAGTTAAGGGTTTTGTGGGGTTCCAAATATTGTGTCGTTTGTTTTGGTGCCAATAAGGTTGTAATTTGATTGCCGTAAAATTATTGATTTGAGTTGTATTGAGTTGAGTAGAGAGAGAGACTGCCTCGTTGGCCGGGTTTTTCTCACGTTTGATTCCCGGTCGGGCAAAGAATTACTAGGTTTTTTAAATATTCTCAGTAGTAGCACGGAGTCTGGAATTGTGCCCGGTACCTATATGGCAATAGGCTCACCCCCTACAGATGGGACTCATAACATTTAATAGTGAAAAGTGGGTGTTAGAGGTATATTATATAGTGGTATAATGTGCACCTCTGCTTACCCCTTCGGGGTTGAGCGTACGGCGCGTCGCGTTCCGCGCGCGCCTCAAAGAGCCATCAGACCACCACAGATGGGACCGAATACGGCCGATGCCGATTCGGAGTCGCGGAGAACCTAACGGGTAACCGGGGCTCCGACTCGACGTGCAGGAGAAGGAACGGGGTGGTTTTTAGTCAGTAAGAGTCTGACACACCCTCCCGCCTCACCCAGGCGGGAGGAGTGATTCGATGATTTTCCCCCCTTAAAAAAACCCCCCTTCGGGGATAAAAGGCGTGATGTTATTGATTTAAGTGAGTAAAAGAAGTAAAATAAATGTACCCTAAAAACATTGCAGTTTCTTATTTCAGCAGTTGTGTAATGAATTAGAGTTGTATGACTTAGTATCTGTATGTAGAATATCGGTTTAGTCTTTAAATATAACTGTTTTTTTTAAATCTCCGTAGTAGGCCGGTGTCTGGAAATGTGCCCGGTATATGGCAATAGGCTCACCCCCTAATACACGGGACTTATAACATAAATAGTGAATAGTGAAAAGTGGGTTTGTAAACTTTGTATCGTGGCATTAAGTGCCGTAATGTGCACCTCTACGTACCCGTTCGAGGATAAAAGACGTGATGTTATGTATTAGACTTTATCACATGTTTTCTGACCTTATCAGTTTTGTGATTATGCATTCTATGGTTAACTAGTCACAAGTTTAGTTCCTTCACCAAAAAGCCATTGAAGTCATTTAGTAGTGCAATTTGGAATTTCGGCGACATTTTCCCTTTATGCCTCGGAAAGCACGTACAGCCATTTATTCTACACCTGACCCCTCACTAGTCATCTGGGTTTGCCATCCTATCTAACTATGCGAGTGTTATTTAGTGAACTTGGGCAGTACATGTCTTAAAGAGCCAGAGTTTATATAATAATTTGGACTTTAAGCTTCTATTGCAAAGTGTATATGACAGTAGGTTTAAAACACATATTTGAATACCCCTACTTGAGTAGGGGTATTCAATGCTTTTTCAACACCCAACGATTGATCGTCGGGTGTCCAAAAAAGCCGTGTAAAGTACTACATGTTTGATAGCAGCGGGGTTCTCTAATAAACTTGAAACCGCCTGCAAGTATGGAGGTCATCGTAAAGCTTGTTATAAAGAAGAGACCCATTGTAGTCCAGCCCGCAGAGCTGCGAAGGACCTAATGGGTTGCCAGGGCTCCGGCTCGAAGCAGGAATTGGAACGGCCACCCCGTTGCAACTCCTCAGTTTTTAGTCATTAAAAGTCTGATACTTCGTTTCGCCTCACCCAGGACAGGATAAGTCATTGGATGATTTTCCCACCTCAAAAAAACCTGAAGGGAAAATGATGTGATGGAAGATAAAGTCTTACTACCATCTGTCACACCAATACACCTGACCATAATATTTCATTTTATTTTTTTACAAAATTCTTGCCTAAACCCCTATTTGAACACCTTTTTTACAAAACAATCTGAACGAAAACACCAATTCTACCCAAATAACGTTTTCATTGGAGCGAGAGCTAAACAAATAGCAGTGTTGCCCTATCGATCAAATAAATTGCTTCCCCGCAACATTTTTTCTTATAGCAACCCTTGATAGTCACTGTATATTTCATAGCTAGAATTGTGACTGTTCCTGTGTTGTCCTGAATTATGACTTTGTTTTATTTATTTGGTATCTGGAAACACTTGTACGGAATATTTGTATTATTTTACTGTGTTCTTTTGTAGTCCTTTCGTAATAGAATGAGAGGGTATTAAGGGGTGCCTTAGTTCAGCAGTAGATGTCTTGTGCCTGATATGATGGTGATGACGATGATGAAGAGAGTACACATATAAGATTCACGTCTACTTTTTTTCAAAGGTACGATACAGTTTAGTAATAATATAGTACCTACTTATTTTTACCCTTATTCTATTGTTAATTAAGTTAGAATTAGCACTGAGTTTGTTTCAAATAGAAGCAGCAGCGGCAATTGCAGCCTATAGCTGAATTTCAGTATTTTTCCTGGAATATACAATATTTGCTATTATTTACTGTGAAAGAGCGAAATCCTATTGTAGACAACTATACTATTTCTGGTAATAGAAGTTCTAACACAGAACATGAATAAGTAATTTCAGACTGTATACGTATGTGCTATAAAGTTCAATTTCAATCGTAGTCACTAGGACATAAGGACGGCGGAACCAGTCGCGCCTCCATGGTGTCCGTAAGCTACCAACTAGATACCAGATTCTAAACACCCTACTGCGACAGTATCAAAACAGACCTTTAATGCTGCCGTCCGACCTGGTCACGCTGTCTGAACGCTCTATAGAGCTGTATTCATTTTGTTGGCTATGGCGACTGGTTGCGCCGCCATGGAGTCTCAGTAAAATATAGCCTGTTGTTTTTTTGAAGTAGTAAAATCATCCATTGGCTTTTCTAAATGTTAGCTGCGTTATGATCACAGAATAGAACACATTTATCATCAACTCTACTCTCCCCCTAACTGAGAGACGACTTATTAAAGGATCCTGCATCTTAATCCGAGATCAGACAGCAGCGCTGAATTACACTTGCCGGTTTAAAAGTGCAAATTCTAATATCCCTGCCAAGTGTTGAGTTGATGATAACGTCATTTGTAATAGATATAGTTTATACTACCCTCCACAAGCAACTAAAAGTGATACCACATCCTTGATTAGACCTGCTGTCGGTTTTTGACCAGCAATAAAGCCTGAATTACCCTCTATATCTACCTACCAATTAGCTTACGATTACCACTACTCTTTGTATTGAAAGTAGCTTATTATTTATTTTATACTGTCACAATGGTAGTAAAGCAATTACAGTAACTGACATATTTACTTGTAGTATCTTATAGCTATGGTTGTAGAACAAGTCTAACCGCAAACTAAAGTATGTTTTTAATAGATGTTGGGTCGTTGTATCTTAGTGTGGGTGTTGAAGTACAGACATAAGCGTTCACCATTAACAAAATGTCGATAGGCTTGTCAAATTTAGAGGCATAAATCTGTAAGTACTGAGTAGGAGTTTCTCAGAAACGCTAAAAGATTTTGATGGCTTCATTTTTTCATTATTAGATCAAAAATAGGATTCTCTTCGAGGAATATTATTCAAAGAGAAAAGTGGTGTAATTAATTTTTTAACGACTTCGTTATCAATTGAACATTTTCGGCAATTTTTGGTGTTATTTTATATAAGAGCAGGCTTTTTGACGGTACTTCATTCAAGACTCCGTCTTTAGTAAATATTTGTAAACTGAAAAAAGCATTTAGTATTTATCTCAACCCGTGTGTCGACTTCATTAGCTTGTGAAATTCTTAATATTTATTCTGCATCACCATATTCAGACACAGATACAACTTTAAACAATTACGTCTTGTATCTAACTAACCTAATATGACACCTAATACGATACTTTGACCAGACCCGAGCATACGGCGCGTCGCGTTCCACGCGCACCGTAACACCAGATGGGGTCCAATAAGGCTGATTCAAATACGAAGCCGCGGAGGACTAGACGGGTTGCCGTGGCTCAGGTTCGAAGGGGTCTAGGAACGGGGTGGTTTTTAGTCAGTAAGAAGAGTCTGACACTCCCTCCCGCCTCACCCAGGCAGGAGAAGTCATTCGATGATTTTTCCCCCTTAAAAAAGCCGTTTTGACGGTATTTTTTTGAAGAGTCTGCCTGATAAATATTTAGTTTATCTCAAGCCGTCATATTCTGGCGTAAAGGTACAGCGACACAAAACACTACTTTAAACATTTACAGTCATATAGCTAACTAACTCAAAAAGACACCTAACCCACGATAATAAGGTCGTTAATCACGAATCACTAAAAACAACCTTTGGAAACTCTAGCTTAAAATGTTTTCACGTCTTATTTGAAGCTTGGTGTAGAGATAAACAGATTCTTGAGCCACTTATTGGCTTCTCAGATTACGTCACAATATTTCAAGGGATGATTGATATATACTAGGGACGTTGGATGCCCTGTTGCGTAACTCGCGCTTCCAAGTAGAGATGGGGCTGTGTCGATGGGAAAAATAAAAATACTGCAAATCTTTTTTATGATTTTTACTCGTATGTTGAAAATTGTTTTTGAATTATGTACGTTGAATTCTAATCTATATTACAGCCAGTGAATTTTGTGTTGTTAATATTTTTATGTGTTGAATTTAAACAAGAATATTTTTTACTAATTTTTTTGTGTTACATCAGATTATCAGGACACATAAAATAGTCAATTTTATTTAATTTAATAACTCTATTGAATATCGATAATGTGTGACGTTGGCTAGTAAACATTATTAGTGATTCAAAACAATTATTCTAATGTTTTGAGCAAACACTAATGATATAACGACAGTTACAAAAGTAACTGACTTACTCATTGACCTTAACACACTTCATACAATCACAAAATCAATTCCTACCCTTCACTGACACTCCAAAAGTTCACTGAATAACGATGAAAACAGATGCACGTGCAAAATTCATTCAGGCATCAACATTTTTAGCTGACCGATCATCTTCTTCATCGATAAAAAGGTACATCCCTAATCCTTACAATTCGGCGAAGAGGCTTTCATTATGTAACGTTTTCTTATCTTGAGGTTACCTTAGGAAGATGTCTACTGTATAGGATACGTAAATTATTCTCACAGAATCGCTGGCTCTAATCTCAGACCGAGGTGTAATCGTGAGCGGGAGGATGATTTACGGTCCTATTTTATATTTATAGACTTCATCAACATCATCCCTTGTTTTCAGAAGGTAAGCAGAGGGTGCATATTGTGCAAATAGGTTAGTAACGCTAAAAGTCACGTTAAGGTAACGGTTGGGGACTTGCCAACTAATTAATTTCAATACTTTTTTAGAACTGTCTAAAACGGCAGTTTTCTATAAATTCTGTACGAAATTGGGTATTGTGACGTCACGTGTTTGAGAGTCAAACAGCATAATTATTTTTTTAAAATTTGCTAAAAAAATACTATAATTAAGTTGGTCATAAAATCAATTAATAAAAGTGTGATTATTTTTTTATATTTTATTAGGTATATTGGACAGTCGAAATAATTTATTTTTGATGAAGACCCAATTGTTGACGTAGCTAATAAGATAAAAAATGTTTGATAACACGATGCTTTCCATAGCATCGTGTTAGCAGACATTGGATAGCTGAATTTCCAAGAAATACTTTTTTCCGATATATACAAAATTAGGGCCTAAATCTTTTAAATTTCTATGGAAACCGCAGACGGAAAGTAACGTAGTCTTCTAATAATCAAATACTTTTGAGCTAAGATAGTGTACGTATGTACAAGGACATTAAGGTACTTTAATTTTCAATAGATTTTCAGGTATAAAGTTTTGTAATAAAGTTCCAAATCTGTTTAGCAAATTGAATTGGAGGTGCTAGTGTCGTACCCGTCAAATCGATTGCAATGCACAAAAGGTATTTCGCGTTAAAATCCGCCACACACGCAACGCTCGTCTTCACACAAACCAATTTCGTGTGTAGGGGATTTTACTTGATTGAGAGCGACACATACCTACGATTGAAATTGAACTTTATAGCACATACGTATACAGTCTGAAATTACTTATTCATGTTCTGTGTTAGAACTTCTATTACCAGAAATAGTATAGTTGTCTACAATAGGATTTCGCTCTTTCACAGTAAATAATAGCAAATATTGTATATTCCAGGAAAAATACTGAAATTCAGCTATAGGCTGCAATTGCCGCTGCTGCTTCTATTTGAAACAAACTCAGCCTTATTGGACCCCATCTGGTGTTACGGTGCGCGTGGAACGCGACGCGCCGTATGCTCGGGTCTGGTCAAAGTATCGTATTAGGTGTCATATTAGGTTAGTTAGATACAAGACGTAATTGTTTAAAGTTGTATCTGTGTCTGAATATGGTGATGCAGAATAAATATTAAGAATTTCACAAGCTAATGAAGTCGACACACGGGTTGAGATAAATACTAAATGCTTTTTTCAGTTTACAAATATTTACTAAAGACGGAGTCTTGAATGAAGTACCGTCAAAAAGCCTGCTCTTATATAAAATAACACCAAAAATTGCCGAAAATGTTCAATTGATAACGAAGTCGTTAAAAAATTAATTACACCACTTTTCTCTTTGAATAATATTCCTCGAAGAGAATCCTATTTTTGATCTAATAATGAAAAAATGAAGCCATCAAAATCTTTTAGCGTTTCTGAGAAACTCCTACTCAGTACTTACAGATTTATGCCTCTAAATTTGACAAGCCTATCGACATTTTGTTAATGGTGAACGCTTATGTCTGTACTTCAACACCCACACTAAGATACAACGACCCAACATCTATTAAAAACATACTTTAGTTTGCGGTTAGACTTGTTCTACAACCATAGCTATAAGATACTACAAGTAAATATGTCAGTTACTGTAATTGCTTTACTACCATTGTGACAGTATAAAATAAATAATAAGCTACTTTCAATACAAAGAGTAGTGGTAATCGTAAGCTAATTGGTAGGTAGATATAGAGGGTAATTCAGGCTTTATTGCTGGTCAAAAACCGACAGCAGGTCTAATCAAGGATGTGGTATCACTTTTAGTTGCTTGTGGAGGGTAGTATAAACTATATCTATTACAAATGACGTTATCATCAACTCAACACTTGGCAGGGATATTAGAATTTGCACTTTTAAACCGGCAAGTGTAATTCAGCGCTGCTGTCTGATCTCGGATTAAGATGCAGGATCCTTTAATAAGTCGTCTCTCAGTTAGGGGAGAGTAGAGTTGATGATAAATGTGTTCTATTCTGTGATCATAACGCAGCTAACATTTAGAAAAGCCAATGGATGATTTTACTACTTCAAAAAAACAACAGGCTATATTTTACTGAGACTCCATGGCGGCGCAACCAGTCGCCATAGCCAACAAAATGAATACAGCTCTATAGAGCGTTCAGACAGCGTGACCAGGTCGGACGGCAGCATTAAAGGTCTGTTTTGATACTGTCGCAGTAGGGTGTTTAGAATCTGGTATCTAGTTGGTAGCTTACGGACACCATGGAGGCGCGACTGGTTCCGCCGTCCTTATGCCCTAGTGAAATATAGCTCCTAGTTATTAAATGTTAAGCGTATGATTATAGCATTTTGTATAATAACAGTTTTATTTAACAGTAATTTTGCACAACATGTAAAGTTCACACAGGTCATCAATGTTCGGATTGATTCATCATTCTGCTAAACAATGACCTCGGCTGACAGTGAATGGATGATTGTACAGCCTCAGATACTGTAATTATAGAGGTATATTACGTGTGCACATAATTACAAATGGCAGATGTTTCAATACATAGGTAGTTTGTGTTGCCAAGGAGAGTACGTATCTTCGAGTATTTTGCTCGATTTTCTAACAAATGGTCTGATAGATAAATATTAATTTAATGTTCTTGTATTAACTAAAATAACGGTTATTCACGTAAATATACTGTAAATGTGCCCGGTATATTGCAATAGGCTCACCCCCTATTACATGGGACTCATAAAAAAATAGTGAAAAGTGAGTACTACATTGTACAGTGGCATTGAGTGCCATAATGTACCTCTACCTATCCTCGGGGATAAAAGGCGTGATGTTATGGACATTCCATTTCAGCGCCTCCGTGGTAACAAGATTAAAACATGACAAAGTCGCGAGTCTAGTACCGTCTTAAATATAGTTCAAAACATTAATTTACACATGTCTACCTAACACTAGGACAGCCCATTAACATAATTACACGAGACAAATTTGATGCGAAACCTTCGAGACTTTCCAAACATTATTTAGGCGTACTTTATAAAATTCTTAACGTCTCAACGTAGATTAATATACCCCAGTAATTATAGAAGTTTTGACGAAGTACCAGACTAGAATATTAATAATCTAAGAATGAATCACGCGTTTTTGATATAATAGATTCAAAGGCAGAAGTTCCAGAGTCCTGAAATCGTGACAAATCTTTTCAATTAATGCTCCGATTTTGTAACAAATCTATTTGCTCAAATAACTATTGTAAAGTAACCGTGATTTTTCGTTTTTATTAAGTTACTCTGTCGATAAATGCTTGTCTTGTAGGTCAGATTATCATAAGTCACACAAAGTGCATTGATTATCCAATCGTAATTGTCAATAGAATATTTCTAGACTACCACGTTGGCCGAATGGTCGCTAGTGCGACTACCGGGCTCGATTCCCGGGACGGGCAAAGTTTTACAGTATTTTAAAAAAATCTCGGTTAGTTGGAATTGTGCCCCGTATATGGCAATGGGGTATAGGGGTAAGCACCCTTAATACATGGGACTCATAACATAAATATGTAGTGAAAAGTGGGTGTTACATTTTACAGTGGCAATAAGTGCCGTAATGTGCACCTTTGCCTACCACCTCAGAGATAAAAGGCGTGATGTTATGTTAATAGTTCTAATATAATATGACTCTACCTATTATGAGAAATCCTTTAGTTTCTCCTTCAAGTTTCCAGCAACAGTAATTGCACATACATCTAACCAAAAAACATAAAGCTGACCAAAAAACAAATAAAATATTCCAAATTCTATCAAATTGTTCTTCTGCGTAAACTTCTGTTTGGTGTATCAAGGCTACTCCTAATTTTATGGCTCATTTACAACGTTTGTTTAAAGCGTTTGGTTTTGCGTTCCTAATTCGGGTACGGAGACAATAGGCGCATTTATTTAAGGCCCTTTCATTGGAAATTAACAGAAACTGTTCTTAGATTTATAATTATTAATTGAATTTTAACGAAACATTGTACTTTAGTGTAATAAGAAACTAAGTTTGAAGCAAAGAAGAGATTGTAGAATTGAGTAGGTATCGATTTTGAGGCTCGTTTGGAAGTTTTGTGTTTCAATGAGCATTGTAATGAAAAACTAACTGATAACGATGATGAAACGAGAAGACATGAAAGTGTAGTTTTAAAATAATATTTAAATATTGATGAATCGACGGAAAGGAAAGCTGATATCACACGTTACGAGTATTATAACTACTTTCAGCTGGTTGTAATATCAATCTCATTGTCATCGGATTCTACTTCATTGATTATTAATGAAATATAACTGACACTGGACACCCAAACCAGAAACAATATCGCTGCTGGGGACCCTAATTCAGAGCTGCCCAAAATATCGCCAGAAAATCACCATAAACACCATGGCATAACCAATCTTTGCCAATATTCCTTTTGACGAACATTCCAGAAAACTGGATTACCATTCTGTGCTGGTGTTGGGCAGTGGACAGAGCTCCTAGGCTTTCAACACGTTATTGAGTTACGCTGGAACGTTTCAGAGCAGTTCACTTTAATATTGTTACGTTTGATTTCGGCAACCGTTAGAGGGATGTTAAAAACCTTGTTCTTTTTTTTTTAATGTTCCATATTTTATTTTATTGATAGGCTCTTTTTTAAATGAGTTTTTAAGTGGTTTCAGTATTGTATGATTGTCTTTAAGCATCGTTGCGAATGAATACGGGTTATGTCAGATCAATATTTCGAGAGTAGTTACGATGATGTAGTTACTTCATGTAGTTGTACTATACCTTGTAATAATATCAAGAGTAATGCTATGTCATATACGAGGCAATGAAGAAATAGGCATAAAGGTACCAATTCTAAACAATGTTACAAAAATAAAGACCAGAATTTCGACTCAAACAACTAAATCGGATGGTCTACCTCTAGTTACAAACTTTTTCATATAGCTATTTGATTCAATATACGCCAATATTGATTCTGGAAAATCCCCAGGGATATCCATATAGTTGGTATTGGGTAAAAATCCAGTGATTCCAACCAATCAGAGGGACTTTTGCTAACATAAAAATTTTCGATTTCGCTGCTCGGACGACAAAAATATACGGTATTGTTTGATACTGGCTGACAAAATATTTTATTTCTGTACCTTGGGGTATTCCTGGATTGTGTCAGACGGTTTTAGGGATTGTGGTATATGATATAGAATTTGTTGATGAAAATGAACTTGGTAGAAGTTTTATAGGACATATATTTTATCATAAAGAATATATTTAGCTGTACGAAATTTTACATAATGCAAAGGTACATTAATATTAACTTTGTACTTTTTATGTGTTTCAAATACATTTTAAGACATTTTTAACACAAGTTACAACCACGTTATGACCACTATTTTTGATAATACACCTGCAAGGAATGCCTTTTAAAATGCCGGCAACGTGACTCCTTTGGTGTTGTGGGTATCCATAGGCGGCGCTGATCGCTACCATCTGATCTTTCTTCTTTTTTTTAAAAAAAACTTTGCCCCACACTAGGATTTTCTCCTGTGTCGTGAGTGCGTTTACAAACATTCAAGTCTACATACACATCACACCCAAACCCAGAACAACAATCTGTGGATCACATAAAGAGTTGTTCCGTGCTGTAATCGAACCCGCAACACGTTGCGTTAACCAGCGACCGTGCCTACCGTGCAGTTAATAAAAAAAAGTCCGTCTGATCCTTTGCCTTACGCTCTATATTTCCATAGATTAAATATGACCTCGGTAATTAAATACCATACGATATCCTTCAAATACCTCACCGACACATTTCTTTTAAACCTAAAACAACTCCATACTTCATATCTAAACTTCCCATTCCATTCGCTAAGACTATTCAAATAATATTTTCCATAACAAAATACTCAAGGCCATTGAATTGGAAGCCAGTGTCAAGAGAGTGACGTCACTAATTAAGGGTGACACAAAGAAAGTACCTTTGTAAAGGTGTTGGACAAACTGAGACTTAGTTGTAATGAGGTCGAGTAAAGTCAGGTTATATAATATCACTTATGCGGACGAATGAAATTTCTTTCACGTCATTCATTTATTTGAAGTATAGGGTTGGTAGGATTAGGTCTGAATTAATTTTTTTGCATAGGTAGATTAAATCCAAGTGTTGCAAAATGGATCTTTATCGCGTTACGGGTTAAGGAAATCGGTGTCGATAATAGTTCGTTTATTAAAATTTTATATTTTTCTTCTAAAAAAATTTTATTTTCAAGCTTATTTTATTTAACCATTTCAAATCCATTCCACTATTTATGTTCGTTAAATTCGGCAAATGTAGGTTGTGATTATAATACAGTATAGAAAAGATATTTTATTTGAAGTAAAATTTAACAGAACACATTTACACGGTGACTTAAGGATGAAAATAATTCAATTACTGACAGCCCTAAGCGATATCATTCGCTCAGCGAAAGTGAAAGTCGTTACGCGGTCACGTCTCTATTTTGAGGGACATTATTTAAAATTCGAATGTGGTTTTCTGTATCACTAACTTGACATGTGCTGGCTGGTAGGAAATTTAATTTTTAAAATACTGGTTTTCTCTAATTCGTAAAACCTAAGTTTTTAAGCATTATCTTTATTGCTTATCTTTTGTTTATGTGTATGTCAGTGAACTCTTTGTTCCTAAATGGCTGCACAGATATTGACATTTTTTATTTGTTTGTATTCAATGTATTGAGATTGGTTTCCTCAATAATATTGTACAGTTTACTCGTAACAGTTCGACCAGGTGACTTAATTAGTTTCTAGCTCCACCTGGAGTTCATGATTCTTATTTTTAAGGGGTGAAAATCATCGAATGCCTGCTCCCGCCTGGGTGAGGCGGGAGGGAGTGCCAGACTCTTACTGACTAAAACTACCGCGTTCCTACTCCTGCACTTCGAGCCGGTGCCCCGGCAACCCGTTAAGTTCTCCGCGACATCTGAACATCTAGATTACAATAAAGCCTCTCATTCATCAAGCTCATGGTCGTTGATAATGTTATATGTCATGATAATGGGTTCACCTTTCAGTAACATAGTCACATAATAACACTAAAAACTACACTAGTAATCCGATATTTTTCACATCTGATAAATAAATATTATGTCACATCAATAACGCACGAAAATTGGAATAGGCAGCGGCCTAGAATAAACTGGATTGATTGATTGATCCAAAGGTTTATTTTTATTTAGCCAATATTGTGTTGACGCGAGAAATGGCAACTTTGTGTTATGCTAAAAATAACCTTTTTCGTGTACAATCAATGTCGGAAATCCGTTGACGTTGTTGCAAATCTTTGATCATTTTGTTCCCTTTGGTCTTTTGTCAAAGGGTTTTGGCAAACGTGAACTAGATTCAGCTGAATGAGAGCATTATGTTTTTGTTGCTGAATAGAAAATCCTTAAGGCACCTCTTTGCCTGGGGAAGCTTAACGGTTGTGAGGCTCTTACTGACTGAAGATATTCTGTGACTCGGTCTTATAGTACGTCATTATAAGGAATTTACCTCTATATTCTGTTGTAGCCAATTTTAGAACTTGCATTTAAATATGTCATTGAACTGTCATTATTTTGGTTCAGGCTAGTACAAAACTTAGGAAAGTAGATGGAACCAGATCACGAGGCAGATCACCTATGCGCTGGACTAATCAAGTCAAATCGGCTACAGAAAATGCAGTGTCAGACTGCGCCAGACAATCCACAAACAGGGAGAGATAGCGGGAGATCGCAAAGAAAGTAATATCAACGTGACCACGACCGCTCTGCCAGGAGCGAAACGATGGAGAAGAAGAATATACAACTTGATGCCGATTTAACTTTGTCAGTTCAGTGCATAGGTGACGTGCCTCGTGAATTGGTTCCCTCTACTTTCCACTGAATATTGTACTAGCCTGATCATCATTCATCATCTTTAATCATTCATCTTTAACAGTCGTAGTGATTCTACTCTTAGCTAGGTAACCAGTGTCTAGAAAAACTTAATAATGAATTACTTAACTGAAATTAATGCTTGTCTGAGACAAAACACTAATTACTGTGCTAAGTGAAGATAATTTGGCGATACTAGTAATGAATAACTTAGGACAATCACACAGGTAGGATTTCAGAAGGTTTCAAAAGTATATATGTAGTTCTAATTTTTTCTTATTTGTTGTTGTGTTATTGTTGAAAAACGTTGGGTTTTACAATATCTATCGAAAGACCAGGACCCACTACAACTGTATTTTACACGTAGCTTAGTATTTTTTAATATTTTTATAATAATAAAAATACTATTAACCTTCTAACAATTACTTTAACTCTGTAAACGAAATTGACGCAATAATGAAGCGACTTCGACGTAACTTTGACGCAACGGCGACGTAATGTCTCACCATAATTGTAATATCTTGATCTAATTATCGCAAGTAGGAAGCTAGTATATGGGCTAGATGGAAGATATCAGCCAACTATGTGTCGTATGATTTAAGTAGGAAGGTTTGAATTTGAATTGAATTATTAATGAGCTATCTTTGCAGATCACCTTTAGATTTTACGTAGATAATGTGCGAGGCAAAATATTAAATTCACTTACGCCCGAATACTAATGACTGATGACTGTGACGTCTCTGTCATTTTACAAAGAATTTGCAGTGACAGAGATACTATACTTAAGCGTGACTTAATATTGAGTAGCGTTTCAGTAATATAATGTGAATGACGGCAATGCACTGTCGACTGTTGACGGCAATGCACTCGCATTACCGTCAACAGTCGACATAACACAATTTAATTCTGACCCTTCTAATTTAATATTTGACCGACGGTTTTTACAAGTTTTACCATCTCATCATGTGTATGTGATATTGTACGTTTGTAAACGCACCCACGACACCAGGAGAAAATCCTAGTGTGCAACATTAAAAAAAAATTACAACATCATTTCTGTCTTTTTTTTTATTAAAAAAAGCGTTGCCCCACACTAGGAATTTCTCCTGTGTCGTGGGTGCGTTTACAAACATACAAGTTCACATACACATGACACCCAGACCCGGAACGACAATTTGTTATCATCAGTTCGTTTCTATCCAATACTAGACGATGTCTTCAACGCCTTAATTCAGTATTTACTAGGAAGAAAGGAGTATATTATTCTTCTAGCTTCTTTTGGTAATTATAAATACTACAAATTTTTGTTCGTGCTAGAATATTGTTCTGACTGTTTTGTAACTGTTTTGGTAGTCGAGTGATGGGCCCCTTGGGCATAAATATACAATGTACATATATTGGTAGACACATGATATATATTCCCAGTTACCCCTAATAGTTAACAATATACCATACACTTCTCAACTCGACATGGATTTCAACTCCAAAGGTGCATATTAAACAGCAAGCTACCGCCGTCCCGTCATTTACAACTTTGTCAAAATATGAAGGCGAGGGTGTGCTTTTGAAAACATACCAAAGTATAATTTGAGCGAGTACGCTGCGATTTTTATTCAATGAAGTTAGGGTTAGTTGACTCGAATATACAGTGTTACATTCATAATTATGAGTTACAGATTTGTAAGTATAAAATTACATTTTTTTAGTAAACAAAAATGTCCATAACCCTTTTTTCTAATCACAGATTAATATAGGTACTAATAATTTCCTATTTTGAATTCCAATATATTTAATATAGACTAAACTAAAACATAACATAACAAAAAGTCTCTTTGAAAAACATAAATTTTATGTTGTTTGTCTTATATTATTTTTATAGAATAAGGAATTTATACATCATAAATAAACATTGTAACAAAATTACGTGCAAGAATTTATGAAAATCATTTGAGCGGCTGTTTAAGAGCGAAAGTGTAATAAACTAACAATCTCAATTGAGTATATAGTCATAACTTTGGATTTCTTTCATATACCTCTAGTAAGAAAACACAGTAAACAGTGTTATAATAGGCTCAAGGCTAAACTTTAAACCATGAATATCATATTTATAGTTACAATGAGTATTATAGATGTACGGCAGCCGGTTGCCCAGCCACAGTACCAACCGTGCGGTCATTATATTCATTACAATTGAAATAAGTAGATACAAATTCATCACTTTATAAGACAAGCAATTACATTTAGGATATATTTTTTGGCGCTTGTACCTGTATGAATAAGTCAAATTGAGCAAAATGACAATATTGTTTTATCTATGACCACACAATTAATTTTTCAATTAACCGGGTCCGCACAAACTACTCACTCGTATATTGCCATACGAAGCTTAAGGCAAAGTTAGAAATTTTGAAAACTCAAACGTAAAGTTGTGTTCACTTGAGTAAATAAAGGTTTACGTGTTACCTCACTTTACACGGAGTTTGTTGTAAGTTTATAAACACACTCTTATCTCGGAAACTGAGTGTATGTGAGTATAATATGAGTAACTCAGTAACCTTTTGTTTTCTGGGCAAACTTATGAGTAATTGTATTAGGTGAGCTACGTCTTGTGTTGTTTGAGCTTCATTTGTTTTTGAGTACAGATTTTAAAGTTTCGTTTAGGTGTTTGAGATTGTATATTGTTTGCGAACTATAGTGTGTGATAGTGATAGACTAGAACCTTGTGATAGTGACCAGATTGTTGTTGTATCATAACATCATGCCATTTATACCCGAAGGGGTAGGCGAAGGTGCACATTACGGCACTTAATGCCACTGTACAATGTAGCACTATTTATGTTATGAGTCGGTTCTTATAAAATAAGTTCAGGTGAAACCTATTTCTAGTGTATTACAAAAAACTATTTAAGGAACAAAATCTTAGGCGAGATAGTGGTCAAACGTCGGCCCATGAATATAAAAAAAATCAATGGTAAAATAAAAAGCGCTTTGACAATGATAATGACTGATTAAATTCTCATACGTACAGTTTTCAAACAAACGATATATCAAAGCAAATAACACATGCGTGTACAAGATAAAGATGAAAGGATGCCGTTATCATACGCCATATTTATTGAACCTAGTACCTATCGTGTATAGCTCTAACTTTATTTCTATTGTAGTGTGTGTGACACCTCGCCCTATTAGTAAGTAGTGTAAGTTAGTTATTAGGCACTCAATTAAAGTAATTTCTAAGAACAACACGTCTCCCTCATTGCTCCACATTGCACTATAATAAATCGAAGCAAGCTATGGAGAGGGCTATGCTCGGAGTCTCTCTGAAGGATAGGATCCGTAACGGGGTGATCTGAGAGAGAACTAAAGTTACCGATATAGCCCAAAGGATTAGCAAGCTGAAATGGTAGTGGGCCGGTCACATTTGTCGAAGAACTGATGACCGTTGGGGTGGACGTGTTCTGGAGTGGAGACCGCGTCTAGGCAAACGTAGTGTAGGGCGTGCTCCAGCTAGGTGGAGTGACGATATACGTAAAGTGGCTGGTAGTGGTTGGATGCGTAGAGCTGAAGACCAAGCTCAGTGGCGTGCCATTGGAGAGGATTACGTCCAGCAGTGGACGAAAACAGGCTGTTGATGGATAAATATCGTGACACACGTTGAATTAACCTCTTGTCTATCGATATATGGGACATAATACCTCTAGAAAACAGTGTCTCGCTTAGATCTACGCTGCGACAAACCAGAGGTTAACTAAGAATGTGAATATACTGAGAAAAGTTCTTCTGTAGGCTGCGCGACATCGCCGCGCCTGCGTACGCTGCTCATGATGAAGAGCCCCTCTGTGACTCGAAACTAGTAGAGCTTTTCTCAATATATTTATGTGAGTAACTCGTTATTTTAAGGCAATTCAGCTCTATTATTATTTTGATTAATGATGTTGTTATAACTATATCATTATTGTTTTAAGTCATAACTTTATATATTTTCATAAAAAAACACGCCTCTTATTTTCATAAGAGATAGGCAGAGGCAGAGACGGATCGATCGTATAATCAAAACACAAAATATGTATAGACTGAGACTAAATAATTATTGTAACCTAATAATACTTTACTCGACTTGAAGATAGAACGTAGGTCCTTATGCTCAGCAGTAGCTCTTGTAATGAGGTAGCCAGTTAACAAATAGGATGAGCCATCATTATTTATTAGTCATTCTAGTAAGTCGTAACGATCGTTTTAAAGTAATATTGGGATCTTAACACATTTTAAAGTTTCAGGAAGCATTAACTATTGGTTACAGTTCTATGGTTGTTGTTACTCAGTAATGGTCAGTTTGCAGTTAATATACCTATTAACTATTAACTATTAACCGAGTTTTTGGAGTTTAGGTCAAATGTTATTGTTAATGTTAGTATACATAACTGTGTCATGTGATCACTATAGTCCTAAATGCAATGTGTCAAGCAATGTTCCTGAATATATGCCCTGAGCTGGCTTTTTTTTTTTATTTTTTAAGGGGGGAAAATCATCGAATGACTGCCCCCGCCTGGGTGAGGCGGGAGGGAGTGTCAGACTCTTACTGACTAAAAACCACCCCGTTCCTTCTCCTGCACGTCGAGCCGGAGCCCCGGTTACCCGTTAGGTTCTCCGCGACTCCGAATCGGCATCGGCCCTATTGGGCCCCATCTGTGGTGGTCTGATGGCTCTTTGAGGCGCGCGCGGAACGCGACGCGCCGTACGCTCGGGTCTGTTTCTGGTCGGACGGGGAGCCACCCATGCTCGCCGTCCGCAGGCCCGCGCTTACGGTGGCCGGAGATCGTCCCGCGATCCCCGACGCCCGGTGTGTCCTTCGCGATGGCTGGGTTGCGAGGAGGCAGCGCTTCGCTGCCTCACGCGTCCCGCCTCCTCCTTAGCTAGCATGACTGCTTCGCAAAAGGAGGAGACGGCATCCCAGTCCCCCTCGCTCCGCATCATGGCCCGCACTAGGCCCGTACGCGAGAGGTCGCCATCGCCGATCACTTCCCTGAGGACACGGCGGTGCTCAGCCCACGCAGGGCATTCCGCGACAGTGTGCTCCACCGTGTCCTCAGGGCGGTCCTCGCAGTGATGACACCCGGACGTTTCCTCCCGCCCCATCAGACACAGGTACCTCCCGAAACTCCCATGTCCGGTGAGGACCTGCGTCAGGCGGTAGGTGAGGACGCCGTAGCGTCTCTCAAGCCACTCCTCAAAGAGGGGACTTACCGCTGCGATGGCAGCGAGCCCAGCCCTCGGTTGCGACAGTCGTTGCTGCCATTCCACCATGAGATCGCGCCGGAGCTCATCCCGCCACGCACTTATCTGGCGCGGCAGCGGAGTTTCGCCCCGGCGACGTGCCTCCGCGCGCATGATGTACACGCGCGCGAGCACCTTCGCCTCCAGATCCCACGGCGGTAATCCGGCCCTGAGCTGGCTAGAAACTAGTCGAGTTATCGCGGCAAATCGGTATGTAAGTAAGCTGTTAAGCATATAATTCGATGGAAGTATATTTGTGACCTCTTTTACTCTTTCAGTAGGTATTGCAACATCCAAAAGAACTTAATAGAATTTAACTTAATAGACTAAATAGAATAGCAGCGCTTTTTCATAACCCTGAACCTCATAAACTCCGATTTCCGACCTCTTGAATGCCGGTATATGAGACACAATTAGTTACTTTCTTTAAGCAAAAATAAATTATTTCGACTGTTCAATACAATAAATATTAAAAAATAATCACATTTTCATAAATTGATTTTATTTAATTTAATTTTAAAACAAGAGTGGGAGTGCCATGCTTCGACACGAATGGGTCGGCTCGACCGGAGTGATACCACAGCCTTATAGAAAACCGACGTGAAGCAACGCTTGCGTTGTGTTTCGTCGTGTGAGTGAGGTTACCGGAGGCCCAATTATCCTCCCCTTCCCCAATCTCCCCAATCCCTGAATCCCCAACGATCCTCTAACTCCTAATCCCCAAAACGCCGGTAACGCACTTGTAACGCCTCTGGTGTTCCAGGTGTCCATGGGCGACGCCGATTGCTTACCATCAGGTGATCCGTCTGCTCGTTTACCGGCTTATGCCATAAAAAAAATCCAGTCCATTATTAAACATAGGCCTCCCCCAATGACTTCCCCATAGGTCGTTTGGAAGCGACTTGCATCCACCATCAAAATTAATAAACTAATAAAAACACGGAACTCATCAATTTGCATCAACATTTGCTAAACGAACGTCATTGTTGCCTCCATAGTACTGAATGCAACACAATGCAAACAGTTACACGGTTAAACAAAACCAGTCTATTATGGTCTTGCTTTGTTTAATCGTTCAGTACATTTAAAGGTCAGCTTATACTGGTTAATTGTAGCTTGATGTGTGGCACAGTACACTGTTAACAAAATACAATCAGTTAAACAAAATTAGTGCGACACTTTATTATGTTCTGGAATACAATGTGAATATCCACAATTTATTCAGTTCCTTTTTTTAAGTGCAACGAAGTTCATGCAAAATGAGTCTTATTGTCCATGTGTTTATGCACAGTTTTGCTGCTTAGTTCTATATTTTAAAATTTTTCTGTTGATATTGACTGGTGATATTGTGTGTTGTGTAAATGTTACTATAGAATTTTACATGAAGGAATTCTCCAAAAACTGGAATAGTATTTAGGTACGCAGTGTGAAACGAGTTCAGTCATGTCATCTAAGCTATCAGCCATGACTATGTCAATCCACGTCTACTCCTCCGGCGGGTATCGTAAAAAATAACTTAAAGCACTACACTTAACCGATAAAGCTCTAACCCAGCAATGGGGATGATGACAGGGTATGAAAATTAAAAATATAATTAGTCCGTAACTTAGGTACCTAATAAAAAAATATTAGACACGTATTTTTTTATTTTGTTGTATAATAAAACAATACTTAGATAAAACGAATCAAAGTTTAGGAGTGGGGGCTAAAACGTCATTTCTTAGTATAAAATGTACTGAGAAGTGACGTCACGCGACATTTCAAATCAATATATCTTCGAAACTATTCGTTTCCGTAAGAAAATAAAAAATACGTGTCTAATGTTTTTAAATAATCTACCAGACGGACATTAAAATAAAAATTAGTCGTCTACCCCATTAACTTGTCATTTAAATATGAACATTATATCTTATGTCATATTATGACATATTTTACAACGTCAAGATAAAAAAGCGCTCCAACAACTGGCGGCTTTAGTATTGTTTCCAAAACAAAACGCCGTGTCTGAGCTGCGCCTGAGCGCACAGCTCACCGTGTGACCGTTATACACTATATACATTAACCCATAAATCCCTAAGCGGTCACCGGTGACCGCTTTCCACAAATCTTACATTACATTATAGACCTTATTTGTAATGTTTAGAGACTACTTTTGTATTACCAAATTTAGGGGATGGATTTCAACGGATATTTGACAGGAATATGACTTGCCCTTGCCGGGCAAGGGGTCTCGGATTCGATTCCCGGGTCGAGCAAATTATTACTGAGTTTAAAAAAATACTCAGTGGTAGCACGGAGTCTGGAATTGTGCCTGATATATGGCAATAGGCTCACCACCTTTTACATGGGACTCATAACATAAATAGTAAAAAGTAGGTGTACAGTGGTATAATGTGCACCTCTGCCTACCTCTTCGGGGATAAAAGGCGTGATGTTATGATATGATGATGATGATATTTGAAAGAACCCTCTGAGCAGGACAGCAGAGCTATCTTATAAACCTGGACACATTTATTTTCTGTCTTTAACCTGCCTGCGAAGCGTCTCTATGCTGTCGCGAAGAACCTAACGGGTAACCGGGGCTCCGGCTCGACGTGCAGGAGAAGGAACGGGGTGGTTTTTAGTCAGTAAGAGTCTGACACTAAGGCGGGAGCAATCATTCGATGATTTTCCCCCCTTAAAAAAAAGCGTCTCTATGCTTTTTGGCGAACCCTCTTATGTAGAGGTGACCAATAGTCCAAGAGTCGACTTATTATTCATATAATGTCGATGATAATAATATGGAGTCGAGTAATGACTAATAGTCAAGAATTATTAATTATTTATTTATTTTTAAATCACACAGGTAAGTATGTTATAATTTAAGCCCCACAAAACCGTTGGAATGGTTTGACTAAGGAGTTGAATTACTAGGCATTACAATTAACTGTACTTATAAATATTATACAGGAAACTTAATATAGAAATTAAGACATTTCTAGGTAATTATGACTTTAATTTACGTTTAAATCTATTTGAATTTGTTTCACTCCTTATGTCTGCCGACAGACTATTCATATGATTTGTGAATATAGAGGTAACTACATATTTGGACAAACTCATCTCTCTCTGTTAGTTACAAGTAGTGCGATAAAATGATCTTGTATATCATATCCGCCATATTTGATATTGTGTCAAAATATGTCAGAATAATTGAGTGATACACATTTGCGAGCGGGAAATTAATGTTTCCGTTCTTCAGGAATTCTTAGAAAACGATGTCGTATCTAAATACGATATGTATTATACATATATAACTATATAATATATGTTACATCGTATTGATTTATTTGAAGTAACGAACGGTGAAATATATTGAACGATTACATGCAAAGCATATGGTTATATAAATTATATTAAAGTAAAAGACTGCCTCGTTGGCCGAGTGGTCGTAAATGCAACTGCCGGGCAAGGGGTCTCGGGTTCGATTCCCGGGTCGGGCAAAGTATTACTGGGTTTTAAAAAAAAAACTCAGTAGTAGCACGGAGTCTGGAATTGTGCCCGGTATATGGCAATAGGCTCACCCCCTACTACGTGGGACTCATAACATAGATAGTGAAAAGTGGGTGTTACATTGTACAGTGGTATAATGTGCACCTCTGCCTACCCCTTCGGGGATAAAAGGCGTGATGTTATGTTATGTATTAAAGTAAATTGTTGGTGCAAGATGTTTCTTTAACCTTTCCCCACACTAGGATTTTCTTCTGGGTCGTGGGTGTGTTTAATAACATACTAGTTCACATACACATCACACCTAGACCTGGAACAAAAATTTGTGGATCACACAAAGAGTTGCTCCGTGAGGGAATCGAACCCCCTACACGTTGCGCGACAACCGGTTGCCCAGCTACCGCACCAACCGTGCATTCGACAGATTGGTCTTAGATTCCATCTTTTGGTGGTGTTATAATATCTGCTTCAGCAAATAATAACAACGTACCTAGTACAATGTTACCGAAGAAGTTATTTTTTTTCAGTTCATTATAATTTTCTTCAAAATTTCTGGATTAATCCTGAGAACTTCAGAACAGTAGCCGTAAAATTCCTCGACCAACAACGTAGGAACAAAGTGCTGCAACTGCATATTGACTAAACTAAAATCCCCAGAGACATTCAAAAACAAAATCTAAATAGCCTACTTAAAGCACATATTACATTAATATATCACTTATTCACGTGCACTGCATTGCAAAATACTGAAGTGTACACTATGTGCCAGTTGGAATACGCAGGATGCACTCACAGGCCGTTAACCCCAGTTCACGGCAGTGTAAGCCAGTTCAAACCAGTTCACGCGGTCAGGGTTGAAGTTTCCGACGTTTGACGCATTCTATTTTATTTTTTTTAAGGAAATTAAGTCTTTATGTTATGATAAATGTATGTTTAAATTCGTTTGAAGCTAAAATCATGACAGTTTTCTATGATACATGTACCAAATGTTAACGGTTTAAAAATATTTTAAGATTAATTGGAACCTTCAGATTCATTCGTTTAATGATTGACAGGTTAATTGCCGGTATCATGTTTAATCTTTGACTTACAGGTGGGATACCTAGTTTAGCCGAGAGTGCTATTTTTTTCAAAAAGCTGCTACACTTAATGTATGAAAAAGTAATGCAGGTTTGTATTGACTCAAAATTTTTAATGTTACAAAATATTTATTGGCATTTTTTTATATTGTAGGTAGCCTAAAACACAAAACCTTCAATAGCTAATAACCAAATTGTATATATATATGGCCTATTGCAATAATATTTGATATCAAACAGCTACACACGTAATTGGCACTTATAGAACAAATAAATACCTTAAAGTTAACACTACCGCATACCACCATTTACCTTCCAATCTAACCTAACCACCAGTCCAATTAAACCAGAAATTTGTTGAAATGTTGTCTACAAAATAATAAACAATACATAAAGATATTTGGGTCAATTCTAACGATTCTATACGGACCGACGAGTAAGACAAATGCATTGCGAAACTTCACAGTGAGAGGTTTAGCGGCGGAAACTAACAAGGACTTCGGAAAACCTGATTATTTGAAAATTCTTTGCGTTTTTATATCTCTGTGGACTAACCCTGCGGGGGCTGAGTACCGCCGCCGTGTACTCAGGGATGTGATCGGTGACGGCGACCTCTCGCGGTCGGTTTTGATTCAGACCATGGCACGGAACGAGGGGAACTGGGATGCCGTCTCCTCCTTCTGCGAAGAAATCGTGTTAACTAAGGAAGAGGCGGGGCGCGTAAGGCAACGAGCCTCCTCACGCCCTAGCCGTCGTGAGAGACACTCCGGGCGTCGGGGATCACGGGACGATCTCCGGCCACCGTAAGCATGGGCCTATGGACGACAAGCACGAGTGATTCGCCGTCCGACCAGAACCGAGCGTGCCTCAAGGAGCCATCAGACCACTGCAGATGAGATCCAATAGGGCTGATTCCGATATGGAGCTGCGGAGGACTTAACGGGGTGGTTTTTAGTTAGTAAAAGTTATTGGATTATATTCTCCCCTCAAAAAAAGTTTTATAATATAAGTACTTTTCTATCCAGATAAAATTCAGCAGAATATTTTGAAAGAGGAGAGAAGAGGAGAAAGAATGAGTATGGAGTTCGTTATAAACCTCAAGTTGTAGTCAAGTGAAGTTTCAACTAATGTCCTGATGGAGGTTATGTATCCCATAAAGTAAAACAGAACACAATACACATCATAATATTTTCCAAAACAAACCGAACTTTAACAAACAACGCTAAAACACTACCACGAAATATCACAAAGCATTGTTGATGAATGATAACAAAAGATAAGCTGAACTAGACAAGTTTCGACAAGTTTCTTTAATATAGCCTTCTTGGTACCAAAGTAAAGGGATGGAGCATTCATCTTTTATGTAAGTTCTAAAGATTGTATTCATAAAGATAAAAGAAGAATAGATAAAAGAATGTGCTTGTGTAATACTCTCACTCTAGAAGTACTGATAACTTTAAATGGAATTACTATTTGGAATCTTTTTGAAGACAAATACTAATATTTTGTGAAAATCTGGTGGAAAATGTTACGTTTCTGAGAAATATGGTTGCCAAAGTCTTTATTAATATTCGCCTGTGATTTTCTAAAGCTTAGACGGACATAGTTGAAATAATATAATAGAAAATTTTAGAACTGCCTCGTTGGCCGAGTGGTCGCAAATGCGACTGTCGGGCACAGGGTCTCGGGATGGATTCAAAGTACTACCTACTGGGTTTTTAAAAAAATCTCAGTGATAGCACGGAGTCTAGAATTGTGCCCGGTATAAGGCAATAGGCTCACCCCCTATTACATGGGACTCATAACATTAATAGTGAAAAGTGGGTGTTACATTGTACAGTGGTATTAAGTGGCGTAATGTGCACCTCTACCTACCCCTATAAAATAAAAGGTGATTTTGTTTTGTAAAATGAAATAACTTCTGAAAATGTGTATAGCTAAACCGTAACCACCATTTTAAACGACGAAATACAACGCAAGCATTGTTTCATGTCGGTTTTCTGTGAAGCCGTGGTATCAATCCGGTCGAGCCGCCTCATCGTGCCTAAGCATGGCTCTTGTAATAACAACGTCGTATTCAAATCAAAAGATGTCTCATTCAGTCAGTAAATGCAAATGAACCCTAATAAAGTTGTCGCTATCGTCATGAAGAGCATAAATTGTATGTGATCAAAATATTTAAAGTCAGCCGTCATTACATGATTCATGCAGTGTGGGTATAGGCAGTGATATCCAGTTAAGGACAGACTTTTTGCATAAAGTAGCAATCGCCATTGCGACAAAAATTCTAAAAACCATATTTTTTTTTTCCGTCGCCCAAAGCGTTCTTTTAAAAAAATATTCGATGTACAGTTTTCACTTTTCAACGATTTTATAATATGTATAGCTAGATAGGTAGATATAGATTCTTTCATTTGCTGTGCAGTGACGACAGATTAAAATAATATTTGTTACTACCTTCTCTTCCAATGGGTGGCGCGAGAACCGAACTGCCAATTTCAATAACCTATCTCAATGCAAAATCCGTGGATTAAGATCGATATTTGACAGAAAATCCATATAACTAATGTCGATAAATTTTTGACATCACGCTTGGTGCGGTGGCTGGGCAACCGGCTCCCGCGCAACATGTTGCGAGTTCGATTCCTGTTCGGAGCAACACTTTATGTAATCCACAAATTGTTGTACCGGGTCTGGGTGTAATGTGTATATGAACTTGTCCATATGTTTGTAAACGCAAACCCACAACACAGGGGAAAATCCTAGTGTTTGGCAACTTTAAAATAAATATTCACGGATTTAGGATCTGAGACATGTTTTTTATGATTGTCACTAAACTGAACCTTTTCTGTCTTCAACAACACACCAACCATTTTTTATCCTGATTTCTGCAGACGTATTTCAGAGACATTTTCTAAATTCCAAATGGACGAAGCCACACACAGAAAACTAGTGATACCTACATATATATGACAAATACAAACATAACATGAACCACATAACATAACAGTCATTGGTTACAGATAACCATAGCTTATCGGGACTTAGTACAAACTGCCTTGTTATATATACCTAATGACCAGACCACACCTGTGGAGACCATAGTCATTAGCCACAGTTATCATAACAAAACAAATTTAAGTGTGGGAGAGCCATGCTTCGGCACGAATGGGCCGGCTCGACCGGAGTGATACCACGGCCTCACAGGAAACCGACGTGAAACAACACATGCATTGTGTTTCGTCGTGTGAGTGAGGTTACCGGAGGTCCAATTACACTCCATAATCCTCAATTTCCAAAAGGCCGGTAATGCACTTGTAACGCCTTGGTGTTTCGGGTGTCCATGGGCTGCGGCGATTGCTTACAATCAGGTGATCCGTTACCGGCTTATGCTATATTAAAAAAAATCCATTACTCAGACTGATTTTAATTAAAGGAAGAGAAATTTGGAAAATTGGAAATCATATTATGGAGCTAGTCTGAACCTCTCGTCTTTTCGTCCAATACGGTATTAGTTGGTGTCATACCGTTGGTCATTGAATATTTGACAGCTACAGTGATTGGACCAAAACCCTTTTGCTACATTTGTGAGGTGAGTAAAAAAACGTGCGTCCCCCATTGTAACATTTTGTCAGTTACAGTCATACAAAAGTTGTTCAGTAAATGTTCAAGGGAGAAGGTTAAGGATGACCACCAACGGTCAGACCATCTGGTCTGACCAGCTCAAAGACCACCCAGCATTAAGGTTCTACACCACCACACAAATGGCCACAGACAGGAACTGATGGGCACAATTCGTCTAATCCAGAGTGATGCCAGGATGATCACGATTCTCAGTCATGAGGCAAAAGTCGGAGCGAGATTCAGTAATAAAAGACATTTTAAACATTATATTATCCTTTTTACTATGTCCAAAATCAGATTGAAACCCTTTGCTCGATAATCGTTTTTACAGCCATTTGACAAAGTTGAGAATTTCGAAAAATCTAACACTTATTTACCGAACTTAGGGTTAATAAAACTCAGCTTCACAATAAAAAACAAAAGAGCACATGTAGCGCAAGGCTATAAAACGAGCACGGAAATAGCCGATTACCTCCGAAGTTGCTCGTTCACAGCGTACGCGCACCTAGTCAATATTTACATGGATTTACCTAGAGGTAGTTATCGGGTTTGTACCGTAATACTTAAGTACTGAAATAACATCAAGATATTAATCCTTTAAGAGGTTAGCAGATTAACTACTTGTTTAAATGTAAATAACAAGGACGTTGAAATAAAGACGGGCTATGCTCGGAGTATATTTGAAGGATAGGATCCGTAACGAGGTGATCCGACAGAGAACTAAAGTTACCCATGTAGCCTAAAGGATAAGCAAGCTGAAATGGCAGTGGGCCGGTCACATTTGACGAAGAACCGATGACCGTTGGGGTAGACGTGTTCTGGAGTGGAAACCGTGTCTAGGCAAACGTAGTGTAGGGCGCCCTCCAGCTAGATGGACTGACGATATACGTAAAGTGGCTGGTAGTGATGTGATTGGATGCGTAGAGCTGAAAACCGAGCTCAGTGGCGTGCCATTGGAGAGGCTTATGTCCAGCGGTAGACGAAACCAGGTTGTCGATGATGATGATGAAAAAAAGATGGATGTCACGACGTAATGGCACTTAGAAATGATTCAAGCACCAATATGTAGTGGTGTATTTATGTGTGCGTGTACTTGCAACACCGTAATGTATGAAGTGTAATGACGGGCTATGTCACGCGACAGTAGCCAGGTGCCACAACCGTGTTTTAAGTGTGGGAGAGCCATGCTTCGGCACGAATGGGCCGGCTCGACCGGAGTGATACCACGGTCTCATAGAAAACCGACGTGAAGTAACGCTTGCGTTGTGTTTCATCGTGTGAGTGAGGTTACCGGAGGCCCAATTACCCTCCCCTTCCCAAATCTCCCCAATTCCTGAATCCCCAACGATCCTCAAACTCCTAATCCCCAAAAGGCCGGTAAGGCACTTGTAACGCCTCTGGTGTTCCAGGTGTCCATGGGCGACGCCGATTGCTTACCATCAGATGATCCGTCTGCTCGTTTACCGGCTTATGTGATAAAAAAACCGTTGTTACAAGAGACTACTTTCGGATTTTTTTTACCGTCTTTGGTACATTATATATGTACTAATGTCGTGTTGTTAGCCATGCTACTTACGTCTTGCAGTTTCACTAAAATAATCTTTGATAGACCGACTATTAAAAACGAAAATAATTGATAACACAAAGCCTAATCAGGGAATCAAAGCCGAGAGATAGTAATCGATAGTCGCATTCATTCAGACTAGGTACAAATACCTTGTTAGTACAAATATCTTGAACTACAGAAACCATGTATTGTTACTTGCTATGAAACTGACAACTTTCAACCATTCTACTAATCTATCAAATAAAGTTTAGTCAACTATTACACATTAATAAAAAAACACTGCTAAAAAAAAAAACTATGTATTTCACACGATTTTGAAAGTACACGGTAACTTTGAGCGCCCGACATGAGCTCGAAACGGCCGAATATTAATTATGACTTCACGAGAAGTTCCAAATTAAATTTCCAACAGCAAAAACTGAATTGGAATGAACAAGAAATTAATTGGAATCTGTGATTTACATAATGTGTACCTCTATGTTTGTATAACTGAGACATTGTCAAAACAGTTTTTTGTGGAAGTTCATCTGAATTCTATGATATCTGTCAACCTTTATGGGATATGTTCATTTATATTCATAATGATCAGCTAATGAAAGACATGGATAATATTTTCATGTTTCTAGAAATATACCTAGCTTTATTAAGGGGGGAAAGTCATCAAATGACTTTTCCCTCCCGGGTGAGGCGACAGGGAGTATCAGACTCTTATTGACAAAAAATCCCTCCACTTGTGGCAATAGGCTTGACTCATAACATAAGAAAAGTGGGTGTTACATTGTACAGTGGCATTTTTTTAAGGGGGGAAAATCATCGAATGACTGTATGTTTAGCACGCGTTCACAGTTCAACGTGCACATTCTCAATGCACGTGCAAGAAATCGGAGCACGATTGCACGTGCTTACGTCAACAAGACATTCACCCGTGCAACGAACTGACACCGTGAGAGGGTGGGCAGAAGTGGCTGGAGATGAAAGTAAAATATTTATAACGTGATGCTTATTAGCGTGACTTATTAAAAGACGGTGTTAATGAGTAAATCTTCTGTGAAGATATTTTTCGATATAGATAAATAAAATTGGAGTATCTGTTTATTATAACCGCTTTTTACTAGAGGTACATGCATATGATTATGAAATACATACGATACACATACCAAAATATTTTTTTTCACTTTTTAGCTGTCAGTCTATTTGTTTGTACTGCCTAATCTCTGGAATGGCTAGACCGATTTTGCACGACTTTTATTGGCAGGTAGCTGATATACGAAGGAACATAGGCTGCTTCTTTTTGGAAAAATGAAACAAAAAACATTATGTCCTAAAATTTATATTCTACGCGGACGAAGTCGCGGACAACAGCTAGTTACAGAATCAAAACGATTATGTTGGTCACCAACTATTATAAAGTATTTAAAATCAAATAACATTTGGCAAATAACAACACAATTATGATCCTTGCGTTCGTAATATTAACACCACACTAACATTCGTTTTAAAATCAAATCTATAAGACTGGATATAAACACGCCTTACAAACAAACAGTTGAACTCTACAGTTTTAACCGAAAGTGTATAGGCTATATAGACCTACGATTTCCTTGTACAGTTCGACTGTGTAGTACTGTAAATAGTAGGGTGTGTATCCTGCATTATGAAGAGTAGGAGAACCATGCGTCGTCGGCACGAATGGGCCGGCTCGACCGGAGTGATACCACGACCTAACAGAAAACCGACGTGAAACAACATTTGCGTTGTATTTCGTCGTGTAAGTGAGGTTACCGGAGGCCCTACCCTCTCCTCAATCTTCCCAATAATCCTCAAAAAGCCGATAACGCACTTGTAACACCTCTGGTGTTTCGGGCGTCCATGGGCGGCGACGATTGCTTACCATCAAGTGATCCGCCTGCTCGTATACCGGCTTATCCCATAAGAAAGTAACTTTACTAACACTATTATTTAGACAATATACTAATTACATTTCATAAAATAGGTATTATTACTTTAAAGCTCAATGAATAGATCACGTTTTTATTCAGTGGTGAACTAAATATTATCAGTGTGAGCGAGCTTTCTTATCAGTGTCTATACAATCAGTACCAGGAAAACTGGATTGCATGCATCGACATTCATTGACTACTGTTTTAAAAACTATTTATATTGTTGATATGTTTGTTAGTTTATTACTTGCAAACAGCTGAGCGAATTTTGATGATTGAGTTGTCGATATACCGTCACGTGAACTACACTGACGCTTATTATTTTTGCATAGGAGCGAATGCTAAATGAAATTAATTTATATTACAATCAGTATTTAGTCTACAAAATGTATGATGTGGCTTTCACTTGTCAGTATTTAAACTAGACGAGGTCGACATTTCCTGTTACTACTTAGATAAGAATCATTGAAATGAGTTCAGAGGTCTCGTAATTTTGGTAGTTAATTTCTGTACGATTCGTAAAGGGCAGGGCTCTCAGAAAAATCTGAGATTTCTAACTATGATTTCCAACATGCTTGCCAGGATGAGAGTCTAGCAAACCTGCTTAGGTACGTAAGAGAGACTCATGGTAAGTTGTGGACTATCACAAGCCTTTTTTATGGAATAGGAAACAAACGAGCATACGGATCACCTGATGGTAAGCAATCATTGCCGCCCATAGACACCCGCAACACCAGAGGAGCCACAGGTGCGTTGCTGGCCTTTAAAAAGGAACACGCTCGTTTCATAAGGAATACGCTTTTAGTAATGACGTCGATTCAAAGTAAAAACATCGAATTTTGTTTAAAATGAGTAGATTTTGTTTCGTCGTGTGAGAGAGGTTACCGGAGGCCCAGGTACCCTTCCTCCTTCCCCAATCTCCCCAATACCCGAATCCCCTACAATCCTCAAACTCGTAATCCCCAAAAGGCCGGTAACGCACTTCTGGTGTCCATGGGCGACGCCGATTGCTTACCATCAGGTGATCCGTCTGCTCGTTTATCGGCCAATGCCATTAAAAAAATACCAATGCAAACTAGTTATGCATCATAAAGGGTCATATTATTACTTGAGAAAACCTGTCCCGATATCTAAGAATAAAAGACCAGGTAATGTAAACTTCCACCTTTTGTAAGAAATATAGGAGCATACCTAGATACTGAGATTCAACCATGATGCTGACATTTATCATTCATTAGTGACGCATCATTAGTTGTTGTTCTTAACCATGTACGGTGGCAGGTCAACTTATATCAATCTGTCGATTTTTTTCGCTGAAATTTTAACTTTACATCAATATAATAAAATTCAAAATCTGATCTGGTTATGATGTAGAAGGGTATTTTTGACCCTAACAATTTTTAGGTACTTATGCATAAAGAAATAAATTTGACGAAAAAGAGTAGTACGTTGATATATCGTACCGAAAATCCCCAAAATTTGTGCATACAAAAGTAGTCTCTAAACATCGTCAGAAATAAGGTCTATAATGGAGTTAGTGGAGAAAGGTCACCGGTGACCGCTTGAACAGGTAGGTTATGCTGGTCTCTGTACAAAATGGTACTGAACAAGGCTCTTAAACACAATGCTGATATTCTGACACGCTGAGCTATAGGAAAAAATATCACATGTTGACGTAATCTAACGCTGATAACGGAATCCATGTCAACCGCACTTTATCCTTGAATGCGATATAATAGGTATTTGTTATATGGTAGATGTATAGTGGAGAGATTGAAATCGATCTGGTTATTTAATAGAGTTTATTAAACTATTAATAATTATATAAAATATATGTATATGCCAATATACTTCTACATGCTAATTGGCCCTATATGGCCTGTGAATTTGGATCAACACATTTTTTTTTATAAAATTGTGTTTAGCAATCATATAGGTATAATTCAGATATATCCTGTCTTATGTTTTTTCTCTCACACCACAGAGTAATCCCAAAAAAAGATAGGTATCAAACAACTGTCTTAGGCCAGTATTTATAGTTCTCTGTCAGTCACTAGTAATGCAAGGGTTGTTTCCTCCCGCCCTAGGTCATCCAAAAGGGAGTGTAAGACTCTTACGGACCCTTACACTCCGTCTCTACTAACTCCTGTTTTGAACCGTAGTCGTAGTTACGTACAAACTAATCGCTGCTTCATTACTTTGACATATATATATCTATTCTATATGGCATATATATAAAAGGAAAGTCTGTAATTTATGCAAATTTACCATATAGAGGTATAGGTTTCAAAATTCTCAGAAGGAGCAGCTTATATCACTATCACTACATAGTATAAAACAAAGTCGCAATCCGCCGTCTGTCTATCCCTATATATGCTTACATCTTTAAAACTATGGAACAGTTTTTGATGCGGTTTATTTTTTAATATACCTCTATAGAGTGATTCTTAAGGAAGGTTTACAATGTGTAAAAGGTAAAAAAAAGAATACATGCATATACCGCCCGTGCGAAGCCGGGGCTGGTCGCTAGTTTATTTATAAATTATATTATTACGGCTTATACCAGGTAATACTTCTGTCTAACTCAAAAAAACTAACATCTGGCGTGAAATCATGAAGTAATATAATTATGTATATTGCAGCTATGTTCAGTGACTCCAATAGTATTGCAGAACATATGAATGTGTTTGCATATATTAATGCACACATCTTGGATAATATACCTCTTCATGTAATTCACAGAAATACTTAGTGAATGTGATTTTACCTATTTCATACTTGCATATTACATTTGTTTTGATGTAATGTGGTTGCTATTACTTTTATTTAGTACTAGCTTATGCCCGCGACTTCGTACGCGCACCTGTTTACTTCCGTTCCCATAGGATTTTCAGTTTTTTTTCTATCTTAAGAACCTTCTCCTAATAATAACAAATACCTCTACAACAAAAAAAGAATTAGTAAAATCGGTCACGCCATTCATCGCGTCTTGCCGTGACCAAGGGAAAAAGGGATTCATTTATATAAATATATATATACCTCTAGATATATACCTCTAGATTTATGCAATCGATTCTGTATAATAAAAGATCGAAGATTTAAACGACTTTACAAAAAATTACCATCACTATCCGACTATCTTAACTTAACAATGAGGTATACAAAATATATCAACACCAAGAAGAAGAAGAATAACAGAAGCAAGGAAGAAGCAAATCCTACAATACTCTCTTTGCTCCTCGCCATCATCAACTGCTTGTTTCCGTTCACCAATGGACATAGGTCTCATCTGAAGTATTAGCCACTATTTATCATCACTTCCTATGCTCAAAATCGAATAGAGGTTGAAAATGTTAACAAAATATTAAATTGTAATAGCGAAACTTCTCCTAATTATGATTAACGACCTATAAGCGGCTACTGCAGACCAAAGGCCTCTTCTCACACTGGGAAGGTTAGAGCATTAATCACCACGCTTGCTCAATGCGGGTTGGCGATTTCAAACTTATAATTAGAAAGTCCAGTTTTCCTTACAATGTTTTCCTTCACCGTTTGTCAGTAGTGTCCTTATACTCTTAGAAAGTACATATAACTCAGAAAGAGTGACATTGGCACTTGACGTAATTAGTATGTCAAAAAATCTAGGATTCCTTTATTATTATTGGCTTAAGCTATGTATTATGTAGACACGCTCTATATTTAGTCTTCACAACATTTATACCTATATTCAACACTGTCTACCTCTTCAGTAACTACTCATATAGTAGTAAGATACCCTTTACCTAATACCCTTTATCTAAGGTTTATATTCCATTTCCTATCGCAGGTCTACAGGAAGAAATCCTTTAATGGATATGCAGTACCTATGTACCTCATCCTCTCTAATATTGTCTGCTGTATGAACTGATAAATAAATAAATAAGTTAGATACTGATCATTTTTATATATATTATCGATTATTGTTATCATAATGACTGACAAAGTGCAGGTGCAGTTTATAGGTGATAGGTACGTAGATTATATCTAACAGTCTATGTATAATGTAATTAAAACCCTGTCTGGCACACGTGTATTAGGTCATACTGAAATAATTATGTGAATCACACAATTACGGTTAAAATGTCATCATTATCATCATGTCAGCTACAAGATGTCCATTGCTGGAAACACATAGGCTCGCCCAAATAACTTGACAATTAGATTAATTGACTATATGAATGTCACACGCTTTAAAACGATCTGAAAATGAAAACCTCTCCAAATGTGCTTAAATCTTATTTTCCTACCTTTATCCATATTTAGGTTCGCTTGTGGTCAGCACAAACCTTTTTCTTCTCCTAGTCTCCCCTTATCAGACGACATTCTATTACAAACTCCTTTCTCTGTCTTATCATTTGTCACATATTTTTTTCTGTAGTCGGATTTTCTTTTCAATTTCACCACTTCGCTATATTTCATTCATTCATTTATTCAACATTTCAAATATTACGTCATATGACACATTATTACTATTTTCATACATCATACAATTATTTCATAGGAGGTATATTGCAATTTCTCTTTACCTATACATCTGTACATTGCACAGTCAATATATATATATAAGTACATATTGACTTTACTTATATATATAATATACCTACGTAAGTATATACTGTTGAATATATTATAAAGAACTTAGAGTGCGTTTATATATTATAATTCATCAAGAAACCAGTCTTAGAAATATTTGAAAATATTTTTGAATTCCTCGCTCTACTACGACTGTAGAGATATAATTATAATAACAAAGTAAAGTATAATAATCAGAATATACACAAAATATTCGTAGGAAGCCTGACGGGCAATAGGCACGCGATATCAGCTGACAAAGTACGTATTGTATATGACATACCCACTCATATATAATTATACCTACAGAGGAGTTAATTACAAATTCAACCACATACATTCATGATCTATTTAAACCAATATAACGCGAAAACCAATAGGGAAACAATCCAACGTGTCATAAGGATAAACATTACATTATTGTGCCTGAAACCGATTTCAGTCGAAGTGTGTTTTGTATATACCGTATAATATGTATAGAAGACGATATCAACTGCGTGTTAACCTATAAAATATTATGATGGAATGCTATTTCGAAGACTTACCTTACGTCGAACGACAAGCTAAGATCGATAGCTCATACACCGGCTTCACTCGCCGGTATAATTAAAAACCGAAGATATATAACAAAATAACAAACAAAAACAAAAAAAAAACACACGAAAACACAATATTTCCTATTAGTTCAAACGGTCACAAACGTAGTATACAAAACACTAGGATTTCGTTCACCCGGCTTTTTCCCGGCGAAAATAAAAAACAATGTGAATATGAGGGAAAAATAAAAATAAACTTTCTAAACGCAAACCAAACGTGTTTTTTAATGTTACGAAGGATAAATCGATTGTTTGAAACGTAAAACACAGGTGTTATGTTGATATTTTTATGATTGCAACGAGTTTTCGTATGACGAGCGCGCGTCACACCTCTGCATGCGTTGGCGGCACGGCCTATACTGACTGAACGCTCAAGAGAGCGTAGTCAGCGTAGCCAGAGAAAAAACAAACTAGCTAGAAATGTGCGCCTTTGGGGCTACAGGGAAAACTATATCTGTTTCGTTCTAACACACTGTGCTTGCGAACTATTTTCCCGCTTAGCAACGTGGCGTTGCGGACTGCAATGATGCCTTTGTCATCAGCATCTACGAGTGTTGTTCCCTATTATACTTACATCCCGATAAGTACCTGTTTAAAACAGGCTGTTTGATAAACGTCGCTCCTAGAACCACCGCGAATGTTAGTTAGTACATACCTTATGAATCTTTATTTTAGGGTAAATTTTGCCAAAGTGTTTAATACGATTTCGTTTATGCATGGCATTGGTCTAGTGATCAAGATAGAGCCAGAGTTTCGAGTTCATTTACCAGGTCTGACGTTGCTAATATAATCAGTTGGGCTAAGTATTAAATTTGCTGTTTATTACGTGGGACTAAAACCATCTTTGAAACAAAAATGAAAGATGAACTTTAATAATAAAATATCCAAATCTCATTAGCTACAATGAGAAAATCGTATTTTCCACTTTGATGGTCAAATTTTTCTTTACTTTCATTGAAGTTTTTCTTCATATTTTTTCGACACTGCTGAAAAAGCGTTCTCAAGTCATAACTTGAGTATGTTTTATGAAACATACTCATTATTTATCTAAAGGGTAAAACAATTTAGAAGTTAGGAGTTTCAAGTAAAGGGAGGTGACTCTATCGCTGTTTTATATTTAGGTATACTGGACACAATTCTCAATCCTTGTTCCTCCCAAATATTCATGATTGATGATCCTTAGCTCAATAGCCCCTATGACAATGTCACCACCGAAAGGTGTTTCAATAATTGCATTGATGAACTCCAACTTTCAAATGTCATAGCAACAATAAAACCGAATGCCCTAACATTATTACACAAACAAGAAGTGAAAACATAATATAATTAGACAAAGGTTGTTGACAGAAGACAAGATGTGATGTTTGTCAGTGACGTCATAAGTATTATTATTTAAACACGTGCATATTGAGTCATACCCTGTTGACACGAACCGAATATTGTCTGACACCGCTGATCTGTTTTATAATACAATTTAAGTGCATGCATTCTTATTCAGGCTGTAATAGCTGAAGAGGAAAGAGATTTGATTGGTTAGAAAGAATCTAACCGACCTTGTAATGATAGTATAGTAGTATATTAGACGGCATTTTACACCACATCTGGTCTTCTCTCAGGTGTTTCAAAGCCTGCTAAGGGACTATACATTTGATAGAGACCAGGCAATAGTTTTTTAGCTGCTATCTCTAATCTGCCTGCTATACCAGGCTGTTCATGATAGCTTAAATGTGACACGGTTAGTGCGGTTTCAGAATTTGAAATCAGATGCATGTAAAAAAAGCGTGGACGAAAGACAATATGAATGTACTGCGTGAAATGGATATTTAAAAGAAAAGGATGCTGACTGTAAGGGATAGAATGAAGAAAGGGAAAGAAGAAGAGTCATTTGAATTTCGTAAATCGGTATAATGACTTTAGCCTACTTGGCAGAAATTGTCTTCGGATAAGGATAATTAGGATTACTGGTCATGGAAAGTATATGGTACGGTTTTCCTATTGCAAAATGCTTAGTAACTGCTTAGAAATTCCAAAAATACATAAAAAATATATGTCAAATAGGTTATTTAGGTATCAAATGTTACAAACAATAGGGTAGGTAACTATACTTTAACGGTGGGCAGTGACCAATTGTCAGTCACATTGGGTGAGTCAGCAGAACTGCAGCTAAAATATCTAATGCATTAAAATTGCTTTAATTGGCAAAATGGCGAATAATAGCTGGTTGCGGTTGGCAAGTCCTTGGGAAACCGCTCACCGGCCTTACTCAGATCACGAACTATTGTATTTAGGATTAAGCCATGAAGGGTGCGGAAACTGACGATGGACTATTTGGTGACGATGAAAAGCTGAAGCCAATCTCCTCAATATCTAAATCTCCAACAATCCTCAAATTCCTAATCCCCAAAAGGCCGGTAACGCCTCTGGAGTTTCGAGGGTTGATAGAATGTTATTGATGGGACGAGTAAAATAAATATTTTCATTGAGCCTAAACAGAAATTAATTTTGATCTTCTTGAAATTATCATCACTGCTTTCAAGAAAGTCTCTCTATTTCTCTCGTCGTGTCAGGATTGCATCTGAAACGGATGATCTACTTCTAATGGTTTCTGTCCAGCGCGTTTCTTAAAGCTGTGCAAAATTTTGAGGACGAGGCTTTTACTTGATCGGTTCATCTCGTTGGGGAACGCCCACGCGATCTCTTGCCTTCGAAATTCCCAACTACAATCAGCTTCTCTAGATTCTCGCCGCCTCTGCAGACTTTGTGACCAAAGTCCAAAAAGACGTTGCTGGTAAATGGTGGAAAAATGCTACAACACTATTTTTCGAAACTAGTAGAGCTTTTCTCAGTATATTCACGTGAGTAACCCTTGATTTTAGTTAACACTAATTTTGTTATTATTTGAAACGTAATCCCTACATATTTTACTAGAAGGGAAAGGACGGGGTTATTTTTGTGCTAGTGACTGCAGGTAGGCCCAAGTTAACAAATACTACAATAACTTGCTAGTTTAACTTTTAATACTCTCTGTTCTCATGGCCCATTCTGCATCGCATACTAGTACAAGTTTAGACACAGTGAAAAACCTAAGCTATTCTGTTTGTCTAGGAAGTTGAAATACCTTTGTTCACCACTAGTTCACAACGAACGCTTGCCAACATTTATCGTGCACCACACGAATTTTTAACATTGGTATTTGGTATTCACCCACTTATTTGTTGATAGTTTAAAAGAGTATTTGCATAAAATAAGGTATTTTTCATAGAAGAGGATCGGGGAAATTATTTGGGTAAGTTTGAAATGTATTTTTGTTAGATGATGACTGTACGGTTGGCGCGGTGGCTGGGCAACTGGCTGACGCGCAACGTGTCGCGGGCTCGATTCCCGCACGGAACAATTCTTTATGTGATTCACAGATTGTTGTTCCGGGTTTAGGTGTCATGTGTATGTGAACTTGTATGTTTGTAAACGCACCCACGACACAGGGGAAAATCCTAGTGTGGGGTAACGTTTTTATTAAAAAAGAAAAAAGGAAGAAAAGAGAAGCTGTTACTGCATAACAAGGAATTATTTTGTTTCTAATACGTGGCCACACTTTACAGGTTTCTCTCATTACACCCAGACATGGGAGAACTTATGAAACACATAAGGTGTTATTCCGTGCGGCAATCGAATCCCCGACAGATTTTGTATTGGGGTCCTCCGCCGGCCACAACGCAACCGTGCAGTCAAAGCAATTTGTCCTGAAAGTATACAAACAGAGATTGTGTGTTTTAGTAATATGGTAATTTATCAGATGCTTATAACATATTATATCATGCAATGTAATCAAATTAAGCAAATCTATATCTGCTTACAATTTCAAGCCTACAGGCGACAACATGAATGACGTCATGCCCTTGAAAACACACTACAATAAACAAGACATTATTATATTCTTCACACGACAAGCAAGTATATTTTATTTATATTCTTTTTTCTGAATCACTGAACATCGAAAACAGTCGGAAACTTGACACAATTCAAGTTGTATTGTCACAAATTCACCCCACTCGTAGCGCCTGTCCAATTTGTAATAGCAATGATCATTCACTCGTCGACAAGCTGTTTGCTATAAAACTTGGATATTGTTAGGAAAATGTTCGAGATTTGTATTTGTTTGAATTCAGTTGGAGAATTATTTTATCTTTTGTTTTTTGGTACTATCGATTGGATTAATTGTACGTTTATCTTAAATGGAATGTTTTGTTTTCTTGATGAGTTTATTAATGTTATGTCTATTGCCTAAATACCTACTATGTAGGGAGTGTAATACTTACAACTGCAAGGTCGCTGCATTAGGTAAAATATTGTAAGTTATTTTTTTCCAGCTTATATATCAACTATCGCTTATACCACGGGGAGTGCTCTAAGAAATTGTTTGACCTGATACCTGCCGCATCTTTTCGCCATCGACCCTCACGACAGGACATCTCCACCATATAGATGGTTGACAGGCCACAACTGTACGCTTCTCACGTAGCTTTCTACCTCGCACAGCAAAACTGTGGAATGATATGTCGTTGGCGGTATTTCCGAACCGATACGACCTTCAAACCTTCAAGAAAAGAGCGTATTCATTTTTAAAAGGATGGCACCGCACCTGTGTCTCCTCTGGTGTTGCGGGTGTCCATGGGCGGCGCTGATTGCTTACCATCAGGTGATCCGTCAGAAACATCTTTTTAAAGCGTACTAGTATTCTGAGCCCATACTGCCATCTAGGGAATACGAAAAACAACAAATAATATAATTTTAAGTTATGATTATTATTATAACAGAAATTTTGCTAGACAACTGCAGTTACCAATTCCTTTAAAGACATTCTCATTGTTCTTTTACCTTAACTTCGAATTTGCATTACCTAATCTACCTGAATTCTAATAGGACACGTAAGCTTTTGATTTATTAGCTTCACATAACTATCGAAACTATGAACTATGCATAATGTATTAGTTACGAAGCGAGACAAACATGGAACATTAGGGTTATACCAACAGCAACGCTACCACGTGTACAATAGCGCCTGATAAATATTTAATGGTTATGCGCTAAACGATACTTCGCTGTGATGTGCTTTGTGCTTTTAACCAGGCGCGTATTAGTAACGTTAAAATTGATTTTGTAACAGCGTTTTTATAGAGATTATACATACACAAAATCAGGCATTTTATCGCCGAAGCAGTAGGTGCACATTATGGCACTTAATGCCACTGTACAATGTAACACCCACTTTTCACTATTTATGTTATGAGTCACTCGTAAATTCCAGACTCGTTTTACCACTAATATTTTTTAATAACCTAGTAATACTTTGCCCGACCCTGGAAATGAACCTGGGACCCCTTGCCGGCAGTAGCAGTTGCGACCACTCGGCCAACGAGGCAGCCAGTTGTCTATAATCTTTGGGTTATAATAAAACATTTTATAAATAAAAATAGTTAATTTAATTATTTATACATTTCAATTTAAAACTTGAACGTGTATGTATATATCTGAATAGGGATAGGTTTTTAAATTAATTAAAATATGCAGCACTTTGCTGTTCGACAATGAATAAGTAAACTGTGTGCTCTTTTTATTAAATAAATAAAAACAAAATAACTGAAATCGAAACAGACAAACAAGCACAGCAACTTAAACAGAGGCCTTCATGTGACTCACAGTTGACTTTATCTAAATCATCCATGTTATATGTTCCAAAGTGACAGCTCGATGACATCAATTGCAAGTGCAACCTTATTGCCAAGACCGTCCGCCAGTAAATAACCTATCGAAACAACGGTCCGGCTGGCTGATCGAAAACTGCGGTCCAGTATTTATACACGGCCAGAATTACCCACAAATGAAAGCACGCTGTTATATTAGAATAGCTTGCTTTGTGACGCGAAGTTTGATCAACAATGCTTTACCTCTGGTTTGGGGAAAATTTACGAACAACTGTAGGGTTCATTTACAGCAAGCTACATATAGTATTTCCTTGGTTTTGTTTGAGGGGTTGAGTTGGAAGTATGTGTAAAACAGACAACAGAGCTGTTTGATTACGACTTATAGGAGAGTATAATGTTTTTATTTCTTTTTCAGGCTTACTCTTCTCGTGGATGTTATAAGAGCCGATATAAGAGACTTCACATTGATGAAGATCAGTAGTATCTTATATTTATTTATCTTATACTATTACCTATATAAAGAGGAAGAGTTTGTTTTTTTGTTTGTTTGTTTGAACGCGCTAATCTCCATAACTACAAGCCTGATTTGAATAATTCTTTATGTGTTGAATAACGCATTTATCGACGATGTCTATAGGTTATAAAACATCACGGTACGACCAATAGGAGCTGAGCAGAGCATGTGAAACCGTGCGGAAGTAGCTAGTTTCCTATAAAATCTGAAGAGTTAGTTTGTTTGGTCTGAGTTGAAAGAATGAATGGATATTGCATTAAATTTATCGAGGGAGGCTATATAGGCTATAAAACATCACACTATGTTCAATAGGAGTCGAGAGGGTGAGTGGGTAGTGTCGTGGTGGCCCAGAAGTTTAAGACGCCCGCTTCTCGTGTATGAAGTATGAAGAACGGCAAGTGTACAATGTGACTTTTCCCGAGTTATATGTATTTTCTAAGATTATTCAGACACCACTGACAAACGGTGAAGGAAAACATCGTGAGAAAACCTGAGCTTACAATTTCTAATTGTAAGTTTGAAATCGCCAACCCGCATTGAGCAAGCGTGGTGATTAATGCTCATACCTTCTTCGTGTTGATGTATGTCTCTGTGTGAGTGAGAGGGTGAAATCAAGCGGGAGTAGCTACTACACTGATAAACCTGACACTTTTAAACTGTGATCTCGAAATTTTGAAAATAATCATTTCCACGAAGGCTTGTTCGGAGTCTAGCATTGGACTGTATCGGCGTCTATCTATCTGTTTGTCACGGTTACATACAGGTACATTTAGAATCATTGTACGTACTGCATTGAGTGCGGAAAGATAACTGGAGAATATTGAAAACACCTGCGAATGAAGGATCAGGTGTAATCAAAGTTTAAGCCATAAATTATAACGATTAACCTTGAGTTGTCTGCCAGTCAAAATAAAGAAGCAACAGACTAGTTCATTTACAACGAAACTCATTCGCTTTAATTTCGAAAGTTGAAGTGAAGACTGCCTCATTGGCCGAGTGGTCGCAAGTGCGCCTGCCGGGCAAGAGGTCTCGGGTTCGATTCCCGGGTCGGGCAAAGTATTACTGGGTTTTTCAAAAAATTCCCAGTAGTAGCACGGAGTCTGGAATTGTGCCTGGTATATGGCAATAGGCTCACCCCTTATTACATGGGACTCATAACATAAATAGTGAAAAGTGGGTGTTACATTGTACAGTGGCATTAATGTACACCTCTGCCTACCCCTTCGGGGATAAAAGGCGTGATGTTATGTATGTATGTTGAAGTATGTGTGTCATGCGAGCTACCCCATATCAGGGTTGCCAAATACACATGTAATTTAGTATACAGCGAACTAAGCGCTTTATTTCATTTGCAGCGAATAGTATTTAGTGGTTATGTGTTTTTTGTCTACGATTGTTGCAGTGTGAATACACTATCTACTTACTATTATTAGGAATACTGCAAAAAATATCGTAGAGAAAACAAATAAATGCATTTGCAAACAGAAATATTATCACAAATTGCCTAAATTTTATTTTAATGTCCGTCTGGTAGAATAATTTAAAACATTAGACACGTATACATATTTACTTTTCTCACAAAAATAAATACTTTCGACGATATATTAAACTGTCAAATACCAAGCGGTCACCGGTGACCGCAACCTATTGTTCTATAATTGTGTCTACAAAACCGGTACTCGACGAGTTAATCTGAAATATCCTGTGACGTCACAATGCGCTACATTTTGTAGCACTTTGTGACGTAACGACCTCCCACTCTTAGGAGAAACTTAACTCCATTTTATTTAAATATTGTGACTTAATACGAGAAAATAAAAAATAATACGTGTCACCTTGAACGCCATGGGGGACAAGGTATGGGCTACGATAGCGGAGGATTTACCTTCAACAGTTTTTTGTCGGCAGTCAAACTGTTAATATTTTTTCATTGGGTATCTAAGTGACGGACTAATTAGATTATTAATTTTCATTCCCTGGCAACTACCCTATAGATTTTTCGGTTACATATTATCGGTTATTTTTATGTTTTGGTAGCGTAAAAGGATTTCTGAATTACCCAGATATTATGTTTAAAATGGTCATTTAGCCGTTCATTACATATATAACCCTTTTTTTTTTGAGGGGGGAAAATCATCCAATGACTTCTCCCGCCCGGGTGAGGCGGGAGGGAGTGTCAGACTCTTACTGACTAAAAACCACCCCGTTCCTACTCCTGCACTTCGAGCCGGAGCCCCGGCAACCCGTTACCCGTACCCGGCGAGTCACCCATGCTCGCCGTCCGCAGGCCCGTGCTTACGGTGGCCGGAGATCATCTCGCGATCCCCGACGCCCGGAGTGTCTCTCGCGACGGCCGGCTCGTGAGGAGGTTCGTTCCCTCACGCGCTCCGCCTCCTCCTTAGCTAGCATGACTGCTTCGCAGAAGAAGGAGACGGCATCCCAGTCCCCCTCGCTCCGTAACATGGTCTGAACCAGAGCCGGACGCGAGAGGTCGCCGTCGCCGATCACATTCCTGAGGACACGGCGGTGGTCAGTCCATGCAGGACACACCGCCAACTTATGCTCCACCGTGTCCTCCGGGCGATCCTCGCAGTGATGACACCCGGGCGTTTCCTCCCGCCCAATCCGAAACAAGAACCTACCGAAACTCCCGTGTCCGGTAAGCACCTACGTCAGGCGGTAGGTGAGGACGCCGTAGCGTCTCTCAAGCCACTCCTCAAAGAGGGGACTTACCGCTGCAATGACAGCGAGCTCTACATATATAACCCTGATTTTAAATGTATACACATTATACAAGTACCTACCTTATCCTAGGAAAAATATAAATAGGAGAAACTAAATGAAAATAGCAGCAAATACCATCCCTGGAACGTTTAAAAATTTGACGTCCACTATTTTGTTAATAATATTTAAACCATGTGGTCGTGGTGGCCCGGAGGTTTAAGACGCCCGCTTCTCATGCATGAGAGTGCGGGTTCGAAACCTACCAACGGCAAGTACCAATGTGACTTTTTCAGAGTTTTATGTACTTTCTAAGATTATCTAGACACCACTGACAAACGGTGAAGGAAAACATCGTGAGGAAACCTGGACTTATAATTTCTAATTATAAGTTTGTCATCGCCAACCCGCATTGAGCAAGCGTGGTAATTAATGCTCAAACCTTCTCCGTGTGGGAAGAGGCTTTGCTCAGCAGTGGGCATTTATAGGCTGTTGATGATTTAAACCATGAGCTTTCCGCGGTATAAGTATCATGTGGTGTGATAGAAGTTCACATAATTTTAATCTACGGACAATAACACTTAATATTAATCCTTGTCTATTGGGTGGACTATGATAAATAATTCTTCGTTCAGGTATTAGTTTCAACAAGAAATAAGAAGCACAACACACAAGGTAACCTATAAAATGTAAAGAGAAAAAAAATCACACTATAATAATATTTTTTACAAATTACTTTCCCATCACAAATTGATTCTGAGAAAAATTGTGTGGAAATATAAATATATCGAAAGACGAATAAATCCTGAAAATTATTTCCTAGAAGGACAAATAAACAATAGGCCTTGATTACTTTCTATAGTCATTTGGGTAGCTATTGAATCGTCCACGTGTTACCTAATCTTTGTTCTTGAACAAATGTCGGTACCATTTTCGAAGAAGATTTTTGTAAGCATAAAATAGTCTACGAATCTATGACTCTATATTTAATACATGTAAAAACTCATTTATACAGATAAATAAAATTGGAGTGTCGGTTTGTAATATTAAAATAACCGTACACAAAACACCGCTAATTATAAATAGTTTGCAGCGCTACACATCGACACTACCTGTCATTTACACAGTGTGCATGCATGGGTAATTTCATATTACTGTGTATAAAAATATTCGTCCACCACATTCACATTGGTATTTTCATTCTTGTGTCGGTATACGTATTTTTATAATTTAATGCATGGGTAAGGTTAAAACTATTTACAATCATTTATATGACCCGACATTTTCACTGTCATTATCGTAGTGCTCGTGGTCGATTGGGTAATGAGCACGCTTTTATCGTCTTTCAAGGATCAATGATGATGTGGGTTCTATTACAGCTAAAAGTTTTTTCTATTTTACCTTGTTGTTTTTCTTATTTTTTTTTTTGTTTTTTGTAATATTATATCAGACTATAAAAGAAGCAAATGAGTCGGTAAATAAAACAATACCAATTTTTATTACAATTAATTTATTTATTATACAAATATGTGGTTTTATATTCAATATTTATATCTAACTAGCTGTTGCCCGCGACTTCGTCCGCGTAGATTAATGACTTCTGACAAAATTCATCAGAATCAATTCAGTGCCCAATTAAGATTTACCTATTGTGAAATGATTTATCGTAATTTCAATAAATTAAAAATCCCGCAGGGTTCTTACCAGTCCCGGCCCGATCACGTAAGTTTTGAGTAATAAAAACTTCGACTATTGTTGTACAGAATCTCTATGAAATAAGTTCAGCGGTTAAAAGATAGAGAGTCCTGAAGCATTGACGCATAGTTCCCGTTCCCGAGGGACTTCTGAGATAAAAACTATCATACGTTACTCAGGTCCCAAATCATCGTTTTACCGAATGTAATTCAAAAAGATTCAATGATTCTAGATTCAATTTTCATTCCCAATTTCACACCAACTATCATTCCCTATTTTATCCCCTTAGGGGTGGAATTCATCAAAATCCTTTCTAAGGAGATACCTATGTCATAGTAACTTTATGCATGCAAAGTCTCAGCCCGATCGGTTTAAAACTGGCAAAGTATCACACAAACTTTCACCCTCTATATTATCCACTTTGGGGTGGAAATGTTCAAAAAGCTTTCTAAAGGGACGTGTACGTCATAATATCTACCTGCACGCCGAATTTCAACCCGATCTGTGTAAAACTGAAAAAGCCTCATACAAACTTTCATCCCCTACATTATCCCATTGGAGGTGGAAATGATCAAAATCCTTACTTGGAGATGCCTACGTCATAACATCTACTTTCATGCCGAATTTCATCCCCATCGGTGTAAAACTGACAAAGTTTCATACAAACTTTCACCCCTATTTTACCCCCTTGGGGGGTGAAAATGATCAAAATCCTTTCTTAGAGGATGTTTACGTCAAAATATCTATCGGCACGCCGAATTTCAACCAGATCGTTTTATAATTGACAAAGTTCCATACGAACTTTCACCCCTATTTTACCCTCTTGGGAGTGAAAATGATCAAAATTCTTTCTTAGAAGATGCTTACGTTATAACTGTTACTTACGTTATAACTATCTGCATGCCAAATTTCAACCTGATCGGTTTAAAACTGACAAAGTCTCATACAAACTTTCATCCCCTATTTTACCCACTTGGGGGTGGAAATTATCAAAATCCTTTCACAGCGGATGCCTACGTCATAACATCTATCTGCATGCCAAATTTCAACCCGATCTGTGTAAAACTGACAAAGTCTCATACAAACTTTCATCCCCTATTTTACCCACTTGGGGGTGGAAATTTTCAAAATCCTTTCACAGCGGATGCCTACGTCATAACATCTATCTGCATGCCAAATTTCAACCCGGTCGAGTTAAAACTGACAGTCTCATACAAACTTTCATCCCCTATTTTACCCACTTGGGGGTGAAAATTATCAAAATCCTATCACAGCGGCTGCTTACGTCATAACATCTATCTGCATGCCAAATTTCAACCCGATCTGTGTAAAACTGACAAAGTCTCATACAAACTTTCATCCCCTATTTTACCCACTTGGGGGTGGAAATTATCAAAATCCTATCACAGCGGATGCTTACGTCATAACATCTATCTGCATGCCAAATTACAACCCGATCGGTTTAAAACTGACAAGGTCTCATACAAACTTTCATCCCCTATTTTACCCCCTTGGGGGTGAAAATTATCAAAATCCTTTCACAGCGGATGCTTACGTCATAACATCTATCTGCATGCCAAATTACAACCCGATCGGTTTAAAACTGACAAAGTCTCATACAAACTTTCATCCCCTATTTTACCCCCTTGGGGGTGGAAATTATCAAAATCCTTTCACAGCGGATGCTTACGTCATAACATCTATCTGTATGCCAAATTTTAGCCCGATCTGTCCAGCGGTTTGGGCTGTGCGTTGATAGATACTTCAAAAGTCGATTTTTTTATTGATACAAAACAAAAGTTACAATTTCTGGAATTCCTTTGGTACCTACTTATATAAAAACTTTGCACATCCTAAGAGACCTATGTACCAAGTTACATGGTTTTATCTCCAAAAATGACGAACACCCACATGCAACCCCTATTTCACCCCCACGCTGGTGTAAATTTTAAAATGCTAGAACAAACGATTTTTTGTTTATTATTTAGTGCCTAAATATAAAATGTAAGGTATCTTCAAGAATGACGAACTCCATACAAACTTTCAACCCCTATTTCATCCCCTCACAGGTCGAAATTTCAAAAACGCTAGAACAAATGTTTTATTATTTTTTATCAAGTGCTTAAATATAAAGTTTCATGGTTATATCTTTAAAAATTATGAAATCCCATACAACTTCCCCCCCCCCTTTAACCCCTTACAACCCCTTTTTCGCGATAAAAAGTAGCCTATGTTTTATCTCGGGGTCTAGAATATCTGTATACCAAATTTCATTCAAATCCGTTCAGTAGTTTTGGCGTGAAAGAGTAGCAGACAGACAGACAGAGTTACTTTCGCATTTATAATATTAGTTAGGATAATTAATTATATACCACATGTTAAGTTTAAAGTTCATTTTACTGTGGGAAAACAACCATTAAAATATCACGGTGTATAAATAAAAATGAATTTCTGTTGTGACAGCCCCGTGGCTGTGACGACACGGTTGGTGTGGTGGCTGGGCAACCGGCTGCCGCGCAACGTGTCGCGGGTTCGATTCCCGTACGGAGCAACTCTTTGTGTGATCCACAAATTGTTGTTTCGGGTCTGGGTGTAATGTGTATGTGAACTTGTATGTTTGTAAACGCATCCACGACAGGGGAGAAAATCCTAGTGCGGAGCATTTAAAAATAAACGTTTCGACCCCAAAAGGTTCAAAACTGTACTTAACTACTAGTTATCAAAGTGGTTTTCTAAAAAATCTCTCAAAAATATATTTAAATTCACCAGTACTTAACTTGTATCAAAATGTCCGAACATTAATTTCATACGAAACCCACCCAGGTTGCGCTGGCAACTCTCCAGCCTAATATATGCTGTTGTGGTTGGCAACACCGTGTTAGTGTTACCAGCTCGATTAATGGTCCCAGACCATTTACCTTAGAACATTTGGTTGGAACATGCAAAATTACCTACTAATTTAACACGGGTGAAATGAGCTCATATCGTACGTACATAGTAGATATGTATTTGCGAGTATGTATGTACCTCTATGTATATTATGTATGTTAGGCGCGACACATAATTCGGTTTTCCAACGAGCTACTTGTCTCAATACCCTAAAAACCATGCTTTATTAATGGATTTGCTGGAATAAAATTATCAGGATCTCCTAGTAAATAAGGGATAGTTAGTGTTAAAATTTATAATAAAAATAATATAATTATGAATCTGTTACACCGTGAAAAGCAAATAAATACAGAAACATCATCACTATGAAGCGCCTGCAAACGGTGAGCACGGATAGCTCGCTGCCCGTCCAGGATCAGACCCGAGCGTACGGCGTGTCGCGTTTGGCGCACGCCTCAAAGAGTCATCAGAACATCACAGATGGGGCCCAGTAGGGCTGATGCCGATACAGAGCCACGTAGGACTTAACAGGTTGGCGAGGCTACTACGGCTACAACTGCAGGAGAGTCTGACACTTTGTCTCCCTCGGGCAGTAAAAATGATCAGATGATTTCCTCCCTCAAAACATTACTATGAAGTGATGGTGTTTCTTTGTTTATTTATTGTTAGTTCACTTCAAGAATAACGTGACAATACGTTATCAATTTTCCGTAGGTTTAAGACGCGCGATTCTCATGAGGATGCAGGTTCGAAACCTACCACCGGCAAGCACCAATATGACTTTTTCCGAGTTATATGTAGTTTCTAAGATTATTTAGATACCACGGACAAAAGGCGAAGGAAAACATCGTTACGAAAGTTAGGCTTACAATTTCAATGCAAATTAATTATAGGTAAGTTTGAAATCGCCAACTCACATTGAGCAAGCGTGGTGATTAAAGCTCAAACCTTTGTGGAAGAAGATGCAGATGCGATGGAAAAAGATGCAGGGGGAAGATGTGCTGTTTATGGTGATGATAATCAATTTCCTTTCAGATTTCCATCTCTTTTTCCCTCGTGCAAATTAAACAAGTAAAACTTAATGTCACTCAAGTGTAGGACAAGGACGAGGACGAATATGACGTTGCGGTCAGTTAACGTCAGCGCCAGGGAATGTTTCGGCCTTTGTGTGTGTGACACTTGCGCCACGTTGGGCACGAATGGCATTGTAAGTTTAAATGTTGGTATTTAAATCTTATATCATTTTGAAACTTTAGTTTAAAGATCTAATATTATTTATTTGTTTCGCGGTTGTTAAATTTTCAACAGTGTAATCCTTTTGATTGGTAGCTCATAGTAAATAACATTGGTGCTTAATCTCTGAGTTGATTTCGGGGCCATAAATGGCTTCTTGATTCTATTAAAATGACAGTACGTGGTCTGGAATAGCACCCCAAGTGGTTGATACTTGGGGTGCTATTCCAGCGAAACATAACGTTTTACCACAAAATAATACTTAGGTATCAATATCTACTTAACAATTTCGGAGGCTCGTTCAATAAAATTATTTATTCATACCTAACTACCTAACAGACTACCTCTCTGGTCGAGTGGTCGCAAGTGCGACTGCCGGGCAAGGTCAAGGTCTCGGGGTCGATTCCCGGGACGGGCAAAGTATTACTAGGATTTAAAATCTCAGTAGTAGCACGGAGTCTGGAAATGTGCCCGGTAAATGACAATAGGCTCACCCACTATTACATGAGACTCATAACATAAATAGTGAAAAGTGGGTGTTACTTCTGTGTGCATCTCTGCCTACCCCTTCGGGGATAAAAGGCGTGATGTTATGTTATGTCATACCTAACCAAACTCCGAGTCTAACATTTTGTGATGTCTTAAAAATAAAATATTAAATTCCATATTACCAAAAACTTCCAAACTGACGATAATACCTGTGCTATTCAAACATAAATTCTCAAGACGGAAGACAGCCAAGTTTTTGAAGACATACAGAAAAAAAAACACATTTTGCAAGCCAAAACTATTATGAAAACAGCTTTCTAGAGGTAGTATCATAATAAATATGTTTTATACAGTTTGTTGTACCAGGAAGTGACCATTATAGCCACAAATGTTATTGCCAGTTAGGGGCTTGTAAAATATGTAATGACCCCGATTCGAACCTGTTGAATGTATGTGGGATATTGTTTTAAGGGGGTGTCACATACTTAAGTGCCTCGTTAGTTGTCGATCTAGTATACAGTTTCTGGTTGCGGTGTTAAAGTGGTAGTTTTCAGATTAACTAAAAATCGCGGGTTACTCACGTGAAAATGCTGAGAAATGCTCTTTTTTTTTAATGGGACAAGCCCGCTACAACCTCCCAAAACCGCTGCAACTCCTGTAAGCCAGGATCTGCAGTAGATACAACCATGAAAACACCGGAACACTGAAGTACGGCGCGTCTCAGGGACATAAATAACTGTCTTGGTTCCCGTAACAAAGTGTATCAGAATATATTATAAGAGGAGAAGAAAAATAAAGAGACAAACTACTAGTTTCGAACCCCTCTGGTTCTTCCTCATGAGCAGCGTGCGCTGTCGTGGCGATGTCGCGGTGCCTACTAAGTGAGTTACCCGCGATTTTTAGTTAATTTACTTTAAGGCTCACGATAGTTAATAAAACAGTTTATTTATATAATTCGTATATTTTTGTGCAGCTTAAGAAAGTGGCAAAATGCATCAAAAATACACTTTTGAATACTAAACAAGAATTAGTGTAAAAAAATATTATATTTGAATATGAATGTCGATCTTTTAGCTAAGATAGTCAGTAGTCACGCGTACGAATGTGAAGGTTATCTATAGCGTAGAACTAATTAATGGGCTTTAAGTACTTTATTTAGTAGATACAAACGTAGTTATTGAGTGACTAATGCACGATATCTCACGGCTTTAAAAACAGTTTTGTACTACAAACAATAACATAATATCCCCATAGGGGTAGGCAGAGGTGCACAATATGCCACTATACAATGTATCATAGCTACTTTTCACTATTTATGTTATAAGTCCCATGTAATAGGGGGTGAGCCTATTGCCATATACCGGGCCATCCAATGAGTTCCAATCATGTAAAAATACAGCCATTCAAAAGTGCCTTCCTGGTCTAATTGAAATAAATGATTTTGACTTTGACTTTGACTTTGACATAATTCCAGACTCCGTACTACTACTGAGAATTATTAAAAAACCCAGTAATACTTTGCCCGACCCGGGAATCGAACCCGAGACCCCTTGCCCGGCAGTCGCAATTGCTACTCGGTCAACGAGGCAGTCAGTACTATAGCAATACTACAAACAACTAGCATATTAAATACATCTTTACTTACTCTAATTCAAATTATCATGAGTGATACTAAGTAGACGCTTTACCTAACTACCAACTCTTCAAACACCAAAGTTTTACGATTAGATACTTAGTAATTAATATGAAGTTTAGGATTACGACAGATACATGGAAATTCCTTAATCAGTTCGAGATTTAATTTAAAAGTTAGTGGGACTATCTACCATACCTACGCAAAACCCTAATAGTTCTGATCAGTGGTTCTCAACCGGTAGTCCACAAAGGACAAAAATTGGTCCGGAGTATGTAAAAAAAACCCAAGAATACTCTGTCCAATAAATGACATGGTTGAACCTCGAATTAAACTTGTATCGAAGCAGAATAATGCAACTAATTTAAAAAATCGAATAACCACAATTTTTATGAGCGAACTATGTAGCTGATGCAGCAAACTTTGCTTCGCCTAAAAAAACGTTTAAACGTCCCCTGGGTGCTTACTCTTGAAACCAATCTCAATGTCAATGCAATTTCAATCCAATAAAATCTCAATAATTATCCAATGTCAAAACTATACAAACCCTATCGTTGAATAATTTGGAAACCTTTCCAGGAAATTGTAATAACCGAACTTAGTTACTTAGTAAGTTACCACCTTGAAAGTTATTTTACTTAGAAATAGGTTACGTACGGAAGTTTCTATTACGTTAGCAGCTTAGAATTTATCATCGTTATGAATAACATAACATCAGACCTTTTATCCCCGAAGAGGTAGACATAGCACTTAATGCCACTGTACAATGTAACACCCACTTTTCATTATTTATGTTATGAGTCCCATGTAATAGGAGGTGAGCCTATTGCCATAATACCGGGTGCATTGCCAGACTCCGTGCTACTACTGAGAATAATAAAAAAAAACAGTAATACTTTGGGACCCGGGATTGACGGGACGGGACGCGCCACACATTGCAATTGCAGTCGCACTTACGCCTTTAATGAATAAATGGAAAGTTAATACAGATAACATTTAACGCTAGCAGATGTGTCTCGAGCGCTACAAGATCTAAAGCCGAAGCGATCCGCAGGGCCTGATGGCATTCCCCCTTATATTTTTAAGGATTGTCGTTCAGCGCTAGCAAAGCCACTGCTTCATATTTATAATCAGTGTCTGCAAGCTGCCATGTTCCCTGAGAGGTGGAAAGTGACTCGCGTTGTTCCGGTTCCGAAGGGGGTATCTGCAGAATCTGTAGATGGGTTTCGGCCAGTAGCAGTATTGTCGACACCGGCAAAAGTATTAGAAACCGCTATCCATAAGAGCATATATGTACAAGTGCGCGCGCAGCTCTCCGATGCTCAGCATGGGTTTCGACCGGGAAGGAGCACCACCAGTAATCTTCTCTGTCACACGGCTCATCTGATACCAACAGTGGATGGTGGGGGGCAGACTGATGCTGCTTATTTCGATTTCCGAAAAGCATTCGACCTTGTCGATAATGACGTGTTGCTTACGAAGTTCGCTAGCTTTGGTTTCACCCCGCATACACTTCAGTTTTTTGCCAGCTACTTGAGGGATAGGCGACAATATGTTGAATATGCGGGACATGTGTCGGATCCATATTTCACTAGATCAGGAGTGAGTCAAGGTAGCAATCTTGGACCTTTAAGTTTCCTTCTAGTGGTAAATGACTTGCCAGAAGTAGTCCAAGATGCTAATTGTCTGTTATTTGCTGACGATCTCAAATTATCTCTTGCAGTAAGAACTGAGGAGGATTGTGTCAGGTTACAGAGGGACATTGATAGAGTGGTGAGCTGGAGTAAAGAAAATCTCCTACAATTCAATAGTTCGAAATGTGTTACAATTGCGTTTTCGCGTGCACATAATCCTATTGAGGGCAGATATCACATTGAGGGGCAGCCTTTGGCGCGAGTCGGGGAAGTCAAGGATTTGGGAGTAAGATTTAACACCGGTCTGACATTCCGTGAACACGTTATGGGTTGTTGTAAAAAGGCTTTTAGAAACTTAGGCTTCATGCTCCGAACGGTCCGTGGATTTACTAACATAAAAGCCATCATCACACTATATAACGCACTAGTTAGGAGCCAGTAAGAATGTAACGCAGTCATATGGTCTCCGCATGAAGCTAAATATAGTCTCATGCTGGAGAGAATTCAAAATAAATTTATTAGATATTTATACTCGAGGTACTATGGGGTCTATCCGTTTTACCCATTGATGTATCCCACATTATTTATTTTAGGCATGGTGGGGTACAATGAGTTAAGGGTAAGACGGGATTTTACACTCACCTCACATTTGTTTAAAATATTAAGAGGAAAGCTGCACAATGCAGTCATTTTAGGACAGCTGAGTCTATGTGTTCCGGATAGGTACGTATGGCGACGCCGGCGACCGCCACTGCTGGTAGAACCCCGCGGTCGGACCAACCTATTAAGGGAAGCGCCGCTGACGCGTGCACTTCGCACGCTCAACCTGATTTCTAATGAAATCGACCTATTTTGTTGTACTCTGGGTGAATTCACAAGGAAGGCATTATATGTAATATGCTATAGGTAGATAGTAAGATGAGCACATTTATCGCATTGGGCATTAATCTGTAAAGATGAATGTAAGTGGAATAAATAAATAAATAAAAAAAAAACAATGTGTGGCAATAAGCCCCCCCCCCCCTATTAACTGTACCCCCTATTAAATGGGACTCATAGAAACTCTACTAAGATACAGATATCTACTTTATCCTTAACATAATACCTCTATAGAAAAATAGTATTTAAAGTCTCATTCTCATCACCTATAAATCTCAGGTACTCACCGATTAAAGACAAACTTTTTTTAAGTTCTTTTTCAAGTTTACACATGATCTTTCTAATAAAGTATAACAACATATCCAAATAAAAAAAGAAGTAAAAGAAGACAATAGATTCATAATTCATCACTTCCCAAAGGAACAAAATGGAACAAACGATAACAAAGCCAAACGCTTCGCCATAGTTCGGCAAATACCAATTCCGTTCGCACTCAGTCCCTCCTCTAACAACGCAGGGTTGCCTCCCAGTGGTATTTGTGGTTCATTTTGCACCACGACTAATTTGTCCGCCGGTCCACACCGTCCGTGGTTTAGTGCCCGTTTGTGTATATTGAAAACTTAATCATTACCGTATGTTTGAGTTAAATTGTTCACAAATTTGTTAGTTTGGGATAGGCCCGTAATGGATTAGAATTCTATTTCGTTCGATGGAATTTGGTCGACCCTCATTTGTGTAATAAAACGTTAATTTCGGTTTAGGGTTTAAAGTTTTCGGATGATCGAGGTTGGTGATAGTATTTCTTTTGGTACAGAAACTACAAATATTTTGTTAAAATAATCTAAAATACCTATTTCTTTCTACTTTCTGAAGTCACGAAAACACGACTTCGTAAACTACAAGCTTAAACTTTAAAGACACACTAAGCTGAACAAGAAACGAAAAATTCGAAAAGCATTTGTATTATTGAACACACGAAGGTTTTCCCACGATATACTAGAAACTTACTCGGGTATTTACGCAACAGTGACGCATCAGAGTTTATGAACACACGTGGGCGTGGGATGCTTCTTCGGAAAACTGCTGACTCATTGAATGAAAATCGGGATGCTATACTTTGACAAATTTAGTACAATTTCTACTGTTTTCTGTACATGGACATTTGATTAATACTAAAACCATATCATATTATTTTATCATATGTTTTTGTTGTCACTGAATAGCTTGAAATGGAACTCAACCTTGTACCTATGTTCTTTGATACATGTTGCATTTGATTCTCGGCTCAGATTCCATTATTCGACTTGAAAATACCGAAATTCTCAGATATACTTCAGATTTTGGAATTATTTGTTAAATGGACAAATGTACATGTAATATTTTGTCTGAGTATTTGGAATGTGTAACCGTATGCAAAAAATATTAACCAAGTACAAACTCTATATCAAAAGTACCTACTTTATTAAATAACCAAACTATACAGCTGTTAATTAAGCAAGTACGAAGATAACATCAAAACCAGATATAGAAAAACCAAACTAGAGGTACAATTTTCAATTTGACTAACTTGCAACCCAGCTGTCGTAGATGACTACGACCCTCGAAAAACTACGCGTAAGCCTTGAGTGACGCAAATTGGATGAGGAAATTAGGTTACTAAACGTCTTTTTTACCTACTTACTCTTGTTTTTTTAAGGATTTGACAGAAAAGTGTTGAAGGTAAATCCTCCGCTAGCGTGGCCAAACATTTTTACAGATAGTCGCGGAGAACCTAACGGGTAACCGGAGCTCCGGCTCGACGTGCAGGAGAAGGAACGGGGTGGTTTTTAGTCAGTAAGAGTCTGACACTCCCTTCCGCCTCACCCAGGCGGGAGCAGTCATTCGATGATTTTCCCCCCTAAAAAAAATGCCTTTAGTTAAGTTACTGTTTTTGTTAAGAAATCTTGGATGGAACCAAGGATCGAATCTCTCAAATTTTGTAACCTTTAAAAGTATCTTTTAATTTATTTTTCAGGTAGATGCACATGTGCCCATAATCATGTAGGTAATACTCACGCATGGAACAGTTCTTTATGTGATCCACAGATTTTTGTTTCGGGTCTCGGCGTCATGTGTATGTGAACTTATATGTTTGTAAATGCACCCACGGTACAGGCTTGAAAATCCTAGAGTAGAGCAACTTATTTAAATTGAAGAAAAAAATGAAAAAACGGAATAAAAATGTTCGATTTATATTTTGTCCGATCTGGGTGTCGTACTCAAAAGTCGTTGCTTAGCAATCTTACTTGCGGTGTGCAAATTCATACCTTAGGCAAGTACGGTACGGTACACATTCAACGAAGTAGTCATCCAATATAAATATAACATTATACCTACTTTACCCAAGTTTATCGATTGCGACTTTCAATCGACTTCAATAATAAGGGAAGGATGATAAAAACCCCTCTGAATTGTCATCAGGAAAATCATGTGAGTCATAATGGAAACTCCTTGGGGTGAATCATGAGTCATAAAAGTTTTAGCAAATGTCAATGTCCATTCAATTATAAACATGGTCACTATCAGTGCTATAACTGACTGCTATGGGACTTACTTTAGTAAGTCTCATAGTCGACTCTCGGATTTTTTTAAACGGGGAAAATCGTCGAATGATTTCTCCCACCTGGGTGAGGCGGGAGGTAGTGTCGGTCTCTTACTGACAAAAACCACCTTGTTCCTACTCCTGCACGTCGATCCGGAGCCCCGGCAACCCGTTATATCCTCCGCGGCTACTGCTACACATCAACTATTAGGCTCCATCCGTGGTGGTCTGATGGCTCTTTGACGCGCCGTACGCTCGGGTCTGGTTCTGGTCGGACGGCGAGCTACCCATACCCAGTCCCATACATAACTACTCGACCCTCGGATAGGACAAAGATTTTTTTAAGGACTTTATTAAAAATAATAATTTTTTTTTATAGGATAAGCTGATAAACGAGCCTACGGATCACCTAATGGTAAGCAATCAGCGTCGCCCATGGACACCCGGAATATCAGAGGCGTTGCAAGTGCGTTATCGGCCTTTTGGGGATTGTTCGGGATTCAGGGATTGGGGAGATTGGAGGAGGGTAATTGGGCCTCAGCTAACCTCACTCACATGACGATATACAACACAAGCGTTGTTTCACGTCGGTTTTCGGTGAGGCTGTGATATCATTCCGGTCGAGCCGGCCCATTTGTGCCGAAGCATGGCCCTCCCGCTCTTAAATACACGGTATTAGTGTTTTGTACTATATTTTTGTCTTATAACTAAGTGTATTTATTGTTATATCAAGTTTGACATAATTTTTTAAACCAACTCTATTTTAGACAGATCAAAACTCTCGGCTAACCGTGACTAAGTCTCAATAACAACTTATATAAATATTAATGAAAGGCCTATTAATTAAAAACTGTATAAATTTCCATTAGGATTCTTAGCGAAGTATACTTCTATTAATTAAACATGGAGACAAGGAAAGCGTCTCAAACAAAACTTTACGAGTCCCGGACACAGTATAATTTAGTGCAAAACGAATTATTGTCGGAAACAAGAAAACAATTTTAGCTTACAATGGCTCAGAATACGATTTGTGGTTGAAGATTTTCTTAATTTACTTTCGAGTTCCTGTTTTGGTATACAAATGCCATCACAGCTTTTATATTTGACACGGGGTAGACAATTTTTTTTTTAAAATGATATGTTGCCTATGTCAAATTGGAAGAATGCAGCATTCTATTGGTGAAAGAATTTTTTAAATCGGCCCAGTACTTTTTGAGCCTATTCATTACAAACATACAAAAATAGGTACAAATCTTTCCTCTTTATAATATTAGTATAGATAGGTACATTGTACTTTAATTTTATATATGTCCTTTATGTTGTATGTGTGTACATGAATAAATAAATAATTAAATTAATTAATTAATTAATTAATAGGTACTATTTACGTATCTTTTCTTAGTTTATTTTAGCCACATATCACAAACGACTCAAAATTTCATGTTCTTTTTAAAAATAAAGTGATTCCAAATAGGTTTTTACTTCGACTTTGAGTTTGACAAAGGTCCAAAAATATTTTTGAAGACCTAGGAATATAACCTTTGGCTTTACCAGTAGTAATACTACAATAATAACAAAATAATTCACATCATCGATACCGCACACTAACACATTGACACACCTCTAGTTTATCAGATTTAGAGACATCACTATGAACACAGAGTCACTCAAATGCCATTATACCATAGCTGTTTAACTTGTATAACTCTATTTAGACACAAACACGGTTATAACCACAATTTAGATTTACATTTTGATAGGATATAAATTAAGACTGAATGTGACATTATCATCTCGTTAGCACTAAGCTAAAGTTAGCCTTAATTATATATCAAACATAACATAACATCACACCTTTTATCTCCGTAGGCAGACGGCACTTAAGTACTTCGACATAAGCATATCCCCTTATGTCGAATACGTCTATTGTATGGTCTGTTTTTTTTTTTTTTTTAAGGGCGGAACGTCATCGAATGACTGCTCCCGCCTGGGTGAGGCGGAAGGGAGTGTCAGACTCTTACTGACTAAAAACCACCCCGTTCCTTCTCCTGCACGTCGAGCCGGAGCCCCGGTTACCCGTATGGTCTAGTGGATTGTCACAATGCGACTGATTCGATATTTGGCGTCAAAAATTGAGCAATTTTTCCCAATGTTTCAAGAGAAACACATCTTTGCGTAGATTCAAAGCTACAGCTGGTTAACACATATACACATAACATCACGCCTTTTATCCCCGAACGGGTTTGCAGAGGTGCACAGTATGCCATTATACAATGTAACACCCACTTTTCACTATTTAGGCTATGAGTCCCATGTAATATGGGGGGTGAGCGTAGAGCCATATACCGGGCACAATTCCAGACTCCGTGCTACTACTGAGATTTTTTTAAAAAGTCAGTAATATTTTGACCGATCCGGGGATCGAACCCGAGACCCCTTGCCCGGCAGTTGCGCTTGCGACCCCTCGGCCAACGAGGTAGTCGAGGCAGAGTAGATGGTAAAGTAGCTCTTAATTAATACTTTGCATTAAAAATTATGCAGATCAGCCTTCCAGCAGATTACTTTCATTTCCAGTAAATAAAATGCATTTTTAATATTTTACTTTACCTCAGCATAAGCTTTGATGCCAAAGAAGCACAAAGAACTCACTGCTTTCTCTAATCTCAGAACGAAACTCACTTTAATAGAGTTTTCATGATTGAAACACAAACATACAATCAAAATTTCACTCTAATACGACGAAATAAAGTCGAAATTAGGCAAACCGGACGAAAACCGCAGCATTACTATTCCTTATTCAATATACAGAATGAAGTTTGTCGTTGAAACTGCAGGAAATAGATCCACGCGGGAATGGCCGCTGTTTCCGGCTGAAAGTGATCCCGCGGCCGGCCATATCCGGTGGCTGGGCGGTCTGTTATGTCCCCCCACTTCCGGTTTCAGCAAGGCTTTACTTTTGTATTCGGTCTTTCATGATCCAGCTCTACCTGCCCAGTTTTTATTGCTCTATTTGGATAAGGCTTGATTGATTTTCAGGTGATATTTTTCAGTTTAATTGGAAGTTCTGTTTGGTTTTCTTGTGGACGGATCGACTATAAACGTTTTCTTAATATTCAGGACTTCATTTTCATTTATGGCATATGTAATTTAACTTCCATTATCACCATCAACAGCCTATGAGTAGCCACTTCTGACCAATGGCCCCTTCATACACGGAGAAGGTTTGAGCATTAGCTCATTAAGTACCGTCATTATAGACACAATTAAAGAACAATAGGTTGCGATCACCGGTGACCGCTCGGTGTTTGACAGTTTAATCAACACGCTTGCTCAATGTGGGTTTGCAATTTCAAAACTATAATTAGAAATTATAAGTGATGTCTAGATAATCTTAGAAAGTAGGTACATGTAACTCGGGAAAAGTCACATTGGTATTTGCCGTTGGTAGGTTTCGAACACGCACTCTCATGCATGAGAAGCGGGTGTCTTAAACCTCCGGACCTCCTCCTCCTACCTAAGTAGAAGTATCTACTGAGAATTTCAAGCTACATTTACATAACATAACATAACATAACATAACATAACATAACATAACATAACATAACATAACATAACATAACATAACATAACATAACATAACATAACATAACATAACATAACATAACATAACATAACATAACATAACATAACATAACATAACATAACATAACATAACATAACATAACATAACATAACATAACATAACATAACATAACATAACATAACATAACATAACATAACATAACATAACATAACATAACATAACATAACATAACATAACATAACATAACATAACATAACATAACATAACATAACATAACATAACATAACATAACATAACATAACATAACATAACATAATATAACATCACGCCTTTTATTCCCGAAGGGGTAGGCAGAGGAGCACACAGAAGTAACACCCACTTTTCACTATTTACATTTCTACATTTACCTTACACTTAAATAAAACCCGAACCTAAATGAAAACATATCCCAAATATTTTATAAGTACCTACACACGTTTATTTCATATTATTTTCTCTTATTGTAGTTTTCATACAAACAGTATTATTGTGACAACTGAGACCATCGCTCAGACCGTTTGCATGTGTGGCCATGAAAAATATAATACCATTTAAGTTTTGCAAATAATTCTCGGAAATGTTCGAGGAGCTTACTTAACTAATTTCAAACTATGATAGGGGCTTATAATCTTAAGCAATATTTCAACAGAAAACAGTGGTTTTCACATATGTTGTTTAATTTACTTCGAGTTAAACTGATTTTAAAATTGTAAATTAATTAATAAATGTTTGTATTTATTAATTAATTTACAATTTTAAGTTGTGTAGTCTGACTGCGGAGTCCGACATCTAGGATCTAATATCAAAACCGTTTACATTTTCATTTAATTAATTTATTTAGAAATGAATTAATGGTAGTCAATAAGAAGACGTTATTAGGGGTACTCTCCAGCGATGATGTTATGATTTTTTAAACAGATGAAAATAAGTATAGCAATTTTAAAAGTTGACGCTTTGTAATTTAACTTCAGTTTTTTTTGCAGATTCTTCGGCTGTTTCCCTGGCCCACGCTTAAAGGCATGCCAACATCCTTAGGCACTCCATACAAATTCCATTGCGATATTATACCGGGTGACTTTAAGTAAATTGGTTCAGATGGAATTTTGAAGCTCAGACTACGTGAAGTATATTGTTGTTCAGACATTTTCATGTTGTTTGCAAGTTTCGCAAACTAGTAAGAGTGTGATATACTTAATTCTATGTCTGGATTTATTTGTAAATGGTTCTGCAACTCAAAAAATGTATTGTAATCTATAATTATATTAAAATGAATCCCTATATCCCTTAGTCATGTCATCACGTGTGAACGCCTGGACCGATTATAATACTTGCTTTTTGTTGCGTTTGATAATGTCAGGAGATTCCAATGGTTCTAATGACAAAAAAGAAATCCCGAAAATCCTATCGGAACGGGAGAAAACGGGATGGTTCATACAAATTCGCGGGCAGACTAGTATTGTTGCACAAAAAGCAAACCTGAAGGTATAGCAAAAAAGAAAACTAAATATTGTGAGATGGTATTCTTGATTATCAGGTCTGGTAATGTAAATAAATTTCCCATTACCTTTAAAGTCTAAGTTGAACCATGCTATTTTTACTTTACCACTATCTACCATGTCCTATTTAGATGTGTTATAACAAATTTTTCAATCCTATACACAAAACTACCAGAAATCCCCAACTCCTTATCCCCAAAAAGCCGGTGACGCACTTGTAACGCCTCCTGTGTTCCAGGTGTCCATGGGCGACGCCGATTGCTTACCATCAGGTGATCCGTCTGCTCGTTTACCGGCTTATGCCATAAAAAAAATACAAACTCAAAACACGTTTCCTACTGCAACCATATCCGCAAAATGTTCCAGGTCATACACATGAAGTATAAACTCAGTTCAAAGTTCGTTGTTGTTGCTGCACCCATAACTAACACTTCATAAGTCTGGACCTGTTGCTCAAACATTCACGGTGAACAGTCCGTGGGAGGGTGATCCAGAAATCATGTGCTTGTGTACCTGAATTATAGACTTGAGTGCATGCCGCGGCTTGGATAACGCACTCGGTTGGATAAACGTGGCATGATATGTTCAGCATCATGTTTTTTTTTGTGAGAACCGTTGAGTCACCGATTCATGGTAGATGTCCCACCCACACGCACGAAGTACTTCGCAGCAAGCTTCTTTGTGCGTACTGCTAAGGAGTGAAATTCTTTGCCCAAGTCTGTAACCTGGGTGTCTTCAGGCCCCGAGTGATTATGTTGCTTATGGGATGACGTGATCCATCGTAGACCGCATCATTGCTTACCACCACGGAAGATAAAGGTCAATTGTCAACCCATCAAAAACAAAGAGTAGTTTCAATAGTTAGACGCTAATTTCAAGTGTCATTGGAACTAAAATAACGCTTTACCGACGTAAATATTTCTATATTCTTATAGAAAGAATATACCTAGAAAAGCTCTACTATTTCCAAGTCGATTCTTCCTCAGGAGAAGTCGTGCGTGGTCGCGGCCACGTGTCACGCAGCAGATCTTTGGACATAATAAAACTGTTGCCATTGTTGCACGTCTATTAGGTCTTCAAAATGATTTATTAAACTGCCTCTAGTAGACAAGTAGATGGGATGGGACAGGTCTCACAGGAGAAACTGTTAAAACATAACACTTTTTTATTAAATTATAAGTATATATAAAATGAGCAAAGAAGATAAATAGAAAAATTACGGCCAATACAAACCTAGCTGAGTATAACATAACCAAGGGTGTAAAGGGATCTGTACCTACCAGATTACCATGACATGGCCACTGCAGAATCGCGAAGTTTAAACCTCCTAGTGCGAAACCACGTTAATGTTTCACACCCTAGCCTGCACGATGCGTTAGTAACAAATTCATAACGTCACTGGACCTTTTACGAGGGTAGCAAACTGACTGGAATATGCAGTGTAACCTCTTTTGTTTGCTGTCGAGTAAACAAGATGCATCCAAAACTGCAGCCCATTACATTTTGCAGTCAATTTTGTCGAAGGGTAACGAGTTGTATTTGGTATTTTGCTACTGAAAATTAATCTAAATTGGCTCTGATGATTTGTTATAATGTATTGAAAAGATAGACAGTATTAGCATCTAAAATAGAAATTTACTTACATTATATAGCATTTTTATTTGTACAATGTCTATTCACAATACCAATGCGAGCAAAGAACACTGAAAAATTTACGCAGACAATGAAAACCGGGACAATAGCTGAGCATTGTTAAACGATAGAATGATGAACCCATTCTGAGATCCGTTGAAAGTGTCTATTATGCTTGACAAATCATGTGGAGTTAAGTTCTTCCATAAAAAGTATATCCCATTGATGCCTTACGTACTTCACATCAAGCTATGCATAACCAGTATATACTGAACGTCGAACGTACGGCATGATCTTGAAGAACAAGACCACAATAAACTGGTTTTGTTTAGATTAATGTGTATATAACCTTAGGGAGATTGTCCCAGCGCACTATACATAAACGTTATAAAAATGATAACGCTTTAGGGAGCGTATTTTGAAGTTATGCGAAATTGAGTCGGGTGAAACAACTGAACTTTTATACCTCTATAGAGGTAGAACAGTCTAATTTTATTTAAATTGGATTGTTCTACTGTATATTTTCAGTTTTGCTGTCATAGTTCCATATTATAGTTACCTATGTACCTTAATGCTAGCAATACTGCTAGAATTGAATAATGTTTTTAAATTTAATAATTTAGAATTAATTGTAAAAGAGATTGCATGCAATGCAACATCATGTCTTTTATCCCCGGAAGGGTAAGTAGAGGTGCACATTACGGCATTTAATGCCACTGTGCAATGTAACTCCCGCTTTTAACTATTTATGTTATAAGTCCCATATAATAGGGGGTGAGCCTATTGCCATATACTGGGCTCATTTCCAGACTCCGAGCAACTGCAGAGAATTAAAAAAACTAGTAATACTTCGCCACACACTTTGCAGTCGCACTTGCGACTACTTGGCTAACGAGGCAGTAATCGTATTCCATGCCATCATTAACTAAATGATAAATAAAAAGTGCAGTTTTTATAAGGATACTTTCACCACCTGTTTAGTTTTTAATTTCTAAACTTACTTTGATACCAAATTCACAGTGAGTCACAAAAATATTATCAAAGTTTATTAGCCAATAAAGAATATGAGTAAGTATGAATCACACTAATTTTGGGATTCACGAAACTTTATGCGTCAGCATTGAGCATGATTAACTTGAAGTCGAAATAAAAGCATGTATTCCTACTAGACCACATAAACTAAGTAGTACTTTGAAAACGTAATCAAATAAAAAAAATGTCTGTAATGTCTTTTTTTTTTTTTTTTTTTTTTAAGGGGGAAAATCATCGAATGACTTCTCCCGCCTGGGTGAGGCGGGAGGGAGTGTCAGACTCTTACTGACTAAAAACCACCCCGTTCCTTCTCCTGCACGTCGAGCCGGAGCCCCGGTTACCCGTTAGGTTCTCCGCGACTCCGAATCGGCATCGGCCGTATTGGGCCCCATCTGTGGTGGTCTGATGGCTCTTTGAGGCGCGCGCGGAACGCGACGCGCCGTACGCTCGGGTCTGTTTCTGGTCGGACGGGGAGCCACCCATGCTCGCCGTCCGCAGGCCCGCGCTTACGGTGGCCGGAGATCGTCCCGCGATCCGCGTCCAGCCATCACGAAGGACGCCCGGTGTGTCCTTCGTGATGGCTGGGTTGCGAGGAGGCAGCGCTTCGCTGCCTCACGCGTCCCGCCTCCTCCTTAGCTAGCATGACTGCTTCGCAAAAGGAGGAGACGGCATCCCAATCCCCCTCGCTCCGCATCATGGCCTGCACTAGGCCCGGACGCGAGAGGTCGCCATCGCCGATCACTTCCCTGAGGACACGGCGGTGCTCAGCCCACGCAGGGCATTCTCCCACCGTGTGTTCCACCGTGTCCTCAGGGCGGTCCTCGCAGTGGTGACACCCGGGCGTTTCCTCCCGCCCCATCAGACACAGGTACCTCCCGAAACTCCCATGTCCGGTGAGGACCTGCGTCAGGCGGTAGGTGAGGACGCCGTAGCGTCTCTCAAGCCACTCCTCAAAGAGGGGACTTACCGCTGCGATAGCAGCGAGCCCAGCCCTCGGTTGCGACAGTCGTTGCTGCCATTCCGCCATGAGATCGCGCCGGAGCTCATCCCGCCACGCACTTATTTGGCGCGGCAGCGGAGTTTCGCCCCGGCGACGTGCCTCCGCGCGCATGCTGTGCACGCGCGCGAGCACCTTCGCCTCCAGATCCCACGGCGGTAACCCGGCAAGGAGGTTCGCCGACTCCCCGGAGATCGTGCGGTATCCGCGGATCATTCGGATCGCCATGACCCTCTGTGCCATGAGCAGCGTCCGAGCGGGACGCCGCAACAGGTTTGGCGCCCAAACAGGGGCGCCGTAGAGGGCCATGGACCGCACGACCCCGGCGTATAACCTCCGGCAGGAGGCGTTTGGCCCCCCGAGGTTGGGGAGGATGCGTTTAAACGCAGCCCCCGTCCTCTCCAACGTCTGTAATGTCTATTAATCTGTCTCTCTGTAAAGATAGATAGATAGATGTATAGATTCGAATGTAGAAGAACGAGCAAGAAACTCCATAGTTATTCTTCAAAAAACATACGAATATGGCAACACACGACACTTGTCAAATGACAGCTAACGAACATAGGCCAGCGATGAAAACAAATCAACGATGACGTCTCAAAATCCTACAACGAACAACTGTTGGGCACAATACATAAAAAGCCCGCCAGACACAATCACCTCGGCTGGTCAGAAAATCCTCCTTTTCTGATCTTAGGCTCCGTCTCGAAGTGCAGGAGTAGGAACGGGATGGTTTTTAGTCAGTAAGAGTCTGACACTGCCTCCCGCCTCACCCAGGCGGGAGAAGTCATTCCATGATTTACACCCCTTAAAAAAAAAAAAAGGGAGCTCTACTTATTGTTCAATGTTGTTTACAATCTCACTGATACATTATATAATCCATTATGTACACAGATATGTGACACAGTGATTAGCCATGGTAAAGACAATGGTTGATAGGGATATCTTGCAGACATTACTGTCCAGCTTTAAGTTTTGGTTCAAACCTCAATCGCTGCCATCAGTACACCAAAAGCCATTCAACCACCTAACACCTGCGAAATACTTCCAGCATTTCAACATTTCGAGCATTGAATCAGATTTTCGCCCACCAGTACTCCAGATACACCCCTTTACAACGACATCGATGTTAGAGTATGCAACGTAGCGTGTTTCCATATGAACGGCTCCGTTCAAAAGATGGAAGAGATGACGTCACATATTTATGCTCCAGAGATTCCTGCCGATAGAATCCAATGAATAGGTATGTGTGATAATTTTTAGGTTACAATTTTATCGGTAGTGGATGAAACTTATTTATTGTATTTATTTTTCTTGTAAGGTCTATGTAAAAGGATAGTGTTGATGCTTTATCGTCGGTACTGAAAGTTTTAAATTACTATGTAGGTATGTTTGATGTTGAAAAGGATTTTTTTATGTGGTAAGGCGGTAAATGAGCATACGGATCACCTGATGATAACTAATCGGCGTTGCCCAAGGACACCTGGAACACCAGAGGCGTTACCAGCCTTTTTGTTAAGGATTCAGGAATTAGGGAAGGGACGGGGGGTGTAATTGGGCCTCCGGTGACAAAATGAGTATTGTTTAAGATGTCTTGAATTTAGTGCCTTTAGCCAAACGCCACTTTATATTATTGTTTCTCTTTTATTACCGAAATCATCGGTCACAGCACAAAATCTAAAATTTATTTTCAACTTCCTATGTGATGTGATGTGAAACAAAAAAGTATATTATCTATATCTATAGATACTAATATTATAAAGAGGAAAGATTTGTACCTATTTTTGTATGTTTGTATGTTATTAATGAATAGGCTCAAAAAGTACTGGACCGATTTAAAAAATTCTTTCACCAATAGAATGCTACATTCTTCCAATTTGACATAGGCTACATTTCATTTTGAAAAAAAATTAGGGGTAATATTTGAACAATGTAACCGAAGGTGTAGAAAAATGAGTCTTACAATGTCTTTCGTCTAATGTGCTGCCGAAACTATTAGCGATAAAACAAAATAATGTACAACAATATTGAAGAACATCATAGTGTCTACAAAAAACTCCACGGTAGCATATGTCCAACTATTGCAGTTATGTCACTACAACAATCCAAATATCCAAAAAAAAATAATTGTCTACCCTGTGCGAAGCCGGGACGGGCTGCTAGTATTTTATAAATCAAATTCATGTTACGTTTTGTACTCATATTTATTTTTTAGCAAACTACACGATATCCTGTCAAACTTTTAACAGGCTGTGTGACTGCTCCAACTAAATCTGTCGGTCGTCATGCATATTTTATTTCATGAAACATAGTTGTGTGTTCTCATGGATAATGACAAAGCAAGGTGCCAAAGTATGATTTATGTTTGATTGAATAATAATGTCTATCCTCTTTTTATTGTTTGACTGGTATTATGAACTCCAAAAATTAACAATATCTTCTGTACTATGTATTGACCCATTTTCGCATGAAGGGTACCTATAGAGTGATTCAAAAATTCAATAGTCCTTTGATCTTAGGGTAGTAAATCCTTACTGCCTTAGGTGGTGGTCATCTATCAAAGAAGGTAGGCGAAAGGGGATTAAATCCTCTATGGTAACCCATGACACCGGAATCCCGATTTCCAGATGTAGATTGTTATAATTTACTTGAGTAGAGACCCCTTGGCAGTCGCACTTGTGACCACTCGGCCAACGAGGCAGTCATAGTCACCTCCTATCGAAAATTTACCATAGCAAACGCCACATATAAGACGTATTCTTCTTTATCCTGTTTTAAACTTAAAAGTAACTTTATTTCCCAAGACAAGATCCCATTTTAAATTTAAAACAATTTCACGTAGCATAATAGTGTTTCAGTCATTCTTATGTAAATGTTTGTAATGGCCATTTTAAACTTTATAATTTATTCAGGGAATTGCTTTACAGCTAGCTTGAAGGAGTTGGGCGGTGTCTCAGAAGTTGTCGTAAGTGGTCCAACTTCGGTGCTTGAAGATTTATGAATAAGTATGTCTTCTAGCTTCGTTTGGCTCACGAACCCGCTCGAAACTTTCTAGCCTTTTGATCTTTGCTGCCCCTCGTTTAAGATTTTTGCAAAAAAATTTCTTATTAACATCTACTTGATTTTTTGGAAATATTTATGAGGTTTCTTTTGGCTGCCTTGTTGGCCGAGTAGTCCCAAGTGCGACTGCCGGGCAAGGGGTCTTGGGTTCGATTCCCGGGTCGGACCAAGTATTACCTATTGAGTTTGTAAAAAAAAAACTCTTTATCCGTATATGGCAATAAGTTCACCCCCTATTACATGGGACTCATAACATAAATAGTGAAAAGTGGGTGTTACATGGTACAGTGGCATTAATGTGCATCTATTCCTACCTCTTCGGGTATAAAAGGCGTAATGTTATATTATATTTAAAATTTACCAATGTTTTCCGCTTTGTTGACTTATTGAAAAGGTAGATTTGTAGTTAAATGTATACTGTTATTTAACATTAAATCTAGAAATTCCAATTCGTGTTGAGAAAACGCGACGATTTATTGTCATAATTATTATGTCATGGTAAATAAATAAATAAATGGTTAAAATAAATAAATGGTTTTTTCTTTCTTTCATTCATACCATCTCCTTCTGAGAACAGACTTGCCCTAGTAGAATAATTAGACAACTAATTTGTTTACAATAGATTAGTAAGTTTTTTTTATACTTAATCTTCTTTAAGGTACCAGTTTTTGATACAACACCCAAGTTAACTGGTGTCGAGTATGTTGATGTTCGTATAAAAATAAATATAAGAAGATAATATTGTGTGCAATAAATAAAGTAAAATGGTGATAACTTTATCGGCAGATAAAAACCGGATCTTTGATTTGAATAGCGCCAAGAATTCGGATCATTTTTTTTTCTATATTGAAATCACACATTTTTTTATGGCATAAGCCGGTAAATGAGCATACGGATCACCTGACAGCAAGCAATCGGCGTCGCCCATTGACTGGAACACTAGGGGTGTTACAAGTGCGTTACCGTTTTGGGGGTTAGGAGTTTAAGGATCATTAAGGATTCAGGAATTGGGGAGATTGGGGAAGGAGAGAGTAATTGGGCCTCCGGTAACCTCACTCACACGACGAAAAACACAACGCAAGCGTTTAAAAACGTGAAAATTTCTTTATGTGAGTTTTGGAATGTTATTATCTGTCAATTACGTTATAACTACTGAAGAGATTTTGAACGAATTTGGTATACAGGCAGGGTATGAGCTAAGTCAGGAGATAGGACACTTTTCATCCCGATTATATACTCCGATAAAAACCGCGGATAAGAGCTAGTTTTGTGTTGAAATATGGCTAAATGGTGTTCAATTTAATTAATATTAGAAAGAGCAAATATATTTGAATGTTTATTCGTTTCGTGTTACATAATGATAAGAGGTCAATGTTTGACTCCCCGAATGGACAAAACTGCAAAAATCCGAGTGAATAGGTGGCTTATGGGACAACGTGGTCCATTGCAGACCACATCATTGCCCAGGCGAGATAATGGTCAAACATCGACCCATGAAAAAAATAGAGTGGTTTCAATTGTTAGACGCTGATCTCAAGTATCGTTGGACATTAAACTAGAGGATCGGCTTACTCACGTAAATATGTAGAGAAAACCTCTCCTAGTTTCAAATCACAGAGGAATTCTTCCTCATAAGCAGCGTGCGTGGTCGCGGCTACGTGTCGTGAAGCAGATCTTCTGGCATAATTAAAAAACATGTATACAAAATATAAGACTAAATCTTATGATTTAGAATTTAATAAAACCAATGTGTTGCTTCTTAAAACGAAGAAACGACATTTAGTTTTTATTCTTTAACACAAAATTCTTGCAATACTGATGTCTAAGTAAACCAAAGACTACCTATTTGACAATTTATAGTAATCAATTCAAAATTAAGGAAAACCTATTTTCTTTACATCAATAAAAAAAATCACGCCACCCTGCCAGGTGTAAGACGTCAAAGAAGAAGTGATTAAAATTAACATAATAGGTAATGATTATCTAATCATGTGTTATTACTAATTAATTGGGTGATCGATATTTACTAGTACCTATAGCTTGTAATCCGAACAAGATTAAAAAATAGTACGTATTGCTGATGGAATAAGGATAATATTCAAAAAATTGTGTTGCTATCTTACTAACGTTAATGACGCGCGTCTCATACATGACGATGCAAGTTCGAAACCTACCAACGGCAAGTACCAAAGTGACCTTTTCCGAGTAATATGTACTTTCTGAGATTTGACAACGGTTAAGGAAAATGCCGTGAGGACACCTGAGCTTATAATTTCTAATCATTAACGCATTGAGCAAGCGTGGTGATTAAGATTTATTTATTTATTTATTTATAATTTTACAGCACAAGCCAAAACATTATACAGTTAAACAATAAAAAATGTTACTTATTTACTATTTTACACTTACGTTACAGGTATCTTATAAAAAAGGAACGATAATTATAATTACTTAAAACTAATTCATCCGTCGTCCATCTTCTCGCAAAATCTTACACATTCACGACATACATACATCCTTCAATCTCGCTGCAAACAAAACACACTCTGGTGCGGAAGCCAGGAAAGCATTGATCATCGTTAATGCTCGAACAAGTGGAGAATTTGCATGCGCGACTGTTCGCGTTACTGGGACAGCCAGTAAGGGGTGCCTACGTGGCCTAAGCTGATGCTTCAGAACTGGGGGCACAAACAAGCGTACCACCTGTGCCACCAGCTCCTTACAGTCAGATTGTCCTCGCAGAGTACTACAGGTAGAAATAATTAGAGAGTAATAATAAATAATAATAATAGAGAGTAATAATTAAGAATAATCATACGAAGTTTCATTGCAATTGGAGTGATAGTTATTGCATGATGCGTGAACAGACAAACACACAGATAGACAGACGGACAGACAATCAGACATACATTTTTTAAACACATTTTTAATTTTGTCAATGTACATAATTTACAATTCTAAAAGTTTTATTATATGCATAGATTAACATATTAATCACCTTATTGTACTTCAAATGACAAAAACAGAGCTATATTTAGGAAATAATCTATATCGTTTTCCTGCAAATCATTATTTTGATTAAATACTGATTAGCCAGGACAGATCCGGCTTGATGTGATCACGTTTCGGAGTAGTAAAGAACCCAGCACTGTAGTTCTGCTAGGTTTAGCATTTTTACCTATTTTTACCTAGATTAGATTAAATGGTTATTTAATCTTATCTAGGTAAAAATAGCACTAATAAACATCATATTACCTACACATAGAGATAATAGACATCTAAAAATATCTTGACTTAGTACTTTTTATTTATAGTGGCAATAATGTTTAGCTATTAAAATATTATCCTGAAATGTATAATGTCTTGTATTACGGTACTGATAAAATCTCTAAATACGTAGTCTCTGGATACATTGTGGGTAATGAACTAAAATTGTAACGTCGCATTTTCTTTTCACTGTTAATTTTTGTTTACGCTGGTAGGTATTGAGATTTTGTGTTTTGTCATACTATTTTCAGTAGTAATAAACGTTTCGTGCTACCTGAACGTTTACCTTCTATCGTAGCTTCAGTATGTCTGCAATAACAGGAGGCAATAGGATCACTGACATGTACTTAGCCTTTTAGACCTACCTATAGGTCTAAAAGTGAGAAGACAAGGAAGTAGAATAGTAGACTGCCTCGTTGGCCGAGTGGTCGCAAGTGCTTCTGCCGGGCAAGACCCCTTAGGTTTGATTCCCAGGTCGGACAAAGTATTAGTGGCTTATTTAAAATAAATCAACAGTAGCACAGAGTCTGAAATTATTTATTATATAATAAGGTATTAAGTGCCGTAATGTGCAACTCTACCTACCCCGTGGAGCATAAAAGGCATAATATTATGTTATGTCATGTAAAATAGTAGGATAAGGATGGTACTGATAGATTTTCTTGTCCCAACTGCCTGAAACCACAACCCCATTTATCCATTTTAGCTAGAATTTTTTAAACTATGATCATCGACACTCCTGCCTAGCATGAGATTATAGCAAATTGTTTCATATAGAGGCCTAAAATCCCGCTCTAAAAATTATCTAGACAAAGCCATATAGCTCTATTTCACTATAAAAAATAATATTCTTCTTCACCAAACACAAATCGATACGACAGCCAATTGAAATGCATTTCCAAAACAACCGGATGTAGGTGTCGCTGGAGAGCCACCGGTACATGTGTACCGGAAGTAATTCTTGACAACTGCCCACTGAACCGGAAGTGTACGGATTTCAACTGCATACACTGAATGGGACTGAGACTTGGGAGAGAAATTGTATTTTCATTTTTTTATGAATGTTTGAAGTCGTGTTGTGTTTTTGATTGAATTCATTTAATTTTGTTCGGATTGAAATTTGAAAACTGAGACAAAGGTTCAAGCATTTGGTTGAAGTGAAGAATTGACACAAAATACCAAAGAATATTTTAGGTCGTCCACCACGATTGTTAAAAGAAATGCATGTAATTTATTGTGCCTGAGGTTATAATAAATAATATCAACCGCCTATAAGCGGCTACTGCAGATCAAAGGCCTCTTCTCACACTGGGAAGGTTAGAGCATTAATCACCACGCTTGCTCAATACGTGCAATTATAAATTTCCCATTTCAAGGTTTCCAAATTATAAATCCAGATTTCCTCACGATGTTTTCCTTCAGCGGTTGTCGATGGTGTTTAAATTATCTTAGAAAGTACAAATAACTCGTAGATGTCACATTGGAACTTGCTATTGGTAAGTTTCGAACCCGCACTCTTCACCAAGATATATTATATATATTATTATACTGAAATGACAATCCCTGAGGTTTATCCCTTTGAAATATGAACATTTTTAATCTATGAAATGGTAACCTGTTTTTTATTTTTATCTTGTACTTCTACTTAATGTCCTTTCTGCAGCCATACCAAAAATACAGCAGATGGATTGTGGATTTGTGGATGTCCATGAGCTGCGCTGATCGCTTACCATCAGGTAATCTCTATGCTCATTTGCCTCCTATTCCATTAAAAAAGGTACTTGAATTGGAAAAGGCTTGCAATTGAGAATTGTGATGCCTTCAAAGTGTGACATTTCGCGTCGTAACATTCACAGACCCGAAAGAACTTCCATTCGAAATACACAAACAGTCAAACACAATATCAAAACAGATACATATAGCTACATATACCCATATTATCATTGTCATAAAAACCTTATGCCTCGTAAAGTTTTTCTTACGTCATATTGGGACATATGATGACGTAATAAAAATGAATGATAGAAGGTATAGTATTGAATGATATTGTAGTAAATCTGTAAGGACTTTGATGAGAAAAAACTAAAAAGAAAAAGGAATATTGTTGATGTTGATTATTCAGTCTGTAGTTTGACTTACCTACTGGAAGAGTGAAGAGAGGAGAAAGTGTGGGAGAGCCATGCTTCAGCACGAATGGGCCGGCTCGACCGGAGTGATACCACGGTCGAGCAGAAAACCGACGTAAAATAACACTTTCGTTGTATTTTGTCGTGTGATCGAGATTACCGTAGGCCCAATTACCCCCATTCCCTAATCTTCCCAATCTCCAAATCCCCAACAATCCTCAAATTCATTTGTAATCTCCAAAATGCCCGGTACCGCATGTGTCCTTGGGCAGCGCTGATTGCATTCCATCAGGTGAATAAGTAGTGTTAGTGTAGTCATCATCATCATCTTCAGCCGCAACACATTTGTTGCCGAACAAAGGACGTGGAACGACAAATTTCCAATCCATTTCCGAGTGCGGTAAAAATAGTATCTCAGGAAATGTGCCTGGGTATTAGTAATTTAGGGAACAGAGAGTATAGTTCCCTAAGATCGGAAAAGGAGGATCCTCCGACCAGGCGAGGTGATCGTGCCTGGCGGGCTTTCTGCCCAACAGTTGCTCGTTGGGATTTTCTATCCGTGTTAAATCGAATGTAAATTTCGCATGTGCGATGTAGGATTTTATGACGTCATCCGTTGACTTGTGACTTGTGTCGCCACATCACTCCCTCCCAAGACCGGAGGTCGATCCCGCTGAGACGGCTGTTGATGCTTGAGATGAGCGGTGCCAGAGCCAGTGTAGAAAGTCCCTAGTTCCAGTGCGTCGGAACTGTGCCGCTGAGTGCCCAGTGAGTCGGGTGAGCGGTGCAGGGCGATACTCCAGTGAGTCGGAGAGATGAGTTCGCAGTGTCCCACGGTGAGTCGGGGAAGAGATGCTGCGAGGGTAGGTGCGTAGTGGCTGGCGTCTGCGTTGACGGGAGGAGATGTCCTTCAGAACCGTGTGCAGAAGTGCTGTGCCTATACGCTGGTGAGGCCGTAGGGAAGAACCAGGCTGCACAACTTCGTTGCAGGCGATGGTGATCCCTGATGAGGCTGAGGATGCTAGTTGGCTGCGACTTGATTACCGCTCAGCGGAGAAATGATGAATGAGAGGGATGGCGATAAGGATGACGGTGCGCTGATCTGCTCCGTTAAGTGAAGGTTACTTCCAATCACGTCGGGGTCACACCACTTTAGGGAACAGAGAGTATAGTTCCCTAAGATCGGAAAAGGAGGATCCTCCGACCAGGCGAGGTGATCGTGCTTGGCGGGCTTTCTGCCCAACAGTTGCTCGTTGGGATTTTCTATCCGTGTTAAATCGAATGTAAATTTCGCATGTGCGATGTAGGATTTTATGACGTCATCCGTTGACTTGTGACTTGTGTCGCCACAGTAATAACGTTTTTCTCCTCCTATACTGCATCAGACTCATAAGATAACCAGTGAAAAGTATATGTTATTGTTATTTATATATATCGAAATAATAGTTTTTTGTAATAGAATTTAATCCCACTTTTTAGTCTATGACTATCCCTCTATAGTAGTTCAGTATTGTCTTTCTCTTTGCCATAAACCTGTGCGGAATAAAGAAGCGTGCTCGCTATCTGAAAGTTGTTTTAATCATTAATAATAGTTATATATGTACCTCAGCCTACGCCTTCCAGAATAAAAGCGTGACGTATATTTGTAAAATCATCTCCAAGGGACTTCTGTAGACAAATATTTTCATTGACATTACAATGACTTTCTTTGAAATCTGTGAAGATATTTGTACGTTTATTGCTTGAAATAAAACAAAAATAGATATGTTGTATTCTTTGCCCGTACAAGTTTACGGGTTAAATAGTACTGTTCGGTTGTTACTATGACTTTTATAAGGGCATTAGAAGACATACAAAGAAATCGCAGAGAGATCTCGGCGATTTAGAGGTTCTTGGCCATTTAGGGTTCACCTTTAAAGCAATCGTTTTCTTAATAACGTATCCACAAATGACAAATGTGTCTGCTGGGCACAGGATCCCTGGTATGTTATAATATGATCACCGATTGCATCGGGCTCACAACATAAATGGTGAAAATTTTGTGTTATCTACATAGACCTTCTCTTAGCACTTTGCTTACCCTTTGTAGAATAAAAATCATATTGTTATGTATGGCCAATATGCATGGATGTATGGAGTATGTTACGTATGTTATCTATAGAGAATATAATTACGTATAATTATGTTTATACCTTTCCTTTGGAAGTAAATAGAAATATTTAGACACAGAATAAAAACAATAAGTTTAATAGTATGGGTTGCATTATTTCGTAAACCATCAAATATCTATTCTGGTGCAGCGTTCGCCTGGAGTCAGCTCGTCAGGAAGGTAATTACAACACGTGCTGGATCCACTGGAGAACTTCGATAATGGCCTCTACTAATTGGGAATTGTATAGAGCGAGTAATACCATATTTGAATATTTTAATGTACAATTACATTTTTACAATTTCCATCCTTTTTTTCTTGATTCTTACCTCCATGCTATATCGATATATTACAGTTAATAAAAACGAGGCTTTTAGTCTGCTCTGATGCCTGAAAAAAATTCAGTGTAGAATAAGTACCAGCAACACTAGATCACAAGTGGTAGTTGTTGAACATTAACTATTTAATTGTGCCCTAGAGCCCCGAGGAGAATAAAGATCTCATGCAGTCATGATCTCATATACACTTGCAATCAATCGATTAGAGAGATCTATCTATATCAACATTTGCTTTTACAAGGCTACTTTTAACAATATGTAGTGGTCTTATCACCTCTATATTCTTCCGGACATGTTCCTCTCTCCATCAACCACCTATAGCTCTGAGCTGTATATAATTTTTCAACAAGTTCTAACTAATTAGAAGTCTGCAGCTCGCGGCGCCCGGCCAATTATTCTTAGTTTAAACCTCCAAAGGCGAGATGCCGATAACTTGGAAGATTTTCCACTATTTTTTAATTCCACAACAGACAGATAAAACTTGATCCAACTAAAGTTTAGTACAAGTATATTGCCTATCCTTTTCACTCTTGTTATATTTCTTTATTGCTATTCTGCTTCTGCATGGGAATTGCTGCCTTCAGAGAGGTCGTGTTATGTTGGTTGTGCCGCCATTCCATTCAGCTACGTACTTAGTTTTAATAACTTTTTCTAAGAATATTTGCTTTTAAAAAATACTTTATTTCCATGATGAAAGAAATTTATATACTATGTCTACCAGTGGTGCTGGATTTATGTATTGATTTGTTTCTTATTATTTTCATAAATTTAAATCTGGTCTCGTTTGTAACAAGTGGTCTTATAGACTTCCAAGACGTCCTTTTCTTTGGGTTGAATTTACAAAATATTCTGTACAAATCATTTAATTTTGAAAAGTAAAGAATGATGTTCAAATTTAGATCCAATACCAATACCCATCTATGTATAAAAAAGCAAAAAAGACTTACCAATAGAAAAAAGCCTATAAAATCCACTCCGAGCTTAGTGCTAGATTTTCATTCAAACAACGCAATACTCGTTCCTAGACTGAAAACACATGAAACTTTCATGTACGTATGTAGTATTTGTAAACCTTTCAGCAAGGCAAACAAACTAGAGATTTATTCTGCGATCCCAGAACGAGAGTACACCATTGATTCACAATGAGATTTGAAGCGATTCAAAATAATGGGATTTTCTAAAACATTTTTATTTTTAACTTTTTGTGATATTGTAATGAAAGGTGCTTTGCGTTTCTGGGACAATCATCCAATGACTTCTCCGACTTGGGTAAGGCTAGAAGGAGTGTCATACTCTTACCAACTAAAAACGCCGCGTTTCTACTCCTATTTTGAGCCGGAGCACTGGCAACTCGCTAGGCCATCTGCAGCTCCAGGTCGAATAACGAATATTTGTATCTTGCTTATAGAGGTAAATAACGGAAATTGCCCATAAACCGATAACGTTGCGTACACCTACGTCATTTGTAGGATACATGCATTCGTCAAATTAGAGTTAGGCTTCATATGTCTGTTGCAATGGCATTGTTTGTTGTCGCAGCGTCGTTTTCTATATTTTTATGACATACCCTCTTAGAGCCTTGTGTCGTCGCGCGCGCCGTTCCAATGGATTGACAAATAGGAGACAAAGCGAGAAGAAGAGTGATGAAGTAGAGACAGACAAGTTTGTATCTAACTTGCAATACCTCTACATACAATGCGTTTTCCGTTGCGACGATATGACGCAATGCAGCGCAACAGATAAGTGAGGCTCTGATCTTACGCATCGTGGGCAATACGCCTTAATCAATAATGCACACTTTTTCTAACAAATGACCGTAATTTACATTATTTTCAAAATGTTGTTAAACAAGACAAGACAAGACTTGATGATAATATTATCTTATATTAGAATAATATTTATCCTTAAACAAAAGTGATATAAAATCACCGTGAACAATCGATTAATACATAATAGTTATATCGTGGCTACACCACACAGCCTCTCTAATGAAAATACATTGCAATTGATTATTTTCCACGTACACACATCAAACTTAGTCTTTAATCGAAATGCACGCTGGTTTAACGCTGATTGCAATTTCTGTGAGTGATAAAACGTTTTTTATTTTTTGTTTTGTTTGTTACTATTTTTCTTATCTTGCTAGAATTCTTTTTACCGAAAACTTGTCATCATCATCATCTTCAGCCCATGACCATCTGTGGACGTGACGGCCCCTTCAGTGAATTTGATTTTCAGTTGTTTATATACGACCATTACCTGGATATTTTTATTTCTCCTACCTGAAGGACATCTCACACTACGTTTTTCGACTCTAATTCAAATCATGTTTCATTTTCGGTCCTTGTCAGCTGACAAATTCTTTGAGCTACAGATAGCTCGTTCGTATATTCTATAGATTCTTGCTAAATAAATTACAGTAGTGCATCTTGAGTTATTTCCATACATGTCTAGAAGTAACAGGGGTTTAATTATGGGTTGAAGTTATCTGAAACCTGAATAAAATTAAACATTATTGATTATAGTAATGAAGATGTTTTGATTTCTTCTTCTCTCATAATACGTATCTTCTGATTTATTTTGATCCAAGACTATTATTCATGTCCCTAGGACGCGCCCGACTTCAGTGTTCCGGTGTTTTCATGGTTGTGTCTACTATAGATCCTGGCTTATAGGAGTTGCAGTGGTTTGGGAGGTAGTGGCCGGCTTGTCTCATAAAACATTCTTCAATACCACAAGCATTATCAACAAAATGAAATGGTTAATGAATTGTGAAATAAAGGAGTATATAACGTATGTATTTTCATAAGGAGTTTAAACTTAATGAATTAAGATCAATAATGTTGTTTCAGTTAATCACAATAGTCAACGCAAGAGCTCTAGATGAAGACATGCTATTATATTGGAGAAAAAGTAAGTTATTTATTAATAATTAGCTTCTGTCAACGGCTTCACCCGCGTTCCTGGGGGTAAAAAGACTATGTCTTACACTAGACCATAATCTCCTCTTCCAAATTTCATCCCGGTCCCTTCAGCCGTTTCGATTTTATTTTTTATGACATAAGCTGGACATGACATAAACGAGCAGACGGATCACCTGATGGTAAGCAATCAGCGTCGCCCATGGACACCTGGAACACCAGAGGCGTTACAAGTGCGTTACCGGCCTTTTGGGGATTAGGAGTTTGAGGATCGTTGGGGATTCAGGGATTGGGGAGATTGGGGAAGGGGAGGGTAATTGGGCCTCCGATATCCTCACTCATACGACGAAACACAACGTAAATGTTGTTTTACGTCGGTTTTCTGTGAGGCCATAGCACAACTCTCCCACACTTAAATTATGTTATGTTATGTTTAGATGTCAGAACCATAAATGTTAACTTGTTAGTTCTTTCAAGTGATTTTAATATTATTCTTATTTCTTATTTACAGGCGACGCTGGGAAATGCAAACCTTTCACATCCTTCTTCATGGGCTGCAATAAATGCGTCTGCAGCGCTGATGGGACATCTTTCTGCACTAGAATGGCTTGTTTCAAGGCTACGAATCGATTATCAGGTAAGATTACGTAGATATTATAATAACATTTCACCCCCGTCTCTTGGAAAGCAGGTAAAGCCGTAGATACTATGCCTAATCTCTCTTAAGAGAGTGAGGGAACAGAGAATGCACTTGTATTTGCGCACACACTTGTGCCCTATAATATCTCCATCTCTTGCATATTGGGCTAGTCTAATTAGACCTGATCAAAATTGAATCAAAAGCTGATTAAAAAACTATATACTTACCAGAGACTAGCGTGATTAACGTGATCTTTTTAAACAGCGAATTCCAACCCGCCTGCTAAACGTGAAGATAATGCGAACCCCTCTCATTTAGAGAAAAGCCACTTTTATTCCGGCAGTGGGATCGACGGTGGGTTCCATACTTAAGGGCTATTGATGTAATATGTTATTAGAGAAAGGTGGGGATTGAAAGACGATGTAGTGACAAAGATTGATAAGGGAAGGACATGTAGAAAGAATGGATGAAAACAGATTTACGAAAGAAGTATACAGAGTGGGTATGAATGGGACTTGCAGTAAAAGGCGCCCTAGATGGACATATATCGAATAGATTTGCGATAAATTAAAGAAGAGCCAAATTAGAATTACCCTTAACTGACGAGCATGAAAAGACGAATTGAGAAAGCGAAATAGGCATGTAAGAATCGTAGCAATTGGTGTTCCATTGTTGGCAGCCAAACTTCATGGGAAACAGTCGTGAGGTGTTGTTTAGATGTATGTATGAATGATGTATGATTCTAAATGTATGTTGGTTAATTAGTTAAACCTTCTATTTAAACCTGTAAAACAACTAGCTGATAATTTGGCTACAAATAAGCATAACTGTCTAAAATATCTTAACATAAAAGTATTAAAAGCCGATGAAATTATTTATTGGTAATAATAGGCACAAACTGAAAAATTATTTCAAGCATAATTAGATTTATTACAATTTGGTAATCAAACGTTGCAATGAAATCATTAACTACCAATAGCTATTTCATAATTATATAAAATTTATTCTAAAATAATTCGTTATTACAGAGGAATCAATTGAAAATGAAATGGACACTCTAAAACAACCATCCGTAGAAAAATTAGGGGCCACATCACACCAGAAAGAAAAAGGCAACTCTGTTTAGAACCACGCCAATACCATCTTCACTGTCTCCACATTAGCTTGTCAAGGCTCACTGATGAAATCAAAGCGCTCAACTAAGAAGAATAAATGTACTATTTAATAAATGTTTAATTGTTATAATTAAAGTAGTTTCATTTAAACGTGTTTTGTTTTATTTTTTACATAATTTAACATAACATCACGCCCTTTATCCCCGATAGGAAAATCAGAGGTGCACATCACGGTAATTAATGCCATTGTGCACTGTAACACCCACTAGTCACTATTTATGTTTCGAGTTCCATGTAATAGGGGGTAAACTTAATGTCATAATATCGGGCATAATGCCAAACTGCGTGCTACAACTGAGATTTTTTTTAAATTTAGTTATATATTGCCCGATCCGGGAATTGAACCCGACACACCTTGGACAACAGTCGCATATAGACATCCCCCAATGACTTCCAGTGGCAAGGTATACAGTGTTCTTATAATAATTTTAACCTCTCTTATTCTGTCCACAAATCGGGCGTCCATAACATTTAAATGGAAGTCATAATAATTATTAAAATCATAAAATAAGTGGAAACATTAATAACAAAAGGTAATCATGAAAGAATAACAAATAACGAATCTGTTACTTTTGATATTGCACGGGCCACGGTTGGCGCGGTGGTTGGGCAACTGACTGCCGCGCAACGTGTCGTGGGTCCGATTCCCGCACGGAACAACTCTTTGAGTGATCCACAGATTGTTGTTCCGGGTCTGGATGTCATGTGTATGTGAACTTGTATGTTTGTAAACGCACCCACGACACTGGAGGTAACACTAGTGTGGGGCAAAGATTTAAAAAAAAATATCTAAAATAGTAAACAGTTCCTGTGCAGTTCAAAGAAAACTAAAATTTCAAATTCAATAACTAAAGTTCAAATTCAAAGAAAACTAATTTCTTGATTAAACTCTCCAGTCTTGCGAGGTACAGAATTCAGTGAGCAACCTTGCTAAAAATAAACTAGTTGACAGCAGGTACTATAGTGAAACAAGTGAACAACAAGCAATAATTGCTAAAAAGACGGCAAAAGAATGAAAAATGCCCAAAAATAATATTTCAAAATTTTGCTAAATACGTATAGCGTAAATATATTATTAGCCGCACGACCACGACTGCTACAATCTAATCGTACAAAAATAAACAGTCTCTTATCATGAGGATATACTGCCGACTATATATTATTATATTAAAACGACAAACAAACTGCCAGCTCTCAGTTACATAATAAAGATCAGAATGGCACCACCAAATTTTGAAGGTGACTTTCAGGAGTTATCCGAAAATCAACTGGAATTTATCAAAACAGTTATTGAAGAACAAGGATTCCAAAACTAGAAAGTAACAATTAAAGCTGCAGGCGCTGCTGGTGACAATTACACAGCGAACGTGAAAAGAATAACTGTAGAAGGAGAAAATGGAACGCTGTCGATGATCGGCAAAATAGCCCCAACCAATGAAATGATCAGAAAACGTATGGGATCACAAATCAGTTTCGGTAATGAGTGTATTATTTACTCAGAATTCCTACCAAAGTTGAGAGAGCTACAAACGAAAATTGACACACCTGAAGAAGACTTGTACAAATTTCCAAAATGTTATGGAGCAAACTCTGAAGGACCCAATGAAGTTATCCTGATAGAAGATCTTAAGTCCAGTGAATACAATATGTTGGATAGACTAAAGCCACTTTCAGATGAATGTATGAGAAGTGTGCTGAAGAATTTGGCCATCTACCACTCCCTCTCTTATGTTTTGAAAAACAAAGAAGCTGATACTTTCAACTATTTTAAGGATAATTTAAAAGACATGTGGGGAGCAATGCTTGAGTTTCCTCCAGAAGAATTGGGTCTTTTCTTTCAACTTGAAGAATTTGCTATTGGAGTGCTGGATAATCCAGAGCACAAAAGCCTTTTAAAAAACAAAGTAGCTGAGGCAATCAAAAGTGCTGCTAAGATGGTGAAATTCGAAGCTGGAAGCCGATTTTCAGTCATTCAACATGGCGATTCTTGGGTTAACAATATCATGTTTAAATTTGAGGTATGTTGAATTTAATAAGTAATACTTGTACTAGGAGCAAAACAAAAGAAATAATTGATATTAAATGGTCCTTAAGATTAGTTTAACCAGTCGATTATAATGTTTAAAACGTTAAAAAATAACTTACTTTGGTAACAATAATATTTATTAATAGTGGTTGCTCGCGATTTTATCCGCGTGGAATATGAATTTTAGGGCGTCACGACTTTTTGTTTCAATTTTCCAAGAATAAAGTAGCTTGATTATGTTACTTCTTGGTACATTAGCTACCTGCCATAAAAAATCCCGTCAAAACCCGTCCAGCCATTACAGAGATTAGCCAGTACAAACAGACAGACAGACTAAAAAAAGATATTATGGCAACTGTATCGTGCGTATATTCTATCTATATACATGTAGTAAAGAGCGGTTATTTTAATATTACAATCAGTCACTGTAATTTTATTTATCTGTATAGATTATTAATACAGCGCAGTATGACAGCTATTACGAAATGCGTTTGAACACGGATCTGATAATGTTATCTGGACCGAGTTCCGTGTGGCACTTAGACTGTTTTGTTAGAACCGTACAATGACCTGAAATTAATGTGTACCTCTTTTAATACCTTATTTATCAAGTCCATTACTTGAGGAACTGTATTTAAATCTAGCATCATCTCCTAGCTGGAGCAAAATATCATCATCTTCATCATCAGCATGTCCCTTTTTTTGGAGAGGGGAAATCATCCAGTGACTTCTCCAGCCTTGGGTAAGGTGAGAGAGAGTGTCAGACTCTTACTGAATAAGAATCACCCCGTTCCTACGTCTGCTCTTCGACCCGGAGGCCCTCCGCGGCCTATTAGCATGTTCCTGGACGTAGGCCTCTTCAATATAGCAAAACCTCATTGCATTATTTTTATTTGTCAATGGACTTTTGGTCTTCCTTTAGGACTTAACTGGTCAGGCGTAACATTTCATCTTAATATTGCAACTTTACTACCTTGAGAATTCAATGTAATATTATGTTATTTTTGGCCAAGACCCAAGCGGTCACCGGTGACTAGTTTCTACCTCCCCACTGCATTAAATACCTTATTTCATATGTTTAGAGACTACTTTTGTATGAACAAAATTAGGGGAATTTCAACCTCAAACTCAAACTCAAACTCAAAAGCATTTATTTCAATTAAACCATAATTTGGTACTTTTGAAACGTCAACAAATATGAAATATATAATAGTCTGTCAGTCTGTCCTTCAGTGAAGCTAGGCGCTCGTTCTAAAATGTCGATTCGAGTGGAGAAGAACGAGCAAGAAACTCCATTCGTTACTCTTTTAAAAAAAGTCTGTTTTACATTGCTCTGATACATATTCCAATATTGTACACACATGTGAGAATAATGTAAAGACATACCTGACGGAACATACAAATAACAGAACATACTAAAATAGAAAAAAAAAACAAAACACATATGTATACTGACAATCCATATAAAATAGTGCTTCTATACAAGAAAAAAAATAAACTCTTGTTTAAATAAAGAAAGAAATGCTCGATGCCACAAGAAAAATAGATTGCTTTCATCGGAATCAAAGTATTAAATTACCTATTAATTACCTAATCTGAACTAGGTACTGACTACATTTGAGTATTGTCCAGTGGAGCCGAACCAACACGCTGCCAAGCATTCCTATCCTCAAGATAATCAATCACCCTGTAGTAAGCTTGTTTATATAATTCGCGCTAAATATATGTTTTAAATTTACTTTCATTGAGATCTAGTATGCTATTTGGTATTTTATTATAGCATTTAATACCTAACCCCATGAAGGATTTCTGTACCTTGGACAGTCTGAATTGCAGTACAGCTAACTTATTCTTGCCTCTAGTATTAAGATTAAGATTTCAGTACAATATCTCAAGTGATTCTAATGGTTAACAGGCTTTTGTTTTCTGTTTCCAGGGTGAGAGTGTAAAGGACTCGATACTAATTGATTACCAACAGTCCAAGAACTCTTGTCCAGTATACGACCTCCTCTACGTGATCATCAACTGCACAGACCACGAATCTAGGATCAAGAACTTCTATAACTGGTTGGACTATTACCACGCAGAATTAGACAAATCCTTGTCGAACTATGGTTTGAAAGCCAACTATGTCTACCCAAGAGACCAGCTAGATGCTGATCTGAAACGATATGGTAAACTCACATTTGGATGCTGTATACTCTTTACAAGTGTATTAACAGCAAATTCTGAAGAGGCTACGAAGATGAAAGAAAATGTAGATGCCCAAGGTTTTAATGAAGTAGCCGGATCTATGGACATTTTCCAAACTGAGACCACAGGTCGGATGAAGAAACGAATCACTGATGTTATTGAAAGTTTTCTTGCTTTTGGTCTAATTTAATTTATATTAAGTTTTATATTACTAGAATATTGGTTTTTTATTGTAATTTCTATGATATACGTAGTTAACGTAGTAAAATGTGGAAATAATTGAAATTGTGAAAACAGTTATTTATGTTCGGAACGAAACAAGAATTTATTTAATTTTACTGCTTGCGTTATCAGGTATGACTTACTATTTACGGAGTTCCAAACATAGTTAACAATTTATTAAAGCTGTAAGAGCTGCCATGAACATTATTTTGTAGAGAGAATACTTTTTCTAGTTAGACAATTATAAGAGATTGAAGAATATAAAATTATATGTTCATACTTTAGATTTCTACAAAATGGAAATTGGTTAAAACCAAGACATATAATTGTAGCAAATTATAAAAATACTACCACATATTAACGTGATTTTAGATGTCCTAAGAATCTAAAGTAAAATACAAACTATTACATAGACAAATATTTATTTTTATCCCATATTATCCTGAACGCAGAGGTGCACATTACGGCACTTAATGCCACTGTATAATGTACATACACTTTATATTATTTATGTATTTTTTTGTATATTTAATTTTGTACTAATTATTGATTAACATTTTCAAATTTTTTGTATTTATTTCATAAAAAGATAATGGCACTGTTGCTATGTTTGTATTGTATGTATAAATATATAGTTAAGATATATAGTTTTCAGTAATAATTACAACAAGTCATATGGGCTGTTTAAAGTTCCACACATACTACCGTTACCGGTGTAGAAATATAAAATTGTATTAACAGTATTAATTTATATATTATATTATATATTACTGGGTTTTTTAAAAATTCTCAGTAGTAGCACGGAGTCTGGAAATGTGCCCGGTATATGGCAATAGGCTCACCCCCTATTACATGGGACTCATAACAACTAGTGAAAAGTGGGTGTTACATTGTACTGTGGTAGAATGTGCACCTCTGCCTACCCCTTCGGGGATAAAAGGCGTGATGTTATGTTATGTATGTATTAATTTATGTCTAATTAAAGAACAATTATATTGAAATAGGCTCACCCCCATGGGACTCATGACATAAATAATTAAAAGTGGGTGTCACATTGTACAGTGGCATTAAATGATGTGATGTGCACTTCTGCCAACTCCTTCTGGGATAAAAAGGCGTAATGTTGTGTTATGTTATGAAAAAGTTGATTGAATAAACAGAGGTTCTGGCAATAGATTGGTACAATGGTGTCATGAACCTGGTTTTGTACCCTTGTGTACCCTTCAGCGACCAAGTATATCCCCAAGCGGTCATCGGTGACCGCTCTCCACTAACTACATTATAGACCTCATTTCCAATGTTTAGAGACTACTTTTGTATGAACAGATTTAGGGGATAATTTTCAACAAGTTAACTATAATGAAAAAGAAGTCGCAGTAAGGAACCTTAGACTTGGCACGACTTTTTCTAGATTTCATTACTTTTTAGTGATGAATGATCGGCTCCGTTGAGACTTAGCTAGTTCTTTATGGAATGTTTTTAGTTTGGATTTGCTTTTTCACAGTTATGAAACGAATTAATACGCAAGTATGCTAATATGGCACCACGCGCTCTGTTATTTACTTTGTAACTAATATAAGTTTTTAGAAAATTGAGAACGGTTTTATAAAATGATACAGAAGCTCATTACGGCATCAACACGATGAATTTGAGTGGGTTCGAGCTATTAACTTTCTCAAAGTTCTCAATTCGTGTTATGTATCACACCAGATAGAGAATTATACATAGGAAAAAATAGTATTCTTGTCAGACACAGTCAACAGAGATGCCTTATATAAAGTAAAAGTCAAAATCATCTTTTTCAATTAGACCAGAAAAGCACTTTTGAACGTTTAAAAAAATTGCTCAAAATAGTTGCTCATTCCAAGGTGTAGAAGGTCAAGGTCCTATGGAGAAGAACGAGCAAGAAATTCCATAGAATATTATTTTTCAATAGGTTCACAATACAATTCTGTAATTATACAAGATGTAGTTTTGAAGCCGTGTCATTTCTCGGGAGCATGCCACAAAAGTCATAAAGGTTCAATGTAAGAGAAAATTTCAGGCCAATAGTTAAAAATACGTAATAATATAATATATAATAAATCGTTTAAGTTCGACAGTATTTCAGAGAAAGCGACAGCGATGTTTCTTATTTGAATTTCATGGAATTAGGAATAATATCAATTACGTGTTTGAGTTTGTGTGTGTTAAGCCGCGTTATAAAGCTAGTTACAAGACGGCGGCGTGTACTTCACACACTTACGGATTTCCGTAATTTCAGAAAAATGAAAAATATTTACCTACAATTTTTTTTGTTGATTCGGACTCAGAATCGATAGCCGAGTTACCTAAAAAATGACGTGGCTTTAAAACAACACCTTGTATAGTTATGTCGATTCAATTGTGTGACAATAATGTAACACCAAAATCCAGTTTACTTGAAAGTGAATACTTCAAAGCCAAGTAATCTAAGTTTCGAATCAATTAAATCAGTTTATTATTATTAATTAGGTTAAATATTGCCATCCAACGTGGCAATGCTGCCAGCCTTCTGGGCACCATTATCATGATAATGATCCTCATCATTAAAACATGTTTGATGCGTTGAAATTATATTTTTATTATTATTCCCATATATTTATTTAAAATTCTCTAATAATACATAATTATTTAAAAAATGTTTACAAAAAAAATATATATATTTAAAAGTTTAAAAATAGATGCCGACCAGTAGTTGGAGTATGATCCCGTGTATTATTAATTAAATATTAATTTAATGACTATTGTCCATAATTATACTTTTTGGTATTATTCAACGCCTATGATAGTCACATTTATTTTTTTTTCACTATTGGATTTGCAATAATAAATATTCACATGAATTAACCTTTTTAATATCCTTTTTCGTCGTCCTTTAACATCTTGTATGAGAAAAATCCTTTGCCTCACAGATGAATAGTTTCTATCAAAGCTTTGTATACTTTTATAGAGGTAAAATTCAAAATACTGCAAGATTGAATAATTTGAATTCCAAAATATGTTTTTGTGAATAAGCGCGGGAGGTATATTTGATTAATGTTGTTTGCGGTATTTCCCAAGTATGTGTATTGCTATATACCTCTAATATAATAATATAGATATTCAATCTTATAATAATTGTGTAAGTGTGTTTGTTTGTCATTCTTGTGAATTTATGAGTAGATAGGTACCTATATTACCTCTCAATTCAAACCTAAAGTTACTCAAAGTCAGTAAGAGTCTGATACTCCTTTCTGCCTCACCCATGGATGAGCAGTCATTCGATGATTTTTCCTCCTTAAAATAATAATAATTAACAAAAAAGGTACTCAAAAATAAAATTCTGTAAAATAGCATTATTGTTATGCGTTCTATTGAGCATGCTCAACAGTGTTCAAAAATCGAACGGTCGGTTTGAAAACATGCCTGCAGAAAAATGCCATTTAGCGCTTGTCAACTTGTAGAGTCGAAAACTATATATAATTGACGTAATTTTGAGACTTGTCAGTGTCATCCTCATACATTTAGTTTTCTACTCTCTCTGTAGACATGCACTAAAGTGGCGTTTGGCTAAAGGCACTGGAATGAGCATGTCAATTTTGAGCAACAATCCGACACATGCTACTAAGTGACAAGTGATCAATTAAAGCATACTTTCGTTCTTGAAATTAGCATGTGTAACAGTACTTTAACATTAACCAAGTAGAAAGTACATTTTAAAAAAATCTCAGTAGTAGCACGGAGGCTGGAATTGTGCCCGGTATATGGCAATAGGCTCACCCCCTATTACATGGGTCTCATAACATAAATAGTGAAAAGTGGGTGTTACATTGTACAGTGGCATAATGTGCACCTCTGCCTACTCTTTCGGGAATAAAAGGCGTGATGCTATGTTATGTATATGTACTTAAATAATGTAAATGGACGCATTGAAAATAAACATAACAGCACGATATTGTACTAAAAAGACTTGTTGCTATTGTGTCTTTTCATTTGTTTTATTGATATTATTTAGAAATACATTCAGATAAACGACGTGAAACAATGCTTGCGTTGTGTTTCATCGTGTGAGGTAACCAGAGGCCCAATAATCCCCCTTCCCCAGTCTCCTCAAGCCCCGAATCCCCCACAATCCATAAATTTCCAATTCTCAAAAGGTTGGTAATGCACTTGTATCGGGTTTAGTGTTTCATGTGGCCATAAGCGGCGAATTGCTTACCATCAGGTGATCTGTCAGCTCGTTTACCGACTTATCCCATATAAAATCCTCCTTATCCCATTACCCCATAAAAACTATCCCATAAAACATATCCCATAAAAAAGGGCACTGGCTCGAAGTGCAGGAGCAGAAACAGTGTGGTTTTTAGTCAGTAAGAGTCTGATACTCCCTGCCGCCTCACCCAGGCGGGAGCAGACATTCAATGATATTCCCCCCTTAAAAAAAAACACCATAAAAAAGATCACCCTAATACATCAACTTTTCCTGCGAATTGTGTTAACGACATTTAGGAAATGACACATTCCAGTGATCTGGGCTGTAGTCCTTTTCTGATGGAACTGGTCATTTTGAACTTGTTACGATCTCTCAAATTCGCCTGCCATCCATGGAGATTATAGTGTATCATCTAATAGAGTGGTAGGACTGGTGGGTCCTACTCCAGTCGTGAAGTGGTATGGACGATGTTGATGATAAAATTCCAAACCTTTGGATTTCGTTGTAGGATTCAAATATTTGTCAAAGACCTATATTGCTAAAGATTTATTTTTGTTACCTAATAAATTTGTAACGATTGATAATTTAAAGTTTTTTTTTTAATTGAATAGGCATTGGACGAATAAAGTCAGTATATGAACATATAGCGATCTGGAATTTTATTTGTCACACCAGGTAACAGATTTTATTAATCAGTTGATTATTATTTAACAATTAGGTAAATTCTTGATGACTCATTTACTTATTTAATTCTATTGGTGATGACTTATGATGACTACGTTGCCTTATATTTTAGAATAGGGGTGTCACTTACAAATATTGTCTTCCAATTTTATTATACATAAATTAAAAATGTCTTTACTAATATTATAAAGAGGAAAGATCTGTACCTATTTTTGTATGTTTGTATGTTTGTAATGAATAGGCTCAAAAAGTTCTGGGCCGATTTAAAAAATTCTTTCACCAATAGAATGCAACATTCTTCCAATTTGACATAGGCTAACCGAAGGTGTAGAAAAATGAGTCTTAAAATGTCTTTCGTCGAATGCGGTGCCGAAACTATTAGCGATAGAACAAAATAATGTAAAACAATATTGAAGAACATCATAATGTCTATAAAAAACTCGGCGGTGGCATATGTCCAACTATTATAGTTATGTCACTACAACAATCCAAATTTCCAAAATTAAATAATTGTCTACCCCGTGCGAAGCCGAGACAGGCTGCTAGTATATTATAAAATTGTACATCATTGGCGCAGCTTTTTTGAGAGGGGAAAATCATTCAATGGCTACTTCCACCTTGGGTGCGAGGGAGAGGGAGTGTTAGACCATGTCGTTCTTATTCCTGCTTCGAGCCTGAACTTCGGTAATCCGTTAAGTTGTCCGCAGTGTCGGGTCGGGTTGATATATAATACCCGACCGAGACTAGGTACGGCTACTACCACTGGTGTGGCCTAGGGCTGATGCCCTACTGCGCTACATCTGTGGTAGTCTTGATGCTTGCACAGAGCGCGACGCGCCGTACGCCTAACTCAGCTTTCTGCTTTAGGAATTTTATAACAAAACTAGATAGATATACATTATTTTGATTGTTTAACTTCCTTTCAGTTCCTGCTATAAATCTTATTTTGATGTCAAAATCAACGTCGTTACTTCAATAAGACAACATAAAAGCATTTTTTGAAACGTCATAAATAGAAAATTCAGTGAAAATAAATAGATGCGCTTAGTTTCAAAAATCCATAATTGTAAACAGACTGACAGCGCACACCCAGGGGTGTGCGCTGTCAGTCTGTTTACAATTATTTGTTACCTAATTAAATTGTATCATTACAGTATGTGTTCATTTTTGTTTTGATTAGAGATATTTGAATCATTACTGATAAAGTACTACCCGATAATCAGGCTAACATTAGATAAACGGGCGCTTAAATAAGTATGACAGTGTAGTACTATCAACAGTAAAAAAAATTCAGATCACCATGTCACAATTAAACATCGAAGGTGATTTCCAAGACATATCTGGTCCTCAATTAGAGTTCATCAAAAAAGTGGTTGAGGAAAATGGATTTAAAGACAGTAAAGTGACCATTCAAAACTTTACCGAAGTGGGTGATAATTATGGAGCGAGCGTCAAAAGAGTTATCGTAGAAGGAGAAAATGGTACTCTGTCGATGATTGCCAAAATAGCACCAACTACGGAGTACCTTCGGACCCGTGCCAACACTCATGTCACGTTTGGCAACGAACATTTGATGTACACCAAATTTCTACCGAAGTTGATAGAATTCCAGAAGAAAGAAGAAGTATCAGAAGACGAACTATTCAAATTTCCAAAATGTTATGGTTCAAACCCAGAAGCACCTAATGAAGTTATCTTATTAGAAGATCTCAAATGTAAAGATTATGTTATGAAGGACAGAATGCAGTCACTTTCTGATGAATGCGTGACTGACATATTGAAGAGTTTAGCCGTTTTCCATTCTTTTTCTTATGTTTTGAAACATAAAGAACCTGATACTTATAATTTTTTCAAGGACAATTTAAAAGACTTTATGGCACCATTGGCAGATTCACCAGACATGGATAATTTCGAAGTGCTCGAAACCTTTGTGATTGAAATTCTCGAGGATCCAGAACATAAAAATATTATAAAAAACAAATTATCCCAGATTCCTCACGCAGCTGCTAAAATTGCGAAATTGGAATGTGACAGTCGATATGCAGTTATTCTACATGGTGATGCGTGGACAAACAATATTATGTTCAGGTTTGAAGTAAGTTTTTTTTTTAATTTCAATTTCATTAGAATCACAGTGAAGGTTTTACTTATAAAAATCTCAAAATTATAAACACGATAGTACATTTCCATGTACATTCGTATAACGTTCCAAAATACCTTTTCTGTGTGACTAAGACTAAATTATAGTAGGTAATAACAAAATGACTAATAAATATAATCGATGCATTAAACGTGTATTATTAAACATTAATCTTATCATGGCGAGAAACAGTCACACGCGCGTTTGATAAAAAAGTACAAATTGAATACTTTACTTCAATTCAGATTATTGTAGGTAGCATTTATTCATACATATATTAAATCATACATCACCTGTTTGACAGTCTGTTTTCCACAATGCATATTTTTTTAAATTCTCCACTCAATCTGAAATAGCCCGGAATCGAAGAGGTAACATAACTAGTCACGGTTATCTCAAAATTATTTGAGTATTGTCAGACAGCAATGTAAATATATCTGCAATTTCAGTATACTTTTAGTATCATTCATTAATACCATCCATTTTCTATTTTCAGGGTGAGACCTTAAAAAACTCAATGTTGATAGATTACCAGCTATCAAAGAACGCCAGTCCAGCATATGATCTTCTCTACGTGCTCTTCAACTGCACCGAGTATGAGACCAGACACAAAAACTTCTACAACTGGTTGGATTGTTACTATACACAACTAGAGAAAAGTTTGTCCAACTTTGGCCTCAAAGCCAACTATGTCTACCCAAGAGATAAATTAGATGCTGATCTGATGAGATATGGTAAAATGATGTTTGGATGGTGTATAGTTCTATGTTCTATACTTACTGTTAAGCCAGAAGAAGCTGCGAAGATCAAAGAATCCATGGAGGCAGAAGTGCCTGTCGAAGTCACTGATGCTGCACATTTCTTCCAAGCTGATACAACTGTCCGACTTAAAAACAGAGTCACAGGCCTTATTAAGAGTTTTGTAGAATATGGTTTATTTATTTAAAGACAGAAATCAAAATGCGTCAGAACTTATCACGGATTTTAATGGAGACAAAGAGATTTGTTCTCTTTTAATGTAAAATTTTATTAATTAATTTTAGAATGTGCATAAAAGTATTAATTTAATTCGTTAGTAAAGATATTATAATGAAATCTCGAACCAGTGTTACTCTCTTTATATTATCCTTTTCGTTTACTATCTGTTCGCAGAACTCAAAAGCAAAAAGGATTTTAAATAATTACTTATTTATGCTAAGCCTCAACTAAAGAAAACACATGCACTTTTGGGCAGTTGCTTGGGTGTTGTAGTTACTACACCCAAGTAAATTTAACATATTATTGTTCAACATCATATATGAAGAAAATAGGAGGACCTATGTTAAGGATAGGTCATCATTATCATCGTAACAACCACAAGACATCCACTTCTGTACATAGGCCTATCCCAATTACTTCCTAATGGGCCGGTAGGAGTCAACCTGCATCCACCGGCTCCCTGCGACCTTAATCAGGTTATCAGTTTGCGGGTAGACTTTTCGTACTGTGCTTGCCAGTACGTGGTCTCGAGAAGCTTTTTGTCTCAGTAACCTCGGTTATTTAGCTACGTGGCCCGTTCACTGCCACATCAGGCTTCTAATTCGCTGGGCTTTTTTTTTAAGGGGGAAAATCATCGAATGACTGCTCCCACCTGGGTGAGGTGAGAGGGAGTGTCAGACTCTTACTTACTAAAAACCACCCCATTCCTTCTCCTGCACGTCGAGCCGGAGCCCCGGTAACCCGTTAAGTTCTCCGCGACAGAACCTACACTGCCACATCAGGCTTCTAATTTGCTGGGCTATCTCGGGCACTTTCGTTCGCTTGGGCACGCATTTTTGATTGGATCTCGCAAAGTAACTCCGAGTATAGCCCTTGTAGAGTTCCTCATTTCTGATTCGATCTCGCAAAGAAACTTCGAGTTTAGCCCTTCCTACAGTGTTCTGAGTAGAGTAACCGTGAGAAGTATGGGTTGCCATACAGCTTCAAAGTAATGCTATCCATAAAATGGCTTTTTTTAATAGGGAAAATCATCGAATTACTTTCGCCCTACAAAACAAACAACAAAATGGCTAAGAGTGGTTGTTATGGAGTAACAACAAGTAAGTAGAAATATTCAATAATTTACCTTATTGTTATGAATGTAAAAATTATGAGTCATATACCTGGTGCTATTTCTATTAAAAAAATCTCATAACTCATTGAAGATTCTCTAATCAGAGACCATATCTTTTTCAAAATAAGTTGGACAACAATGTAAATTTTTAGAAAAAACAAAAGTAATTTAAGGCTCCGATACTACTCTATTTCTTTTTAAGTTAGATCTTCTGTAGTAAGTTGTCTCAGGAGTTGCATCAATAAAATATGTTTGATTTCATCTCGAGTGTGATTGGAGTTACATTGTTGTGCATGTACATACATAACACCCCATATGCTATCTCTAAAATCAAAATAATCAACTGCATTTCATAGCATCACCCTATCATGACTGGTGAATAAAAGTTTTCAATAAACGCGACATCATTATTTAAATCAAATTAAATTCTTTAATTATCAAGTTCAATAAATATGTAAGTATTATCATACAAAAAACAAACAGTCACCAAAGCTTATCTGCTAGATAAACTATTGCCTATATATTATAGCGGCGTACGCCAGCAACCGCTTTTAGTACTATCACTCTGATCATCATGGTTAACTTCGAAGGGGAGTTCCAAGACATAAACGAAGGTCAACTGCAATTCATAAAAAATGTAATTGAAGAAAAAGGTTTTAAAGACATCAAAGTGGTCATTGCCCCCGCTGGAATAGCAGGTGATAACTATGCAGCAAATGTGAAAAGAATCAAAGTCGAAGGAGAAAATGGACAATTATCAATTATTGCCAAAATAGCTCCAACTAATGAAATGGTTCGGAAGCGTGTAAATATCACTACCATGTTTGGCAATGAGCATTTAATTTACACAGAATTTCTGCCAAAACTGCTTCATCTGCAGAAGCAAGTTGGAACACCAGACGAAGACTTAGTGAAATTCCCAAAATGCTATGGAACTAATATTGAAGAACCCAACGAAGTAATTCTGCTTGAGGATCTTAAGGAATTAGGGTTCTCTATGCAAGACAGACTTAACTCACTCTCTGATGAAAGTGTGAGTAGTGTATTGAAAAACTTAGCTATCTACCATTCTTTGTCTTACGTATTGAAAAGTAAAGAACCTGATACCTACAATTATTTCAAAGACAACTTAAAAGACATGTGGGGAGCAATGGCTGAACTACCTGAAGAAGAACTTGCTTATTTTAGCCAACTTGAAGAATTTATCATGCAAATGGTAGACGACCCAGAACATAAAAAACTTATAAAGAACAGAGTTGTTGAAATCGCATCACGAGCAGCTAAAATGTCGAAATTCGAAAATGGTAGCCGATTTGCAGTTATTCAACATGGTGATGCTTGGACAAACAATATCATGTTTAAATTTGATGTAAGTATTTTTCAGTATTACAATTTGGAGCCAACAACTTGTTTTATCTACGGTTATTCTTTCTTACTCAAAATTTTACATAACTTCTGATTTCCTTCTGTAACCTATGAGTCATGTGAAAAAAATTCTCATGATAAGATCGGTGATCTCTGTCATAACAAGAGAAAGTAAAGATAAAACTCAATCTTATATTTTCTTTCAAGTGATTTGGATGTTTAAATTAGATTAATTTGTTTTGAATAGCAACTAAATTTTAAAATATCATATCTGTTGCGACGTGTCAAAGGAAAATACCGTTGATAATAGTAATAATACATACTTACGAGAATATAATCGTAATAATGATATTAGACAGTGGTGATAACATAGTCAGATCGTTTAAGATTATTTAATCCGTGCTATCGGTCCCGTACGTGGCGTACGATTAGATAAGACTTTGATTAACATAGGTACCTATAATTACGTTCCCTTGGCATCAACAAGTCAATTATATAAAAACAACAAGTCTTGTCAATGTAAGGCACGTAGAAAAAAATGGCTAAAGCAAAGTTTAAGATGTACGCTCTTTCATTTGGCTTAATTTGAATCCTTTTTCTATTTCCAGGGGGAGACCTTAAAAGAGGCGATCTTAATAGACTACCAAGTAGCAAAGAACGCCAGCCCAGTAAACGACCTTCTTTACATGATCTTCAACTGCACCGATCATGAGACCAGGCTAAAGAACTTTTACAACTGGTTGGACTATTACCACTCAGAGTTAGACAAATCTTTGTCAAACTATGGTCTGAAGGCCAACTATCTCTACCCAAGGGATCAATTGGATGCAGATTTGAAGAGATACGGTAAACTGCAGTTTGGTTGCTCATTACTTTTGTGCAGTGTGCTGTCAGCCAAACCAGAGGAAGCAGCTAAATTTAAAGAGAGCATGCAGAATGAAAATATTGACGAGGCAATGGATCCAATGAAGAATTTGCAACTAGAAACAATGGAACGTATAAAAAAGAGAATCAATGGTGTCATTGAGAGCTACCTGGAATTTGGTTTATTGTGATTACTACGTGAAGAATTACTATGCTATTTTATTTAATTTATATTATTAAACTTTATTAATATTACTATATTGTAACTTTCTTTCCTTTAAATGAACCCACATTGAACAAGTTTCAAGTGATTAATGCTCAAACCTTCGCTGTGTGAGAAAAGGCCTTTTGTAAGTAGTGGCCACCTATAGGCTGTTGATGTGATGTGACGATGTGACGTTTATGCTGTATCTCCGTCCTATCATTGTTTAGTCAAATGTCCTGGTGGGCCGGACGTTTAAATCTACTTATCATGCTTGAGTGTGACTGTTTCCGAGTTATATGTATTTTCTAAGATGATTTGGACACCACTGACAAACGGTGAAGAAAAACATCGTGACGAAACCCGAGCATACCTCTATAATTTCTAATTAAAAGTTTAAAATTGCCAACCCGCATTGAGCACACATGTCAATTAATGCTCAAACCTTCTCCATGTGAGAAAAGGCCATTGCTCGGCTGTGGCCACTTATAGGCTGTTGCTGATGTTAATGATTGTTTAGTCATCGAATCATCATATTATGACGATTAATTTCCCGTGGGGGATGGAACTGATCTGAGTCTTACTGTGGAATGCGCTGCTCACGGATATCAGGATGGCCACCAGTCGGCTATCCTTTAAATTTAAAGTCAGAGAATATCTTCAGAACAAACTGACACAATCAAGTGTACTGGGATACCTTCGATTCGATTTGACTGCACGGTTGGTGCGGTGGCTGGGCAACCGGCTGCCGTGCAACGTGTCGCGGGTTCGATTCCCGCATGGAACAACACTTTGTGTGATCCACAAATTGTTGTTTCGGGTCTGGGGTTATTGTGTATGTGAACTTGTATGTTTGTAAACGCACCCACGACACAGGAGAAAATCCTAATTGGGGCAACGTTTTTTATAAAAAAAAAACCTTTATATGTACACCATTGTATAAATTTGTATAAATTTGGAAAATATTAACAAAACACTCACATTTGTTGTACGTTTGTGAACACGTATTGATTAATTGGTTTGTATACAAAACTATGGATCAAGAGGGCTCGGTTTCGTTTGAATCTAGCAAAGAGTACACTCATTGTCAATTTTAATTATTATTGGTGATTCACTACATGGCGTTACTTACTCAATTTGGGAACTATACATCCTTTTCTTCTTGTCGTAAAATACTTTCGATTATTACAAACATTATTGTAGACATTTATTGCATACAAACTTCTACAATCCTTTCGTGGTAACGCATTGATGTGCTTACGTGCCCAATTATTTTCGTCAGGCACTTTATTTGTGTATGGTACAATAATACCAATTTACTTTTTATGAAAACCTCTAGGATAAAAATAATACATTATAGTTTGAATCACATTTAATATTTAACAACAGCATCATTCAATACTATTAAAATGTTCCAGAAAACCAAATTCAACATAGCTGTTAATGAGTCCTTCAATTTTATTTCTTACATGTTTCAAAGTACTTTCATTCATTTTTGTTTTGCCCATTTTTTTTTTTTTTTAAGGGGGGAAAATCATCGAATGACTGCCCCCGCCTGGGTGAGGCGGGAGGGAGTGTCAGACTCTTACTGACTAAAAACCACCCCGTTCCTTCTCCTGCACGTCGAGCCGGAGCCCCGGTTACCCGTTAGGTTCTCCGCGACTCCGAATCGGCATCGGCCCTATTGGGCCCCATCTATGGTGGTCTGATGGCTCTTTGAGGCGCGCGCGGAACGCGACGCGCCGTACGCTCGGGTCTGTTTCTGGTCGGACGGGGAGCCACCCATGCTCGCCGTCCGCAGGCCCGCGCTTACGGTGGCCGGAGATCGTCCCGCGATCCCCGACGCCCGGTGTGTCCTTCGCGATGGCTGGGTTGCGAGGAGGCAGCGCTTCGCTGCCTCACGCGTCCCGCCTCCTCCTTAGCTAGCATGACTGCTTCGCAAAAGGAGGAGACGGCATCCCAATCCCCCTCGCTCCGCATCATGGCCTGCACTAGGCCCGGACGCGAGAGGTCGCCATCGCCGATCACTTCCCTGAGGACACGGCGGTGCTCAGCCCACGAAGGGCATTCTCCCACCGTGTGTTCCACCGTGTCCTCAGGGCGGTCCTCGCAGTGATGACACCCGGGCGTTTCCTCCCGCCCCATCAGACACAGGTACCTCCCGAAACTTCCATGTCCGGTGAGGACCTGCGTCAGGCGGTAGGTGAGGACGCCGTAGCGTCTCTCAAGCCACTCCTCAAAGAGGGGACTTACCGCTGCGATGGCAGCGAGCCCAGCCCTCGGTTGCGACAGTCGTTGCTGCCACTCCGCCATGAGATCGCGCCGGTGTTTTGCCCATTAACGCAATGATTTCATCTAATCCGCCATTTTCTAACGAGTCTATCATTTCTCGAATTTCACTCCTATCGCTATCAGTCATGTTAATGTTCAACAAAACCGATCCAAATATATATTCACTGTATCTCTTTATGTCAGCATCTACTTGATCCTTTGGATAGATCAAGTCAGCTTTGAGACCAAAGTACGCCAACGATTTATTGGACTCGAAGTGGTAATAGTCTAACCAGTTGAAGAACTGCTTAGATCTGGACTCATGATCAGTGCAATTAAAGATCAAGTAGAGAAGATCCACCGTTGGATTATTTGTTTTCGCCACTTGATAGTCAATCAAAATCGAGCAAACTGCTTCACCATCCTAAAAAAATATAAGTTTTGAATAAAAGTCACATATTTAATTTCCAAAATTAATCATTTTGAAGGTGCTATAGTACTTATAAAACTAATAAATGTTTAGCGTAACATTGAGAGCGAAACTAAACCACAAGATTGCAAATAATCGCTCCATAAATATTTCATTCAAATCAATCATAAAAATAATGTACCTCTTGTTTGAACAAGATGTTGTTAACCCAAACATCACCATGCTGAATGACCAAATATTTAGGATCCTCTTCCTTGGCCAACTTAGATGCAAATCTAATGTATTTGATATTTTATTTGTTAGATTTTCCTGTGGGCTTCATTTTCAATAATTGTTGCAACAAAATCATCAAGACTTTTAAAGCTGTTCTTCAATTCTTCCGGACTAATGTTTGTCATATCTGGTAGCATATTTTTATAAAGGTCGTATGTTGCTGGTTCTTTGTTTCTTAATACGTGTGACAGAGAGTGGAAAATTGCCAAGGTTTTTAGAACACTTTTAATATTATTATCCTGCAAAGGTTCAAATTTATCCAACATAAAATTAATATTATCACTTCATTCGGCGCTTCGTCTAGAGACCCGTAACATTTTGCAAATCTTAGATGTTCTTCTTCTGGTACTTTTGCTGCTTTCTGCAGTGACACTAGCTTAGGCAATATCTCTCTGTACATGATGTGCTCAACTTTGAACAAATATTCAGTGTATGATGACGCATGTACACTCTCATCGACAGGAGTTATTTTTGCAATCACCTTCATGCTTTCATTTTCACCTTCTAAGCTAATTCTTTTCACATCTGACATGAAGTTATCACCAGCTTGCGCAAATGAATGGAATATTACTCTTTTTATTTTTAAATTTTGTTCCAGAATCACTTTGTTAATAAACTGTAGTTGTCGTTCACTTATGTTAGAAATATCTGCTTCAAACTTAAACTCCGCCATTGCAGTTATTTCAGTAATCGTTAAGGACCAAATGAATGTAAGTTTGAATTTTTTAATGTATTTATATATTGCATTATTATCTAGACGTTTTCGAAGACTTATTTATCTGTGTCCAGACGGTTCGTCATATTGATAGTAAATAACGTAGCAACTGATATTGTATTGTTGAACTAATAGTGATAGTCGTTGACTATCAAGTGCAAGTCTTCAGGTTCAAGGTTTTTCAATGGCTTTTTTAATGGAAATTCTTCTCACATACAGCGCTGAACGCTGAATTTAAGTCGTTTTTCCCTGCAGACATCAATTTATTTACAGATATGTAAACATAAAATACCCAGGTGTATTTACTATCTTACTATCTCTTGAAAATTATAAGCGTCCTAAATCGTCATTTATCACTATGAATCATAGGCATAGATGATGAAATTAAGCTATAGCTTTCATCATTTCAGATTGTTTTTGACCAAATGACCTACATTGTCGAAGAGTCGAAAAATTTATATAGTTAAGTAAATCTTCTGCTTTCTTTTTTTAAAAACGTTGCTCTACACTAGGCATCTTGCATCGCGCATTGTGGGTGCGTTCACAAACGTACACATGACACACAGACCCGAAACAGTAATTCGTAGATCACACACACAAAGAGTTGCTCTGTGCAACCACAACTGTGCAGTTAACCTTAACTTTAGCGGTCTTTGCAGTAATTAATAGTCTGTATTTCACCTTGTTTGCTTTTTATCATTCATTGATCTCATATGTATCAAACACTTAATTTCATTGTAATGAAAATGAAAAATTTTCCATACCATTATTTACAAAATCATGTACAGTAAAGCATCTGAATTTAAAGGGTCTACATCGTATGAGGAGTCTTTAGTCAAATAATTACTTCATCCTTACTCATTTAGACAGATTTTTTAATTTCTTTTTAACCAGCGTTACTGTTGTCCTCTTAAAATGATATCTACTACATGCATCAGTAGTATCCTTAGGTCACAGTTGTTCCTGTCACGTCTTGAGACCGTCTCATCCATTTTGAATTTACCTACTGCATCTAGTCTTGGTCTATCTCCTTCATTTTATCATTCATTGCAAGACTAGAAAAAATCGCAACCAATTAAAAATCATCAGACCCTGTGCATTTTTTAACATTCGTGCAAGTTATAACGCCAAAATGCAGATACGTGTGTGGCGTCCCAATAACAGAGATATGCATGAGACCCACTTTTAGTATATAAGGCGAGAATATTGATATTGTTTATGGTCGCCATTGACCGTCTATGGTTTGACTATTAACTGGGTGACATTTTATGCCGTTACACTTTTTGGACAGAGAAGAAGTCGAATACAAGTTTTGCCAATTTAACACGAGTTTTATTTATAAGCTTACCTCAAAATTACTCGGCGCACAACGCCAAATTGGTGACCCCGACGTGATCAAAAATCACGGACGAACTAGGCATCGTGTTCGGCAACCTTTGACTAGCTGGTACAAAAGCTATATAAATATTGACCAGTTGATGGAAAATCCTTTTCATGAATTTCGATACATAAGTATCGTGAAAGTTATGATGTGAATGTATGGACACGATCGACTGGAGTGACAGTGCACGCAGCAACTACTAAATATATTTCGGTAATGTTTAGCAGCTAGATAAAAATTAAATCCAGATGAATCATAAAATAATGATATTTTGTTGATAAGTCAATTAAAACCAATTCTAAAATATCGATATATCTACAGTTTTAAAAGTTACATCCCTAGTTCTATCCGCCATTACAGGTGACCAAGTGAAGTTTTTGTAGGCACGATTTTTTCCTAGTTGTTTCTTTATTTTATTTTTTATTTTTATTTTTTATTCATACTCTTATCATATCAGTGGGATTATCTGTAGACGTTAGTAAAAAAAAAATATACTAGGATCCAATTTTCAGATGGCGTTTCAAATTGATTGGCATAAATTTTTGACGAGTGGCAACTCTTATCCCCTATACTTATTATACTCTTTGGGCGTCACTTTTGAATTGGACACGAGGGTGAGCGGTTGTTCTGCCAGCTTGTACCGAACTTACCGCGTTTTCCGAAGTACCCCCAATGGGTGCATTTTCTCCGACATATATATTTATATTTTAGGATATTAGAGGTAGATAATAATAGAAATATAATATAGAAATTTTAGAAAACCAAAATATAAAATAAACACTTTGTTACATCGGTTTAATATGTGATGTAAGTGCCATGCATCGGCACGAATGGGCTGGCTCGACCGTGGTGATCGGCTACGGCCTCGCAGAATAACGACGTACAACAACACTTGCGTTGTATTTCGTCGTGTGGATGAGGTTACACCAATCGCCAAACTCCAATTTTTGAGGGTTGAAAAATAAAACTGTATCAAAGTATTCATAAAATCAAGATTTATAATATACAATATCTCCGTATTTTTCGTAGTGTTTCCCTGTTATGTAATCTGCAAAACCATCTTTCGAGAAGACTCCAGAACTGGTTCCAAGTTCATTTTCATGCACATATTCTCTGACTAGAGGCTGCAACATAAATAGTATAATTTAACTTACTTGATCCAATTGAACATAGATTTTTCTATAGATTCTATAGGTACTGTATTAGTACATTAGTACATTACAATGATAGTGATAGATAGCGGAGGAAAACCGAAACATATACGTACAAGATCCCGGTTAGTTATGAACTTAATATAAATGTTAAATAAAATGTTAAGTTTGCACCTCTTCAAAAAATGCTTCCAAAACTAATATAACAAAACATATAATGAATCGTTTACATTATGATTTACCAATAGAGCTTGTAGCGATAGGGCCCCATCACGTAGTGTTGGGAATGGGTCTCTTCAATAATAGTGGACTGCATTTAAAACTGGTATATTGGAATTAAAAACGGTAAGATTGTGTTGTGTCGTCCGCGAACGATCCCAAGAAGAAAAAGATGGTGGCCGAGCGCCGCTTCCGCTCGCGTCGCCCTCCCCGCGCGCCCCGCCTCTCTTCCGGGAGCGTCCGGCTGCGTTCACGCGCAGACACATAGATTTACTATTAATTTATTGTTCGGTTAAAACATTAATCTTCAAAATAAAGTTAACAAACAAAGATATGTTTCCTTCTAGTATCTATATTTCCCACATTAATTATTTCCAGCCAAGAACTTCTGCGTGGTTCAAGCACAAACTAAAAAGAAAATTTTTAATATTATTAAAATTATCGGCAGAGTTCAACACATTCTAATAAATACTCTAAAAATACCCTAAAGTTATATTTCATTGGTTTGTTTCATTTGAATCCGTCGAGCGGCATTTGATAAAAAAATCAATTTTGACAAAAATGCATTTCCCACAATATTATTCCTTATCTCATATTGTACAAAAATTATTCTCTATTGTATTAATTATTTATTACATTACGTAGGTATTGACGATGGTGGAATTTTGTCGATAAAATGAAATTTTTGACGAGTACTTAATGTTTTTTTGTATTTTGTCATTATGTCAAATTAATGCACTTTATCATTCAGAATTTAGTATAGTTATTTGTTCTACTTTTGACGCATTTATTATGTACGATAAAATTATCGATACGGGAACAATCATGTACATCACTATTTTTTAATGAAAATTGTTTTAGACGTATTTCAACTAAAATTAATGAAAATAAGCACTGCATTAGTTAGAAAAGTATTGTATTTAGTCAATTTGCAGCAACCACACTTGAATAGTTTGAAAAACAGAGATATTTTAATGAAAAATAACAGTACTTACCGATGTAATGTTACACCTGCCGGTTTAGTAATATTTTTAGTGCTACATCCAATAACACTGCACCCGGGCATAGTTCTTCTCACTAACCAATAATTTCTTTGTTTACCACGCACAAAAACAACAAGAATTCTACAAATTTTCGTAACAAAATATTGTCGACCAATGCTTTGACACTGATGTACCACTGACATGCACTGATAACAGGGACTAAGATGGCCAATTCGGCACAACTAGGTTTTTCTGATGACGTCAAAAAATTATGGCCAGAATGACAATAATGTGTTGTCTCTTTCTGCATAAGCAAAGAGACATAAGTAAAAAAGAAACAACAGTATGTTTATGAATTTACCGTCAAGATGGATCCTAAATTCTACCCGTAGACAATAGCCAGACATCTATGTCCATCCATAACATCACGCCTTTTATCCCCGAAGGGGTAGGCAGAGGTGCACACAGAAGTAACACCCACTTTTCACTATCTATGTTATGAGTCCCATGTAATAGGGGGTGAGCCTATTGCCATATACCGGGCACATTTCCAGACTCCGTGCTACTACTGAGATTTTTTTAAAAACCCAGTAATACTTTGCCCGACCCGGGAATCGAACCCGAGACCCCTTGCCCGGCAGTCGCACTTGCGACCACTCGGCCAACGAGGCATATTCAATCTTTAATATTAATGTAATAAATGTGTAAGTGTGTGTGTTGTCATTCTTGTGAATTTATGAGTAGATAGGTATATTACCTCTCAATTCAAACCTAAAGTTACTCAAAGTCAGTAAGAGTCTGATACTCCTTCCTGCCTCACCCATGGATGAGCAGTCATTCGATGATTTTTCCTCCTTAAAATAATAATAATTAACAAAAAAGGTACTCAAAAATAAAATTCTGTAAAATAGCATTATTGTTATGCGTTCTATTGAGCATGCTCAACAGTGTTCAAAAATCGAACGGTCGGTTTGAAAACGTGCCTGCAGAAAAATGCCATTTAGCGCTTGTCAACTTGTAGAGTCGAGACATCTATGTTATATTTATAAATCTATGGATAATCCTAAGTATAGCTAATGCCAATACTACCAACAATGTACCTTGCAGGTTGGTACATTGAAGGTAGTATTGGAATTAGCTATGTCTGGTAGCTGCAAAATCAAAGAAGTTATTGATTATACAATATTACATTTATTTTACAGTAAATACAAATTAACATTTAAAAATTATCAGCTACTAGGGGAAATATCAGACGATAGATTTGTTCAAAGTCTATTTCTAATTTTAGTTCTTTTTAATTTTATGTTTATAGATTTCAGATTTAAATATGTCGTTCATAATTTATATGAATTAGTTATTTTCTGAATTGTTGATCCCACAAAGAACTAAAACTAAAAATATTTACTGTTCACTGTTGTTTACACAGTACCTAATAGTAGTTAACAATCTAATGATATAAATTAACCGTAATACCTACACAAATGTAGTACATTTTACCATCGATTTGAATCGCTTTCAGTATTTACAAAAACACTAAATTATTATACAATTTACATAACATTACATTACGCCTTTTTATCCCCGAAGGGGTAGGCAGAGGTGCACATTTTGGCACTTAATGCGACTGTACAATGTAACACCCACTTTTCACTATTTATGTTATGAGTCCCATGTAATAGGGGGTGAGCCTATTGCCATATACCGGGCACATTTCCAGACTCTACTCTACTATTACTGAGATTTTTTAAAAACCCAGTAATACTTTGCCTGACCCGGGTATCGAACCCGAGACCCCTTGCCGCACTTGCGACCACTCGGCCAACGAGGCAGTTAATTTACAATTGCATTTAAAGTATGCAGTGAAATGGTATTTAAGTATATTAGTACATAGCTCTCGCTCGTCAATATTTTAAAACTACATAAGCTTAAATTAGGTAGGTATTTCTTACCATACTACCCCTAAGAACAAAAACACCCAAACAAACAAGTGGTAAACAGAGTAAAGTGGTAAAAGTAAAATTAGTTAGATTTTGTGGCACTGCACAATATTTTTCGACATTATAATTATTATTATTATGCCGAAAAATATAGTGCTTAAAAATAAGTTTCTGCCTCTCAGTCAGTCACAGTTTTTAAGTACTTTTTTTGCTAGTCTAAATAATGCCTGACTTAGTCGTTTCCTATATCTAGTTTTTTTTTATTTTTACAGTCATTTTTACTAAACAACTACAGATTTTTCCTATCCTCAAATATAATATTTTTCAAATCAAATCTATATCAAATATAAATGAAAATGAAACAGGCAAAATAATGTGGGGAATCCCAATTCAGACAGACGTCACAGTTGCCCACAATAGACCGGACATACAATATACACAAACACAACACCCAACACCACACACCTCTTTGACATAACTGTACCAAGTAACTACAACATAGGAGCAAAAGGAATTGAGAAGTTCAGTAAATACCACCTTTTAAAGACACAAGGCTAGACGCGTTGAAATATTGAAACGCATGTTAATTCTATAGTAATTGGAGCCACAGGAGTAGGTACTAGCCAGAGCAGATACTCAGACAAACTAGAAACATAAATAGACATTAGCCACCATTCACACAATAATCATTCTTAGCAAAGTACTAGGAGACACAGTTTTCATCACAAACATTCCAGATTCCGATCAATTACAACCATCTCAAGCGCAAACACCACATACCTACCACTCAGTCAACCATCACATAAAGCTCACAATCCACAACTGGCACACAAGCTACACCCACACAAAATTCAGAGCCACACACAAACAGTGTCAGTAGTCAAGTAGTCAGTAGAAGAGGAAGAAGGAGATTTAAAAGTCAAATTTAGGCTATGAGCATCGTTTCTCCCGCGGGTCGCGGGAAGCGGTGCCCATTTTCACCAGGTCAACCCCAAGAAGGAGAGGCCTTCACATGAATGCTGCCAATCTTCGGCACCCTACTCCACGATAGCGTTTAATATTACTTTGTTTCATTTTATATTATAATTGTACGTAGGTACTTAAAATGTTGTTCTATTTATGATCAGCGATCTATGGGTTTCTTGTTTCTTGAGACAACAATACGTCTGAATGGTAGAATAATTCCAAATAGTACCTTAAAAAAAAAACAAAGATTAATTTTACACGCAGAAATATGTATTTTATATATTTATTTTCTTTTATTTATTTAAAGTAGGTGTACCTTATGTGATATTACTGATGTTACAAGAATAATATAGTATTTACCATCTCTCAAATAGGTTTCATAGGCACTGCTGGTATAAATCGGCACTTTATCCGGACATCGTAAAACTCGTAACTGCCGATAAAGAAATTGCACTATTCTGCATTGACGATGCTGAAGTAATATCGATGCAATAGCAATTCCAAATATCACTGTAACAAACATCCAAATCAGAAAGTAGAAATTTATAAAAAGTACATTTTGGTATCTCAATGAATCGAATAAAATGTATAAATAGGTTCAATAGCAAAAATCATAAACTTGTTGTAGGTTTTATTACCTTCAGCAACATGATTGTATTCTTCATATTGATGTTCTTCATTAAAAACAAGATAAAAACGTTCCTTAACAAGATAAAAAATAAAAAAATCCTTTGTAAAATCAAGTTCAATGAATAGTTATACAAACAAAATGCACTTTTGTGATTTGTGATATACATGTATACGAAAGGTCCTTTATAGAAAATACAACACACATTGCAGAACTTCCTTTTTTACAAATTCCCATCACGAAAATTATTAAATAATTCAGGTGATCGAAGGGCTGGCTTCTACCTTGGACAAAGGTTAAGCATTGCCATTCAACATGATAATGCTGCCAGTCTTTTGGGCACCCTACCTCACGATAATGATGAGGAAAATTTTTTTTTGATGCCTTATTATAGCTTATTTATTTATTATTACCTTTTTTTAAGATGTAAATATTTTAGTTCATAGTTATTTATATTTTAAGTTGTATATATTTTCATTTAGTTATAGTTAATATTAATTGTATATATTATTTTAAATAATTTAAAATAATTTTGGCAAAAAATTCTTACAATTTTGACATTTCAAATTTTTGTTTTTGTTTCTTTTCTTTCATCAAGCAAAAAGTATACATATTATAGGCCAGTAATAAATAGTATAAACTACTAGTATACTATTTTATAGAAATAAGGAGAAAATATAAAAAAGTATTTAATATCAATATCTAATTATTAATTAACAATATTACCTTAACAGTTATTTATTAACTAAATAATTTGGAAAATAATTATTGTAATGTTTTAATATTTTTTTAGTCGTTGCGTTGCCGTAAAAAATAATAATTTGACAATCCATATAGTGCAAGAGCCTGAACCCCAGACCTTTGTTATTTTGAACGGACTTTAAAAACTACTAGTACTACTACTACTACTACTACTAGTACTACTACTACTAATACTAGTGATAAATGAAGTAGAATTAATCAATTAATGACTAGCTATAATGAATAACATCTTCGAAGACTTGGTAAAGTAATAAAATCAGCAAGTGGAAATGAGCAGGGCTTTTTTGAGATACATACGACACGGTGGCTGAACGGATTTTCAATGCGAGACGTTCTACATTAAGTCGTCATGCATGGGTGGTCGTATTAATTATATTCGAGAAAGGTGAAACCGATGGTGCTGTCAAAATGTAAATCCAAGATGGCGACTGAACGAAATTTTCAATTTATCATCATGGGTGTCGTTTTCATGGTTTTCGAGGGTGATAAAGCCGATGGTACTGTCAAAATGTAAATCCAAGATGGCGTCTGCACAAAATTTTGAATTTATCATCATGGGTGTCGTTTTCATGGTTTTCGAGGGTGATAAAGCCGATGGTGCTATCAAAATGTAAATCCAAGATAGCGTCTGCACAAAATTTTGAATTTATCGTCATGGGTGTCGTTTTCATGGTTGTTGAGGGTGGTAAAACCGATGATGCTGTCAAAATGTAAATCCAAGATGGCGGCTGTACGAAATTTTCTATTTGTCATCATGGGTGTCGTTTTCATGGTTTTCGAGGGTGATAAAGCCGATGGTACTGTCAAAATGTAAATCCAAGATGGCGTCTGCACAAAATTTTGAATTTATCATCATGGGTGTCGTTTTCATGGTTTTCGAGGGTGATAAAGCCGATGGTGCTATCAAAATGTAAATCCAAGATAGCGTCTGCACAAAATTTTGAATTTATCGTCATGGGTGTCGTTTTCATGGTTGTTGAGGGTGGTAAAACCGATGATGCTGTCAAAATGTAAAACCAAGATGGCGGCTGTACGAAATGTTCTATTTGTCATCATTGGTGTCGTTTTCATGGTTTTCGAGGGTGATAAAGCCGATGGTACTGTCAAAATGTAAATTCAAGTTGGCGTCTGCACAAAATTTTTAATTTATCGTCATGGGTGTCGTTTTCATGGTTGTTGAGGGTGGTAAAACCGATGGTGCTGTCAAAATATTTAAAAAAAAAAAAAATGTAAATCCAAGATGGCGGCTGTACGAAATTTTCTATTTGTCATCATGGGTGTCGTTTTCATGGTTTTCGAGGGTGATAAAGCCGATGGTACTGTCAAAATGTAAATCCAAGATGGCTTCTGTACAAAATTTTGAATTTATCGTCATGGGTGTCGTTTTCATGGTTGTTGAGGGTGGTAAAACCGATGATGCTGTCAAAATGTAAATCCAAGATGGCGGCTGTACGAAATTTTCTATTTGTCATCATGGGTGTCGTTTTCATGGTTTTCGAGGGTGATAAAGCCGATGGTACTGTCAAAATGTAAATCCAAGATGGCGTCTGCACAAAATTTTGAATTTATCATCATGGGTGTCGTTTTCATGGTTGTTGAGGGTGGTAAAACCGATGGTGCTGTCAAAATGTTTATCCAAGATGGCGGCTGTACGAAATTTTCTATTTGTCATCATGGGTGTCGTTTTCATGGTTTTCGAGGGTGATAAAGCTGATGGTACTATCAAAATGTAAATCCAAGATGGCGTCTGCAGAAAATTTTGAATTTATCGTCATGGGTGTCGTTTTCATAGTTGTTGAGGGTGGTAAAACCGATGGTGCTGTCAAAATGTAAATCAAAGATGATGACTGCACGAAATCTTCAATAATCTTCATCTTTCTTCTTCTTCACAATTCATAAAAATTGCGCTTTGTTTCAATAAAGTAAGAAATGCTCGATGCCATAAGAAAACTATATTAGAATTATATTACCTACTTTTGGAACCTAACTAACTACTGACTAAATTTGAGTATTTTGCAGTGAAGCCAAACCAACAAACTGCCTAGCATTATTATCATCAAGATAATCTGTCAGTTTGTAGTAAACTTGTTTCCATAATTTGCGTTGAGTACCGTCATTGTAGACACAATTAAAGAACAATAGGTTGCGGTCACCGGTGACCGCTTGGTGTTTGACAGTTTAATATATGTTTTTTATAATAACTATCGTGAGACATACTAAATTAAGTAAAAACGCGGGTTACTCACGTGAATATACTGAGAAAAGCTCTACTAGTTTCGAACTATAAGTGATTTCAAATGTTTTAATAAATTTTAAAGTAATTGATTTAAGAATTACACAAAACGACTTGCCCAAATAGAATTGATGTACTTTATCGTTGCTTACTCGGAAGTTTTACATCCGAAACTCTGCAGAACAAAAGTCAGGGTTTCATGCAAAGAAGTTTGCGACCAGAAATGAATCCACTTTAGATAGATTTGAACTAGACTTTTATGTAGCCTGACTCCATTTCCTTAAGCTTCAAACAACATAAATTGAAATAGTATGCGTATCATTTTCAGAGATAAATACAAGAACAAAGAAAGGAACTATTTGTTTATTGAAATGTGACGTCATACGATGCTCAATCATGGCCGTTAGCGTTTTGCGCATTATATTCTTTAGATAAAAAAATCTCGGATTACTTTTCAAAAATCGATTCTCTCTTCCCTGTTCCATTACGGTCTCCAAACACTGCTTTATCTCTTCCGCCAAACAGTGGCTAATCCTGGGCTTCTTCAAGACATCGAGGGAGGACATAGAGTCACTCAGTACTCTTACTCTAGTCGCTGTCTAGAACCATTTTAACAGCTCTGTTCAATGCGTTTAGTTCAGATTGGCAAACCGTGCAAGAAGGCAGACTAAGTGTGTGTGAATGTGTGTGTGTGTGTGTGTGTGTGTGTGTGTGTGTGTGTGTGTGTGTGTGTGTGTGTGTGTGTGTGTGCGTGCGCGTGTTTGTGTGTGTGTGTGTGTGTGTATGTGTCTCTCTCTCTCTCTCTCTCTCTCTCTCTCTCTCTCTGTCTCTCTCTGTGTGTGTGTGTGTGTGTGTGTGATAGGGAGACAGAAAGAATGTGTGCAACCTATTTTATAGATTTTCTATGAAAATTGAGTATTTTCATATATTATTAGTTTTTATATAATAAAAACGGTGGCCTAGACCTGGGGTTCACAGGCTCTTAGGTTAATGCTTTTGGATGCAGAAACCTGACGCAGTCACTTAGAGGTTAGTTTGTCATCCATCACTTGATATCTTTTTAATCTCTTTATTAGTAAAAAGGCCGTCATCTTTGAACGATTATGCCACCATAACTGTCATTGGATCTAAGTTTAAGGAATTATTTTGTAAAAATTGCAATATAGTATTAAATAAATGTGTATAACGTTATTGTACTATTTCCAAAAAATATTATTTTAATCCTAAATTTTGAAATAATGTTGCAACCTTGGTTGGAACTGTGTGGCCACTGAAAATATTACTTTTGACAACAAAAAAAAAAGTTTTGACAACATTTAATTTCAGGTTCGAAAACTAGATGTAGCTGACGGTCCGATTTTTAAAGCTGTCAATGGCTCTAAGTGTGACGGCCCTGGTGACGCCTTTCAAATGCCAACATGCCACACCCCGTACCAACCATCACCCAAGCACACTTCTTGACGTTTCCGACAAATGATAACAGATGGCGTTGTTCTAAAATAACGATACTCGATAGCTGTGCATCTTTGTTGATTCTGCGACATATATAAACACTGAGCGTGATTACCGCTTTGTATCTTGATGTTCCTAAGGAACCGTTTAGCAAATTTTGCATAGTTTTCTAAAACAAACAAAAATTTTGAAACTGTGTCGAGATTTTGTAAAACTAAATGGCGAACATACGCAATTCAGACATGTAAAGTTTTACTAAGTTATCCAACTGTCCAGCGAAATTTAAATGAAGAAATAAGCTCATCTATAAAGATTTCATTCTTCTCTGCATACATATCATCAAAGGTGGTCTGAAAATTTACTAGTTTGAACAGTCAAACCGCGAACAAGATCATAGTTATCAGTTTATATTGGGTTTCGTAATATAGGTTATAAAATTATTAAGTGCGATCAAAACTCCAAAACGATAAAAAAGCCTACAAATACAAAATATTGAGTAAGAATGACCGTGCAGATTTAATTTTTAAATAATAACTAATCTTTGAAACCTTTATCTGTCCTTACTACTGTTAGGTTCGATGTACAAGTAGCCCAAAAATAATAAACATTTCTATCTCGAGAATTTTCTAACATTTTGTTTCCAATGTACGCGCCGGTAGTTTAGTATTTGCTCGTTCTTCTCCATAGGAATCTACACTTTGGAACGAGCAAATAGCTTCACTAGAGGACTGACCTACAGACTGACATTTTTTGTTATTATTTAATATTTAAATATTTTGTTTTTGACGTTCAAAAGTGCTTTCCTGGTCTAATTGTTTGTTTATATTTTCTATCTTTTATAATTCAGGGCAAGGACTTGAAACAATCCATAATGATTGATTACCAACTATCGAAGATCTCCAGTCCAGCCAACGATCTACTCTATATGATCTTCAACTGCACAGACCATGAAACTAGAATCGATGACTATTACAATTGCTAGATTACTACCACGCTGAATTGGGAAAATCTTTAGAAATGTTTGGTTTCAAAGTAGACAACGTGTATCCTAGAAGTCAGCTCGATGCTGATTTGAAGAGATACGCTGAATTAGCGTTTGGTTGTAATGTCTTAATCTCAGGTATACTAACAGCTAATCCTGAAGAAGCTAGTAAAATTTTGTATGAGTCGATATACTCTTTCATCAATAAAAATGACATTTTATGTGAGGAACAAAAGGGTTTCCGTAAAAATAAAAATATCAATATGGCTATATTTGATCTCTTAAAAATAATCATGAATAATATGGATAAAAGAAATCCAATATGTGCAATATTCACAGATATGACAAAGGCTTTCGATTATGTAAAACATGACATTCTTCTTAAAAAACTTAACGACTATGGCATAAGAGGAAATGTATTAAATTTAATTAAGTCATACCTCACGGGAAGAAAACAATACACAGAAATCTCGAAAATTTGTACAAAAACTAAGCTTGAACGGAAGTATCTATCCAGTTGTAGAGTTGCTAAATTCGGAGTTCTACAGGGCAGTGTTCTTGGTCCGCTGCTATTTCTGCTATACATTAACGACCTGCCCCGTCAAATTTGTCAACCAATGACACTATTCGCTGACGATAGCACTGCTATAGTAGAATGTTCTGGTGATAAAGATTACAAAAATAAAATTAACAACACACTAGAAACCATAATAGAATGGCTCAATATGAACAATTTAGTCATAAATTTACAAAAAACCAAAGTCATGCATTTCTACCAAAGAGTACAACCAGGAAGTATAATTACTGAATACAAAAGTCAAAAAGTCGACACAACATCAGTGACCAAATTCTTAGGAGTGCATATCGACAACCAATTGACTTGGAAATATCATGCTGAAAATGTGTGCCAAAGACTTAGTAAATCCTCATATGTACTTTATAACCTCTCAAATAAAGTTAATATAGATACATTAGTGATAGCCTACCATGGATTATTTGCTTCTTTCTTAAGATACGGTGTCATATTCTAGAGTAATTGCTGCAATAAAGAAAGAATATTTCGAGCCCAAAAACGATGCCTCCGATCAATGACAGGTCTTTCACAAACTGAAAGTTGTCAACCTTTGTTTCAATCCTTGAAAATTTTGACACTACCTTGTCTGTACATATTAGAAGTGGCTCTATTCGTGAAATTAAACAGATGCTTATTCACTTCAATGGCTGACACGAGACAACGTACAATACCAATAAGGACCCAGTATTTTTTTTTTTTTTTAAGGGGGGAAAATCATCGAATGACTGCTCCCGCCTGGGTGAGGCGGAAGGGAGTGTCAGACTCTTACTGACTAAAAACCACCCCGTTCCTTCTCCTGCACGTCGAGCCGGAGCCCCGGTTACCCGTTAGGTTCTCCGCGACTCCGAATCGGCATCGGCCCTTGGTGGTCTGATGGCTCTTTGAGGCGCGCGCGGAACGCGACGCGCCGTACGCTCGGGTCTGTTTCTGGTCGGACGGGGAGCCACCCATGCTCGCGGTCCGCAGGCCCGCGCTTACGGTGGCCGGAGATCGTCTCGCGATCCCCGACGCCCGGTGTGTCCTTCGCGATGGCTGGGTTGCGAGGAGGCAGCGCTTCGCTGCCTCACGCGTCCCGCCTCCTCCTTAGCTAGCATGACTGCTTCGCAAAAGGAGGAGACGGCATCCCAATCCCTCTCGCTCCGCATCATGGCCTGCACTAGGCCCGGACGCAAGAGGTCGCCATCGCCGATCACTTCCCTGAGGGCACGGCGGTGCTCAGCCCACGCAGGGCATTCTCCCACTGTGTGTTCCACCGTGTCCTCAGGGCGGTCCTCGCAGTGATGACACCCGGGCGTTTCCTCCCGCCCCATCAGACACAGGTACCTCCCGAAACTTCCATGTCCGGTGAGGACCTGCGTCAGGCGGTAGGTGAGGACGCCGTAGCGTCTCTCAAGCCACTCCTCAAAGAGGGGACTTACCGCTGCAATGGCAGCGAGCCCAGCCCCCGGTTGCGACAGTCGCTGCTGCCATTCCGCCATGAGATCGCGCCGGAGCTCATCCCGCCACGCACTTATTTGGCGCGGCAGCGGAGTTTCGCCCCGGCGACGTGCTTCCGCGCGCATGTTATACACGCGCGCGAGCACCTTCGCCTCCAGATCCCACGGCGGTAATCCGGCAAGGAGGTTCGCCGACTCCCCAGAGATCGTGCGGTATCCGCGGATCATTCGGATCGCCATGACCCTCTGTGACATGAGCAGCGTCCGAGCAGGACGCCGCAACAAGTTCGGCGCCCAAACAGGGGCGCCGTAGAGGGCCATGGACCGCACGACCCCGGCGTACAACCTCCGGCAGGAGGCGTTTGGCCCCCCGAGGTTGGGGAGGATGCGTTTAAACGCAGGCCCCGCCCTCGCCAACTTTGGAGCCAAACGTCGGAAGTGCTCCACGAAGTTCCACCGACTGTCGAGGACGAGTCCCAGGTACAAGGACCCAGTATAGAAGCCAATTATGCACAGGTGGTCACAAAACAGCCTTTCTGAAAAATAGCATCTTTCACATGGGACCGCTGGTATATAACAAACTTCCGGAAAACTTAAAATATATACCTCTAAATAAATTTAAAAACCAATTAACATCATTGCTACTGACTAAGTGTTACTACACAATCAAAGAGTTTATAAACGACAGAACGCTATAGGAAAAATGTACGTTTTAATAATAATAAGTAGCAAAACTTTGGGGAAACACTGTAATATGACTTGCTCAGATTGAAACTCTTATGTGTTGATTGCGTTAGTGACCTTTATGGTATTACATTATGACTTCAATTAAGATGTTTCGTTAGTTTGATATCTGCAATCGTCGACATAACTTAATTTATTGTTAATTGTAACATTTGACATTTCTTGACATAAACTTTGTAACATTATATTTTAGACTAAGTACCCACGTTGACATTGCATCATATTTTATTATTTCTGTTTGTATGGCTTATATTTGATCGTAGCATTTTAGCATTTTTTTTTTACAATTATTCTAAAATTTTGACTGTATACCTAGTTGTTATCTATTTGACGACATTCAAATCGCATTATAATTTAATTTGCATGCCGAAAGGTAAAATGTACTGGGTCAATTAACTTTATTCCAACTTATATGTATACCTACATTATTAGCAAATAAATTATTTCTTTCTTTCTTTCTTTCAGCTTCTGATGCTGATGATATATCAGAAGCACTAACTAATATTCACGATGAAACTGCAGTCCTTCTAAAGAAAAGACTGGTTGGGTTAATTGATAGTTATATTGCTTTCAATTTGTTCTGAGATTATGTTGATTGTTTGTAACTGAATTAGTGTTTTTGTTGTCCACCAGATAGCGCCACTGACGTGGTTAAAGTGGTGGTAGCGGACCTAAGTGACCTAGCAATTCAAAAGTTGACTGGCAGAGTAGGTTGTTAGCATTAAGAATGTAACATAAAAAAAATGTTAACCCAAAGTAAGGGAAAAGAGATAAATAATTGAATACTGCCATCTATCATCGCTTTTACGAATTAAGATAGACGATAGCTATTCTTGCCTTTCACATCGACCAAATGTTAGTAGTACTATCCTTGTGACATAGATGGCACTAGTTCAATAAAATACAGATTAAATAATTAGATTAAACCATAATATTAATGAACCCTAACAGTTGCAAAAACCAGTTTGCTATCGAGATGCGAACACGTGTCACATCGTGAATCTCGGTGCCTTTTCTTATCGCACAGCAGTTTTTGCATACATTCCTTTAACTCATTAGTACTTGTTTAACCAGTTTATATTTAATCCTATAATATTTTATCATGGCAGACAGTTTAAAGACTTTAATTAAGAAACGCAGTTTTGTAAAATCGAAGCTTACGATTTACAACAATTATTTAACATTAATTAAAAGTAGTGCCGCTATTTCACAGTTGCAGCGTCTAGATTTGGAAGAACGCTTTTGGCGTTGGAAGAACGCGAAAATTTTTCAAGGGCGCCGGGCCACCACGTTGTCGCGCTGCGCCGCGCTGTCGCAGAGTTCCACGTCTCCATGCCGCACTCCATTATTATCCGCTTTTCATGCGCCGGCGTTGTAGGGCGCCGCGCCACGCCGCCGTCACGCTGCGCCGCGCCTCCACGCCGCCCAAGTCCAAAGAAAGTTAATAAGCTTTTTTGTAGTTGTTTGGATTGAATTTGTGCTGCCAAAGCCAAAATTTCCAAAGCCTCCCTTTGTCACAGTCAAATGGTTACATGTATGGGCACTTGTTTTTCGCCTTTAAATATTTTTTTAATAGTCACAATCACGTCCCGATGTAAATAATACACTTTCAAGTACAAGTTTATCCATAGTTCACTATTTATTTAGAGGTATATAATTTGATTGATAACCTCTAATCTCACAACAGTAGCTGTGCATTGCAAACGTGAATTAGAATCTGTTACGTATTTTTTGTTTGATTCTCACGCACGTGGTGCTAAAGGTTTTAAAGCCCCATTACACGGAACAGCTTGTTGTATGAGATTTAAAAATATTGATAGTTTATATAACGTTTTGCGTAGGAATTTGACTGTTAAAAATTCTTCTAATCCATACATTAAATGTTTATTCATTGACAGCACTTATTTTAACATTAGTATCATGCATTGACAATCAACCTGAACCTAATACAAACAATAGCGTACCGATATCAAACTCTACAATTCAGGCCGGTGAACATGCGTTACAACGACCACGAAATTTGGAATCTACAATGTTAATAGAGACTACCAGTATGCTTTGCGGTGTTGAGGAAACAGTGCCCGCCTTAGAAAGTGTTGTGGATTTCAATAATGTAAATTCAGTAACTGAGTTGAGATTAGCCGAAATTAAGAGAAAAACTGCGCCACCGCTGAATTTTGAACGAGAGCGTCGACTAGAAGAGCTGGCCTGGTATTTTCTTTTTCCAGATGGTAAAAATGGACTCCATGAGGAAAGAAATATACCTATCACCCCATTAGATTACTTTTAGAGCCGAATAATGTCTAATGACAGACGATTTCATAGAAACGATTATTTATTTTACGCTTTATCAGTTGTTGAATATTACAGAGCAGAGTCAAGCATTTCTGTATCATGTAGAATGCGTCAAGCTCAGGGAGAACAAACTCCACAAGGTCTTGTTGATAATATTCACCTCACAATGAGGAACATCAGAGGTTCAGCATCCTATTGGAGAAAATGTTGTTCCGAACTAATTGCAATGGTAAGAACTTTAGGGCCTCCTTCGTGGTTTTTAACTTTCTCGTGCAATGATTTACATTGGCCAGATATGATAAAAGCATTACTTATCGCAGATAATCGCAATATTAATGAAATTGACGAAATTACATTTGAAATGAAGCTTAATTTAGTTCAAAAATATCCAATAGTAGGTTCCAGGCAATTTTTATTACGAATAAATGCGCTGATGAATTATATTAAACTAAACGATAACTGCTTAGGGGGTAAAGTTGTGGATTATTGGCACCGAATCGAGTTCCAAAATAGAGGTAGCCCACAACTTCATATGTTAGTATGGTGTGAGGGTCTTCCTGATTTTTCCACTCCAGAAGGCATTACAGTTATTGATAAAGTGATTTCTTGTTCTTTAAATCCAGATAACGATACATTGAAAGCATTAGTAGAGAACGTACAAATCCATAAGCACACTAGCACATGCTATAAGAACCGTACTAACCAATCCTGTCGATTTGGATTTCCAAGGGCACCTTGTGATAATACTCTTTGTTTAGGACCAGATGAAGCTTTAGCCAATAATGGGCGATTTTGTAACCTTAGACGAACAGCTGCAGAAGGTATGGTTAATAATTATAATGCAGATTTGTTAGGGCTATGGGAAGGCAACATTGACGTGCAACCTTGTGGAAATGTTACTGCTGTTTCCTATTACGTTGCGAAATACGTTTGCAAATGTGAACCACACGATAGTGGTGATGTAATACGTGAAACAATTACTAGGGTTAAGAGGCAAGGGGGTACAGTATGGCATCAGTTATTCAAGGTGGCTATGGCAATATTGTCACAACGTCTGGTAAGCGCACCTGACTGTGCTTTTAGATTATGTCATTTACCTCTTAAGATGAGTTCACGGAAGGCTGTGTTCGTTAACAGTTGCAAACCTAATGAAAGATTTAGGCTTTTACGAGTTGAAGGGAATGACTCATCAATTTATAACAACATTTTTGACCGCTATGTATGTACATAATAAATTTTCGTATTGTGCACGAATAGGGGTCCTTTTAACAGTTGAGAATTTTTGAAACAAATGTTGATTTGTTTTAACAAATGTCGCCACCTCTAATATGTACATACATGGTAAAGAAAGTATTTTAAACATTTTAAAGTATGGAATGCAGCTTAATCCGTCTGTCTCAGACCGCACATAGACCGAATGCACCTCTTTTGCTTTCTGAATTTCCCTATCAATTGAATGCCCCCAAAAAATAATACCTACCGTATCTTATAATAGAGGCGACCAATCCATGATAGGCCGTAAGAAGTGTATTAGTATCAACTTTCTTGGCTAATTGGAATAAAAGATATGCAGACTTACTGAGACGCGTGCATATTTCATTTAAGTGAGGTCTCCAAGTTAATTTATTATCTATGGTAATGCCCAAGAATTTCGCACTTGTAACTTCCTCCACTATACAGTTATTATAAGTCACATTAAACGGCAAGTGTTTACGACGCTGGTGGAAATGTACAACTTTTGTTTTATTTAAATTAATTATAAGATTATTAATGTCAAGCCAATTTATAATGTCATTCAATGAATTATTTATGTCATTTTGATAATTATTGTAATTATTACATTCCACAATAGCAGTGCTGTCATCTGCAAACAACACCATTTTGTGATCCATAGTTTTGGGGAGATCATTAATATAAATTAAGAAAAGTAGTGGCCCCAGGACGCTGCCTTGTGGTACACCATATCTTGTAAACCTTGGTTTAGATAAATATTTTTTCTCTAATTTAGTAGCAGGGCATATTCTGGTGATTTCTGTACATTGAGATCGGTTACTCAGATACGATTCTATGAGTTTCAGAATATTACCTCTCACTCCATACCCCTGTAATTTTTGCAGCAGAATTTTATTATTAACAAAATCAAACGCTTTTGTCATATCAGTCAATATAGCACAAACAGGGTTTCGTTTATCTATGGATGCCATTACGTTAGAGATGAAGTCGAACAAGGCCATATTAATATTTGTATTTTTTCTAAATCCTTTCTGTTCATTGCAGAAAAGATTGAATTTTTCAAAATATGAATATATAGAATTATAAACTACCTTCTCAATAATTTTTGAAAATACAGATATCTTTGCAATAGGCCTATAGTTTTGTAATTTTTTTTATAAAGGGGTTTAATAATAACTTTTTTCAGACCTGTTGGAAATAAACCGTCTGAAATGCAAAGATTTATTATATGAGCCAACACAGGAGCAATAATATCTAACGGCACGTGGGTACCAGTATCAGAATCGCTCATCTTAAAGTGGGTAATCGCGCAAGGTATTTTTATTGAAATAATTAGACAGGTCTTCGATCAGCAGCCTTATAATAACAATTCACAATGTAAATCACAATAATCGCTTAATTTAACGCAGATGGAAATGGATTTAAACTTGGGACAAAAGCGATCCGTCGTAACCGTCTAGTCCACGCTATCGTTCCAATCAAAGTGAACGAGTCCGGTGGTTGTTTGACGTTTATGACGTTCCGCCAGAGTGACAACACAATTATTGTCACTCTCGTCCACTCAGTGTCATTTGTTAAATCACACAATAGATGTCAAAATGGGTTTTCAGTCTTTACTACTAGATGGCGCCAGGGACGCGCCTTCATATCTTTTACATGTTTTATTACCTTAGTTGATATATTATCGGCACCGACGGTATTTGTATTTTTTAGACTGCCAATTATTTTAATTATTATATCGCAATTACAGACTGGTGACATAAATAACGACTGTGAATTCGAATTTTGAATAATGTAGTTACGGGTTGATGTTCCTTTAGTTTTTATATTATTTTCAATGATATCTACAAAATAGTCATTAAATTCATTTGCTATGATCGCCGGATCCGTAATAAGTACATTATCCTTCTCAATTGAAAGTATTGGCTCTTGGGGTAAGTTGAATTTTAACTTATTAATGACTTGCCAAGCCGCTTTTGATTTATTGTTCGATGTATTAATGTAGTTGTTATTTTGTGCCTTTTGGGTTAGTCGTATTATTTTTCTATAACGCGAAGAATATTTCTTAAACGCAAGTTTGTTTTTCGTATTAGGACTGAGTCTATATGTCCACAGTAAGTGCCTTTGCTTTTGGCTACAGAGTTTTATTCCACGAGATATCCATTTATTCTTTTTTTTAGTAAATACAGTAACGATTTTGTTTGGGAAGCACAAGTGGTATAGAAATGAAAAATCATCCATAAAGTATTTAAATGATTCATCCGCATCTTTGGCTTCGTATACTCGTGAAAAAGATAGGTAAGCATTTAAGGTGTTTTTTGAAGATTCCTAGATTTTCTAGTGAAATATCTTGCTTCTTATTTTTCCAATACTTGAGTGTACACGTTTTATTGATAGGAACCTTGAGTAGTTGACAGGTATGATCTGAAAGACCGAAGTCAATTATCTCAGATTTACAATTCTTCTTGTAGGCGTGCGCAAAATTATCAATGCATGAGTTGCTCGTCAACCTAGTCGGTTTGCGGATTTCTAATTTTAAATTATATTGTAAAAGGAAATGTTCGAATTCTGATACTAATTTATTATTTTTTAAGATATCTATATTGAAGTCGCCAGCCAAGATAATGTTTTTATTCTCAAGAGAACAATATTTTTGTAAAACATGCTCTAATCTTTCGTAAAATATGTTGTAATTATATTTGGGAACTCTGTATATACATATAATAATAATATTAAAAGAAATGAGTTCAATACCGCAACACTCAAAGGCGCCTGTTACCGACTGTTTAGCAACGTCTAATAATTCGCGATACTGCAACCCTGCCTTAACAAAAATGCAAGTACCACCGCGTTTAGTATTTCTGCTGAAAAAAACCGCTGGGCAAAAGTTAGGTATGTGTAAAATACTCTCATACCCTGTCTCAATAAAATGCTCCGATATACATATATTACGTCTATATTAGTTCCATTACTTAAAAGTTCATCTAATTTTACAATCAGAGAATCTGCTTTGTTTACGAAGCCTGCAATGTTTTGATGGATAATATTGAGATAACAACTATAGAAAAAACTGCGATGAGCTCCGTGCCATTTCTAATTGTGTCTCGGAACAATCAACCGCTTTCACGAAGCTCGAGGCAATTAAATCTAAGATAAGTCTTTCCAAGTCCGATATTACAATACTAAATCCTTTGTTATTGAGAAAACCATGTCTTTGATTGTACGTATTACCTATATGTGTAAGGAAGATTTAGATTTGAGTCTAAGACAGACGCTTAGTTGTGAGTTTGAATGTCCATATAAATTAAATTTGTATGTCTTATTAATTTCTAATAATTTTTATGTCTTATTAATTTCTAATAATTTGTATGTCTTATTAATTTCTAATAATTCGCATTAGACTGTTTTAGGTTAATATTCTCTAAAGATAATTGGGACTCTGTATTAGAATGTTTGAGTTCTTGTATTTATAGTTCGAATAAATGATAAAATAATTAAACTTTTAGATAACATGATGTATATTTTGATTAGATAACGGTTAGTGTTTTTGCTTATTTATCGTTACCAATAAAAAATGAAATAGTTGGTGATTGTAGTTATTTATTTATCAAATTATTCAAAGAATGATGAAATTAACCTATATTGTGATGTCAAAATATATCATAATAATCCGTATTCCATATTTATATTTCTTTTGTGAAATTTTTAAAATGTGATATCGAAAATGAAAATAAATAAAAATAAAGTGAGTAAAAAATGTAACCTCAGAAAATCCTGTTCTAATTCTTAAGTTTACCAACTTTAACTCTCTAATCGCCCATCGCAAAGCGTTGTCATCTGACAAAAATTCAATGTCCTAGGACGGAAATAGTTACATTGAGTTAGACTGAATAAAACTTTCTATACTTTTTTTAACATTTATTAATACATTTCTCAAGTAACAATTACTTGACTTCATTCCATGAGTATTTATGAGAGTTCCATTATGACCTGATTTAAATATTTTCTATTAATGATTATAGAGGTATGAAACCTAATTGAATGCAACTATTTATCAAATCTTCCATTCTCTTTTTGCCACGAGCTAAGCTTTCCTTTTGCAATTCTTGTCCGCTTATTGATTTAATTACTTCAAAAAATCCACCATCATTCATATTTTCCGCTACAACGCTTGCTTCTTCAGCATCTCTTAATAACATGGTGATCAATAGTAAGGAAATACCCATCATAGGTCTACCAAATCTTTTGATATCAGCATCCAAGAGATCTCTTGGACAAACTAAGTTAGCTTTCAAGCCGAAATTTGACAAGTTTTTGTCTAATTCTGAATAGTAATAGTCTATCAAGTCGTAAAAGTTCTTAGACCTGGTCTCATGGTCTGTGCAGTTGAAGATCATGTAGAGGACATCCATCGCTGGACTATGGTGGAACGATATTTGATAGTCAATCATTATTGACTGAACCAATGTGTCTCCCTGTAAATAATAAAATCATATTAAAACATTCGGTAAAAGTTGTACTAGTTTTAAATTTGCAGCTTAATATCATTAGCATGCAGCTCATGAATATGAGTCCCGGTGGGGCTGAAAACTAGTAGAGCTTTAGTCGCATTGATGTTATTTAATTTGGCATACAATATTTTAACAATTTATTAAATTTTCTTAATCAAATATTTCTGAAGTGTTAAAGAGCTTAAGAAGATTAGGTACACAGCGAAATATTTGATTATTGAATTATTTGATTCTTTTTATTGAATACTTACCACATATTTGAACATGAAATTGTTTGTCCAAGCATCGCCTTGATTAATTACTCCGTTTTTGCCGACATCTTCTTTCACCAGCTTCAAATAAGTGTTAAAAATATCTGGTATTTTATTTTTGACTACGCTTCTATACACCTCGTCATCTAGCACAGACAGTAATGCTCCTTCAATATGTTCGAGATTTGCTGCAAATTCTGGAGATTCAGCAAGAAGCAGCCACGGACTTTTCATCTTACTTGTAAAGTTATAAAAAGTATCTGGTTCTTTTTTCTTTAACACAAATGAAAGAGAATGAAGGTTGGCAAAGTTCTTTAACATACTCCTTACACATTCGTCAGGTAAGGGCGTGTGCTTATCCAACACTACAAAATCCAGTTCACCTAGATCTTCTAACATTATCACTTCGTTAGGCGCTTCGTCTAGATATCCGTAACATTTTGCGTATCTTAGACGTTCTTCTTCTGGTACTCCTGCTGCTTTCTGCAGTGACACTAGCTTAGGTAGCACCTCAGCGTACATGGTTTGTTCACGATTGAATGCAATGTCCACATGAAGTGACTTACGAAATATTTCGCTAGTAGGTGCTATTTTCACAATCATTTTCATGCTTCGATTAGTGCCTTCTATGTGAATCCTTTTCACATTTGCTACGAAATTGTCACCTGCCTTCCCAACTGAATGAAATGTCACTTTTTTAACTTCTATATCTTGCTGAGAAATCACTGTACTCATGAACGCTATGTGGCGTTCATTTAAACTTGAAATATCTCCTTCGAATTTGTACTGCCCCATGGTTGTGTTTGATACTGCTTCGGAATTTTTACTTTCGTATATTTATAGTACTGAAGAGTGTTAATTAACTTTGATGAGTTTGATGTACCTACGTTTAGATTAGATATGAGTCACAGTCATATGAGTGACGTGTCTTTTTCTGCATATGTATTGTCAGTTTTATTATTAACTGGCAACACTGGTTGACAACAGCCGGTTGTCAAATATCGACCCTGCGATTTAATTTCATCATTTGACCAAGGAATACATGTTTATTCCTAGAAAATGTAAAGTTTTACTTGCTAGTTTGCTAGCAAATAGTATTAATTTAGTTTATTACTAAGTCTATTAGTTTACCTGCTTCAATCATGTGATTATTAATCTCAGATTGGGCGGATTCATACTTTTGGAACATCTGGTTTAGGAATAATTCTCTCTGTAACAATTCTTGTCTAAGAGTTTGGATGTCCAAGTCATATACAGCCCTACTTTCTTCTAATTCATTATGGCAAGATTTAATTTCACTAACTAGTTTAACTTTTTGTTTTCTTAAATTTAAGTTTAGTTTAGATAGATTGTGCCACTTTTTAATTTTTTTAATTGTCTTATTCAGTTGTACTTTTTAATTTTTTTTTTTTTTTTTTTATCTTCTTTGGCAACCGAGTCTCCAGAACGGTGTTGTCGACTATACTGCCAGTGTCGAGTGGTGACGGCAAAATTTATGAACCGTTGAACTTAACTTTGCGGTAGTTTTTAGTTGTTAGTAGCTGGAAAGACAAAACAATTGGGTTAGTAAACATAGACATTATCAACTATTTTATTGTATGTATACAGTGGTGTAAAAAATAGTTGGGGGACATACACAATACAGACAGATATGAATATATATACATCATTTACATCATTGAACACCGTCATATTTTAATGTCATTTTCATTTATAAATTTACTTAGACAATTAATTAATTTGTAGGAAAAGTGGGTTAAAAGGAGGTGGAAACTGATTGGGAGAGGGATTTGGATTTTGGGAAGTTTTTTATAGAGGTCAAAAGATTTGGAATTTAAGGGACACGAAAAAAAGATGTGTTCTAAGGTTCCCTCATCAAGGCCGCATTCGCACAGCGAGCTGTCGCGAACGCGGATCTTGCTGAGGAAGACCGGACTACTGCAATGGCCGAGTCTGAGCCTGCACAAGGATGAAACAGTGTGACGGGGAAGCTTGGGGTACTTGGAAAACCAAGGTTTCCGTCGGATGCCGGGCTGGACAAACGCATAGTAGGCCCCTTTATGTTTGGATATTTCTACCCACACTGCAGTCCATGAGTCAAACAGCTTGTGCTTTGTGTCTGCACGTATATCATACCCGTACACAACGTGGTGCTGGCGTTCGACATCGTTCGAGGCCGCAAATTTGGCCAATGAATCCGCACACTCGTTACCACATATGCCAGAGTGGCCAGGAATCCAAGCGATCTCGATATTTATGCCATCTTTGTAACAAGAGAAAAGAAGCGCCTTTATCTCAACAACCAAACTGCTATGAGTTCGGGAATGGAGCTGGTCTTGGTTGAGAGATTGTAGGCTACTCCGGGAGTCGGAAAAAATAACAGAGTTTTTTAGGTTGTGTGCTCTAATAAACTTAACTGATTATAAAATGCCAACGCATTCTCCCGTGTAGACAGATGCTTCCGGGGGACACTTAGAGAGGAGGGCGATCTTCGAATTTTGGAAGTACGCTGCCACTCCTGTACTTCCGTTTCGAGATAGCTTAGACGCGTCTGTGAAAAAAATATTCCAACCTTTCCAGTATTTGTTCAAGGCGCGTCCGAACTCGCCCGTAGCATCCACGGAGGATTTCGAGATGCCGAGCCCTAGAATCAGCTTTGGCCTGAAGTGGATAACCTCATATACGGAAGAGAAGACCGGGAGTACAGGATATTGCTTGATGGGTGCAGAGAGGTTTTTAAGCTCCCTGTACCTGACAATCACGGGAGGGACAGGAAGACTATTCCAGTAGGAAGAGGAGCTATAGGAACAGTGGATTTGTTCTAGGATAGGAAGAAGGGGATGTGATGAGAGGGAGAGGACTTTTGAGATGAATCGGTCTGCAAGGTATTGTCTTCGAAGGTTGAGGGGAGGCTCTACACATTCAACCTGAAGAGCATTTATGGGGGACGATTTCATAGCTCCGGTAATTATTCTAAGGCATTTGGCCTGAATGGAATCTAGTTTTTTTAATGCACCCTTATTGCAAGGAACAATAAGGAAGCAACAATAGTCCATTACGCTTCTGACCAATGCATTGTAGATGAGCTTCAATGAGTAGGGGTGAGCACCCCACCATACCCCAGCCAGAGCTCTAAGTACCGATACCGAGCGTTCACACCTTGCAACCACGGTGTTTATATGATCCGCCCCAGACATCTTTGCATCGAGATAAACCCCCAAGAACCTAGCACTGCTTTTGATCGGGATATCCTGACCGTCTATCTCTATACGAAGGTCCGGAGTGCGTCGTTTGCGTGTAAAAATGACAGCTGAGCTTTTTGGGGCGCTTAAAGATAACCCGTGATTAAGAAGCCATTGGTTTAATGAGGCCAAAGAGACATTGATGGAGTGGGCAGCGTCTGTTATAGAGCTATTGGTAACCATCAGTGCGATATCGTCAGCATACTGAAGGACATTACAGTTGAAATTTAAACAGGAGGGGAGGTCATATGTATAAATATTATAAAGGATGGGACTAAGGACTGACCCCTGAGGCAAACCTTTCCAGGAGGACCTCCGTGCTGGGTTATCCTCAGGAGTTCTTAATTGGAGGGTACGATCGGAAAGGATGCAGGCTACAATTCGGCAGATCCTACGCGGGATTCTCAGCTCTTGCAGTTTCTGCCTGAGAAGGGGTAAGAGGACAGAATCATAGGCCGCTGAGATGTCCAAGAAGACCGCGACCAACGACTCTTGCCTGCTAAGGGCCAGTCGGATGGCTGACGTGAGGGTACCCACACTGTCAGCCGTACCCAGACCTTTCCTGAAGCCGAACTGAGTCGCCGGAAGCAGCCTCTGGCTTTCTACCAACCATTCAAGGCGGTTTTTGATGAGATGTTCAAATATTTTAATAAGTATGGACGATAGGGCAATAGGTCTATACGACGAATGGTTACCAGGATCCTTGCCAGCTTTTAACAGCGGCATAATAACCTAAACCTTCCAGGTAGGAGGAATATAGCCTGAATTAAAGCAAAAATTGACTAAGTCAAGGTAGTATTGCTTCGCTTTTGTTCCTGCCTTAGTTAAGAAGGAGTAGGGGAACCCATCAATCCCTGGTGCCGAGTCCTTCACATGATTGAGTACCGTTTGGAGCTCTTCAGGTGAGAACTCCAAATCGAGCGGGTCATGAGACTCGGGTCGCTCGATCTCATGGGATCTCAGGCAGCATTCATCTGCGGCGGGAACATAAGTTGGAGCAATATTGTTAAAAAAACTGTTAATCAGAGATTCAGGTAAGGTGGAGACAGTGGGAGGTTTGGTGGAGTTTCTAAAATTTTTGACTCTCTGCCAAACTGTGGATATTGGAGTCGATGGGCTCAAGGAACCACAAAATCTCTGCCACCCTTGTCTCTTCTTTTTCCTGAACAATTTCCTTGACTTAGCCAAAATTCGTTTGAAATTTATGAGGTTTTCCAGGTTCATATTTCGGTTATATGTTTTTTCAGCCTCATTCCTAGCTCTTATCATGGCAGTGCATTCACTATCCCACCATGGTGGAGAAGGTATCTTGCCTTTCGGTGTATTTTTCACCGGAAAGCAATCTTCGGCTGTGGAGGCTATCAGGTCTGAGAATTTCGAGAAACACTCCAAGGAATTCTCGTTGTTAATTGATGGAAGGAAAGAGGTGCGGAGGTCTAATAATTTTGAGTAAAGATCCCAATCTGCAGAATCTAAACGGTATTTTAATAAGGGAGGAAGGGGTTTATCCGGAATGGATTTTGACGGGTGTTTAATTATGATGGGATAGTGATCACTACCATAGGTCAAATCTAAACGACTCCAATTTAGCACGCTAGCCATATCAGGCGAGCAGAAGGTCAAGTCCACACAGCTGTTTCTTTGACCAAATGCAGACCTACGAGTAGGACTGCCATCATTAATGACACACAACTCGAGTTCATCCAGCATCTCAACTAGCTCATTACCCATATTATCACATATCTCTGAACCCCATCTATAATGGTGGCAGTTGAAGTCACCCATTACAAGTAATGGGCCACTTATCGAGGTTAGTAGATTTCTAATCAAAATAATCTGGTCAACATGAGGGTGAGCAATGTAAAATACAAATATGTTTATGTCCTCAGCCTTAACAGCGACAACATTTATGTCATCGCCAACGAAGGGTAGAGGAATCTGGGAGAAGGGTACTTTGTTATTAACTAACAAAGCACAACCTCCATAACCATCAGATCTGTCATGTCTGACAACGCTGAAACACGGGATCCCGAAATTTATATTCGGTTGAAGCCATGTCTCAGCAATGCCACAAATCAATGGTTTAAATTTATTGATCAAGTGGAGTAAGTCACTCTTCCTGGGAAGAGTACTCCTCACGTTCCACTGAAGCAGTGTTAGAGGCAGGAATTTTGCAAATATAATCAAGAATTGTTGAAAGTTTGTGTGCCACGTGGTCAGGTACGGTATAGGCAGGGTTTGATAGTACTGCCATGAGCATATCAGAAACTATGTTCAAAATGTTTTCGGAGCTACGAGTGTTGGTTCCGGATTCCACAGGGAAAGCGCAACCACTTTTAGATGGGGAGAACGAGTAGTTATGTATAAGGGCCTGATGAGCCTTCTTATCATAACTAGGAGAGAGGGGAACATGTGATTTGGGTTTGGGTTGTATAGTTTTCTTGTAGGAGACTTTTTGTTGGGATGGTTTTTTAGTAGGTGATGGCTCTGTGAGGTTTACTGATCTTGAGACCTCAGCATATGACCTTTTTACAGTAGGGAAACCTTGGCTTGCTTCCGCATAAGAAATTGATTTTTCTGCCATCAGAGCTTTGATACTCTTCTGGCGACCCAATTCAGGACAAGCTTTGTCATTTGCAAAGTGGTTGCCATTGCAATTGATACAAGTGGCAATCTCAGCTGAAATTTGGCATCCATCACCTGGATGGTCCTGGCCACATCTGAAACAACGTGGCTTGGAGCGGCAAAGAGTGCGGGTATGTCCGAAACGACAACAGTGATAGCACTGTATGGTAGGATATGAATATAGTTCCACCGGGAGTGCTGAATAGAAACAAAACACTTTTTTGGGTAGTGTTTGACCGTCAAAAGTAAGCACTACGGTTTGGGTAGGCTTCCATTCGGTACCGTTTGGGGTTGAGACTCTGCGATTCATCCTCCTAGCTTTTATCACAGCCCCACACCCGGTGGGAACCCTGATGTTGCCAATGATTTCGTCCTCTGTTCATTCCACAGGGACGTCCCTGACAATGCCCATACGGGTAATGTTAAATTGAGGGATCGAAGTCATATAATTTTGAGCTACCATACCGTTTACTAAAAAGCTGTTAGCATCCTGGTGCGTCAGAAGCTCAACTGAAACTCTATTTCTCCCCAGCCGTTTGACACCACCGATCTTAACATTATTAATGTTTAGTTTCATTAAGAACATACCAAACTTAACTGGGTGAAGCGTGGTGCCAGACGTCTGGGAGTCCTTAAGAGACACATAAACTATGTATGGGGGATTATCCCTGGCCGTGTAACATTGTCTACTATTTACACTTTTCGCCAATTTCGGGGGGTTGTTCTGGGTGATAAGGGGGGAGCCGGCGGGTCGTTTCCGGGATTTTGAAACTTCCGCGTCCATTCGTTCGATATCCGGGGAGGTGGGAGGAAGGGTAATTGTGACGATAGTTTCCGTCTCATATTCCGGGGATTTATCGGGATCGGGAGGGTCGGGTGGCTTCACCTCGTCCATTTTGAATTAAAAAGATGTGGGCAGAGGAAATAATACAATAAAATATACTTAAAACACCAATACCTGATTAAAACTTACACACACATACACTTACACAACACAAAAACACAAAATTTAAAAGATTTCAATTCAGATCACTATGAAATAGCTCACTTAAATTGAAAACAAACGTAGGAATGACAAAAGCACGTGGGTAACCTTCACCACTACCAACGAAAGTCTTTTTAATTTTGTTGTGGCTGTTTAGCATGGTGCATGCGGTTGATACAGTGACGGGATCATCGCCAGTCAAGTCTATTGTAATGGCCGGCTCACATGTGTCACCAGAACCACTCCCAATTAACTCTTTGTATAAGCTCTGAGTCTTGTCTGACATTACTGAGTGTTTAGACGCCTCTAATGTATGTATTGTTTTGTAGGCTTCTCTTAAGGATGCGCTAGCCAGCGGCACGAACTCTTTGGTGGGCGCGGTTAAAATGCATGCTATTTTTGAAAGAAAGAAAGAAAGAAGAAAGAAAGAAAAAACATTTATTTGGCAATTACACGCACAGAAAACAAAGAATATAACAAATAAAAATACATAATATAAGTAAACAAAATACTAATAATAAACTTACAAGAATACAGATCAGAACAGAAAACATCACAATATAACAAAATAATAATACGATAATAATAGAATTTTTAATAGACAATAAAAAAACAAAAAGCAATTTCTAATAAACAAAATAATAATATTAATTTGCGCGTGCTAATGCCAAAAGGGCCTCCACCTCAGCATATAGTTGGACGTTTGTGCCCAACGCTGGTTTTCAGGTGGCACCCTGCAGTGACTCACGGACGGCGGTGCCGCCCCTCAATGAGGACAGAAAATAAACATGAAATTATATAAATTTTGCTGAAATGTGCATGTGTGTGTGTGTGTGTGTGTGTGTGTGTGAAAAATTGTGAATAGAATAATATATATATCCGATAGTACATGTATATACATACAAACAAAATGTAAAAATGCAATTACCTCTATAAGAGGTAGTCACTTTTGACGTTTACTCTTTTTTTTTTTAATGAATTGGGGGTTATTTCACATTTTTGATTGACAAACAAAGACAGTTTTAGTGACAACTCTGCTGAGCTCTGATTCATTCCGACGCGCACCCACAAAGAAACAGCCGCCGGCCTCTGGCCACAGGACACAAAAACTCCAGCATAGTTTACGAGTGGCGGAATGATCACAATTAAAACACAATTATTAAAATAATGGCGAGGTACATTAAAACAATACTCACACGCCGAGCACCTAACCAACACGCAAAGACTTCCAAGTTGGCATATAAAAGTAAGTATAATTTGAATAAATTGGAACAATAAACTGAAACTAGATAAAAGATTATTTAAGAAAATTAGATAAGATATTTCATCCAACACCACGTGCGAAAGAGATAGACGCTGGGATGAGCAGTAAGAAGCTAGAGCGCTTACACACACATACTCGAACCGTTTGCCTGACGCCTACACGCGCGATTTCATTGAGTACGACGGCAGCGGCGCCATTGATATATACTCGGTGGCCATTATATCGGTGCGCACGGCGGCAGCGCGTGATTGCGGCGCGGCGGTAACGTTATCGCGTACCTACCTAATTATTTAGTGGGCAGTCTACGCTCATGTTTGAATGGCAACGCAACATAAACTCAAACAAATAGATATTAGAACTTAGGATTACACTGTATGTGACGTACGTACCTACCCAGAAATCTAAACGGTTTCTTGCAAAAATGTGAATTTACCTACATAGTTTTGTTTGTTATTTATTATCATCAAATAAAATAATTTATTTGAGTTAAGATGTTTTTCGCTTCTTCGTATATCCTTCTTAGTAATATGCATGAAGTTGTCGAGGAGGTCGATTAGCAGTGGACACCACGGTACAGATTACTAAATAATTACTTCGTAACAGATATATCACTCCAATACAAAAACGAAAATACCTATGCTATAATAGCCTACAAAATCATAACAATAGTACCAACTGTTTGCAGCGAGAAGAAATGTACCATGAGTTGAGATGGTTTTGCCCGCCACGCGACAAACGTCCGAGCGCATCATCGCCCATCGGGCGTACCTATGTGCTAGGGCTGTATGTACGTACCTACTTATAATGATAATAAAACGAATGTTGTAGAAAAACAGTTATTTTTTATTTGTTGATAAAATATATTTTAGTTTAAATAGATGATTGATACACTTTTTTCCTCCCCTGAATTCCTGACTATAAAATATGCGAAACCGCGTAAATAATTTAAATAAATAATCAAAAAGGAAACAGGAGTAGGGTTGTCACCCGTACTTAATAAAGTATTGTACGTTATTTAAGGTAATTGTACTCTATACTTTATAAGAATAATAAAGTACACGAAAATACTTTATTTTTGCAAACTTCATTTCTATTAAAGTCGTAAGTATTTTTCGGTAAACTTATCGATTCGATATCGATATTTATCGATTTATGTTGAATCGATAACTCGCCAGCGCCACTTAGACAATTTCTAGTAAAGAGGTGTTGGGAATGGGTCTCTTCAATAATAGTGGACTGTATTTAAACTGGTATATTGGAATTAAAACCGGTAAGATTGTGTTGTGTCGTCCGCGAACGATCCCAAGAAGCCAAAGATGGTGGCCGAGCGCCGCTTCCGCTTCCGCTCGCGTCGCCCTCCCCCGCGCGCCCCGCCTCTCTTCCGGGAGCGTCCGGCTGCGTTCACGCGCAGACAAGAGGCAATTGTTTAGTAAAGGTACTAATTTAATACAAACTGCAAAAAGCAATAAAAATATATTTTTAAATATAATAATACTCAATAAGAATAAATTGTACTTTATTTTTGTACTGTGTACTTTTTTTTCTTACCTATAATCGTCAATGTACTTTAGAGGTAAATAGGTAGGTACCAAAGAAAAAGGTGGCAACCCTAAACAGGAGCCAACTGGAGCAAAAACAATTACTTTTAAAATTTCCAAGACTGTGCTACCAGTTCGATTATTATGACGTTCAAAATTATTAAGCTTCTTCTAATTACGTGCGACAGCCCACTCTGTCAGTTGTAACCAGCGATACGCGAAGCGGTAGGCATAAAACGCGTGGCCTTGAGCGAGTGACGGACGGACGACGACGTCTGACCACGGCTTCGCCGAATGTAGGTATCGCTAATTTACCTACAGCATATATCAATATGTGGTATTTACTTACTATATAAATGATCTATCTATTGGTGCATGCACATCGCACTTTCATTTTGTGGAACAACGTTTTCAAATGTATGTGGGCAATATCCGATAATGAAAATAATGTTAATTTTTAGTCGCAACATTTGTAGATTTTTGATAATGTTATCATAGTATTCTGTTGCTACACAAAAAGTGGTATGGTCTGACTACACCATTATAACCCACTGCTTTTTCGAAAAACTTTGAAATTAGAAAGACTTGCGGCGTGCGGGCCGGGCTAGTGTGTATGCGCGAGTGTGTGTGCCAGGGTTGCCAAAGCTAATTCATCCAAATCCCCAAAAATCCTGATCGAATTCCCCAAATTTGGGGATAAAAATCCGCTGATTCCCCACAAATTCCCCTCAAAAGTTTTTTTATAAAATGATACTATAATCAATGAGTTAAATAATATTTAGTTTTTATCTTTTATATTTTTTTTCCACATATTAGTTCAACTTGACACTGTCGTCCAGTTTTTTAATCCCTTGCAATCTATTGCGATTTTCAGTTTTTAAATTTTTAAGGAGACTAAATTTGCGCTCGACTTCTCGACGACTCGATGCATTCGATAAAGGCAATATCAGCAATAATGAAATAACAATTTTTATGTTTGAGAACAGGTATTCTCCCGCAGCGTTTTTCATGCAAAACAATAGCCGCACGAGGTACAATTTCATCTTTTTTCAAATCTTCCATACTTTCTCCAGCCTTCATACTTTATGATTCAAAAAATGTTGTCATCGATAATAAACGATGAAACATTTTCCCATGAGAATATGAAGTCAAAATCCCCACATTTTCCCCACACAATGCCAATCCCCAATAAATCCCCAACCAACTTGAAATTCCCCGCAGTTTGGGGAATTCTCCACAGATTGGCAACCCTGGTGTGTGCGCCTCCCCCCGGCCCCTCGGACCGGCAACATAAAAGTGTAGCGAGATGCACGATGAATTAGAACAGAAACGAGTGCGCGAAATTTTTCAAACAGACCTTTGGTAATTTGGATATTATGAAAAAACTATTGAATGTATCTGTTTAAAATAAAATTATTTACATTATTGAACAAATTATCTAGGGTTGTATGGTAACTATTGTGCAATTTTCCTTCTTCATAAGTTATTTATTTCCCCCCAAAGATACGTTAAAATTAGTGTTGAAATGAGGAAGTTTAGACGCTTATAACTTTGAATTATTCGTTTTTTTGACTTTTTGTTTCCATACAGAGCTAGATAATAATGAGATAAATGTAGATCATTTTTATTTTGAACGTATACCATCAAACAGTGGAGTAATCGGCAAGTTAAGTTAGTATGGAAGAATTACCGACCAGGGCAGCCTTAATTCATACTCCAATTGTGATATAAGTGTTAGAGCATGTTCATGAGTGTCAGTGCACTGCTGGAAGGTAGTAACCTTTTTGAGTCTTTTTAAAGTATGGAATGCAGCTTAATCCGTCTGTCTCAGACCGCACATAGACCGAATGCACCTCTTTTGCTTTCTGAATACAAGTTCCCTATCAATTGAATGCCCCCAAAAAATAATACCTACCGTATCTTATAATAGAGGCGACCAATCCATGATAGGCCGTAAGAAGAGTATTAGTATCAACTTTCTTGGCTAATTGGAATAAAAGATATGCAGACTTACTGAGACGCGTGCATATTTCATTTAAGTGAGGTCTCCAAGTTAATTAGTATCTATGGTAATGCCCAAGAATTTCGCACTTGTAACTTCCTCCACTATACAGTGTTATTATAAGTCACATTAAACGGCAAGTGTTTACGACGCTGGTGGAAATGTACAACTTTTGTTTTATTTAAATTAATTATAAGATTATTAATGTCAAGCCAATTTATAATGTCATTCAATGAATTATTTATGTCATTTTGATAATTATTGTAATTATTACATTCCACAATAGCAGTGCTGTCATCTGCAAACAACACCATTTTGTGATCCATAGTTTTGGGGAGATTATTAATATAAATTAAGAAAAGTAGTGGCCCCAGGACGCTGCCTTGTGGTACACCATATCTTGTAAACCTTGGTTTAGATAAATATTTTTTCTCTAATTTAGTAGCAGGGCATATTCTGGTGATTTCTGTACATTGAGATCGGTTACTCAGATACGATTCTATGAGTTTCAGAATATTACCTCTCACTCCATACCCCTGTAATTTTTGCAGCAGAATTTTATTATTAACAAAATCAAACGCTTTTGTCATATCAGTCAATATAGCACAAACAGGGTTTCGTTTATCTATGGATGCCATTACGTTAGAGATGAAGTCGAACAAGGCCATATTAATATTTGTATTTTTTCTAAATCCTTTCTGTTCATTGCAGAAAAGATTGAATTTTTCAAAATATGAATATATAGAATTATAAACTACCTTCTCAATAATTTTTGAAAATACAGATATCTTTGCAATAGGCCTATAGTTTTGAAGGCAAGTTTTGTAATTTTTTTTATAAAGGGGTTTAATAATAACTTTTTTCAGACCTGTTGGAAATAAACCGTCTGAAATGCAAAGATTTATTATATGAGCCAACACAGGAGCAATAATATCTTTTACATGTTTTATTACCTTAGTTGATATATTATCGGCACCGACGGTATTTGTATTTTTTAGACTGCCAATTATTTTAATTATTATATCGCAATTACAGACTGGTGACATAAATAACGACTGTGAATTCGAATTTTGAATAATGTAGTTACGGGTTGATGTTCCTTTAGTTTTTATATTATTTTCAATGATATCTACAAAATAGTCATTAAATTCATTTGCTATGATCGCCGGATCCGTAATAAGTACATTATCCTTCTCAATTGAAAGTATTGGCTCTTGGGGTAAGTTGAATTTTAACTTATTAATGACTTGCCAAGCCGCTTTTGATTTATTGTTCGATGTATTAATGTAGTTGTTATTTTGTGCCTTTTGGGTTAGTCGTATTATTTTTCTATAACGCGAAGAATATTTCTTAAACGCAAGTTTGTGTCCACAGTAAGTGCCTTTGCTTTTGGCTACAGAGTTTTATTCCACGAGATATCCATTTATTCTTTTTTTTAGTAAATACAGTAACGATTTTGTTTGGGAAGCACAAGTGGTATAGAAATGAAAAATCATCCATAAAGTATTTAAATGATTCATCCGCATCTTTGGCTTCGTATACTCGTGAAAAAGATAGGTAAGCATTTAAGGTGTTTTTTGAAGATTCCTAGATTTTCTAGTGAAATATCTTGCTTCTTATTTTTCCAATACTTGAGTGTACACGTTTTATTGATAGGAACCTTGAGTAGTTGACAGGTATGATCTGAAAGACCGAAGTCAATTATCTCAGATTTACAATTCTTCTTGTAGGCGTGCGCAAAATTATCAATGCATGAGTTGCTCGTCAACCTAGTCGGTTTGCGGATTTCTAATTTTAAATTATATTGTAAAAGGAAATGTTCGAATTCTGATACTAATTTATTATTTTTTAAGATATCTATATTGAAGTCGCCAGCCAAGATAATATTTTTATTCTCAAGAGAACAATATTTTTGTAAAACATGCTCTAATCTTTCGTAAAATATGTTGTAATTATATTTTGGAACTCTGTATATACATATAATAATAATATTAAAAGAAATGAGTTCAATACCGCAACACTCAAAGGCGCCTGTTACCGACTGTTTAGCAACGTCTAATAATTCGCGATACTGCGCAACCCTGCCTTAACAAAAATGCAAGTACCACCGCGTTTAGTATTTCTGCTGAAAAAAGCCGCTGGGCAAAAGTTAGGTACCTATGTGTAAAATACTCTCATACCCTGTCTCAATAAAATGCTCCAATATACATATATTACGTCTATATTAGTTCCATTACTTAAAAGTTCATCTAATTTTACAATCAGAGAATCTGCTTTGTTTACGAGGCCTGCAATGTTTTGATGGATAATATTGAGATAATAACTATAGAAAAAACTGCGATGAGCTCCGTGCCATTTCTAATTGTGTCTCGGAACAATCAACCGCTTTCACGAAGCTCGAGGCATTTAAATCTAAGATAAGTCTTTCCAAGTCCGATATTACAATACTAAATCCTTTGTTATTGAGAAAACCATGTCTTTGATTGTACGTATTAGGTATATGTGTAAGGAAGATTTAGATTTGAGTCTAAGATAGACGCATAGTTGTGAGTTTGAATGTCCATATAAATTAAATTTGTATGTCTTATAAATTTCTAATAATTCGCATTAGACTGTTTTAGGTTAATATTCTCTAAAGATAATTGGGACTCTGTGTTAGAATGTTTGAGTTCTTGTATTTATAGTTCGAATAAATGATAAAATAATTAAACTTTTAGATAACATGATGTATATTTTGATTAGATAACGGTTAGTGTTTTTGCTTATTTATCGTTACCAATAAAAAATGAAATAGTTGGTGATTGTAGTTATTTATTTATCAAATTATTCAAAGAATGATGAAATTAACCTATATTGTGATGTCAAAATATATCATAATAATCCGTATTCCATATTTATATTTCTTTTGTGAAATTTTTAAAATGTGATATCGAAAATGAAAATAAATAAAAATAAAGTGAGTAAAAAATGTAACCTCAGAAAATCCTGTTCTAATTCTTAAGTTTACCAACTTTAACTCTCTAATCGCCCATCGCAAAGCGTTGTCATCTGACAAAAATTCAATGTCCTAGGACGGAAATAGTTACATTGAGTTAGACTGAATAAAACTTTCTATACTTTTTTTTAACATTTATTAATACATTTCTCAAGTAACAATTACTTGACTTCATTCCATGAGTATTTATGAGAGTTCCATTATGACCTGATTTAACTTCTCAATCACCAAGCGGTCACCGGTGACCGCTTTTCACTAATATTACATTACATTATAGACCTTTTTTCTAATGTTTAGAGATTACTTTTGTATGACCAAATTTAGGTGGTGGATTTCAACGGGTTAAATATTTTCTATTAATGATTATAGAGGTATGAAACCTAATTGAATGCAACTATTTATCAAATCTTCCATTCTCTTTTTGCCACGAGCTAAGCTTTCCTTTTGCAATTCTTGTCCGCTTATTGATTTAATTACTTCAAAAAATCCACCATCATTCATATTTTCCGCTACAACGCTTGCTTCTTCAGCATCTCTTAATAACATGGTGATCAATAGTAAGGAAATACCCATCATAGGTCTACCAAATCTTTTGATATCAGCATCCAAGAGATCTCTTGGACAAACTAAGTTAGCTTTCAAGCCGAAATTTGACAAGTTTTTGTCTAATTCTGAATAGTAATAGTCTATCAAGTCGTAAAAGTTCTTAGACCTGGTCTCATGGTCTGTGCAGTTGAAGATCATGTAGAGGACATCCATCGCTGGACTATGGTGGAACGATATTTGATAGTCAATCATTATTGACTGAACCAATGTGTCTCCCTGTAAATAATAAAATCATATTAAAACATTCGGTAAAAGTTGTACTAGTTTTAAATTTGCAGCTTAATATCATTAGCATGCAGCTCATGAATATGAGTCCCGGTGGGGCTGAAAACTAGTAGAGCTTTAGTCGCATTGATGTTATTTAATTTGGCATACAATATTTTAACAATTTATTAAATTTTCTTAATCAAATATTTCTGAAGTGTTAAAGAGCTTAAGAAGATTAGGTACACAGCGAAATATTTGATTATTGAATTATTTGATTCTTTTTATTGAATACTTACCACATATTTGAACATGAAATTGTTTGTCCAAGCATCGCCTTGATTAATTACTCCGTTTTTGCCGACATCTTCTTTCACCAGCTTCAAATAAGTGTTAAAAATATCTGGTATTTTATTTTTGACTACGCTTCTATACACCTCGTCATCTAGCACAGACAGTAATGCTCCTTCAATATGTTCGAGATTTGCTGCAAATTCTGGAGATTCAGCAAGAAGCAGCCACGGACTTTTCATCTTACTTGTAAAGTTATAAAAAGTATCTGGTTCTTTTTTCTTTAACACAAATGAAAGAGAATGAAGGTTGGCAAAGTTCTTTAACATACTCCTTACACATTCGTCAGGTAAGGGCGTGTGCTTATCCAACACTACAAAATCCAGTTCACCTAGATCTTCTAACATTATCACTTCGTTAGGCGCTTCGTCTAGATATCCGTAACATTTTGCGTATCTTAGACGTTCTTCTTCTGGTACTCCTGCTGCTTTCTGCAGTGACACTAGCTTAGGTAGCACCTCAGCGTACATGGTTTGTTCACGATTGAATGCAATGTCCACATGAAGTGACTTACGAAATATTTCGCTAGTAGGTGCTATTTTCACAATCATTTTCATGCTTCGATTAGTGCCTTCTATGTGAATCCTTTTCACATTTGCTACGAAATTGTCACCTGCCTTCCCAACTGAATGAAATGTCACTTTTTTAACTTCTATATCTTGCTGAGAAATCACTGTACTCATGAACGCTATGTGGCGTTCATTTAAACTTGAAATATCTCCTTCGAATTTGTACTGCCCCATGGTTGTGTTTGATACTGCTTCGGAATTTTTACTTTCGTATATTTATAGTACTGAAGAGTGTTAATTTAACTTTGATTTTGATGAGTTTGATGTACCTACGTTTAGATTAGATATGAGTCACAGTCATATGAGTGTCTTTTTCTGCATATTCATTGTCAGTTTTATTATTAACTGGCAACACTGGTAGCCGGTTGTCAAATATCGACCGGGCTGCGATTTAATTTAATTTTTTAAAATTAGTTTTAAGTGATATTATAGTTTTAAATACGTCAAATTATGTTAAATCACGTATATAAGTATTAGTAGCAGTGTTTTCCTGGTGATGGTGATAAGACTTTATCCACAAAATTGAAAAGTTCCCACGGGCTATCAACGGTCAACGGACGGAGCAAAAGTGTTATTCAAATCTTAAAACCAGGGGAGTATAAGTGATAATTCTTGTAGTCTATCATTACACAATAATCAAAAGACCCTATTTCTTATAATTATACATATCTGTCTTCAGTCTGCGTGACAATTTGTTGATTACGACAACGAAAACAAAAAACACAAACAAAGAAACTTTATTAAATCTTTCTACTTTAGTGTAAACTTAGACGAAACTAGTCGTGTAATTAATGTTTAAAGCCCAATTTATGACTATTTCAAGCTTAAATAACTAAAAACTTGGATCTAGTCATTTCTTTGGCACCTACCTCCTACATACATTCATAAAAAAAATTATAAAATCATCATACCAATATTAATTAAACATTTCAATTTAAACCTGTCTTTTTCCTTATTTTTCTTTCCTGTCTTGTTCTTACAGATATAATATACCAACTTCTCTCATTTCAAGTCATCTTCCCTGTCTTTTTGCTGTTCCTTTTTCTTTTATTTCAGAGTATCATCCCTATCAGTACGATGACCAGATCGAAGGAAATGGAGTGCAAACTGAGAGCAGCGCTAAAGGAATTGGAGTCATCCAAGCACCTGTGTAACCAACTGCTACACGAACGATAGTGAAGTGGAAGTGACAAATATTATTAATAAAAACACTAATCTTAAAACTGAATTGGCTGAACTTCCTATGTATCACACAGACCTACTTGAACAACATAATATGCTACTCAAAAAGGTTACTACCTTCCAGCAGTGCACTGACACTCATGAACATGCTCTAACACGTATATCACAATTGGAGTATGAATTAAGAGAAGCCTACAAAACAATACATACATTAGAGGCGTCTAAACACTCAGTAATGTCAGACAAGACTCAGAGCTTATACGAAGAGTTAATTGGGAGTGGTTCTGGTGACACATGTGAGCCGGCCATTACAATAGACTTGACTGGCGATGATCCCGTCACTGTATCAACCGCATGCACCATGCTAAACAGCCACAACAAAATTAAAAAGTACATTAAACTGAATAAGACAATTAAAAAATTAAAAAGAGGCACAATCTATCTAAACTAAACTTAAATTTAAGAAAACAAAAAGTTAAACTAGTTAGTGAAATTAAATCTTGCCATAATGAATTAGAAGAAAGTAGGGCTGTATATGACTTGGACATCCAAACTCTTAGACAAGAATTGTTACAGAGAGAATTATTCCTAAACCAGATGTTCCAAAAGTATGAATCCGCCCAATCTGAGATTAATAATCACATGATTGAAGCAGGTAAACTAATAGACTTAGTAACTTACAGTGCTGAGAGATATGAGTCTTTAGCTAATTATTATAAACTAAATTAATAGGTACTATTTGCTAGCAAACTAGCAAGTAAAACTTTACATTTTCTAGGAATAAACATGTATTCCTTGGTCAAATAATGAAATTAAATCGCAGGGTCGATATTTGACAACCGGCTACCAGTGTTGCCAGTTAATAATAAAACTGACAATGAATATGCAGAAAAAGACACGTCACTCATATGACTGTGACTCATATCTAATCTAAACGTAGGTACATCAAACTCATCAAAGTTAATTAACACTCTTCAGTACTATAAATATACGAAAGTAAAAATTCCGAAGCAGTATCAAACACAACCATGGGGCAGTACAAATTCGAAGGAGATATTTCAAGTTTAAATGAACGCCACATAGCGTTCATGAGTACAGTGATTTCTCAGCAAGATATAGAAGTTAAAAAAGTGACATTTCATTCAGTTGGGAAGGCAGGTGACAATTTCGTAGCAAATGTGAAAAGGATTCACATAGAAGGCACTAATCGAAGCATGAAAATGATTGTGAAAATAGCACCTACTAGCGAAATATTTCGTAAGTCACTTCATGTGGACATTGCATTCAATCGTGAACAAACCATGTACGCTGAGGTGCTACCTAAGCTAGTGTCACTGCAGAAAGCAGCAGGAGTACCAGAAGAAGAACGTCTAAGATACGCAAAATGTTACGGATATCTAGACGAAGCGCCTAACGAAGTGATAATGTTAGAAGATCTAGGTGAACTGGATTTTGTAGTGTTGGATAAGCACACGCCCTTACCTGACGAATGTGTAAGGAGTATGTTAAAGAACTTTGCCAACCTTCATTCTCTTTCATTTGTGTTAAAGAAAAAAGAACCAGATACTTTTTATAACTTTACAAGTAAGATGAAAAGTCCGTGGCTGCTTCTTGCTGAATCTCCAGAATTTGCAGCAAATCTCGAACATATTGAAGGAGCATTACTGTCTGTGCTAGATGACGAGGTGTATAGAAGCGTAGTCAAAAATAAAATACCAGATATTTTTAACACTTATTTGAAGCTGGTGAAAGAAGATGTCGGCAAAAACGGAGTAATTAATCAAGGCGATGCTTGGACAAACAATTTCATGTTCAAATATGTGGTAAGTATTCAATAAAAAGAATCAAATAATTCAATAATCAAATATTTCGCTGTGTACCTAATCTTCTTAAGCTCTTTAACACTTCAGAAATATTTGATTAAGAAAATTTAATAAATTGTTAAAATATTGTATGCCAAATTAAATAACATCAATGCGACTAAAGCTCTACTAGTTTTCAGCCCCACCGGGACTCATATTCATGAGCTGCATGCTAATGATATTAAGCTGCAAATTTAAAACTAGTACAACTTTTACCGAATGTTTTAATATGATTTTATTATTTACAGGGAGACACATTGGTTCAGTCAATAATGATTGACTATCAAATATCGTTCCACCATAGTCCAGCGATGGATGTCCTCTACATGATCTTCAACTGCACAGACCATGAGACCAGGTCTAAGAACTTTTACGACTTGATAGACTATTACTATTCAGAATTAGACAAAAACTTGTCAAATTTCGGCTTGAAAGCTAACTTAGTTTGTCCAAGAGATCTCTTGGATGCTGATATCAAAAGATTTGGTAGACCTATGATGGGTATTTCCTTACTATTGATCACCATGTTATTAAGAGATGCTGAAGAAGCAAGCGTTGTAGCGGAAAATATGAATGATGGTGGATTTTTTGAAGTAATTAAATCAATAAGCGGACAAGAATTGCAAAAGGAAAGCTTAGCTCGTGGCAAAAAGAGAATGGAAGATTTGATAAATAGTTGCATTCAATTAGGTTTCATACCTCTATAATCATTAATAGAAAATATTTAAATCAGGTCATAATGGAACTCTCATAAATACTCATGGAATGAAGTCAAGTAATTGTTACTTGAGAAATGTATTAATAAATGTTAAAAAAAAGTATAGAAAGTTTTATTCAGTCTAACTCAATGTAACTATTTCCGTCCTAGGACATTGAATTTTTGTCAGATGACAACGCTTTGCGATGGGCGATTAGAGAGTTAAAGTTGGTAAACTTAAGAATTAGAACAGGATTTTCTGAGGTTACATTTTTTACTCACTTTATTTTTATTTATTTTCATTTTCGATATCACATTTTAAAAATTTCACAAAAGAAATATAAATATGGAATACGGATTATTATGATATATTTTGACATCACAATATAGGTTAATTTCATCATTCTTTGAATAATTTGATAAATAAATAACTACAATCACCAACTATTTCATTTTTTATTGGTAACGATAAATAAGCAAAAACACTAACCGTTATCTAATCAAAATATACATCATGTTATCTAAAAGTTTAATTATTTTATCATTTATTCGAACTATAAATACAAGAACTCAAACATTCTAACACAGAGTCCCAATTATCTTTAGAGAATATTAACCTAAAACAGTCTAATGCGAATTATTAGAAATTAATAAGACATACAAATTTAATTTATATGGACATTCAAACTCACAACTATGCGTCTGTCTTAGACTCAAATCTAAATCTTCCTTACACATATACCTAATACGTACAATCAAAGACATGGTTTTCTCAATAACAAAGGATTTAGTATTGTAATATCGGACTTGGAAAGACTTATCTTAGATTTAAATGCCTCGAGCTTCGTGAAAGCGGTTGATTGTTCCGAGACACAATTAGAAATGGCACGGAGCTCATCGCAGTTTTTTCTATAGTTATTATCTCAATATTATCCATCAAAACATTGCAGGCCTCGTAAACAAAGCAGATTCTCTGATTGTAAAATTAGATGAACTTTTAAGTAATGGAACTAATATAGACGTAATATATGTATATTGGAGCATTTTATTGAGACAGGGTATGAGAGTATTTTACACATAGGTACCTAACTTTTGCCCAGCGGCTTTTTTCAGCAGAAATACTAAACGCGGTGGTACTTGCATTTTTGTTAAGGCAGGGTTGCGCAGTATCGCGAATTATTAGACGTTGCTAAACAGTCGGTAACAGGCGCCTTTGAGTGTTGCGGTATTGAACTCATTTCTTTTAATATTATTATTATATGTATATACAGAGTTCCAAAATATAATTACAACATATTTTACGAAAGATTAGAGCATGTTTTACAAAAATATTGTTCTCTTGAGAATAAAAATATTATCTTGGCTGGCGACTTCAATATAGATATCTTAAAAAATAATAAATTAGTATCAGAATTCGAACATTTCCTTTTACAATATAATTTAAAATTAGAAATCCGCAAACCGACTAGGTTGACGAGCAACTCATGCATTGATAATTTTGCGCACGCCTACAAGAAGAATTGTAAATCTGAGATAATTGACTTCGGTCTTTCAGATCATACCTGTCAACTACTCAAGGTTCCTATCAATAAAACGTGTACACTCAAGTATTGGAAAAATAAGAAGCAAGATATTTCACTAGAAAATCTAGGAATCTTCAAAAAACACCTTAAATGCTTACCTATCTTTTTCACGAGTATACGAAGCCAAAGATGCGGATGAATCATTTAAATACTTTATGGATGATTTTTCATTTCTATACCACTTGTGCTTCCCAAACAAAATCGTTACTGTATTTACTAAAAAAAAGAATAAATGGATATCTCGTGGAATAAAACTCTGTAGCCAAAAGCAAAGGCACTTACTGTGGACATATAGACTCAGTCCTAATACGAAAAACAAACCTGCGTTTAAGAAATATTCTTCGCGTTATAGAAAAATAATACGACTAACCCAAAAGGCACAAAATAACAACTACATTAATACATCGAACAATAAATCAAAAGCGGCTTGGCAAGTCATTAATAAGTTAAAATTCAACTTACCCCAAGAGCCAATACTTTCAATTGAGAAGGATAATGTACTTATTACGGATCCGGCGATCATAGCAAATGAATTTAATGACTATTTTGTAGATATCATTGAAAATAATATAAAAACTAAAGGAACATCAACCCGTAACTACATTATTCAAAATTCGAATTCACAGTCGTTATTTATGTCACCAGTCTGTAATTGCGATATAATAATTAAAATAATTGGCAGTCTAAAAAATACAAATACCGTCGGTGCCGATAATATATCAACTAAGGTAATAAAACATGTAAAAGATATTATTGCTCCTGTGTTGGCTCATATAATAAATCTTTGCATTTCAGACGGTTTATTTCCAACAGGTCTGAAAAAAGTTATTATTAAACCCCTTTATAAAAAAAATTACAAAACTTGCCTTCAAAACTATAGGCCTATTGCAAAGATATCTGTATTTTCAAAAATTATTGAGAAGGTAGTTTATAATTCTATATATTCATATTTTGAAAAATTCAATCTTTTCTGCAATGAACAGAAAGGATTTAGAAAAAATACAAATATTAATATGGCCTTGTTCGACTTCATCTCTAACGTAATGGCATCCATAGATACACGAAACCCTGTTTGTGCTATATTGACTGATATGACAAAAGCGTTTGATTTTGTTAATAATAAAATTCTGCTGCAAAAATTACAGGGGTATGGAGTGAGAGGTAATATTCTGAAACTCATAGAATCGTATCTGAGTAACCGATCTCAATGTACAGAAATCACCAGAATATGCCCTGCTACTAAATTAGAGAAAAAATATTTATCTAAACCAAGGTTTACAAGATATGGTGTACCACAAGGCAGCGTCCTGGGGCCACTACTTTTCTTAATTTATATTAATAATCTCCCCAAAACTATGGATCACAAAATGGTGTTGTTTGCAGATGACAGCACTGCTATTGTGGAATGTAATAATTACAATAATTATCAAAATGACATAAATAATTCATTGAATGACATTATAAATTGGCTTGACATTAATAATCTTATAATTAATTTAAATAAAACAAAAGTTGTACATTTCCACCAGCGTCGTAAACACTTGCCGTTTAATGTGACTTATAATAACACTGTATAGTGGAGGAAGTTACAAGTGCGAAATTCTTGGGCATTACCATAGATACTAATTAACTTGGAGACCTCACTTAAATGAAATATGCACGCGTCTCAGTAAGTCTGCATATCTTTTATTCCAATTAGCCAAGAAAGTTGATACTAATACTCTTCTTACGGCCTATCATGGATTGGTCGCCTCTATTATAAGATACGGTAGGTATTATTTTTTGGGGGCATTCAATTGATAGGGAACTTATATTCAGAAAGCAAAAGAGGTGCATTCGGTCTATGTGCGGTCTGAGACAGACGGATTAAGCTGCATTCCATACTTTAAAAAGACTCAAAAAGGTTACTACCTTCCAGCAGTGCACTGACACTCATGAACATGCTCTAACACTTATATCACAATTGGAGTATGAATTAAGGCTGCCCTGGTCGGTAATTCTTCCATACTAACTTAACTTGCCGATTACTCCACTGTTTGATGGTATACGTTCAAAATAAAAATGATCTACATTTATCTCATTATTATCTAGCTCTGTATGGAAACAAAAAGTCAAAAAAACGAATAATTCAAAGTTATAAGCGTCTAAACTTCCTCATTTCAACACTAATTTTAACGTATCTTTGGGGGGAAATAAATAACTTATGAAGAAGGAAAATTGCACAATAGTTACCATACAACCCTAGATAATTTGTTCAATAATGTAAATAATTTTATTTTAAACAGATACATTCAATAGTTTTTTCATAATATCCAAATTACCAAAGGTCTGTTTGAAAAATTTCGCGCACTCGTTTCTGTTCTAATTCATCGTGCATCTCGCTACACTTTTATGTTGCCGGTCCGAGGGGCCGGGGGGAGGCGCACACACCAGGGTTGCCAATCTGTGGAGAATTCCCCAAACTGCGGGGAATTTCAAGTTGGTTGGGGATTTATTGGGGATTGGCATTGTGTGGGGAAAATGTGGGGATTTTGACTTCATATTCTCATGGGAAAATGTTTCATCGTTTATTATCGATGACAACATTTTTTGAATCATAAAGTATGAAGGCTGGAGAAAGTATGGAAGATTTGAAAAAAGATGAAATTGTACCTCGTGCGGCTATTGTTTTGCATGAAAAACGCTGCGGGAGAATACCTGTTCTCAAACATAAAAATTGTTATTTCATTATTGCTGATATTGCCTTTATCGAATGCATCGAGTCGTCGAGAAGTCGAGCGCAAATTTAGTCTCCTTAAAAATTTAAAAACTGAAAATCGCAATAGATTGCAAGGGATTAAAAAACTGGACGACAGTGTCAAGTTGAACTAATATGTGGAAAAAAAATATAAAAGATAAAAACTAAATATTATTTAACTCATTGATTATAGTATCATTTTATAAAAAAACTTTTGAGGGGAATTTGTGGGGAATCAGCGGATTTTTATCCCCAAATTTGGGGAATTCGATCAGGATTTTTGGGGATTTGGATGAATTAGCTTTGGCAACCCTGGCACACACACTCGCGCATACACACTAGCCCGGCCCGCACGCCGCAAGTCTTTCTAATTTCAAAGTTTTTCGAAAAAGCAGTGGGTTATAATGGTGTAGTCAGACCATACCACTTTTTGTGTAGCAACAGAATACTATGATAACATTATCAAAAATCTACAAATGTTGCGACTAAAAATTAACATTATTTTCATTATCGGATATTGCCCACATACATTTGAAAACGTTGTTCCACAAAATGAAAGTGCGATGTGCATGCACCAATAGATAGATCATTTATATAGTAAGTAAATACCACATATTGATATATGCTGTAGGTAAATTAGCGATACCTACATTCGGCGAAGCCGTGGTCAGACGTCGTCGTCCGTCCGTCACTCGCTCAAGGCCACGCGTTTTATGCCTACCGCTTCGCGTATCGCTGGTTACAACTGACAGAGTGGGCTGTCGCACGTAATTAGAAGAAGCTTAATAATTTTGAACGTCATAATAATCGAACTGGTAGCACAGTCTTGGAAATTTTAAAAGTAATTGTTTTTGCTCCAGTTGGCTCCTGTTTAGGGTTGCCACCTTTTTCTTTGGTACCTACCTATTTACCTCTAAAGTACATTGACGATTATAGGTAAGAAAAAAAAGTACACAGTACAAAAATAAAGTACAATTTATTCTTATTGAGTATTATTATATTTAAAAATATATTTTTATTGCTTTTTGCAGTTTGTATTAAATTAGTACCTTTACTAAACAATTGCCTCTTGTCTGCGCGTGAACGCAGCCGGACGCTCCCGGAAGAGAGGCGGGGCGCGCGGGGGAGGGCGACGCGAGCGGAAGCGGAAGCGGCGCTCGGCCACCATCTTTGGCTTCTTGGGATCGTTCGCGGACGACACAACACAATCTTACCGGTTTTAATTCCAATATACCAGTTTAAATACAGTCCACTATTATTGAAGAGACCCATTCCCAACACCTCTTTACTAGAAATTGTCTAAGTGGCGCTGGCGAGTTATCGATTCAACATAAATCGATAAATATCGATATCGAATCGATAAGTTTACCGAAAAATACTTACGACTTTAATAGAAATGAAGTTTGCAAAAATAAAGTATTTTCGTGTACTTTATTATTCTTATAAAGTATAGAGTACAATTACCTTAAATAACGTACAATACTTTATTAAGTACGGGTGACAACCCTACTCCTGTTTCCTTTTTGATTATTTATTTAAATTATTTACGCGGTTTCGCATATTTTATAGTCAGGAATTCAGGGGAGGAAAAAAGTGTATCAATCATCTATTTAAACTAAAATATATTTTATCAACAAATAAAAAATAACTGTTTTTCTACAACATTCGTTTTATTATCATTATAAGTAGGTACGTACATACAGCCCTAGCACATAGGTACGCCCGATGGGCGATGACGCGCTCGGACGTTTGTCGCGTGGCGGGCAAAACCATCTCAACTCATGGTACATTTCTTCTCGCTGCAAACAGTTGGTACTATTGTTATGATTTTGTAGGCTATTATAGCATAGGTATTTTCGTTTTTGTATTGGAGTGATATATCTGTTACGAAGTAACTATTTAGTAATCTGTACCGTGGTGTCCACTGCTAATCGACCTCCTCGACAACTTCATGCATATTACTAAGAAGGATATACGAAGAAGCGAAAAACATCTTAACTCAAATAAATTATTTTATTTGATGATAATAAATAACAAACAAAACTATGTAGGTAAATTCACATTTTTGCAAGAAACCGTTTAGATTTCTGGGTAGGTACGTACGTCACATACAGTGTAATCCTAAGTTCTAATATCTATTTGTTTGAGTTTATGTTGCGTTGCCATTCAAACATGAGCGTAGACTGCCCACTAAATAATTAGGTAGGTACGCGATAACGTTACCGCCGCGCCGCAATCACGCGCTGCCGCCGTGCGCACCGATATAATGGCCACCGAGTACATATCAATGGCGCCGCTGCCGTCGTACTCAATGAAATCGCGCGTGTAGGCGTCAGGCAAACGGTTCGAGTATGTGTGTGTAAGCGCTCTAGCTTCTTACTGCTCATCCCAGCGTCTATCTCTTTCGCACGTGGTGTTGGATGAAATATCTTATCTAATTTTCTTAAATAATCTTTTATCTAGTTTCAGTTTATTGTTCCAATTTATTCAAATTATACTTACTTTTATATGCCAACTTGGAAGTCTTTGCGTGTTGGTTAGGTGCTCGGCGTGTGAGTATTGTTTTAATGTACCTCGCCATTATTTTAATAATTGTGTTTTAATTGTGATCATTCCGCCACTCGTAAACTATGCTGGAGTTTTTGTGTCCTGTGGCCAGAGGCCGGCGGCTGTTTCTTTGTGGGTGCGCGTCGGAATGAATCAGAGCTCAGCAGAGTTGTCACTAAAACTGTCTTTGTTTGTCAATCAAAAATGTGAAATAACCCCCAATTCATTAAAAAAAAAAAGAGTAAACGTCAAAAGTGACTACCTCTTATAGAGGTAATTGCATTTTTACATTTTGTTTGTATGTATATACATGTACTATCGGATATATATATTATTCTATTCACAATTTTTCACACACACACACACACACACACACACATGCACATTTCAGCAAAATTTATATAATTTCATGTTTATTTTCTGTCCTCATTGAGGGGCGGCACCGCCGTCCGTGAGTCACTGCAGGGTGCCACCTGAAAACCAGCGTTGGGCACAAACGTCCAACTATATGCTGAGGTGGAGGCCCTTTTGGCATTAGCACGCGCAAATTAATATTATTATTTTGTTTATTAGAAATTGCTTTTTGTTTTTTTATTGTCTATTAAAAATTCTATTATTATCGTATTATTATTTTGTTATATTGTGATGTTTTCTGTTCTGATCTGTATTCTTGTAAGTTTATTATTAGTATTTTGTTTACTTATATTATGTATTTTTATTTGTTATATTCTTTGTTTTCTGTGCGTGTAATTGCCAAATAAATGTTTTTTCTTTCTTTCTTCTTTCTTTCTTTCTTTCAAAAATAGCATGCATTTTAACCGCGCCCACCAAAGAGTTCGTGCCGCTGGCTAGCGCATCCTTAAGAGAAGCCTACAAAACAATACATACATTAGAGGCGTCTAAACACTCAGTAATGTCAGACAAGACTCAGAGCTTATACAAAGAGTTAATTGGGAGTGGTTCTGGTGACACATGTGAGCCGGCCATTACAATAGACTTGACTGGCGATGATCCCGTCACTGTATCAACCGCATGCACCATGCTAAACAGCCACAACAAAATTAAAAAGACTTTCGTTGGTAGTGGTGAAGGTTACCCACGTGCTTTTGTCATTCCTACGTTTGTTTTCAATTTAAGTGAGCTATTTCATAGTGATCTGAATTGAAATCTTTTAAATTTTGTGTTTTTGTGTTGTGTAAGTGTATGTGTGTGTAAGTTTTAATCAGGTATTGGTGTTTTAAGTATATTTTATTGTATTATTTCCTCTGCCCACATCTTTTTAATTCAAAATGGACGAGGTGAAGCCACCCGACCCTCCCGATCCCGATAAATCCCCGGAATATGAGACGGAAACTATCGTCACAATTACCCTTCCTCCCACCTCCCCGGATATCGAACGAATGGACGCGGAAGTTTCAAAATCCCGGAAACGACCCGCCGGCTCCCCCTTATCACCCAGAACAACCCCCCGAAATTGGCGAAAAGTGTAAATAGTAGACAATGTTACACGGCCAGGGATAATCCCCCATACATAGTTTATGTGTCTCTTAAGGACTCCCAGACGTCTGGCACCACGCTTCACCCAGTTAAGTTTGGTATGTTCTTAATGAAACTAAACATTAATAATGTTAAGATCGGTGGTGTCAAACGGCTGGGGAGAAATAGAGTTTCAGTTGAGCTTCTGACGCACCAGGATGCTAACAGCTTTTTAGTAAACGGTATGGTAGCTCAAAATTATATGACTTCGATCCCTCAATTTAACATTACCCGTATGGGCATTGTCAGGGACGTCCCTGTGGAATGAACAGAGGACGAAATCATTGGCAACATCAGGGTTCCCACCGGGTGTGGGGCTGTGATAAAAGCTAGGAGGATGAATCGCAGAGTCTCAACCCCAAACGGTACCGAATGGAAGCCTACCCAAACCGTAGTGCTTACTTTTGACGGTCAAACACTACCCAAAAAAGTGTTTTGTTTCTATTCAGCACTCCCGGTGGAACTATATTCATATCCTACCATACAGTGCTATCACTGTTGTCGTTTCGGACATACCCGCACTCTTTGCCGCTCCAAGCCACGTTGTTTCAGATGTGGCCAGGACCATCCAGGTGATGGATGCCAAATTTCAGCTGAGATTGCCACTTGTATCAATTGCAATGGCAACCACTTTGCAAATGACAAAGCTTGTCCTGAATTGGGTCGCCAGAAGAGTATCAAAGGTCTGATGGCAGAAAAATCAATTTCTTATGCGGAAGCAAGCCAAGTTTTCCCTACTGTAAAAAGGTCATATGCTGAGGTCTCAAGATCAGTAAACCTCACAGAGCCATCACCTACTAAAAAACCATCCCAACAAAAAGTCTCCTACAAGAAAACTATACAACCCAAACCCAAATCACATGTTCCCCTCTCTCCTAGTTATGATAAGAAGGCTCATCAGGCCCTTATACATAACTACTCGTTCTCCCCATCTAAAAGTGGTTGCGCTTTCCCTGTGGAATCCGGAACCAACACTCGTAGCTCCGAAAACATTTTGAACATAGTTTCTGATATGCTCATGGCAGTACTATCAAACCCTGCCCATACCGTACCTGACCACGTGGCACACAAACTTTCAACAATTCTTGATTATATTTGCAAAATTCCTGCCTCTAACATTGCTTCAGTGGAACGTGAGGAGTACTCTTCCCAGGAAGAGTGACTTACTCCACTTGATCAATAAATTTAAACCATTGATTTGTGGCATTGCTGAGACATGGCTTCAACCGAATATAAATTTCGGGATCCCGTGTTTCAGCGTTGTCAGACATGACAGATCTGATGGTTATGGAGGTTGTGCTTTGTTAGTTAATAACAAAGTACCCTTCTCCCAGATTCCTCTACCCTTCGTTGGCGATGACATAAATGTTGTCGCTGTTAAGGCTGAGGACATAAACATATTTGTATTTTACATTGCTCACCCTCATGTTGACCAGATTATTTTGATTAGAAATCTACTAACCTCGGTAAGTGGCCCATTACTTGTAATGGGTGACTTCAACTGCCACCATTATAGATGGGGTTCAGAGATATGTGATAATATGGGTAATGAGCTAGTTGAGATGCTGGATGAACTCGAGTTGTGTGTCATTAATGATGGCAGTCCTACTCGTAGGTCTGCATTTGGTCAAAGAAACAGCTGTGTGGACTTGACCTTCTGCTCGCCTGATATGGCTAGCGTGCTAAATTGGAGTCGTTTAGATTTGACCTATGGTAGTGATCACTATCCCATCATAATTAAACACCCGTCAAAATCCATTCCGGATAAACCCCTTCCTCCCTTATTAAAATACCGTTTAGATTCTGCAGATTGGGATCTTTACTCAAAATTATTAGACCTCCGCACCTCTTTCCTTCCATCAATTAACAACGAGAATTCCTTGGAGTGTTTCTCGAAATTCTCAGACCTGATAGCCTCCACAGCCGAAGATTGCTTTCCGGTGAAAAATACACCGAAAGGCAAGATACCTTCTCCACCATGGTGGGATAGTGAATGCACTGCCATGATAAGAGCTAGGAATGAGGCTGAAAAAACATATAACCGAAATATGAACCTGGAAAACCTCATAAATTTCAAACGAATTTTGGCTAAGTCAAGGAAATTGTTCAGGAAAAAGAAGAGACAAGGGTGGCAGAGATTTTGTGGTTCCTTGAGCCCATCGACTCCAATATCCACAGTTTGGCAGAGAGTCAAAAATTTTAGAAACTCCACCAAACCTCCCACTGTCTCCACCTTACCTGAATCTCTGATTAACAGTTTTTTTAACAATATTGCTCCAACTTATGTTCCCGCCGCAGATGAATGCTGCCTGAGATCCCATGAGATCGAGCGACCCGAGTCTCATGACCCGCTCGATTTGGAGTTCTCACCTGAAGAGCTCCAAACGGTACTCAATCATGTGAAGGACTCGGCACCAGGGATTGATGGGTTCCCCTACTCCTTCTTAACTAAGGCAGGAACAAAAGCGAAGCAATACTACCTTGACTTAGTCAATTTTTGCTTTAATTCAGGCTATATTCCTCCTACCTGGAAGGTTTAGGTTATTATGCCGCTGTTAAAAGCTGGCAAGGATCCTGGTAACCATTCGTCGTATAGACCTATTGCCCTATCGTCCATACTTATTAAAATATTTGAACATCTCATCAAAAACCGCCTTGAATGGTTGGTAGAAAGCCAGAGGCTGCTTCCGGCGACTCAGTTCGGCTTCAGGAAAGGTCTGGGTACGGCTGACAGTGTGGGTACCCTCACGTCAGCCATCCGACTGGCCCTTAGCAGGCAAGAGTCGTTGGTCGCGGTCTTCTTGGACATCTCAGCGGCCTATGATTTTGTCCTCTTACCCCTTTTCAGGCAGAAACTGCAAGAGCTGAGAATCCCGCGTAGGATCTGCCGAATTGTAGCCTGCATCCTTTCCGATCGTACCCTCCAATTAAGAACTCCTGAGGATAACCCAGCACGGAGGTCCTCCTGGAAAGGTTTGCCTCAGGGGTCAGTCCTTAGTCCCATCCTTTATAATATTTATACTATGACCTCCCCTCCTGTTTAAATTTCAACTGTAATGTCCTTCAGTATGCTGACGATATCGCACTGATGGTTACCAATAGCTCTATAACAGACGCTGCCCACTCCATCAATGTCTCTTTGGCCTCATTAAACCAATGGCTTCTTAATCACGGGTTATCTTTAAGCGCCCCAAAAAGCTCAGCTGTCATTTTTACACGCAAACGACGCACTCCGGACCTTCGTATAGAGATAGACGGTCAGGATATCCCGATCAAAAGCAGTGCTAGGTTCTTGGGGGTTTATCTCGATGCAAAGATGTCTGGGGCGGATCATATAAACACCGTGGTTGCAAGGTGTGAACGCTCGGTATCGGTACTTAGAGCTCTGGCTGGGGTATGGTGGGGTGCTCACCCCTACTCATTGAAGCTCATCTACAATGCATTGGTCAGAAGCGTAATGGACTATTGTTGCTTCCTTATTGTTCCTTGCAATAAGGGTGCATTAAAAAAACTAGATTCCATTCAGGCCAAATGCCTTAGAATAATTACCGGAGCTATGAAATCGTCCCCCATAAATGCTCTTCAGGTTGAATGTGTAGAGCGTCCCCTCAACCTTCGAAGACAATACCTTGCAGACCGATTCATCTCAAAAGTCCTCTCCCTCTCATCACATCCCCTTCTTCCTATCCTAGAACAAATCCACTGTTCCTATAGCTCCTCTTCCTACTGGAATAGTCTTCCTGTCCCTCCCGTGATTGTCAGGTACAGGGAGCTTAAAAACCTCTCTGCACCCATCAAGCAATATCCTGTACTCCCGGTCTTCTCTTCCGTATATGAGGTTATCCACTTCAGGCCAAAGCTGATTCTAGGGCTCGGCATCTCGAAATCCTCCGTGGATGCTACGGGCGAGTTCGGACGCGCCTTGAACAAATACTGGAAAGGTTGGAATATTTTTTTCACAGACGCGTCTAAGCTATCTCGAAACGGAAGTACAGGAGTGGCAGCGTACTTCCAAAATTCGAAGATCGTCCTCCTCTCTAAGTGTCCCCCGGAAGCATCTGTCTACACGGGAGAATGCGTTGGCATTTTATAATCAGTTAAGTTTATTAGAGCACACAACCTAAAAAACTCTGTTATTTTTTCCGACTCCCGGAGTAGCCTACAATCTCTCAACCAAGACCAGCTCCATTCCCGAACTCATAGCAGTTTGGTTGTTGAGATAAAGGCGCTTCTTTTCTCTTGTTACAAAGATGGCATAAATATCGAGATCGCTTGGATTCCTGGCCACTCTGGCATATGTGGTAACGAGTGTGCGGATTCATTGGCCAAATTTGCGGCCTCGAACGATGTCGAACGCCAGCACCACGTTGTGTACGGGTATGATATACGTGCAGACACAAAGCACAAGCTGTTTGACTCATGGACTGCAGTGTGGGTAGAAATATCCAAACATAAAGGGGCCTACTATGCGTTTGTCCAGCCCGGCATCCGACGGAAACCTTGGTTTTCCAAGTACCCCAAGCTTCCCCGTCACACTGTTTCATCCTTGTGCAGGCTCAGACTCGGCCATTGCAGTAGTCCGGTCTTCCTCAGCAAGATCCGCGTTCGCGACAGCTCGCTGTGCGAATGCGGCCTTGATGAGGGAACCTTAGAACACATCTTTTTTTCGTGTCCCTTAAATTCCAAATCTTTTGACCTCTATAAAAAACTTCCCAAAATCCAAATCCCTCTCCCAATCAGTTTCCACCTCCTTTTAACCCACTTTTCCTACAAATTAATTAATTGTCTAAGTAAATTTATAAATGAAAATGACATTAAAATATGACGGTGTTCAATGATGTAAATGATGTATATATATTCATATCTGTCTGTATTGTGTATGTCCCCCAACTATTTTTTACACCACTGTATACATACAATAAAATAGTTGATAATGTCTATGTTTACTAACCCAATTGTTTTGTCTTTCCAGCTACTAACAACTAAAAACTACCGCAAAGTTAAGTTCAACGGTTCATAAATTTTGCCGTCACCACTCGACACTGGCAGTATAGTCGACAACACCGTTCTGGAGACTCGGTTGCCAAAGAAGAAAAAAAAAAAAAAATTAAAAAGTACATTAAACTGAATAAGACAATTAAAAAAATTAAAAAGAGGCACAATCTATCTAAACTAAACTTAAATTTAAGAAAACAAAAAGTTAAACTAGTTAGTGAAATTAAATCTTGCCATAATGAATTAGAAGAAAGTAGGGCTGTATATGACTTGGACATCCAAACTCTTAGACAAGAATTGTTACAGAGAGAATTATTCCTAAACCAGATGTTCCAAAAGTATGAATCCGCCCAATCTGAGATTAATAATCACATGATTGAAGCAGGTAAACTAATAGACTTAGTAATAAACTAAATTAATACTATTTGCTAGCAAACTAGCAAGTAAAACTTTACATTTTCTAGGAATAAACATGTATTCCTTGGTCAAATAATGAAATTAAATCACAGGGTCGATATTTGACAACCGGCTACCAGTGTTGCCAGTTAATAATAAAACTGACAATGCATATGCAGAAAAAGACACGTCACTCATATGACTGTGACTCATATCTAATCTAAACGTAGGTACATCAAACTCATCAAAGTTAATTAACACTCTTCAGTACTATAAATATACGAAAGTAAAAATTCCGAAGCAGTATCAAACACAACCATGGGGCAGTACAAATTCGAAGGAGATATTTCAAGTTTAAATGAACGCCACATAGCGTTCATGAGTACAGTGATTTCTCAGCAAGATATAGAAGTTAAAAAAGTGACATTTCATTCAGTTGGGAAGGCAGGTGACAATTTCGTAGCAAATGTGAAAAGGATTCACATAGAAGGCACTAATCGAAGCATGAAAATGATTGTGAAAATAGCACCTACTAGCGAAATATTTCGTAAGTCACTTCATGTGGACATTGCATTCAATCGTGAACAAACCATGTACGCTGAGGTGCTACCTAAGCTAGTGTCACTGCAGAAAGCAGCAGGAGTACCAGAAGAAGAACGTCTAAGATACGCAAAATGTTACGGATATCTAGACGAAGCGCCTAACGAAGTGATAATGTTAGAAGATCTAGGTGAACTGGATTTTGTAGTGTTGGATAAGCACACGCCCTTACCTGACGAATGTGTAAGGAGTATGTTAAAGAACTTTGCCAACCTTCATTCTCTTTCATTTGTGTTAAAGAAAAAAGAACCAGATACTTTTTATAACTTTACAAGTAAGATGAAAAGTCCGTGGCTGCTTCTTGCTGAATCTCCAGAATTTGCAGCAAATCTCGAACATATTGAAGGAGCATTACTGTCTGTGCTAGATGACGAGGTGTATAGAAGCGTAGTCAAAAATAAAATACCAGATATTTTTAACACTTATTTGAAGCTGGTGAAAGAAGATGTCGGCAAAAACGGAGTAATTAATCAAGGCGATGCTTGGACAAACAATTTCATGTTCAAATATGTGGTAAGTATTCAATAAAAAGAATCAAATAATTCAATAATCAAATATTTCGCTGTGTACCTAATCTTCTTAAGCTCTTTAACACTTCAGAAATATTTGATTAAGAAAATTTAATAAATTGTTAAAATATTGTATGCCAAATTAAATAACATCAATGCGACTAAAGCTCTACTAGTTTTCAGCCCCACCGGGACTCATATTCATGAGCTGCATGCTAATGATATTAAGCTGCAAATTTAAAACTAGTACAACTTTTACCGAATGTTTTAATATGATTTTATTATTTACAGGGAGACACATTGGTTCAGTCAATAATGATTGACTATCAAATATCGTTCCACCATAGTCCAGCGATGGATGTCCTCTACATGATCTTCAACTGCACAGACCATGAGACCAGGTCTAAGAACTTTTACGACTTGATAGACTATTACTATTCAGAATTAGACAAAAACTTGTCAAATTTCGGCTTGAAAGCTAACTTAGTTTGTCCAAGAGATCTCTTGGATGCTGATATCAAAAGATTTGGTAGACCTATGATGGGTATTTCCTTACTATTGATCACCATGTTATTAAGAGATGCTGAAGAAGCAAGCGTTGTAGCGGAAAATATGAATGATGGTGGATTTTTTGAAGTAATTAAATCAATAAGCGGACAAGAATTGCAAAAGGAAAGCTTAGCTCGTGGCAAAAAGAGAATGGAAGATTTGATAAATAGTTGCATTCAATTAGGTTTCATACCTCTATAATCATTAATAGAAAATATTTAAATCAGGTCATAATGGAACTCTCATAAATACTCATGGAATGAAGTCAAGTAATTGTTACTTGAGAAATGTATTAATAAATGTTAAAAAAAAGTATAGAAAGTTTTATTCAGTCTAACTCAATGTAACTATTTCCGTCCTAGGACATTGAATTTTTGTCAGATGACAACGCTTTGCGATGGGCGATTAGAGAGTTAAAGTTGGTAAACTTAAGAATTAGAACAGGATTTTCTGAGGTTACATTTTTTACTCACTTTATTTTTATTTATTTTCATTTTCGATATCACATTTTAAAAATTTCACAAAAGAAATATAAATATGGAATACGGATTATTATGATATATTTTGACATCACAATATAGGTTAATTTCATCATTCTTTGAATAATTTGATAAATAAATAACTACAATCACCAACTATTTCATTTTTTATTGGTAACGATAAATAAGCAAAAACACTAACCGTTATCTAATCAAAATATACATCATGTTATCTAAAAGTTTAATTATTTTATCATTTATTCGAACTATAAATACAAGAACTCAAACATTCTAACACAGAGTCCCAATTATCTTTAGAGAATATTAACCTAAAACAGTCTAATGCGAATTATTAGAAATTAATAAGACATACAAATTTAATTTATATGGACATTCAAACTCACAACTATGCGTCTGTCTTAGACTCAAATCTAAATCTTCCTTACACATATACCTAATACGTACAATCAAAGACATGGTTTTCTCAATAACAAAGGATTTAGTATTGTAATATCGGACTTGGAAAGACTTATCTTAGATTTAAATGCCTCGAGCTTCGTGAAAGCGGTTGATTGTTCCGAGACACAATTAGAAATGGCACGGAGCTCATCGCAGTTTTTTCTATAGTTATTATCTCAATATTATCCATCAAAACATTGCAGGCCTCGTAAACAAAGCAGATTCTCTGATTGTAAAATTAGATGAACTTTTAAGTAATGGAACTAATATAGACGTAATATATGTATATTGGAGCATTTTATTGAGACAGGGTATGAGAGTATTTTACACATAGGTACCTAACTTTTGCCCAGCGGCTTTTTTCAGCAGAAATACTAAACGCGGTGGTACTTGCATTTTTGTTAAGGCAGGGTTGCGCAGTATCGCGAATTATTAGACGTTGCTAAACAGTCGGTAACAGGCGCCTTTGAGTGTTGCGGTATTGAACTCATTTCTTTTAATATTATTATTATATGTATATACAGAGTTCCAAAATATAATTACAACATATTTTACGAAAGATTAGAGCATGTTTTACAAAAATATTGTTCTCTTGAGAATAAAAATATTATCTTGGCTGGCGACTTCAATATAGATATCTTAAAAAATAATAAATTAGTATCAGAATTCGAACATTTCCTTTTACAATATAATTTAAAATTAGAAATCCGCAAACCGACTAGGTTGACGAGCAACTCATGCATTGATAATTTTGCGCACGCCTACAAGAAGAATTGTAAATCTGAGATAATTGACTTCGGTCTTTCAGATCATACCTGTCAACTACTCAAGGTTCCTATCAATAAAACGTGTACACTCAAGTATTGGAAAAATAAGAAGCAAGATATTTCACTAGAAAATCTAGGAATCTTCAAAAAACACCTTAAATGCTTACCTATCTTTTTCACGAGTATACGAAGCCAAAGATGCGGATGAATCATTTAAATACTTTATGGATGATTTTTCATTTCTATACCACTTGTGCTTCCCAAACAAAATCGTTACTGTATTTACTAAAAAAAAGAATAAATGGATATCTCGTGGAATAAAACTCTGTAGCCAAAAGCAAAGGCACTTACTGTGGACATATAGACTCAGTCCTAATACGAAAAACAAACCTGCGTTTAAGAAATATTCTTCGCGTTATAGAAAAATAATACGACTAACCCAAAAGGCACAAAATAACAACTACATTAATACATCGAACAATAAATCAAAAGCAAGGTTGCTTTGATTTATTGTTCGATGCAAGTCTTGGCTTGGCAAGTCATTAATAAGTTAAAATTCAACTTACCCCAAGAGCCAATACTTTCAATTGAGAAGGATAATGTACTTATTACGGATCCGGCGATCATAGCAAATGAATTTAATGACTATTTTGTAGATATCATTGAAAATAATATAAAAACTAAAGGAACATCAACCCGTAACTACATTATTCAAAATTCGAATTCACAGTCGTTATTTATGTCACCAGTCTGTAATTGCGATATAATAATTAAAATAATTGGCAGTCTAAAAAATACAAATACCGTCGGTGCCGATAATATATCAACTAAGGTAATAAAACATGTAAAAGATATTATTGCTCCTGTGTTGGCTCATATAATAAATCTTTGCATTTCAGACGGTTTATTTCCAACAGGTCTGAAAAAAGTTATTATTAAACCCCTTTATAAAAAAAATTACAAAACTTGCCTTCAAAACTATAGGCCTATTGCAAAGATATCTGTATTTTCAAAAATTATTGAGAAGGTAGTTTATAATTCTATATATTCATATTTTGAAAAATTCAATCTTTTCTGCAATGAACAGAAAGGATTTAGAAAAAATACAAATATTAATATGGCCTTGTTCGACTTCATCTCTAACGTAATGGCATCCATAGATACACGAAACCCTGTTTGTGCTATATTGACTGATATGACAAAAGCGTTTGATTTTGTTAATAATAAAATTCTGCTGCAAAAATTACAGGGGTATGGAGTGAGAGGTAATATTCTGAAACTCATAGAATCGTATCTGAGTAACCGATCTCAATGTACAGAAATCACCAGAATATGCCCTGCTACTAAATTAGAGAAAAAATATTTATCTAAACCAAGGTTTACAAGATATGGTGTACCACAAGGCAGCGTCCTGGGGCCACTACTTTTCTTAATTTATATTAATAATCTCCCCAAAACTATGGATCACAAAATGGTGTTGTTTGCAGATGACAGCACTGCTATTGTGGAATGTAATAATTACAATAATTATCAAAATGACATAAATAATTCATTGAATGACATTATAAATTGGCTTGACATTAATAATCTTATAATTAATTTAAATAAAACAAAAGTTGTACATTTCCACCAGCGTCGTAAACACTTGCCGTTTAATGTGACTTATAATAACTGTATAGTGGAGGAAGTTACAAGTGCGAAATTCTTGGGCATTACCATAGATAATAAATTAACTTGGAGACCTCACTTAAATGAAATATGCACGCGTCTCAGTAAGTCTACATATCTTTTATTCCAATTAGCCAAGAAAGTTGATACTAATACTCTTCTTACGGCCTATCATGGATTGGTCGCCTCTATTATAAGATACGGTATTATTTTTTGGGGGCATTCAATTGATAGGGAACTTATATTCAGAAAGCAAAAGAGGTGCATTCGGTCTATGTGCGGTCTGAGACAGACGGATAGCTGCATTCCATACTTTAAAAAGACTCAAAAAGGTTACTACCTTCCAGCAGTGCACTGATACTCATGAACATGCTCTAACACGTATATCACAATTGGAGTATGAATTAAGAGAAGCCTACAAAACAATACATACATTAGAGGCGTCTAAACACTCAGTAATGTCAGACAAGACTCAGAGCTTATACGAAGAGTTAATTGGGAGTGGTTCTGGTGACACATGTGAGCCGGCCATTACAATAGACTTGACTGGCGATGATCCCGTCACTGTATCAACCGCATGCACCATGCTAAACAGCCACAACAAAATTAAAAAGTACATTAAACTGAATAAGACAATTAAAAAATTAAAAAGAGGCACAATCTATCTAAACTAAACTTAAATTTAAGAAAACAAAAAGTTAAACTAGTTAGTGAAATTAAATCTTGCCATAATGAATTAGAAGAAAGTAGGGCTGTATATGACTTGGACATCCAAACTCTTAGACAAGAATTGTTACAGAGAGAATTATTCCTAAACCAGATGTTCCAAAAGTATGAATCCGCCCAATCTGAGATTAATAATCACATGATTGAAGCAGGTAAACTAATAGACTTAGTAACTTACAGTGCTGAGAGATATGAGTCTTTAGCTAATTATTATAAACTAAATTAATAGGTACTATTTGCTAGCAAACTAGCAAGTAAAACTTTACATTTTCTAGGAATAAACATGTACTCCTTGGTCAAATAATGAAATTAAATCGCAGGGTCGATATTTGACAACCGGCTACCAGTGTTGCCAGTTAATAATAAAACTGACAATGAATATGCAGAAAAAGACAGTGTCTTTTTCTACGTCACGTGGCCGGAGCGAACAACGTACTACGTTGTTCGCTCCGAGTACGTTGTTCGCTCCGGTCACGGTAGGTCGGTCGTGAACTCGCTTATAAACAACAGCTGACGAGTGCGTCGTTGTGTGTCGTTGTCCGACGGCGGCTTGCGTATTGCGTAGGTAAGTGGCTTGTGATCGGTGTAAACAATGAGTTCTCTTCCTTCGAACATTTTTCTAAAATGTTTGATAGCCATATATATTGATAATAATTCTCGATCGAAGGTACTATAACGTTGTTGTGTTTCTGAGAATTTCTTCGAGAACTAGCCGAGGGGAACCCACTTGTTGTTTAGAAGTTGTTGTAGGACATCTCCAGCACAGGTGTTCGATGCGTCACACATGAGTGATATTGGTTGAGTTGGTGAGGAGGATGGGTAAGCGAGTAAAGCTGCATTTTGTATGCTAGCTTTACACAACTCGAACGCTTGAAGTGCTTCATTGTTCCACTCGATTTTTGTTTTATCGCGTTTCTTGGAGTTATGTAGAAATGCGTTTAGCGGCGCTTGTATGTGGGCCGCTTTGCGTATGCTGTCACGGTAAAAGTTCACCATGCCGAGAAATCGACGTAGGTCCGCTATTGTTTCGGGTTTGGGGTAAGCAGTGATAGCGTTGACCTTATCAAGTGGAGGTTCGATTCCTTCGCTCGACACTTGATATCCTAGGAACTTGACGTTTTCTTGACCGAAGACGCATTTTGACGGGTTTATAGTGATACCGTAGTCATTTAATCTTCGTAGTACTTCTTGTAGATCTTCAATGTGGCGTGCGTTGTTTTCTGACGCGATGATTACGTCATCAATAAATGGAAATGCGAAGTCTAACCCGTTGAGTACTTGATGTATGAACCGTTGGAATGTCTGTCCCGCGTTTTTTAAGCCTGGACACATTCGGGGAAACTCGAACAAGCCAAACGGGGTTGTTATGGCTGTTTTCTCGACGTCGGGTTCGTACACGGGTAATTGTTGGTATGCACGATTCAGGTCGAGTGTGGTGAAAATCTTCTTGCCGTGGAGTAGGTATGTGAAGTCTTTGAGGCGAGGTACAGGGTAGCGGTCGGGCTTAGTTACGTCGTTGAGTCTTCGGTAATCGCCGCATACCCGTATGTCGCCATTCTTTTTCGGGACGACGTGTAGTGGGCTGGACCAGGGACTTTTGCTTGGACGGCATAATCCCTGCTGCATCATGACTTCAAATTCTTTCTTCACGGCCAAGTATCGATGTGGGGGTAATGGCCGGGTTTTGCTATGTACACAAAACACCGCTAATTAGTTCGCAGCACACATAGACACTACTATCATTTACACAATATACATGTGTGGGTAATTTCATATTAATAGATATGTATAGAAACATTCGTCTATCACACACATCTTGGTATTTAAATATCATTTTTGTGTTGGTATACGTAATAATTTAGCAAATAAGTTTAAATAAAAACGAGGAACGAAACGATAAAAATACTCATAACAAACTTTGAATAAATCAAAATCAAATAATGAACGATCGAGCTATACAATACCCATAATTATAAATATAGTGTTTTCTCATCGTATTTTTATGTTACTGAATGATATACAATATTTCGACAATCTCATCTACAGCGCGCTTGGCGCAATGGTTATCGCCTCCAGTTGTCAAGTAAAGTGCCACCGGATCGATTCCGGCATTTACATGTTGTTTTAGTATTAATTTATCAAATATTTGAAACAATTAAATCTTTTCTTTTTTTTCTTATCCTATTTTTCTAAATCTTATGTTAATTTTAATAGTAAATACTTTAGATTTATTTATACCTATAATATCTTTTATTTATATTTAGTTCTAGTTATTTATTATTTAGAATAATCTCATTTGCTTCATGCATTTCAACCAACTTAAATAAGATAAAAAACAGTAAAAAACTAATAACTATGCTTTCTTAATAGTTCGATACCTGAGTATATTTATAATGTTTGTTGCGACCATGGAATTTTATTTTACCCGCTTAAGAAGAAACTACCGACTATATAAAACGACTTTTTCAAATCACCCGACTTACAAAATAATTGCGTTCTTAGTTGTCAATGTATGAGGATTTCATAGTTTATTGCTACGCTACTCAAATTCGAGTGCAAAGTTATTTTTATTTTTACAAGATGTTCCAACACCTTTTAACATTTAAAAAGGCTGAAATCATTGTTTTGCATGAGCAAAACATACCAATAACTAAAATTGCAAGGCGTTTAATGATATCGGTGAGTAAATAAGATACTAAGTTGATATTCTAAATAATATTTATTCCTTTTTGTAACTCGATACACCTATCAATTTTTGCACTAGAATAAAATAATTATTGCAACTTATTATGAAGTTTAATATTATAAAGATATATTAATAATTTATTATTAATTGTATTGTAACTTGACTTGTTTTTGTTAGGAGTGTTTCTTTAAAACATATCTGGATAGGGATTTTTATTCCTTACCCCACCACTTGATTATAAATTATTCTAACATTGTGTTTATAATTTAAAGTTACTTATAGATATTAATTATATTTATTATTATTTTTAAGTAACTTTAATTCCTGTAAAGTATTTCCTGGTATTTTAAATACTTATTTGTTTAGTATCAACAGAGGAGATTTGTGCAGTTATGGGTGCACAGATATGCGGAGACCGGTGACGTTGAACATCACGTTGAACATCACTTATTATGACTATCATAATTTGAAACTCATGATTTGATGACAAATGTGGGTACTCTGGATAACTTTTTAAACTAAATAATAAAACAACAGAGGATAAACAATTAAATACTACAAATGTTCCATGCATTGTACAGGTATCTTCTGGCAATATATGAAAGTAGTACATAAGAAGAAAAGACAAGAAAAGTTGTTAACATTGTTTAATCAAAATATGCAGGGCTTTTCATCAAAATCTCTAGAAATTGAATTATTTTTAGAAAAATTTAATTATGATATTGTTTGTATTACCGACTCATTTGTTTCTTGTATAGCCTGATATAATATTACAAAAACCAAAAAAAAATAAGGTAAACCACAAGGTAAAATAAAAAAAAACTTTTAACTGGAATAGAACCCACATCATCATTGATCTTTGAAAGACGATAAAGGCGTGCTCATTAACCAATCGACCACGAGCACTACGATAATGACTGTGAAAATGTCGGGTCATATCAATGATTGTAAATAGTTTTAACCCATGCATTAAATTATAAAAATACGTATACCGACACAAGAATGAAAATACCAATGTGAATGTGGTGGACGAATATTTTTATACACAGTAATATGAAATTACCCACACATGCACACTGTGTAAATGACATGTGTTTTGTGTACAGGTGGACCGGTGGTTTCAATGTGATGTTCCACGCGGTGTTTGGGAGTGGTCTTCATGCATGATGGTCTTAGGATATCGGGGAATTGACTCAATATTTGATGATACGGCTGTTCGACGTCTATGCTTCTTACAGTAGGCTCGGCGGAATATGAGATTGGCGCTTTGACGGTGAGGTTTGTTACTTTGTCGACAAGACATCGACCGGCTATGTCGACGAGTAGTTGGTGGTGGCGTAGGAAGTCGGCGCCGATGATTGGCTTGCTGACTTCAGCAACGATGAATTTCCAACTATAAGGTCGGCGTAGGTTTAGGTCCAGTTGTAGTGTCTTCTCACCGTAGGTAGGTATAACCGTGTTGTTTGCGGCGTATAAACAAAAGTCAGTTGGGGCTATCTTCACGCCTTTCGTTTAGGGATGACCGAGACGTTTGCGCCAGTATCAATTAGAAATGACAGACGTGAGTTTCTGTCTGTTATAAACAGGCGGTATGACGTAGTTGTTGCGCCGGTTCCCGCCTCATCCAACGCAGCTCTTAGTTTTCCGGACGGGTGTTGTTGTTCTGGAAATTACACAGATGTGTGCATCGCTGTGCCTCCTTCCCGAACTTGCGGTGGTAATAACAAATTCCAGAAGATTCCGTGCGGCGTGGTATGTTATCGCGCTGTCTGGACTGGGAGCGATATCGGTTCGATGATCGCGATCTGTTCTGAGGTCGTCTCGACTGACGGTTGCAACGATGGCTAGATTGTGCTGCTTTGAGTTCGGCGATTTCCCTCGTAAGTATATCAATTTTGTCTTCAATACTTGTAGGTACACGGGGGAAAACGGGGTTTTCAGTCACAGCAGCGACTGTGCCATGAGGTTGCGTCTGTTCGAGTATTTTGTCCGCCATCATCGCTAGATCGTGGATATCTGTGTGATTAGCAGTGGCGTAGCGTGCACAGGGGGGGCCCCGTATAAAAATTTGTTTATGGGGTTATGGGGCCCTTGAAGGGTAAACATTTCTAATAAGAGATTTTTCAAATAAAATACTTATAATTTGTGTGAAAACCGAAAATATTTTCAGGCAATTCCCTCTGCTCTAATTAGCAGACCTTAATTACTTTTATTTTTCTAAGTTTCTGCCAACCTTTGAACGCATGCTTTACGCGGGAAAAATTGTTTTTTTTTTATTTTTATGATTACTGAAATATAATAAAAATTGGGAAGTTTTTATTAATTTTTGCTTAGGCACGTTGGGGGCCCCTGTAGTCCGGGGGCCCCGTATAATTGATACGGCAGATACGGCGCTAGCTACGCCCCTGGTGATTAGCGATGTTGTCGCTGACAGTGAGGACTGCGCGCACGGACTGGGGGAGGTGGTTTGTCCACATAATACGAAGCGCAGCGTCAGATATATTATCCGCGGCGAGATTCTTCATCCGGCGAAGTAACTGTGATGGTTTTATTTATTTATTTATTTATGATTTACCAACATTTGTTTACACCAATACAATTGTCGAGATACAAATGTGAGTTCTTAACAGTAAGTGTAACAAACACTTATAGGTAAATACAGCATTTACAAAATTATTATCCTACATCTAAAACAAACTTGATATGATTTTTTAAGAAAACTAAGTATATGAAATTAATTTTAAACACGAAAACAAGTAACAAAAGAAACAATATAAAAAAAAAACAGTAAATTTTTCTCATGCGTGTGGTAACGACTTTTATACACTCGTAGATTTAGACACCATCAGTCAACTCTTTGTTGATAAGTGCTTCAACAGCGCAGACCGGAACCCAACCAACGATGATGCGTGAATATCCACTAAGTCACTGCAGTCGTTTAGCAATCTACTCAGCCTTGGTAATGGAGAATTAGCGCCCAAGACAGTCCTGCGACGAGGTGGATACAGAAGCGCGATACGGTTACGCGGGTATTTGGCAGGCACTCGGTAATTGACTTTTTTCAGAAGGGTTGGGCAATCTATTATGTTATTTATTAATTTATACATGAATAAGCAGTCAGTGATTTCCCTACGACTGCTTAGTGATATCATTCGATGTAACGTTAATTTACTTTTGTACGATATTGTTTTTTTACTATTTTTAGCCAAATGCCACATAAATCGCTTCTGTATTCTTTCCAGTCTAAGTGAGTGTGTAGCAAAATGAGGCCTCCACACAACACTACAGTAATCCAAAATACTGCGTACAAGGCTGTTAAACAGTAATATTTTTGGACGACTACTGCGAAATACCTTTGTATTTCGCAGAATAAATCCCAACATTCTGGAAGCTTTGCCTATTATCATCTCTAAATGGGGTAGAAATGTCTTTTTTTTATCGAAAACCACGCCTAAGTCCCTTATTTGATCCACTTCCCGGATCTTTTGCTGATCTATATGGTAGCCTGAGTCTATTGGGTGTGTTTTCCTGGTGAATTTAATGTGAAAGCACTTTTTTATATTCAATTGCATGCCATTTCGGTCACACCATTGGACCAGACTGTCAATGTCACTTTGAATACAAATACAATCTTGAAATGATTCTACTGTTCTTCCGAATTTCAAATCATCCGCATACATAAATTTCTCCGAAAAATGGAAACACTTCGGTAGATCGTTAACAAAAAGGTTGAACAGGACTGGGCCCAGATGTGAGCCCTGAGGTACTCCAGATGTAATATCTCGAGAGTCAGACTCAAATCCATTGACCACAACAAAAAAACTGCGTTCTTCGAGGTATGACTGCAACCACTTTAATAACGTCCCAGAAACTCCGTATGCTGATAGCTTAAACAAAAGTACTCTATGCGACACGCGGTCAAATGCTTTGCTGAAGTCGGTGTAAATTACGTCATACTGTTTGTTGGCATCTAAGGCCTGAGTAATTGTTTCCGAGAAAGCCACCAGATTTGTGCAAGTTGATCTTGATTTAACAAAACCGTGCTGGCTCTCGTCAAGGTACAATTTCAAGTGATTTTGTATGTACGGACATAGTAATGACTCGAAAACCTTCGCGAAAGCAGACAAGATTGAGATAGGCCTGTAGTTATTAACTAACATAACATAACATCACGCCTTTTTATCCCCGAAGGGGTAGGCAGAGGTGCACATTACGGCACTTAATGCCACTGTACAATGTAACACCCACTTTTCACTATATATGTTACGTTAGTTATTAACTATTTTGTCGCAATCACCTTTGTGAATCGGTACAACCTTAGCTACTCTCCAGTACGTTGGAAATAACCCTGTTTTAAGGGACTTGTTAAATATGAAAGAGAGTGGCGCAGCCAGTGTTTTAGCACAAGCTGCTATAAACATAGGGGGGATCCCGTCCGGACCAGCACCCTTTGTACCATCTAACTTTTTCAATTTGGCTAATAAAGTATTGTTATCAATCATTGGCGACGTCAAGCTTAGACTGTGCCTGTGCATATTCATCAAAAAGTCAGAGATGCTGTCAGTCTCCTGCTTACTAATTTGGCCATATACAGAAGAAAAATAGTTAGCAAACATTTCGGACATGCTTTGTCCATTTGAAGCTATGGTATTCCCATCGGTTAACGATACTGGAAACGAGCTTGAGCCTCCACGTTTTGTTTTTATATATGACCAGAAAAATTTGGAGTTTCTAGTTATCTTATTCTCCAGATCCTTGACGTATTGGTTATAACAAGTTCTCGCCATACCCAAGCAACGCTTACTTATTAATTTTAATTCTAATTCGTCTAGTGGATTCTTGTATTTTTTAAAGCGACATCTCAATTTATTCTTTTCCTTCAATATTCTTATCAATTTACGATCAAACCATGGGGGATATTTACTGCGTTTATTGCTACACTTGGGTACGAATCTTTTAATAGCTGTCCAAATAACATTGTAGAATATTGTTACAGTTTCATCGACATCATTCGTGTCATTAAAAACCTCAGTCCAGTCCTGTTCCGATAGATATTTATTTATATCTGCGTAATTTGCCTTATAGAAGCTATATCTTACGTTGCCAGTGTTATAAGAAAGTTTTGTATCACTCGATAATGGGATCCGTATCTCCAGTGGTGGATGCAACTTGTCTACTGTACTCAGGATAATATTGGATTCTTCAACACTACAAGATGAAAAACTCGTCAGCACCAAATCAAGTACGCGGCCTGATTTATTGGCTACCTTATTAAATTGATTCAGCCCATTTAAATTTATGAAGTCAATCAACGTCTGACTTATTGTGGGCATTTGACACTCAACAACCCCACCGCCTATCAGGCTCCAGTCTATGTTTCCCTGATTAAAATCACCGATAATACAGGTATTAGCTACATCCGAGTTCTCGAAAACTACATTACAATGATCCAGAAAATTGTTCAACATTGTTAAATTCAGTGGTAAATCGCGCAAAGAGCTACCCGACTCACAGTGCCAGCGGTGGGTATTTCAACTGTGACCCAAAGGTCCTCACACTTACTGTCCCATTTACACATGCGTTCCGACTTAATTTTTTTGGAGATAGCAATTAAAACTCCTCCACCGTCTTTTGTATTATGAAAACCAGTGTCTTCCCTATCTCTTCTATAAACGTTATATCTGTCGTCGAATAGCTCACTACTCAAAACACCGCCATTCAGCCATGTCTCCGTTAAAACCACTATATCATAATCACAACAACCCAACTGACAGTAAAAATCATGAGTCTTAGTTCGTAAACCACGAGTGTTTTGGTAATAAATAGTAAACCAGAACCCTGATAACCCATAACACCAATACATCAAAAAGAAAAAAGAGGGAAAGTGGAGACAACATATATACTAAACAATCTTTTCCAAACTTGACATATTTCTCACCAAGATATACTCGTCTCCATCAGACTTCCTTACAAAAATCCTTCCCTTTCGCACCCAAACGTGTTTATATCCCTTCTCCTTGGCTCTCACTCTAGCAGCAGCATGCAGAGATTTATTAGCCGGAGATAGGTGTTCAGTCACGAAGATAGGAGTCGTTTTACCAGCAAGGCCCAGCAGCAAGCTGTTCACTTTGTTGGCAGGATTAGTTTTGTTGTAGTTTGTAGTCGATGCAAGGATCCGATCTCTGATTCTAGGCGACCCCAGTTGTACAACTATTGATCGAGGACGTGCCGATTTCTGGTCTTGCTTGAAAGTGCGGGTACAATTCAGGATATCTTTTTCTTGGATATCGCAACCCACTACATTACCCAGTTTGGTGACTATCTGATAGAGATTCTCCTTCTTATTCTCCGGCACGCACTGTAATTCCAAGTTACAAGACCTGGCGTGTTGTTCCAGCTGGCTCAAGCGCGTGCCAAAGTCGTCAAAAGAGGTTTTCATCTTCGAACTATCCGCTATCAGGTTCTTTATATTCCGCTTAGACTCCTCAAACTCCCTAACGATGTCCTCGCAACGTTGGTTCAAAAAACTCATGGAGGCCGCCATTTCCGACATTTCCTCCTTAACTCGTCGAGTACCGGTTTTGTAGACACAATTATAGAACAATAGGTTGCGGTCACCGGTGACCGCTTGGTGTTTGACAGTTTAATAGGCTTAAGTTGCCGGTTAATAGTCTCGGATATGGTTTTGTTAATTTTAAGGAACAGATCGTTCATATGCTTTGAAATTGCCTCTTCGATTGTTCTACCAATGTGTTCTCGTTCAATTGATAAAGTCGAGCACGGTTGCGGCGGGGACGCCAAAGCCGGTCTTTTATTTGCTCTGGTAGCACTGGTGTTACGTATGGGAGTATGATCATTTACCTTCGGCTTAGGCTTGAGGATCGTGCATGCTGGGCAAATCCATGACTTCTGTTTATCCACAGACATTGAATTTTCTTCAATTAACAGGCAGACATAATGAAAAGCTTTGCGGCATTTAGAACACTTTATAAAGTGTTCTTCTAAAAGGGCTTCTCCGCAACACCCCCACGAAATGGTTTTATTCAACTCTTCAGTCATTGCAGTCGTTAATAATCGTTAAGTTGTTGTTATTAAATCTTTGCACGTCCACTCAATCAATCCAAGCCGTTCGGAACTAAATAATTATAAGAATCCAGTTTATTGCCGCCGTTGTCGCTTGTCCAGCGCGGGTTGCCCTAGGTCAGTGCCGATTTTAATTTATGTAGGTGTTATGATTTAATCCTCATTCACTTTTATATTATCTTCGGTAATTAATATAACGAATCGTTCGCTTTCACTTAAGTTTACATTGTACATGAAGCAGACAAGCACACACAAGAACTGTTCACTTTCCCAGCCTTAATGTTTATTTTAGCGCAAGATTATGGATTAATTTGTGAGAACGCTAGTAAAACACGTCTGTAATACTATACCGTCCGACGCACAACTAAGTCGTTTTAAGTCGCCGAGCTCCATCTCGGAGAGAAGGCGTTGAACTTGACGCTGTTCAGACTCCTCATAGACCTGGAGTAGTCTGTTTTTAAGGGTTTCGTAGCGGTCTCTCTTCGGTGGATGAAGGATAATGTCGGATATTTCATCGAGGTCTTGTCGTTCAAGATGACCGACGACAAGCTCAAACATGGCTTGGTCGCCCTTCTTCTGCGGAGACATAATCGCCTCGAACTGCGCAAACCATAGGCGTATTCTGTCGCGCCATATAGGTGGAATGCGCAGCGACGTATCGACACGCTGGAGAGTTCCGGCGTTTTTTCGTTGGAGTTGGACATTACGACGAGCTTGACTTTCTGCAGTACTAGGCGGCGATTGATTCTTGCAGAGATCCGTTGGCAGCGTCGGGGTCACCAATTTAGGAGCTAGGTAGGAGAGCCTAGTGTCCTAGAGGAGGTTTCTTCTTTTCTTCCATTAGTAGTAAAACTCCGATGAGAGGTATGGACCAGAATGATTTAATTCGCCAAACTACGCTACTTATATTTATATTTACATATTTACAACTAGGCAATATCAGATATAGTTAGGTGATAGTTTCGACCAATAGCGGCGCGCCGGCGTGCGCGGGGCGCGCGGGGTGCGGGGCGCCGCTTTGCACACGGCACTATCGGTTCCTTCCGTATAAGTATGACCGCGCGGCGCGAGCGCGCGCATTTCTTATATCATTAGCCGGCGTGCCCCAGGGAAGCTGCATCTCACCTGTGTGCTACTGCGTGTACACGGACGACATCCCTGTCGCGAGCGGCGTCAAACTAGCGCTGTACGCCGACGACGCCGCCTACTACACGACATCGCTGAACCCGAGGCACGCAGTAGTTAAACTACAGCGCGCCCTAGATGCACTCCCTGAATGGCTGGAGAAATGGAGACTGGCTGTGAACGTGGCCAAGACTCAAGCGCTCGCCGTGGGGATCATGAAGCCGACACCCATGACACTCATGGGAGAGCAGGTCCGGTGGGCGCCGAGCGTTAAATACCTCGGCGTGACCATCGACCGCTCGCTCTCAATGACGCCCCACGTGCAGCAGGCTGTTGCTCAGGCGCGCGCCGCGCGTTACCTCTTGCGCCCGGTGATCGACTCGGCGCTGCCTCTCCGTGCGAAGCTCGGTATCTACCAGGCCTACATTCGGACACGGCTCACCTACGCCGCCCCGGCATGGTACGCGCTCGTGTCCGAAACTAACAAGAAACGCCTCCGTGCGCAGCAGTCACTGTCGCTGCGCACCATCGTACAGGCCCCGCGCTTCGTACGGAACGCGACAATCGCCCGAGACCTCGGCGTAGAGAGCGTCGACGCATTCGTGCAGCGCCTGAGCACCACACTCTTCGAGCGCTCCGATCGGTCGCGGCACGACCACCTCCGGGAGCTGGCGCCCTACCACCGGCGCCCCCCCGACGGCTTCGGCCTCGGCAAGGAGCCCGACTAACCCAACCCCTCGCCTGCTGTAGCAGGCAGCGAGCGCACCCGCCGAGACAGGCATCGGCCTGGAACGCGCGGCCTCGCGCCCCCTACCGTGGACGCAGAGAAGACTCGACGGCGAGCGCGCGCATTTCTCCGAGCGCCGGCGTCGAGTGAAGACTGAAGACTACCTACAGATGAACAATGAAGATACGACGAATGCAGGTGCTCCGGCTCCGGCTCCGCTTGCGCTGCTTGGCTGCTTGCTTAACCAAACCGCTTCTTTCGAAGCGATCGCTCGCGGCACGGTGTGATAACGCTGTTGCCGCAGTGATTATTATCGTTTCTATGCGAGAGAGTCGTAAACTGTCTTTTGCAAGACAATTGGTTTCTTGTTTCTAAAAACGGAGTCAAAACGTAAACTGTCTTTTTCAAGACAATTTGTTTTTGTTTTCCCGATGTGCCGTGTCTGACCGACGCGATGAACGCCTGGACAGAAACTTGTCCCAATACAGCCTTGCCTGACAACCCTTCCTCCCAGAGACAATGGGACGAGCCGCTTTGCAGGTTGGTGCATAATAATCTAATTAATACCAGCACCAATCCTGTGGAGTTAGTTTGCCTATTGGCTGTGGGTGAGTGGGAATCAGGTCTCTGGCTTCAGGCACTTCCGTCATTCAATATTGGCACGATGTTGAATGACTCAACTTTTCGGCTTGCTGCTTGCTTGCGTGTAGGTGCACCCTGTGTTTCTCCGCATCGCTGTCAATGCGGTGAGATGGTCGACCACCTCGGCCACCACGGCCTATCGTGTAGCAGAAGCGCGGGCCGGATAGCCCGACACGCCAGCATTAACGACATCATCCGTCGAGCTCTTGTCATCGCCGGTGTACCAGCTGTTCTGGAACCAAAGGGTTTGGCACGCGACGATGGTAAGAGACCCGACGGTATGTCCATTATGCCCTGGAAGCTGGGAAAGTCTTTGGTGTGGGACGCAACCTGTGTCGACACCCTTGCACCTTCTCATCTTCCAGTAACGGCGAGTTGTGCTGGTTCGGCTGCTGCCTCTGCAGAAAACCTCAAGCGGCGCAAGTATAACAACCTTGCTGGTAGTTATATCTTTGAGCCGTTTGGGGTTGAGACGTTAGGTCCGTGGGGTCCGAGTGCGCTTAAATTGTTCAAAAACATTTCGAAACGCCTGGTCGACACATCTCGTGACCAGAGGGCTGGTCTTTTTCTCGGTCAGAGGTTAAGCATTGCCATACAACGTGGCAATGCTGCCAGCCTTCTGGGTACTTTCCCCACTGACGTCGATGCGGACGAGTTTTTCGATGCCTTATAAATAGTTTATGTAAATAGTTGTTTTTGTTTTTTCTATAATTAATTTTAATCTTTAGTTGTATATATTTAATTTAGTAATATTTAATTTTAATTTTATTTAAGTAATAGTTAGTTTTAATTTAAGTTTTTTAATGTATGTAAATATTAAAAGTAATAAATAATTTGTTTCTTGTTTCTAAAACGAAGTAAGTCTAAAACTTTGGTAAAGGTATTGTGGAAGGTATATGGTAAGGTATTCGGTGGTACTGGTAACTGGTAGGTATGTAGTCGTGCGGTGCGGCTACATAACTATTTCCGTCCTAGGACATCGAATTTTTGTCAGATGACAACGCTTTGCGATGGGCGATTAGAGAGTTAAAGTTGGTAAACTTAAGAATTAGAACAGGATTTTCTGAGGTTACATTTTTTACTCACTTTATTTTTATTTATTTTCATTTTCAATATCACATTTTAAAAATTTCACATCTAAAAAAAAAAAATTCACAAAATTTTTCTCCACCACAGTCAGAATTCTACAAGACAAAGTCAGGTCGTATTGTCAAACCGACCAAGAGGTTTATTGATGAAATAGATTAAGTAATTGACTATTGTAATTGTTTAAACTTAAGAAGGGGGATGTTACATGTTTGGAGATCGGTTGTTATTAGTGAAACAACTTGTTGTCGTAGAACGAATGAATTTATTAGCCGGAGGTGGTTGTTTTTATACAAAAATTGGTACTAGTGCTACTTACAACTAATTCTGTACATTAACCAATTAAAACTATTAAATTAAAAATAAATAAAATTTAGAAATTTGTACACCAATAACATCGCCTAAATTATAGCCAATAGCGTTACACTATTTAGGACAGAACTTTGTTTACATCGTGAACAATGGAAAGAAAAGGATAGCCGATAAAAGAGCGAGATAGTCGATGAGTGTGAGGTCCGTGCAAAGAGGACGCGCCTCCGCAGCGCCGCGCGCTGAGTTTCGCGCCGCTATAAATATTGCGTAACGCGTGCCTCTGTCCTACGCGGAATCTCCGCGACGGTCAGCTGTGACGTCCTGGACGACCATCTCCGGTCAGACCACCAGCCAGTGAGTCTGACTATCGAGGACATCCCACAGCACCTGCGACCTCTTCCCCCTCGCCCACGGCGGGACTGGCGCGCATTCGCCGCGCACATGGCGCTAAACTCGCCGTCACACCGGATCGACACGCCCGCCGACGTCGACCGACTCGCCGCCGACTTCACCGCGGCTACCCAGACCGCACTAGCCGAGTCCCAGATGGCAAACGTGTCGTCACCGAGGAGGCCATCACCCCTCCCAGCGGCCATACTCGCCATGGTCGAGAGGAAGAGGAGACTCCGCAGGCAATGGCAAAGGACCCGATGCCCGACAATGAAGAGCTCGCTCAACGCTGTGGCCGCCAGAATCTCGTCCGCCGTGGCAAATCACACGGCCGAATCCTGGCAACGAGCCATCGAGCACGTGAGCGACGACTGGTCGGGCATACACAGATTGTGCCGCAGTCTCTCCGGGAAGCCAGCTCCGATAAGACCCCTCCTGGCCGGCGACGGTACACCCCGCTACCGAGCCGAAGACCGAGCGGAGCTCTTCGCTGATTCCCTGGAGAGCCAGTTCCAGCCCAACCTGGCCCGCAACGTGCAACACACAGCGGCTATCGAACTTCAGGTAGCACAGTACCTGGAGCAGCCGATCTCCCCGAAGAGGACCCAATCGTGCTCTCCCCTGGCATGGTGCGGCGTATGGCTCTGCGAGCCCCACTACGCAAGGCACCCGGCCCGGACGGAGTACCCAACCAAGCCCTCCGCCGCCTGCCGCCACGAGGAATCGCGACGTTGACGCGGCTATTCAACGGCATCCTCCGCACCGGACACTTCCCTGCCAAGTGGAAGCTCGGCAGAGTAATCATGCTGCCCAAACAGGGGAAGAACACACTGCTGCCGGGGAGCTATCGCCCCATCACGCTCCTGGATACTGTCTCGAAGCTCTTCGAGAAGCTGCTGCTGTTGCACTTGCGCCCACATCTCCAGCCACGCGGCGAACAGTTCGGCTTCAGGGCTGAACACTCCACCACCCTGCAAGTCGCGAGGGTACTGCACGACCTGGCGGCCGCGCGCAACAAGCGCGAGCGCGCCGCGGCAGTATTCCTCGACATGGAGAAGGCGTTCGACCGCGTCTGGCATGCCGGCCTGCTCAGCAAGCTGGCCACATCTACTACTCCTCGAAGACTAGTTAAGATAGTGGCCACCTTCCTGCACGGCAGAACCTTCCAAGTGGCAGTGGAAGGCACTCTGTCGACCGAGCGGAACATCCAAGCCGGCGTGCCCCAGGGAAGCTGCATCTCACCTGTGTGCTACTGCGTGTACACGGACGACATCCCTGTCGCGAGCGGCGTCAAACTAGCGCTGTACGCCGACGACGCCGCCTACTACACGACATCGCTGAACCCGAGGCACGCAGTAGTTAAACTACAGCGCGCCCTAGATGCACTCCCTGAATGGCTAGAGAAGTGGAGACTGGCTGTGAACGTGGCCAAGACTCAAGCGCTCGCCGTGGGGATCATGAAGCCGACACCCATGACACTCATGGGAGAGCAGGTCCGGTGGGCGCCGAGCGTTAAATACCTCGGCGTGACCATCGACCGCTCGCTCTCAATGACGCCCCACGTGCAGCAGGCTGTTGCTCAGGCACGCGCCGCGCGTTACCTCTTGCGCCCGGTGATCGACTCGGCGCTACCTCTCCGTGCGAAGCTCGGTATCTACAAGGCCTACATTCGGACACGGCTCACCTACGCCGCCCCGGCATGGTACGCGCTCGTGTCCGAAACTAACAAGAAACGCCTCCGTGCGCAGCAGTCACTGTCGCTGCGCACCATCGTACAGGCCCCGCGCTTCGTACGGAACGCGACAATCGCCCGAGACCTCGGCGTAGAGAGCGTCGACGCATTCGTGCAGCGCCTGAGCACCACATTCTTCGAGCGCTCCGATCGGTCGCGGCACGACCACCTCCGGGAGCTGGCACCCTACCACCGGCGCCCCCCCGACGGCTTCGGCCTCCCAAGAGACCTGGTCGCGCCGACCGACCCATCGGACACCGCGTGAGACTCCCGCCCGCCCGCCGGCGGATCGGTAGAGTCTCCGCCTCCACCGGACACGACCGCGCGCCGCTACCAACCCGCCGCTCACCGGGCTCCCCCCGGCTCGAGCGCGGCCCCTAGCGGCGCCCCCACTGGACACGACCATGCCCCGCCAACAGCTTGCTGCTCGCCGGGCTTGCCCGGCTAGAGCGCGGCCCATGGCGGGGCAAACCACCGGACTCGACACCGCATCGGGCCCCGCAAGGAGCCCGACTAACCCAACCCCTCGCCTGCTGTAGCAGGCAGCGAGCGCACCCGCCGAAACAGGCATCGGCCTGGAACGCGCGACCTCGCGCCCCCTGCCGGGGACGCAGAGAAGACTCGACGGCTCTGTCCTTTCCTCCTGCGACCGTCGAGCCGTGAAGATGTAAACGCCGTGCGCCGTGCCGCGCTGCGATACCTACGCGCGATGGTCGGCGCGTGATACTGGCAGCGGCGTCGGCGAGTTACTTCGTCTCTTGTAGACAGAGGATCAAAAACGTTCAGCAAAATAGCTCTTTTCAGAGCTTTCTGTGTTAACAGAGCATATCAAAAACGTGAAATAAAATAGCTCTTCTCAGAGCTGTCTGTGTCAACAGAGGTGGTCAAAAACGTTGAATAATATAGCTCTTTTCAGAGCTGTCTGCTTCTTGGTTTCTGTTAAACGATGGTCTAAATCCTTGTAGCTTGTGCTATGGCTAGTGTGGCTACAGTACTCCCCCTCAAGCGAAGCGTACCGGCAGTTTGACGACACGGCCCGAGCGAGTTTTCTTATCGCCGGGATGTGACGTCGCTGTTGGTTGAGGTACATGTGTTTTCCTGGTAATCTTGCTGGTTTCCTCGGTAATGGTGGTTGAAGGTAATGGTAATTGCTTGGTAACGCTGGGTTGAGGTAATGTGAAGGTAACTGTACTGGAGGTTGGAGGTAAAGTATCTTGAATGTCTTCGGTGAGTATAAATGCAGGCTTCAATCGGTCGATTGATATATTTGCTTGACGCTCGGGTAATTGTACTGTGTATACCTTCTCAGTACGTTGTAACACTCTGTAGGGTCCTTCGTATGGTGATTGAAGTGGTTTTTTTACTGCATCTGTTCTTATGAATACGTGGCTGCACGTGAGTAGGTCTTGATGCACGAATACGCTTTTATTGCTGCTGTGATGCTTCGTAGGTACTTGCGGTTTGTTTTGTTGAATTATATTACGTAGGTTGTCAACGTAGGTATAATCCAAAGTAGCAGGTGTGCAGGTGGTACTTGTAGTGAAAAATTCGCCAGGTAGGCGTAGATTGTAGCCGTAGGTAAGTTCGGCGGCACTCACGCCTGTGTCTGAGTGTAGCGCGGCTCGAAGTCCTAGTAGTACAGTAGGTAGTACGTCGGTCCATGTACTTGCGCTCGCGAGTTTGGCGCGTAATGCAGTCTTGAGTGTTCGATGCCAACGTTCAATTATCGGTTTAAAGAAATTTATTTCTCATAAGAACATACAGTCCACTTATAATGAGATACAAAGTAATAAACAAATATAGTAGGTACAATACAAATTTCCTCCAAAGTATTAGCAGTTATAATGTACTTAAATGTTTCTTTAGCTTATATTTAAATGTGTTCACGTCATCGCAATCTTTGATATCGTCGGGTAATGCATTGAACAGATGTACTCCTTCATATAATATAGTCTTTCTGCCGTAATTCGTGCGTACGCTAATGGCTTCCAGTTTGTTTTTATATCTATTTCTCAAGTTATGTGACATTGTTTTTTTCTTTAGTTGTATGTTAGTTTGTATTGAGTTTGAAGTTATGTTTTTAATAAGAATGCAGGTGTAATAAATGTATAATTGTCTAATATTTAATATATTTGTTTTTTCGTATACGGTCTTTGATGAAGTATGATAATTATAATGGAACAAGGTTTTAATTATTTTATTTTGAATTCTTTGAAGTGAATTTAAATTAGTTACTGCTGCTGAACCCCATATCTCAACAAGATATTCTAAATGCGATTTAACTAACGAGTTATAAATTAAAGTGCGCACCTTACTAGGAATACAGTTTGCTACTTTCCGTAACGCTCCCAATAACGATGTTAATTTACCCCTGAGATGGTCAATGTGCAATTTCCAAGTTAGTTTCTCATCTACCCTCAATCCAAGATATTTTTCGTTGGTTGATCGTTTTATTATTTCATTATTTATTTTAAGAGGCGAGAAGTCGGGTATACGTTTATTTTTAGTGGTAAAAATCATGAATGAGGTTTTTGATGTATTGATTGTAAGAAGGTTGCACTTTAGCCACTCGCTTAATAAATCAAGGTCATGTTGAGCATCTTTTATAATGTTATGAATTGTTTTGTCAAAGTAAAAGAGACAGGTGTCGTCTGCATATAGTGTTAGGTGTCCTATTAAACCTATTTTATTAATATTGTTTATATATATTAGAAAAAGTAACGGACTGATTATTGAACCTTGAGGACAGCCGTATGAGACAGTTTGGATCGAGCTAGTGTGAGCATCTCCTATTTTAACAACTTGATGCCTGTTCACCAAATACGACTTGAACATTTTATGTGCTGTACCTGTAACACCTATATTATCTAACTTCTGAAGCAGTTTTTGATGACTCACAGTATCGAACGCTTTTTTTAAATCAATAAATATTCCTAAGGCATAGGTTTTTTGATCTATGTGAGTTTTGATTTTGGTAATTAGGTCTATTGCAGCCGACAGAGTACTTGATTTCGAGCGGAAACCATATTGTTCATTTATTAGAAATTTTTTATGTGTCAGATAGTTATTTAGGCGAGTGTATAATACGCGTTCGAATATTTTAGATATTACAGGTAAGACTGACACCGGTCTGTAGTTACTTGGGTCAGTTCTCTTCCCAGATTTGTAAATAGGACTGACCCCAGCAACCTTAAGAGTGTCTGGAAAAGTTCCCTGTCGTAAACAGGCATTTATACAGTTGGTCAGCTGCTCAACGATTATATTTTTCAAACATTTTATTGCCTTAGTACTAATACCATCCAGACCAGTGCTAGTGTTTCTATCTAGGTCGTCTATGATTCTAATTATTTCCTCTGTGGTGCACGGCGTTAGTTCGTTTAGTATTATGTCATGTGTATAGTTATTATCGTACATTAACGTGTTGCCCGTATTTGTGTGATATGTGTCTGGTATTTGTTTTGCTAAATCTGCGCCTATAGATGAGAAGAAAGAATTAAACAAGTCACATATTGAGTTACCATCTTCTAGAAGTCCAGCGTTTGACATAAGTTTGGGAGGAGGGGTGCTGTCTTTAATTTTGTTTAAACCCAAGTTATTAATTAGGTCCCACATTTTCTTTGGTTCATTGCTGCAGCTTTCAAATAAATTATAGTAATAGGTCTTCTTTTGTTTTTTTATTAACATCTTCACATTCTGTTGCTCTTTCTGGAACTTTTTCCGCAAATCGTTATTATCTGGGTTTGATTTGGTTTGTTGCCATAAACTATTTCTTGAATTGATTGCATTTATAATGTTCTGATTAATCCAGTCTTGTTGGGGGGTTTAGAATTTTAATCTTATCTACTCTGTTCTTTTCTATCTGTTTTGAAATAAATGTCTCTAGTTGATTGTAGTCATGGTCGTCGTTGCTGTATTTTGCTTCCAGTGTGTTGTTGTACAGATTTTCGTAATCCAGAGCCTTATAATGTTTCTTTTTGTTGTGCTGTGGAGACAGACTTCCCATTTCTAGATATATCTGTTTATGGTCAGAAAGACTTGATTCAATTATGGAAATGCTGAGAGAATGATTGTGAATATTAGTGCATACATGGTCCAGTATTGTGTTTGTTGTGGCCGAGTCACGTGTGCTGTATGATTTGTTGATTTTATTTATTATTCTATAGCCGGCTTCTTGGACTCCATGTTGATACTTTGATACATTACTGTTTGCGTTTAGTAAATCTATATTGAAATCTCCAAAAACTATTGATCTTTTTCGTCGCTCCAGTTGGGATGAATATATTTCTAAAAAGTTGTTTACGTTGGTATCTCCCGGTTTATAAATAGCTCCAATGTTTAATGACAGTTTGTTTATATGTATCCATAAATAGTGGTTTCCGTTCTCACATAATTCTTCAGTTATATCATATTTACATACTGTTGTGCACATAAATTATGCCGTTGCTTTGTGGATGATATGGTGTAGTACGATTTTTCTTGATTCCCATTAGTTTAGTTAGGTTTTGAAATAGTTGACTCTGGAACTGACGACCTTGATCACTTGTGATGGTAGTCGGGCATCCAAATCGGGCGATCCAGTGTTGGTACACAATATCGGCGATTCTAACAGCTGATATTTCGTCGGTAGGTATTGCTTCGGGCCACCTAGTTAGTCGGTCGATCATCGTTACTAAGTACCTGTGACCTTGAGGTGTTGTAGGTAGTGGTCCGACGATATCAATGTGTAGGTGTTGGAATCGCTCGGTTGGCGGGAAAGATCCGACGTTCGAGTGCGTATGTCGTTGTATCTTGCTTTTCTGGCAAAGTATACAGGTTCGAGTCCAGCAACCGATGTCTGCGTTCATTGATGGCCAGAAATATTTTTGAGTAATGAGTTTGCGAGTCGTGCGTGTACCGGGATGACTGATGTTGTGTACACTGTCAAATACTTGTTTTCTATATGGTTTAGGTATGTACGGGCGTACATAAGAGGTCGATGTTTCGCAGTATAGTTCGATGTCGCTGTTAGGTATAGGTATTTTCTTCAAAGTTACGTTTTCTTGTGATAACAGTTGTTTAATGTTGCTGTCCTTGTCTTGCGCACTCGCTATGTCGTTGTAGTTTGATTGCAGATGGGAATGTGATGGGTTCTATGCGGCTTAGGGTGTCGGCAACAATGTTGTCTTTGCCGCTCACGTGTCGAATGTCGGTGGTAAATTCACTGATGAATAGTAACTGTCTTGTTCGTCTCTGAGTTTCGGAATTTGATTGAGTCTTGGACATCACATATGTAAGCGGCTTGTGGTCGGTGAATATGATGAGATGGCGACCTTCGAATATCTTCCGGAAATGTTTGACTGCCATGTACATTGCAAGTAGCTCTCGATCGAAAGTGGAGTATTTCTTCTGCGCGTCGTTGAATTTCTTGGAAAAGTATCCGAGCGGTTGCCACGTATTATGTAGGTATTGTTGTAGTACGGCACCGGCAGAGTTATCTGATGCGTCGCAGAATAAGGCGAGTGTTGCGTGATGAGATGGATGAGCGAGTAGAGCTGCGTTTATGATGCTAGCTTTACATTGCTCGAATGCTTGCGTCGCCTCTTCGGTCCACGTGATCGGAGTCTTATCGCGCTTCTTGACGTTGTGTAGGTAGGCATTTAGTGGTGCTTGCTTCGATGCGGCGTTCGGTATGTGATCACGATAGAAGTTGATCATGCCGAGGAATCTTCTTAGTTCTTCGATGTTCGTTGGTTTCGGGTAATTAGTGATTGCTTCGATTTTGTGTTGCGGCGGCTTGATTCCATCAGCTGATACGGTGTAACCTAGGAACTGTACTTCAGGTTTGCCTAGATTGCATTTAGCGGGGTTGATGGTAATGCCGTTGTCCTCTAAGCGTTTTAATACGGTGTGGAGATGTTCTCGATGTTGAGTTTCATTTTCAGATGCAAGTAGTAAGTCGTCGATAAATGGGAAAACAAAGTCTAATCCTCGTAGTACTTCATGTATGTAGCGTTGAAACGTTTGTCCCGCGTTTTTCAAACCGGGGCACATACGTGGGAATTCAAATAGTCCCCCATTGGCGTGATGATAGCGGTCTTCTCGACGTCTTCTTCTCGCACACTGAGTTGTTGATAAGCGCGGTTGAGGTCAACCGTGGAGAATATAGTTTTCCCCGATAGGTGGTGAGTGAAATCTTTGATGCGTGGCACTGGGTATCGATCTGGTATAGTGATCGAGTTGAGTCGGCGATAGTCACCACATACTCTAATATCGCCATTTTTCTTAGGCACGATGTGTAGAGGTGATGACCAAGGACTCTTGCTAGGTCTGCATAGTCCTTGCTCAATCATATTTTCGAATTCTTTCTTCACTGTTTCGAATCGATGAGGTGGGATTGGTCGAGCTCGGTAATGAACTGGTGGTCCACGGGTTTCGATGTAATGTTGCACGTTGATGTTAGAGTTTAATTTCATTGATGTTAGTCTTGTTATGCCGGGATATTGTGCTAATATGTCGTGGTATGATTGTGACATGTCGGGGTCACCACTTTAGGGAACAGAGAGTATAGTTCCCTAAGATCGGAAAAGGAGGATCCTCCGACCAGGCGAGGTGATCGTGCCTGGCGGGCTTTCTGCCCAACAGTTGCTCGTTGGGATTTTTTATCCGTGTTAAATCGAATGTAAACTTCGCATGTGCGATGTAGGTTTTTATGACGTCATCCGTTGACTTGTGACATGTGTCGTCGCCACATCACTCCCTCCCAAGACCGGAGGTCGATCCCGCTGAGACGACTGTCGATGCTTGAGATGAGCGGTGCCAGAGCCAGTGTAGAAAGTCCCTAGTTCCAGTGAGTCGGAACTGTGCCACTGAGTGCCCAGTGAGTCGGGTGAGCGGTGCAGGGCGATACTCCAGTGAGTCGGAGAGATGAGTTCGCAGTGTCCCACGGTGAGTCGGGGAAGAGATGCTGCGAGGGTAGGTGCGTAGTGGCTGGCGTCTGCGTTGACGGGAGGAGATGACCTTCAGAACCGTGTGCAGAAGTGCTGTGCCTAGACGCTGGTGAGGCCGTAGGGAAGAACCAGGCTGCACAACTTCGTTGCAGGCGATGGTGGTCCCTGATGAGGCTGAGGATGCTGGTTGGCTGCGACTTGATTACCGCTCAGCGGAGAAATGATGAATGAGAGGAATGGCTATACGGATGACGGTGCTGATCTGCTCCGTGAGGTGAAGGTTGCTTCCAATCACGTCGGGGTCACCACTTTGGAGATCGGTTGTTATTAGTGAAACAACTTGTTGTCGTAGAACGAATGAATTTATTAGCCGGAGGTGGTTGTTTTTATACAAAAATTGGTACTAGTGCTACTTACAACTAATTCTGTACATTAACCAATTAAAACTATTAAATTAAAAATAAATAAAATTTAGAAATTTGTACACCAATAACATCGCCTAAATTATAGCCAATAGCGTTACACTATTTAGGACAGAACTTTGTTTACATCGTGAACAATGGAAAGAAAAGGATAGCCGATAAAAGAGCGAGATAGTCGATGAGTGTGAGGTCCGTGCAAAGAGGACGCGCCTCCGCAGCGCCGCGCGCTGAGTTTCGCGCCGCTATAAATATTGCGTAACGCGTGCCTCTGTCCTTTCCTCCTGCGACCGTCGAGCCGTGAAGATGTAAACGCCGTGCGCCGTGCCGCGCTGCGATACCTACGCGCGATGGTCGGCGCGTGATACTGGCAGCGGCGTCGGCGAGTTACTTCGTCTCTTGTAGACAGAGGATCAAAAACGTTCAGCAAAATAGCTCTTTTCAGAGCTTTCTGTGTTAACAGAGCATATCAAAAACGTGAAATAAAATAGCTCTTCTCAGAGCTGTCTGTGTTAACAGAGGTGGTCAAAAACGTTGAATAATATAGCTCTTTTCAGAGCTGTCTGCTTCTTGGTTTCTGTTAATAATAATAATAATAACCCCCCTAAGGGGCCACCTTGACGTGGTGGGGGGGCTTACGGAAGGCATGAACTACAATTAGGTCACTAAGAGCTAGACCCACCCTTTAACGGAGATACAAATATTATAGCCACTAACACCTCGGCGATACCCTTCCAACTAACGGCCTCAATCACCAATGCATTTGATCCAGTCACAGGCCAAATGGATTATTTTCCTAATTTTCCCTGTCATTTCCTCAGTCTATGTTATCTCCCTTGACTTTAACTCTTTCTTCTTTCTACTTATTTTGTCGCGATATCTACCCTTGCCCATCCCTCATTAAAATAAAATATAAATAAAAAAAAAAAATAAAAAAAAACCCTCTCATATATATGCGATGCGACTAAGAAGTAGAGTAATACCCCAGGCGGGTACCGGAGTTAACAACGATAGAGAATCCCGCCCCGGGCCCTCCAGCCCGGGCTGCCCTTCGTACTCTGGGGAGGGCACCGTATCGCAAGCTGCCCAGTCACAAGCTGTTGCAGCACAACATGCTCAATCGTCAACATGTTCTTCACCAACATCATCATTATTTTCATCCATCCCCTCATCACCAGCATCATATCTTAACAATCAACAATCCAGCTCAACCAATCCATCCCCATTATCATTTCATTCCGCCAGGGACGTTGTGCAGGAAGCTATCTCAGCTGAAATTACTGCACCCGCCCAAGGTGGACGGCGCACACGTAAAACGTGGACGAAAGAAATGAACATTTTCATCATGCGCCACTATTACATCCTCACTAACCTCGAAGTTGACACTAAAACTTATCTAACACCATTACACGCACGTTTCACAGCAGAATTCCCCGACATGAATGCTTCTAAACAAAGAGTAGGTGATCAGCGCCGTGCTATCATTCATCGCAACTTACTCACAAAACAGGAAATCATAAATATAAAGGACCAAGTTAAAATTGTATTACAACATCAACCAACCGCATCTCTCATTACAACAGACACTGATCAAACCCATTCTCGTAGAATGAGATGGACAGACGACTTAAATGAAACCATTATGAGAAGCTATTACCGACTAACAAATCTTGAAGCAGATCTTACCTCATATAGACCAGTATTACACCAAGACGTCATTTCAAAATGTCCCTCTATTGCACATCTTTCTGCACAACGAATTTCGGATCAACGCAGATCCATTGTCAATAATCAACTCTTATCCACAGATCGATTAAATCAGATAAGAGAAGAAGTTAGAAATGAAATGGCTTCCTCTAACACTGATAATCTTGGCCACACAATAACACAACAAACAACAATTACCACTGATGAGCAAACTGAAAGCACAGCGATAACAAACACCAACGAGCAAAATATACCAATAGCACAAAACACCATAAACTTCCCAAATGAATTAATTGAACAATTAGAAGAAATGTACATAGACCACTTTAGTAAATTTAAAGACTCCGACCCAACAAATAGACCATACATCCCTAAATTAAAACCTTCCAAGAAACTTGCAGCAATTATTAGTTATCTTAATAATAATATACTTCCAAAGACACTGACCACGGATACAGATTTCTGTACACTACAGACCTCAATATATTGTGCAGCATACACTGCAGATAAGTTCAATGGAGCCAGAATCAAAGAAATAAATAATAGAGCTATTAGTCAATCTGAAAAAGTACCGTGGTGGCAAAAACGATTAGAAAGTAGAATTAGGGATCTCAGAGCCAATATAGGGAGACTTTCAGAATATGCAAAAGGTGTTCGGTCGGAAGCCTTAGAAAAGCATGTAACCAACATAAAACAAATATACAAAATACACACTCGACATGAAACAGAAAACACTGATATAGCACATTACTTAGACACTTTAAAACAAAAACTTAATACTCTAGCAAGCAGATTAAGAAGGTATAAGGAGACGACGAATAGAAAAACACAAAACAAACAGTTCTCTAATAATGAAAAATTATTTTATAGAAAATTAACCCAGCAAAACAATAATCCACAAGAGAATAACATACCACTACCAAGCTCCGAATCACTACACGCATTCTGGTCTAACATATGGTCAAATCCAAAACAACACCAACTAAACAATTGGATTGAGGACGACAAACAAAACTGGACAGACATACCAGAAATGACATTTGAGCAGATTCATTTACACCTCTTACAAAGAGTTATAGCTAGGACACACAACTGGAAAGCTGCGGGCTCCGACAACATTCACAACTTCTGGTATAAGAAGTTAACATGCACACACACACTATTACTCAAACACATCAACACGTTCATTCAATCACCTGACACAATGCCACCATACATCACGCAAGGCACCACATATATGTTACCAAAAGATCTGACAGACACTGCTAACCCCGCTAAATACCGACCTATTATTTGCCTCCAGAACATTTACAAAATTATTACTTCATGCCTAAGTGAAACAATATACAAACACACACAAGAACATAGTATACTAGCAGAGGAACAAAAAGGGTGCCGTAAGAATAGCATGGGATGCAAAGAACAACTAACTATAGACGCCGTAGCATCCAATCAAGCATTGAAACAAAAACGCGACATACACACCATGTACATAGATTACAAAAAAGCCTTCGACTCCGTACCGCACTCTTGGTTGATACATATTCTCAAACATTATAAAATTCATCCTGTAATTATCCAATTTCTAGAAAAAATTATGCCCTCCTGGAATACCAAACTAAAACTGTATAACTCAAATCAAAGCATTGAAACAGACTTCATTTCTATAAAAAGAGGTATCTTTCAAGGTGATGCGTTGAGCCCCTTATGGTTCTGCCTAGCCCTTAACCCACTCTCTAACATGTTAAACAAACACAATATTGGATTCATAATTAAACACAACTCAGAAAGTACAAACCTTACTCATCTCATGTACATGGATGATATAAAACTATTCGCTAGCACCCTAAATGAAATACACACCCTCGCTGACATCACACAAACATTTTCAAATGACATCTGCATGGAATTCGGAATAGATAAATGTAGAATTCAATCAGTCATCGGTGGAATAGCAGAACCTACAATGTACGAACTAGGAAATCAAGAAATCATAGAATCAGTAGACCCTGACGAGGGATATAAATACCTAGGTTATTACCAGTCAAAAGAAATTCACCACAAAAACACCAAAAAGATACTACAACAAAATTTTCGAAACAGACTTCATAAAATACTACACACTCATCTTAATGCAAAAAATACCATTAAAGCAATAAACACTTTCGCTATCCCTATACTGACTTACTCTTTTGGTATCATTCGATGGACACAAACAGACCTCACCACACTTCAAAGAATTATCAACACCACAATGACAAAACATAGGAAACATCACCCCAGGGCATGCATTCAAAGGCTAACCCTGCCTAAAATTGAAGGTGGTAGAGGTCTTATCGACATAACAAATCTTCACAATAACCAAATAACACTACTTAGATCATTCTTCTTCAAGCGCTCACAACACTCACCACTACATAAAGCCATATGTCAGGCAGACTCATTCACACCACTTTATCTAGCAAACCACACAAAACAAATGACCATAATCAGCAAAGAGCAAAAGATACAGACTTGGACGCAAAAATCGCTCCATGGCCGTCATCGTCTCGACTTAACCAACCCTATTGTTGACAAAATAGCGTCAAACGCATGGTTAAAGCGAGGCGAGCTGTTTCCAGAAACAGAAGGCTTTATGTTAGCGATCCAAGATCAAGTCATAGACACCAAAAATTATAGGAAATATATAATACGAGACAGTACCCTTGGTAGTGACCACTGCAGACACTGCCACAGACAACCAGAAACAATTCAACACATTACAGGCGCATGCTCATCCATCACACAAACAGACTACAAACATAGACACGACCAGGTTGCAGCAATCATACACCAAGCACTTGCACACAAACACAAACTCATTGCAGAAAAAGCACCATACTACAAGTATACACCCCAAATCATCCTAGATTCACCTGAATTTAAAATGTACTGGGACAGAACCATACTCACCGATAAAACTATTCATCACAACCGGCCTGACATCACGCTTCACGACAAGAAGAACAAAACAGTATACCTAATAGATATAGCGATCCCCAACACACATAATCTCAGTTCCACCCATACTAACAAACTTTCCAAATATGCAGACTTGACTATTGAACTTAAAACTCTATTATATCTAGTACAGGCGTCATCCCCAAAACACTTCATACAAGTCTAAAGTCCCTTGACTTACATCCACTTACATTCACACTTCTACAAAAAGCTGTCATACTTAACACATGCCGAATTGTCAGGAAGTTTTTATCTATTGATTAATGATTAAAATCATCATCTCCTAGGTTGCTTTGGCCACAAGCCCGCAACTCTGGTGTATTTCCCCAGAAATGGGTGAGGTTCTTACCTAAAACACAAAAATAATAATAATAATAATAATAATATGCCCCCTAAACAACCACACGTCCTGATCGACCATCTGATCACGTGGGGGGCGGACACACGATTACGAAATTACTGGCGTGGCTAACGTGGCTCTGGATACCCATTCAAAATGGAGACTCGTTCAAAGAGGAAACGTATAGGGCCGCTGCCCGGGGGCGATCGCCGGGGCACACCTGGAGCTGACGCTGGGTGTTTCAGCATGCGATCCGTCGGTGGTGTGGAGTTGAACAGGCGGGCTCCCATCAACAAACAAACTACAGCCGATATCACTGACGATGGTGGCAGACTAACGGACAGGACTAACACCCCTGTAGAACCGTTCAGTCCAAGCACAGCATCATACGTACCATCCAGGTCACCATCACCATCTTTACCATCGTCCCCTATATTATCATCATCACTTCCCATTGCTAATTTGAACACAGTTGACACGAATCCGACCTTGACTGTTGCGCGGGAGGTGTCTACCTTCTTACCCGCGTCCACCAAGGCCGGAAAAACAAGAGTTCGCATGAGATGGAGTAAAGAAGTTAACCTATTCATCATGCGAACCTACCTACATATTACAAAGTTAGAGACCGACATGACTACATACAGACAACAACTGCATCAACTTTTCTCTCAACAATATCCAGATGTTATAGTCTCAGAACAAAGAATTGCAGATCAAAGAAGAGTTATAGTTAGAAACAAACTTTTGTCCCAAGGCGAGATAGACCAGTTAAAAGAAGAAGTCCGCATACAATTAGAATTAGAAAATGTCGAAAACATTAACAATCACAACGTATTAACACCAAACATACAAGAAGAACAATCATCCTCGTACTCTCTAACACCTACTACTCAATCAGAATCTAACACTCAAACTCTCTCAATCTATCAATCACAAGCACACTCTCATAGCATACATACATCTACACAAACTGAGAACTTGACTATAACAATAGAAAATGATATTGACACTCAAGCTGACATTCATCAAAATTTGCTATCTGACGCACATATACAACAACTACACGATACATTTAAAACAACACTTAATTTATATTCCGGGATGAACCCGGCAGTACGGCCTAAACTGCCCAAGCTTAGGTACTCACCAAAACTACAACAACTTGTCAATATATTTAACAAAAATATCCTCATCCAATATACTACTGAAGACACTAAACTAACAGACGTACACACATTGATTTACTGCACAGCATTGGTAATCTCTGAAGAATTGAATTATAAAATCACGGATTACACAGGCAACACGAAAAGTAAAACTAACAATAAGCCAGCATGGCAAATTAGGCTAGAAAGAGATATAGAGAAACTTAGAGCAGACTGTAGTAGATTAACACAATACATAAATAACAATCGTTCAAACAAAGTAATTAAAAGAGTAGAAGCTATATTCAGAAACAAAAGATACACTACACACACGAGACACGAAAAAGACAATAGGAAACCGGAAGAATTTTTAGATACTTTGAAACAAAAATTGGCATTAAAATCCCATAGACTAAAACGGTACAAAAAAGCACAAGAACGCAGGACTCATAATTCGACATTTGCTATGAATGAAAAGAGTTTTTACAGAAATCTACGAACAAAAGCACAAACAACACCTGATACTAACATAGAATTACCAACAACAGAACAACTCGAGGCATTTTGGTCAGGTATATGGGAAGATGAAGCACAACATAATGATAAATCAGATTGGATATCAGACGAAGCAGCCAGATGGAGTTCATTGGAAGAAATGGACTTTGTAGAGGTTACTGAGTCTGATATAACTAATATCACCGCAAAACTCTATAACTGGAAATCGCCCGGTATTGATAAGATACATAATTATTGGTACAAAAAATTAGAATCCCTACATAAAATTTTAGCTAAAAATATAACGGACATCATTTTAGGAAAACAGAACATACCAGAATTCATTGCCACTGGAATAACTTACATGCTGCCGAAAACACAGTATACATCACAACCTTCCCAATACAGGCCCATCACATGCCTACCCACATTGTACAAAATTATAACATCCACAATCACTACAAAAATCAACAAACATATAGAACAACACAACATAATAGCGGAAGAGCAAAAAGGATGCAGGCGGGGCCACATGGGCTGTAAGGAACAACTAGTTATAGACTCTGTGATACATAAACACGCTGCCACGAAAAATAAAAATTTGCATTGCACCTACATCGATTATAAAAAAGCGTTTGATAGCATCCCACATTCCTGGTTAATACAAATATTACAGATTTATAAAATAAGCCCCACAATTATAACATTTCTGAAAAATGTAATGTCACAATGGAAAACCACTCTTCAATTAAACTATCGCAATAATACTGTAACAACTCGACAGATTAGTATAAAAAAAGGTATTTACCAGGGCGACTCCCTTAGCCCAATGTGGTTCTGTCTCGCCCTTAACCCTCTATCCCACTTACTTCACCGTAGCCAAGCCGGCTATTGTCTTTCTAACACCACAGAAATAACCACTATCTCCCACCTTATCTATATGGATGACATAAAGTTATATTCAAAAACGGAAAAAGAAATGAAAACACTAATAGATATTACAACAAAATTCAGCAGGGACATTAATATGAGATTTGGGTTGGACAAATGCAAAACAATACACATCATTCGCGGCAAAATTAAACCAGGAGACTATACTTTAGACAATATTGACGTTATTACTGCTATGGAACCAGATGACTTCTATAAATATTTAGGTTACAGACAACTCAAAGGGTTAGATCATAAAACAATTAAGAACACTTTATGTAATGAATATAAAAATAGAGTAAGCGCATTATGTAAAACTCAACTATCTAGTAAACATTTGATAAAAGCACTGAATACCTACGCGATCCCTATATTAACCTACTCCTTTGGTGTAATTAATTGGTCGAAAACTGACATCTACCAATTAGAAAGAAGTACACGCACTACACTTACCAAATATAACAACCTACATCCCAAATCCGCAATAGAGAGGTTAACAATTAATCGACAACATGGGGGGAGAGGCCTTATAGATATCCACCACCTTTGGCAGAAACAGATCATAAAATTAAAATTATTTTTCCACGCAAAATCCAATACAAGCAACATACACAAAGCCATCGTTACAAGCGACGCCAACTACACACCCCTCAACTTACATGAACCAAACCTAGCATACGACGTTAACAACGACCCACAGACACAAAAATTAGAAGACTGGAAGAAGAAAGTATTACACGGCCGTCACCCTCATGACCTTGAACAGGCACATATAGACACAATAGCTTCCAATAAATGGCTTAAAGTAGGTAATTTATTTCCGGAAACCGAAGGATTTGTAATTGCTATACAAGACCAGATAATTAATACGAAAAATTATAGAAAATTTATCATCAAGGACCCTACAATTACAAACGACAAATGCCGCAAATGTCACACCCAGCCAGAGACCATTCAACACATTACAGGAGCATGCACAACACTTGCTCAAACAGACTACACTCACAGACATAATCAACTAGCAAACATCATCCATCAGAACATAGCAATCAAACATAAACTCATACAGGACACAAACACACCTTATTATAAGTACATACCAGAAAACGTATTAGAAAATACCACACACAAACTATACTACGATCGAGCCATTCTAACAGACAGAACCATCCACTACAATAGACCTGACATAACCCTACGAGATAAAATAAATAACATTACATACTTAATAGATATTGCAGTTCCAAATACTCACAATTTATTAAAAACTATTGGAGAAAAAATAAGTAAATATGCAGAATTAAAAGAAGAAGTCGCTAGGATATGGAGACAAGAAAAAGTGTATATAGTCCCTATTGTTGTCTCCACCACGGGTGTGATACCCAAGCACCTGCACAATAGCCTGAAACTCATAGACCTAAAAGATACTACCTATATTACACTACAGAAAGCAGCCATATTAAACACATGCAGGATAGTCCGAAAGTTTATGCAGTTGGAAGAAGACACTACAAACACATAATTACACACCACACCCTATATTCACTTGGCCCTGGCCCGTGAATGTAGGTGAATACCAGCTTTCAGAGCTGAGAAAAAGTAAACTACCAAAAATAATAATATAAAGAAGATAACAAACTTTTTACAACTAATGAAAGGAATTTTTACAGAGCATGTAGAGATAACGGAATACCAAATGATAACAATAATATAATCCCTGAAGCAAATGATCTAAAAATCTTCTGGGCTAATATATGGGAAAAAAGAAGTGATCATACGGATACTGCGCATTGGATTGATGAAGAGCAAAATAGAATGATTGAAATAGATGAGATGGAATTCACTGATATTACTCCAGAGGATGTGACAATAGAGATGGAATTCACTGATATTACTCCAGAGGATGTGACAATATAATAATACAAGAATGAAAAATTGGAAAGCAGCAGGCATAGACAACATTCACAATTTTTGGTTTAAAAAATTTATCACACTACATCACGTCATTGCTAAAAACGTTACAGAACTAATTAGAGGTGAACAACCAATACCCAAATTTATCACAAAAGGCGTTACTTATATGCTTCCTAAAAGCAATAATACTTCAGATCCTTCACAATACCGTCCCATTACATGTTTACCTACAATCTATAAACTAATTACTTCCCTCATCACACGTGATATAAATAGCCATCTTCACCGATACAATGTGCTGTCAGAAGAACAGAAAGGTTGTAGGCAAAATCATAGAGGTTGTAAGGAGCAGCTTATAATAGACTCCACCATTTTAAAGACAGCTCATTCTCATAAAAAAGATTTAAGTATAACATACATAGATTATAAAAAAGCATTCGATAGCGTCCCTCACTCTTGGTTAATAAAAATCTTACAAATATATAAAATAAATCCTATTATCATCGACTTCCTGAGGAATGCTATGGCTGATTGGCGAACGAGTCTGCACCTTTTTAATGGTGCAAACTCAATCACCACAGAGGAAATTCACATCAGAAATGGTATTTTTCAGGGAGACTCTCTCAGCCCTCTATGGTTTTGCCTTGCCTTGAACCCATTATCACATCTTCTTAACAATACAACTAACGGGTTTAAATTAAATTCAGATACATCCATTACTCATCTAATGTATATGGATGATATTAAACTATTCGCAAACTCCAAAAAAGGTTTACAGTCATTAATAGAATTAACTACCAAGTTCAGTGCAGATATAAACATGTCATTTGGGTTAGACAAGTGCCGCATATTACATATTTGTAAAGGCAAAGTAATGAATACGCTTAATAGTACAGACGAACCCAATACATTCGAATCTATGGGACCGACAGATAGTTATAAATATCTTGGTATTCACCAGTCCAATACCATTGACCATATTAAAATTAAAAAACATTTGTCTTTAGAGTTCTCAAAACGATTGAATTTACTATGCAAAAAACAACTTCATTCAAAAAACCTCTTCAAAGCAATCACCACATTTGCAATACCCGTCTTAACATTTTCATTCGGCGTAATTAAATGGACACGTACAGATATCCGAAGCTTAGAAATTAAAATCAGAACCACGTTAACAAAATACAGCTACCTCCATCCTAAATCTGCCATCGAGAGAATTTCGGTAAAGAGAGAGAAAGGAGGAAGAGGACTCATAGATTTGAATGTATTATGGGAAGGACAAATTCAAAATCTCCGGAATTTCTTCTATTCTAAAGTTACAACTAGTCACATCCATTCAGCCATAATTGATCTCGACAAAAACTGTACTCCATTAAACTTATCCAACAAGAACATTAATTATAAAACCCCACAAAACCATATCACTGACAAGCTAAATAGATGGCGCTCCAAAGAACTGCACGGGAGGCATCTACATGATCTGGAGCAGTCACATGTAGACATAGACGCCTCAAATAAATGGCTAAAATTAGGTTCCTTATTCCCAGAGACCGAAGGCTTCATGATTGCCATTCAAGACCAGGTCATAAACACTAAAAATTACAAAAAGCATATTCTTAAGGACCCAGCAGTACAAAATGATAAATGTAGGAAATGTCACCGTGCAGCTGAAACTATCCAGCACATCACAAGTGCATGCCCCAACCTAGCTCAAACTGATTACACCCACAGACACAATCAAGTCACCCGCATTATCCATCAGAAATTAGCTATAAAATATAATCTTTTACCGCCAAAAATTGTACCGTATTACCAATATGTACCTGTGCCGGTGCTGGAGAATCGGAACCACAAGATATATTACGACCGAGCAATACTAACTGACAAAACTATACACAACAATAGACCAGATATTACAATGATTGACAAACAAAACAAACACGCATATATTATAGACATTGCAATTCCAAACACACACAACCTGCAAAAGACAATAACTGAAAAGATACATAAATACACAGATTTGAAAGAAGAAATTATGAGAATATGGAAGATGAACCGGGTATACATTGTGCCTCTGGTTCTCTCTAGCACTGGCATAATACCTAAACACCTACACCATTACCTGCAACAAATAGATCTGCCTACAAACACATACATGACCATGCAAAAAGCTACCATATTAAATACGTGTAGAATAGTTCGCAAATTTTTACAGGAAGATTCAAATAGCGAACCAAATCCCCAAGATTAAATGAAACTCACTTGGCTCAGGCCCGTGATTTCATTAAATAACCGGTATTTTTATAATGCCGAGAAAAACTTAATTTCGCTGATAATAATAATATTAAAGTTGTCTAAAGGGCCTCTGCGCAGTTGGCTTCGGCCCCTCGTACGCCTCCCAAATGACCGGGACCCTGTGGTCCCGTGAATGGTAAAGACATACATAATAATAATAATAAAAAGAAGATAACAAACTTTTTACAACTAATGAAAGGAATTTTTACAGAGCATGTAGAGATAACGGAATACCAAATGATAACAATAATATAATCCCTGAAGCAAATGATCTAAAAATCTTCTGGGCTAATATATGGGAAAAAAGAAGTGATCATACGGATACTGCGCATTGGATTGATGAAGAGCAAAATAGAATGATTGAAATAGATGAGATGGAATTCACTGATATTACTCCAGAGGATGTGACAATAGTCACAGCAAGAATGAAAAATTGGAAAGCAGCAGGCATAGACAACATTCACAATTTTTGGTTTAAAAAATTTATCACACTACATCACGTCATTGCTAAAAACGTTACAGAACTAATTAGAGGTGAACAACCAATACCCAAATTTATCACAAAAGGCGTTACTTATATGCTTCCTAAAAGCAATAATACTTCAGATCCTTCACAATACCGTCCCATTACATGTTTACCTACAATCTATAAACTAATTACTTCCCTCATCACACGTGATATAAATAGCCATCTTCACCGATACAATGTGCTGTCAGAAGAACAGAAAGGTTGTAGGCAAAATCATAGAGGTTGTAAGGAGCAGCTTATAATAGACTCCACCATTTTAAAGACAGCTCATTCTCATAAAAAAGATTTAAGTATAACATACATAGATTATAAAAAAGCATTCGATAGCGTCCCTCACTCTTGGTTAATAAAAATCTTACAAATATATAAAATAAATCCTATTATCATCGACTTCCTGAGGAATGCTATGGCTGATTGGCGAACGAGTCTGCACCTTTTTAATGGTGCAAACTCAATCACCACAGAGGAAATTCACATCAGAAATGGTATTTTTCAGGGAGACTCTCTCAGCCCTCTATGGTTTTGCCTTGCCTTGAACCCATTATCACATCTTCTTAACAATACAACTAACGGGTTTAAATTAAATTCAGATACATCCATTACTCATCTAATGTATATGGATGATATTAAACTATTCGCAAACTCCAAAAAAGGTTTACAGTCATTAATAGAATTAACTACCAAGTTCAGTGCAGATATAAACATGTCATTTGGGTTAGACAAGTGCCGCATATTACATATTTGTAAAGGCAAAGTAATGAATACGCTTAATAGTACAGACGAACCCAATACATTCGAATCTATGGGACCGACAGATAGTTATAAATATCTTGGTATTCACCAGTCCAATACCATTGACCATATTAAAATTAAAAAACATTTGTCTTTAGAGTTCTCAAAACGATTGAATTTACTATGCAAAAAACAACTTCATTCAAAAAACCTCTTCAAAGCAATCAACACATTTGCAATACCCGTCTTAACATTTTCATTCGGCGTAATTAAATGGACACGTACAGATATCCGAAGCTTAGAAATTAAAATCAGAACCACGTTAACAAAATACAGCTACCTCCATCCTAAATCTGCCATCGAGAGAATTTCGGTAAAGAGAGAGAAAGGAGGAAGAGGACTCATAGATTTGAATGTATTATGGGAAGGACAAATTCAAAATCTCCGGAATTTCTTCTATTCTAAAGTTACAACTAGTCACATCCATTCAGCCATAATTGATCTCGACAAAAACTGTACTCCATTAAACTTATCCAACAAGAACATTAATTATAAAACCCCACAAAACCATATCACTGACAAGCTAAATAGATGGCGCTCCAAAGAACTGCACGGGAGGCATCTACATGATCTGGAGCAGTCACATGTAGACATAGACGCCTCAAATAAATGGCTAAAATTAGGTTCCTTATTCCCAGAGACCGAAGGCTTCATGATTGCCATTCAAGACCAGGTCATAAACACTAAAAATTACAAAAAGCATATTCTTAAGGACCCAGCAGTACAAAATGATAAATGTAGGAAATGTCACCGTGCAGCTGAAACTATCCAGCACATCACAAGTGCATGCCCCAACCTAGCTCAAACTGATTACACCCACAGACACAATCAAGTCACCCGCATTATCCATCAGAAATTAGCTATAAAATATAATCTTTTACCGCCAAAAATTGTACCGTATTACCAATATGTACCTGTGCCGGTGCTGGAGAATCGGAACCACAAGATATATTACGACCGAGCAATACTAACTGACAAAACTATACACAACAATAGACCAGATATTACAATGATTGACAAACAAAACAAACACGCATATATTATAGACATTGCAATTCCAAACACACACAACCTGCAAAAGACAATAACTGAAAAGATACATAAATACACAGATTTGAAAGAAGAAATTATGAGAATATGGAAGATGAACCGGGTATACATTGTGCCTCTGGTTCTCTCTAGCACTGGCATAATACCTAAACACCTACACCATTACCTGCAACAAATAGATCTGCCTACAAACACATACATGACCATGCAAAAAGCTACCATATTAAATACGTGTAGAATAGTTCGCAAATTTTTACAGGAAGATTCAAATAGCGAACCAAATCCCCAAGATTAAATGAAACTCACTTGGCTCAGGCCCGTGATTTCATTAAATAACCGGTATTTTTATAATGCCGAGAAAAACTTAATTTCGCTGATAATAATAATAAGCCCCCCAAATCCAACCATAGCCCCCCAAATCCAACCATACGTCCGAATCGACCATCAGATTCACGTGGGGGGCGGACACGCGATTGAAAAATTACTGGCGCGGCTAACATGGCAATGGAAACCCATCAAAAATGGAGACTAGATCAAAGAGTAAACGTATAGGGCCGCTGCCCGGGGGCGATCGCCGGGGCACACTTGGAGCTGACGCTGGGTGTGGCAGTGGACGAACCGTCGGCGGTGCGGAGTTGAGTAGGCGGGCTCCCACCGGGTTACCCGAAAATGCTACAGCACTACATCCTTCATCACCATCTTCATCTATCATAGAACCATTTAGTCCAAGCACAACATCATATGCACCTTCACTTTCACCTCTTCCAACGGACGAAGAGTCTAGGGAAGCCGAAAACCCCACCTTTGCTGTTGCGCAGGTGTTCCAAGAGACCTTTTTACCTGCGTCCACGAAGGCTGGGAAGCCCAGAGTGCGCATGAGATGGTCACCTGAAGTAAATACATTTATCATGCGCACATATTACTATATCACCAAATTAGAGACAGACCTAACTACATACCGAACACTTCTACATCAAAAATTCATGCAACAATACCCAGAAATAAATGTTACGGAACAAAGGATAGCAGATCAAAGAAGAGTTATCGTTAGGAATAAATTGTTAAGTCCGGAAACCCTAAATAAATTACAAGAGGAAGTAAAACTTAAACTACAAGAGGAAGAAAGTACAGGACATAACATATCCTCATATTCACTAAATGTCATACATGACTCCACAAACTTACAACCACACAACCCACCCATTCACCATCATTCTACCATGCCTATCTCAACACAATCACTCAATCATACACAACATCAACATCTAGAAAATGACACATACTTCTCACAGATATTATTAACACAACATTCGACATCAGATATGAGTACCCAAACAGAGAATACAACATTATTAGTAGAAAACGAAATAGAATGTCTTACATTAGAAAATAGAAGCGAAAATCCAATAGTATTGGATCTGGACGAAAAGCTACGAAGCGCCATTTTGCTTTATTCCGGAATGGATCCATCAGTGCGCCCAAAATTACCTAAATTAAAGTACAGTAAACATCTTCTCAAATTGGTTAGTATTTTCAATAATAGTTTACTTGAGCAACACATAACAAACGACTCAAAACTCAATGATATTCACACACTTATATACTGTACGGCATCAGTTATCTCACAGGAGTTGGGATACAAAACATACGACAGTGATAGACCTATACAGAGTCCGAGGGATAGTAGGCCAGCGTGGCAAATAAGATTGGAAAGACAGATAAATAAATTACGATCAGACATTGGTAAACTCACTCAGTACATCACAAATAATAATAGATCAGAAAAGTTAGTAGATAGAGTAACGGCAATATTTAAAAACACAGCACTACATACTAGACATGAAGCTAATAATAAAACACCGCAGGAATTTCTCGATACTCTAAAGCAAAAATTAGCACTTAAAACTAACAGATACAAACGATATAAAACAGCATTACAGAGAAAAAATGATAACAATCTTTTCGCCAATAATGAAAAAATGTTCTATAGGAAATTAAACGCAACTACAGATAATAATACAACGACACACTCAACAACAAACGAATTACCTAGTAAGGAGGAATTAGAAAGTTTTTGGTCAAACATCTGGGAAACACAAGTAACTCATAATACAGAAGCTCAGTGGATAGCAGACGAAAAGAAAAGATGGGAAACTATAGAAGAAATGGAATTTCTTGAAATAGCAAAAGAAGATATAACTAGCATAACTGATAGACTTCATAATTGGAAATCCCCCGGTGTAGATAAGATCCATAACTTTTGGTACAAAAAACTCGTAATATTTCACAAATACTTGGCCAAAAATTTAACGGAAATACTGTTAGCACAACAACAACCACCAGATTTCTTTACTAAAGGAATTACCTACATGCTGCCTAAGAACCAACACACCTCACAACCATCTCAATACAGACCAATCACTTGCTTACCGACTATTTATAAAATATTAACTTCAGTAATTGCACACAAAATAAGATCACACGTAGAGACACACAAAATAATAGCTGAGGAACAAAAAGGGTGTAGGGTGGGCCATATGGGGTGTAAGGAGCAATTAATCATAGATTCAGTAATACATAAACACACAGCAACTAAAAAACGCAACCTTCACTGCACTTTCATAGATTATAAAAAAGCGTTCGATAGTATACCACACTCCTGGCTTATAAATATATTAGAAGTATATAAAATTAACAGCCACATTATCGATTTTCTTAAAAAAGTAATGCCCTTATGGAAAACTACTTTACAACTTAATAACCGCCATAATGCCATCATAAGCAGAGAAATATCAATACGAAAAGGTATATATCAGGGAGACTCCCTGAGCCCCCTATGGTTTTGCCTCGCCCTTAACCCTCTGTCTCAATTACTTAATAACCAGGGTGTAGGATTTCAACTTAAACGTGATAACACACAAACTACAATTTCGCACTTAATTTATATGGACGATATAAAATTATACGCCAAAACGGATAAAGAGATGGACAAATTGATCAAAGTAACAACAGATTTCAGTAAGGACATAAATATGCAGTTTGGATTAGATAAATGTAGAACTATTCACATACAGAAAGGCAAGATACGCGCTGGAGATTACGTGATTGAGGATATCGATGGCGAGAATCAGATTATAAAAGCGATGGAACCAAGCGAAATGTACAAGTACCTGGGATATCAGCAAGCAAAAGGATTAGATCACAAAGACATTAAGAATAAACTAACTTCAGAATACAAAAGAAGATTAAACAGAATTTGTAAGAGTCGATTAACAGGAAAAAATTTAATAAAAGCAATTAATACATATGCTATCCCAGTGCTGACATATTCGTTTGGGATCATCAAGTGGAGTCAAAGTAATATAAATTCTATAGAAAGAACTACTCGTACAACGCTCACAAAACACAATCATCATCATCCAAAATCAGCAATAGAACGACTTAATATTAAACGGCAAAATGGGGGTAGAGGTCTTATATACATAACTAACCTGTGGAAAAAGCAAATTAACTCGTTACATAAATTCTTTAAGCAGAAATCTCTCACCAGTAGTATCCATAAAGCAATAGTAGCAAATGACAATAGCTATACACCCCTTAACTTACAGCAAACTTATTTAGAAAATACTCCAACACCCAGCGAACAAGAAGCAATTCTAAAAGAAGCATGGCAGAAAAAAGTCCTTCACGGGCGACACTATAACGACCTCGAACAACAACCCATAGATAAAGAAGCATCAAATAAATGGCTGAAATTAGGTACCCTCTTCCCGGAAACTGAAGGCTTCATAATAGCTATCCAGGATCAAATAATTAACACTAGAAACTACAGAAAATACATAATCAAAGACCCTACACTCACGAACGACAAATGCAGAAAATGCCACATACACTCCGAGACAATCCAGCACATCACTGGAGCCTGTCCTCATCTCACACAAACGGATTACACTCACCGACACAACCAAGTTGCTAACATCATTCACCAGACACTCGCCATTCAACACAACCTCATAACAGACACGCACACTCCATACTACAAATACACTCCTAGCACCATCCTAGAGAATTCCACTCACAAAATGTACTACGATCGCGCAATACTTACAGACAGAACCATTCACTTCAATAGACCTGACATCACTCTGCAAGATAAATTAAATAAAACCACTTACCTGATTGATATCGCCGTCCCCAACACTCACAATTTAACAAAAACAATAGCTGAAAAAGTTCACAAATATGCAGATCTCAAGGATGAAGTGACCAGAATTTGGAGACAGGATAAAGTCTACATAGTGCCGATTGTCCTGTCTACTACTGGAGTAATCCCAAAACACCTTTTTCACAGTTTAAAGTTATTGAATATCAAAGACACCATATATATCAAATTGCAAAAAGCAGCTATACTAAACACGTGCCGCATAGTTAGAAAATTCATGCAGATAGATGAAAATGAAATCTCACCATCACCACCACCACCACCACCAACCCAAACCGTAGAACCGATTGATAGTCACAACTCACTAACAACTACCGAATAATATTCTTTATACATATGTCCTTTACTTGGCGGAAGCCCGTAAAGGACATTAGAACCGGCCTAGAGCCGAGAGCAAGAAGAATTGCAAGAAAATAATAATAATAATAAATCTTTATTTCGGAATCATTACACTCCATATTTTACAAAAAAAAAACACAACCAAAACGCCAACCTCTCTACACTATTACAAAATTCCAAAAAACAAAAACACAAAATAAACTAAAAAAATACAAAAACAAATATTACGCTGCAATCTGTAACCATTTTTTGTACATTGTGGTAGTATACAGTCTTTCAGAAAAGTCTTTGATAATACTGTTTGTACACGAACCAACCCTTGACATGAATCCGGCGATTCGTTTTCTCTGGATGGCATTAAACGTATCCAGCCTAGCTTCTGCAAACATAGTTGACGCACTACAGTGCGGCTCCAGACCCATTAGCTGCCTAAAGATGTTATTGTACTGGACACGAATACCATCCAGAGACCTCTTCGTGTAGCGCGTCCAGAGTTGGCATGTGTAAAAACTCTGACAATATGTCCTAAATAGATGTACCTTCGTCTGAGTGTCAGCTTTAAAAAATCTCCTGGCTATCATATTGCCCACTACTGACAGCGCTCTGCGTTGCCTATCTATGTCGGCATCGTCTTTGAAGTCTGACGTCAGTACATGGCCAAGGTGCTTAAACCTCTCTACTACTTTGACTCGCTGACCTCCTATCCATACTGGTGGGACGTTTTGTGGACCTTTTCCTGCCCTAAATATTAACAGTTCTGTCTTCCTTGCATTATACACCAAGTTATGTTCTCTAGCGTATCTCTCACAAATTGTCATCAGTTTCCTTATACCTTTAATTGAGGGGCTGAGTAGGACCATATCGTCAGCATAGCTCAGGTTGTTGACATACCTGTCTCCAAGCCTAAGCCCCACCGCAGTCCCATTCAGCTCCTCAATCAAGTCATTCATGTAGATATTAAATAGGTCCGGAGAGGTCAACCCACCCTGCCTAACGCCACAGGATAGTTTATAGCTATCGGATCTAGCTGATTCCCACCTGACGCTGTTCAACTGATTAGAATACCAATATCTAATCAGTCCAACAACTCCAGGTGCGATATTAGTTTTATCAAGTTTCTCCCATAGCAAGTCATGGTTGATGGTGTCAAAAGCACGGCTTAGATCAAGGAAACAAGCATAAACACTCGTCTCCTGTTCCACATATTGCGCTACAACTTGCTTCAGAGAGAAAATAGCCATGTCCGTTGAAACTTCACGACGAAAACCGAATTGCCCGTCATTTAATACAAGTGCGGGACCTAACTTTTTATGTAGCAGGCGCTCAAGCACCTTGGCCACAACCGTTGCCAGCGAAATGGGTCTATAATTCGACATGCTAGTTGCATCTCCAGTTTTATTTTTAACTATAGGGACAACTAATGTACGTATAAGGTACTCAGGCAGGTATTGGTGCCTCGCACAAAGGTTGAACAGTAAAGTTAAGGTATCAGCAATATACTTTCCTGCGTATAACAGATGCTCAATACTTAAGTCATCGTGCCCAGGTGATTTCCCTCGTTTCATTGTCCTGAGAACCTCAACCACATCATCAGTCGACACCTGAAAAGCCCCCTCCTCAACACTTTTATAACAATATGACGAAGGCACAGATACTGCTGGATTAATTAAAGTCTGCTTTACATGAAAATGCGCACTAAAGTTATTTGCAATAGCTCTCTTGTCAGATTCACCCTCCACACTAACTGGTACGCTAATTTTTGGGTTGAGCTTTTTAACTTCCGTCCAAAAACCCGCGAAGTTTTTAGACGAAGCATGATGTGATATTACATTCATTTTAATCTTCTCCTGGTTATTTTGAACATATTTCAAGGCAGATTTAAAGTCCTTACGCGCTGTACGCATTTGATCGTAATAATATCCAGAACTAGGCCTACCATATGTATTCCACTGTAAAAATGTTTGCCTAGCCTGGATGTGATACTGTCTGACATAATAATTCCAACCTGTTATATAACGTTTTCTGTTATTACTACATGTATATGTGCGTTCAGCGGCAGTTTGTAAAACTTGAATTATATTACAGTAAAGCCTGTTAATTATACTTATATGTTCTACATCATTACATAAAATATTGCACTTACATGATAAGTTATACTCCTCTGACTTATATATTAAACCTAGCTCCTCAGTACATAGTTCACAGTATTTATCACATTGTTCTTTACTCCTACAGCCCCACCTATACTTTAACTTATAATCAGTCCAACTATCTACTATCAGTCTTTTACAAATAATGCTATTAATTCTTACCTCTATTACTAAAGGTAGGTGATCCGACAGATAGGCATCATATAATACGTATACGTCACTGACCGCTGACTCGGCCGCCGCCGAGACAAGGCAGTGATCGAGCCATCGCTGCGAACCGCTTCCATCACTTACATATGTATATGTACTTCTATTTAAACGCTTAGAGTCTATACAAGTTAGCAATTCTTCACAACAATAGTCCATTAGTTCCATGTAGAAACGCGTGTCAGGATGCGCGTTAAAGTCCCCTAATACGAACACACTTTCAACATCCGCACTATCAATTACCGCACTTATATTAGCCAGACACTGTGCCATTACCGGAAAATTGTCTTCACAGTCAGTAGGCATATATACACTAAACACTAGAATATGCCGCTCCCCACGCACTAGTTTAACCGCAACAATGCGATCATTGTTACACTGCACAATCTCAGCACTAGGGAATATATTTCGATCCCACAGGAGAGCTACTCCCCCATAGGGCCGCCCTCGCACCATTCCATGTTCCGTGTTGACAGCAGATATACCATGACTGCCGAATTGTTTGTGTATCGTGTTTATCAATCCAAGATCATGAGGAAACAACCATGTTTCCTGAAGCGCTATAATATGATGACTATTGCATAACTGAACAATTTCCTGTAAAGATCTTTTGAGTGATCTACAGTTATATGAAACAAGCTTAATGGTCGAACAATCCATGTTAGTTTTTAATAAGCTAAGCGTTCGTTGTCGACCTCTTATTACCGACTTGCTTACGTTCCCAGAACTTCCTGAAAACAATGTCCGCTGGCCAGAAACGATCACCATTATCGTTCAGGAATAAGTCGACACTGTTTAATGGAACCACAACCTTGAAAGCATTAAATTCATTAATTATATTGTTTATTTTATAAACTTGCACATTAAGGTCAGTCTTATATTTAATGAAAGCCTCTATGTCCCCAGGAGTGGTTTCCTTATGTACTCTAGAAATATATAAGGATATTTTCCTTTCGGCTGCCTTAAAGTTAAATTGCTCCAAGGGCTGGGCGACACCCCTCCTATTACTAATTTTACGACGTTTGTGCTGCACCGTTGACCATTCATATTCACCTTGCTTAGAATTGTGACTAGGAATCGTTGCATTCTTAACAGCCTCCGCCATCGTGTAATTCCGCTTATCAGCTGTTATCATTACGCTCGAGTCGCTGTACATAGGCGCGGATTGCATTGCACTTGTTCGGCCGCTGCCGCCCGCGCCGCTACCATCCACTCGCCGCTCGATTTTCGCTGTCTCGCTATCACGCGACATCGGAGACGGCACGCGTTCGCTGCCACACTCTCTTTTGCGCTCCCTCTCCCCACTTCTCGCTGCCCCCGCGCCGAGCGCTTCCCTCGGCCGCGGTGATCGTTTGAAATCAATGCTTTCGGAGAATATTTCTTCTACCTCCTTATCACTAATGTTTATAGATGGTATAATAGGCAAAGTATTCGTTTTCCGTTTTAATATTTCATTAGTGTTTTCACCCTCATTCTTCGATAATGCGTCTTGAACTAAGTCTTTTAACTGCTGTATTTCAAATTTAAGTGATGCCACTTCCTCCATGGTCGTTTGCGAGGACACCTCCGAATTGTCTCTGTTAAACGATGGTCTAAATCCTTGTAGCTTGTGCTATGGCTAGTGTGGCTACACATGTATGAACATCACTAATTAGTAAGTAGTCGCCCCCTCACTATAATGTGTTATATAAGGTAGAACACTATTCATTAATGCGGCTGTCTACCTGTCATAGTCTAAGTGTGTGTACACGTCGTGCGCCCTGCACAATATTGTAATACATCCAAGTATAATAAATCCGTCTACAATGTATTAATCCACCAACGTAACACACGTGAAATCCATCAACTAGCTTGGAGTATTAGGAAGCCTAATGTTATACATGCTAGACGTTTGAGTTGCTTAATTTGTGGCACACATGTTAAATGTCCACATTATGAACTTGGGCAAATTAATATTTACTATGAACCTGATCTAAATATCGTCGAAGCTCCTAAAACCCCAGAAGCTCCAAATACTCCAGAAGCTCCAAATATCCCCGAAGCTCCAGATACCCCTGAACGTCCAACTACTCCTGATACTCCGACTGTGTCAATTTCACCTGGATTTAGTGATAGGTTGACACCAGAGGACACAACTGACGCTTTTACACAAAATGTTAGACCTACCAAAAGAGCTCATCAAATCGTAGAATCAGAAGACTCTGATTCATCAATGGAAATATTTCCCCCAAATAAGCGACCAATTCCTAAAATATGGGATGATTCCGATGATGAGGCCATATTTTAATATTTCTTCTACATAAGGATATGTCTTTTATGTGGTCATTTTTTAATTATTTTTTTATAGTTCCTTTGTTGATTGTTTCGCGTGTATTATGTAATAAAAAAAAAATTACACCCAAATAGTCAAAAAGATCGCACGACTGTCTTCCGGCTCCATCATCAGATTTACTGCATACCTTTAGTTTTTTAATTTTATTTTATACTTTTTAGTTTAGTACTTTAAAAGATCATCTCTATATTATACACAACCCACATGGATGATGGTCCTCATCATTACAATTTATCAAACCCAAATACAAGATAGCTACTGGTAGCCGCCGAGGAGTTCCCTCAACTGTCGTACTACTTCATCATCAGACCCTTAATGACAATCACATCCCATCTGGGTGTAAAGTCCTCATCAATACAAATTATCAAACCCCAACACAACATAGCTAGTGGCAACCGTTGAGGAGTTCCCTCAACTATCGTACTGCTTAATAAAATTGTCAGACCCTTATTGACAATTACACCCCACTTAGGTGTAAAGTCCTCATCAATACAAATTAATCAAACCCAAACACAAGGTAGCTACTGTTAACCGTTGAGGAGTTCCCTCGACTGGCTCTCGGCTCCATCATCAGATCCACTCCAGACCTTTATCAGATGGTAGTGATTTTTAATACTTAATAAAAAAAATAACAAATGCACTAGTCGCCCCTATAATTTTTAAAAGATCCCCTCGGTTTCCCTGGTCTTCCATCATCAGATCCTGATTTCCATCCATCCATTCCATTATCATGGGGCCATTCTGGGACTATCTCCTTTCCAACAAAAAAATAACTATCAAAATCGGTTCATAAATAACGGAGATATCGGCGAACAAACATAAAAAAAAGCATATATACGGTCGAATTGAGAACCTCCTCCTTTTTTGAAGTCGGTTAATTATTTTTTAAACTGTGTTAGAATGTTTGAGTTCTTTTAATTATAGTTCGAATAAATGATAAAAAAATTACACTTTTAGATAACATGATGTATATTTTGATTAGATAACGGTTAGTGTTTTTGCTTATTCATCGTTACCAATAAAAAATTAAATAGTTGGTGTTTGTAGTTATTTATAAAATTATTCAAAGAATGATGAAATTAACCTATATTGTGATGTCAAAATATATCATAATGCAATCCGTATACCATATATATATTTTTTGTGAAATTTTAATATGTGAGATCAAAATCAAAATAAATAAAAATAAAGTGAGTAAAAAATGTAACCTCAGAAAATCCTGTTCTAATTCTTAAGTTTACCAACTTTAACTCTCTAATCGCCCATCGCAAAGCGTTGTCATCTGACAAAAATTCGATGTCCTAGGACGGAAATAGTTACATTGAGTTAGACTGAATAAAACTTTCTATACTCTTTTTAACATTTATTAATACATTTCTTAAGTAAAAATTACTTGACTTCATTCCATGAGTATTTATGAGAATGGAATAAATAATGGAACCATTATGACCTGATTTAAATATTTTCTACTAATGATTATATCCCTAATTGATATAACCTAATTGAATGCAACTATTTATCAAATCTTCCATTCTCTTTTTGCCACGAGCTAAGCTTTCCTTTTGCAATTCTTGTCCGCTCATTGATTTAATTACTTCAAAAAATCCACCATCATTCATATTTTCCGCTACAACGCTTGCTTCTTCAGCATCTCTTAATAACATGATGATCAATAGTAAGGAAATACCCATCATAGGTCTACCAAATCTTTTGAAATCAGCATCCAAGAGATCTCTTGGACAAACTAAGTTAGCTTTCAAGCCGAAATTTGACAAGTTTTTGTCTAATTCTGAATAGTAATAGTCTATCAAGTCGTAAAAGTTCTTAGACCTGGTCTCATGGTCTGTGCAGTTGAAGATCATGTAGAGGACATCCATCGCTGGACTATGGTGGAACGATATTTGATAGTCAATCATTATTGACTGAACCAATGTGTCTCCCTGTAAATAATAAAATCATATTAAAACATTCGGTAAAAGTTGTACTAGTTTTAAATTTGCAGCTTAATATCATTAGCATGCAGCTCATGAATATGAGTCCCGGTGGGGCTGAAAACTAGTAGAGCATTGATGTTATTTAATTTGGCATACAATATTTAACAATTTATTATAATTTACAATTTATTAAATTTTCTTAATCAAATATTTCTGAAGTGTTAAAGAGCTTAAGAAGATTAGGTACACCGCGAAATATTTGATTATTGAATAATTTGATTCTTTTTATTGAATACTTACCACATATTTGAACATGAAATTGTTTGTCCAAGCATCGCCTTGATTAATTACTCCGTTTTTGCCGACATCTTCTTTCACCAGCTTCAAGTAAGTGTTAAAAATATCTGGTATTTTATTTTTGACTACGCTTCTATACACCTCGTCATCTAGCACAGACAGTAATGCTCCTTCAATATGTTCGAGATTTGCTGCAAATTCTGGAGATTCAGCAAGAAGCAGCCACGGACTTTTCATCTTACTTGTAAAGTTATAAAAAGTATCTGGTTCTTTTTTCTTTAACACAAATGAAAGAGAATGAAAGTTGGCAAAGTTCTTTAACATACTCCTTAAACATTCGTCAGGTAAGGGCGTGTGCTTATCCAACACTTTAAAATCCAGTTCACCTAGATCTTCTAACATTATCACTTCGTTAGGCGCTTCGTCTAGATATCCGTAACATTTAGCGTATCTTAGACGTTCTTCTTCTGGTACACCTGCTGCTTTCTGCAGTGACACTAGCTTGGGTAGCACCTCAGCGTACATGGTTTGTTCACGATTGAATGCAATGTCCACATGAAGTGACTTACGAAATATTTCGCTGGTAGGTGCTATTTTCACAATCATTTTCATGCTTCGATTAGTGCCTTCTATGTGAATCCTTTTCACATTTGCTACGAAATTGTCACCTGCCTTCCCAACTGAATGAAATGTCACTTTTTTAACTTCTATATCTTGCTGAGAAATCACTTTACTCATGAACGCTATGTGGCGTTCATTTAAACTTGAAATATCTCCTTCGAATTTGTACTGCGCCATGGTTGTGTATGATACTGCTTCGGAATTTTTACTTTCGTATATTTATAGTACTGAAGAGTGATAATTAACTTTGATGTATCTACGTTTAGATTAGATATGAGTGTCTTTTTCTGCATATTCATTGTCAGTTTTATTAGAATTTCCTGTGTCTAATGTATTTTGGAGTTATCTATCGGATTATCAAACAAATGACGTCGTCATCACGTATTGCAACGTCATCAACAATCGTCACGTGTCCTCCAACTAGCATAAGCTAATTTCATACCTTAATCGCAACCTTGTGGTACCTTTATCTGGTTAAGGTTCTTCGAGTTAGGAAAAAATATGTAGGGTTGTCTGAATGACCCTATCAATTCTTTGTCCGTTCTCAGTATCAAACTCAAGGCTCTCGGCTCGGCAATCCCACTTACGTATTTTTTTATTGTATCTTTGAACACTATGACGATTCAAAAAGTTTTGATTTTTTATATATTTTTACAAGCATGCAAGTTCAGAATTAGGCATATAGAAATTTTATATTATTCTTAGATTAGATTAGTTAGATTAGCTAACGATAAGTAATTACTATTATAAAGACAAAGAAATAAAAGTAAATGTGGCAGCATAAATAAATCAATGAAAATAAGCAGATTTGTTTTTTCTGAGGCCAGTAGAAGACCAATTATGACTTTATTGGGGAACTAGCTTCCATCTGCGGCTTCGTCCGAGTTCTTGTGGAATGAAAAAAGAGCATATTTGATCTGGAGAAACACATACGAACAGGGATTTACAAATTTAATTCCGATCTGTTCAGCCGTTTTGACGTGGGTGAGCAACAAGCCTATATAGCCTAGCTTCACTGACACTGACGGACGGACTGCAGACTATTATTTATTTTATATTTGTTGACGTTTCAAAAGTGCCGAATTATTGGTTTAATTGAAATAAATGCTTTTTTATAATATTAATACGATTTTATTCTTCTATAATCATATAATAGGTATTTCTTGTGCATTTCTATTAAAATTACTATGTATGATTTCAGATGAAATACTGTATACAATACTGCTGCTGACTAAAGTTGACATTGCAAATTATTTCTCAATATTTTATGATTAGGTAATTATTCTGATTAAAACATGCGAGCAACGATGATTATGCCAATTTCTTTTATCAAAAACTCATTGATAGGCCACGCGCCCCACAGATTATATTTTAGTACCTACTAATCATTTGTAATTTATCCTTTGTTTTATATTTATCTATCTACTCGTTTGAACTTTTTTTGCGGTTGTAATGTCATTTTAGGTTTAATAAATAAAGTTTTACATAGCATTATTTAATGGGAAAATAAAAAATACAAGTTTTGCTTTTGTAAATATGGTTTTGAGCTCGTAGGATATAGGTACTTAGTCAGGTCATAAGTACAGTCAAGTGATTATGATGAAATAATTATGACGTGTTTGATTCAATAATAACCTATAATACTAAAAGAAACCTAACAAAATATATATAATTATGGTAATTACGTTTTTTTTTTTCAAAATTAAGCCCCTGATTTTTTTAATAGAGGCCACACACGAGATCCGTGACAATATCGGCCGCTGCTTTTATCAAGGATGCTTTAAGTGGCTTGAAATTAGGATCACATTCTTAATTAACTTTTTTTATTTATTAATTTATGCACAACACACAGACAGTACACAGGAGAACACATATATAAATAAATTGGAGGTACATAGGTACTACATATTCCCGTAGAAATCTCTTCCTGCAGTCCTTCGAAAGGCTAAACAGTAAACAGTAACAACTAAAACACCGCGTGTAACATGGCATGAACAAAAAAAAAACTAAAATTACTACAATTTAAGCTTACAAGTACTCAAAACTACATACACAAAATAAAACCGATAAATAATGTACTAAATAAATAGATCTCAATAAAATACATATACCTATACGTACGATATATACATAACAAATAGTACACAATACTTAACTCTTACTCTTAATTGAAAAGTTTTTATTGTGTGACAGATGATCTTATTAGGTAATACTTGATATGGTACTTCGTTGTATTCCGATAGATGGCATTAATATTAATATTATAATTAAGTAAAATGTTTTTGTATTCCATTTTAAAGCCTCTAACAAAATAAAGATATTAATATTTAACAACTCATACTATTTACATTATTTCTAATTCAATTCGAATTGTCGAGTAAACCTAGCTCAGTGACACTATCAATAAGACCCTCGATTTTTTTTCTTGTTCGAAGCAACGTATCATTCTGAACTGCCTGATTCACCATCGACGTAGTAACTCCTTCTAAACCACTGTCTACCATAGCTTCTTTCATCTTCGCAGCTTCGTTTGCACCTCTCATTAAAAGATTAGCCAGCATAAGAGACATAGGAAATATGATGTAGGTTTTTATGTCAGCATCTAACTGGTCCCGTGGATAAATCAAGTCAGCTTTCAAATCGAAGTATGACAAGGATTTGTCTAACTCTGAGTGGTAATAGTCCAACCAGCTGTAAAAGTTCTTGGTTCTGGTCTCATAGTCGGTGCAGTTCAAGGTCATATAGAGAAGGTCAATGACTGGATTGCTGACCTTTGATAATTGGTAGTATATCATTATTGATTCTTGTAGTTCGTCATCCTGAAATAATCATATCGTGTGTTAGTCTAAGATATATGCAAGTTATTGATTTTAAAGTAATTGAAAAATATTACTTTTTAATATATATATTTGCTATTTTGGCAGAAAAAATGTTAATTATAACTACATTTTTTTTATGGGACAAGCCCGCCACAACCTCCCGAAACCGCTGCAACTCCTGTAAGCCAGGATCTACAGTAGATACAACCAAAAACACCGGAACATTGAAGTCCGGCGCGTCCCAGGGACATGAGTAACTGTCTTGGTTCCCGCAACGAAGTGAATCAGAAGATATTATAAGAGGAGAAGAAGAAAAAACTATAGTTTCCATTTCCCTCGGTGAATTACTGCAGGAGACAGAATGAATTAAGCCTAAAGGCACAAAGAAGAGACTGTACAACTGGGTGTAGCCCAGTCGCCAAGCACCACGGAAATTTGACTAAAAAACTAAGTGGGTCCTATGTGTGAGCTGTTATACTTGCTTCCAATATGTATGGCAAAAGCGCCTAAACGCACAGAAATTTGTTCTAGATAGATTCCACAAGGTCCGTATAATAAGCTACACCTGACGAAACAATTAAATTATTCAACATAGTGTTACGTTCATATTGCCAGAGATCACACTCCCAGAGTATGTGATGGGCCGACTGCTCGTATCGCAACTCCTCTGTCGAACATTGGCACCATGGTGAATCAATAAGTTTAAATGAGAACAATTTGCTTTTAAAATTGCCATGGCCAGTAAGAAATTGGGCAACACAGTGATCCACCTCCAACCATGTCCTCTCCAGCCGCTCATGCACGGATGGGAAGAACTGATACAAGTGGCGGCCCTTAATAGAAGATGCCCATCTGCCCTGCCATTCAGTTATAAGCTCATCCCAAACATCCGTTATTGGCTTAAACAATCTTGCAATTTTATTTCTATTACGTTCTGCTAGAAAGCCTGTAGATATTTTATTTCAAACCTTTTGTCGGGTCTGATCGTGGAGAGACCACCGTCTCGGGGGTGACCCAAATCATATCCAACGACATCCAACCGGGAATTTCCTTACTCGTCTTAATTCTGGCGAAGTAGGAAGTAGAACTGGTTTTTGTTTGTGTAACTGTTATATTGAGAATACGATCAAGTACCAACTGAAGAAAACTAGTCTAGAATAGTATTTTTTTTTTGATAGGTTAGGTACTGTCGTAAGGCTCTGTACTACTACTACCCAAAGTAGGACTGGGGAAGAATGCACAGGCTTGCTATTTTATACATAAAGTATTAAAATAAAATAAAATAAATATTTTTAATTTGTAACTGACTTGTAACTGAAACTGACTATGTATTTGAACTTGAATAAAGTTAATTACATAATTGCATAGAACATAGTTCTAAAAAGTACAACAGAAATAAAAGACAATTAGCAGAAACACTATTGAAATATTCACATTAGACTTATCGATTACCTACAGAAAATATATAGAGGTAGAAACGCATAATATACATGGAAGCAAATAGGTCTGTAGTGTTGGAGGGCCATGCTTTGGTACCGAATGGCCAACCTCGACAGTAGTGATACCACGGCCTTACAAAAAACCAACTTGAAACAACGCTTGCATTGTGTTTCGTTGTGTGAGTGAGGTTATCGCAGGCCCAACTACCCACCCCCCCTCCATCCTTAATCTCCCCATTCCCTAAATCCCTAACAATCCTCAAAAATTCTTAATCCCCAAAAGGTTAGTAATGCACTCGTACCACCTCTGGTGTTTTGAGTGTCCATGGACGACACCGATTGCTTACCATCAGGAGATCCGTCTGCTCGTTTACCGGCTTATGCCATAAAAAATACCTATAGTAAAATCTAATGCTAAACAGGTAAGAGTGCCAATGCCATAGGTTCCTATGTTAATTTGTATGTTGCATGAAGAGTAAATATACATATAATACATGAGTGAATGCACCATTAACCCTTACAGGATCTACAAAACAAGGTTTAATCCATGCCATCTTGCGAGTTCACCATCGTGCTATAATATTATTTACCAATCTCCTATACTATGTTACGGCTCTATTATAAAACAAAAACTATGAGATGGCTGGACTATAATCGGATACTACACCCTAGCGTCCAATGCGTTGTCCGATTGACAAACTTTATTTTACACTTCACAAACTATTTGCTACGCCAATTTCAATTCTATTGCTCCGAGATAAGATGCTGAAAATTTGCAAGCAATGGCAGCTGTGTCTTGTGTTCTATTTGATGAAGGTGCATCGGACATATAAAAGGTATCGTAAAAGTAGAATCACCATCGATTTTTATATTTCAGGATTAAACGTACCTGTAATAGAAAAATGTGATTATGATCTTGTGGTGTGTTAAAATATTGGTTTAAAGGTATATTTGACAATTTTTATTTTATGAGAGCCATTCTCGGATCGAAAAATTATTCATCATTAACAGGCGGAGGGAACACTAAAGTAAAGTAAAATTTCTTCATAATTTAAACATGCAAAATACATAATATATCTTAAATAAGTAAAATTGATCTCATAAAGGTAGATGCCTGCACTAGGACAATCCTGTATCGCAGGCGAAAGCTCTATACATATTTCTTATAGGAGGACATCTTATTTCTATAAACACAAATACATACATACTATGCAAACTGTTAACTGAACTAAACAAATGCATACGTAAAAGTGTTATTTGACTTTTTGATTTACAAAAAATTCTATACATTCACAACAGACAGTAGACAATAATATGTAACATGAGGCTTTGCGTAATGAGGCAATATGATAATTCCGTAATAAATGTAGCTCTGTAGCTCCTAATATGTCTTAAACAAGGCACATCTGAAATAACATAATACGTTTGAATTAATTTAGTCTAGTGTACAGGTAAACATTTCTAATAATTCCTTTAAAGAACAATAAGTAGTTACAGAAGTCATTTGTAATAGATTTCGTCCTCCAATAACATTTCCCAAATGGTTACCCTACATAAGACAATTTTAGTTACGTCTTTTAAGGCATTATGTTCACGTATACAGCCGTTGGGGGAACACTGCTGACCTATAAAATATGTCCGGCTTACTCACGCTATTATGGACACTGTCTAACTATTATTTGTTATTTAATTATATTTTATAGATTGTTTGTGTTCACTATTTAGACGATTCAAAAATTTAAATTTAAAAAATAATGTATGTGCTGAAAATAATCACTAATGATATTGATACCTATAGTCCAGGGTCGATAATTTTTAAAACCAAAAAAAATCATAATAGGATGAAACCCATTAGAAAAGGAGGGAAATATGATAAAAATGAAAGGAAAAATAATTTACGGGCGATCTGAGGATGAGAAGGGGATTTTTTTTTTTGGGGGGAAAATCATCGAATGACTGCTCCCGCCTGGGTGAGGCGGAAGGGAGTGTCAGACTCTTACTGACTAAAAACCACCCCGTTCCTTCTCCTGCACGTCGAGCCGGAGCCCCGGTTACCCGTTAGGTTCTCCGCGACTCCAAATCGGCATCGGCCCTATTGGGCCCCATCTGTGGTGGTCTGATGGCTCTTTTTGAGGCGCGCGCGGAACGCGACGCGCCGTACGCTCGGGTCTGTTTCTGGTCGGACGGGGAGCCACCCATGCTCGCCGTCCGCAGGCCCGCGCTTACGGTGGCCGGAGATCGTCTCGCGATCCCCGACGCCCGGTGTGTCCTTCGCGATGGCTGGGTTGCGAGGAGGCAGCGCTTCGCTGCCTCACGCGTCCCGCCTCCTCCTTAGCTAGCATGACTGCTTCGCAAAAGGAGGAGACGGCATCCCAATCCCTCTCGCTCCGCATCATGGCCTGCACTAGGCCCGGACGCGAGAGGTCGCCATCGCCGATCACTTCCCTGAGGGCACGGCGGTGCTCAGCCCACGCAGGGCATTCTCCCACTGTGTGTTCCACCGTGTCCTCAGGGCGGTCCTCGCAGTGATGACACCCGGGCGTTTCCTCCCGCCCCCTCAGACACAGGTACCTCCCGAAACTTCCATGTCCAGTGAGGACCTGCGTCAGGCGGTAGGTGAGGACGCCGTAGCGTCTCTCAAGCCACTCCTCAAAGAGGGGACTTACCGCTGCAATGGCAGCGAGCCCAATTTTATTTTAATTTTTGTGTTTTCTGAGAAGATTTACCATAGTAACATATTTTTTTTTTTCACCATCGGAAAGTAGAGATTTCAACGAACAGAAACCATACCAACTTTTTGAAAAAAGCTGATATTTTGACGGGTGAATTTTCGATTGAAAATTAGGGTGTTTTTACGATATTAATTCAAAATAAGGTGAAAAAATAAATATATTTTAATCGCATTTTTCACATAAATTTTGAGGTTATGTGAAAAAAATGTAAATACAAAAGTTTTAGATCTTTTTATTATCTAGAGGTACAACTTTTCCATTTCACTTTTTTCGATAGGACTTTTAGTTTTAGTTTTAGTTTCGTTAGCCGAGTGGTCGCGAGTGCGACTGCCGGGCAAGGGGTCTCGGGTTCGATTCCCGGGTCGGGCAAAGTATTACTGGATTTTTAAAAAATTCTCAGTAGTAGCACGGAGTCTGGAAATGTGCCCGGTATATGGCAATAGGCTCACCCCCTATTACATGGGACTCATAACATAAATAGTGAAAAGTGGGTGTTACTTCTGTGTACACCTCTGCCTACCCCTTCGGGGATGGCGTGATGGGTGAAGGCGTGATGTTATGATGATGTTATGATGACTTTTAGTTTTGCCGGAAATCGAGAAAAACCGTTTTTTACCCTTAAAAACTCACCCCCACCCCCTTCCCAACCTCAGATCGCCCGTAAATTATTTTTCCTTTCATTTTTATCGTATTTCCCTCTTTTTCTAATGGGTTTCATTCTAGAGGTATTATAATTTTTTTTCACTTTTCATTATTTTTGAAGGCTTCTACCCTGGTCTACTAGCCCATCATAGAAAAGTACTCTATGATGTAGGTAAGTATGTAAAGATAGTACTTATGGCACTTCATTGACTTTGTAATGGAACCAAGGATCTTCCTCAGTCAGGCTAATAAGAAGAAATTAAAAGAACGAAAGAACCCCTCTGCGGTTCGATACTAGAGGAACTTTGCTCTCAGTATTTTCACGTGAGTAACCCGCGATTTTTAAATAATTTAGTTAAAGAAGAAATTAATGTGAAATCTGATTGAGGACATGATAGTTGACCTTCAAATGACATGAAAATGTAAAAAATCGGATAAACAATAAACAAAATCAAATGAAGAATAAGTAGGCATTCACCAGTTTCAGTCATTTAAAATTCATAAATGTAACGAGTTTTAATTTTACAACATTCATACATCGGAATATTCACGCGACGAGACGCGAGAAGGCGAGGCGTGAAACAATTTTTTTTTTCGCACAAAAACGGAGAGAATTCTCCCGAATAAATCAACGGTATGTCCTCGGGGAGACAACTGAGGAAAATCGCAAAATCGTCTCAAATGAAATTTCTTACTTCGAGGCATATAACATACTTGAAATGTTTCCTCCAAACAAATATAAAGTAGACCCTAACTTCAAGTAAATACAGTTGGAAATGCCACGGAGATACGGCGAGGGATTTTTCCAGAAACTTTCGCACGTAAGATGTATAAGAGAAAGCAAATTGTGGCACAAATACAGTGTGAAAGAAGTCGCTTTCAAAGTACAAGTCACTAAACTAGGAATAGATTTCTGGAATACTCAAATTGTAGAGGAAGAAATTTTGATTTATTTTGCTACTATGATACCTTTTCATACTGTCACGTCACTGTAAATGTCGAGGTGGCCCGGAGGTTTAAGACGCCCGCTTCTCATGCATGAGGGTGCGGGTTCGAAACCTACCAACGGCAAGTACCAATGTGACTGTTTCCGAGTTATTTGTACTTTCTAAGATTATTCAGACACCATTGACAAACGGTGAAGGAAAACATCGTGAGGAAACCTGGGCTTATAATTTCTAATTATAAGTTTGTAGTCGCCAACCCGCATTTAACAAGCGTGGTGATAAATGCTCAAACCTCCTACGTGTGAGAAGAGCTTTTGCTCAGCAGTGGGCATTTATTAGGCTGTTGATGATGATGAATACTGTCATAGACAATACGGTATTAGACAACTAGTCAAATTCAATACTTTTTTCGAACTATCAAAAACGACAGTTTTCTATGAATTTTGTACGAGGTTGTAAATTGTGACGTCACGTTTATTTAGAGTCAAACAGCGTACTTATTTCTTAAAAAATTTCTAGAAAAATACTAGAATGAAGTTGGTCATAATATCAATTAATGAAAGTGTGATTATTTATTATATTTTATTGTATTGAACAGTCGAAATATTATTTTTGATTAAAGAAAGTAGGTACCCAATTTTCACTCTTATCTACGATTTATTACGTAATTTTTTCTGAATAAAAAACTCCAATTTTGGATAATTAAAATCTAGAATTAACCTCATATCTACTTCTTCTTTAATTACGTACTTATGTCGTAGTATATGTACCTTCGGAGTCGCGGAGAACCTAACGGGTAACCGGGGCTCCGACTCGACGTGCAGGAGAAGGAACGGGGTGGTTTTTAGTCAGTAAGAGTCTGACACTCCCTCCCGCCTCACCCAGGCGGGAGAAGTCATTCGATGATTTTCCCCCCTTAAAAAAAAGTATATGTACCTACATAGTTGACACCCAACCACACGTGACCTAATGTGTACCGTACTGACCTACGCCAACAATTACACACACAGCTGAGACCTTAATGTTGTGTACGCTTAACTATCGGGCCTCGATAACAGCGATTAAAAAGTGTTCAAGAAAGTTATTCATATTATTATAATAAATATAAATAAATTATTTTCAGTCAAAATAATTTTCGATATTTCGAAAATAAATCGAATTAAAAAAACTATTATGGACTGGCTTGTTAATAGTGTGAGCAAGTGCTGATGACCAAGTTGCCCTCGGGTTCAACTCCCGGGTCGGGCAAAGTAGAGTTTAGGTACTATCTATATCCAAACACTTTTTTTTTTTTTTTTTTTTTTTTAAGGGGGGAAAATCATCGAATGACTTCTCCCGCCTGGGTGAGGCGGGAGGGAGTGTCAGACTCTTACTGACTAAAAACCACCCCGTTCCTTCTCCTGCACGTCGAGCCGGAGCCCCGGTTACCCGTTAGGTTCTCCGCGACTCCGAATCGGCATCGGCCGTATTGGGCCCCATCTGTGGTGGTCTGATGGCTCTTTGAGGCGCGCGCGGAACGCGACGCGCCGTACGCTCGGGTCTGTTTCTGGTCGGACGGGGAGCCACCCATGCTCGCCGTCCGCAGGCCCGCGCTTACGGTGGCCGGAGATCGTCTCGCGATCCCCGACGCCCGGTGTGTCCTTCGCGATGGCTGGGTTGCGAGGAGGCAGCGCTTCGCTGCCTCACGCGTCCCGCCTCCTCCTTAGCTAGCATCACTGCTTCGCAAAAGGAGGAGACGGCATCCCAGTCCCCCTCGCTCCGCATCATGGCCTGCACTAGGCCCGGACGCGAGAGGTCGCCGTCGCCGATCACTTCCCTGAGGACACGGCGGTGCTCAGCCCACGAAGGGCATTCTCCCACCGTGTGTTCCACCGTGTCCTCAGGGCGGCCCTCGCAGTGATGACACCCGGGCGTTTCCTCCCGCCCCATCAGACACAGGTACCTCTTGAAACTTCCATGTCCGGTGAGGACCTGCGTCAGGCGGTAGGTGAGGACGCCGTAGCGTCTCTCAAGCCACTCCTCAAAGAGGGGACTTACCGCTGCGATGGCAGCGAGCCCAGCCCTCGGTTGCCACAGTCGTTGCTGCCATTCCGCCATGAGATCGCGCCGGAGCTCATCCCGCCACGCACCTATTTGGCGCGGCAGCGGGGTTTCGCCCCGGCGACGTGCCTCCGCGCGCATGCCGTACACGCGCGCGAGCACCTTCGCCTCCAGATCCCACGGCGGTAATCCGGCAAGGAGGTTCGCCGACTCCCCAGAGATCGTGCGGTATCCGCGGATCATTCGGATCGCCATGACCCTCTGTGCCATGAGCAGCGTCCGAGCGGGACGCCGCAACAGGTTTGGCGCCCAAACAGGGGCGCCGTAGAGGGCCATGGACCGCACGACCCCGGCGTATAACCTCCGGCAGGAGGCGTTTGGCCCCCCGAGGTTGGGGAGGATGTGTTTAAACGCAGCCCCCGTCCTCTCCAACTTTGGGGCCAAACGTCGGAAGTGTTCTATGAAGTTCCACCGACTGTCGAGGACGAGTCCTAGGTACTTCATCGTCGTCTCGACGTCGATGGTAACTCCTCCCGCCGTTATTTGGGACCCACCCGGAGGTGGCGCGTTCCCGCGGCCATGAAAACACATGGCCTCGGACTTGTGGAGCGCCACCTCGAGTCCCAACTGCCGGATTCTCTCAGCGACTGTCGCAACCGCTGTCGCCATTAAGTCGGCCGCCGCCTGGTGTGACCTCCCGTGCGCTAGCACCAGCGTATCGTCGGCGTAGCATATTGTGCTAACGCCGTTCGGGAGGTCGGTGCGCAGCACCCAGTCATAGCCGATGTTCCACAGGAGCGGCCCCAGAACCGAACCCTGTGGAACACCGCGTGACATCTCTCGCCGGTTCCACTCGCCCCGGTGACCGGGGTAGCTGACGGACCTGTCCGTCAGGTAAGCCTCGATTACACGACGGAGGTAGGTAGGCACCCGATGATATCGGAGTGCCTCCAAGATGCAGCTCCAGGGCAGGGAGTTGAAGGCGTTGGCGATGTCCAGAGACACCGCCACTACGACCTTACCCCTGGACACTGCAGTCCCCGTCGTGAGGTCTCTAACGCGCATGATGGCGTCCACCGTGGAGCGCCCTCTGCGGAAGCCGAACTGGCCGTCCGACAAGTCCGGCCCAATGTCCGTCAGGTGCGCGACGAGGCGGTTCGAAATGATTCTTTCGAAGACTTTCCCCACCTCGTCGAGCAACACTATGGGCCGGTACGCGGACGGAGAGTCCGCAGGGCGCCCCGTCTTCCGCACGAGGACCAGTTTTCCCGCTTTCCAGAGAAGCGGGAACTGGCCTCTCTCCAGACATGCGCTGTAGAGACCAATCAATCGAGGCCCGAGAGCCTCTGAGGCCAGGACCCATGCCTTGCCATGCAGGCCGTCGGGTCCTGGGGCGGTGTTCTTGGCGCCCATCCGGCGCACCGCCACTCTCAATTCTGCCTCGGTCACCTCTGGGACGATGTCGTCGTCGTCGTCGCTGTAGCCCGCGTCGGGCACCGCAGGGGGCGGAGTCATATACGGAGGGGTGAACCCCCTCCACAGTCGAGGGAACAGGGTGCCAATCACCTCCTCCAAGACTTCTTGCCGGAGACTCTGGGTGAGCGGGGGAGCCCAAGCGCGGAGCTTGTCGCGTACCATCCGGTACGGGCGTCCCCACGGATCTCTGTCCAGAGTCCCCAGCATCTCTCGGCGGGCCTCCTCCTTGGCCCGCAATATCTCCACCTTGAGGAGGGCCTTGGCCGCCCTGTATCCCTCGTACAACTCCGCCTCTCTCGCCTCCGCATTAGGAGGACGGATGCGGCGCCTGCGGTGCCTAGTGTACTGGCGTCGCGCAGCAGTGCACGCCTTGCGTAGAGCTGCTAGCTCTTGCGACCACCAGTACACCTGGCGCTTTTGTTGCCTCGACCGGATCCGGGGCATCGCCACGTCACAGATCCTGGACATGGCGTCCTGGAGCCACTTGGCCTCATCGTCTATGTCGGCAGGCCTGACCGGTGGTATCACCCAGGCCTGCACGATGGCGGCTTCCAGGAGCAGCTCCCGGTCCAGCTGTTTCAGCGCCCAACGCGGGCCACATGGGGCCTGTCTGACCGGCGGGTCTGCGGACTCGGCGGAGACGTCGAACCGGATATACCGGTGGTCGGAGTACGTCTCCACCTCCTCCATGACGCGCCAGTCAACAATACGCGGTGACAGAGCAGGGCTGGCGAACGAGATGTCCACCACCGACTCGCCCTGCATCCGCACGCACGTGGGGACAGAACCCCGGTTCAGGACGACTAGGCCCGTCTCAAGGGCCCAGTCTTCCACCATCCTACCCCGGACGTCGGTGAACCGGGAACCCCAAGCCAAGTTTTTGGCGTTGAAGTCCCCGAGGACGAGCACGGGGAGGGAACGGAACCCGACGACGACGGTGACCAACTCCCTCAAGGAGTTGTGGAACTCGGCGAGAGTTCGGTTCGGAGAGAAGTACACGCCCACCACAGCGAGCTCTCCGAACCGTGCTGCGACACAACCCCGGCCTCTTTGAGCAGCCTCAAGAGTCGGGGTACCGGCGGCGGCCGACGAGATGATGGTCACCGAGCCGTCCAGGTCCGCCACCCAGTGATCCCTGGGCAGGACAAAGTACGGCTCGGAGACCACGGCGACATTGATCGACCACTGCGCCATGCTCTGGAGCAGGAGATCCTGAGCAGCGGCGCAGTGGTTGATGTTCGCCTGGAGGAGGCGGAATGGGGCCATTATTGGCAGTCTATTCCGACCTCCTCAGTGGCGGCAGCGGCGACTGCGGTGGCAGTGGCGGCGGCGGCGGCGGAAACGGCAGGGGCGGCGGAGGGCCTACCTTTGCCCTTGGGTTTGGCGGGAGGGGAGCAGCCTTTGCTCCCGACCCGGTGATTGGCCGGCTTGCCAGCCGCCGCACATGCATTGCAGTGCAGCGGGGCGGAGCACGAGCCGGCCTTGTGACCGGGCCGACCGCAGCGGAAGCAACAGTCGCTGCGGTCCACCTCCGAGGTGCATTTGACGCTCACGTGCTCCCCCACGTGACAGCGGTAGCACCTCAGAGGCCGGGTCTCGAGCAGCTTGACCTGCGCCGAGACCCATCCCACCAAGAGCCTTTTGCCCTCCTTCAGCTTCTTGGCCGCTGTGACGGGGCTGCTGACCACAACAGTGCGCAGCCCCGAGTTGTCAGGGCGGATGGCGCCTGCCTTGATTTGGTCAGCAGGGCACCCTCCCGTCCTGGCCACAGCGGCCACCACCTCCGTCTCCGTTACGGAGTCGTCCAGGCCCAAGATCCTGACATCCAGGCATTTGGTGGGCCTGGACACGCGGGCCTCGTCCGCACCGAGGCACGCCCTAAGCCTCTCGGCCAGGGCGTCAGCCGATGGGCCGCTGGTCGCGCCGGGGACCTCCAAAAGACGGGCTCCGGTAGCGGTCACCTTGACCGCGAACCCGTCCGGGGCCCCGAACTCCGCAGGAGTCACCGCCCCCTTTAATTTGGCGAGGACGTCGCCATATGTAACGCCCCTGTTGACCGCCTCGGGCTGCAGTGTAATTACTACAGCCGCGGTCTTAGGGGCGAGGAGCAAGGCAGCAGCGCGTTTCTCCCTGCGCTGCTCCTGCCGTCGTTGCCGCTGCGCCTTTTTTCGGCGCTTCCGGCCCTCCTTGGCGACTCTCCTCGCCTCGCCGGCGATTTGCCACCCGCCGCCGTCCTCTGCTTGCGGGGCGGGTTCCGCCGCCGCCGCCGCAACCCCAGCCTGCTGGGCCGGAGTGCCCCTCCTCTTTTGCGCCCAGCGGGCGCAGGCGCAGGCGCCGTCGGCGCAGCTGGGGTCTGCGCCGGCGGGGGCGCCGAGGCCCTCGCTGGGGGAGCCGGTCGCGCCCTTGCCGGCGGTTGGGAGCTGCGGCTAGCCTGACTCGAGGTTGAAGGCTTGGCCGCAGCGGCCGCGTACGACCGCGGGACCGCGGGGGCGACCTGACTCGCCGCGAGTGGGGGGCGCAAGAGCCTGCCCTCCAGCACGTCGAAACGTCGCTGGAAGGCAGCCAACTCCGCCCGCAGCAGTCCGACTACGTCGGCCTCCGCCGGGGGCTGGGGGCGACTGCCGCGAGCAGCGGCGAGCTCGGCCCTGGACGTCCGCAGCTCGGCCTCCAGAGCCGCATTGGAGGCCGCCAAGCGCGCCAGCTCTCGCCGCATCTCGGCCAGCTCGGAGCGCACCTTTCCCGCAGTGGGCACCGCACACTGCTCCAAGGCCGCCTCCGTTATTGTGGCCGCCGCCGCCCTGAGGAGGCGGAACCTAACCGGCTGGGATTTCCCCATCGCCAGCTTGTAGAGCTCCGCCGTAATGGCCTGTTGGAGGCCCCCGGAGCAGCTCTCGCTCTCAGAGCCGCGCTCGCCCTCCGACACCTCCACGCCGGACATCTCGGCCGCAGAGGACTCCGAACGGACAGCGCTTGAGAGAGCCCTGCCCTCCGCGGCCAACTGCTCGGCTGACTCCGCGCAGGCAGCTGGTGCCGGTTTCCGGCGACCGCTGCCATTGCCGCCCCTACCCCGCGCTGCCGTGGGGACCTTGGGGGGAGGCGCCTCCTGAGCGCCGGAGGACGGGGACAAACTGTCCTCCTCCAGCCTGGGGCGTTTGAACGTCCCCGTCGCGCGGCGGCGTGAGCCTTTCGAGCTCACGCTCAGCCGCTCCGCTAATGTTGTGTCGGACTCTGAGTCCGACACCCTCCGACTGGACTCCCGTGTGTGGGTCCTGCTGGACGAGTCCAGCGCCTCACCACGAGTCCCGGAGCCACTTGGGCTCCCTTCTCCCGCTACCGCAGGCGAGCCAAGCTCACCCGCACTCTCCTCCTCCGGTTGTGGTTTTGATATTGATTTATTCTCCATACAATTCCCACGAGTATGGGGGAAATATTCGGTCCACCCAGGCAGTGCCCCCTGTACCTGGGTAAGTGTTAATTTGTTTCCCAACTAGAGGTTCCACTGGTCCCCTAGCTGGGGGTGCGCTCGCGACTGACACTACTCCTCAGCCATGCATACTCTCGCCGCGCACCAGAACTTAGTATTGGAGGAATTTTTTATAGAGGTTATCTTCCTCGCGGTCCGGGCGACCAAGCCAAGACCCTCGTCCCGTTCAGAGTCACAAAACGTGACCGTGACCTCCTTACGGATTACGATATCGACGGCTGCAATCGGGGACAGCTTGTGTCCCGATGCTGCTCGCTGGCAGGGTGAGTGCACAACGAGCACCGCCCTTGCCTCTCCGCCACGCTCTCTGCTAATCAGAGAGACAGGCGGAGAAACGCCCCACGGAAGCGCGGGCCATGAGCACACAGCCCGCCGCCTCCAGAACCCTATCGGGTTCGCCCGCCCAGTCCAGAAGTCTGCTGCGGGCGACAGTCACTCCAACCCTATCACCCCCGCTAGGGAGACTGTCGCCCGCACCCAGGGTGCACCACGGGGAGGTCTTCTGGCACCGCACCCCATATCCAAACACTAGCTACTTCCGCGCGGTTTCACACGCTCTGCTCAGCTCATATTGGTCGTAGCGTGATGTTTTGTAGCCTATAACCATCCTCGATAAATGCGCTATCCAACACAAAAAGAATTAAGACGATGTAGACACAATTATAGAACAATAGGTTGCGGTCACCGGTGACCGCTTGGTGTTTGACAGTTTAAATTAGACTTGTAGTTACGGAGATTAGCGCGTTCAAACAAACAAACTCTTCCACTTCATATAACAGTATAAGAGTATAAGATAAGAAAAGTATAAGATACATATAAAAAAACTGTAGAAGTGTAAATTAATTGTGTACATTGAAAATAATAAAAAAAATAATATTAGGGTGTGTTACGAGATAGAGACCAAACTAAAAATGTGATATAAAATATGTCTGTCTGTCTGTATGTTCACGCATCACGCAAAAACTATCAGTCCGATTACGATGAAACTTGGTATACTTTAATATCCTGGCGCAACACTGGGTACTTTTTTTCTCGAAAAAGTACATACAGAAAAAAAACTAACTTAAATGTGCGGCTTAATCCCCAGACACTGTTACTGTACTAACCGCAAATATAAGTTTGTGGAATGTTAAGTTGCCCGCAATGAACATTACGCTGTAATTGAAGGGCCGATGGTTGAAATTAGCTTAGACCGATATTATAAATGTGAAAATATGTGACTTTGTGTGTATGTTTGTTACTCTGATATGATATGGCTGAAAAGACCAGGATGAAATTTGAAACAGAGGTAGATTATGGTCTTTTTTAAAGGGGGCAAATAATTGAATGCCTTCTCCCGGCCAGGTGAGGCGGGATAGAGTGTCAGACTCTTCACTCCACCCCATTCCTGCACTTTGAGCCGGAGCCCCGGTAACCCGTTAAGTACATAAAGGTGCTCCCACACAGCAGATGTATAACGTTATATCACATTGTGTAACATGATAACATTTTGTAACATACTCTACAACATGTCAAGATACTACTACAAATTTGTTGTAATTTGTTTGAAAACAAATATTAACTTCGTCTCTAACGTTATAAAACTGCTGTGTGGGAGCACCTTAAGGTACGTAAGCGTGCGTTAGGGCTGCACGCCTCCAGTATTTTAGTTACATTTGCCTACTTTCTGATTCTATTTAAGAAATAAAGTACTTCGTATATGGAATAGGAAGTGTTCAATAAAAATGCGTGTTGCTTTTTTATTGATAGATTTAATTTTAAAAAACATATTATTGTTTGAAAATCAAATCGGGCTTATAAAGCAACCGAAAATATTTGCAAAAAAATACAACCAAAAACAGCACAATATATCCTACTCGCCATATTAAATTTGTACTTGAACTTATTTATAGTGAAAAAATCGCGCGATTAATGTTTAAAAACGACACACAGCCCGTTGGTCACTGCAGTACAGTCGCGACTGTTATTATGCCACGATCGAGGCGCGTAGGCATAGCTTGCGTTTTGTCCGTTTGTATGAAGTTGGAATACTGGTATCAGCCCTATTAGGCTCCATCTGTGTTGGTTGCTGGCTGGTTTGCCCATCCGTGGTGATCTGTAGATTATGGTCTGGAGTAACGCATAAGCTACTTTTTATCCCTGCCGCGAACGCGGGCGAAACCATTGGCAAAAGCTAGTAATATAATATGTTTTAACTTCGCAACACCAGGTGCAAAGTACTCGGCCCCTATTACATGGGACTTCAAACAATTATGATAAAAAGCAGATCACAATTGTATATGGGTGCATCTCTGCCTATCCATTCGGGGTTGGAAGGCACGAAATGATGTGTGTTGAAAATTATCCTCTATTGACATATAATATAACAGAACAAAACATGACGCCTTTTTAAAAAAATGTTACTTTACCTCGCCAATTTCGTGGCCACACTTGATATCATTTCTGTGTGACGTCACTTACTGCTCATGTCCAAATGTTAACAGAACACGTTGTAGTGCCCAACTTGATATAGACATACAAGTTATAAACAACGTTCCTTTTATTCTGTAAAGGGGTAGACAGGACTTTGTTAATAGTACATTTTGTCAACTACATCAATAGGTATATTGCACTTATAAAAATAAAAAAGGTTATAACTATTGAAATCTATATCTTTTCCGGAAATCCCAGGAAATCCTAACCTTTGAAACTAAGGAGGTTGAAAAAAGGCGGACGTAATGTCACTTAGAAATGATTGAAGCACCAAATATAACATAACATCACGCCTTTTATCCCCAAAGGGGTAGGCAGAGGTGCACACAGAAGTAACACCCACTTTTCACTATTTATGTTATGAGTCCAATGTAATAGAGGGTGAGCCTATTGCCATATACCGGGCACATTTCCAGACTCCGTGCTAGTTCTGTGATTTTTTTTGAAACACCCAGTAATACTTTGTCCGACCCGGGAATCGAACCCGAGACCCCTTGCCCAGCAGTCGCACTTGTGACCACTCGGCCAACGGGGCAGACAGAGATTGGAGCACCAAATATCGGTGGTGTATTTGTGTGCGTGTCCTTGCAACACCAGTTGTGAAGTGTAATGACGGGTCATATCCATATCACGCGACAGATGTCCTTCGTGTTAATGTGTGTGTATTCTGCGTGTAAGTCTATAGTAGCCAGGTGCTTCAGTCGTTGTTTCAAGAGACTGTGTCCGCCTTTTATTCAACGTCCTTGTTTGAAACATTCAACATAATTTCAAGACTAACTTAGACTTTAACTAACTTCAATTTTAGACAGTGTCGCCATCTACCGAAAGAAGTCGGAATTAAAACGGCCAAATCATTTGCGTTAATTGTTTTATATCGCTTTCTGTGATTGCCTATGTCTATAGTGACCAATATACATGTTACATAAGCAAATATGATACTAAACAATATTTTGAATACTAAAACCTAAACTGTCCCCATTTACCAAAAAAAGGTTGAAATTAAAACGGCCAAATCATGTGTATTAATCGATAACATTACCTATATCAGTTCCTGTGATCGCTCTATTTATATTAACCTATACATATTACATACGTATATAAGATGGTATTTCAAGATAAAGAGTTGTTTACTATCGCATTAGGTATCTAAATTACTGTAAAAATACAAATAAAAGCGGCTTGTTGGCAGTCAGTCCGGTTTTGAAGGCACGTGTTGCCACGTGGCGCAACTCTGTGAAAAATGTAGGTAATTATTTACAATGAAGTTACAAGTTCTGAATTTGGTTCCTGGGTCTTTCACGTTTAATTCCTCATGAGACCAGAATTAAATACCCATTTATTTATTTATTTGTGTTAACCGTTACATTTTGGTCACATGTATGCATAATGTAGCATAATGCAGTGCGATAGCCGGGCAAGGGGTCTCGGGTTCGATTCCCGGGTCGGGCAAATTATTACTGGGTTTTTAAAAATCCTCAGTAGTAGCACGGAGTCTGGAAATGTGCCCGGTATATGGCAATAGGCTCACCCCCTATTACATGGGACTCATAACAAAAATAGTGAAAAGTGGGTGTTACTTCTGTGTACACCTCTCCCTACCCCTTCGGGGATAAAAGGCGTTATGTTATGTTGTTGTTATTTATGCATAATAGGGATCGAATCCATTAATTGAATCAATATCTGGTCATTGCGCTTGTGACCGTAGAACTAAAGAAGTAACACTTTCGTATTTTAGTTTTCAACTTCAAAATACACAAAAGTAGACAACTACTAATATGCCATATTTTTTTTTCGATAAAGCATTTAACCCTGTGAATGCCACGGTTGGTATCGTTTGGCACGTGCCACCCCAAATATTCTCACTCGTCACGACTTCCCGCCGGAAATCGTCCCGTGTGGTCTGGGAACGAACCTTTATCATAAAATGATTTTTAAAAGAATACTTCGTAGGTAAACGTCGAAGAAACGTTATAGGTACTGATGTCATCTTTTTTATTTAAAATACTTATCGACTACTTATTTTTTCTGTTTTATGTCAATAGTGAAAATATTTAAGAAAAATAAATTTTAGACTCGACCAAAGGTTAATTAGTTTTGTCTGAGTATTTTATTGTTAAAACAGAAAAATTTATGTATGAATAGGTGAGGTTTGCCTGAGCAAATAGAGAGAAAATAACCACAATGACGTCGTGGTGGCCCGGAGGTTTGAGACGCCCACTTCTCATGCATGAGGGTGCGGGTTCGAAACCTACCAACGGCAAGTACCAATGTGACTTTTTCCGAGTTATATGTACTTTCTAAGACTATTTAGACACCACTAACAAACGGTGAAGGAAAAACATCGTGAGGAAACCTGAACTTATAATTTCTAATTATAAGTTTGAAATCGCCAACCCGCATTGAGCAAGCGTGGTGATTAATGCTCTAACCTTCTCCGTGTGAGAAGAGGCTTTGCTCAGCAGTGGGCATTTATAGGCTGTTGATGAACCACAATAATTTATACTCATTTTAAAAGCAACCATTCATTATTTCACATTAACAAATTAAAATAGTATATTAATTTACCAATTATACACACAAAGGCTCTGTTTATTTGTTTACTCTGTGGCTATTTAACCTTGCAACGACCATTATATGGCCCGATGTACCCCAATTTCCAGCCAATATGGCTGAGGTGACACTGGCATTCCGTTCCTGTGAGAACTATTTGACGTGTGTGTGAAATGTCAACGGAATTGTGACGTTCGGATTTTAAAATTAATTTCGTTTTTTTTGTCATGGACTGTAATAAAAAATGTCATTACAATTTTACTTCTGCTGGTCGAGTGAGTAGTTGGCTATTTGACGAGTGTGTGTAATGTCAATGGAATGGAATGTATGACGTTCGGATTTTGAAATGATTTTTTTCTAAATGGTTGTAATAAAAAGAATGTAGATGTAATTCGATTTTTACCTTGTGTTTTATAGTTTTTATTTCAGTATCTGTATTAATTCAAGTATTGTAGTTTTTTATCTGTGAGAATTAATCGGAGATTTGAATATTAACTTTATACAGGTAAAATGGTGATACACTATTAAAGGGGGGCTTATATCATGACCTGTAAAAAGTGGTTGATACCTACGTTTAATAGGAATATTTATTAGCATACCCAACCCCTTTCTTATTTTAAGGTGTCAGTGAGGAAAAAAATATTGATCGTGTGACAAACCCACTTAGAACCCCCCTTTAGGGTCTTATCCTAACACGTGCCATAAACTGGTCCCCACGGGAACTGAAATCATCCCGTGTGAATTATCAACGGAATTTAAAGATGGATGGGATGGTGACATGGGAGTCCTTTCAACGTCACATAAATAGATGCAACATTTATACAGAAACAGTGAAATTTATATACAGACATGAATGTTCTTTTGTTTTGTTTAGAACAAAACACAAAGCATAATTTTATTGTGGAGATTTTTGGAGAAAATATTTTACTACATAACACAACACGCTCTTATCTCCGAAGGGGTATATAGGGATGCACATTACAACACTTAAATACCACTTTACAATGAACACCCACTTTCCATTATTTATGTTATGAGTTCCATGTATTAGGGGTGAGCCTACCGGGCACAATTCGAAACACCGTGCTACTACTGAGATTTTTTTAGAACCCAGTAATACTTTGCGGGACCCAGGAATCGAACCCAAGACCCTTTGCCCGGCAGTCGTACTTCCAAAATACCGTTGGTATATTGGTTGGTTATGATTGCTGGCGTACCAGCAATCATAACCAACGCCGTTTTTATCAAACTCTATCTCGAGGTTTTTCGTTTTAAGACTGATGTCATTAAATGAAGTCGATATTATACCTACCTATGTGAATTTTTTCACGTAATCAACGATCAAGAGTCGATTATTATTATAAATCAGAGATTATTTTTAAGTAACCTGCACACTTCGTTTGCTAAAATAATAAAAACAAAATAACATGCAAGATTATGTTCAAAGTTCAAAAAGGTCGCGTTAAAGAAAAACTAAATATTTTCTTAACAAGTTGTGTAGCTGTATGTCGTGTTTTCATCACAGGATAGAACTAGGAATTTCTTCTATATTTATTTCTTTAGTCTTTTATGTACTAACATATTTTGATTACATAATGCACATAAGGTTAATTTAATGCCACATGGCATTCTCTACCAGTCAACCGTATCGTGGTAGCTTTTGCCAACACATACCACAAATGTACATCACACACAACTGGCATGGCTGATGATGACAGTCACGCCTAAACTAAAGACCTTGGGAGGAACCTAACTACACCCAACCTGTAAGTAAATAATAGGAATGAGGCCTAAATATGAAAATTAAAAATCTAATTACACCATCAGTTAGGTAATGAAGAAAATATTAAACACGTATTTTTTTTTATTTTAGCATATAAGAAAACAATACTTAGATAAAACGAATCAAAGTTTAGGAGTGGGATGTAGCTACGGCATTTTAGAGTATAAATCGTACTCAAGACTGACGTCATGCGATATTTCAAATCAATATGTCTTCGAAACTATTCGTTTCCGTAAGAAAAATCTTCTATAATCTACCAGACGGACATTAAAATTAGTCTATCAAGTAGTACCTAAGTAAATGTTAGATATAAGACAATATATCCTAACATGATGACCTGTTCCTGAACGACGAGTCCCTAAAACCATTATAAAAAAATACCTCAGTGAAAAAGGTTCTTACATACACGTGTCACAATATGACTCAATAACAATAACTGATAATCAGTTATTAATTGATTAAATATTTCTCATATCATTATGATTTGTTATTTCACACGTTCATAAATAATCATGAAGTAAAGCACCCGATTGTACTAGTCACCATGATTGTATAAAACGATAATTTGTAGGGAATTTTAAGTTACTGAGTAGCTGATAATCTTTCATCAGACTAACATTAATTATAGTATTAAAGTTATAACACACCTAATAAGCACGGCGTGTTTTGCTTTAAAACCTATATAAAAAAATTGTAAGCGCGCCGTTGGCGTGCCGCCAGCGGGTAGGCGGCGCATTTAAAACTCCCTTATTATATTGATTACGAGATAGGATTTAAAGTTCATATTTAAATAACAGGTTGTGCAATAATCTTTATTGTCTACTTGCTTACATACATACACAATTACACATATAACCTCAACCTCTCCCACGGGGCTAGGCAGAGACTATAGAACGCCAATTGCTATAATTCTTACATACCTCTTTCGCTTCATCAACAGTCAAGCATATTCGTCGGTTAAGGGAAGCATGTACTTACTTGCTTATAGTTATACAATAGTCATAATTTTTTTATTGTATCTCAGGTTCGATTTTCACAAAGACCTCTTAAATTTTAAGAAACCCCCTAACTATATAGGTGACACTTAACGACATATTGGTATTCACCAATTTGGAAATGACAGCTAACAGTACAGGTAAGGGGTTAGTTTAGGCGCTTCCTCGAGTTAAGTAAGTCTTGGGTTTGAGATGGTTTTAGGGGTAATAGGTAAAATAAAAACGGCTACTAGTAAGTATCAAGTATCATATTTAAGTAAATCTTTGTACTACTTTTCGATTTAAATCTTTTATAGTACTTATAATTTTTGTCTGCCACGACAAACAAACAACAGGTTGGTTATGGGACGACGTACTCCATCGTAGACTGCATCATCGTTTACCACCAGGCGAGATAGTGGTCTACGTCGACTCATCAAATGAATATTAAAAAAAACAAAATCTATTGTACATCCGCCTAACCATCATATTTCACCACAATACCAATGAAAAAACAATATTTTTAAATTCTCTTCACCCTATTAAAATAACATAATATTAACAGCCACTTAACCCTGCCACTGCCACTGAACAATTTAGTAGCACGCGCCACCCTATGGTACAAAACGACCCAAACGTTTCCCACGCAATGCAAGTGAGAACTGACAAGTTCACGTGTGAAATAACAACGGACTTAATCTGACTACTTAATGAAATAAAAAACTAAATTTTAGAATTTTTATGGGATTACCCGGTAAACGAGCCGATGGATCACCGCATGGTAAGCAATAGGCGTCGCCCATGGCACGACACCTGGAACAACAGAACTTAAGACAATTTTAATTTGGTTGTAGTACTTGCACAAAACCAAATTAAAATCTTTATACCGACAGACAAGTTCCATTTATATTATATTAGTACAGAACAATTTCACAGCTACTCAACCCGTCAACAGTGACCCGTGGCCCATTTTGGCACCACTTTTTTCCCACCACAGAGTTCGGTGGGAACAGTGCGAGTCCCGTGTGAAGCAGCAACGAAATTTTGCGGGAAAAAGGTCCGTTGAAATTTGTGTGGGAATTAAAACGGCTTGTGGTTATCGATACGCTTTTAAGGGATTCAGTAATTTATGTACCTACTTTTGTGGTTTTTAGAATAGGGACTGAGAGATAAAGTTCCCATAGAAATGTGTATTGTAACGAATTTTGTAGTTATGTCCCCGTTTTCTTGATTTATTACTGTCTTGTCTGCGGTTTCGGTCATCGAGACAGTTGTTTAGCTGAGTGCGTTGTGTTTGGTTCCCGGGCTACGGAAACTTTTTTTATGGAATAAGCCGGTAAACGAGAAGACAGATCACCTGATGGTAAGCAATCGGCGCCGCCCATGGTCACCTGAAACACCGGAGGCGTTACAAGTACGTTACCGACCTTTTGGGAATCGGAGGATTGTGGGGGATTGGGGGATTGGGGAGACTGGAGGGGGGGGGGGGTAATTGGGGCCCCCGGTAAACCTCACTCAGACGACAAAACACAACGCAAGCGTTGATTTACGTCGGTTTTCTATGAGGCCGTGGTATCACTCCGGTCGAGTTTGACCTCGGACTCCAATTACTGTCAATGTATTAATGTGAGACCTTCTGCATTATGTTTTATACATAAATTACTAAAAAGTTTACTAATTTTTTTTCGTTGCTTTTTTGTTTTTCTTAATTTGACACTAATTTCAATAACTATTAATGGTGCACATGATTGTAAAGGTAATTATGTAATTGATGGATGTATGTTATTACATCGATGTAAATGGCAACTAGATGAAAAAATGGATGAAATATGCAATCACTATGTTCGATATTTAAATAATAATTACGGCAGAAACGTATACGTAGAATTTGATGGTTATAAAAAAATTGTATAAAATTAATGGAAACAAACCGTCGTGCACTCATAAATACATGTGCAGATGTCGAATTTAATGAAAATACGCCCCTCAAAATTGACCAAGAGAAATTTCTTTTTAATAGTAAAAGTAAAAGCAGACTCATAGTGTCCGAGTCAACCGCCGTACAGTAAGTTTACCTGGGTCAGCATTATTGCGCCACTCGGCTCTATATGTCTCCATCATTTATATTATTGCACTTACACCGCAATAAGCCAGTACGTAATTTGGTGGCATACCGTGCGCGTGACTCATAATCCTATATCGTTCACTTTTCATCCTAGTTAAATAAATCTTAATCTTATAGAGGTATTTGTGGGAACAGACAATACAGTGAATTTATCCTAAACTGACTCTATCTCTTATCTCCTTTAACTTTATCTCGATCCAACCCCGAACACATAGACATGCTGAGGAAGAAACTATCTAACAAAAATATTTTTACATGTCAAGCCGAAAGTGATGCGGACAGATTGATTGTTGAAACAGTTACAGTCAACAAATGTTACTGTAGTTTCTGAAGATATTGATGTACTAGTTCTATTAACTGCACTAACTCCAAACGACCGTGAATTTTATTTCCAAAAGCCACCTCGAGGAAATGTTGTACAGAATTTTTTTTCATCAAAAAGCTTAGAAAATACATTACCAATATGTAAAGAGCATATTCTTTTCGTACACGCTTTCACTGGTTGCGATACAACGTCTGCTTTTTTCAATAGAGGCAAAAACAAGTTCGCTAAAAATTTCGAAAAATGCAAGAGTTTACATGGCGCTGCTGAAGTATAATAGTAAAAATATTGATGCAGATCCTGACAGAATTTTTGAAGATGGCGTTGCATGTATTTTGGAATTATACAGTGCTCCCAAAAAAGTTCAAGAATTGAATATATTGAGGTTTAATTCTTTTCTAAAGCCAAAAAAACCGGTGTTCAATTCTACCACCTACGTCTGATGCAGCGTTTGAACATTTGAAAAGAGTATATTTACAAGTGCAGATATGGTTAGGTAATAATATTTCTGTTGAAAATTAGGGTTGGAGGTACATTTCTGATAAACTTGAACCAATACTGATGAAACAATCGCCAGCTCCAGATAATTTACTTAAAATGCTATTTTGTAATTGTAAAAAAGGATGTGGTAATGCTTGCGGATGTCGAAAAAGTGGCTTATACTGCACTTCAGCGTGTTCACAGTGCAATGGTGATAGTTGTTTTAATGCATCTCCTGTCTTTAAAATAAGTGAAGTAGAAGAAAGTGACGGAAACGGAATAATTGAAGTTTAATCATTTTTAAGCATGTATGAGAGGCGAACTACCTCTAAATAAATATTTTTTATAAACTTTTTTTGTTACACTTATTGTTTCATACTATTACTTTTTAATATTATATGATAGAAATGTATCTAGAGGTATAACACGATTTTGACACTACATTACTTAGTTAAGCTCGTAATGTATTATATTATATGCCTTAATTTATTTATTTTATTATTAAATAAAAAGCAACGATTTTTAATTGGTAAACATTTTAATATACCTTATCAACAATACAATCCAACAGGTCTCATAATAATTCGTTGACAGTAATTGGATTCCAAGCTTTTTCAATTCTAGATGCTTAAGGCACTCTACTAATTATCTACTTTATATTTTTCTAAAATCTTCTCTCAAATAAAACACTTAAAATTGTCATAACAAATAAACACATTAAAATAATAGTTTCATCAATATTCAAAACAGTTTCACACCCTATTAACCCTGCAATCGCGACAGGTATCGCCACGCGCCACGCGCCGCCGTTGTGGTACAATATTCCCACCCCAAATTATTTCCTGTGAGAACCGAAGGGTTCCTACGGGAACTATTAACGAATTTTGCTACAAAAAACTTTCTTGACTTTTTGTAATAGAGATATTGTTCAAACTTATTCTTTTTCAAATAGATAAAGGTTTTGAATACATCACTTACGTAATAACTATTAAGTAATCTGTGACATTACGAAGGAATAGAGAAGGGAGAGCATGACACATGTTTATTGTAAGATAAACTTTCATTGGTTACGTCATAATTTCTATGGAATAGGATGGCGTACAGGCGACAGGAGAGCAATGGCGCGTGGTGAGTACCTACTTGTTTATGTTGAAGTTCAGGTATAATTTCATAAATATAATATCTTATTTCTAGTTCTACAATGAGTATAAACATCGCCTTTTAAAATAAAAAGAGATAAAAGTGAAAGGAGTGCTACAGGTAAATAGTTATTTAATTTTTTATATTAATATATCTTATTTGTTTTCAGGTACACCATAGACGGAAAAGAACCCGCATAATCTATTCCGATAGTGAATAAATTTTTATTCACTGATAGTGAATAAATAATCTATTACGACAGTGAATAAATTTTTATTCACTATCGTAATACCTCTAGATTATTTTTATAATCTTTCGATTAGAATTAGGTTTTCAATATTTTTATGAAGGTTGTGATTAGTATATAGATATATGATTAGATTAATAATTAGTAGCAGAATACCAAATGTAGATAAAACTGCTACTGAGATTCAATTGATATTCAATTGAGCCATTCGTAAATTAGCAGACTTGGGGCCCTGGAGATTCGTTGACTTTTGCCACGTATCGTCCACGACGACACAACCAGCCACAGAATACAGAGTTTGTGGAGTATGATGTGAATTTAGTCGATAGAGTCACAGAATAACGAACGGCACAGAGTTTGTGGAGTATAGGGATTGAGTCGATAGAGTCACAGAACACGCGTGTGGCGGACCGGGATTTTGTTTTGTTTTTAGCCAGCAACGATATGTACGATCGTATCCCACTTCTGACACCACTGTTATCGGGTAAAATCTTACTCACTTAAAAAAAACACCTTTTAGAATGTCCAGAAATATAATAAGAAAATAGTAAAATTACAAAACCCTTAGTGTGTCCGCCACGAGGTCCAAAGTAAGTGTGTCATTCTACTAGAGGTATATGAAATGAAACGTGTAATGTTAGGTTAACGTGGCGCATCAACGTGAGCAACGGGGATGCGGTGTCAGCGGTTTTATTTTAAATATCGGGGCTATAATAACTTATAACAGAACGAAATGTCCACCACCGACTCGCTCTGCATCCGCACGCACGTGGGGACAGAACCCCGGTTCAGGACGACTAGGCCTGTCTCAAAGGGCCCAGTCTTCCACCATCCTACCCCGGACGTCGGTGAACCGGGAACCCCAAGCCAAGTTTTTGGCATTGAAGTCCCCGAGGACGAGCACGGGGAGGGAACGGAACCCGACGACGACGGTGACCAACTCCATCAAGGAGTTGTGGAACTCGGCGAGAGTTCGGTTCGGAGAGAAGTACACGCCGACCACAGCGAGCTCTCCGAACCGTGTTGCGACACAACCCCGGCCTCTTTGAGCAGCCCTTGCTCCCGACCCGGTGATTGGCCGGCTTGCCAGCCGCCGCACATGCGTTGCAGTGCAGCGGGGCAGTGCAGGAGCCGGCCCTGTGACCGGGCCGACCGCAGCGAAAGCAACAGTCGCTGCGGTCCACCTCCGAGGTGCATTTGGCGCTCACGTGCTCCCCCACGTGACAACGTGAGGTGCTACACCTCAGAGGCCGGGCGTCGAGCAGCTTTACCTGCGCCGAGACCCATCCCACCAAGAGCCTTTTTGGCCGCCACAGCGGCCAAAAAGCTAAAGGAGGGCTCCTTTAGCTTTTTGGCCGCTGTGACGGGGCAGCTGACCACCACCGTGCGCAGCCCCGAGTTATCCGGACGGATGGCGCCCACCCTGACCTGGTCAGCAGGGCACCCTCCCGTCCTGGCCACAGCGGCCACCACCTCGCTCTCCGTTACGGAGTCGTCCAGGCCCAAAATCCTGACATCCAGGCATTTGGTGGGCCTGGACACGCTGGCCTCGTCCGCACCGAGGCACGCCCTAAGCCTCTCGGCCAGGGCGTCGGCCGATGGGCCGCTGGTCGCGCCGAGGACCTCCAAAAGACGGGCTCCGGTAGCGGTCACCTTGACCGCGAACCCGTCTGGCGCCCCGAACTCCGCAGGAGTTACCGCCCCCTTCAATTTGGCGAGGACGTCGCCGTAAGTGACGCCCCTATTGACCGCCTCGGGCTGCAGCGTAATCACTACAGCCGCGGTCTTAGGGGCGAGGAGCAAGGCAGCAGCGCGTTTCTCCCTGCGCTGCTGCTGCCGTCGCTGCCGCTGCGCCTTCTTGCGGCGCTTCCGGCCCTCCCTGGCGACTCTCCTCGCCTCGCCGGCGATCTGCCACTCGCCACCGTCCTCCGCTCGCGGGGCGGGTTCCACCACCGCTGTCGCAACTCCAGCCTGCCGGGCTGGAGTGCCTCTCCTCTTTTTGCGCCCTGCGGGCGCAGGCGCCGTCAGCGCAGCTGGGGTCTGCGTCGGCGGGGGCGCCGAGGCCCTCGCTGGGGTCTGCGTCGGCGGGGGCGCCGAGGCCCTCGCTGGGGCAGCCGGTCGCGCCGCGCCGGTCGCGCCGGCGGTTGAGATCTGCGGCTAGCCTGACCGGAGGTCGAAGGCTTGGCCGCAGCGGCCGCGTACGGCCGCGGGACCGTGGGAGCGACCTGACTCGCCGCGAGCGGGGGCCGCAAGAGCCTGCCCTCCAGCACGTCGAAACGTCGCTGGAAGGCAGCCATCTCCGCTCGCAGCAGTCCGACTACATCGGACTCCGCCGGGGGCTGGGGGCGACCGCCGCGAGCAGCGGCGAGCTCGGCCCTGGCCGTCCGCAGCTTGGCCTCCAGAGCCGCATTAGAGGCCGCCAAGCACGCCAGCTCCCGTCGCATCTCGGCCAGCTCGGAGCGCACCTTTTCAGCAGTGGGCACCGCACACTCCTCCAAGGCCGCCTCCGTTATCGTGGCCACCGCCGCTCTGAGGAGAGAGAGCCTAACCGGCTGGGATTTCCCCATCGCCAGTTTTTGGAGCTCCTCCGTGATGGCCTGACGGAGGCCCCTGGAGCCGCTCTCGCTCTCGCCCTCTGACACCTCCACGCCGGACATTTCGGCTGCGGAGGACTCTGAACGGGCAGCGCTCGAGAGAGCCCTGCCCTCCGCAGCCAGCTGCTCGGCTGACTCCCCGCAGGCAGCTGGTGCCGGTTTCCGGCGACCGCTGCCCTTGCCGCCCCTACCCCGCGCTGCCGCACTATGGGAAAGCCCCATACAAGGCCGTCTCAAAACCGTCTCACATGAAAGTCGCTGTTATGGAGTCAAACTAATAAATTAATTTAGTCTTATAAATAAGCTTTCTTTTCTATATTTTTTTAATTATTTTTGCTAATCATAATGTATATAAAAAGGCATCAAAGCTAACTCAAGTTCAATGATGTGATTTTGGCACAATATATTACTACATTTCAACACCACATTACTCGAAAGTTTTTGGTATAAATGTATAAGTATTATACATTTTTGAAATGCTTATAATTTCCTCATAACGTTTCTTAAATAATATAATGTATATTAATAAATAAATTAAAATTAACCGATATAGTTTAAGATGGTATAATTTTTGGGATACTTTTTTTTTAACGACTCTTTTACCCGTTACCACCGTTTGCCGACGTCGAAATATTTGTTGTATTACGATCTTTATACATTAGTTTACATGAGGAGTAAAAAAATAGGTCATAAAAGGCGCAAGTATGCGCATACTTGCGCCTTTTATGACACGGTGCCAAAACATATCGCGAGATGAAAAAAATACCCATATCTTTTTACTTCTCAAATATCATCTGTTATCTATTAAGGTTCAGTTTACAAAAAAGGTTTAAGAAACTATTCTGCAAATGGGGTTGTGACGGTTCATCAGGGTGAAGTGAATACAAGCAAGTTTGGCCGAAAAAAGCGATTTTATATCAGATGCGAACCTTTTTATTCCTTCACTTGTACCCATTAAACTCATAGATGAGACAACTAATATTGTTATTTGGAAAAATGAAACTTGCTCATGCGTAAGATATTGCAGACCTATATTGTTAGAATTTGCCAAAGAAAGTCCTGAAAAAAACGCTTCTGTTGTGGCTGATATCAAAAATCAAATTAAAATCTGTCTCCTTCCGTGATAAATAAGAATGGTGAAGTAATTGAAACAACTCATAACCTATTTTTAACCATGATTGATGGTAAAGTAGCACAATTTTAACTGAAACTCCTTCGAGCGCTTCTTGTACAATTTGTGGTGCTACTCCTCGGAAAATGAATAACTTAGAGGCAGTTAGGACACGAGTTGTGAATGAAAGTTCATTTCAATATGGACTGTCAACACTACACGCTTGGATTAGAAGTATGGAGATGATTTTACACATTTCTTATAACTTGCCTTTTCAAAAGTGGTCAGCCACTACACCAGAAAATAAAAAAAACAAAGACGAAAAGAAAAAACTGGTACAAAAGCGGTTTAGGGAGGAAATGGGACTGCATATCGATAAACCTCGACAAGGCACTTGAAATAGTAATGACGGAAACACAGCTCGGAGATTTTTTCAGAATTACTCTTGCTCTGCAGACATTACAGGTGTAGGCGTAGAACTTATAAAACGAATGTACATTATACTACAAACTATGTCATCTGGAATGGCTATTGATTCAAAAAAGTTCGGTGAATACGCATATAGTACCGCCCAACAGTACGTAAATATTTGTAATTGGTATTATATGCCTTCCTTCGTACAGCTGCATTCAACTGACGTTTTATAAACTCTCATTATTATTATTATTTATTTATTTAATAAAAAGGCTTAGAGGTATAAACAAAAAATTTACATACAATACTTATTCACGGAGAAAAAATCATTGAGTACTATGCTATTTTACCTATCGGACAATTGTCCAAAGACGCTCAAGAATCCCGCAACAAGGATTACAAAAGTTTAGACTTCATCATTCTAGAAAGACTGGACCCGGGTACGTCCTAAAACTGCGACCAGACACCGAGGAATGGGCTGCAGCATTCCATAAATATATCGGTGACCTAACTGCGATCCCCAAGCCGCCTGCCAAGCGTGGGGATTATGGCAAACCCCCCCCCCCCCTCACTATGAACGGCAACCTAAATACACGGCCCCCAGTCCCCGGCAGCTCCGCTATCCCTGATCTTGGTAGCGGATCGGGTAACGGCGGAGCAGGGGGTGCTAAGAATCCCCGGCAGATGAACCGCTACCACCCCCGACGAACTTTGGCCCTGGCAACACATAACATCCGCACACTGCGGACCGATGAGAAGATTGTCGAGCTGGAGGAAGTATTGAGCAAAATGCGTTGGGACATCTTGGGACTGTCTGAAATCCGAAGAGAGGGCCAGGATACGATGGTCCTGGATTCCGGCAACTTGCTCTTCTTCCGGGAAGGAGATCAAAAATCCCAGGGTGGTGTCGGATTTCTCGTCCGCAAGTCCCTCGTCAACAACGTGAGTAAAGTTGACAGTGTGTCGAGCAGGGTAGCGTACCTTATACTCAGAATATCACACCGGTATTCGCTGAAGGTCATACAGGTATATGCGCCGACCTCGACACACTGCGATGATGAAGTAGAGGCTCTGTATGAGGAAATTTCCCAAGCCATACACACCTCCGAAGCTCACTTCACCGTTGTCATGGGGGATTTCAACGCGAAGGTGGGCACACGGAACGGCGAAGAGCTGAGAATGGGGCCATTTGGGTATGGGCAGCGAAACCGTCGGGGCCAGCGGCTGGTCGACTTTATGGAGAGGGAGAGACTCTTTCTAATGAACTCCTTCTTCCGAAAGCGACCAGCTAAGAGGTGGACGTGGATAAGCCCCGATGGTTACACCAAAAATGAGATCGACTTCATCATGGCGACCGACAAGCGCATATTCAGTGATGTCTCTGTGATAGCTAAGGTGAAAACCGGCAGCGATCACCGTATTGTCAGAGGCACACTGAATATCAATGTCAAGCTGGAGAGGTCACGCCTGGTGGGGTCCACACTCCGTCCTGGTCGCGCCCAGGTTCAGAACCCCGAACAGTTCCAGCTCCAACTGCATAATCGCTTCCTGTGCCTGGCTGAGTGTGAAACGATTGACGAGTTAAATAATGGGTTAGTGGAAACTGTCCAAGCGGTGGGCTCAGAGTTTTTCAAAAACCCACGCCGAAATAGACCTCAAAAGCTCTCGAAAGAAATACTGAAATTATTGAAAGACCGACACGAGATGAGGCTGCAGTCTTCAGTTGACATGTCTGGATATGGCAAACTTAATAGGCGAATTTCAAAGTCTATGCGACGCGACCTGCGTGCATATAACGCCGCACGAGTCAGGGATGCCATAGAGCAAAATCAGGGCGCAAAAGTATTCGCAAGGAATTCGTCTGTTGGGCAAAGCCAAATGACGAAACTGAAGACCGAAAATGGCAGCATCGTTTCGTCGAAGCCAGAGATTCTGAGAGAGCTTGAAAGGTTCTACGGACAGTTGTACACCTCGACACGGCAACCCATTGTCGGTACAGCTCGGGATCCAAGAGCTAAACTGACACGGCACTATACCGAGGATATCCCAGACATCAGCCTGTATGAGATTAGGATGGCTCTCAGACAGCTCAAAAATAACAAGGCACTGGGTGATGACGGAATCACAACAGAACTTCTGCGAGCGGGTGGAAAACCGATACTTTTAGTCCTCCAGAAACTATTCAATTCCGTCATTCTCGAAGGAGCTACGCCGAAATCATGGCAAGAGAGTGTAGTGGTTCTGTTCTTCAAGAAGGGTGACAACTCCTTGTTGAAGAACTATAGACCCATCTCGCTTCTGAGCCATGTATATAAGCTGTTTTCTAGGGTTATCACGAACCGTCTCGAACGCAGGTTTGATGACTTCCAGCCTCCCGAACAAGCCGGGTTCCGGAAAGGCTTTAGCACCATAGACCACATTCATACGCTGCGGCAAGTTATACAGAAGACTGAGGAGTATAACTTGCCACTATGCTTGGCGTTTGTGGACTATGAAAAAGCCTTTGATTCGATCGAGACCTGGGCGGTGCTGCAGTCTCTCCAGCGATGCCATATCGACTACAGATATATAGAGGTGCTAAAGTGTTTGTATAGAAACGCTACCATGCGCATCCGACTCCAGGAAGATAGCACGGAACCAATCCAATTGCAGAAAGGCGTGAGACAGGGAGACGTGATTTCTCCGAAACTGTTCACCAACGCATTGGAGGACGTTTTCAAGCTTTTAAACTGGAGTGGACTGGGCATCAATATCAATGGCGAATACATCACACACCTCCGCTTCGCCGATGATGTAGTCATCATGGCGGAGTCGCTGGAGGATCTAAACACCATGCTCAGCGACCTCGATATCGTCTCCCAACAGGTGGGTCGTAAAATGAACATGGACAAGACCAAAATCATGTCAAACGTCCATGTTGCACCTGTACCGGTCATCGTTGGGAACGATATCCTCGAAGTTGTAGACCACTATACATACTTAGGGCAGATTATACAGCTAGGTAGGTCCAATTTCGACAAAGAGGTCGCCCGAAGAATCCAACTTGGATGGGCAGCGTTCGGGAAGTTACGCGAAATCTTCTCATCGAAAATCCCTCAGTGCCTAAAGACCAGGATGTTCAACCAGTGTGTGTTGCCGGTGATGACGTATGGTACCGAGACGTGGTCCCTGACCTCTGGCCTTCTGGAGAAGCTCAAAGTCGCTCAGCGTGCGATGGAGAGAGCTATGCTCGGGGTTTCTTTGCGCGACAAAATCCGAAATATGGAAATTCGCCAAAGAACAAGAGTTACCGACATAGCTCGCAAAATCTGCAGACTAAAGTGGCAATGGGCAGGCCACGTCGCTCGAAGGACTGACGGCAGATGGGCCAGGAAAGTCCTTGAGTGGAGACCACGGACCGGAAGACGAAGCGTGGGCAGGCCTCCCGCTAGGTGGACCGACGACATCGCCAGAGTTGCGGGGAGCCAGTGGATGCGGGTGGCGAGTTGTCGTTCGACGTGGAGGGCTAAGGGCCTTTGTCCAGCAGTGGACGTCTTCCGGCTGTTGATGATATTCTAGAAAGTGTTCAAGAGCGGCTACCAATACAGACGTGTTCCATACCTTATTATATACTTCTGATCCATATATATCAAGTTTGAGAAATACCTCAGAAACAATATCGAAAGAACTTTTCGATGAAGCCAAGTCCCTTCTTGCTGTCAACGAAAATCTGTAGGAGCTTGTTGAATTTTGTACATTATTTTTTTCTTGTTAGACACTGTTCATAGAGGTATACAATGATATTTAATTCTATTTTATGTAAGTAAATTACGAAAAAAAGTATTTTTTCTTATAAATGCGTGTATTTTTAAGTTTTATTTTTTTCAATAAATTAATAAACATAATTTTCAAAATTATTATTTTTTCTTTTAAACTTTATACTTTCACGTATATGTGTGCAAAATTACAGATCATTTACTTTTGAAATAACTGAGATACAGAGTTTTGAGACGAAACATACGCGATTTTCCCATAGTGTGCCGTGGGGACCTTTGGGGGAGGCGCCTCCTGCGCGCCGGAGGACGGGGACAAATTGTCCTCCTCCAGCCTGGGGCGTTTAAACGACCCCGTCGCGCGGCGGCGTGAGCCCTTCGAGCTCACGCTCAGCCGTTCCGCCAGAGATGTGTCGGACTCAGAGTCCGACCTCATCCGAATTGGATCCCGTGTGTGCGACCCGCTGGACAACTCCAGCTCCTCACCACGGGTCCCGGAGCCACTTGGGCTCCCCTCTACCGCTTCTGCAGGTGAGCCGAGCTCACCCGCACTCTCCTCCTCCGAATATGTGGTTTTTTTAGGTTAGTTTTCTCCATAAAGTTCCCACGAGTATGGGGGAAATAATCGGTCCACCCAGGCAGTGCCCCCTGTACCTGGGTAAGTGAAAATTTGTTTCCCAACTAGAGGGTCCACTGGTCCCTAGCTGGGGGTGCGCTCACGACTGACGTCTCCTCAGCCATGCATACTCTCGCCGCGCACCAGAACTTAGTATTGGAGGATTTTTTTATAGAGGTTATCTTCCTCGCGGTCCGGGCGAACAAGCCAAGACCCTCGTCCCGTTCAGAGTCACAAAACATGACCGTGACCTCCTTACGGATTACGATATCGACGGCTGCAATCGGGGACAGCTTGTGTCTCGATGCTGCTCGCTGGCAGGGTTAGTGCACAACGAGCACCGCCCTTGCCTCTCCGCCACGCTCTCTGCTAAGTTCAGAGAGACGGGCGGAGAAACGCCCCTCGGAAGCGCGGGCTATGAGCCTCCGCACGCAGCCCGCCGCCTCCAGAACCCTATCGGGTTCGACCGCCCAGTCCAGAAGTCTGCTGCGGGCGACAGTCACTCCAACCCTATCACCCCCGCTAGGGAGACTGTCGCCCGCACCTAGGGTGCACCACGGGGAGGTCTTCTGGCACCGCACCCCAAATAATGACTGATAAGGACCCCATAAATAAACTACGTAATCTGTTAAGTGACCACTTTACCCCATGAACGCCACGTGCCGGCCCAAAAGTTCCCAGTCCCACCAAAAACTTCCTGTGAACCAAATCTCGTGTGAACCTCAACGGATTTTGTTTGATATCATAAAAGTCAATGAAAATCCCGTGGGAAGTAAGGGTCGGCAGGAATGAGGAATGAAATCGCTACCTGTTTTTATGATCCCTTAATTTTTTTGGTCACCTTAACACGCCTATTTAAATCAGTTCATTAACAGATCATTTCGGTTTTTTGTTACTTCGACCCAAATTATTACTATTAAGGTCGGGTTTCGTAAAAAAAATCTATGATTAAGGAAAGTTACGAAAAACTAAATTAAATTTTGACATTGACATGACATTTTAAGATTTAGCTATTGTGCTGTCTTATAAAAAGAAAAAGTTCTTTAAACCTATCCGTATTCAAAGAAATGTTTGTACAAACTGTTTAATTGTAAAATGACATATTTTTACCAAAATCTGTTTAACATTGTTATTAATTTAAATTATTCCACTAACACTTTTCATAAAACACACAGTTAAAGAAAAAACACAAAAACAAAATTATTGTCCTTTTAATAAAACACTATTATTGCAAAACTAATAATAGGAAGCTAAAAGCACAGTCTATGCTAAAAGTATTTAGTTGACCAGGTAAACACTCTCCGGGCCCCTAAGGCCCCGTAGTTCCCATACCCTTCCAACCCCATGCCATTGTGACACAAATTGTCATGAGAGTTCTGGCACGCGACAATTTGTAGCACTAGTGAGGCCATAGAAGCAGCGGGCTTAAATTAGATATAGTTGTACTTAACCTATTACATGGGACTCATAACATAAATAGTGAAAAGTGGGTGTTACATTGTACAGTGGCATAATGTGCACCTCTGCCTACCCCGTCGGGGATAAAAGGCGTGATGTTATGTATGTTATGTATTGTATTTAACTTCATAGAAATATACTTAAGTGAAATATTGTTTAATGATTAATATTTGATGGTTAACTTTTTTATATTATATTATTACGTAGTATTGCATGTCTGTGGTTTTTTTGCAACATTCAATTATTCTCTTATCACAGTGGCACTTGATTTTTTTCTTAGGTTTTTTTATTATGATTTAACTCGTCGAGTACCGGTTTTGTAGACACAATTATAGAACAATAGGTTGCGGTCACCGGTGACCGCTTGGTATTTGACAGTTTAAATTCGAGTTTGAGTTTGAATTTAGTGTTATTTTTTCGTCAGTGAAAATGATTTTGTTAATAATTTTATAAATATTCATCTTTCAGACAAATGTTTAGCTGTGAACTTCAAAAAAAAAGTATTTACACACCTTAAAAAATTGCTTCTCACAGACTTTACAAAAATCGCTTTTTCAATGACCAAAATAACGAACCCCCGATGTTGTCCCACGCTATCCTTCCTAGAGCAAAGTTCACAAGAGAACGAAACCCATGGGAACCCAAAGATTGCGTTTTGACCAAAAAACTTAATAGGGGTCCATGGGAGAAATATTTTTATTATGTAGCAAAAACAGGTAGGAATGCGTTTGACGAGATATTTTGACGGAAACGAAATTAAACATATTTTGAAGGTATTTTAATATAGGTTAAGCTTGTTGGTAGAATGGTTACTGTTGTTAATGTTAGACGTTCCTAATCATATTATAATAGTCAGTGTATAATTTCATTGGATTTCCCAAAAAAAATCGTGATAATACCAAAGCAACTCAATAATTTAACCTAAGCTGTAATGGTAAATAGCTAACTACTAAATCAAGAAAACATACACACCATTCAAATATCAACTTAAAATGTCTTAAAAGTCTTTAAATAGAAATCAATTTGTTTTAAACACAACATTCAGTAACCCTTAAACACAGGTGCGAGGGTGAAATATGCACGTACCAATTAAAATGGGATTACGATATCACGACGATGATTACCTGTAAAGACCCCTTACACTATAATCATGGCCCCATGACGTATGATATGTAGAAGTATTTTTTTTAATAGTGGCACACGTCGCAGCCCTTATATTAAAAGAGGTGGCATTTATTTAATTTATTTAAATTAATACTATTTCAGATTGTATATTACAAATGTAGTGTATGTAAATATCATATATTCCAAAAGAAACTTCAATATTATTTTTTGAAACTGTAATCATTAAAATCAACATACATTTTGTAACTTCTTTACTCCACATTTTGGAAGACTGAGTCCTGTTTCGTATTTACAATGTATAAAATACATAATTATGAAAATTCATAAACTGAACCCAAAAATTACAACCTACTTTCATCATTATAACCATAAAGAAAAACACTTAAAAACTACAAAGCTCTAACCCATCAATGGTCGAGTAAGGGTATAATAGTACCAGTACCTACATATTACGCATGTGTATTTTGGGGTCATGTGCGTCGATCCGGAAATCCATTACAAAGCGATAACTAGAATATAAGTATTGTTTGTGTTAAGGTATTAAACCAACGTGCGTGACCATAAACTTTTATATTCAACATATTTTGTAGTTGTATATTGCAATAAATTCAGTTGTAAATGTTTTGTTTACGTACCAGTTATGTTTCTGCCAGCGACAGAGGGTGCAAATGGAAACTATGATCATTTTACTAAATTTATTATAATTAAAATTACATGATAACTCCTAAAGTCTAACTAACCTAAGAGCGAATGCGTTCGATGTTAGAACAACACTGCTTTCTTATCTTAAAATTCTTTATTATAAAATTAGTATGAAGGTTTTATTGAGGTTAAATCTAGTGGGGTGAACGATGATGCAGCGATTCGTAGCTGGGCACAAGGCGACGACAAGAGGAGACGACTCAGCAGTTCGAATGTTGCAATACTCCGTAGAACCTTCGTTGCATCAAAGTAGGTGTAATGTTCTGATTCAGCAGATCTGGGCCTGGTGACAAGGCGTTGATCACGGTGTAGGTACATGTGTCGGCACCGATACGTAACATTGATGTGTGTTTATCTGTATGCTGAGAATAGGGTATACACAAAATATCTTTTGCTATATAGAAAGTATTCTTTCTTAGTAAATACACCGTTAAATTTGAATCGTTTTAATCCCTTGGAGGTTCGAACTGGTCCATGAAACACTATCGATTTGTAAAGATAAAATTAAAAAATAAAGTACTTTTTTTTGATCATTCGAATCAATTCTCGCATGAGTGAATAAATAATGCGAACCGTTAGTAGGCAGCATTCCTATCAGTAACAACCTAACAACATTGACGCGGTCGCTGGTCAACGTGGACTCGCAAACATCAGTTGATCGAGTCAATAGCCGCCGTGTAGGTACCTACACTGCCCGACCGTCGACGATATGCAACGACCGACGACGACGTAGGTAACTATCTCGTGGCGCAACTTTTGGTTTCATACATTTTGCGAGTATAATCTAATCATTTGCTAATTTATTTATTTTTTATGTTACACCGCAGTACAAGCTTGTAATGAGTAGTATTCTGTTAGTTAAACCACAGGTCCTTGGGATTAAAACAACTAAAATTTCACGGTGTATATATATAAATATATTTAGTTATTAGTAAATAGAAAGTACATAATAATTTGTACTAAGTTCATCCACATTAGACGGAAGAAAAAGAGCCTATTGTCAACCGAAGATTGTAATGATTTATTTTTGCCAAATCAGGTAATCGAACCTACAACCCTTTACAAAGCACATTTTTTACTCCTGGTCTAACTTAGAAAAAAACTGGATGTACTTAAATCTTGTTTAGCCCAACAATGTTTTGAAAAAGAAAGTACTTATTAAAAATAGTTCTATTCACATAATTATAGTGACAAGCAATATTTTATTATGACAGACTAAACTTCTAATACACGTAACAAAAATAAAAATATTTTCCTTGTATTTACCCAAATATCGAACATATACAAAATTCCGTGCGTATTTTTTCGTGTGAAACGCGTCTGGTGTGCGGGAATTTTTATGAACAGTCTACTGCGGCGGGCGGGGGGTTAACATGTTTATTACGTATGGAAGTTTTGAGCTGCCAAAATAATAATAATGTCACCTTTGTTGTACTGAAAGGGTTGGGGTTAAACTGAAGATAAAGGTGTATTCAATAGAAATAATCTTGTCCTTAAGATGGGAGTGAGTACCTAGTATTGTTATTGTCAAAACCAACGAAAGAAAAAACCCTTTTTCAAATTTTCATCATATCTGAAACTACCCATACATTATACATTAACAGGTCATTGATATACATGGCAGAATTCCAAACTCAAGTACTAAATATTCTGAAAAAAAAACCTTACAAGTATTTGCCCGTCCAAGCTAAAACTCGACAAGCAAGCATAGAAAAAATAAAAAAACACATACATACATAAAATCACGCCTTTCATCCCCAAAGAGGTAGACATTACGGCAGTTAATGCCACTGTACAATGTAACACCCACTTTTCACTATTTATGTTATTAATCCCACGTAATAGGGTTTGACCCGAATGCCATAATTATACCGGGCATATGGCAATTACAAAAAACATTTTACAAAATATATTGATTTCATACAAAACAAAAAAACACAAGCGTCCTGTATATTTAACTCATATTATTTACTTACCTACATTAAGGGCTGTCAGGAATTCCACAGAAACTTATATTCCCATGACGATTCTGTTCACATAGGAAACGCGGGATCCCATGGGAACCGTGCGACCTTGCTTGTTGACCTCACAATGATAACACCATCGTTTAGGGCAAAAAAATGTTATTGGGGGGACCTTTGAGAATACAAATATTGTGTAGGTAACATTTTAATTATGTGGTTGTATAATATTATTTCGTGAGTTGTTGTAAGTGGGAGGTGTTACGTTCGATTATTAGGTAAATTTTTATATAAGTCTTCTGCTTACCTACTTGTTTAGTATTAATTGGATCTGATATTATAATAGGTATAATTACATGTTTAAAAATTCTAATTAATTGTGAAAAGACTAACTAAAATTGTTACTCAGTGTTTGTCAAAAACCTAACAAAATTTAGGTTAAATTCACATTCTGTAGGTAAAACTTTAGTTAATTAACTTTACTTAAATTAAAAAATATAAGAAACTAGTGGTTTATCCTTCTTCGACGTTGCAACCGTAAACAGATCTTTCTTTTATGTACATGGAACAGCAAATCAGATATTTAGTTCCAATCATACTTATTTGAGTATTTTACACTTACATAAGTCATTACAAATAACTTACTAATTTTAAAAAAACTGAATTAATGTGTTCAAACATATAAATAGCAAGCTACAGAATAATTCTGTGTGATAACCCGCGCGCCTACCCCCGAATACCACAAACTCCACAGGATGTTCCCACAAAATTTCAATTCTCACGTGAAAAATTCTGTGGGAATTACAACCACGAACCGTACTACGCTCCAAGGTTTACGAAATTCGACTTTAAGGTTACAATTATAAAGGTGGTTTTGATAATGGTGTTGATTGTTAAGTTTGCTAGTTTTTGCATGTTGCTAGGACGTGTTCGTTGTTGACATAATGTCATGCAAATTTCATTTTATTTGTTATCTTTTTTTTCTAAGAAATGTCGAAGGTGTTTATTGATATGAATTTTAAGTGTGATTTTTTATTGGATAGGTATAAAACTTAGCCCTTAGAGCGCCACGTCAGTCAAAGGTGCCTGACGCTAGTGGAGGTTTGACTTTCACCATTTTAAATTCAGAAGATAACACTTTTTAATCTTCTGAACCAAAAAAGAGTTTTTTAGTGATTTGTGCAGTGAAAGAAAACGAAATCATAATTTCTAATTATTTTAATGCACTAAAAATGATTATTATCGTCGTAAGACAATCACTGAATTTATCATCTGTATACAACTGCTTATCCGGTCTGAGAATATGTAATAGCATTACAGTCCACTTTGAAAATAACAAAATTACATAACATCACGCCTTTTTATCCCCGAAGGGGTAGGCAGAGGTGCACATTGCGACACTTAATGCCACTGTGCACTGTAACACCCACTTTTCACTATTTATGTTATAAGTCCTATGTAATAGGGGTGAGCCGTGAGCCTATTGCCATATACCGGGCACAATTCCAGACTCCGTGTTACCACTGAGATTTTTTTTTAAACCCAGTAATACTTTGCCCGACTCGGGAATCGAACCCGCAGTTGTTGCCCCGCAGTCGCACTTGCAACGACTAGGCCAACGAGGCAGTCGATAAAATAAATTAAACATAATGCATGTTTAATTACATGCCATGTAAGCAATTAGGTACACAATTTAATCACATTATGCTTCGTTTAGTTCACACGGCTACTCGCCCATTTCACACGCCCCAGTAACTCGCCCATCACGACCTTGAACTCGCTGCCGTGAGAATTAGATAGGCAGGCACATTTTTTGTTACATTTCTTTTGCCCTTTTCTGTATTAATATCTTTGTTATTTTATTACTACGACACATTTATCGTTTAAGTTGTACATACCTATTTATATAATGTCAATCTTGTGTACTTAGGTAGTAAAACTTGGAAATTGTAGGTAGGTAGGTATTAAACCTTTCACATTATTATTCGCACAATATGAAGTATATGCTTTCATTTTTGCTTTCTTTTAGCTACTTTTACGTTAAATTAAACTAACTACCTGCTCATGTATTTATAAAAAAAATAACTTTATATCTTTGACATAATATCGAAAATTCAATGACAAATTGACAGTGACAAAATTATACAGTACGGAGTAAGTTGACTTGCTAACCACTATACCTCTACATAATAAACATAACAACATCGCGCCTTTTACCCCCGAAGGGGTAGGTATAGTTGCACATTATGGCGCTTAATGCTACTGTACAATGTAACACCCACTTGTCACTATTTATGAGTCCCATCACTCCGTGCTACTACTAAGTTTTTTTAAAAACCCAGTAATACTTTACCCGACCCGGGCATCGATCCCGAGACCCCTTGCTCAGCAGTCGCACTTACGACTATTTGGCCAGCGAGGGAGTCAGTAATCACTATACGTAACAATAACAAGATACATATTAAGTATGTATTTATTTTCACCACAGTTACCTCTATCACCCACTTTTTCCCAATTAGGTACAATATTAAATTCTTCATAAAAGCGACGAATCTATCACCAATATCCTACATTCAACAAAAGGTCGCAGTTCCCACGGGTAAGAACTAAATTCCCACGCTCGCCTTGTCTTACCTTGTCCTTGATCTTGGATGATAACAACTATCAATGTTTATAGACTGATGTTCTACTCTATTTATTTTTCTCACTTATAAATTTTGTTTACTTAACCTAGTGCCATTATTTACTTATTTGAATATTGTTATGTTGACTTGTTCGAAAATGGATGAGATGTAATATTATATGAGAACTTCTTTGGCTACCCCTTTCAGAAACAGTGAGATTACAATTATTGTCTTTATCTATATGGTAAAGGAAGAAAGGTCGTCCGATTAAGTGAATAAAATAAAATAATAAGTTGGTATTGAATAACAGTGTTAATAAAAAGGCAATTGCAACAATAGATGCGATTATACAAGGAGGAATAAAAATACAATAATACTTATTGTTGCACCGTTGTCAAGTCATTTGGGATAAGGGTGGTCGCAAGTGCGACTGCCGGGCAAGGGGTCTCGGTTTCGATTCCCGTATCGGACAAAGTATTACTGGATTTTTAAAAAAAATCTCAGTAGGTAGTAGCACGGAGTCTGGAAATGTGCCCGGTATATGGCAATAGGCTCACCCCCTATTACATGGGACTCATAACATAAATAGTAAAAAGTGGGTGTCACTTCAGCTGTGTGCACCTGCCTACCCCTTCGGGGATAAAAGGCGTGATGTTATGATATATTATGGGATAAGGGTTTTTGCAATTGAACGGTGTGAGAATTTTTTTTTAAAGGGTAACCATTCAATGATCTTCCGCCTTGGGTAAGGCTCCCGCCCCGTTGCTACTTACGTTTTGAGCCGGAGCCCCGATAACCTAAGTAATTAGAGAGTATAATTAAGCAATATCTTATCTTTTGTCATTTTCAAAAAGCTTTAAAGCATCTACCAAATCATTCTAGTGGTAGGTACTCGAAATTCTTCATTCTCTACAGCAAAAAGTGATATGTGTCCAGTTGAGTAGCGCAAATATAGAAAAATGACCCGTGGAACAACGCGAGGCGAGTTCACTTACCCCAGTACTCGCCCCAGTAACTCGTCTGGGATATGCCTTTGACCTCCATGTCACACTACAGTAGACAGGTTAATTTTTTAGAAAAATATATATATATTCTACGTGTATTTTATTTGCTAAGAACCTGGAATTATTGTGTATGTGATTTTTATTTGAAGTGCTTTTTATTTAAAGGTGAAACCAATGTTGACTTTTATTTTTAAATACTAAAAGGGTTATAACAGAACGATGTCTTTTATGTGAAGTGATTATTAAGCAAGTAAATATTGCTGTATAATATTCTATGCATTCGCCTTGCAGCTCTTTTGGACTAGCATAACATTACTCCTAGTATTTTACGGCGAGTCTTATAAAAGCAGATATGAAAGAAAACTACATACTATCTTACTTATTCGTACTATCTTACTTATACGTACTTCCAAATTAATTTACAAAAAAAAAACAAACTTTCACCTCATTCTCACGCACAAATGAACACTCTTCCTTGCCGCTACTTTCCGGCACATATCTTACTACATTTAAATTACATACGAAAAAAATTCACCCCTGTACGTAATTTCCCACGCATTCGAAATCCCACGGTCACGCTGTTCAAGACGTAAAAAGACTTTGCGAAAATAAAAAATCGAACCAAATTGAACCCTTAGCGTTACAGAATAAGGACGGTGATAAGTGAGAGTACTAGTAAAATTAAGTTTGTTAAAGTTTAACTGAAATTCTCACGGCATTTTTAGTAGCAGCGCGTGAAGTTTGGTCTACTGCCTATAAATAGGGCTCGGGTATATTTTGTTTCTCATTTCATCGTCGCTTCTCAGGTTGAATAGTACACCAGCCAGTGAATCTACCCTTAACCTTATCCATAAGAAGATAAAGTTGAAAATGTATAAAGCCAAGGATACACCGAGGACAAATGGTCCACGACATGTATCGGCAACATAGCAAGCGAAGCCTGATGATTTCGCCCGATATATTAAGCTGGGTACTCACTTAGCACTGTAGCACGAAACGTATCAAATACGGTATCAACCTGCAAGTAAGTACGGCTCGTCCACGGTCCTCCGCGTATCTAGCTACGAGCTACCGGATCCACAGTGCTTGCAACGACGTCACGCCGCCGACAGACAGTGAATACCTAGCTTAAAGCTGGGCTCCTTATAGGACGCGCAGAAATACTTTATTATATCGTTGATGTTGCCACAAATGTCCACCAAAGGCTGGCACCGTTGCGCTACTCCACCCAACGTCGCTGGCGACACGTGTTATAGGACATTTTGTCCCTTAATAGTTTCATTTGCTGGCAGAAACCAGGTTGTGTTATTAAGAGGTAAGGTTATGGACCGTTGGAAGGGTTTTTTTTTTAAGGGGGGAAAATCATTGAATGGCTGCTCCCGCCTGGGTGAGGCGGGAGGGAGTGTCAGACTCTTACTGACTAAAAACCACCCCGTTCCTTCTCCTGCACGTCGAGCCGGAGCCCCGGTTACCCGTTAGGTTCTCCGCGACTCCGAATCGGCATCGGCCGTATTGGGCCCCATCTGTGGCGGTCTGATGGCTCTTTGAGGCGCGCGCGGAACGCGACGCGCCGTACGCTCGGGTCTGTTTCTGGTCGGACGGGGAGCCACCCATGCTCGCCGTCCGCAGGCCCGCACGTAGGAAGGGTAGGTCACTTTCTTCAATGCGTAAACAGGTTACAAACCTCTTTTGTTTCGCTAGGTTGGCATTATTTAGATTTTCGTTTCGAATTTTAATGTTTTTCTGTTTTAAATTTCTTGCAAAGGGTTGTGCTCGTAAATTATTATGTGTTTCGATATACGAGTCGAATTTGCAATTAGTAGTTGGTGGTATATTCTTATTTATGTGTCTATTATTCTGACTAAATGGTAATTACTTTTAATATACGGTATTTACAAATAATGCAATACTATTTTTGATCAAATATTTTCAAAGTAACTAGCTATTTTTAAAGCTACTATATAATTTAAAATTAACAAACTACCTCTATATACTTAATATAAAATTAACAATTTCTGTGTTCCAATGCAATATCTCCTTAGGGGTCGTAAATTCAAAGACGTGTTGCTTCCAATAAGTCTGATTTATTATTACCAAATTTCCTTATATTCAATAACCATACAACACTAAACCGCTGATTAAGCGCAACGTACCTTATTGTTTCTCAATCAACCTTGAGTTACAAAAGATGTTCTTATGTCCTTACACGTCCCTCGAAAAAGTGGGGCTTCACCCCTTCCCTCAGGGAGAAAAAAAAAAATGTTGATCGATACTGCAATAAGTTACTTTGTAAAATATATTTTTTTTTATCTTTCCTTTATAACATATAATTCAAATAATTTACTTAATCGTAAAACATCTTAGTTAAGTTCTTATGAATAACATATTCTTTATTATTCTTTATTATTTTTACATTAGGTGAAATGTCTTCTATAACCTCATACGGTCCAATATAAATATTATCTAATTTTGTACCTGTTTGATTTTTCATTAAAATAAGATCACCTTTTTTATAATGGATAGGAGACGAGTTTTTATCGTAAATATTTTTCCTTAAAAGTTTACATTGTAAAAGATTATTCCTTGCATTACAATGAGCTTTTTGTAGCCTATATTTAAGTTCTAAGGGATAGCTATCAAAATTATACAATGGATCAAAACTACTTTGTAAGTTACTTGGCAGATTACATAATTTTCCGAATACTAATTCATATGGAGTGTACTTTGTTGCTGAATGTACTGTGGTATTATACGAAAAACACCAAAAGTGTACCCAGTCAGACCAATCGCCTTTATTATTATTACATTGTATTCTAAGAAAAGCACCTAAATGCTTATGTGAGTTTTCAAGGGATCCTAAAGTTTCATGGTGATATGGTGTTGAATTTAATTTTTGAATTCCTAATATTTGACAACATTCTTTTAAAACTGACGACATAAACTCACTGCCGTTGTCTGTTAAAATTTCTCGTGGTATACCATATCGTAGGATAAAATTATTTACGAACGTCCTAGATACTGTAACAGTATCCTTATGTTGAATAGGGTACGCTTCAACAAACTTAGACAAATCACACTGAATGGTCAAAATATACTTATTATTATAATTATCTACATCTAGGGGGCCCATTAAATCTAAAGTTATCCTCTCAAAAGCTGAACTAGGCGTAGATGTTATAGTCATTGGTTCCTTAACATTTTTATTAGTATGCTTTTGTAGTTGACAACTTTTACATTTTTTTACATACCTTATTACGTCACTACACATACCTGGCCAGAAATAGTATCTTTTCATATTACTGAGCATACGATTCATACCCGCATGGCCACTGCTGGGTAATAAATGAAAATCATTTAAAATAACTTTCTTTTTGTTATCATTACATATTTTTGTAACACCTTTTATTACAAGAAAACGAGGTAAATTAACTTGCAAGTTCTTTGTTTTACTCAATAAGACTTTAATAAAGTTGTCAGTCTTTTTATTCTTTATAATCATTAATTCTTTTATTTTTAATTGTTTACATAATTCACCTAAATCCCTCGCTAACACCTGTGGGGTCGATAACGATCGGGAGTTTAGATATATCGCAGATTGCGATGGAACAAATATGCAATATTTTTCATTTGAACCGACATTCTCTTTATCACTTAAAATATTATGAAACTTAATTTCATCACATAAAACGAGCTCGATTACGTCATCAGGTTTCTTAAGAATCTCCACCGCTACAGGTTGATCAGACCTATTTACCGCGGGGCTCTCATAAGTCTGGTCATTGTCATTATTTAGCGCTAAATTTTTCTTTTGTTGTCTAGTTAAGACGTTGACAACATGTTCTTGCATATCTTTAAGATCTTTGCATGTTACAGGAATCCGACTCAATGCGTCTGCAGCCGCATTGCTTCGACCCGGAACATACTCAACCTCAAAGTCATACTCCTCTAAATATAAACGGAATTTTGTTAATCGACTTGATGGATCCTTTAAACTAAATAAATAAATGAGTGGTTTGTGATCAGTATAAATTTTAAATTTTCTACCATATAAATAAGGTCTAAAATGTTTGATTGCCCAAACAATGGCTAGTAATTCCAATTCAATCACAGGATACCTAGTTTCGGCTGGTTTCAAATTTCGACTTGCATAAGCAACTACTTTACCATTTTCATTTGATAGTATTGCTCCTAGACCAATTTTTGAGGCATCGGTTTGCAATTTAAACATGTTATTTTCTGAAAAATTTGGATATTCTAATACTGGTGGATTCATAAGTGCTTTCTTTAAACTCTCAAATGCTGACTGACATTCCGATGTCCAATCAAACTTTACACCTTTTTTACATAAAACATTTAATGGATAAACAATGGAAGCAAAACCTGATATGAAGCGTCTGTAATAATTTGCAAACGCAACAAAACGTTTCACATCTCCAGCACATGCAGGTGTTGGAAAATTTCGCAATACTTCAATCTTTGCTGGATCGGGGAAAATTCCACTCGATGTTATTTTATGGCCCAAATAAACAATTTCGTGTCTCAAAAATTCACATTTAATAGGGTTTAATTTAAGATTTACTTCTCGTAGTCTATTCAATACACTTATGAGATTTTTGTTGTGACTTGATAACGAGTTTCCTATCACAATACAGTCATCCAGATAAATAAAACATTTTTTATAGTTAAGGCCCGCCATTGCAATTGTCATGAGCCTTGAAAATACGCTTGGACTGGTTTTGAGTCCCATTGGACAACGTTTCATTTGATACTGTTTTCCTGCTGAAAAAGCAGTGTATTTACGTGAATCCTGGTCCAGAGAAAGCTGATACATTTTATTGACACTAAATGAAGTATATTTTCGAGAATTATCACTAAGAGAAAGTTGGTAATAACTTTGTGAAAGGTCTAATTTTGAAAAATATATACTCCCTGAAAGTGAATCTAAAATTTCAGTTATATTAGGTAATGGAAACTTGTCATCCTGTATTTTATTATTCAACTGTCGGTAATCAACGACAAGCCTCCATTTCTTTTCATTAGATTTATCTGCTTTCTTTGGAACCAACAATATTGGACTCGACCACTCCGATGTTGTTTCCTCAATAATATCGTTTTCCAACATATCTTGAATTTGCTTTTCTACCTCGTGCTTAAGAGCATGGGGAATTCTATACGGTTTCTGATAGATAGGGGCTACATTATCCTTCAATTTAATAGTATGTTCCATTAAATTTGTGACTGATAATTTATCCCCTGGCAAATGAAACACATCGGCATATTTTGCACATATGTTTTCTATGTTAATTTGCTCTTCCTTATTTAGATAACTGACATCGAGCAAATTAAATAGTGTTTTAACACGTTCTACACTTTTACTCTCCGAAGTAAACTCACATACGTCATAATCGTTCAGAGAATAAACACCTATGTCAGATACATCTATCTGTATTTCCTTATTCCTTGTATTTAATATTCTAACAGGGATATGATTATGGCTAGGTTTTGCCAGTAAACCTGCAACAAAGACCCCTTCATGGATCTCCTTGGCCAATACGACTGTATCCTCACGATAAGCGCAAGGAATATAACTAATTACCTCACAACGTGGTGGGATTGTGCGAGTATACCTATTATCAGGTTCAATACTCAAGTTAACCTTCTGGTCATTATGAGTTAAACATAAAGTCATTGATTTATAATTAATTATTCCTCTATAATGCTTAAAAAAATTATCACCTAATATTCCATCAGCGGAACACCACAAGTTCTTAAAAACATAAAATTTTTGATTAAAAACTATACCATCGCAAACTAAATCTAAATAAAGAAATCCTTCAGAAATTAATGTTCCACTTACACCTTTTATTGTTAACCTATCATACTGAAGTTTATTTAATAGTTCCGTATAGTTAGACAACCATTCATATTTTAAAATACATAAACTAGCTCCCGTATCTACTAATAAATGAGCTAAACCTCCATAATTTACGTTAATTAGTATTACGCTACTATTATTGTAATTAAAAATATATTGTTCATTAGTTTGTCGAACGAAAAAACTCATTGTTCGATGAGTTGCCGGTATTTGATTGCGAAATTTGTTCATTGTGTGGTCCGTCCGAAAAGTGATGCGCGTTGCTGACACGTGTGCGCGTTACCGAGAATCCGCGCCCCCGTGCTGTACCTCGGTAGGTTCCGCGAATATTACGATTACTTTTGTAATAAGTCACGGGTAATGTATTATTGAATTGCCTATAATTAGATTGAGAAGGCTGATTCCGGTTTTGAAAATAATTTCTAGTCCCACGATGTTTGTTTGTAAAGCTACGTCTATTACCACGATCATTCTGGAAGCGTCTAACATTCATAACCGGGTTATTATCAGGAGAAAGCGTTTGTTCATCTACTGCTGCCCTAATCGCCTCAGGCAACGACTCAAATTGTCGAGAAGCCACAATCGTACTTAGACGGGGGTCACTTAGACCATCTGAAAAACGCTTTATTGCGATTTTTTCGTTGATTGGTCGCAATACGCCAGACTTAGTATCGTCCCCATCGGCTTGAGCAATTGTCAAGTCAACGAAAAGTGTTTCGAGCACGTTACCATAATTTTCTATTGACCTATGTCCCTGTTTCGTAGTCGAAAGCTGCGATTGTATAGCTACTGCTGATTTTTTCTGAATAAGATGCTTACGCATGTCACTAACCAAACTTTCAACATTTCCGTACGTAGATTTTAGACGTAATTTGGCTCCTTCCGATAACCGAGTTTTAAGAACAAATTCAATTAATTGATTTTTTGTGTTATCAGTTATCATCGACGCATACAATTGTATGCCGTCGATCAGTTGCAAGGTCACTTGCTCTTTACCCGTCATAACTGGTAATAAAGCTATGGCTGTTTTCAGGTTAAAAGATTCGTCCACCATTTTTATAGATGACGACTCTGTACTAACAGTAATTAGATTTAAAATTTTTGAATAACATATACGTATTTCGGTAACTATAGAATTTATAGTCTTTAAGGTTTCTGGACTTAGCTCTGAACATTCAGCTTTTTTATTAATTTCAGACAAAATACACTCCAGTCTAGTATATTCAGCATGAGCTAACGATATCTTACTCTGGCTGTGTCGGAACTTTGTCTCCGAAGTGGACCGATTTTAACTAAATAGTCTCTTATATCTCTTAAATTATTACGAATTGAAGTTATATCTGTTAACTGCATAATAACATCAAGAATTACATTAAATCCAGTTAGTTATTTATACAAAATTTAGTGCTTATACATGCTTATTTATAGAACCTATAGAATTTATAGTGAAAATTAAACAGTTAAAGATTATATTATAGGATACATTGCCTTAGTTATTCCTTAGTAAGACGAGCCAGCGCGATGGAGTCACGGAGTAAGAAGCGCGATGACGCAGCTCGAAGTGGGGACTCATGCATGCCGGAACTGTGTGTTGGGCCGGGCTATACCCTGGACTCCTTGGGCCGGGATTTCCCTGGACTCCGCTCCTTCTCTTCGAATTATACTGGTTCGTGTCGTGAGACGGCACTAAAATTGTGTGCGTTGAGTTCTCGTCTCAATGTTTTTACAGCAGCATTTTGGCATTTCTTTAGAATGAAGTAAATGCCAGCGGTAGATAGTATTACCACTACTACTATTAATAGTACTTCAGCGACAGTAAGAGCATCCCTTGACTGATGAGCAGATGCATTCGCTTCACCGTTGGCGTTTTGCGCGACGATAACCTCCTCCTTTGAATAAGTTTTTCCCATATTATGATCTTGGTATATTTTCTGTCTTCGAGATCTTCTTTGGGTTTTTTTTCTTCAATCTTGAAAAGTAACTTCTTAGTTTGGCTTCATTTTCATTCTTCTAATATAATTTTCTGAGTTCAGTGGCAGGGTCGCCATGCAATATCTCCTTAGGGGTCGTAAATTCAAAGACGTGTTGCTTCCAATAAGTCTGATTTATTATTACCAAATTTCCTTATATTCAATAACCATACAACACTAAACCGCTGATTAAGCGCAACGTACCTTATTGTTTCTCAATCAACCTTGAGTTACAAAAGATGTTCTTATGTCCTTACACCAAAACCAATTTACATCACTTTTGTTTTTAGGGTTACTTCACCTTTATCTTATCCTTTTTATGGCATAATCCCATACGAGCAGACGGATCACCTGATGGTAAGCAATCGGCGTCGCCCATGGACACCTGGAACACCAGAGGCGTTACAAGTGCGTTACTGCTTTTTGGGGATTAAGAGTTATAGGATCATTGGGGATTCAGAGATTGGGGAGAATGGAGAAAGGGAGGCTAATTAGGCCTTCGGTAACCTCACTCACACGACAAAATACAACGCAAGCGTTGCTTCACGTCGGTTTTCAGTGAGGCCGTGGTATCACTCTGGTCGAGCCGGCCCATTCGTGCCGAAGCATGGCTCTCCCACAAAATTTATTACTTATGCATGAAAAATAACCTTTCGATGGTATTTTATTTAATTGCTTCTAGAGTATAAAATCTATTCAACACAAATAAGGAAAAAATATCTTCTCTTTATACTTCAGCAAAGACTACATTTCCCATTTCATGTTCCTTGTCACGAACCTGCATTTTTAATAGGAAAGTAAAAACTACCGGTAAAATGAAAATAAGAGGTTTACTAGTTGTTTGTCGAATACTTCGTCTCGACGTAACTATGATTCAAAGCAAAATATTTTTGCATCATAATTATTTTACTGAACGAACGCTTTTATTTATTTTTTAAAGTGGTCTTGAAGGTTGGCCTGAGTTATGTTTTCTTTTTTTAAGAAGGTTCTTAATGTTAAATGCCTCTACGTGAGCAGGTAATTATAATGCAAGGGATAGCACGTTTCATTCCCGGATCAATTCCCAAGATAATATTGACTATCATCATATTGTGTGTGATCTGGCGATCAAACATGTATTCCAGTATTCTTTTAAATAAAATATACAATGTATAGTTTTGAGTTTTCTACGATTTTATTTATAGAAGTCGGTGCCACAAGTATTACACAAAATTATTCATTAAAACCTTAATAGATACCTAACATTCTTAAGCTGTTTACAATTTTATTACGCATTATACCAGCTGTGTCCATTAACTATTTTGTTGTGGGTTTGTGGCACCGACTCCTAACCTATCAGTGGGTGTGTAAGCTATAAGTACATATGACCAATAGTTTAATTTTCATACCCTGTCATCATCTCAATTCTCGTCTATCAATATGTAACGCGATAAGCCCAAAAACTACGGGACGGAGGTTTATACAACTTTCACCATAAATAGATTTCTGAGGAGAACATAACATAACATAACATAACATCACGCCTTTTATCCCCGAAGGGGTAGGCAGAAGTGCACACAGAAGTAACACCCACTTTTCATTATTTATGTTATGAGTCCCATGTAATAGGGGGTGAGCCTATTGCCATATACCGGGCACATTTCCAGACTCCGTGCTACTACTGAGATTTTTTTTTTAAAACCCAGTAAACTTTGCCCGACCCGGGAATCGAACCCGAGACCCCTTGCCCGGCAGTCGCATTTGCGACCACTCGGCCAACGAGGCAGTCTGAGGAGAAATCACACTAAATTAATTGATAGAGCTTCCTCAAGCTTCAGGTGTGTAATTTATTTTGGTTTTACAAACAGGCTAAGCGGTGGATGCATAACCTCGTTCAATATAAGTAGTTACATAAAAAAGTAAAATGAATAATAAACTATATCTATTTTCCATGTACTATTTAGGGCCGATTTTTCAGTCCTTAGTTAATTCTTAACTGTAGAATGAAATTGAAATTTGCTAGTTTCTACTATGGAAGAATTGTCTAATATTCAAAGTTTAATATTTATCTGGCGTTGAACTGGATTCGCTTTTTACCTGACGAAAATTACAATGCCTTCACAGGATTTGACGCACTATTATCAGAGGCCTTAGTACGAGTTTGTTGTACGTTTAAAGTAATCGTAACGAGTTCGCGTTCGGCGCTCTGATTGGTTGGTTCATTGGCGCCGGCCAATCAGAGTGCCGAACGCGAACTCGTTACGAATACTTTAAACGTAAATGAAACTCGTACTAAGGCCTCTGCACTCCACAACTCAGTGGCTTTTAACTATGTACGTGAACGAATCGACTCTTGCCATTTTTATATAGAGGTAGACAATGTGACACACCCACTTAGATTTTAGTGAAATTTTCGTGGTGCTTGGCGACTGGGCTTCACCCAGTTGTACAGTATCTTTTTTGTGCCTTTAGGCTTAATTCATTCTGTCTCCTGCAGTAATTCACCGACGGAAGTGGAAACTATCGTTTTTTTTTCTTCTCCTCTTTTAATATCTTCTGATTCACTTCGTTGCAGGAACCAAGACGGTTATTCATGTCCCTGGGACGCACCAGACTTCAGTGTTCCTGTGTTTTCATGGTTGTATCTACTGTAGATCCTGGCTTACAGGAGTTGCAGCGGTTTTGGGTGGTTGTGGCGGGCTTGACCTATTAAAAAAAAGACAATGTGTCTCTAAGAATTCACCCATCAAAATGTCGACCTTAATAAATCTTTGCATAATCAAGAGCTTTACAAATATAAATTTAAGCACGCCTCAAATATAACTGGTATACTGAAACGTCCATCAATTTGTATTAAGGTGCACTTAGGTAAGCAGCCGTTAAATCTTTGCTCTATGGCAACATTCTGCATAAAAAGCATGTTCTCGATAACAAAATATTTTTTTTACATTACGTATTCGTTTAACGCAGCATGATTTGATCAAATAGCTAAATCCGATGATAATTTATGTACTAAAATTTTATGATTTTACAGTCTTGTTCATATTTTATTAATGTATATGATAACAAAAATATTTTTAAGTACCTACACACAATTATAATATGAAAATGGAACATTATACGACAAGATTGTCGTGTAGTGAAATAGTTATTTATTTCCTTTTTAGTTTTTACTTTTTGTTAGTCATTCGTTTTTGAAGTCGGTTTTTTTAAACGCAGTTTTTAAATTTTATTTTATACTTTTTAGGTTAGTACTTTGATATATATTATACACAACCCACATGGATGCAAAGTTTTTATCAATACAAATTATTCAAGTTCAAACACCGGATGGGTACTCTTAACCATTGAGGAGTCCCTTAGCTATCATACTACTTCATCATTGTACCATTAATAACCATAACCCCCCATCTAGGTGTAACGACCTCATCAATACAAATTATCAAACCCAAACACAACTTAGCTACTGGTAACCGTTGAGGAGTTCCCTCAACTATCGTACTACTTCATCATCAGACCCTTATTGACAATTACACCCCACCTAGGTGTAAAGTTCTCGTCAATACAAATTAATCAAACCCAAACACGAAATAGCTACTGTTAACCGTTACGGAGATCCCTCAACTATCGTACTACTTCACACCTCACCCAACATATATACGGTCGAATTGAGAACCTCCTTCTTTTTTTGAAGTCGGTTAAAAACGGGTTTAATTTTTATATAGGTATACATAATTACATATAGATAGTATTTTTTTAAGGGGGGAAAATCATCGAATGACTGCTCCCGCTTGGGTGAGGCGGGAAGGAGTGTCAGGTTCTTACTGACTGAAAACCACCCGGTTCCTTCTCCTGTACGTCGAGCCAAAGCCCCGGTTACCCGTTAGGTTCTCCGCGACTGGGCTCGCTGCCATTGCAGCGGTAAGTCCCCTCTTTGAGGAGTGGCTTGAGAGACGCTACGGCGTCCTCACCTACCGCCTGACGCAGGTCCTCACCGGACATGGAAGTTTCGGGAGGTACCTGTGTCTGATGGGGAGGGAGGAAACGCCCGGGTGTCATCACTGCGAGGACCGCCCTGAGGACACGGTGGAACACACAGTGGGAGAATGCCTTGCGTGGGCTGAGCACCGCCGTGCCCTCAGGGAAGTGATCGGCGATGGCGACCTCTCGCGTCCGGGCCTAGTGCAGGCCATGATGCGGAGCGAGAGGGATTGGGATGCCGTCTCCTCCTTTTGCGAAGCAGTCATGCAGGCTAAGGAGGAGGCGGGACGCGTGAGGCAGCGAAGCGCTGCCTCCTCGCAACCCAGCCATCCCGAAAGACACACCGGGCGTCGGGGATCGCGAGACGATCTCCGGCCACCGTAAGCGTGGGCCTGCGGACGGTGAGCATGGGTGGCTCCCCGTCCGACCAGAAACAGACCCGAGCGTACGGCGCGTCGCGTTCCGCGCGCGCCTCAAAGAGCCATCAGACCACCACAGATGGGGCCCAATAGGGCCGATGCCGATTCGGAGTCGCGGAGAACCTAACGGGTAACCGGGGCTCCGGCTCGACGTGCAGGAGAAGGAACGGGGTGGTTTTTAGTCAGTAAGAGTCTGACACTCCCTTCCGCCTCACCCAGGCGGGAGCAGTCATTCGATGATTTTCCCCCCATAAAAAAAAAAAAAAAAAAAGGTTCTCCGCGACATACATATAGATAGTATAGACAAAACCCACAGAAATATTCTTTAATATATCTATGACAAAACCACTCACACTAAAATCTTTTTAATTTGAGTGGTTTTCAATCAATTTGAATATTTTTTAATTTAGCTCTGCATGCTAGTTGCCTGCCATTACTGTACTGATTTCATCACTAAAACTGCATTTGCCAAGGCCACACAAAAAAGAAAAAGAAAATACAGACTCTTTAGTATGATTTAATACTTATTCAGCAAATATAAAAGTAAACAAATACCTACAAATAGGCGAAGTACCACTTAATTCAAAGCTAGGTTTTAATAAAAGTCTCAAATTGAACTCGAAACAGTGGCAAAGTGGAAAAGTTAAGTAGTATTGTATTATATTCATTGTCTTGATAATATCACTTCGAAATTCCAATCAGTTGAGACGGCTTTGTTAATTTAAGACCAGTTTTACCTTTATGTACAGTGACAGTCCCTTCGATTTTCGTAAGGACTTCCCATTTACTAAATTAAACATGGATTGAATTTAGAAAATCCTTACTAGTAAATGATAAGATAGCTAATCATCATCATCATCAACAGCCTATAAATGTATTGCTAAGCAAATTCTTCTCACATACGGGGCGGTTTGAGCTTGCTTGACTCTTGATGCTTGCTGAATGCGGGTTGGCGATTTCAGACTTATAATCAGAAATTATAAATCCCGGTTTTCTCACGATGTTTTCCTTCACCATTCGTCAGTGGTGTCTAATGAATTTAAAAAGGAAGAATAACTAAAAGAACAATAAAGAAGAACCTTCAAGGAAAGAGCGTACTCCTTTTAAAAAGGTCGGCAACGCACCTGTGACTCCTCTGGTGTTGCGGGTGTCCATGGGCGGCGCTGATCGCTTACCATCAGGCGATCCGTCTGCTCGTTTGCCTCCTATTCCATAAAAAAATAAGAAATAAATAAAATAATAAAAATATTTTTTATGTTATTCCAATAATAATTCTGCGGAAAATCTCCTTATATCATAGTTATCCTACACTAAGAAGTACTTCGAAAAGACAGAGAGCTTTTTCAATAACGCACCGAGGGTCCATAAATTAGGGTAAGGTATCTGAGAAAATTCACTCAAAAAAGAAAAGTGGATTCCGTCACTTCGTAATGATTAAGGTTGAAGACAATCATCCAGAGACAATCTAAATTATTAATCACTTAAAACAAAAGGAGGCCTTTGATTTAGAATCAAATTAAATCATAAATGTTGAAGATTTTTGTCTATAGTAAGAATAATTTTGCGACATTTTACGATTTACGTATTTGTCATTGTTTTGACTTCCTCATTGTCATTCGATTGATCGCAAGTGCGACTGCCGGGCAAGGGGTCTCGGGTTCGATTCCCGAGTCGGGCAAAGTATTACTGGGTTGTAAAAAATTCTCAGTAGTAGCACGGAGTCTGGAATTTTGTGTCCGGTGGCAATAGGCTCACCTCAAATTACATGGGACTCATAACATAATTAGTGAAAAGTGGGTGTTATATTGTAAGTACAGTGGTATAATGTGCACCTCTGCCTACCCCTTCGGGGATAAAAGGCGTAATGTTATGTTATTAGTCAATGCTCACAATAGTTTTTATTGTGGTTTCTGTATGCAGTTATAGAAATACTTTGATTTAACTTCACACACCGTACTATTACCAACATTTTTCGAATAACTGAAAGAAACCAGTATGTAATACTTTCCTCGACCTGAGAATTGAACCCCACTGTGACTACTTCATGAATGAGGTCCTGCATATGCATATTGCAGATGAACTGCCTAATACTAATTAGGCACTAAGGCACTGCGTCTGAATTATTTCGTTTTTCAAAATTGCATAAATATGAATATACGAATAATAAGGAGACTGCCTCGTTGGCCGAGTGGTCGCAAGTGCGACTGCCGGGCAAGGGGTCTCGGGTTCGATTCCCGGGTCGGGCAAAGTTTAACTGGGATTTAAAAAAAAATCTCAGTAGTAGCACGGAGTCTGCGGAAATGCCCGGTATATGGCAATAGGCTCACCCCCTATTACATGGGACTCATAACATAATTAGTGAAAAGTGCGAGTTACTCCTGTGTGCACCTCTGCCTACCCCTTCGAGGATACAAAGGCGTGATATTATGTTATGAAAAATAAGGAAAAGAATATCATATTACTACCTACAGTCAAGCGCAAATTATTCCTGTATCTCTGTTAAAGAATATTATTCAAATCCAACGTCTGTAAGTAAGAAAATGTCCAATAAAAATGCAAAGAGAACGGAACGGCACCTATTTTTACTTCTCTGCTAACTAAATAGCTATCGTACGGACGCGGTTATACAGATAGCGAGGCTGCCAATTTTGTACAGTGGAGCAATGGATTTTCGACTTTATATCAAAACATTGAAGCTACAAATTGACAAAAGAGAATAGAGGTAGGTTGACCTGCATCTGGCTACTGTAGGAACTGTTATATTTATATATTATTTGTGTTATATAATGTAGAATCTAAGTGTTTACTTTAAACTTATAGTCGTATTTCAAAATTAGTGCTTTTAAAAAAATAAATAAATAGGTGAATGTGTATACTTGTTCCAGTTGTCATGTATAATTTCATTATATTTCACCTCTATACATATAGGAAAGATTATTTTTAACACTACTCAAGACCAAAATAAACAAAAAAAATATCCGAGTCGACACTACTTCAATAAGGTACGCATATATCAAGTACAGGAATTTTAACTTAAATTAAGAAATCGCTAACTACAAGACCTCTCTTTACTGGCATCAGTTCATTCGCTTCTATCGGCGATTCGAGTGCCATTGTAATTGCGTTGCAAAGCCTGAAACACTGCTTACCCACCGACTTCGTTATACTAAATGTCTTCCGCACCTTCTTCTGATTATTCTAGTCCATAGATCTAGGAATTGAAATAGTTGTTTTTTTTTCTACATTTTTCAGTAATTTTATCGATGGTATGCAACTTTTTTTTACTAAGCGCCTGTTATTTTTTTGTTAGCAATGTTTAGGCATACGATGTTTTGAAATAAAATTATACTACTTGTATCTTTTTTTTTTAATTATCGTACTATATTAATCTGGAAATTATATTGATATTTTAATTAATTTCCCCATTATATTTAATTTACTTTTAATTGTTAACTAAGTTTTTGAAGATTCTTATAAATTCACTTATAAATGTCACTAATAGCGCCTGATATTTTTATGCTAGCAATGTTTAAATGTATGTTACAACTTTAGAGGATGTAATGGTGCGTCATGCGTAATCAAAGTAAAAAACTGCAAAATTATCGAAATCAGATTTAATAAATTAATTAGATGTTACGCGTATAATGGTGTTCTGGCAAGTGAAGGATGACATTAGAATTCTCTACTACGTGCCGAGCGCCTAAGCAAATTTTATTAAAATTATGGTTTTTACAACTATTTGCTCTTTCAATTAGAACAGGCGTTTACGCCTGAACATGTATCTACATGAAAATTGATTATTGTTTTGAAAAGTATCTAATTTACTTATCTGCTCTATAAGAATAGATATTAGCATTTACATCATTAATTTTTTTATTTTGAATAATAATAGTAGATAAAAAATAGAGTAATTTCAACTCCAATAACAAAAAAACAATACGATATCAAAATTTATCAACCCTATAAATATAACAAAAAAAAAACAAAAAAAAACGCAAAAAACATTTTAAAAGCAAGAAAACATCAAAAACACCTAAAATGAAGTTTCAAAAAAGCCAGGTCCCACCGAGATTTGAACTCGGATCGTTGGATTCAGAGTCCAAAGTGCTAACCATTACACCATGGGACCGCTGGCTGAAGTGACGAAACAACTAACCACGAACCGCGTAAGACATAGTACGCATGACATAGCTGACGTCTCTTTCTTTTCTATACATCTGTTCCGTTTCTAGGACGCTACTTGAAACAGGACAGTGTATAGAAAATATTGTGTTGAATGTGTGCTATCAATAGAACGATTGACACACGGCTAATCAAACTATATAAATCCAGTATAAATTGACCCTTAAATGTGATGAATGACTACACATAATAAGACCATAATGAACTGGATATTATACCTTGATGCATAACCAATTAATGTACTAGAATTAGTAAGAGCTTGTTTAATTAGAACTCAAATGTTGAACTTAGTTCATGAATATTTTATTCTCATGTTGTTTATTATTCAAAAAATACGTGCGATATTTGCAGAATAATTTATGGGCAACTGTAGTTACAATGCTAACGATGAACTAAGCAATTAGTTTCGGATTGATTTCTATCCAGAATGTGTTTTCAATCACAGGTGGTCAACACAACCAAACCATATAATTTTTTTTGGCTCCATAAAATATTTTTTTTTGTTTATTGTTTTTTATGGCATAAGCCGATAGACGCCACCAATCGGCATCGCCCATGGACACCTGGAACACCAGAGGCGTTACAGGTGCGTTACCGGCCTTTTGGGGATTAGGAGTTTGAGGATCGTTGGGGATTTAGGAATTGGGGAGATTGGGAAAGGGGAGGGTAATTGGGCCTCCGGTAACCCCACTCACACGACGAAACGCAACGCAAGCGTTGCTTCAGGTCGGTTTTTTGTGAGGCCGTGGTATCACTCCGGTCGAGCCGCCCCATTCGGCCGAAGCATGGCTCTCCCACACTTAAGTAATATAAAAAAAAATCAAGGTAAATGTTTACTTTATTGCATTCCAGATAAAATAACAGCCTAGGCACCAGGTTTTATGCTATTACAGAAAATTAAAAAACAACTTTAATATAATAGGTCTACTTTAGGTCTCATTAACTTAGCCATTACACGTTCTAGAACAATTTGTAGTCTAGAATGCACCTACGAACCTAGTGTAAGACGATTAACAGGATTCCTTTCAGCAACGCTAGAACTTTAATTCTATTACAGATTTTTATTTCAGCTTTCAAGCACTTAGCTGGTAATTACGTGGATTCCTTTTACTTAAGGCTTCCCTAGAATCTTAATTCCGTATTGCTCTTTCAAAGGTATTGTTATTTTCGTTATTGTAAGAAAAATGAGAGATGAGACTGCCTCGTTGGCCAGGTGGTCGTAAGTGCGATTCCCGGGACGGGCAAAGTATTACTGGGTTTTAAAAAAAATCTCAGTAGTAGCACGGAGTCTGGAATTGTGCCCGGTATATGGCAATAGGCTCACTCCCTATTACATGGCACTCGTAATATAAATAGTGAAAAGTGAGTGTTACATTTTACAATGGTATAATGTGCACTTCTGCCTACCCCTTATGGCATAAAAGGCGTGGTGTTATGTTAAGTAAGAAAAATGGGAATATTTTCTATTGAGGCCTGTTATTTTTTTGAAGAAGATCGAGCTGAGTGGCGTGCCAATGGAGAGGCCTATGTCCAGCAGTGGACGAACACGGGCTGATGATGATGAAGATTTTGTCATTCCAATTCCAATGCAATTGCCATCCAATTAAAACTCAATAATTATTTAATGTCAAATCTTTACAACCCATATTGTAGCTGTTAAAATAGCATTTAGAGTACCATTTAGTTCATTAAATACCCACGCAATACGGACGCAATGGGCGCTAGTGTCGAAACTTTTTTTTAACGGGGGAAAATCATCGAATGACTGCTCCCGCCAGGGTGAGGCGAGAGGGAGTGTCAGACTCTTACTGACTAAAAATCACCCCGTTCCTTCTCCTGCGCTTCGAGCCGGAGCCCCGGTAACCCGATAGGTTCTCCGCGACAGTATCGAAACTTAAGAGTACGAAATTTCACAATATCAATGTCGATCGATCAGAATTCAATTCAAGAGTAAGCCTACAGGTGAAATCATTTTGTCTGTCTAAACTTCATACAAAATTTAAAACTGGTCAAAAATCATATACTAAAAGTAGATTAGCAAAACCTCTTAAGCAATTACTTTTTCAAATTCAATAGTGAAAATTACTATTAAACTGTTAAACACCAAGCGGTCACCGGTGACCGCAACCTATTGTTCTATAATTGTGTCTACAAAACCGGTACTCGACGAGTTAAAGCCAATATTGCACACACGACCCACACAAAACCTAATGTACCACTTATTTCTTACTCCCACACCGACCTCTGACATCAAAGTGAACAAATTTGCAAATTCCCAATACACTTCCAGTTCCAGCACCCAGTTCCCAATGCAGCAACAAACGAATTGCAATTAATCACCATACAACTCGGTACTAGCTTTGTCGTTCAATTTAACCACAAATTGATTGCAACCGATTGCCATTAATTTCAACCATTAATGGTCATATTGTTACACCGAAGTGTAATAATCGTGCCTTCTTAATCCCCGAGGGTGGGGTTAAATTGTTGTTTATGGATTCGTCTTGTGTTTGTAGAGATTAATTGGGTACTCTAGGTATGATGTCGAGGTTGTACAGAATACACAAACACACGACAATACACGAACACAGTTTGACTGAACGGTTGGCGCGATGTCTGGGCAACTGGCTGGCGCGCAACGTGTCGCGGGTTCGATTACCGCACGAAAAAACTGTTTGTGTGATCCTCAGATTGTTGTTTCTGGTCGGAGCGTCCTGTATATATGAAGTTATATGTTTGTAAATGCACCCACGATGCAGGAAAAAGTCCTAGTGTGGGGCAACGGTTTTTTTTAAATAAGGAAATAAATATTGTTTGCTTCAAGTAAGGAGGTACTTCGTAAGAGAAGTTACTGAAGGTCCAATCGCCAAAAAGGTTATCAACGGTCTTGTAACTCCTCTGAGTGCCCATGAGTGGCGTTGACAGCTTACAAATAACATAGAAACATGCTATACTAGTTTAGCTTTTAATATTTTTGCTCTTCAATATATGAAGAGACTTTTTAACAGAAATACCATAGGCTAATGTTTTGCAAAATCAAAAAGGGCCCAAGAAACTTTGACACTTTTGGTGCAATTTTGATCATCTTATGACAATTTACTCTTAAAAATTAATCCCCTTCTCTTTTGTGACATCATGCGTTCATTGCCTTATTTGAACCAATACGGTGTAACAGACGGAACTAGTAGTTGGATCAGTCCAATTTTAGTGAGAAATTCTAATCTATTATAGTTTAAGGACTTGTCCAATTTAGGAACTCTACAAAGAACAGTTATTCCACTTCATGCTGCATTTAAATCCGTTTGATTTGATGGAATTTAATTGCTAACGATTAAGGACTAGAGAATAAAAAATGTCTGAAATGCGTTTATTGTATGTGTTTCACTGATTTTTATTTTAATTATCTGGGTTATTATTTTTGTCATACACATCTGAAAATACAACTCATTACGCATAGTCAATTTGACTTAAGGGTCGAACAAAGTCTGGAAGCATTATAAAATGATTCATCATTGTTCTCTATAAGAATTTCTTCAGTTTTAATAAAACATTTAATCATTAGAGATATATCTATTATCATTACAAATGACCGTCTTGGCGCATATGTATGAAAATTACAATTTAAAATCCTAATATACCTATTATAAATTTTCTACAGCAAACTATAGACTTCAATATAAGCACAAGCTGAAGGTACATTCTCAGCTTCCTCAGGGTTCATACGCACTATGCGAGTAACCGCATTGCGGCTAGCCGTCCGGCTGACCGCAAGCACAATTATGTACGTAATATTTCTATGCGCACTGCGATGCGGCGACCCGCAGACCGCTCCGGTCGCTCGGAGGGCTGCGGCCCGAGTGACGGCCAGCCGGACGGTTGCTATACGCACTGTGCGGTTCAGTCTGCGGCTGCCCGCCATTGAGTGAGTTTGTGCACGTTGTATGTAGCACGTCTTGCAAGATGATCCCAACACCGTTGCCATTTCTCTTGCTGATGTGGTGCTGCAGGGGATGGACCTTTTCGTCCCATCTTCTCTGGTCCCCGTCGGTGGCAGATATCGGCCCTGATTTGGTGCTTCTACCAGAAAGGCCTCACGCAGAAAGCGGGGAGCCTACCAAGCCTGGGCCAATGCGGTGGTGGCACGGGATGTAAATACCAGCGCACTAAAAGAGGAGTATAACTTTGCCTCTATTATATAAGCTATTGCGGGGTCAAGTCACAGCACATCGGTAAAATTGGTGAGTGGCTTGAGCGCCTTCCTTCAGGAACTCGTGCATTCTGGTCGCTCGCCAAAGCTATCGAGGGCAATTTCTGCAGGCCGTCATTTCCCCCTCTGCACATGGGTAGGGATTCGTTGGCTCATGACGCAAGAAATAAAGCACCACTATTGGGGGAAATCTTCGCGTTCAACTCGTCGCTAGATGACGGTGGGCGCGAAGGGCTTTCAAATACCGGATTTTTTGAATACCGGTATTAGACATTTCAGTACCGTGATCACGTGATCACGGTATTGAAGCTTTTTTTTAAAAAATACTAGTTCTTGACTGTCATCCCTTCTGAAGGATTCTTCGAAGGTTCATAAGAACTTTCATTAGGGCACTAATAAAACCATTGAAATACGTATTTTTGTTTCCAAATCATTCTTGATTCTCTTTTAATAGCGTAACATTTTAGTATTGATTAATTACAGGACTAGGATTTATATTCAAAACTTAAGCTAAATGTAATATCGCACGTAGGAATATAACTTAACTTAGAATATGCAAATTGTAATGAAATGAGATCTAGACTTATATTATTACAACAGCAATAATAATTTTACTAACGCTATTAGAGGTATATTTATTAAAAAAAAACAATCATAAAATCAAAATTAAATGAGTAACGATTAACGAAATAAACATAACATTAATAAAAATCTAAACTAAAATACATCATATTAAAACATTTTTAATCAAAAGATATTTTATTTTTTTTAATTTTGAAAGTGTAATCGCAACAAAGAAAGTGCATTTAAGGTCGAATCAGAAAGCGAACTTCTTAGCCTATTACATGAATAGCCTGCTGACGAAAAATCACGCTCTGCTTCAACACTTGTCGGTACAACATAACATAACATCACGCCTTTTATCCCCGAAGGGGTAGGCAGAGGTGCACACAGAAGTAACACCTACTTTTCACTATTTATGTTATGAGTCCCATGTAATAGGGGGTGAGCCTATTGCCATATACCGGGCACATTTCCAAACTCCGAGCTACTACTGAGAATTATTTAAAAACCCAGTAATACTTTGCCCGACCCGGGAATCGAACCCGAGACCCCTTGCCCGGCAGCCGCACTTGCGACCACTCGGCCAACGAGGCAGTCAACGGTTGTCGGTACAACTGACAATAAATATTTGTATACCGCCGGTATAAATATCTCACGTCCGGGACCCCCAGCAGTTTCAAAGACACAAATCTCTACTCTTATTATTGATCTAAACTCAGTGCTTGTGGTTACAGCCAAGGGGGCATCCTTACTTTTAGGCAATTTAGAAATCGCCCTTTCTACATATTATTACAAATCACATGAATTAAAATTATAAAAATATTGTAATACCGTAATCACGGTATTGGCTCGTCAGTACCGGTATTGGTAAAATACCAAAATATATCCGTGATTACGGTATTACGGGATCCCGTAATACCGGTATTGAAAGCCCTAGCGTGAGCCGCCTGTTGTGCCGTGCCGGAAGTTATATGCCAGATATACGGTTCCACCAGCGCTCGGTACGTTTGGCGCTCTTATCCCTTAACGTCTATAAGTCGATCGGGCCTGATGGGATTCCACCCATTGTTTTGAAGATGTGTGCTCCTAAGTTGGCACCAGTTCTAACACGTCTTTTTCGGCTCTCTTACTCTTCAGGCGTAGTTCCGACGACATCGAAGACAGGTTTAGTCCGGCCGATCCCTAAAAAAGGTGATCGATCTAATCTGTCCAACTACAGACCGATAACCATAACTTCTCTCTTCTCGAAAAGAATGGAGTCCATTATTAACTGCCAGCTCCTGCGTTACTTAGAAGATCATCAGCTGCTTAGTGACCAGCAATACGGCTTTCGTAAGGGTCGGTCTGTTGGTGATCTTCTAGTTTACCTATAGCGCCGGTGGGCTAGCCTGACAGGCTATCGAGTCTAAGGGGGAAGCGTTGGCAGTAATATTGGACGTGGCGAAGGCCTTCGATCGGGTTTGGCACAGATCGCTTCTTTCGAAGCTGGAAGGAAGCTTACAGGCTTCCCGAGAAATTATGCGAATGGGTCTCCTGCTTCCTTGCAGACAGAAGCATTAAGGTTGTTGTCGACGGTGAATGCTCTGACTTGCTGTCTGTAAACGCAGGCGTCCCTCAAGGCTGGGTGCTGTCCTACATTGAGGAAGCTTGGTGTCCTCAACAGATCGAGGCAGTATTGCACCCCGGCCCATCGCCTGCTTCCATATAAGGTACAGGTGCGGCCCCACATGGAATACTGTTCTCATCTTTGGGCGGGGACACCCCAGTATCAGCTTCTTCCTCTGGACCGCGTTCAGCGGCGTGCCGTTCGGATTGTTGGATGTCGGGATGTTTGTCTCGAAAACTATCAAGGGCCCTCGATCACTTTGGAGCGTCCTCGAAATCAATCGTGCGTCCTCGAAAACTATCGAGCGGCCTCGAACACTTTCCAGCGTCCTCAAAACCTATCGAGCATCCTCGATCACTTTCGAGCGTCCTCGATCGTTTTCGAGAGGTACTCGAAATCCCTCGGGCGTCCTCAAAATCCATAGAACGTCCTCGAAAACTATCGAGCGTCCTCGATCACTTTCGAGCATCCTCGAAATCAATTGAGCGTCCTCGAAACCTATCGAGCGTCCTCGATCACTTTCGAGCGTCCTCGAAATCAATTGAGCTTCCTCGAAATCTATCGAACGTCCTCGAAAACTATCGAGCGTTCTCGAAACCAATTGAGCGTCCCTGAAATCTATCGAGCGTCCTCGAAATTAATCGAGCGTACTCGAAAACTATCAAAGGCCTTTGATCACTTTCGAGCGTCCTCGAAATCAATCGAGCGTCCTCGAAAACTATCGAGCGTCCTCGATCACTTTCGAGCGTCCTCGATCACTTTCGAGCGTCCTCGAAATCTATCGAGCGTTCTCGAAACCAATCGAGCGTCCTGGAAATCAATCGAGCGTCCTCGATCACTTTCGAGCAATCCTCGATGACTTTCGAGCGTCCTCGAAAACTATCGAGCATCCTCGATCACTTTCGAGCGTCCTCGAAATCAATCGTGCGTCCTCGAAAACTATCGAGTGTCCTCGATCACTTTCGAGCGTCCTCGAAAACTATCGAGCGTCCTCGATCACTTTCGAGCGTCCTCGAAATCAATTGAGCTTCCTCGAAATCTATCGAACGTCCTCGAAAACTATCGAGCGTCCTCGATCACTTTCGAGCGTCCTCGATCACTTTCGAGCGTCCTCGAAATCTATCGAGCGTTCTCGAAACCAATCGAGCGTCCTGGAAATCAATCGAGCGTCCTCGATCACTTTCGAGCAATCCTCGATGACTTTCGAGCGTCCTCGAAAACGTTCGAGCGTCCTCGATCACTTTCGAGCGTCCTCGAAATCAATTGAGCTTCCTCGAAATCTATCGAACGTCCTCGAAAACTATCGAGCGTTCTCGAAACCAATTGAGCGTCCTTGACATCTATCGAGCGTCCTCGAAATTAATCGAGCGTACTCGAAAACTATCAAGGGCCCTTGATCACTTTCGAGCGTCCTCGAAATCAATCGAGCGTCCTCGAAATCTATCGAGCGTTCTCGAAACCAATCGAGCGTTCTCGAAACCAATCGAGCGTCCTGGAAATCAATCGAGCGTCCTCGATCACTTTCGAGCATCCTCGATCACTTTCGAGCGTCCTCGAAAACTATCGAGCATCCTCGAAAACTATCGAGCATCCTCGAAAACTATCGAGCGTCCTCGAAAACTATCGAGCATCCTCGAAAACTATCGAGCGTCCTCGAAAACTATCGAGCATCCTCGAAAACTATCGAGCATCCTCGATCACTTTCGAGCATCCTCGATCACTTTCGAGCGTCCTCGAAAACTATCGAGCATCCTCGATCACTTTCGAGCGTCCTCGAAATCAATCGTGCGTCCTCGAAAACCATCGAGTGTCCTCGATCACTTTCGAGCTTCCTCGAAAACTATCGAGCGTCCTCGATCACTTTCGAGCGTCCTCGAAACCAATTGAGCGTCCTCGAAATCTATCGAGCGTCTTTGAAATCAATCGAGCGTCCTCGAAAATTATCGAGTGTCCTCGATCACATTCGAGCGTCCTCGAAAACTATCGAGCGTCCTCGATCACTTTCGAGAGTTACTCAAATCTATCGAAAGTCCTCGATCATAGTCGGGCACCCTCGAAAACCATCGAGTGCCCCCGAAATCTATCGAGCGTCCTTGATCATATTTGAGTGTTCTCGAATACTATCGAGCGTCCTCGAAAACTATCGAGCGTCTAAGGGTAAGGCGAACCCAGAGTAAACAAATGCCAGTCGATGAGAGTCTCAATTTTTCATTACAACTTCGCTTTGCCGTAATGACACGGGACCCTGGGGTACAAATTTTTATCATTTGCAACCAAAAAGTTTGAATGCTTCGCGTCCAAAACCGTAAGTCCCGTATTATAGGGACGGAGTTTCAGTTCTTTGAAACAAACAAGCCACTTTACAAGATACGTTAAGAAATACCAGTTTGTTCATCATCATAACTGCCTCTTTGGCCGAGTGGTCGTAAGTGCGAGGCAAGGGGTATCGGGTTCGATTCCCGGGTCGGGCAAAGTATTACTGGGTTTTTAAATATTCTCAGTAGTAGCACGGAGTCTGGAATTGTGCCCGGTGTATGGCAATAGGCCGTCCCCCTGTTACATGGGACTCATAACATAAATAGTGAAAAGTGGGTGTTACATTGTACAGTGGTATAATGTGCACCTCTGCCTACCTTCCGGGGATAAAAGGCGTGATGTTATGTTATGTTTATCATCATCTACAGCACGTAAGAAGCCACTGCTGGACTATGGGTCTTCTCTACAATAAAAGGTTTGAAGTCTTATCTCTTCGCTTAGCAATCTGGTTGGGAGATAGCAGATTAAAATAATCACTTTTATCAGAGATCGCTTTTGCCCTGGTTTCTGTAAGTTCGTCAATGAACGTCATGTCCCTAAAATACATGGGGGTGATAATAATTACTAATAGTATTATCTATATCGATTAACAAATAAAAATAAATTACCTTAATTCCTGTCCTACGATGCACTCTACAAAATGCGATAGTTCATTTACTCTTGTTACAAATAAAAAAATATTATTGGACCTTCTGCGTCCATGTGTTTCGGACATACGCCCAAAGATAATAAATTTTTGTCATAAAAGTTTTAATAGTTCTAAGTTAATATTCTTTCCTCCATTGTTGTCGCGAAGGAATGCATAATGTGATGCCGGAAAAGTTAATCTGTCACCTACAGCCTCTTCATTTCGTATGAATGGCTTAAGAATCATAATAAAACCATAAACTCACCTTCAGAGCTACTAAAGAGGATTTTCATATCACCAGGAACTTGGCTTCCCAGGATTACGTAGTGCCTTTATAGGTAGTTAATAAGGTATTAGTACCTATTACTTTCCATTGTAGAGACCAAGACGAACATAAAAACTATTTCAACATCATAGTATACTTACAACTTAGAAATATTATAAATATTAATTTAATTATGTAGACACATACCCAGTTCGAAATAAAACATTTTTCCACACCAAGTTTAAAAACATAAACAACGAAATTTCGTCTAAAGAACTCAACATTTAATTTTACTTAAGTGAACTTAAGCACTAGAAAACCAGCGGCCATTTTAAACTCTTCAACGAAAACCGTTACATTTAAATAACATAAGAACAAAAGGTCTTATGTAAGCTGCTTAGACAAAGGAAAATAAACCTTCAGCGATGCTGGACCGCTATTTGCGAATGCTAATAAAAACCACTCTCTTTTTAGACACTTTTCGAATTTAAATAAAAGAGAATTTACGCCTCTACATTAATCTGTATTCGCGTTTAAGTCTAACGATTAGTCTCCTTGACTGACATTGTGGAAAAAATCTAAGGGTTTGTGATAAAAGTAGCGTATCAATTTTGTCAATGGATTATTTTCATCCTCGGTTTGTAGTTTAATAAAATAAGACAGAATAAGTACGTTATTTTGACTAATATATGTATAAATATAAAAAGTGGATCTTGAGATATAAGTAATAAGGATTACAGTATATTGAGAACGTTCTCTGATCGGATACCAGAGTTATTTGAATATTAGAAAATAATACATTATTAGAATACCCAAGAATTTCACCCATGAGCTGGTACTGAAAATAATCCCGATTGAATTAACACAAAGGTTCTAATAATCTAACACAATCCGTTGCACACTTTCCTCTCACTAAAATCATGCTATTACTCTTTTAGTCACAGCGTAAAAAAGTCCTAATTATGTGCTTTCACTAAGTGGATTTGGCAGAAGCCGAGACTATCCGCACTGAATCACTTTGCGCTGGAACGAAGCGGTTTGAACTGGTTATATCCAGTTATTAAGTGCCCAAATTACACAGTTCAAACAGCTGGTGAATATTCGTTGATTTGTAGAAGTTTCTAGAGCTATCGACGTATGTTTTGGTCGGTTCATTTCGAGAGTTTTGCTTGCTGCAAAATGGGGCGGTTTTATTGGCAATGCTCAAAATATTCGCCCAACCAATGAAATATGTATTTTAATTTGTGAGAACTCAATTAGTTCAATTGAATGGTTATAATTTTGGGGCTATTGATATTTCTGTCGACGATTTAGCTTATTATAAAGTAATGGATCAAGTTACAAAATTAAAAATGTACTGCTAGTACTGTTCAACTAGTACCTTCGGTTTTCAATAGATACAAACTTTTTTAAAACCTACTATAACAGTTCTCTTCATCACCCATCCGGCATTAAGCACGCCATTATATAAGTGGAGGTACAAAAGAGTTAAAACAGCTTGCTGTTAAAGTTACCGCATAGTGTAATTTTTAGCACAATTTCAACTAATAAAGAACAAAAATTTCAAATGCAAACACTGGGAAACCTGTGAGAGTGGATCATTTGCGTAATACCTAAAGATTATGCACGGTTGCCTAGTCGTCTTTGCAGTTTGACACGATTCCGTTATGCCCTGCTCTTTGACCGACACATAACTATGAACAAGGTTCAGAACACACAATTCACAAGTTTATTACAGCTATTTTCACGTATGACATTTATGAAGAGAAAAGATTCACTTGTTTCTTTGTTTAGTTTGGAAAGGTTCCATAAATACTGAACAGATAAAAAATTCTTTTAATTTTGGAACGCTTACTTTTGCAGAGAGTTTTATACTACTTTTAATCTCTATTTGGCTACAGGTGCGGGACCAATTTGAACGAAATATTTTTGTTATTGAGTCAAAAATAACACCACTGTATACCACCACGTACGCAGGCACCACCTGAAGCTACATTCTTGCTGAGCCTTTTTCCTCTATCTATAATTCTTACTTAATTATAATAATAACTGCTTCGTTGGCCGAGTGGTTGCTAGTGCGACTGTCGGACAAGGGGTTTCGGGTTCGATTCCCGGGTCAGGCAAAGTATTACCGGGTTAAAAAAAATCTCAGTAGTAGCACGGAGTCTGGAATGGTGCCCGGTATGTGGCAATAGGCTCACCCCCTATTACATAGGACTCATAACATAAATAGTGAAAAGTGGGTGTTACATTGTACATACAGTGGCATTAAGTGCACATACACCTCTGCCTACCCCTTCGGGGATAAAAGACGTGTATGTTAGAATAATAATTTTGGCAGCTGTAATTATCAACAAAAACCTCTGTAGGCCTCAATTTCTTGATGCATTTAATAAACCTAGAATATTCCAATTTCCAAGCCACCTCGTGTATCATTGGCCTTAATTGTCGAGGCTTCGGACTGGCTTAGACCTCAGTGCCTCGCTCGCTAGCCATTCATAAAGCCTAGATTAATATTCTGTTCTGAACCCATCTTAGAGGATTATGTTGCAATCTTCTTATACCATAAAGATCGGTGAAGTACGTAGTAGTTACCGGGATGGTAAAAAGAAGCAAGCTCTAATAAGTTCTATCGGAGGGTGATTTGTTGGATTATGGTTAAAGAAATGCAGTTTCTGAAAAGCTAAAAGGTAAATAGGTACCTTTGTGAATGTCATGGTTCGGAGGTTTAAGATGCCCGCTTCTCATGCATGAGGGTGCGGTTTCGAAACCTACCGACGGCAAGTACAAATGTGACTTTTTCCGAGTTATATATACTTTCTAAGATTATTTAGACACCACTGACAAAAAGTGAAGGAAAACATTGTGACGAAACCTGGGCTTATAATTTTTATTGCTAAGTTTGAAATCGGCAACCCGTGTTGAGCAAGCGTGGTGATTAATGTTCAAACCTCCGTGTGAGAAGAGGCCTTAGGTCAGCAGTGGCCAGTTTATAGGCTGTTGATGATGATGATGAATTTATTCAAAGTTAAATCATTTTGCATACAGGCACTTTTGCACGTCAAAATAAAATGTTTGGTCTATCAGTAAAGTTAGGTGTTTATGCTCGTCTATTTAATTTAACAAATTACCATAACATCCCATAACATCACGCCTTTTGTCACCGACGGGGTAGGCAGAGGTTCACATTACGGCACTTAATGCCACTGTATAATGCAACACCCACCTTTCACTATTTATGTTATGAGTCCCATGTAATATGGGGTGAGCCTATTGCCATATACCGGGCACAATTCCAGACTGATATTTGTTCCAAAAATGTTTGTAAGACTTTGCCTGTCTCGAGAATCGAACCCGAGACCCCGCAATCGCACTTGCGACCACTCGGCCAATGAGGCAGTCAATCTAATAAATTAACAGCAATACTTTTAAGTTTACTCACCAAAAATGAAATTTATTGCCAAGCAGATAACGATCAAATTACACTAAAGCACACATCGTAACAATGGGGTCGAGCTAGCCCAGCCAAAATTCCGTTCATGCATTTTGCCATGCAGTTCATAATTTTCAATGAAGACAAAATATAACTTAAGCTGTTCGTGTATAAATTTTTGGTACAAAAGTGGACGTATAAATCCTGTGGGCTGGCACCCGCATGACCGAGGCTATGCCAAATATCCATTCAATTGCCTGGATGACACGTTAGCTAAAGTAAGTTTCATAAATAGGATTCAGAGTCTTTGGAAGATTTTCTGTGCAAACTTGGTTACTGATTAAGTTTTAGTGGTTGTTAATGGGATTTATTTTCAGGTAGTTTCAGGTTTACTAGTGTTTTTGAACCTTACGTGAACATTCTACATTCATTTTCATTTTTTTTCATATCATGAAGTGAATAAGGTGTTACAATAAGCTTAAAGTTAAGTTACATTTATGGACCCCATAAGTGCACACTGTGCACGGCAAAATGTGTTAAAATAAAGTTAATATTATTAAAATAAAGTTGTCATTTTAATCATCGATACTATACCTACCGAATCAAATCTAACATCTAAGCAAGGCTCTGAGGTTACAAAAGCATCAATACTTAAGACTTTTTTCTCATAAAAAAAGAAATTTAACAAAGCAGCAATTGTGGGAGAACCATGCTTCGGCACAAATGGACTGGCTCGACCGGAGTGATACCACGGCCTCACAGAAAACCGACGTGAAGCAACGCTTGCGTTGTGTTTCGTCGTGTGAATGAGGTTACCGGAGGCCTAATACCCTTCCCTTTCCCAATCTCCCCAATTCCTGAATCCCAAACGATCCTCAAAGTCCTAATCCCCAAAAGGCCGGTAACGCACTTGTAACGCCTCTGGTGTTCCAAGTGTCTATGGGCGACGCCGATTGCTTACCATCAGGTGATCCGTCTGCTCGTTTAATGCCATAAAAAAGCAATTTCATCAAACTTTGTGATATCACACACAAAACGTAACTATCGTAAAGTAATCATTAGATACATTACATGAACCTATGCCTGCCACTTAAACATCTTAAACTGTCAAATACCAAGCGGTCACCGGTGACCGCAACCTATTGTTCTATAATTGTGTCTACAAAATCGGTACTCGACGAGTTAATATCAAAAACGGGTCTAAAACCAAAACTTGTTTTTACAAAAGTGAAGCATAAAACAATTTATCAAAGAACAAATGGATACAAATTGTTCGTATGCTGCATAGCCTGAAAGCCAGAAAGGCTATAAGAAGTGGAGGTTGGGAGGCTATGGCCGATATCAAAATAAATATTTGTCGGCCATCCGAGCAGCCGACGTGTCTGTACACGAAGGTACGATAAACTTAACATGGACTTTTGTTTTTAATCATACATAAAAAAACATTACGTTGCAAGCTATTATTCATACCTCATAATATTAGTAGATTTCCTTTATTTTAACAATAAATGTATAACGTTTTGTACAGAGCTAAAATTATATTACTTTAACATCGTCTGAAAACAATATTTAAAAAAATGTAGACTAGAAAAACAGAGTTTCCTACAGATCCTAAAATAATTCCATCCAAACTGGCACCTACGGAATATGAGATAGGAAAATAAACATAAAATTCTATCTGCGCATTACTAACAAAAATAAATATGTGATCATTCTTCACACACCGTATCGTCCTAATAAAACCCAAAAGTTGATGATCATATCAGCATTCAGACTGCATTCGTTCAAATATTTAATTTGTCCGTACGTCCACACAAAACCAACATTGATGGAATTCCGTATTCAGAAAATGTAAAACAAGCTGTACGGTGTAAATGTTACAGCGGCGGCGCGCGGCGTGGAGCGAGGTACGCCACTGAATTTCACTTATTCACTCTTTTCATACAGACCAAATGCTGAACAGCAATATAAAATGAAATTGCAGTATCTCGTGGCCATCATCGTTTGTTACTTTAGTGGTCATCGAAAGAAAACATTATTGATTTATTGATATGATTATTTATTTGTCTTTAGGTACTATTTTTAGTTAAAAAAAGTTATACTAAGTCTAAACGTCGAGTACACAGTAATAACCATCAACCCTCAGACGTCTATCCTCTTTAGGATTAGCCATAGTCTCCAAATTTGGCAAGTGGCTTGAATTAACTAAAAATCGCGGGTTACTCACGTGAATATTGAACACGTGAAACTAGTAGAGCTTTTCTCAGTATATTCACGTGAGTAACCCGCGATTTTTAGTTAATTTAGTATGTCTCACGACAGTTATTATAAAAACAACTGGCTTGAAGCTGAGGATTACAATTAAGTATTTGGAAGTGCTGCTGACTTTTTTCCTGGTAGCTTTTTAAGAATATACTTAGATACATACTGTACAATTAAACAAGTGCAATTAGAGGTAGATAGCAACAGATTACTGATTCAAATCAATTCGCTACATTGTGATTGTAAATTTATTGGAAAGAAATGAAAATCGATCAATCGGTGACTATAAGAATAGCTTGCAAACATTAAACTCTACAATCGGCGTTTAGTTAAATAGTAGCAGTAGCGGCTACAGTATCTAATTAATGATGTATTAAAAAAGTTGTAAAATATTAGGATGAAGAAGACGAAGAGCATTCTTGAAGTGTGGGAGAGCCATGCTTCGGGACGAATGGGCCGGCTCGACCGGAGTCATACCACGGCCTCACAGAAAACCGACGTGAAGCAACGCTTGCGTCGGGTTTCGTTGTGTGAGTGAGGTTACCGGATGCCTAATTACCCTCCCCTTCTCCAATCTCCCCAATTCCTGAATCCCCAACGATCCTCAAACTCCTAATCCCCAAAAAGCCCGTAACGCACTTGTAACGCCTCTGGTGTTCCAGGTGTCCATGGGCGACGCCGATTGCTTACCATCAGGTGATCCGTCAGCTCGTTTACTGGCTTATGCCATAAAAATATATATATATTTAGAGTATTTTTTGTCATACAAAATTGGAAGAAAAAGATGTGCAAGTAACACAAAGCAAAATTTTTCATAATGGCCGTCTATTTGGTGACATCGCGCCATCCTGAGAAAGCAAAGCAAACATATTTTATTTATAAATATCTCGACATCTAAAACTGCCTTTTAGTCGACAATTTCGAGAACCATAGCAAAGACGGAATTCGAAATAAAAGTACGAAAAAATAAAATAAGACTTTTAGCGAACATGCACTTTTTAAAATTCCCTCTGCGTTAAGTATTGAATTTTTTATCAGCTGCTCAAATAGGGAGGCGAGCAGAAGAGTACCGGCAACGTAGCTGCGTTTGTTTTACGAACTTTTAGGGATCCTTGCTTTCATACCGGCCGAATTTTTAACTACTACAATAAAGCAAAAATAGCATGGTTGAGTTTTCAACAAAACGAATCAACTACTGGTACACGAAAGTGCGGTGGAGTTTTGATTACTGTTTTGATTTAAAAAAGCTATGAATGTACAATTTGAAATGTTTAGCAAAGAGTTTGTTATTGTGTGAGGTAATTAAGGAATTCTAAGTTATTTTGGGAACATTCCAGTCTTAATGTAAATATGTAGATAACTTACTAATTATTATAAATGCGATGATTTATAAATTATTTTTAGTCTGTTACCAACAACGTCAAAACGACTGAAAATCGGGATGAAATTGGAACAGTGGCAGATTATAGCCTGGTATAACATAATTAGGCTACTTTTCATTCCACAAGAGCGAGGGTGAAGCTAGAAATCTATAACTGAAAGATCTTGCCTGGGAAAAATCAAGGTATGTAAAGTAAATTACAAAACACTTACTAAACCTCACTAGATTTTAATAAGCGTTAAATTACTTTGGTAGACCACTGTCTACCATCGCAATTTAACAGTGGCTTAGACGAACAACGTTTAATTTATTACAACAGGACGAATACTAATTGATTTTCCTATATTATGTAAATCAATATTAATAAGTAACTGTTTAATGTTCATCTTAATTAGGTATTTTACCTTAACTGTATGCTTGGCGCAGTGGATGAGGTTATGCCTGTTATGATATATTATGTCGAGGGTCCGATTACCAATTCTTTGTTATCCACCAATTGTTCTCTCAGATCTAAATCTGTTGTTTGTAACAAAATCTTGTTAGTTAGTGCACCCACGACACAGACGATAAAGATCTGCCAACTGCCTGGAAAAAACGATATAATATTAAGGAAGTTCACAGAGGAAGCCATTTTTTCAACTAATGCCACATTTCAACTGGATAAAGTAACGGCCTTGAAGGAAAATGTCGCAAAACAACGCTTGAGTTGAGTTTCGCCATGTGAGTGAGGGTACTCCACTGTTGTTAATGTTGTCCATGGATCAGGTAGCAATGGAGGACATTAATTGCTTACAAGGCCGTCCGTCTGCTCGTTAGCCGCTATATATACCAATAAACAGTAAATAGAAGACCACCCTTTTATCCCTCATGTAGTTAGATAAAAATAATGGGTTTACAAAATAATGCTAATCCAACGTCAGTCTACTCGTCAATGTACACAACGGTAATGATGAATTATACGCAATGTTTCAATTATTTCTACACATTCCTCATTAATAACTTTCATTTAAAATCTTCATGGTGTATTATCGCCAGTATTCACTCTCGGCGACCATGCACCGACCGCTGTGGCTTATAATATTGGTAAGAAAATCAATTAATTAAGAGATTACTATTCATTAATACTTTATTATTATTAGTCATGGGATCGCCAACTAGCGAAGGACGTGGGAAAAGCAACCAACATCTTTTGAGCTTCCCGTGACATAACTAGACTGTGAACCATATCCATGCTAGTAGTCGCGGAGAACCTAACGGGTAACCGGGGCTCTGACTCGACGTGCAGGAGAAGGAACGAGGTGGTTTTTAGTCAGTAAGAGTCTGACACTCCCTCCCGCCTCGCCCAGGCAGGAGCAGTCATTCGATGATTTTCCCCCCTTAAAAAAATCCATACTAGTAGGCATCTCTTAATTGGATCATGATGATAATGAAGATACAAAATATATATTATCAAGGTAATCTAGTCGTCATAGAAAAAGCATTATCCGGTAGCTGAGAGTAGGGCTGATTGTGGGACTCTAAGCTAAAAGAAGATCTTAAGACTTGACCATACATTTATTCTCTCTTCTTCTTGATCTCCTATCTATGTTTCAGGCCACGGTTTGTGAAGCATTCTACGATGATTACAATTTATATAATTGGGATAACGGTAAATAATTGTGTTTAAGCTAAAAGCGAATGGCAGGCTTGTATGGCAGGTTCGAACAGCAAAAAAATAATTCTTGTTTTGGAATGCTTTTTGTTTTAATTGGTAGTCAACATGATAAGCAAGCCCTACTAAAATTCTTAGATTTTTAGAAGTTGGGACCTAAGAGTTATAACCAGTTTTATTTTTGAGGTTATGTCCTATGGGAAATAAAGTATGGAGTCTGGGCCCACCTTTCAACAGTAATATGTGATATACCGTTGGATACGGCTTTTTAAGCGGAATATTAGTTACTATATACCTATGGTCAAATGTTTGTGGGTTAGGAGAAGTGGAAGGTGGCTGAATGCATCATCTCAATCTGAGATATTCCGTATGGATATTTTACATTTTTTTTGTATTATTGATAACTTAGAATAATAGAATATACACATAGTATAGGGTAGTAGAGAAGATTGTAGTTATCCATCGCCAATGTTAAGCAACCCTTGCCGAGATTGGTTTGTGGATGGGTGACCATCTATCATAGCGAGTTTCCTTCATATTTCGAAAGAAGAAGGAGTAAGAAGGTAAGAAATGACTTTTAGAACATTTATCTTGGTAATGAAGTAAGCTACGAACTTCAATTGTCTAGATATCCTCCCTTGTTTGGAAATATCAGGTATAGCCGTTTTGATGAATTCGAACTCCTAAAAATAATAATGTTACAAAAAAATGAATGGTTTAGATGCCTTAATAAGTGGTGCAAATTGTATAAAGGAACAACAAAAAATATGTATGTTGTACGAATTCTGCCATTCGCCTTTTACCTTGATTTTATGACAAATTACTATCATGAGATTGAAACATTTTATAAATTTTGTGCTTATTCAAGCTACACACCTTACAATTTAACAATGCAGTTTTAACTTACCTGTACAGTTGAACTATACAATTGAATTGTAAGGTGTGTAGAGAAAACAGTTGAACTGTACAGTTTTATTTGTTGCTGTATTGGCTGTTTGGACCTGCCAATGTTAACTGTACAGTTCGACTATAAAATTGATTCGTAATGTGTGTAGCCTTCATTAAAAAGTAACTGTTAACAGCCTTAGTTCATGTACGTCTTCATCGATTTTGGAAACTATTTCATGACTGTTTTATTCGCTTGTTTGTCTAGCTCTTCTACGATAAATGCCTTGGTCACTAGCGTACACACCCTTATTATAAACCCTACTGCAGATATGTCATGTGTCAGCACTCCGTACTCATGATGACAGTGTATGGCCAGTGGTGATTTGGCTTTCAGCTCGACTTTTTTACGTCTAAATCAGCACGCTCTGCTATAAATGAATAGCGATACAGACACCACTTTTTAGGTGGAAAGACGAACATAATGTTCTATTTGCATGCACCACATGCTCTGAGGAATTGATTGACCTGATGCCTGCCGCATCTTTTCTCCATCGACCCTCACGACAGCATATGCATCTCCACCATGTAGATGGTTGGCAGGCCACAACTGTGCGCTTCTCACGTAGCTTTATGCCTCGTAGAGCAAAACTGTGGAATGATCTGTCGTCGGCGGTATTTCCGAACTGATACGACCGTCAATCCTTCAAGAAAAGAGCGTATTCCTTTTTAAAAGGCCGGTAACGCACCTCACCGCACAGGAGTCACTCCTTGGTGTTGCGGGTGTGCAAGGGCGACGCTGATCGCTTACCATCTGGTGATCAGTCTGCTCGTTTGCTTCCTATTCCATAAAAAAATACAATAAGAGCTCATTGGCCCCAACATTATTAAAAATCGAAGTGATTATTATACTTCATATTTATTATAAATTCGAAGGTGTGTATGTTTCTTTGTTACTCCTTTACGCCAAAACTGCTAAAGGGATCGAGATGGAATTTGGAACAGGTATGCATTATTGTCTGAAATAACAAATAGGCTACTTATCATCCCACGGTATTCCACGGTATTGCAGTCGAACCCATTGGCAGAAGCTATTGTACAACCATTGATTTTTATTTTGCTATACCTACCCATTTTTTTTTTTCAGAAAGGGTCGATGGTCGTAGGCCGAACGGCTTGCATGTTAGTTTTATGAATGGAAATTTTACAGAATCACTGAGAAGATTTGCTAACACATATTATGATAATACTCGGCGAGGTAACATTTTATATCATGTGTTATTCAGAATAATGCGTCGTTGATCAGGGGGTTTACTCTTGAATCCAATTCCGACCGATCGACATTAGTATTGTGAAATTTCGTACTCTGGAGTTGCAACACTAGCGCCCACTGCATTTGTATTGCGTGGATATTGAATGAACTAAATGGTATTAAGTTTGGTTTTATATTCCGTATTCTAAATGATACTTTGACAGCTATAATAGCGCTTGTATAGTTTTGACACTGGATAATTATCCAGTGAGAGATTGAGATTTTATTGGATTGAAATTGAATTGACATTGAGATTGATTTCAAGAGTAAGCACCCAGGTCATCACAAACACGGTTATAATTGCAGCTACCCAGCTGCAGAAGAAAATTCATGTGTGGGACAATTATTTTTGATCAAAGTTTATACTTTTAATACTTACATGGGTTGTTTATTAATTAAGATTTTTTATTTTTTTTTTACAGGCGAAGACGATAAGCTAAGTTACGAAAAACTTAAAGCAAGTAATTACTTTTTTAATAATAATGACTTTAGAAAAGAGTGTTTAGATTTGTTAAATGAGGTGCAAAGAGTTGAAGATCAGACGTACGAGTATATCTTATACTTGACGAGCTGGTAATGAAAAACTGGGACGAAGAAACTATCCTAAAGCACAAAAAGATAACAGGAAAACGAAAAGGCATATCACAACTTCACGCCTTTTATCCCGAAGAGGTAGCCAGTGGTGTACATTACGACACTTAATGCCAGAAAGTAACACCCACTTTTCACTATTTATGTTATGAGTCCCATGTAATAGGGGGTGAGCCTATTGCCATATACCTACCGGGCACATTTCCAGACTCCGTGTTACTATTGAGATTAAAATAAAAACCAGTTTAACTTACCTAACCTGGGAATCGAACCCGAGACCTCTTGGCCAGCAGTTGCACTTGCGCCCACTCGACCAATGAGGCAGTCAAACGAAAAAATAAAGATATAAATAACGGTCGTAGAAATAAAAGTATTTATTTATTTTTTTACATTTTATTTTTACAATCTATTGACATATTTTATTCATTAAACGTGTAATGTTGCTATTTTAAACATATTTAGTTTTATTTATCTATTCATCTTATTTTTTTACAATTCTAATGAATTATATTTTTGTATGAAAAAATAAATAAATATGTACAACTTAAGATACACTATAACTAAAAGATAAAAATTAAATAAAAGAAGACTAAAAATAACTTTTTTTTTTTTAAACGTTGCCCCACACTAGGATTTTCTCCTGTGTCGTGGGTGCGTTTACAAACATACAAGTAGTTCACATACACAATGACACCCAGACCCGAAACAACACTTTGTGGATCACACAAAGTGTTGTCCCGTGCGGGAATCGAACCCGCGACACGTTGCACGGCAGCCGGTTGCCCAGCCACCGCACCAACCGTGCAGTATTTACTCAGAGCATCAAAACATTCGTCCGCATCGACGTCAATAGGGAAAGTACTCAGAAGGCTGGCAGCATTGCCACGTTGTATGGCAACGCTTAACCTTTGACCGAGAAATATACCAGCCGTCTGGTCACGAGATGCGTCCAACAGGCGTTTTTGTAATGTTTTTAAATAAAGTACCCCATATGTATCAACAATTAAGACTATCACCATTGCAAAATAAAGAAATAATGTAAATATTTCAGGACTACGAGCACTTAATGTGTATGTATTCCTGAGTCACTCAGAAGACTTCGGTAAGACAATTCTCTTCTATACTTATTGTCGTTTCCAAGGCATACTATCACATATATTCAATACGATAATTAAGCCGTCAGTTAGATAATGAAAAACAATTGTTTTTCTCATGTTACATTATTACTTTGATAAAATAGCGTTCAGTTTTTAAGTGTGACGTCATACGTTTGGACGTAAGACGTTCGAATAGGTTGCTTATGGGACGACTTGCTCCATCGTAGACTGCATTAACGCTTACCACCAGGCGAGATAGTAAACCTCGGCCCATAAAAATAAAAAAAGATGTGGGAAAAAAAACGTAGGTATCTAATGTTTTAAATTAATCTACCAGACGGACATGAAATAAAATTTCACAATTTACCCTTTTAACATAACACCATAACATGACATTACGCCTTTTACCCTGAAGGGGTAGCCATAGGTGCACATTACGGCACTTAATGCCACTATACAATGTAACACCCACTTTTCACTATTTATGTTGTGAGTCTCATGTAATAGGGGGTGATTCGGACACAATTCCAGACTCCGTGCTACTACTGACAATTAAAAAAAAACAGTAATACTTTACCCGACTCGAAACCCCTTGCCCAGCAATCGCACTTGTGACCTTTTGGGCCAATGAGGCAGTCAAATCTATTATTAATATCTATTTGCTAATAATATTTGCCACTAGCAGCCCGTCCCGGTTTCGCACAGGGTAGACAATTATTTATTTTTGGAAATTTGGATTGTTGTAGTGACATAACTAGAGGTACAATAGTTGGACATATGCTACAGCGGAGATTTTTGTAGACATTATGATGTTCTTCAATATTGTTGTACATTAGTTTGTTCTATCGGTAATAGTTTCGGCAGCGCATTCCACGAAAGACATTTTAAGACTCATTTTTCTACACCTTCGGTTACATTGTTCAATACCAAGAATCCCTAATTTTTTTCAAAATGAAATGTAGCCTATGTCAAATTTGAAGAATGTAGCATTCTATTGGTGAAAGAATTTTTTAAATCGGCCCAGTAGTTTTTGAGCCTATTTATTACAAACATACAAAAATAGGTACAAACCTTTCCTCTTTATAATATTAAGTATAGAAGTATAGATATAGATATAAGCTTAACTCCATAACGTTCTTGTATTTCAGAGACAGCCAAAAGTTCTCAGCTACCTTTATCAGAAGGGTGTAAGTTGTGATTTTAACTTTAAAAGTCAGGTCAGTTGATATGCAGGTAACTAAATAAAAATTAACTCATTAAAGAAACAGTAGCTATTGCTACACTGATATTATATGATTTTAAACGAAACCATATATATATTTATTTATCGTGAGGAAATCTGATCTTATGATTTCTAATTATAAGTTTGAAATCTCTAACCCATTGCTTGCATTGAGCATGCGTGGTGATTTATGCTCAAACCTTCTCCGTTCGAGAAATGGCTTTGCTCAGCAATGGGCTGTGAATAGGCCGTTTATGACAAAATATTGATTACGTAATCATTAATTTGGCTTAGTAGTCACCCGGTGCTTATTTTTTATTTTCGTACCTGCATACCAAATACAGTACTTGCCAACTAGTCAAATTCAATACTTTTTTCGAACTGTCAAAAACGACAGTTTTTTTTATGAATTTTGTACGAGATTCTTAATTGTGACTTCACGTTTTTTTAGCATCAAACAGCGTACTCATTTCTTAAAAAAATGCTGAAAAAATTCTAAAATGAATTTGGTCATAAAATTAATTAATAAAAGTGTGATTATTTTTAATATTTTATTGTATTAAACAGTCTAAATAATTTATTTTTGAATAAGGAAAGTACTCAATTGGTATGACTCCACATCTACATATAAAATGTCATGTCTTTATCCCATGATATTGTATTGTAAGGGAAACTACCTTTTATGATCACTATTAAAACTTATTTAGAACTCATATGTCGGAATACTGAAACGTTACTCAATTTTAAGTCGCGCTTAAGTATAGTTCTGTCACCACTAATTCTTTGTGAAATGACAGAGATAGCAGGATATTTAAGCACGACTTAAAATTGAGTAACGTTTCAGTATTCCAGCAATAAAGTCTCACGGTCTTTAAAAAAAAACAAAAAAGAGACCAGCATGTACAAATGTGATAGAAGCTAAAAAGATGTGTGGGGGTTATGCTAGGTTGTGCTCTGTAGCTCAATGCTACCGCCGACATCTTTTGATTACTGCTAGTGTCATAGGAAAAAAAATAGTAAAACGATACGCGACTTGTTCTATGAAAACCGACAGCCAACTAATGGAGGCCATGTACCGGCAAGTGCAGGTGGACGACCCAAAAGGTGGACCGACGACTTGATAAAGGTCATAGAAAGTCGCTTGACTCAGAGAAGCTAGTGCGAATAGGTTTTACGTTAACGCCATCGATACGTTTATGATGTACGGTATTCTGATTGGTCAACTGAAACGGATTAATCACAGGGCTACACGCGGCAAAGTTTCGTTTTGATCGCATTAACGTAGAAAACGCTCTAGGCCTATGTCTGATAGTAGATGTCATGTGGCTGATATAATGACACTGTCATTTGTTTTCTAGCTGCGTACTGTACGATGGGCAGAAACACAAAGGTGGGCTGCAATCGCTGCACGTGTGTCGCTGGACAACTTTACATGTGCACTGGAATAATCTGCCCCATAACTAAGAGTTTAAAATGTAAGACATTTTACATTTTATTTTACCTCTACTCAGTCTACTTGTCAAAATAACTTGTTTTCAGACCAAAACAATTGCAAAAGGTCTATTGAAAAGACCTTCGAACGTCCTTTTCAATATAGAGTAAGGCTGGTCCCATTTCCTGGTCCCAACTGGTCCCAAGTGGTCCCAACTGGTCCCAAGCGGCCCCAACTGGTCCCATTTCACGGCAGACTTGGAACATGAATATGTATCCATCAGTTCCTACTAATAGAATTACAGATCTGTACATGTCACTTGTTTTTAACGTGAAATAATTTTTTTTTTTCTTTCTTTCTGATCCCAATATGCTTACAGCTGCGACAGGAATTTATAAAGCCTCGACTTTCGACCTTTCAAGTCTGAATATACAGACCCAACGTTTGGAAACTTTTATGAAGACCTTCGTTAAAACCTAGCATGTTATTAATATTAATAGTAACAAAAATCTCACCCCTTTTTAGATAAACCTAATAAAGCATTGAGAGCCACACGATCCGAATGCGTTGATGGTACGTCGTACATGGATGACAAGGGATGCAACCGCTGCTACTGCATCGATAACACAGAGTACTGCACTTTACACGACTGTGGTTCCCACGGAGGTAAGTTTAATATCAACCGATTTTAAGGAGTTATTAATCCGTCCACAAACGCCGGAGTAATCGCGTAACATGCACACAAAAAACAACATTTTTCATTCTTGACACGTCTGTTTCGCCTAACTTTTGAGACTGGTCAAGTGCCGAAGGCATGGAAGCTGGCCAACGTACAACCTGTGCCTAAAAAAGGCAGTCGTGCCGACCCTAGTAACTACAGACCTATCTCGGTCTCGACTTATAAGTGTTGGAACAAACCTGTCTTTCTTTTATATATATAGAAGATTATTGTATTAAAGTGGATTCGGTAGGTTAGTTAAAACCGTGCGGGTAGAAACAGCAGTCCCTGTAGGCGATTTTCCATTGCTTGATCCAAACTACTTTGTTCTGAAACCGGGTCTGACTAGTAACATATTATACAATACCAATAACAGTGACTCCATGTAGTGATAAAATAGTATTACTGAAATATGCTCATATAATTGAATAAGTTCCAAAGAAACAATTACCCGTGCGTCGTTCTAGTTCCTGGTACTGTGTTATAAATTGTAATGTTGATTCAATCTTTATACCTTTAGAGAAAATACGGAAGCTAAAGTCGGATTTCCAATGCGTTAATGGTACGTCTTTCATGGATGACGAGGGATGCAACCGTTGCTTCTGCATCAATAATCACGCGGTCTGCACTTTGAAAACCTGCCTAAAGATAAGCGGTAAATTTATTTTATATCTACTATTCACTCATATTTTTGAAATCCTTACTAATATTATAAATCTGAAAGTGAGTTTGTTCGTTTGTTGGTTTTTTCTGCTTTCACGTTATGTATCTACTAAACCGATTGCTTTGAAATTTTGCAGACGTAAAGTTAGAAGTCAACATTAAATTATAGAGTACTTTTTATCCCGGAAAATGTGAAATTCCCAAGGGAAAACAAAAATATTAGTAAAGATGGCGCTGTCTGTTTTCGTATAGATGGCGCTGTATGCCATTTAAAACAATTCAACTAATTACCTACTAATTGGAAATTTCACGCTTTAAACTATAGCGCTTATTTGGTGTTCATCATCATCAACAGCCTATAAATGCCCACTGCTGAGCAAAGCCTCTTCTCACACGGAGAAGGTTAGAGCATTAATCACCACGCTTGCTCAATGCGGGTTGGCGATTTCAAACTTATAACTAGAAATTATAAGTCCAGGTTTCCTCACGATGTTTTTCCTTCACCGTTTGTCAGTGGTGTCTAAATAATCTCTCTCATATTTGGTGTTAATCTACACTTATTCGGTGCACTTTTCGACTCATTTATTTCCTGTTTTATATGTAAAAATACTTAAAAACCACAACGTGGTAACGTTGTGTAGTAGTTACGCTACTTGGCGATAGATGGCGCTGAGTGTTAATAACAGGGTAGCGTTATGTTTTTCAAGTATTTTTCGCCTTTAAATACTGGTTCCAACCATTTTACATTGAATTGCGAATTGTATAGAGTTGTTTATGGAGTTTTTTAGGTTGTTAAAGGTACACGAAATCATAGTGGCAACAACAATACTCAACAATTAGCAAATATATTGTACGCTGTTGTTTCAACGCTCGATAGATGGCGTTAGGATCGAATTAGACGGCGCTATGGTTTCGTTGCCGGCGAAAGTATAGGTTCCGAGCTTCCGAAACAATTACATTTCGGTGTACGCATCTACCACTATCATTGATTTTTTATTCGTTCGCTCTGTAGGTCTGATTAATCAAGTGTTGATTTTTTCTAGGTAGATAGTATTATCTGAAGTACTTAGTTATTTTTTTTTCGTAGCTATATATTAGTTAGGTTAGAATAGTGAAGTGGTTTATTTCTAAGTAGATGTCTAAAGCAGGTTTTCGATAATAAAACGTATAATATAGTTTACCACTCAGTTTTGGTTTAACATTGCAAATGAAACCCTTATAGGACATAGAAGTCTTTTAAATTAAAATGGGAGGATAGTATTTGTGGTAATGCGAAAATAACTCCTTCTGTTGTTCTTTCATGCTAAACGGCTGAAAGGATTTTAAAGTTATCATTCCCACGGAAAAATCTAATATGCGCGATATAACCGAATTCCACGCGAGCGAACATCTATTTGTTTGTTTGCCTGTCTTAAACAGCAAACCGGAGGTACTCAACGTGATTTTTAACTGAAGGTAGTTGAAGGGATGGATAGTCACATAGGCTTCTTTTTTTTTATATTTGTGTGACGCGAGCAAAGCCGTGGGTAAAAGCTAGTATGTATAACTGTATAATAATGTACAGATAGACGATCCCAAAGCTGCAACAGGAATTTATACAGCCTCGACTTCCGACCTTTTCAAATCCGAATATACAGACCCAACGTTTTGAAACAATTATGAAGACCTTCGTTTAAGCCTTGCATATCCTTAACTCGTCGAGTACCGGTTTTGCAGACACAATTATAGAACAATAGGTTGCGGTCACCGGTGACCGCTTGGTATTTGACAGTTTAATACTAATGGTAACAGCTAAAAATCTCACTCCTTTTTAGATAAAGATAAAGCGTTGTTGAGAGCCACAAGATCCGAATGCGTTGAAGGTACGTCGTACATGGATGACGAGGGATGCAACCGCTGCTACTGCATCGATAACACAGAGTACTGCACTTTACAAGACTGCGGTACCCACGGAGGTAAATTCAATATTATCGGATTCTGTTTATGATATAAACAGACTAAACACCTGGTGGTAAGCGATCGGCGCCGCCCATGGACACCTTAAACAACGGAGGCGTTATAAGACCGTTACTGGTGTTTTGGGGAATAGGAATTTGAGGATTGTTGGGAATAAGGAGGTTGGGGACATTGTGGAGGGGGATAATTGGGCCTCCGGTAACCTCACTCACACGATGAAATACAACGCAAGCGTTGTTTCACGTGGGTTCTCTTTGAGATCATGGTATCACTCCGGTCGAGCCGACCCTTTCGTGCCGAAGTGCCATACTTCTCCCACACTTAAGTAAGAGTAAGACATTAAGAGTTTCTCTGTTTCACCTGTATGTTTGACCCTAATTATCTCGCGATTGGCTGAACCGATTTTGATTCAGTTATCAGAAAAGTGTTTTTGAATATTAGTGGTTTTAATATTATTAACATTATAATAAGCCTACTTCAAAACAAAGTACAATGTTGAAGCCATTATGTTTAAACGTAGTTCATTGAAAATTGTAAGTAGATGATACAGAATGTTCTAAAAATCAAGGATTGAAGAATCATGGGCATTCATGGGCACATTGGAAGTTGAAGTAACAATGTCGATATGTATGTTATATTATTTTGAAAGAATTATAGGACATCGTATTCAGTAGGGTACTTTAAACCGTTCCTACAGAAATAGAAGCCCCGCTAAGCGGGGCTCCACTGCTTGAACTGTTTAACATATGCTAAACTACTTTGACCTGAAATCGGGTCTGGCCAGTAACATATACAATACATTTAGTGACTCTTGACCATATAGTATTATAATAGTATTACTCAAATATGCTCACATAATTGAAAATAAGTTCCGAAGAAACAATTACTCAGGCTGCGTCCTACTTCACGGTGGAGCATACGGTGGCGGTGTGTCCTGCGTGGACTGAGCACCGCCGTGTCCTCAGGAATGTGATCGGCGACGGCGACCTCACACGTCCGACTCTGGTTCAGACCATGGTACGGAGCGAGGGGGACTGGGATGCCGACTCCTCCTTCTGCGAAGCAGTCATGCTAGCTAAGGAGGAGGCGGAGCGCGTGAGGGAACGAACCTCCTCACTAGCCGGCCGTAGCGAGAGACACTCTGGGTGTCGGGGATCGCGAGACGATTTCCGGCTACACGCACGATTTCCGTGTTCGTCGTCCGCACGGGCCTGCGGACGACGAACACGGGTGACTCGCCGCCTGACCAGAACCACGCCCGAGCGGACGGCGCGTCGCGCTCCGCGCGCGCGGGCCCTAGCAGGGCTGATGTTGATACGGAGCCGCGGAAGACTTAGAAGACTACAGACGGAAAACGCGGGTTGCCGGGGCTCCGGCTCGAAGTGCAGGAGTAGGAACGGGGTGGTTATCAGTCAGTAAGAGTCTTACACTACCTCCCGCCTCACCCGGGCGGGAGAAGTCATTGGATGATTTTCCCCCTCAAAACAAAAAAAGGCTGCGTCCTACTTCGTAGTAGGTACTGCGGTGTAATAAAATTGTAATGTTGATTCAATCTTTATACTTTTAGGGAAAATGCTGAGGATAAGGACGGATGTGAAATGTGTTAATGGTATGTCGTACATGGATGACGAGGAATGCAATCGTTGCTTCTGCATCGATAATAATGAGGTCTGCACTGTGAAAGCCTGCATAGAGGAAAGCGGTAAATCTATTTTATATTCTTAAATTGTTAATTATACTAGATGGAGCGTTACCTTACAATGGCAACAAAAATTACGTTGCGATATTTCTTGCATATGTGTTTGTTGTTTACACGGTGTAAAAATGGTACCAGCTACGACGAAAATTCTCCAATAAAATTTTTATCTTCCATTAATATTTAGGTACATTTACTAAATCTATTTAAATTTAAAAAAATATATTGATCTCTTTTAAACTGTCAAACACCAAGCGGTTACCGGTGACCGCAACCTATTGTTCTATAATTGTGTCTACAAAACCGGTACTCGACGAGTTAATTTGGATTTAAAGTTTTTTTTTATTGGACACTGTGTTGATACCTATTTATATTTTGCCTAATAAGTAATTTATTTTTTGTATAAAATAAATATTGTTGTTGACTGCCTCATTGGCCGAGTGATCGCAAGTGCGAATGCCGGGCAAGGGGCCTCGAGTTCGATTCCCGGGTCGGGTAAAGTATTGTCTCAGTAGTCGGAGTCTCCACTTCCCTCGGTGAATTACTGCAGGAGACAGAGTGAATGAAGCCTAAAGGCACAAAAAAAAAACAAAATAACTGGGTGAAGCCCAGTCGCCAAGAACCACGGACGGTTGTATCAACTGTAGATCTTGGCTAACAGGAGTTGCAGCGGTTTTGGGAGGTTATGGCGGGCTTGTCCCAATAAAATAAAGTAGTCGGAGTCTGGAAGTGTGCCCGGTATATGGCAATCGGCTCACCTCCTATTACATGGCACTCATAAAATAAATAGTGAAAAGTAGGTGTTACATTATACAGATAAAAGACGTAATGAAATAATTTTAAAACGTAACAAGACACAATATTATGTTTTAATTCAATTCGTTTTTGTTCCAGCGTTTTGTGTAGTAGGATCAGTAAAACAAAGCATGTGTGGAGAATGCGTCTGCACTACGGGAATATGGGATTGCCCTAGTTGTGAATATAACGAGCTCTTTACCAATATACGTAAGTAAATTTTATTTTCACATAATACAACATTACGCATTTTTTCCGCGAAGGGTAAGGCAGAGGTGCACATTACGGCACTTAATGCCACTGTACAATGTAACACTCACTTTTCACTTTTTCCTATATATCACACCTGAGACTCATGAACTTATTTCAAAAGTTCATCGTGAGTCGTATGCGACTCCACGGACAGTTAAGTTGCTTTGACAACTCAGAATACAAATAGCGAGTAAATGTGAGCAAGTGTGTGTGTGTGTATGTGTTATATATTATATAATGTCAAGTTTCATGATGATACAAGAATTAGAAGTGTACATAATTCTGGTTCCTTAGATTTTTTTAGATAGATCGTTAATGGCCGACATGACGTAGTAAAACGTTTTTTAAATAAAAAACCATAGCTTAAGCTAAGACAAGCTCGGTAGTTGGCATTGCATTTAAAGAGAAAGTTAAGAAGCACTATCTCTCTTGTCTCTCTCTTGTCTATAATGACGTCATCATCAAACTGTTTTGTTTCCTCTTATGTGATGCACAATTTTGGTATATTTATAAGTAATTATATATTTATGTATGTATAGGTATATTTATCTATGTAAATGTATGCATGGTTATTTGTATGTGTATGTATAGAGGTATATACGTATGTGGATGTATGTATTATTACTAATAAATTTTTTGTAGGACCCAATCCGTCTAAGTATTTCTTTAGCAATCTATCCACCCAAACGTTGTCTGGTAGAAATCACTATAAGTGACTATTCCATTCTATTCCATTCTATTCCATTCCATTATATTATATTTTATTTTGTGTTCTGAGTACATGATATTGTTTTATAATACTATTGTAAGTATTATTTTATGTTTGATTTGCATCTTCATACTTTTAGATAAAAATAAGTTAAGATTCCAAAATCCTGAATGCGACGACCGTCCAGAGGGTGACTGGTTCCTAGATGAAGACGAATGCAATTACTGCACGTGTATGAATAATAATAAAGTCTGCACTAAGATGGGTTGCTTTAAGGCAGAAGAAATTGGTAAGTGTATGTCAAATATATAATAAACATTATAATCTATACTAATATTATAAAAAAATCTTTCAGCAATAGAATGCTACTTTCTTCCAATTTGACATAAGCTAGATTTCATTTTGAAAAAAATTAGGGAATAGGGATCCTTGGTAAAATTTGAACAATGTAACCGAAGATGTAGAAAAGTGAGTCTTAAAATGTCTTTCGTCGAATGCGCTGCCGAAACTATTAGCGATAGAACAAAATAATGTACAACAATATTGAAGAACATCATAATGTCTACAAAAAACTCCGCGGTAGCATATGTCCAACTATTGTAGTTATGTCACTACAACAATCCAAATTTCCAAAAATAAATAATTGTCTACCCCGTGTAAAGCCGGGGCGGGCTGCTAGTTCTTATGTAAACTACTTTTAATAATACCAACTTCAATCAACTCTTCTCTTTTAATACGGTTAACTAAAATTCCTTCTCTTAAGTATAAACAAACTCTTTTCCGAAAACCGCATCAAAATCGGTTCAGTCAATCGTGAGATAATTGCGCACATAATATACCTCTACATACATACATATTATAAATACATACCTGAGGACCTCTTTTATTTGAAGTCGGTTAATATTTATGCACTTACCAACTGTACCCGCGGTTTCGGAATTCTAAGAGATACTATAAAAAGTAAAAAGTATGTATGTCCTTTTATTCTGAAATTATTAAATGAAAGCGGATTCGGTAGGTTAGTTCAAACATAGTGGGCAGAAACAGCAGCCCCCATATTTTAAAAACGTGTATAATAATGTCAAGATAGACGATCCCAATACTTAAAGCTGCGACAGGAATTTATAAAGCCTCGACTTCCGACACTTTCAAGCCTGAATATACAGAACCAACGTTTTGAAACTTTTATAAAGGCCTTCATTACACCTTAGCATATCCTTAATACTAATGGTAACAGCGAAAAATCTCACCCCTTTTTAGATGAAGATAAAGCATTTTTGAGAGCCGCACGACCCGAATGCGTTGATGGTACATCGTACATGGATAACGAGGGATGCAACCGCTGCTACTGCATCGATAACACAGAGTACTGCACTTTACACGACTGCGGTTCCCACGGAGGTAAGTTCAATATATATACCGAAATATACCGATTTTATGGAGTTTTTAATTTGCCCACAAACGCCATAGTAATCGCATAACATACACACAAAAACAACAAACAGGCGAATTGAGAATGTTCCCCTTTTTTGGAAGTTGGTTTAAAGGATCATGGGCATTCATGGGCACGTTGGAATAACAGTGTCGATAAATAATCAAGTATGTATGTCATGTTATTTGAAATTATTATATGGAAGTATGTATATCGTTTTATTCTGATATTATTGTATGAAAGTGGATTCCGTAGGTTAGTTCAAACCGTGCGGGCGGAAACAACAGCCCCGCTAAACGAGGCTCCATTGCTTGATCCAAACTACTTTGTTCTGAAATCGGGTCTGGCCAGTAACATATAGAGGTACAATACTAATAACTGGTCGATACTGATATGTCGCGGAGAACCTAACGGGTTACCGGGGCTCCGGCTCAAAGCGCAGGAGGAGGAACGGGGTGGTTTTTAGTCAGTAAGAGTCTGACACTCCCTCCCGCCTCACCCAGGCGGGAGCAGCAATCCGATGAATTTCCCCCTTAAAAAAAATACTGCTCAAAAATGCTCACATAATTGAATAAGTTTCAAAGAAACAATTACTCGTGCGGCGTTCTAGTTCCTGGTAATGTGTTATAAATTGTAATGTTGATTCAATCTTTATACTTTTAGAGAAAATGCGGAAGCTGAAGTCGGATTTCCAATGCGTTAATGGTACGTCTTTCATGGATGACGAGGGATGCAACCGTTGCTTCTGCATCAATAATCACGCGGTCTGCACTTTGAAAACCTGCCTAAAGATAAGCGGTAAATTTATTTTATATCTACTATTCACTCATATTTTTGAAATCCTTACTAATATTATAAATCTGAAAGTTCGTTTGTTTGTTTTTTCTGCTTTCACGTTACGTATATCTACTAAACCGATTGCTTTGAAATTTTGCAGACGTAAAGTTAGATGTCCACATTAAATCACAGGGTACTTTTTATCCCGGAAAATGTGAAATTCCCGAGGGAAAACAAAAATATTAGTAAAGATGGCGCTGTGTGTTTTCGTATAAATGGCGCTGTATGCCATTTAAAACAATTCAACTAATTACCTACTAATTGGAAATTTCACGCTTTAAACTATAGCGCTTATTTGGTGTTAATCTACACTTATTCGGTGCACTTTTCGACTCATTTATTTCCTGTTTTATATGTAAAAATACTTAAAAACCACAACGTGGTGACGTTGTGTAGTAGTTACGCTACTTGGCGATAGATGGCGCTGAGCGTAGCGTAGAGCGTAGCGTTATGTTTTTCAAGTATTTTTCGCCTTTAAATATTGGTTCCAACCATTTTACATTGAATTGCGAATTTTATAGAGTTGTTTATGGAGTTTTTTTAGGTTGTTAAAGGTACACGAAATCATAGTGGCAACAACAATACTCAACAATTAGCAAATATATTGTACGCTGTTGTTTCAACGCTCGATAGATGGCGTTAGGATCGAATTAGACGGCGCTATGGTTTCGTTGCCGGCGAAAGTATAGGTTCCGAGCTTCCGAAACAATTACATTTCGGTGTACGCATCTACCACTATTATTGATTTTTTATTCGTTCGCTCTGTAGGTCTGATTAATCAAGTGTTGATTTTTTCTAGGTAGATAGTATTATCTGAAGTAGTTATTTTTTTTCGTAGCTATATATTAGTTAGGTTAGAATAGTGAAGTGGTTTATTTCTAAGTAGATGTCTAAAGCAGGTTTTCGATAATAAAACGTATAATATAGTTTACCACTCAGTTTTGGTTTAACATTGCAAATGAAACCCTTATAGGACATAGAAGTCTTTTAAATTAAAATGGGAGGATAGTATTTGTGGTAATGCGAAAATAACTCCTTCATGATATAACTCCTCCTTGTTGTTCTTTCATGCTAAACGGCTGAAAGGATTTTAAAGTTATCATTCCCACGGAAAAATCTAATATGCGCGATATAACCGAATTCCACGCGAGCGAACATCTATTTGTTTGTTTGCCTGTCTTAAACAGCAAAACGGAGGTACTCAACGTGATTTTTAACTGAAGGTAGTTGAAGGGATGGATAGTCACATAGGCTTCTTTTTATCTTTTTGTGACGCGAGCAAAGCCGTGGGTAAAAGCTAGTGTGTATAACTGTATAATAATGTACAGATAGACGATCCCAAAGTTGCAACAGGAATTTATACAGCCTCGACTTCCGACCTTTTCAAATCCGAATATACAGACCCAACGTTTTGAAACAATTATGAAGACCTTCGTTTAAGCCTTGCATATCCTTAATACTAATGGTAACAGCTAAAAATCTCACTCCTTTTTAGATAAAGATAAAGCGTTGTTGAGAGCCACAAGATCCGAATGCGTTGAAGGTACGTCGTACATGGATGACGAGGGATGCAACCGCTGCTACTGCATCGATAACACAGAGTACTGCACTTTACAAGACTGCGGTACCCACGGAGGTAAATTCAATATTATCGGATTCTGTTTATGATATAAACAGACTAAACACCTGGTGGTAAGCGATCGGCGCCGCCCATGGACACCTTAAACAACGGAGGCGTTATAAGACCGTTATTGGTGTTTTGGGGAATAGGAATTTGAGGATTGTTGGGAATAAGGAGATTGGGGAGATTGTGGAGGGGGATAATTGGGCCTCCGGTAACCTCACTCACACGATGAAATACAACGCAAGCGTTGTTTCACGTGGGTTCTCTTTGAGATCATGGTATCACTCCGGTCGAGCCGACCCTTTCGTGCCGAAGTATGGCTCTCCCACACTTAAGTAAGAGTAAGACATTAAGAGTTTGTCTGTTTCACCTATATGTTTGACCCTAATTATCTCGCGATTGGCTGAACCGATTTTGATGCAGTTATCAGAAAAGTGTTTTTGAATATTAGTGGTTTTAATATTATTAACATTATAATTAGCCGACTTCAAAACAAAGTACAATGTTGAAGCCATTATGTTTAAACGTAGTTCATTGAAAATTGTAAGTAGATGATACAGAGTGTTCTAAAAATCAAGGATTGAATAATCATGGGCATTCATGGGCACATTGGAAGTTGAAGTAACAGTGTCGATATGTATGTTATATTATTTTGAAAGAATTATAGGACATCGTATTCAGTAGGGTACTTTAAACCGTTCCGACAGAAATAGCAGCCCCGCTAAGCGGGGCTGCTATTTGCACTGCTTGAACTGCTTAACGTATGCTAAACTACTTTGTCCTGAAATCGGGTCTGGCCAGTAACATATACAATAGATTTAGTGATTCTTGGCCGTATAGAGGTAGTATTATAATAGTATTTATCAAATATGCTCGCACAATTGAAAATAAGTTCCGAAGAAACAATTACTCAGGCTGCGTCCTACTTCGTAGTAGGTATTGTGTTGTAATAAAATTTTTTAATTGTAATAAAATCTTTATTCTTTTAGGGAAAACGCTGAGGATAAAGACGGATGTGAAATGCGTTAATGGTACGTCGTACATGGATGACGAGGGATGCAATCTTTGCTTCTGCATCGATAATAATGAGGTCTGCACTTTGAAAGCCTGCATAGAGGAAAGTGGTAAATCTATTTTATATTCTTAAATTGTTAATAATACTAGATGGAGCGTTACCTTACAATAGCAACAAAAATTACATCGCAAAATTTCTTGCGTGTGTGCGTGCGGTTTGTTGTTTACACTGTGTAAAAATGGTACCAACTACGACGAAAATTCTCCCATCTTTCGTTTTTTTTTTGGAACTCATCCAATTACTTCTCCCGCCCGAGTGAGGCGGGAGGGAGTGTCACTCTTACTGACTAAAAACCACCTCGTTCCTGCTCCTGCACTCGAGCCGGAGTCCCGATAACTCGTTAAGCCCTTCGCGGCTCCGTGTCGGCATCAGCCCTATTGACCACCACAGATGGGGCCCCATCTGTGGTGGTTTGATGGCTCCTTAAGCCGCGCGCGTGTAACGCGACGCGCCGTACATTCGAGTCTGATTCTGATCGGACGGCGAGTTACCCGTGCTCGCCGTCCGCAGGCTCGTGCTTACGGTGGCCGGAGATCATCTCGGGATTCCTAACGCCCGGAGTGTCTCTCGCGACGGCTAGGGCTGGCATTCCATCTAGAGATTATATAATCAAAGTTTACTTATGCTTTGATATTTTAAAACGTGTTTATAATACACAGATCGACGATGTTACATACAGTTCTTAACTGAATGATTTAGTCGTACCAGTACCAGTTGTTTCTTCCATGTGGGGCCGGCAGAGACTATTGATTATATTTGTAACTGTAAACAGTTTAATAGACGGTACACACTAAGATTTTAAAACGGAACAAGACACAATATTATGTTTTAATTCAATTCGTTTTTGTTCCAGCGTTTTGTGTAGTAGGCTCAGTAAAACAAAGCACATGTGGAGAATGCGTCTGCACTACGGGAATATGGGATTGCCCTAGTTGTGAAAATAACGTGCTCTTTAACAAAATACGTAAGTAAATTTTATTTTCACATAATACAACATTACGCATTTTTTCCGCGAAGGGTAAGGCAGAGGTGCACATTACGGCACTTAATGCCACTGTACAATGTAACACCCACTTTTCACTATTTATGTTATGAGTCCCATGTAATAGGGGGTGAGCCTATTGCCACGTGTCAGTTTCGAAAAGTACCAACGGCAAGTACCAATGTGAATTTTTCCGAGTTATAACGTACTTTCTAAGATTATTTAGACACTACTGACAAACGGTGAAGGAAAACATCGTGAGGAAACCTGGGCTTATAATTTCTAATTACAGTTTGTAATCACCAACCCGCATTGAGCAAGCGTGGTTATTAATGCTCAAACCTTTTCCGTGTAAGAAGAGGCTTTCCTCAGCAGTGGGCAAATATAGGCTGTTGATGATCTTGCCTAGAAAAAATGAAAACTGCCAACGAAGCGGCAACATTAAACCCGCTATTGTTTGTGAAGGATGCATACATTCGTCAAATACCGCAACGTGAACTATTACCCCAAATTAATGCAATGTTGTACAATAATTCAATTTTACTGCAGTAAACACCAGGTCAAGTCCAAGATGCTACACTGGAAGCTCCAAAATGGTCGATTGTGGAGAATGCTTCTGCGTCTCTGGAAAGTGGATCTGCCCTATCTGTGACGAGATCCACCCACGTTAGTTATACGTTTTATTTTCTTATCTTATACTACTATTTTGCTTTGTTTGTTTGTTTGAACGCGCTAATCTCCGGAACTACCAGTCCGATCATAATATTTTTTTTGTGTTGAATAGTCCATTTATCGAGGAAGGTTATAGGCTACTAAAGATCACGCTACGATCAATAGAAGCCGAGCAGAGTGGATACAACCGCGCGGAAGTAGCTAGTTATTACATATTTCTGCTCTTGACCAAAAGATGGCAGCTAACTTAAAATCTTCCAATTTCACATCCAACTGTCTTTCTTTATTTTATACTAGATAATAGGTTTTCTTCTTACTAATCTTACTAAATAATAATACTACCTTTAACCTTAGTAACCATAACGATAATCTATCCCCGTTCCAAATTTGATCCCGATCACTTCAGCCGTTTTGACAGATTGAGTAAAACTCATACACACAAACGTACAAACTGTCGTGTTTATAATATTAGTAAGGTTTTTCTTTTGTTAGGTTTAGATATGAGCATGACCAGAAGAGATGACAGAAGGTGTGTACACGGCGAACGATATAAAACGGATCCTTGTAATTACTGTGTATGTGTTGACGGCCACGATATATGTACGAATACAGATTGTGCGGCCGTTAAATTGGGTAAGGCATAAATCATTGTTATCAACAATCGCAATCAACTTAGAAATATTTTTCATTGCAGCATCATTAGCCTTTAAGTGTCTACTGCCAAGCAAATGCCTCTTCTCGCAAGGACGCTTGCTCGAAGGAATTATTAGTCCATTCATAGAATTTTTTTTGTTCAAGTTCCTCACGATGTTTGTCCTTCATCGTATGTCGGTGATGTGAAGTGACATTGGTGCTTGCAAAGTTTCAAAACCATACACTCATACATAACAAACAGTCTCCAGGCCACCACGACTACACTATATTTATTTAATTTATTACCCACGTATGAAACTAACAATTTATTCATGTGTTTGAAGATGGCGTTCTATGCAATCCCTATAAGGACATAAGTCCAAAGAAGGTCGATTGCAACGTTTGCACCTGCAGTAAATCAACAAATCTTAAAATATTCCGATGGCTGTGGTATTGTACAAAACGTGATTGTGATACTTACGAAAAAAATACAAAAATGCGAAAACGTATGTAGTAAGAAAATACATAGAGTAATGTCTATTACTAGCTTTGAAATTCGGAGTTACTATACATAAATAAACCTTCTTCTTAAATCACTTTATCTTATAAAAAATCCAGTTAAAATCTGTTACATAATTATAAAGATTTACGCATACAGACACATAGACGGTGGAAAGCGTGACAAATTAATGTATTAAAACACCATTATATTGAACATTTCTAAGTTTTCCAATAATATGAAATTATTAATTAATTGACTAACATTTTTAGCAAACATAATGTCGACCCCATGCAGAGAAGGTAGCACGCGACAAATAGACAACTGCAACCACTGTAAATGTGAATACGGGTTGTTTGTTTGTACTAACGAAATATGTGACACAGAAAGCACTACTCCAGGTTGTAAGTGTTTTCTTTCTCTGATTACCTCCCTCCCCAATCTCTGCAATCCCAACAAACCTTAAATTCCCAATCCCCAAAAGGCTGGTAACGCACTTGTAATGCCTTTGGTATTTCGGGCGTCCATGGGTGGCGCCGATTGCTTACCATAAGGTGATCCGTCGGCTCTTTTATCGACTTATCCCATAAACAAAAATACTTACGGTGACTGCAACATTCTTGGATGTCTATCTCAAAATACAAATCTGTCAAGGGTATCGTAGTTAAATCGTATTTAGACGCTATCCCAATTTTATTTAGAACTAATTGAACTTCGTCCGCAACTTCGTCTGCGTCTATCTAGAATAAATGCCTTTATCCTTTGTCCCACTAAGTACACTAGCTACTTGCCAATTGCCGGCAAAATTGGTCCAGCCGTTTCAGAGATTAGCCAGTACAAACAGATAGATAGACAGACAATAAAAAATTTTAAAAGTTTTAAATTTCGTATATGTGTTATTAAATGCATGTAGAGGTAGTAAAAAACGGTTATTATGATATTACAGAGAAACACTCCAATATTATTTATCTGTACTCTTGCACATTTTTTTTGACAGTCTGATAAAGCAGTGGCTGCGTGCTTCACATTATAAGTATGTCCTGCGTCGTACATTCTTCGTGTACTCGTTTACTCCGTAACCCATAAAAAATCGCGCCTCAAAGAGCCATCAGACTACCACTTATAGTAGGCCTGCTGCGAACCCGCGGAGGACTTAAAGGGTTACCGGGTTCCAAGTCAAAGAACAGAAGGAAAAACAGGGTTGTCTTAGTCAGTAAGAGTCTTACACTCCCTCTCACCTCACCTAAGCCGAAAGAAGTCATTGGATGATTTTCCTCCCTAAAAAAAACCATAAAAATCATGCTGGTATCGAACCTGTGATTTAACTCGGGATGTTAACGTGAGAGTCAGAGAGCACTAATGGGCCGGTTCGATGGATAGATACTTTGGCCTTACAGAAAACTAATGTGAAACAGATTGAGTTGTGTTTCGCCTTGTGAATAAAGTTACCGGAGGCCCAACGTACGAGTTACGAGTTCCAAAAGGGTAAACGTACGAGTGAATTATCACTTGTAACAATTTTAGAATTACGGTGTCTGTCCATGGAAGCCAACAATTTGTTACCATCAGGTGATCTATCCCCTTGCTTGCCTTACCCTGTAGAAAAAGTCTTCGTAACCACAATCCAACCGAGTAGTCAATTATAATTAGTAAACCAGTATTAGTAATAAGGTAGTAGTTTATGAAAATTAAAAATGTAATAAGTCCGTCAATTAGATAATGAAAAAATAATAGACACATATTTTTTATTTTGTCGCATAACAAAACAATACTTAGATAAATGGAATCAAAGTTTAGGAGGGAGAGGTCATTACGTCACGCTACCCTATAAAATATTGTAGTAAATCGTGACGTCACACGATATTTCAAATCAACATTATCGTCGAAAGTATTTAATTATGTAAGAAGAGGAAAAAATACGTGTGTAATTGTTTTAAAATAATCTACCCGACGGCAGTGATGGGCGTAACTAGTTATTTATGTAATCTAATTAATCATTGAATTACATAATAATTTGATTAAAATGTAATTTAATTACATATTATTCAATTACATTGTAATTAAGTTACTTTGGATGTGCTATGAAATTAATTATAATGTATTTCATTACTAGATAATTTGATTACAAAGTAACCTAATTACATAGTATTTAATTATATTATAATTGTTTTGAATATGAAATGTCGCATGCTTGCATCACACAGTTGCGATATAGGTGTACTGCAAGTGCGGCCCGTTCGACGTCATAGGGTAGTAAGTATAATGTGCGGGGGAGCGGGGAGTTCTATGCATTGTGCTCGTGCGTCGTCGCTCCTAGCCACCCCGCTTCACCCGCCCACTTCAGTTACTTCTAATCTTTTGATTATAAGCACATAACATTTTCTTAAGATTACAAGTCGTCGTCATAATTTAAATTATAAATCAGAAAACATTTTTTTTTATCAGCCAATGGTGAAAATTATTAAGTACTAATAAAAGATTTAAAACTAAACAATGATTGACAGATGATTACATTTTTTTTTGTATAATTATGTGTTCTAGTTTCGTATTTGTCAAAACTTTTCCCAATACTTATATAAATGTGTAGGTAATTACATTTTATCAAATTACTTATGTAATCTATTATAATGTAATTAGATTAACTTGCAATTCAATTACTTTTTATTTAATTACATTATGTATCTATTCATTGTAATTAGTTACTTAAATAATCTGTTGCAAAATATTTCAATTACAAATTACAATGTAACTGTAATTTGTAATTATTAATCTAAATACTTTTTGCCCATCACCCGTCGGACATTTTTTTTATAATATAAGCCGGTAAACAAGCAGACCGATCACCTGATGGTAAGCAATCGGCGCCGCCCATGGCCACTCGAAACACCAAGGCGTTACAAGTGCGTTACCGGCCTTTTGGGGATGGGGAATTTGAGGATTGTGGAAGATTCTAGGACTAGGGTAGGACTACACTTGGGCCTCCGGTAACCTCACTCACACGACGAAACACAACGCAAGCGTTATTTCACGTCGGTTTTCTGTGTGGCCGTGGTATCACTCCGGTCGAGCCGGCCCATTCGTGCCGAAGCATGGCTCTCCCTCTACTCACTACTCTATTGTATTGCTATTATTGTATACTTTCTTTTTTTACTCAGATTATGTTCTGCGAAGAAAAAAAGAATGTGATGTTTTTGACTCGAAACGTATAAAATGTAACCGATGTACGTGCATCTTTGGAAAATGGTCCTGTACCCATTTTAAGTGTAAAAAGAAATTAAGTAAGTCAAATTACATAATAATTATAACATAACATAACATCTCGCCTTTTATCCTCGAAGGGGTAGGCAGAGGTATACATTATGCCACTGTAGAGGTAAAATGTAACACCCACTTTTCATTATTTATGTTATGAGTCCCATGTAATAGGGGGTGAGCCTACCGGGCACAACTCCAGACTCCGTGCTAATACTGTGAATTTTTTTGAAAAACCCAGTAATACTTTGCCCTACCCGGGAATCGAACCCGAGACCCCTTGCCCGGCACTTGCGACCACTCGGCCAATGAGACATAATAATTATAATACATAATATTATTTTACAAATAAAATATAAATATATATTTTTTTTTTATTTGGTTTAGTATGTACCAATGAAATAAATATAACCACTGAAGAACATACTCAAGTATTGTGGTCATATTGTCTGAGAATATCGTTTTATCTTTATATAAGTATATACTACTTTTCTTTGCAAGAGTACGTCTTGTTACTGGTACAAACAGTAGAGTAAATGATTATTAGTTATTTTGTTAATGTTATTTCTTTCTATAACAACTATCGTGAGACAGCTGAATTAACTAAAAATTACGATTTACTCACGTAAATATACTGAGAAAAGCTCTGCTAGTTTCTAATACGCTGCGCGACATCGCCGTCCACGCTATTCATGAGTAAGGGTTTGTACACAAAACAGCCATGCGATGCGATGGGAATTCGCAACGTAAAAAATTACGATGCGAATTACTGCAATGCGATTTCGTGCGACAAGGCATCTCCCAGTGTGACCATTCCTTCGACGACTCAACCGTATTATACCTACGTAATTCGTCGCGGAGAACCTAACGGGTAACGGGGCTCCGGCTCGACGTGCAGGAGAAGGAACGGGGTGGTTTTTAGTCAGTAAGAGTCTGACACTCCCTCCCGCCTCACCCAGGCAGGAACAGTTATTCGATGATTTTCCCCCCTTAAAAAAAAATAAAAAAAAATTATACCTACGTATTTCAAATTAAAAACTAGGCCGTGACGACATGGATCGTAAAAAAAGTGTGCACTTCCGTTATTGCTTAAGAAATACAGGAAAAAGAAAAAAAGAAGATTTTGGGAAGATAAGATTTTGATGCGCGATACGAATCAATTCGCATGTTCTTGCAATGCATCTATCGCAGTTTTGGGTACTAGCCCTTAAGAATCCCTCTGTGACTCGAAACCCCTCTAAGAAGAGTAAGTCCAGTTAGACCAGAAGTGGACTGTCATCGACTATTGATGTGTCATTGTCATGTAGACATAATATTTTTTGCAGATGATAATATTGAATACATTTCTTGGGGTGAGTAAGTTAAACCATATAAACTAACTATTAATACTCGTCATTTAATTTCCCGTAGCTAAGAGTGAAGATCAGTGTGTTCGTCATAGAACATAAAGAACATAACATCACGCCCTTCATCCCCGAAGGATTAGGCAGAAGTGCACGTTATGCCATTATACAAAGTGACACCCACTTTTCACTATTTATGTTATGAGTCCCATGTAATAGGGGGTGAGCCTATTGCCATATACCGGGCACAATTCCAGGCTCCGTGCTACTACTGAGATTTTTTTAAAACCTAGTAATGCTTTGTTTGACCCGGTAATCGAACCCGAGACCCCTTGTCCGGCAGTCGCACTTGCGACCACTCGGCCAACGAGGCAGTCATACCAACAAGGCAGACAGAACATAAAGAAATGTTCTGTAAGACATTACAGAACATTTCTTAATGCATCAAAATGACGATGACTTGTCAAGTCATCGTCATTTTGATGCATTATGTACAAAATTGTATGTAACACTTTTGAGAAGGTTTTATTAACTACCCGACAGTAAAAAAGAGGGGATTAAAGTCGGTTTATTAGACGTACTTTATAAAGGAATTATTGTATAGTAGGTATATGTTATTTGAACATATATGCTATTAAGTATTGCTTGTTAGATATGTACTTTATCTTCTTATTAACTATTATTAAGTTCCGCTCGGTTCCTCCCGCTGCTCGGCTCTTATTGAGCATAGTGTTATGTTTGATGACCTGCAACCTTCGTCGATAAATTAATTATCCAATACAAATATTTTTCCCGGAGATGAGCACATCGTATATACCATAGTACATATATATATATAGTATACATGTATGTACCATATCATGATTAAGTTAAATCAATCCAACTTTTGACACGATCGTTATTAATTAATTAGAAGAGTTTATTAGTAAGAGTTTATTAGTAAATAATAAAATTTTATTGTTATTAATGTATACAATAATATTATTACAGAGGATGACACACCTCCCGAATTTGTAGAAATGACCGGTGAGTGAGTAAAAATGAATAAAATAATGCTATGGGCGTGCTTCGACTAACGATAACTGCATTATCGCTAATCACCAAATGAGATAGTGGCCAAACGCCATTCACATCTATGTATATATAAAAATATAATTATGATCCGTATATCCCTTGGTCACACCAACACCCGTGACGGCTGTGCCGATTTCACTATTTTTAGTCGACTTCTTTTTTATTGTCAGGAGAAGGTTTTTAAGACGAAAAAAAAATCTGAAAAACTACGGTAACACAAGAAAATGGGATTGCGCGTACAAAGTCGCGGGCAGACTCTAGTTACCAAATAAAATTAAAAAACCGACTTCAAAAAATAAAGATAAACGAAAAGTAAAAACTAAAAAGGAAAAAAAATACTATTACTGGTCATACGTAGATACTTATAGCTTACACACCGACTGATGGGTTAGAAGTCAGATCGACTCCAACATCATTATCAGGTGGTAGTGGTTTTTAATATTGAATGAAAAAATTAACAAATGCACTAGTCGCCCCTATAATTTTTAAAAGTTCCCCTCGGTTTCCCTGGTCTTCCATTATCAGATCCTGATTTCCTTATCATAGGACCATTCTGAGACTAACTCCTTAACAACAAAAAAATAATTATCGAAAATAGGTTCATAAACAACGGAGATATCGGCGAACAAACATAAAAAAAGCATATATACGGTCGAATTGAGAACCTCCTCCTTTTTTTGAAGTCGGTTAAAAAGAGAGACCATGCCTTATTTCGGCTATGGAGCAAGAGCCCGTACCCCAGACCTACGTGTGACGACCTACTGTGGGCCAGGAGCCAGGACTGTTTTAGTGGCTGTTGTTGTTGTTACTCTCGTTCCCTATACCTGGGATCTACCGAGAACTCGATACTCACATTGTACAGTAGGCAAATGCAAAACGTACAAATAATTATTAATATTGAAAGATACCATATTTTTTTACAACAGAAGCTGAAGATCATGGCCAAGTTCCAATCTCTAATGGTAAGTTAAAATAAATACCTAAACTTGTTTTTACTTATGACCTGATTCTTAGTTTATTTTTGGCATGGACTGCTCCAATAGCATGCCACTTAGTTCAATGTATATGTTTATGAGATTGATGTTAAAAAATAAATATTAAGAAAAATAATAAATATACCATTGTTATTAATAAATGCTAAATAATATAATAAATTTATAATAAAATAAATTTTACAGAAACATTTTATTCTGATTGGCTCACAAGTCCTAAACATCCTACTAAACATCCTTCTGCAAGTGATCGTTATAAACACAATAACAAAAAGGGTAAGTGAGCTTAAGCTCGATATTTGGGAATATCATCATTCCGGCTACCGTCCAACTGACAGTGGACACAGTCATGTGCACACGCAGGCTCCAAAACAAGTCTGTTCCAACGGTCATCGCAACTCCGACAAATATGGTCGGTTTACTTTAATACTATCTTGTTGTTGATCTTTTACATTATGTCAATAACCATCACATACTCTAGGAGTGTGATCTCTGACAATACGAACGTAACACTATGTAAAAAAATTTAATTGTTTCGTCAGGTGTAGCGTTCGTGGAATATAGAACAAATTTCAAATTTCGTTTAGGCGCTTTTGCCATTCCCATTACTGGAAGCAAGTATAACAGCTCACACATAGGACCCACTTAGTTTTTAGTCAAATTTCCGTAGTGCGACTGGGCTTCAACCAGTTGTACAGTCTCTTTCTTGTGCCTTTAGGCTTAATTCATTCTGTTTCCTGAAGTAATTCGCCAAGGGAAATGGAAACTATCGTTTTTTTCTTCTCCTCTTATAATATCTTCTGATACACTTCGTTGCGGGAAACAAAGACTGTTATTCATGTCCCTGAGACGCGCCGAACTTCAGTGTTCCGGTGTTTTCATAGTTGTATCTACTATAGATCCTGGCTTACAGGAGTTGCAGTGGTTTCGGAAGGTTGTGGCGGGCTTGTGCCATTAAAAAAAATATCAATAATCATTACATTTTATCGGAATTTATAAAAACCCAATTAATCAACCGACTTCGTTTATAATGATTATTAGTTAATAATGACATAGATTGAAAAGGGGTGGTACAACGATTTGGACATGTAGAAAAGATGGATGAAAGCAGATTTACGAAAGAAGTATACAGAGTGGGTATGAATGGGACCGTTGGTAGAAGACGTCCTAGACAGACATATATCGATTAGATTGACGATATATTAAAGAAGGGCCAAATTAAAAGTACCTTTAACCGAAGAGTAAGCATGAAAAGACTGAAGACTAATGAGGAAGCGAAAGAGGTCTGTGCCTATCCCCATGGGAGACAGTGCGTGAGGTTATATATGTATATAGTAAATAACTAAATAATACTTTTTCACAATTTTTCACACACACACACACACACACATGCACATTTCAGCAAAATTTATATAATTTCATGTTTATTTTCTGTCCTCATTGAGGGGCGGCACCGCCGTCCGTGAGTCACTGCAGGGTGCCACCTGAAAACCAGCGTTGGGCACAAACGTCCAACTATATGCTGAGGTGGAGGCCCTTTTGGCATTAGCACGCGCAAATTAATATTATTATTTTGTTTATTAGAAATTGCTTTTTTTTTTCTTATTGTCTATTAAAAATTCTATTATTATCGTATTATTATTTTGTTATATTGTGATGTTTTCTGTTCTGGTCTGTATTCTTGTAAGTTTATTATTAGTATTTTGTTTACTTATATTATGTATTTTTATTTTGTTATATTCCTTGTTTTCTGTGCGTGTAATTGCCAAATAAATGTTTTTTCTTTCTTTCTTTCTTTCTTTCTTTACTTATACTGAATTGATAATTAATAAAATTTATTTAATCTGGATCTAGTCAATTATAACTAAGGAATAATTGTTGCATGCCTTGATTGGTGGAACATGGTGAACTGCTATGTAATAAGTTCAGCAATAAAAATATTTCAATTTGAAAAAAAGTAGTAAACAATACTACTATTGTTATTTATAGAACCGTAATTTTTACAGGTAATCGTCTTCGTCATAAACACTATCACAGAGGCCATAAACAAGGTAAGTTTAAAGTAATAAGCTAACTTTTGCCCGTGGCTTGATGCATTGCTTTTTGGCATAGGGTATGCTATTGGATAATACCTTTGCATGTCTAAGCACGCCATTGAGGTCGATCTCCAACCCTTCGCGTTCAACCACTGCCAGTCACTTTGTGGATATCATCAGCTGGACAATATACTACAATACGTTTGCCTAGATGCAGTCTGAAGCAAGTTTATGCGTGATAAAAATAAAACTATAAATATTGTGATCAACATATTTATCTTTTACCAACATATTACATAACATAACATCGCGCCTTTTACCCCCGAAGGGATAGGCAGAGGTGCACACAGAAGTAACACCCACTTTTCACTATTTATGTTATGAGTCCCATTTAATAGAGGGTGAGCCTATTGCCATATACCGGGCACATTTCCAGACTCCGTGCTACTACTGAGAATTTTTTAAAAACCCAGTATTACTTTGCCTGACCCGGGAATCGAACCCAAGACCCCTTGCCCGGCAGTCGCACTCGCGACCACTCGGCTAACGAGGCAGTCAGAGCTTTTACCAACGAATCTAAAAAACGTAGCTAGCGTGATAAGCGTAGCACTATCGTAGTGCGCGTAGCTGTTTCGTAGCACAGTTGGTGAATCGTACATTATAGTATCATGATTGGTTTCAGTTGTGAAAATTGTACACATTAAATAATTTAATGTTATAAAATTTTTCATTCTACCTCGTCTCTTTTGTATCTCCTTTTGACTTTGATTTATCTAGAAATCAATAATTTTGTTCTCTGCATTGTAGGCAAATGTACCTACAATGTACAAGTGCGGAACAACGATTATGCCTTTTTTGTTGTGTTTGTTATTGTCAGGAGAATGTTCTTATGACAGAAAATATCCTGAAAATCCTATGGGAACAGGAGAAAACGGGATAGCGCGTACGAAATCGCGGGCAGAAGTTAGTTAAACAATAAATACTATTGTCATTGAAACATATCATAATTTTTCATGATTTTGATGAACATTATCTTTTTTAATTGATATTAATCAATTAATGTACCTCTAAATTCAATTAATAAAAAAAAACCTAAAAAAAAACTTTTTGAAAGAAAGATAGGAACAACTACCAGCTCTTCGGATATCTTTATTTTTTAACCTATTTCCTAAAAAGAAGGAGGGTCTCAATCGGGTGGTTTTCCATCTCTCATTGGCAGTGTAATGTATTCTAAAATTTGGAGCTCGAAGCAGTTTCGTGTGTAGTTGTTTATGATATTAATAATACAATCGTAGAAGGTTGTGACTGGTTTTAAAATAACCCTGTAATATTTAGGTATAAGTAGCGTATATTTACATCGTAGCTACACGATATCCGCAAGGAGACTGGTAGGGGTTGGGTGAGAAGAACTGTAGATCTAGCTCAGTGGCGTGCCATTGGATAGGCCTGTATCCAGCAGTGGAGGAACACGGGCTGATGATGATGACGTACATCATTGCGTTGACTGAATAAACACAGTTGCGATTAGTCCAATGAAATACAGTTTGGACATAATAGGTTTTGAATATTTTACAGATATGTTACGAATGACCGAAGAGGAAATCCTTGGTGGAGAGAATAAGAAATGTAAAGTCGGTGAGAGGTTCAGATTAGGCGCCTGTAATTATTGCTACTGCAATGAACGCGGTGTCCGAATCTGTTCCCGACACAACTGCAATTATAGTAAGTTTGAATTCTTATTAAATAGCCTACAAAATTCTTATTGAATAGCCTACAAAAATATTCTTGAACTTCTTGAAAAAGTCGTTAATCTAATCACAAATAGCCTACAAAAGTTTTATAAAATAGCCTACATACTTTGAAGAGCCTACAAAAAATTTCTTGAAGTTTTTAAACACGTTGTTGCAGTGGTTATGTAACTGGCTACCGAAACTATCGAATTTAGAAATAAAAAAAACACGGTCAAGTCGTGCAAACAATTTTTAAAAGACTGATATCAACATTTTTTTTTAATTTATTAAATATATCTTTTTGCAGAATCCGATGTTAATAAGACAAAGTATTCACGTATGTTTTTTTTTATAAGTAGAGTAGGTAATTTTTATCAAGGTAGAAGTGGATTTTTACTATCGTATCGTACTGTACTTAACACGAAGCCTTCACCATAGACCACTGCATAATAATTGCAATATTTTTAAAATGATGTCCTTCAAAATAATCTTGTATTTTTTCGAGTGATTGCTGTCATTACATAAATAATTAACTGTAGTTCAATACATACCAAAAATATGATTAATTTATTGAAATGTTAAAAATCACGATATCGAAACACTGACAGTATCCCAGCAGTTATAAGAAACTGAAGAAAATAGCTAAAGAAACGAAAACTAATATATTTTCTTTATATCCAATGAGATTTAGGGGACAGGCATATTCTAGGGATTTACCCGTTTTTAGTAGGAAGCTAGTATAAATATTAAAGTAGGTAAATAAAACAGAATTTGAGCCAAAATTGTTTAAAATTTTCAGCCAAGCAGTACAAAGAAGAACAATGCAAGATTGGATACAGATTTAGACTGGATAAATGCAACTACTGCTACTGCGACGAACATCGTAAACTCATATGTTCAAAGCACAAATGTGAAGGCAGTGTTCCACGTAAGTCTTTTATATTAATCATAGCCATATGATTTACTTAACTCAAAGTCCCGATATGAGGCAGAGGCAGAATGTCTCCTAGATGAGGCAGGGGACGTCCACAGAAGTTTTACCATCGCGACTGGTCTACAACTTCACATTCCCACGTCATACCAATACCCCCCACTTCTGCCGATATGGTACGACGTTAAGTCTGACATAGACTCCCACGTTTCCTTTTCCCTTAGGGGTTCCAGTTCAAAAGTGTTGGGCTTGTCCTAAAACTGACACCAGCTACCAAATAACCAGAAGCAAGGCATCTCCAAAATTTTTGGAGGTCCAATATGCCAGGAGCGGAACAGCTAGTTCTAACTTTAACGACTATTTCTATTATTACATATTACTATATTACTTGCTTTTAGCTCCTGCCTATTTGCGGTCACCATTTGACATGGACTGTGAAGTGGGACATGTTCTTGTTGACAGTTGCATAATCTGCACCTGTACTGAAAACAAAACCTACGTTTGCGTCCCAGAAAATAAAGATGAATGCGAACCACTTGGTAATTTTATATGTTTTTTTTTTAACTTGTAATATATATGTATGTATGTACATATCAGTGTATGTGTGTGAAGTGGAATCTTGCAACTAAATATTGAACCAGATATCCTCAACCAATCGGTTGATGATATGATATCTATGTCTATCTATACAAGGTGTTGTTTTAAAGCCGCGTCATTTTCTAGGAGGTAACTCGGCCATTGATTTTGAGTCCGAATCAATAAAAAAAATTGTAGGTAAATATTTTTAATTTTTCTGTAAAGTACGGAAATCTGTAAGTGCGAACAACACGCCGCCGTCTTGTACTTAGCTTTATAACGTTGCTCAACACACACAAACTCAAACACGTAATTGATATTATTCCTAATTCCAGAAAACTCCAATAAGATACATTGCTGTCGCTTATTCTGAAATACTATCGAACTTAAACGATTTATTACAGCCCGAATTTTCCTCTTACATTGAACCATTATGACTTCTGTGACATGCCCCCGAGAAATGACTCGGGGGCATGACACGGTTTCAAAACTACACCTTGTATATATAAAAATGAAACCCGTTTTCAGTTGTCACGCCATAACTTGAAAATGGCTCGACCGATTTGGCTGTTCTTTTTTTGTTGTGTTTGTTATTGTCAGGAGAATGTTCTTAAGACAAAAAAAAACTGAAAATCTCACGGGAACGGGAGAAAACGGGATTACGCGTAGAAAGTCGCGGGCGGAAGCTAATTTTGTATAAAGTTTAATTTGCTTGACCATAAATCCTTTAACTCAAAAGCTTGTAGCAAGTAAACCTACGTATGTCTATTTTTTACATTAATATGAAACAATTTTACGCTTAAAATTATCTTGAATCGTTGACACTCAAATTGCAAATACACCAAAATTCAGAACAACAATTTGTGGATCACATTCTGTGGACTAGTGCTATGCGGCAATAGAACCGAAAAGAACTTACTTATAAAAAAACGAATGAATAGTTTGAGTGATCTGAAAGCCTACTTTTCACGCCACGTCGGTTGAGGAAACCATGCAACCTACAAATGACAAAAGACGATTTGCAAAATGCTTGCGTCTTGCTCAATGAATTTGCAACTGTCCACGAAGCGGCATCGTTAAATCCGCCTATCATCGTGGACAGTAGGCCTTAACAAACACAGCACAACTCGAAACTCGTTAGGCATACATTACATAACATCATGCCTTTTAGGCCTTTTAGCCTTGAAGGGGTAGGCAGAGGTGCACATTATGCCACTGTACAATGTAACACCAACTTTTCACTATTTATGTTACGAGTCCCATGTGATAAGGAGTGAGCCTATTGCCATATAACGGGCACAATTCCAGTGCTTTGTGCTACTACTGAGATTTTTTTTAAAACCCAGTAATACTTTGCCCGACCCGAAAATCGAAGCCGAGACCTCTTGCCCGGCAGTCGCACTTGCGACCACTCAGCCAACGAGGCAGTCGCGTTATGCAGGCTGAATAAACTAAAAATAATGGTGTACTCACATGAATATGCTGAGAAAAACTTTACTAGCTCTACTAGTACATCACCGCGACCGCACACGCTGCTCATGAGAAAGGGACCCTCTGTAATTTTATAATAACTATCGTAAGGCAAACTAAATTAACTAAAAATCACGGGTGCTCACATGAATATACGAACCACAGAGAAAGAAAGAAAAACATTTATTCAACACATTGCATGCACAGACCTAGACAAAATGAGAAATAAAAAAAAATATAAATAAAAACAAATTTAAAACAAAAAATAAGCATCGCAAAATTAGCAAAAAATTGCATGCATGCCCGTGTCGAACGGGCCTCCACCTCAGCATTATGTTGATCACTCAACGCTGGTCTTCTGGTGGCACCCTGCAGTGACTCACGGATGGTAGGTAAGTAGACAAATAATGTAGAAAATAAAAATAAACTGTATGTAGTGTGTTAGATACAAAAAAAAATTATAATAATAAATAAAATGGTTCATACAAATACATATATACCTAATATATTACAAATATGTACAGAGGGGTTCTTCCTCACGGGCAGCGTGCGCGGTCGCGATGATGTCACTGACGCAGCCTACTGACTAGAGTTGGCGCTCGCATCAGTGTTATTACTTGCGCTGCAAACCGCTATCGTGACTCGAAACTAGTAGACCTTTTCTCAGTATATTTAAGTGAGTAAAATTTCACGTGAGAAATCCCGTATTTTTAATTAATTCAGAGATCCTTTCCTCGATAGTTGCGTAGGGTAGGTCATACGTCATTTAGACTCATGAACCAAACCGTTTGTTTGTATTTAAGTACTAGCAGCCCGTCCCGGCTTCGCACGGGGTAGACAATTATTTATTTTTGGAAATTTGGATTGTTGTAGTGACTTAACTACAATAGTTTGACATATGCTACCGCGGAGTTTTTTGTAGACATTATGATGTTCTTCAATATTGTTGTATCGCTAATAGTTTCGGCAGCGCATTCGACGAAAGACATTTTAAGACTCATTTTTCTACACCTTCGGTTACATTGTTCAAATTTTACCAAGGATCCCTAATTGTTTTCAAAATTAAATGTAGCCTATGTCAAATTGGAAGAATGTAGCATTCTATTGGTGAAAGAATTTTTTAAATCGGCCCAGTACTTTTTGAGCCTATTCATTACAAACATACAAACATACAAAAATAGGTACAAATCTTTCCTCTTTATAATATTAGTATAGATATAAAATCATTATCCATGTTTATTTATTTTCCTTTCAGATATTTCACAAAGAATAAATTCAGACGAAGACCGCTGTGTCGACGGCAGTAAACGACCAGTAAACGATTGCAACTATTGCGTTTGTAGAAATGGAATCGAATTTTGTACCCAAAAGCCTTGCTGGAATAATATACAGAGTACGTATGTAGATAGACTTGTATATTATACTGGTGGGTATCTTAAACCCATCCCAACTTTAGTAGTGATACATTTCTTGCAGTTATCAGGTAAACGTACCTGTACCTCTACCATGAATGTAAATTTTAAAGTAATACTATAATTCGATACTTGATAGCGACAACGTAAATTTTTGTATAGTAATTTTAGTTCCATAACTGAGCGTTAGAGGCGCTGCTGTACAAGATGTCACAAATTTACGTCATCGCTATCGAGTATCGACAAACACTTTTACTTTGAGCTCATAGTAGCGTTACTATGTAATATTCCTTTCATACATGCTTTGTTCTAATTGTAACAAACACGACAAACAAACCTAGACCCTTCGAAGCTGGTGAGCAAACGACACTGTCCATTACTATCCTCCTTTATCATATTCCTTGTATTAATAGTACTTAAAGCCGTACCCACGATAGCGCGGCGCATCTTACGTCTGCGATGAGCGGAAAAAACGGAGGAGACGACGTGGACGCGACTAGCAGTCGTTCCAACCGCATGATTGTTTTTCCGCTCATCGCATACACAAGACTCGTCACGCTAGCGCGGGTACACGTACAGCGTTACATACTGTAAAAAAACGTATTTTTAATTATTTATCCATGCAGCTCCCTACATATTTTTGGAGCCAGAATGCGACGAAGACACACCCATACCCAGTCCTGATCCCTGCAACACATGCATCTGTATAGACTCCGATATACTTTGCACAAATATACCCTGCATACATCACACAAGAACATCAGGTATTTACGCCATAAGCCAGTTGTTAATTCTAAAAAAATATATCTAAAATCTTCAATCCCTGTACCTTCTGGTAGGCAATAGGGATAATGACAGGGTATGAAAATTAAAAATCTAATTAGTCCGTCAGTTAGGTAATGAAAAAATATTACTTACGTATTTTTTATTTTGTTGTATAATAAAATGATACTTAGATATAACAAATCAATATTTAGGAGTGGGAGCTAAAACGTCATTTCTATAACGTATAAAATGTACATACATAGAAGTGACGTCACGCGACATTTCAAATTTATTTATCGTTGAAAGTAGGTATTCGTTTCTGTAAAAAAATAAAAAACACGTGTTTAATATTTTAAAATAATCTACCAGACAAACATTAAAATAAAAATTAGTCATCTAATTTTTATTTTAATGTTTAATGTATTATAATGTATATAATTATAAATGTTGAAAAAGGTAGATTGAGGACCTGTGCCTTTAGCCAAACGCCACTTTAGCGCTTGTCTACAGAGAGAGTAGAAATCTAAATGTATGGGGATGACAGTGACAAGTGTACCTCTATTTTACGTCAATTCCATATAATTTGGTTTTCTACTCTACAAGTAGACAAGCGCTAAATGGCATTTGGCTACAGGTGCTGTTCCACTATGTGGAGTGAAATAGTGTTATTAGAGAACAATGTCGACTGAAAGATCATGTAGGGACAAGGATTAAAAAGGGGTTTGAACATGTAGAAAGGATGGATGCAGAACATACACTGACAAGATTGGCGATATATTAAAGAAGGGCCAAAGTAAAAGTACCCTTAACCGACGAGCATCCAAGAATCACATATGGAGCGAGGCGATAGAGGGGCACGGGGAAGCATTAGCAGTCTCCCTCGATGTTTCGAAGGCCTTTGACAGGGTATGGCACGACAGTCTAATCGGCAAGCTTCCTGCATATGGATTTCCTACTGGTCTGTGCAGATGGATAGCAGACTTTCTGAGGGATCGGTCAATACGAGTAGTCATCGATGGCTGCTCGTCTGACCAATTCGATATTAATGCCGGCGAAAGTACTGACCCCTGAGGGCAGGGGTCAGTACTTTCAGCGACGCTCTTTTTGCTGCACATAAACGACCTGCTTAAGCCCGGTATCTTTGGGTATGCAGATGACAGCACAGTTGTTGAAAGGTATGTGTCCAGTGCGCGGACTAGCGGAACACAGATCCAGTCTTTAAGAGAATCCATGGTCGAACGTTTGAACTCGACCTTGAAGGCAGTCTCCGACTGGGGTGACGCCAACTTGGTTAGGTTCAATGCTAGCAAAACCCAGGCATGTCTATTCTCCGCCAAACGGAGTCAATTTCCGCTGACTCCTACTTTCCGGAATGTGTCCGTACCGATAACCGATCATCTTGAGCTTCTTGGTGTAACTCTGACGCCCACACTCAACTTTGGCTCCTATATAGAGTCAAAAGCGCAACTGGCTGGTAGGAAGTTGGGTATCCTATGGAGGGTGAGACGGTACTTCACGCCGAAACAATTGCTGAGCCTGTACCAAGCACAGGTTCGGTCCTGTATGGAGTACTGCTCTCATCTTTGGGACGGCTCAGCAAAATATCAGCTGGACGTGTTAGAGCACATTGAGAGGCGTGCCAAGAGGCTCATCGATGATGATGCGCTTGTGAAGGCTCGGCTTCAAAGCCTCGAGCACAGGCGTAAGGTTGCAAGCCTTTCGGTTTTCTACCGGATACATTTCGGTGAGTGTGCGGGGGAATTGCACAACTTTTCCCCCTAGTCCTTTCCATCATCGTACCACAAGACAATCGGCGAAGCGTCACCGATTCATGGTAGATGTTCCGCCCACACGCACGAAGCGCTTCGCTTCAAGCTTCCTTGTGCGTACTGCTAAAGAGTGGAATTCTTTGCCAGAGTCTGTATTTCCTGAAGGGAGTCTTCAAGGCCCAGGTAAATAGGTTGCTTATGGGACGACGTGCTACATCGTAGACCGCATCACCAACAGGCGAGATAGTGGTCAAACGTCGCCCCATCAAATATAAAAAAAAAGAAAAAAGAAAAGATTGATGACTGTTGATGAAGCGAAAGAGATATTAAGGAACCGTAGCAATTGGCGCTCCACAGTCTCTGACTACCTCCATGAGAGACAGGTGTAAAGTGACGTATGTTCACTATGTCTAGATAGCCGCTACGTATCAGAGATTTAAACCTGTCCAGTTAGTTTACAAGGTACTTACTTACCTATGAAAGAAGTGCGCGCAGTCTGTGTCTTTCAGAAAAAATATGTTGGAATTTAGTTAAATTCGCTTAAAGTTTAACATATCAACAGAACTGCATACACGAAGAGAAGAATGAAGAACCTAGTGCCATTTTAGAACAGATATTTTCAAAAACTAAATCTTTTCCGCGTTTTTACATTTGCTTAAGTTTTACACACCGCTAATAAATTCCATATGCATATGAAGGAAGCCAAGAGTTTTGTAATGGCCATAGTTTTATTTCTTTTATCTTCAATACACCAAACATTAAGGCTTAACTGACTGGATTAAAATCATTTTTTTATGTACCTAAATACAATTTAGATCAGAATCGGCTTACTATGAATTTGTTTTACGTTTCACGAGATCGAAAATAGACCATGCATTCTGATTGGTTGGTTCATTGAGGCAGGCTCATCAGAACGCTGATCGAATCGAAAATCAAACTGGTACTAAGTCCTCTGGACATACAGCAGTAACAGCCACAGAAAATAGAATTATTTAATTTATCTATGGTAACAGCTACTAAAATGGTTTTCCTTGCCCACAGACCTCTCAATAGTAAATCAAAAATATTGTGTTAACGGAGAAGTACATTCAATGAATGATGGATGCAACCTCTGTATCTGTATGAATAAAAAAATTGTATGCACTAAAAAACGTTGTGATGACATATTTAGAAGTAAGTATTTGGTCAACGTCGAAGAAATCATCATATATTATCCATTTCCTCATTAGCTACAATCATCAATCTATTAATGCCTACTGCTAAACAGAACCTACCTCTCACACTGAAAAGGAATAATCATTAACCGCTTGAACAATAATAATATGAAACACGATAGAATATTTTCTATCGTCTCGCGCGGGTCCGATTTAGATTGGCGATTTCAAACGTATAAACAATTGGTAATTATAAGTCTTTTATTTTGAGCAGGGAAAATCAACCAATGCCTTCTCCCGCCCGGACGCAAAATTACAAGTCCTTACGATGTTTTCCTTCACCGTAACCTCATTTATATGGCTACCTTACATTACGTGACACTTTTTAAACTCTCAAACACCAAGGGGTCACTTGTGACCGTCGACGAGTTAAATCAAATATAATATACTGCAGGGGGCAGTGTCAAATTGATACTATACCCCTTATATTTTCCAGGTGGTGTAACAGAATTGGAAATGGTCCATTCATTACTACAGTCAGCTTATAGTCAATCACAAATGACACAGCCGGCGCCAGGGTCTGACTGCAGCCAAAATAAACTTTACCGACCCGAAGATGATGATCCCGATTGTCCTAATGTATGTATATGCGATGGGAACGAATTGTTATGTACACGCCGAAAATGTGACACCAAAGTTTCCACATTTATCAAAGATAAAAGTAAGTTTAAAATTACGTACATATTACGTTAAAAGTGTTGTTCATTGCTGCGGATTCAGGGTTGGGGGATTGGGAAGGAGGGTAATTGGGCCTCCGGTAACCTCACCCACGCCATGAAACACAACGCTAGTGTTGCTCCACGTTGATTTTCTGTGAGGTGTCACACTCCAGTCGAGCTGGCCCATTCGTGCCGAAGCATGACTCTCCCACACTCAATTCTGAATTCAGCTTCTTTATGTATCTGTTTACTTTGTAATGCTCGGTAAATTGTTTGGAGTTATGCAAATAGTTGCAAATTCTATCATTCCTGCTGTCCCAAATCACATACGGGCTGTGCAAATGTGTATATATTTATTTACAGCAGGTTTCCGATCACGACCCACCAAGACCCGATACGAGTCAATGAAACGACATGTTTGCAATGAGGGGGACCAGATTCCGACCGATTCATCTTGCCTCGTTTGCGTGTGTTTGCACGGCGGACCAGTTTGTAAACCAGTACGATGTAGTGAAAATCCAAATCTTAGATATGACAGTGACGATGAGAGCGAGGAATTAAAAAAATTTTTTAAAGGTACAACAACATTTCACATTTATCAGGAACTTAAGTATAGCAATAAACTGGTCTAATGCCCGATTACTAAGACGCTACTCAAATTTAAGTCACATTTAAGTATAGTTCTGTCACTACATTTTCTTTGTAAAATGACAGAGATGGCACGATATTTAAGTACTACTTAAAATTGTGTAGCCTTTCCGTATTCGGTTTTAAGTGCTATGTATACCGAAACAAAATTGTTATCCTTTAACAGTTTCTCAGATCTTAACTTCGAGTGTGTGATACTATGCAGACGGGAACATAATCCCACTCTATTGTGGCAGAGCTATTTTTACATCGATTTCAAAGATACAATAATCGCCAGAGAATATAAACTAAATGAAGATTTTACAATATTTAAACACTTTATATATTGTATGACCTTCATTTTGTTTGTTATCTATATTTTATTCTGATTTTCAGGATTATTAGGAACGCAGAACAATTTTGATAAACCCGGGAAGGATAGTACATTCTGCAAGCCTTTTACGTTCTTCAGTCCAGACGGTAATAGGTTCTGTAGGAACTGTTTCTGCCTACACAACGGACTCGCTTTATGCTTATTGGGTTTATGCAAGTATCATAGAGGTTAGTAACTTCCTTATTGATAAAACGCAATGCATTAAATTAACCGAGGGATATAGAAAGTATTATATTTTTAAAAGTATTATATTAACATCTGATGTATTTCGTTGCGGAATCTGAGACAGTTATTCATGTCCCTGGGTCGAGCCGGGCTTTATTAATCCTGTGGTTTTACGGTTGTATCTACTCTAGATTCTGGTCTAGATTGTTTGGATTGTTCCAAAAAAAACCTTCATTGCAACTGCTTCACTAATTTAAGGTCACCCATGGAACTATGCCGGAAGAAATAAGACGATCTAACAGATCGTCTTATTTCTAAATGGACCATTTCGGGTCGTCTTCACCCGATTGGTCTCCAATGTCTTTCTGCACCAATGCAGTGTAGGGTACAGAAGGTGTTATGTGCATTATGGAATGTTTCGTTTTTTTTACGATAATTAGCAGTAGTTATGAAAAAACTAATAGTTACATGAACAACCTATGTTATTTTTTGCAGACGACCACAAACCCATCGTCAGTAAGTTTCTTCTTGTCAATGTCACACTTTTTATTTAGTGGCCAAAACCTTACTTGCCAAGTACCTAAATACAATATTAAATGAATTACGTTAAATAAATAACATAACTAAATATGCAGGCTTAAGGTGATTTAAAAATATGATAAATTTATTCTGATATGATGAAACACCTAAAAACCTTATAAATGTCTGAAAAGATGTTCTATACCAAGAACTGCTTAATTTCTGTTAACCATTCTGATTGCAAACAGGCGTGAACCAAAAGAAACCATGCGTGCCTGGTGATGTGGCGCGTCCAGGCAGGTGCGTCTATTGCACTTGTTCTTCAAAGGCGGTTTGGTCGTGCGATAAAGCAGATACAGATATGACTACGTGTAAAAGTAAGGAATTGACCAGGTTGTTACACAACTTGCTATACTTATAAACCGTGCCATGTAGTAACGGCAGAGTATTTATCTCTACTCTTTCCCTGTGGGGTGTCGTTAGATCCAACTAAGGCTAAGGACTTTTCTAAGGGGTCCGGCGCGTTTGCGGGCCCGCCCCAGCCTTTGCAGAATACAGATATACAGATAAAAGGATAAATACATATCTATCCTTTTATCTGTATCTTATATAGATACATATCTATCCTTTTATCTGTTGAAACATCGGGTCCCGGTATAAAACACATTATACCCGCAACTTTCAACAAACAAGGGCCTATGCTAAAAAATCAAAGCAATTTTCACACGCCTGCGGATGTTGCCATTAATTGCGGCTCCCTCTGCAACGGCGGGCGCGAGCGGTCGCGGTCCCGCAGCCGCGGTGATTAACACACGCGCGCTCTGCGAACGGTTGACGGGCGATCGCAATGGGGGGCCGGTCTGGAACTCGACTTATTGTTTAATCGCCCGTCCGTCTTGCGATAATCAACCGCCAAGTTTACGGGCGATAATCGCAACCGCGGCGGCTGCGGGATCGCAGAAAACTGCGGTACTCGTGAGTTTTGAAAATTCCGCCTCCATTCCGCCACCGCGGCGGGCGTGGGAGAAGATCGCACCATGAGTCCTTAGATAAAGAGAGAGAGAGAGAGAGAGTCCTTAACTAAAGAGACTGCACATTAAATAAAGACCGAGCTACAATTTCCAATACGCCTTGCAAGTGTGGAAATTTTGCCCCCGTGTGAAAACATGTCCGCTCTTATTTTGATGATACCTACTTTTTGCAAGTTATATTGTGGAGTTCAGTTTGATGAGATATAATCAAACACTAGATAGATATGATCTCTCAACTCGACTGAGTATTATTATTAATATTATGTGAAGGTAAAAAAGTCAGTCAGTCTGTACTATCACATCCCATAGTTAATCTTCATAACCACGTGTCGACGGAAGCCGTTGTCAAAGGGCACAGGCCAACGCCTCTGCCCTTTGGTAATGGAATGGAATGCCGCTATCCCATAAAAAACTAAATTGCACATATGATTCGAAAAAAAAATAAAAATAAAATACATAATCATATTTTTTGTAATCTTTTTATTTAGACGCGATCTGTGAAGAAAACGACGAGTTTCATATGGGGTTCTCACCGTACTGTGCTGAATGCAAATGTATCTTGAATCAAAGATATTGCTCCATAGAGGTTAAATCATGTCCAGGTACGTTATCTTTATAAATAGTTCTTGTCTAAAGCTTTGTCCGCGTAAAATATAATAACTTAAGTCCTTCTCCGTACGTCTCGTACGTCAAGAACGAAGAGTATAATAAGTATAGGGGTATAGAGTATAAAGAAGTAACAAACAAATTCACTTTCCAATTTATAAATATTTCTAGTTGAGATTTCTTTAAAAAGGCCGGCAACGCACCTGTAGCTCCTCTGGTTTTGATGGTGTCCATGTGCGGCGCTGATCGGTGACCAGCAGGTGATCCGTCTGCTCGTTTACCTCCTATTCTATAAAAAAGACAGTCCAACAGCTTGCACCTAATTTGACTTTAACTTAAAAGCCTAAAACAAACAAAAGGTAAAAACTAAAAAGCAAAAAATATCTATTATTAGTCATACGTACTTATAGGTTACCCACCCACTGATAGGCAGGAAGTCGGTGCCACAAGTTTTAAACAAAAGATATTCTTTAAACCCGTAACAAATACCTTATATTACCTAAGCTGTGTACCTACAATTTTATGACAGTTTATAACCATGACTATTAACCTAAGTTATATTTTGTTATGGGCTTGTGGCACCGACTTCATCAAATTGTAGCAGTTTCAAATACTATATCAAAAAGTTAACAAATGCTCTCGCCACCCATACAATTTTGGAAAGTTCCCCTCGGTTTTTATGGGATCCCATCATCAGATCCTGACCTGGTGAAAATGGGACCAGCCAAAAGTAAAAAAAACATACAGCCGAATTGATAACCTCTTGCTTTTTTGGGAAGTCGGTTAATAAAAAAATATAGATTAAATTCTAAACTGCTTTTATTATTTTTTTCAGATTATAGTAAGTATATATACGATTTCTTATTTTAACTGGATAGCTTACAGTGCAAGTACGTGAACTAATACAAGAGATTTTATAAGCTGAGCCAACCCGACCCGGGAATCAAACCCAAGAGTCGGCCAACGGGACAGTCGTTAAATTAGCATAATAAAAATTTAGGAGTGGTTGAAAACGGGAACATTCTTGACCATTTTGATAACATTTGCAGGTGACGTAAAATGTCCTATAGGCACAATAATCCAAAATCCGCGGGAGTTCTGTAGTATCTGCGTGTGTGGGGGTTATGACGACGGCGCGAAAAATATGTGCTTCACCGAAGCTAAGTGCGTTAAGCAAGTAATCAATCATTACACTTTATAAAATATTTTTGCGTTAAGTTAAATAAATCAATGATTTGTATACAGTACATTGGTTTTTAATTTTACTGTATTGGTCTTTTTTTTTTAAGGGGGGAAAATCATTGAATGACTGCTCCCGCCTGGGTGAGGCGGGAGGGAGTGTCAGACTCTTACTGACTAAAAACCACCCCGTTCCTTCTCCTGCACGTCGAGTCGGAGCCCCGGTTACCCGTTAGGTTCTCCGCGACATAGGCTACTTACCTCTATTATCCGACAGGAACACAGATGAAGCCGCGGGCAGAAGCTAGCGAAAAATATACATATGCTCAGTAAATGATAATTTTTTTAGTTCATTTAGTATGTCTTACGATAGTTATTATAAGAACTCAGGAAAGTATTGTAACTTTCGTGAGACATACTAAATAAATTATTATATTTTCGGCTTACTCTCAAATTATTACGTGAGTAAGCCAAAAACATAATAATTAACTCAGGAAATGGTGATAAATGAGACAACAAGACGATTACCAAACCAAAAAATGAAAGGACCAAACATATTTTTATTTAAATCCAAAGTGACTAGTGTCACTAGTGTTGCCCAATTTGTCTGCACTTTACCATTATACGTATCACTGTGCACTAAAAATGTATATGGTAGTGAGCACCGCAATGCGTTTCCCACTGCTGTCGTAGCGTCCACTGGACAAAAATTTATATTTATTTGTTACATCTGCTACCGTTTGCCTAGTTAACACTAAGCCATCGGGTTTTCTCGTTTACTTTCTTTTTCTTTAGATATAAATGTAGTTTATCTTTCAATAGAAAATTTCGTCTTTACACTTTCAAACAACAAACAGTTTAATTCTGATATTCATGGTACCTAACACAAGCTCGTATTCAGGTTCTTGGAGGACCAGCCCATAAACTATTTGGTCACAAAGAGCTCCTCAAGAAACCTGATTAACCACATAGTTTTAAACTAGTTCTTAGATTTTACTTCTGGGCAAAAGCTATAATTTTAATTCCAGCATGAGAGATATTCAGCAGCTTTTCATTGTCTCTATCTGTATGTATAAAATGTGTGCACAAAAATACAGACAAACGAACCTTATGTTACATATGCGTAGTTTAACACTGCATCCGAGCAAGAATTAAACATTCATTTTTATTACGTTTCAAGAGAACACGGCCAAAGCAAGTGCTTTTATTTTGCAGGCTCGTATATTTTATTTACAAAACTTGCTCGCCATTGCATTGGCTACGTCGTTACTAAATTAAACCTTGATGTGTTTTTATTTTGTTTCAAATTTCCTCTATTATGAGAATAAAATGTATTTCGTTGTTCTCTGCAAGTTAGCTTGGTGGTTTCTGCATCGTGATGCTGGTTCAAAAACTTTTTTTTTATGGGATCAGCCCGTCAACGAGCAGACGGATCACCTGATGGTAAGGCATCGGCGTCGCCCATGGACACTAGAACACCAGAGGCGTTACAAGTGCGTTACCGACCTTTTAGAATTAGGAATTTGAGGATTGTTGGGGATTCAGGGATTGGGGAAAGGGGGGGGGGTTAATTGGGCATCCGGTATCCTCACTCACACGACGAAACACAACACAACGTCGTTTCACGTCGGTCTTCTATGAGGCCGTGGTATCACTCCGGTCGAGCCGGCCTATTCATGCCGAAGCATGGCTCTCCCACGCTTAAGAACACACTTAACTCGAATTTTATTGAGTTTTTAGGTACCTAAGTCAGAAGTAAAACTAGAATGTTTACTGTTGGCCAAAGCAGGCGTAGGTTCAAACTAGAGCTTCGCAGGTACGTTTGCAAACCTGCAACAGACGTTTACATTGCTCTTGATATTAATATGTTCCAGGTCCGATTTTGGACACAGATCCACAATCTGTAGTCGTAGATAGACACAATATTGCTTGCGAGATTTAAACCCAAAACACGACACCCTAAAATGCACGAGGTTATTAGATTAAAAAAAAAACAAAAAATTCCTTGTTTTGTTTTATACCTATTACATAAAATATTATTATATTTTTTTACAATTAGTATCTAAAAGACACATCTGAATATATTTTAATAGGTATATAGCTATGTACATAAAAATACAAGTACTTCGCTTTTAATCTGAGAAAACATACAGGCATACTTGTATTTGATACTTTTAAATTATTGTTGATTCCTTACAAACTTTTCTGGATGGAAACGTAGAGGAACCGAAGAAAAGAAGAATCGTCTTGTGAGAAACGAGATAGGAAAGAAAAATAAGTAGGTAAGTAAACACTGACGTAGACCGGCACGCCACGGCAAGAGATTTAAATGTTTGATAATAGCAAATAGATTCACCTTTAATTTTTTAAATCTCTATAGGTCTAATTGAAATAAATGATTTTGACTTTGACTTTGAATGGACATTCAAACGTATTTGTATAAAAAAACAACATTAATTGCTCTGCTTTATAAATGCCGCCATGGCATCGAAAAAGATTTCCTTCACGCTAAGGGTTGCCGCGGCGGATGCCGTGGTATACCGCAGTAGGCAACTACATGCCAAGGATCCTGACACTCGTTGTTGGATACCGCGAGGTAACAACAAAATCCCTTGCCATACTGTCCGCCAGTCAGTCATGAAGATTGAAAAGACAAAACAAAAAAATGGACCCACGTTGCGTAACGTCGATTCAAAGTAATAAAAAAGTCATATTGTCCACGTCAACCGCACTTCATACATTGATTGCACGATGGATTATTGCGTATTCGTCACATGACGCGTCGTGTATACTAAGCCTAACTTGACATAACGGTACAAAGATGACAATAATGACTTAATATTATACATCTTCTCAAAAACATTACATTGTTGTAAACTTAACATGATGCATGTCGTATAAAAATATTTGTATTAATCTCAATGTATAACACTCATTTTCTGTGATCGTTTGTGGGACAGTGAGGTTCTCCGTTATCGTCGCACGAACATTCTACACACGGCATACCACTTGACTTCGGATAAAATTTCGTATTCGGCTTACATTTGCTTGCTCCATCTGAAAACAGTCAAGAAAAATAGTGTTAACGGTGTTTTACACTCTGTAATGTGTATCATGTGGGACTGGGATGCCGTCTCCTCCTTTTGCGAAGCAGTCATGCTAGCTAAGGAGGAGGCGGGACGCGTGAGGCAGCGAAGCGCTGCCTCCTCGCAACCCAGCCATCGCGAAGGACACACCGGGCGTCGGGGATTGCGAGACGATCTCCGGCCACCGTAAGCGCGGGCCTGCGGACGGCGAGCATGGGTGGCTCCCCGTCCGACCAGAAACAGACCCGAGCGTACGGCGCGTCGCGTTCCGCGCGCGCCTCAAAGAGCCATCAGACCACCACAGATGGGGCCCAATAGGGCCGATGCCGATTCGGAGTCGCGGCGAACCTAACGGGTAACCGGGGCTCCGGCTCGACGTGCAGGAGAAGGAACGGGGTGGTTTTTAGTCAGTAAGAGTCTGACACTCCCTCCCGCCTCACCCAGGCGGGGGCAGTCATTCGATGATTTTCCCCCATTAAAAAAAAAAAAAAAAAATGTGTATCATGTGGTAGTGAATCATGGGTGTGGTAGAAGAAGCATGAAAGCAGGATTAATGCGGTGGAAATGAGAGCCAGGACAAGTATGTGTGGACTAAAATTGAGTGATCGAGTGAAAAATAGTGTTATTAGTGAAAGGTGTGGATTGAAAGATGATGTAGTGACAAGGATTGAAAAGATAATGTTACGCTGGTTAGGACATGTAAAAAGGATGGATGAAAGTAGAGCAACGAAAGAAGAAGAACGGATATGAATGGGGCCGTCAGTAGAGGGCACCCTAGACGGATATATAGTGACCAGATTGGCTATATATTAAAGAAGGGCCAAATTAAAAGTACCCTTAACCGACGAGCATGCATGAAAAGATTGATAACTGTTGATGAAGCGAAAGAGGTATGTAGGAATCGTAATAATTGGCATTCCCTAGTCTCTGCCTACCCCCATGGGCATAGAGCAACACAGGCTACCGGCGGACCGGGTTGCTCTATGCCCATGGGAGACAGGCGTGAAGTTATGTATGTATGTATGTAGGAAGAATTACTACTTTACTTGAATAATAATTCCAATTTCTAGACCTAAGCAATAAGTTTTGAAATCTCTTTTTTCTCTTTCTATAATAAACTAGCTTCTGCCCGCGACTTCGTACGCGCAATCCCATTTTGCCCCCGTTCCCGTTCGTGATTTTCGGTAAAAAGTAAAAAAAAAGTATTCTATAAAAAGTATCCTATGTCCGTCTCCTGGTTCTAAGCTACCTCCCTGCCAATTTTCATCTAAATCGATTGAGGCGTTCTTGAGTTATAAATAGTGTAACTAACCCGACTTTCTTTTATGTATATAAGATTAATTTAATTAAATTTACTTGCTACGAAACTGTTTGTCGTTATGTATACAAATACATACATATTAATAAAATTGGAGTGTGTAATATAAAAATGTCCGTATTTTATTACATGCATATGACTATAAATACGATACACATACCAAAATAATATTTTTTTAAATTTTTGTTAGTCTGTATGTACTAACCTGGCTCTGAAAAGACTCGGCTGGTTTTGACGGAACTTATTTACAGGTAGCTAATGTACTAAAGAGTTACATGGGCTACTTTTATTTTGGAAAATTGTAACAATAATTAAAACTAAAAAAAAAATACTAAAACCCATTTACGACAAAAAACGACGCTGTAAAAGTATAAAAAAGGATTTTCAGAATACTGAACTGAACAAAGTTACTAACGTAGTTGAAAGTAAATGGACACAGTAGACTCTATCAAGATACCTTCTTTGTAAATTGACAATATTCACTATGTAGAAAAAAAAAATTCATGTTTCGAAACTCTCAGTCACAAGTTGTCAAAGTGCTACGGTCGGTATTTTTTTTTTTTTAAGGGGGGAAAATCATCGAATGACTTCAAGATATATGTAATGTGTGATTACGCCTGTCATACATACTTAGCCTGTCAAAATCATAACCCTCCTTTTGCTTTGCCGTTGTCGGGTAAAAAGAAAATTATGTCCTAAAATTCATATTCTACGAGGAGAAGGTCGCGGGCAACAGCTTATCACTAAGTAAGTTCTGAGTTTATTAAATAAATATTTTTAACAAAAACACGTCTTACCATAATAATGAACATTACGCATATCGCACTCTTTCGTCTTGGTACATTCATGTTTGCCTTTGTCATTACATTTGCAGTCATGACAATCACTGGTCCAGCTAGTTCCCGGTTTACATGTTTGGTACAAGAAACTCGAATCTGAACATTTTTTAGGCAGTTTCTTGTAGGTATTGTAGTATTGAATAATTTGCTTCGTCTTTTCCTCATCGAAGAACTCTGTGAACACAACTTGGTAATAGAGTAATCCAGGTAAACCTGTAGCTTAATGTGCTGAGTAAGTAATAATAGACCCATTACCTTTCCCTTTATCTATCTCTTCATCCATCGGTGGAACATGTCCTGCACAATTTGAACCATCACATTCAGGAATTCCGTCGGCATTACATTCACAAGTATAACATGCGCCCATGTTGAAATGAGTAAATGGCTTGCACATCATTGGTTCATCTAGGAAACACGGTTAAGTTACGTATTAGATTTCCCCACTACAATACAATAAGTAATCCAAAATGAAACAAAAGCATTACATACCCAACGGTCTCGGGACGCAATCAGGAATTTTAATACAATACGCGTGGCCTGACTTACATCTACACTCGTGGCAATTTTTAAGCCATACTGTTCCATCTCCGCATTCTTCTTTTTGATCTTTCAATTTATGTTTAAACATATGATTAGGCTTTGGATTCGAAAATCTTGATTGTATGGGTTTGGTATCACCATCACCTTTAAACATATGGTTAGGCTTTGGATTCGAATAACCTGATTGTATGGGTTTGGTATCACCATCACCTTTAAACATATGGTTAGGCTTTGGATTCGAATATCCTGATTGTATGGGTTTGGTATCACCATCACCTTTAAACATATGGTTAGGCTTTGGATTCGAATAACCTGATTGTATGGGTTTGGTATCACCATCACCTTTAAACACATGGTTAGGCTTTGGATTCGAATAACCTGATTGTATGGGTTTGGTATCACTATCACCTTTAAACAGATGGTTAGGCTTTGGATTCGAATAACCTGATTGTATGGGTTTGGTATCACCATCACCTTTAAACATATGGTTAGGCTTTGGATTCGAATATCTTGATTGTATAGGTTTGTCATCACCATCACCTTTAAACATATGGTTAGGCTTTGGATTCGAAAATCTTGATTTTATGGGCTTGTCATCACTATCACCTTGACTTGTATTATCTACAGGCAGATTATTTACCAGAGCTAGCAGATCCAATGGATCTCCGTCTTGAAATTCTTGTAATACCTTTTGTAAATCTGGATATTTCGAATGAGAGACGGCTGGTGTGCTTGACTTAAATTTAGCAGTTATGGTTATTTTATCATCTCCAGGATATGTCGTTGTTTCTAAAGCTTTTTCTTGAATATTATATATTAATTTTAATAAATATTCTTCTACATCGTCATTCGTTACATTAATATTTGTTATATTGATGTCTAGTGTAGGTAATTTAGAAAGCATATCGTAAATTCTTTGTACATCTATTTCGTCTTCAGGTTTATATTCATTTGCTGTAATTTTTTCCAGCAAAATTACATTACTTTTATTACTATTATACAATTTATGGTTTAGTTTGTTAATGTCATCTTGATATTTAGCAAGTATTGATAATAAAACAGGTAAAAAGTCAACTTCGTCTAAACCACTGTCGTCAAATTCGGAATTATTAAGGTTTGGTTTAGTAAGACTTTTAATTAACAATATCAGTGATGGATACAATTTGTTCATATTTTTTGTACCGTTAATAACTGACAATAAATTCGCTAAAACATTTGAATTTAAATGAAGTAATTCGTTTTTCGATTCTGTTGGATTCCAAACCGCAGCCCTTCCATCTTCTAATTCGTTGTAATCATGGTTAAGTTTGGGTGTCGAGGCACTTTCAGATTCATGAATTTTATCTACCTCTTTTGGTGACCATGAATTGTTAAAGAATGGTTTGTATTCACCTATTTCTGGATTACGATTACGTGGTGAAACCGTTGTTGAAATGTGTGGTTTCCAAGGACTTTTATTTTGGTTTTCAAAAGATTTAGATGTGTATGCACCGCCAGATCCATGATCATCAAAATTATAAGGTATTTCTGTTTCACTAATAGGACGTTTTGTGTGGGTTGTATCTTCAGTAGACTCCGATATGTACTCGAATCCGGTATCAAGTCCACGAATATTAAAATCTGGATTATCTGTTGAACTCGTATTTGGGTGTGGATGTTCACTTAAATTATTTGAATGAGTGATATCTTCGGAACTGGGTGGGTAAGTGAAACCCTCAGTAGTATCATCAAGTACATCCGAACTATTTTCTTTGTGAGGTATCTTATATATATTTTGTGGAGAATTGTGTTCAGGAAGAAAATAATCACCATTTGATCCAGGATCATCAAAGTTCCCTGATGTATTTGGATTTTCTTGTAGTGGTGGTGAATGAGGATCACTATATTCTTTAATGTTCGGATATTTTTCACTGTCAGTATATTCTAAACCATTTTCATTTGAATACGGTTCAAACGGTGGTTGTGTAGGCGTATGTAAATTATCTAGGGTATGATTATCAACCTCAAAATCAAATGGCTCATTACTGTCAATATTTTCCGATATTTGTTGGTCCTTTGTTAATTCTAAGTGTTGATTTTTATTTGTGTAGCTATCAAAACTTTGTGGCTCTTGCGGATCTGGAAGTGACTCAACCGCTTGTGATGGAGGTATATATTGGTGAGCAAATTCAGGCGCAGAATTTCCTGATATTCCAGATGTAGGGTGATTCAATGTTGGTGGGAATTCTGCGTTAGGTGGATGATTTCCTGGACTTGGCAAATACTCTGAATTCATAGGGTATTGGTAATTATCATAGGTCTTGTGATGGTCCAATAAACCAGGTATAGGGTGAGACTGTTGAGGTGAGGGAGAATCAAAAGCTTCAAAATTGGGGATTGGATATTTATTTTGATTTTTATTATTATGGATTGCTTCTTGGAGATCTGGCCGCTGATGTAGTTGGCCATCTGTATAAATATTGGGATTTTTGTTAGCATTATTTTGATGAAGCCTATGTTGAGAATTTGGATACTGATTAGGATTTATTCGTGGAGGGTATTGTTCTTGATTGTAGTTGGGTGTTTGATTTATAAATCCTTTTGGATTTGAAGGGCCTTCTGGTAGTAGTAATGGGTGTTGTAAGCCAACAACATTGATATTTTCAGGGCTTGGCTGTAAGTGTAGGGGTTGATTAATATTTCTTTCTGGAAGATGAGTGTGCAGAACAGTATTAGCATGATTTGGCAAATCGACCGAACGCGGTGTACCACCATCTCTTGGTTCATGATGGTTATAATATGGAGTTTCAAGATGAGGTTGTGGTTTTTGTATTGATTGTGGTTGATTGGGATTGAAATGCGATGGATTTTTGTGATTTTCATGATGGTTATAATAATATGAAGTTTCAAGATGAGGTTGTGGTTTTTGTATTGATTGTGGTTGATTGGGATTGAAATGCGATGGATTTTTGTGATTTTCATAATGGTTATTATAATATGGAGTTTCAAGATGAGGTTGTGGTTTTTGTATTGATTGTGGTTGATTGGGATTGAAATGCGATGGATTTTTGTGATTTTCATGATGGTTATAATAATATGGAGTTTCAAGATGAGGTTGTGGTTTTTGTATTGATTGTGGTTGATTGGGATTGAAATGCGATGGATTTTTGTGACCCACATGTGGATTATTCCAAGAATGTCTAGGCCTATGGTGATATTGAATCCGAGATTTTTCACCCTCTGCTGATACTGGTAAATTTTGATTTTGTAAAGGATATGGCAAGTTATTAGGTAGTCTATTGTGATGTATAGGATTTTGGTTGGCATTATCGGCATGTAACAAATTGTCATTTGGCCTGTGATTTACTGAGCCAGGTAAATGTGTGTTCTGAAAATGTCTCGATGGAGTTGAATGTGGTTTTTTACCAGGATTCACAACTTGTGACGGTTCAAATTTTAACCGTTTTTGGGGATCCTTTTCTAAAGGAACTCGACCGGGAACAGGGTTAGTAGGATCAGGGTTCGAATGAGCTGTTTGCGACTGAGTTGGAGGAAATTTCATTTGAGACTCTGCAGGATATAGTGTTTGGCCAAGAACATTTGGATACGAAGCAGTTAGAGGATTAATTTCACTACTTTTGAGGTCAGACGTCATTTGGTGACTTCTAGGAGGCACATAATTTTTGTCAACATATAATTTGTTCATACTACCGGATTGGTTATACTTGTGTACCACAGGCATTGCAGGTGAAACATTATTTTGTTGATAATGGTCTATAAATTCCTGCGCGTCATCGGAAGAGTGATGATTCAATTTTTCATTGCTATAGGTTTCTTTTATTTTTGTAACAACTACAGGCATATTATTTTTAACAGTGGTTTGTTTGTTCGGTATGTAGTTAGGTTTAAACGAGTCGTGACGAACTTGCAATTTACCATTTAGGAATGGATCTAATTCTGATAGGTCAGTGATAGTGGTATGTTCTCCGTGTTGAGACTGGTCATAGTGTCTAGGTTCATGAGGTAGTGGAAGTTTTTTGTAGTTTACAGTATTGTGATAAACGGGATGAGGTTTTGGACTATGAGTAGTGTGCGGAATCGTATAACTGCTTTTAGGTTCTATTTGGCCAGGACTTGGATTAATATCTGTTGTGTAATGTGATGAATAAACATTACTTTCATCATCATTTACATTTTTAATCTCATTTAGATGAATTTGAGGAGAATTTGGTGGAAATTTAGTTGTTTGCTTGTATCTGTTATTTAAACTCACTGGTTCACCACGTGAAGATTGAAAATTCTCGTTACTTGAACCCACCCATGTGAATTGTTTGAATTGTTTAACCGAATTATTTGACAGATCTCTAGGTCTTTGTTGATTATTTGGCAAAGAAAGAGTCTGTGGGCTAGAGTTAATATGCGATGTATATCTATTGGCTCCAGGATTGCTTTGCGTCTTTTGGACTGTCATCTTGGACATGTTTGGATCAAGTTGTTGTACATTATGGTAACTATCTTTATCTTGCCTTGGTTTGTATCTTGAGCTCAACAAAGTATATGTGGTAACAGGCACGAGATTCGGCTCAGTAAGGCGGGATAATACCTGGTTAGGTAATGTGTGAGTGATGTGTGTATTTGGTGATGTGAATTGTTTAACCAAATTATTTGACAGATCTCTAGGTCTTTGTTGATTATTTGGGAAAGAAATAGGTTCTGGGCTGGGATTAACGTGCGATATATATCTATTTGCTTCAGAATTGATTTGCGTGTTTTGGACTGTCATCTTGGACATGTTTGTATCAAGATGTTGTACATTGTGGTAACTATATCTATCTTGCCTTGGTTTGTATCTTGAGGTCAACAAAGTATATGTGGTAACAGGAGCGAGATTCGGCTCAGTAAGGCGGGATAATACCTGGTTTGACTTGCCATTTCCAAAGGCATTTCCATTGTCATTGCTATTAACCTTGCCATTACCATAGTTATTGCCATTGCCATTACCGTTACCATTACCATAGTCATTGCTATTGCCATTACCATAGTCATTGACATTGCCATTACCATAGTCATTGACATTGCCATTGCTATGGAAAATGCCATTGTCATTGAAATCCCCTTTCCCATTTCCATTCCCATTCCCATTCCCATTCCCATTCCCATTGCCATATACATTGCCATTCCCATTGCCATTGCCATAGCCATTGCCATACTCATTGCCATTGCTATGGTAAATGTCATTGCTATGGACATTCCCATTCTCATTGCCATTGCCATTGACATTGCCATTGACATTGCCATTGCCATTGCCATTGCCATAGTCATAGTCATCACCATTTCCATTTATCGAGTTATGATTTAATTGGGTCGCTATGCTTGTTGTGTATGGATTTTGTGGTGCAATCTGATAGGTTTCATATTCTGGACTAGGTGCATACGCTGAGGTTATCAAACTGTAATTAGAAGTAGGTGTGACAAACGAGTCAGCATATTTACCGCGTGTCTCATATTGCAGCGCTTCATATTGATCATTATGATTTGAGTATGGTCTGCCATTGTTGACATTTATCGGATGCGGAGTTAATTGTAATGCTAGATTTTCCGAATATGGATTCCCCGTTGGTATCGTAACCATGATTCGAGGTGGAGTCATGCCATGCTCTTGACCCAAATGATCGAATTTATTTGAATCAGTAACGATACCATGTTTCTTAATAGTTATGATTTTTGAAGTATCTTCGTTTTCTAACAAATTGCTCTCTTTACCTTCATGAGAATACATTTCAAATAGATTTTTATTAACAATAGGCGGTGGAGATGCGACTGTGTGCCAATTTCTTTCACGGTGAGTCATTATTGGCGTGACAGTCACGTGGTTCTGCTTTGCCAAATGTTCAGGTATTACTAATATTGTTTCATTACCCTGAGAACCTGATGTTATTATTTTACTGGTTTGCGTAACTGGAATCTCTTGTACATCAAATGAATTCTTTGTATTTAAATTAATTTTGTCACCGTTAGTTGATGTTAAATGATGAGCCTTTTGGTATAACAATTTGTCTCCAATATCAGCTAAGGCTGGGCTGTGCAGACTGGTGGCTAAAGCTTTAAGTAATTTGGAAGTATCTTTGGATATTTTTCCAGAATGGACTTTTATTTCTTGTTGAAAGCCATTATATGCATGTGTGCGTACCAGTTTCGATGGCTTTTTTTCGGGGCTCTTAAGTAAAACATCAACAATTGGTTCTACTGATAACTGTTTATCAAACTCTTTAAGTTGACTACGTTCATTCTTTTCTTCTTCCGCTGTTATAAATCTTGTTTTGATTTCTGAAAAAAATTTTTTTTTATATTCTGACCTGAAGGTGCGATGTTATTTTACATATCTATTTATCTTACTTTACCTGGGATGAAGTCAACATCGTGGCACTTTCTATGACTGCATATAACACGATTATCTAAACACGTGCAAGTGTTGCAGTCATTGGGTGGCGGCGGCGGTAGTATTGCTTCGCCATTATTACATGGCTCATTTGGTTTCAAATGTCTTGATCTACTTTCTGTGAAAAAATAGTGTTACGAATCTTACGTATTATTTATGTCTTGAAACTTTTAAGTAGGAAATTTTCAGTTACATGTAAAGACTAGTAGATGGCACAAAAAGGTTATCCAATTAAATGTATTTTCCTAGTTATCGTTCAAATTTTTTCCATGGTAACCAGCTATGTTAAGATCCCACAATCCACATCCACATCATCACCACATCACACATCACACACAAAAACAAGACAAAAAAATCAATAAGTTGATAAGTAAATCTTATACGTAGATCGTGAATGCAACTGAGTAAGTGAAAAAATAGATTAAGCTTGCAAAAGTAAAAATATTGTACAAAAAGATAATCGTGTTCAATACGCAATACACACTCAAGAATTGGCTGAAAATTGGTGGGGAGGTAACGTAGAACCAGGAGACGGACATAGGATATTTTTTGTCCAAGAATTTTCCGAAAATCCTACGTAAGTGGAAAAAAACCGATAAAAATAAATAATATACCTGTTCCAAATGAATTCTTTGAAATTGTATCTGGGCATTCATGGTTCGTACATAAAATGTGTCCTTCAATACATCTGCAGGAGTTACAGCTGTCTGGTTTAGGTATCTCTTGGCCCTCCACACATTTAGACCCTGGAAATAATAGCCACATCGTCATCATCATCTTTTTCTTCAATATGGTAATCAGTATAAGGAACATTATCTTTGTAAATGTAGCATTTAATTACGATGCTTATTTCTTCATTAAATAGAAGAACAAAACAATGGGGACTTTCCACAGAACACAGAAAATTTGCTTTATAGCACCTTCAATAGTTATTTAAGCTGACCTGTCTGATAAATGAGCTCTAGGACCGCAAGCAACAAGTTTTAAGTGCGGGAGTGCCATGCTTCGGCACGAATGGACCGGCTCGACCGGAGTGAAGCCACGGCCTCACAGAAAACAGACGTGAAACAACGCTTGCGTTGTGTTTCGTCGTGTGAGTGAAGTTACCGGAGGCCCAATTACCCCCTTCCCCAGTCTCCCCAATCCCCGAATCCCCCACAATCGATCCTCAAATTCCTAATTGCCAAAAGGCCGGTAACGCACTTGTAACGCCTCTGGTTTTTCGGGTGTCCATTGGCGACGCCGATTGCTTACCATCAGGTGATCCGTCTACCCGTTTACCGGCTTAACCCGTAAAAAACCTGTGACAGTCCTTTTCTGAACTTTTTTATTGGGACAGGCTCGCCACAACCTCCCAAAACTGGATCTACAGTAGATGTATACCACAATGAAAACACCAGAACAGTGAAGTCTGGGGTGTCCGATCAAATAACTGTCTCCGATTCCGCAACGAAATAAATCAGAAGACACTATTAGAGGAGAAAAATCCTCGGCTGGACTATGGACCTTCTCTACCTAAGATCCCTCGCGATACCCACCGCCTTCCCTGCCGTTACCACATCATTTTTCACCCTCTGGGGGAATGGCTACCGTTTATTTTAAAGTTTTATTTATATCCTTCAAGTATACATTTACTTTGAAGACCCATTCAAGTACAACGTCAAAAACATTAAAAAAAACGTTTACCTCGCATGCACATTACATCGGAGCATACCAGTCGACCCTCGAAACAGTAACATTCATTACAACCATCTGTTTTGTAAACTGGCTGGTTAACATCACATTCTGAACCTGTGACAATATGATGCTTGTTATAGAATACTTAATTTTTACAATTTACTGTGTACTGTGACTCTTTCACACTACTTTAGATCCTATTACATTAATGTAGCTCGTCAAACAAGCTTACTACAACGCACTAATGCTCCGCGCTTGGCCTTACTAGTAGGACTCTAATAATGATGACCAATGAAATACAGACATGAGATATAGGTAAACTTCTTCGAATGTTGTGGTGGTCTGGAGCTTCGAAACATACCAACAACAAGTACCAATATGACCTTTTCCGAGTTACGTGTACGTTCTAAGATTATTTAGAACACCACTGACAAACTGTGAAGGAAAACATCGTGAGGAAAGGGCTTACAATTCTTTATTATAGGTTTGAAATTGTCAACCCGCATTGAGCAAGCGTGGTGATTAATACTCTATACGTGAGAAGAAGCCCTCCTTACGACGCCGAAAAGTTTATGGTATGGGCTGGCTCCATTTGAAAATGGGCTGGCTAGACTGGCTCTACGCTTAACAGGTGCTAAGTGCGAGGTTTAAAAGATTTTAGTTTATCAGAGAGCATCGCAGCCCGATGGACCAGTAGTTCCGGAGATTGGCGCGTTCAAACAAACGAATTAACTACAAATATACGCACATTAGTACTTCCAACAAAAACCTCCTCATCTTTAAGTATTAGTTCTCCTCTCACACACTTTAACTTTGTAAAAGCCCTCGATATATTATACCTGTTCTATCTCCGGTCGTGAAATGTTTAACGCTGGCCGAAGCTCGAAGGGGGGCAGCTAATGCATCCTCCCTACTGTCATCCACAATAGTTTCGTTTATTGCGAACGTTTCTTGCACCACTATATGAAACGATTGAACAAAACAATAATTAGTCGTATGTTTAAACAGTTTTTCCAGACTGAAACATAGGTACTTGTAATACAGTACTTCAGACTCATTAAGTCGATAATGCAAAGCACATTGCTAATAGATACTCTTGGCTATTTGATTATCATATGCAAGTATTCTTTATTAACGAAACGCCCTGTACCAGAAATAAGCCATCTGGATGGTTTCACAGGCACTATGACTTGTCCGACATAATTATGTTAACAGTCTCATCTTTCATAATACATATATTTGTGATATCATTCGTATGAATAACTTCATTCCTAATTGCACGAACGTTTAATTTTCCAAAGATATAACTGTATCGTAGCCAAAACTTGGACGACAAGAAATCTACACCAGGCCTGGATGAAGCCTCCGTGAAGCTCCTTGCTCTGCTATACCTCCTTGCGGTCATTGACACTCAGTACCTACTACAGGTTTACACCAGTTCTATTTCGACATAGATGGTGCAATCCATTGTCCACTGCTGTTACTTCTCAATGAGTACCCTCGTTTACTTTTAGAAAAAAATCCCTGAGGTTACATACCTCACGGTTGTGAAGTGTCTTGGCATTTAACAAACATCGACCACCTCACTTCCGCGGGATGTACAACCTCATGACCGACGAACGAGGGTGATGCATGATCGATTTGCCGTCAGCAGTGTGCGGACTCGCCTATCCAGGGTATCAAGTTCAGTCTGAGTTCATTTCAGTACGCCGAAGAATACATTAGGATCGGCATGCCTTAACCGTAAACAGCTCGCACTTTGTTTACGCCTGATAAGAAACTTTTCAGTCCCTTATTCAGGCGGCCAAAGAAGCGCTCCTGTAACGATTGCTTCATGTCCGACCCATTAAAGCCTAATTCTTCTGACATACCCATGTACTTGTTTGTATTATTTGCGGAGATTGACCTAAATTTTTTGAAATCTGAGAGTTCTAGACCCTCAGATTCCACAATCCCTTATCACTTTACATGCATGGCCAACCGCACACTTATCCACTCCAAACTTCATTTTGATTCTAATGGAACTACTATATTTATCAGTTATTTTAAGCAGTTCCTTATTTGAAGTGTTTTGTGATGAGTTGTTTCTTATTTAAAGCAACCTACTGGGAGTCATCCATGTAAAGCAAGCGTAATATAACCTGACCCCTTTTCCACAAAAGATAGCCCAGACCCGAAGCCTCCAGTAAAGTACTGAGATGATTCAAGGTCAACCTGAACCATTTTTTTTTTTTTTTTTTTTAAGGGGGGAAAATCATCGAATGACTGCCCCCGCCTGGGTGAGGCGGGAGGGAGTGTCAGACTCTTACTGACTAAAAACCACCCCGTTCCTTCTCCTGCACGTCGAGCCGGAGCCCCGGTTACCCGTTAGGTTCTCCGCGACTCCGAATCGGCATCGGCCCTATTGGGCCCCATCTGTGGTGGTCTGATGGCTCTTTGAGGCGCGCGCGGAACGCGACGCGCCGTACGCTCGGGTCTGTTTCTGGTCGGACGGGGAGCCACCCATGCTCGCCGTCCGCAGGCCCGCGCTTACGGTGGCCGGAGATCGTCTCGCGATCCCCGACGCCCGGTGTGTCCTTCGCGATGGCTGGGTTGCGAGGAGGCAGCGCTTCGCTGCCTCACGCGTCCCGCCTCCTCCTTAGCTAGCATCACTGCTTCGCAAAAGGAGGAGACGGCATCCCAGTCCCCCTCGCTCCGCATCATGGCCTGCACTAGGCCCGGACGCGAGAGGTCGCCATCGCCGATCACTTCCCTGAGGACACGGCGGTGCTCAGCCCACGAAGGGCATTCTCCCACCGTGTGTTCCACCGTGTCCTCAGGGCGGTCCTCGCAGTGATGACACCCGGGCGTTTCCTCCCGCCCCATCAGACACAGGTACCTCCCGAAAATTCCATGTCCGGTGAGGACCTGCGTCAGGCGGTAGGTGAGGACGCCGTAGCGTCTCTCAAGCCACTCCTCAAAGAGGGGACTTACCGCTGCGATGGCAGCGAGCCCAAACCTGAACCATAGTGGGCTTAGATTTGTTCTCAAAATGGATGTAAGAAGTTCTGTAATATCTTAACAATATTGATTACACAAATTCTAAATTGTTGTAATTATTATTACAATTTTATTATTGCAATTATATTGTACATGTATGCAATCTAAAGTTTGTTATAAACATACGACACGGAAATAGGGACACCTTTTCGAGTAGTTAATTGCATTATTATTTTATTTTGTTGTTAGTGATAGTCACACAAGCAGAACATAATCAATAACGAAATTGATTTGATATCGGTCATTATTATTATTATTATATATCGTTATAAACTATTAATTATGAGTAAAATGTTTTATTTTTATGTAGGTTAAGCCTTTGACTGCCAATAGAAAACTATTGAAGGCAAATCCTCCACTAACGTCGGTCACCGGTGACCCCCACGGCGTTTAATGTGTTACTAAGGTTTCAGACCTCTCTCTTTATGGTATCCCAACGATAAATTGGTCTGTATGAACATTTATTTCGTTTAAATATTTTATTTGCCCAATAAATATAGTCAAAATTCCGCATAGTATACATATAGTTCGGAGTCCGGAGAAAGACATAGGCTAATTCGTAACGGCCAAGTCGAGTATAACGTCGATAATATTAAATACGATATTTTCAAAATATAATAGTTATTTCTTACCGTTCTTTTCAATGGTACATTTATTTGTGGTACACATGATATGCCCCTTCAAACACATGCAAACGTTGCACTTGTTTTGTGGGGGATACGATTTCTTTTCTATACACTGTGGCGCTGCAAAACAGTAAATAAATGAGATTTTATTTACTGATGATAAATGAGATTTTATGCAATTCTAATGTTAGATTTCTTAGCCGATATTTCTAGAAAAAAAAAAAAAAAAACTAGCTTACCGACGTATATATTTAATGGTTATTTAACCTCCTTAGCAATTCATTTCGGAACCAATTTGTAACTAAATAATAGTTTTAGTCTCTGAATACTGGCACTTATAGAATAAAAATATAATGAATGCTAGGAAAGAGTAACCTTGATTTGAAAACTTACATATTGTGATAGTGAATGCAGTTACTTATGTAAGTTATATCGAGAAGGTAAGGGCCCTAAAACTAGTATTGTTTAAATTATTACCTTCAAATTTAATAACTGCTTATTAAATAACTGTTACCTATGTTAATATCTATTGTATTAGATTGAATATCTTAATTATTTATAATATTTGTCCTTTTTTAATTTCTTTAGTTGTTATTTATTATAGAAAAAGATATATAAAATCAGAATAAAATTTACGTCCATTTATTATTTTACTGTTGTTATTGTTATTCGTTTTTTCTATAATATTATGAATTATTGGACCAAAGACCCATCAGAAAACCTCAAAGAGCCATCAGATGGGGCCCAGCAGGGCCAATGCCGATCCGGAGTCGCGGAGAACCTAACGGGTTACCGGGGCTCCGGCTCGAGGCGCAGGAGAAGGACCGGGGTTGTTTTTAAGTCAGTAAGAGTCTGACACTCCCTCCCGCCTCACCCAGGCGGAAGCAGTAATTCAATGATTTTCCCCGCTTAAAAAAAATCCCAGACCATAATCTACCCTGTTCTAAATTACATCCCGACCACTTCAGCCGTTTTGACAACAATCAAAAGTACAAACTTTCGCATTTATATTATATTAGTAGGTTGGTTAGGTACCTGGTATACAAATCAAGTCTGAACAAGCCACTTTATTGTTGTCACACATACATTTGTTGCATGGATCTGGATTTGGTATAGTTTCACCATTTGTACAATTTGGCGCTGAAAAAGAAACACTTGTCTTAAAATAAGTAGGACAATAATTTGACGAGATACTTAGGTATCTATATACCTCTATATCTGCCTCGTTGGCCGAGTGGTCGCAAGTGCGACTGCCGGGCAAGGGGTCTCGGGTTCGATTCCCGAGTCGGGCAAAGTATTACTGGGTTTTTAAAAAAAACTCAGTAGTAACATGGAGTCTGGAGTTGTGTCCAGTATATGGCAATAGGCTCACCCCCTATTACATGGGACTCATAGCATAAATAGTGAAAAGTGGATGTTTCCACAAAACATGTGGGTGTTACATTGTACAGTGGCATTAAGTGCCCTAATGTACACCTCTGCCTACCCCTTCGGGGATAAAAGGCGTGATGTTAAGTTATGTTATACTTAGGTATCTCACGACAAGCATTTACGGCATTTGAATTGAGTGGCTAAGCATTTATGGCAATGCAAACTAAACGTGCATACAAATCAGCTTAATCAGTTGAAGATATGTACTTCAAAATAAAGTTGCAAGATTCCACTTCACACACATATATACATAGCCAGTTAAATGAAAGCTATAAATGAGTGGCACGTCGTTTTCTACTGCATCTATTCCATTCCATTCCATTCATCTATCTTTATATACTTCGTCATACATCTAGGTACTAAGTCATACAAGCAAGCCGATTAAAAGTGTCGCGGAGAACCTAACGGGTAACCGGGGCTCCGACTCGACGTGCAGGAGAAGGAACGGGGTGGTTTTTAGTCAGTAAGAGTCTGACACTCCCTCCCGCCTCACCCAGGCGGGAGCAGTCATTCGATGATTTTCCCCCCTTAAAAAAAAAAGCCGATTAAAAGTGCTCTGGAACCCCCCCGTCCATTTTCCTACACTTGTACAGAACTATACCTAGTATAATATATTGTGTTTGTTACGTTGCCTTTTTATTTTCGTAATTCTGCTTTTGCTCATCATAATCTTTGACATAATTATTATGGAATAAGTCGGCAAACGAATAGCCAGATCACCTGATGGTGAGCAATCAACGCTGCTTATAGACAGCCGTTGCCTACGGCGCTGACTCGCGTGGCAAAACCAAACGCAACCGTGATGTCATGCCGGTTTTATGAGAGGCCATGTAACATTCAATATATCTCCCCCGTGAATAATATCATGTGCATCTCTTACCCGGACACGGCAAATTAGTGCAAAATATTTCTCCTTCATAACAAATGCAAGAGTTGCATTTATCTGGTGAGCGAACAGGCTGGTCTGGCACGCAATGAGGCACTGAAAGGAAAATTCATTCAATTAAAAAGACAAAAAAAATAGAATGAGTTCTTCATAAAATTAACATAACATAACATCACGCCTTTTATCCCCAAAGGTGCACACAGAAGTAACACCCACTTTTCACTATTTATGTTATGAGTCCCATGTAATAGGGTGAGCCTATTGCCATAATACCGGGCACATTTCCAGACTCCGTGTTACTACTGAGAATTTTTTTAAACCCAGTAATACTTTGCCCGACTCGGGAATCGAACCCGAGACCCCTTGCTCGACAGTCGCACTTGCGACCACTCGGCCAACGAGGCAGTCAATGAAACTAATATGGAAAGGAAAGTAAATGATACACAACTAATATTTAACACAACTGCCATATATAGACCAATTTATGGCCATTTATTTTAGGTCTAGGTAAATACCCCTCTCATTATATATATAGTTCAGATATCTTCTGCTTTAAAATACCTAGCTTTAACCATAAAACGGTGGACGACATGTCATTAAATCAGTGGCGTAATTAAATCGGCAGGGACCCCCGTCCAGAGGTTTTCATCCGAACTTCTCTGTTTTTTTATTGGGATCGGGGGCCCATCCGATACATTTGCCACGAGCACCGAAGGGTATAGTTACACCACTGCCTTAAATATTTTATACTATTACATGTTTTTTGTTTGTTTGAACGCGCTAATCTCCGTAACTACAAGTCTGATTTGAATAATTCTTTTTGTGTTGTATAGCGCATTTATCGAGGATGGCTATAGGCCATAAAACATCACGCTACGACCAATAGGAGTTGAGCAGGGCGTGTGGAACCGCGCGAAAGTAGCTAGTTAAGAATAAATAACTTAGTACTTACTTTTAGGGTTCGATATTTGTGCCTTAACCACGGATGTGCATAATACCTGATAAAATATGATGTGAATTAGTTTTTGTTAATATCGAAGTACGTTGTAAGTGTGGTTGCACGCCGGTTCTCTGTGAGGCCAGCCTTGTATCACTTCGGTCGTGCCAAAGCATGACTCTCCCACACTTAAGACTTTATACATCTACTTATCAATGTCTTTTTGCTTTTCATGTGGTGAAAATCGTATAAGATAGATAAATTTTTTGAGTCGCGTGGAATATATTCAAGTTTAATTAATAACATTAATTGACCCTCTTTATAATTGAACTAAACTGAGTTTGATTTCAAATGTATAACAACTAGATATTTCGATTTCGTTTATCTCCGTCACTTAAACACAACTCATTAAAAGAGGTTAACACGATTAAGTACATACATCTGACATATAAACAATTCCTTCAAGAAAATAAACTTCCAAAACTTTATGAAAAGAAATACGTACTAAACGCAACTACCTACTGAAAACGAAATTACTAGTCATTTTTTATGAAAACTCTCAAAGACAATGAGTTTTTACAGCCCATTACTTAGTTTCTTAACCGATTTAAATTACATACACAAGATAATCAGGTTTACACAATTAATATGATGATTATGTTCTTACCCAGATTACAATATAAAACTGGAAAGTCAGCCAGTCCATTCTGAAGAAACAATAAAACATAGTTTATGTCGACACATGCGTTGAAAATACAGAAATATTTTATACAGTGACACAAATCGCTAATGAGTATTCCCAACAATCATTATGAACAAATTACAAGTACATTGCAGACTCTTATTATAGTTTCTCTATCAAATTATTGATAATCAACTTTGTGTTCGAGTGGTAAGGTTGCAAATTGTGTTGGTTGGCGGTGTTATGTATATTTGTTAGGATTTCGATGGCTGTTGTTGAACATAAATTAATTTTCTCTTAAATGTTTGCTGGTAGATAAACTAGCAGCGGTGTTGTTTAGTTAATGGTTCCTTCTCTCATTGCATGTGCTTCTGTCGTCTGTTGCACTTTCACAGAACTTTCCATACACACTAGATGTCCATATGGATGTACCATTTAAAATAATAAAATTAAATCTATTTTTAACAGGAACGATGACAATGATTTGCAGTAAAAAGTTGCTTGTGGAACAGATTATTTACTTAGTCATATTTGTAGTAATAGGTAAGTATGTAATAGGATATACAACAGTTAGTTAATATCATTACACATAACATAACATAACATCACGCCTTTTATCCCCGAAGGGGTAGGCAGAGGTGCACATAGAAGTAACACCCACTTTTCACAATTTATGTTATGAGTCCCATGTAATAGGGGGTGAGCCTATTGCCATATACCGGGCACATTTCCAGACTCCGTGCTACTACTGGGATTTTTTTAAAAACCTAGTAATACTTTGCCCGACCCGGGAATCGAACCCGAGACCCCTTGCCCGGCAGTCGCACTTGCGACCACTCGGCCAACGAGGCAGTTAATATCATTACTTTTTTCGAAATATCGACAACGATAGTATTCTATAGTAGTGTGGTTTTAATGTGAGTTGTGACGGTATGATTTTCGCGTCGAATATCAGACTAGTTCCCTTTTTAGCGCTTAATGAGTGTCATTTACTTCTACTAAGCTGCACCAATAGGATTATTACAATAATTATTCTTTCATTAATAAACAACCGAGACTGAGACGAAACTGCTGATGACATCTGTCATGAAATATTCTCCTTGATAGATACATTCAAATTAATGGTTGTACAGTTTCAATCAACATAATCTAGACTTCTAGACGTCCAGTTAGGAGCACTAGCAACTAACTTAGTTCTCCCACTTGGCCAACTCTTGAAAACGTCTAATTGCCGCTAAACTTTAGAGACATCGAGTTATTTGGGAAATTAGTTCCGACTCGTCACTCAAATTGGAAACTTATTGCTTGTTACATTGAGTTTAGTTTTGATGATTAACGTGTTGTATTTCGGCTTGAAATACAACAATAGCGTATTTTATATAAGCTTTGTTAAAGGCATTACAAAAGGTATTGAACTTTGGACCCTTTTAAGAACTTAAGAAAGAACATTTTACAGTAATTAATAAATAAATGTTTACATACTCAATCACGCTGCCATTTCAAGAAAACGATCGTACACAAATAACCACTAAGAAAATAATCCAAGCTAATCCACACTAAGTTTGGTAATGCGAAAGCTACTATGTGTCTGTATGTTTGTTTGTTTTCATAATATAACATAACATGTAACATCACGCCTTTTATCCCCGAAGGAGTAGGCAGAGGTAGATGTACATTATGGCACTTAATGCCACTGTACAATGTAACACCCACTTTTCACTATTTATGTTATGAGTCCCATGTAACAGGGGGTGACCCTATTGCCATATACCGGGCATAATTCCAGACTCCGTGCTACTACTGACATTTTTTTGAAAAAGCCCATTAATACTTTGCCCAACCCGGGAGTCGAACCCATTTTGTTTTCTTCAGGTTTTCTTCAGGACTAAACCACTGAACTTATTTGGATGAAATTCGGTACAACAATAGTAATTCAGTTACAGAATAGTCATAGATCCTGAAAAGTAGATTGTAGCGCGGTCAGTCTGCTACGATCGCATAAGAAAAAAGTAGACTTCTAAATCGATAACGTCGTCGTCGTCTGTGGACGAATTCGATGGCAAAAGCTAGTTACGTTATAAATAGAGTAGATTGCAATAATCGCATACAAAAAAAACAATTTACTTTAAGCTGCACCGTAGACGTGGTTGGATAGATAATGAACGGCAGCGCTCTCTGATAAACCTGACCAACCCTAGTACTACCAGCCGTCCACTACGCCAAATCTACCCCCAATCCCTCTTTTTAGAGAAGGCCCAGTAATGAACTGTCACGAGCTATGTTCCCAAAGCCCTCTCAGAATTCAGGTGTTTGTTCAACATTAGACCTTTGGACATTTTCTTCTGATGATTATTATTTCTTCTCTTTCTTTTTACATCAATTACTATTTAAAGCTTACGATAGTAACAAAGGTTTCTACAGATTGACACAGATCATTAAAGATGTTTGAAGAGTTTTGATTAAGTGTTAAGAAACAGCTTTACATCAGACTGACTATAAGACTGTACATAACTGTGAAACATTAATGAATAAACTTAGGGTTATGGTCTCTCATCGCTTTTGTTATAATCCCTTAACCTAACTACTGAGAATTTTCATTACAACTAATAAAAGTGTATGGTTCTCCTGCTTCGGCCCGAATGGGCCGCCTCGACTGAAGTGATACCACGGCTTCACAGAAAACAAACGTGAAACAGCTCTGCGTTGTGTTTCGTCGTATGAGTGAGGTTAGAGGACACACAATTAACCCTCCTCCCCAATCTCCCCAATCCCCAACAATGCTCCAATTCCTTTTAGTGAATAGGAACACAATTAAAATATTTTTTTTGTCTATGGCGCCACTATTGTTCACTCTCATTGTCTCTGTCTTTGTATAACTCAGATTACCGTGTTTTTTAAATCTAAATAACACTTCTATTTAACGTTAAAATACGCTTTAATTATTTACCACAACCACGATTCATATTCCTTTAATTCCTAATCTCAAAAGGTCGGTAACGCACTTGTAACGCCTCTGCTGTTCCGGATGTCCATGGGCGATGCCGATTGCTTATCATCAGGTCCGCTCGTTTACCGACTTATCCCATAAAAAGAAACATATTTCATGATGAATTCGATATAATACCCCCTTTTTGTTTATGTAGTTGATTCTTCCCCCGTTCCAACTTCGGCTCCATGCTGCGTGAAACCCTGGAATCTGAAACCGTTTGCTCTACAACCAAAGCTATAATAACTCAATCATCAAGCCAGTCCATTGAAAAACGAATGGATGCTAACAATAAACACTTCTCCTACATGGCGTCCTACTTCACAATAACATTTGCTTGTTCAAACATTCCCTAATCATCGTCTATTGTGCTGTGGCTTAATCTGAGCAAATACTCATTATTACGTACATAGTAGTACATATGTGTAATTATACCTTGTTTACTAGTTGCCACCTGATTACATCGAAATGGTATAATGGATTACATTTCATGGGTTAGTGTCGGAAAGTCAGTGTATTCTTACCACAACGCTATAGAGATGTTAAATCATGGTGTTGATCGAAAATCTTTAGAGATTTTTAAACAAAATCTTTGTAAGCTTCAAAATAATAAAAATTTACAAAAGAGTACGCTAGAGTAAGCTACCTTGTAATATCATAAAATATTGAGGTCGAATAATTAGTATGAATCTTATGACGTGTTGCTAGCCACTTGTTATGCCGTGGAGGACTTGACAGGTTGCCGGGGCTCCGGCTCGAAGTGTAGGAGAAGGAACGAGGTGGTTTTTAGTCAGTAAGAGTCTGACACTCCCTCCCGGCTCACCCAGGCGGGAGAAGTCATTCGATGATTTACTACCCTTAAAAAAAATCCACTTGTTATATATTGTGTAGAAATAATTTAAGGCGCGAATTAAACAAGATAGTCAGAAGCACACTGCATATCCATATATGTATGTATATGTCTAAAAGAAATTCGTGTTAGTTACACTATTTAAAACTCAAGAATGGCTAAATTGATTTGGATGAAAATTGATGGGGAGGTAACTTAAAATCAAGAGACGGACATAGGGTAGGTACTTTTTATTCAATACTTTTTTTTCTTTTAGGGGAACGTAAAAGAACGAAACTGCGCGTACGAAGTCGCCGGCAGAAGCTAGTTAGCTTTCATAAACTAAAGAATAACATAAATAGGTTTCCACTGGTTTCCACTCTTGAAATTGGCCCAGGTTCCACAGATAATATAGCACTAATTTATTTCTTTTTTTGAATGTGTATCTCCTATAACTTATCTCGTTTCTTTTTTACTAAAATTCCGCTAATTACGTTTTGAGTCCCACTTTAATACCAAGTTGGACTATCAAAAACATTGATTATAATAACTATTATTCCGACCTTCTCAGTATCAGTGCGGACTGGTACTGAGAAGTTCGGAATAATAATAATAAGGACTAACATTTGTATGTTCACCAAAAGGTGCTGCTGTATCGTGTATCCATTGGCCATCACTGAGCTTCTAAAAATTGACCGTACAATGATTTGACACGAGGATAATACAGATTAGACAATTAGGTCCTCATGTTTTATAAACGCCATCTAGTGAACATTTTTTTATGAAATAAGCAGGTAAACAAGCAGAGGATCACCTGATGGTAAGCAATCGGCGTCGCCCATAGACACCTGGAACACCAGAGGCGTTACAAGTGCGTTACCGGCGTTTTAAGAATTAGGAATTTGAGGATTGTTTCACGACGGTTTTCTATAAAGCCGTGGTATCACTCCATTCAAGCCAGCCCATTCTTACCGAAGCATAGCTCGTCCACACACAAAAATATCTATTCTTATTACCCGCTATTACATACACTAATGCGTGTACTTGGTTTTAGAATTATCTCAAGAAAAACAAAGAAGACAGAGGAATTATTTAAGCACTGAATCCATACCTTGCTGAAAAAGATTTTTTTATTTAAAATTATTAAAATGAATCCCTCCGTAGTTTGCTGAAACATAAAATTCTTCAACAAAGAGGCGCAGTAACAACTGTTTCAGTTTGGCCATGAATACAGCGAGAAGTCAATAATCGCCACTAGTCAGTAACCAAACATAACATAACATCACGCCTTTTATCCTCGAAGGGGTAGGCAGAGGTGCACATTATGCCACTGTACAATGTAACACCAACTTTTCACTACTTATGTTACGAGTCCCATGTAATAGGGGGTGAGCCTTTTTTTTTGGGACAAGCCCGCCACAACCTCCCAAAACTGCTGCAACTCCTGTAAGCCAGGATCTACAGTAGATACAACCATGAAAACACCGGAACATTGAAGTCCGGCGCGTCCCAGGGACATGAGTAACTGTCTTGGTTCCCGCAACGAAGTGAATCAGAAGATATTACCTCTATAAGAGGAGAAGAAGAAAAAACTATAGTTTCCACTTCCCTCGGTGAATTACTGCAGGAGACAGAATGAATTAAGCCTAAAGGCACAAAGAAGAGACTGTACAACTGGGTGAAGCCCAGTCGCCAAGCACCACGGAAATTTGACTAAAAAACTAAGTGGGTCCTATGTGTGAGCTGTTATACTTGCTTCCAATAATAGGTATGGCAAAAGCGCCTAAACGCACGGAAATTTGTTCTAGATTCCACAAGGTCCGTATAATAAACTACACCTGATGAAACAATTAAATTATTCAACATAGTGTTACGTTCATATTGCCTGAGATCACACTCCCAGAGTATGTGATGGGCCGACTGCTCGTATCGCAACTCCTCTGTCGAACATTGGCACCATGGTGAATCCATAAATTTAAATAAGAACAATTTGCTTTTAAAGTTGCCGTGGCCAGTAAGAAACTGGGCAACACAGTGATCCACCTCCAACCATGTCCTCTCCAGCCGCTCATGCACGGATGGGAAGAACTGATACAGGTGGCGGCCCTTAATAGAAGATGCCCATCTACCCTGCCATTCAGTTATAAGCTCATCCCAAACGTCCGTTATTGGCTTAAACAATTTTATTTCTATCACGTTCTGCCAGAAAGCTTGCTGACAAATTAGGTCTCGCACTGTAGTACATAGCAGCACGTCGCTGCACCTCCCCCTCTTTTCTAGAGGTGGTCTATAGTTCTGGTCTTCTGGTGTGGACTCCCACGAGCTGTATGAGTTTCTGATGTCGGTGTGAGTTCAATGTAAAGTCTGTATTTGTAGTTTTACACTACCTCGCTAGTTGTGTTGTTAGTAATAAATAAATCTTTTATTTCAGACTATTTTTCATTTAGCCGTAGTTTTGTTAGTAATTCACATGACATTAATTAAACTGCCTCGTTAACCGAGTGTCCGCAAGTGCGACTGCCGGGCAAGGGGTCTCGGGTTCAATTCCCGGGTATTACAAAGTATTACCGGGTTTAAAAAAAATTTGGAATTGTGCCCGGTATATGGCAATAGGCTCACCCCCTATTATATGGGATCATAACATAAATAGTGAAAAGTGAGTGTTACATTGTACAGTGGCATTAAGTGCCGTAATGTGCACCTAAGCTTACCCCTTTGGGTATAAAAGGCGTGATGTTATGTTATGTTATGTTGATATATCAAGAAACTCTCAATAAATAAAATTCAAATCGCTTATTCCGTGGCCTCATCCACAAAGCGGCAGTTTATAAATTATTTATAGACGGTGTCGCCGGCTTATCTGGATCCCTCTGATTCCTCACTGTTCACTCCGAAGAATTATATTTTCAACCATAACAAATCTCTTTCTTTATAACCGTTATATTACGGAGATTTTATTTGAGTAAAAGCCGCCATTTCTTAATGGTGGCGAATAAAAATTAATGACTAAGAACGTTGTTTCATTGTGGATCTAGAAGTCTCATAGGTCCCTATATACACAGCAGAGGTATAACACCTCTATAACTTAACCCAAAAGGTTTATCATCACCAACACCCTATATTTTGGTTTGAGCATTAATCACCGCCCTTGCTCAATGTGAGTTGGCGATTACAAACTTGTAACTAAAAATTATAAGCCCAGGTTATCCTCACAATGTTTTTCTTCACCGTTTGTCAGTGGCGTCTAGATAATCTTATAAAGTACATATAACTCGGAAAAAGTCACATTGGTACTTGCCGCTGGTAGGTTTCAAACCGTCATGTTGAGAGGTGGCGTCTTAAGCCTCCGAGCCACGGCGACTATATTTTACCCAAAGGTTGACTGGGAGAAAATGTCAAATGACATTAAGTTCACCTTTTTTAAGAGGGGGAAATCATAGAATGACTTCTCAGTTCTCCCGCCTGGTTAGTTGCCCGTTCCTACTCCTGCCCTTCGAGTCGGAGCCTCGACAACCCGTCAAGAACTCCGCGGCTCCGTATCGGCATCAGTCCTATTGGGCCCCATCCGTGGTGGTCTAATGGCTCTTTGAGGCGTGCGCGGAACGAATCCAACTTACGTACCTTATTTTTGTTTGCATTAAAGAGTTAATCAATAATATAAATATATTGTTAGAGACAGAAAAATAAAATTGTGCTTTACCTAACCAGAATATAAACAATATAATATAATATAATATAATACTATAGCTTCTAGAACTAAAATACATCACATCATCAAAGTAAAGAAAACGTGTACTTCAATAAGTACCTGTTTCGAAAGAATAGTTCTTTATAACAAACTACACTTTGTAGTCAGTATTCAAAAACAATATGGCGACATCGTCTACACGACGAGGACGTCATCAAAAGTACCAATTTCAGTGCTACCTTCAGTTTCTTTGTTTGTCGAGTTCCCGTTAGCAATCTCAAAGTAGATCCCACCGGGAGACAGGATTATCTCCAGCTTAAGCTACGACGGGGACCTGATAAAGTTGGGGTCACACTCGCAGGGAAACAAAGGAAACTTATTGCTTGTTACATTGAGTTTAGTTTTGATGACTAACAAGTTTACAATGATTGCATAACAAAGGATTTGTTATGCAATCATTTGTTTTTGGTGGTCATCGTTATTTCCTAGTGCTAATATTTGCTCTATACCTCTATGTCCTATGTTAAACTGGAACATGATATAGTTATAAGTAGCATTTACGAAGTAAGGAGACATTAAGATGACCGGGCAAGGTATTTCCATAAAGGATGCTCTGATGATGTCAGAATCTGCCCAATGAATCATATTTAATTGGCCTATAGAATTACTTCCAATAACAAGGATTTTAAATAAATGCAAGAAGTATCATCCTATGTTAAAACATTGCGACATTTTAATACTCTGTATTTTTATCTACCCGTTTCCCTTTATACTGTACGATTTCGTTTACCGACCCACTTTATAAAAAAATCGTTTAAACTATACTTAAAGTTCAAATAGTTAAGTGTGGGAGAGCCATGCTTCGGCACAAATGGGTCGGCCCGATCGGAGTAATACCACGGAAAACCGACGTGAAACAACGCTTGCGTTGTGTTTCGTCGTGTGAATGAGAATACCCGGGGCTCGATTACTCTCCTCAATTACCCTCCTCAATCTTCCCAATCCTCGAATCCATAAGAATGCTCAAATTCCAAATCTCCCAAAGGCTGCTAACGCACTTGTAACACCACCGAGGGGGTCCTTGAGCGGCGCCGTTTGCTTACCACCAGGTGATCTATAAAAAAAGAAATCAGCATTATTACAACAATTTATTTTAAAACCTCGCTACCACTAAGACCCCACACTTACCTTCAGAATTTGACTTTGTAAGACTTCAATAATACTTTACCGAGTGTACTGTTGTTTCATAAATCTCAGACGGATCCGAATCTTATGTAAAATTGTTTGTGTACCGCTCATATTTCTCATGCAGCTATGTAAATTGTTTGACAAGCTAGATATGAGATTGGTTCAGGCTAGCCTTAGGTTAGAGTACAGATATTATAATATTGGGTTCTCCAAAGATATTTGGTCTAGTTGTGGCAATAATAACGGTGTCTTCTTTCCACCTGTTATGTTTTGAGTCCCATGTAATAGGGGGTGAGCCTATTGCTTCGGACGCAACTGTAGACTCCATGCAACTATTCAGGCTAAACAATACTTAATACCAGGACCAAACTCAGAACTCCTTGCGTCCCAAAGAAACTATTGGAATGAGATAATGTAGTATTTGTTTACAAAATCTATAAAAAAAAAATAAAAAAAAAACTCGACCGAAAAAAACCGACTCGATGGAAGTGATACCACAGCCTCACAGAAAACCGACGTGAGCAATGCTTGCGTTGTATTTCGTCGTGTGAGTGAAGTTACCGGAGGCCCAATATACCCTCCCTTCCCGAATCTCCCCAACCCCCGCATCTCCAACAATCCTCAAACTTCTAATCGCCAAAAGGCCGGTAACGCACTTGTAACGCCCCTGGTGTTCCAGGTGTCCATGAGCGACGCCAATTGCTTACCATCAGGTGATCCGTCTGCTCGTTTACCAGCTTATGCCATAAAAAAAACTAAGAAGAAATACCATACCATTTATTTATTATTACCTTTTTTTAAGATGTAAATATTTTAGTTCATAGTTATTTAGGAGCTAGGTAGGAGAGCCTAGTGTCCTAGAGGAGGTTTCTTCTTTTCTTCTAGTAGTAGTGAAACTCCGATGAGAGGTGTGGACTAGAATGATTTAATTCACCAAACTACGCTACTTATATTTCTATTTACATATTTACAATTAGACAATATCAGATATAGTTAGGTGATAGTTTCGACCAATAGCGGCGCGCCGGCGTGCGCGGGGCGCGCGGGGTGCGGGGCGCCGCTTTGCACACGGCACTATCGGTTCCTTCCGTATAAGTATGACCGCGCGGCGCGAGCGCGCGCATTTCTCCGAGCGCCGGCGTCGAGTGAAGACTGAAGACTACCTACAGATGAACCAATGAAGATATGACGAATGCAAGTGCTCCGGCTCCGGCTCCGCTTGCGCTGCTTGGCTGCTTGCTTCACCAAACCGCTTCTTTCGAAGCGATCGCTCGCGGCACGGTGTGATAACGCTGTTGCCGCAGTGATTATTATTGTTTCTATGCGATAGAGTCGTAAACTGTCTTTTTCAAGACAATTGGTTTCTTGTTTCTAAAACGGAGTAAGTCTAAAACTTTGGTAAAGGTATTGTGGAAGGTATATGGTAAGGTATTCGGTGGTACAGGTAACTGGTAGGTATGTAGTCGTGCAGTGCGGCTACAGTACTCCCCCCCGAGCGAAGCGTACTGGGGTCTTGACGATTCTTCCTGTTCGCGTTCTTCGTACATCGCTGATGCTCGACGGAGGTTGACTGGGTTGATCCTGGATAGCCTCTGGTGGCGTTGCACAGTTGTCCGAGTTATCGTGATTAATGACGTAGGCAGGCTTCAGACGCTCGATAGACACGTTGGTAGTACCTCTAGGTGTTTGTAACGTGAAGTACTTGTTGCTTCTGCTGGTGACTAGGTACGGACCCTTGTACGGACGTTGCAGCGGTTTGCGAACTGCGTCGTCACGTACAAATACGTGGCTGCATGTTTGCAGGTCTTTGTGCACGAAGATATTCAGTCGATTAGTGTGCGACTGATAAGCGGGCGTTAAGCTTGTGATAACACGATGCAAGTCGGCCACATAGTCGTTATCCATCTTCGTGTAGGTAGGCGATGGCGATATGAAATCGCCGGGTAGCCGTAGTTCTTGTCCGTAGGTAAGTTGAGCGGCACTAGTGTTAGTGTCGGTGCGCGTAGCGGCTCGTAGTCCCAGTAGCACGGTAGGTAACTCGATCAACCATTTGTTATTGTCGGCGAGTCGAGTCATGAGTGCGGCTTTCAATGTACGATGCCAGCGTTCTACGATCCCGTTACTCTGCGGGTGGTAGGCAGTAGTACGAGTTCTTTCTATTCCCAGTAGCTGAGCGAGATTTTTAAATAAGCTGCTCTCGAACTGTCGTCCTTGATCAGTCGTGATTTTGATAGGACAACCAAAGCGTGATATCCATGCTTCATACAGCTTTCTTGCGACGACTTCGGCTGTTACCTCTCGCAGAGGGACGGCTTCTGCCCAGCGGGTGCAGCGGTCGATCATAGTGAGTAGGTATCGATGTCCGCTCGAAGATGTAGGCAGAGGTCCGACGATGTCAATGTGTACGTGTTCGAAACGCTCGCTCGGTGGGAATGATGTGACGTCACTGTGCGTATGTCGATGTACCTTTGATTGTTGACACTCAATGCATGACTTTGCCCACTCGCCAATCTCTGTGTTCATAGACGGCCAGAAGTATCGTTGCTGCATTAGTTTGCGTGTAGTTCGAATACCAGGATGACTTGTATTGTGCACGGCGTTGAATGCGATGCGACGAAAGTCAATTGGTAGGTATGGGCGAATGTGAGGCGTCGATACTTCGCAGTAAATCAGCTTGTTTGAAGTAGGTATGGCGATTTTCTTGAGTTGAATATTTGTTTGTTTAGATAGTTTGAGAATATTGCTGTCCTTTTCTTGTGCTTGCGATAGTTGATCGTAGTCTATCGGCGATGGTAAGTCGATCGTTTCAACGCGTGACAGTGCGTCGGCGACTACGTTGTTCGCTCCGGTCACGTGACGTAGGTCGGTCGTGAACTCGCTTATAAACAACAGCTGACGAGTGCGTCGTTGTGTGTCGTTGTCCGACGGCGGCTTGCGTATTGCGTAGGTAAGTGGCTTGTGATCGGTGTAAACAATGAGTTCTCTTCCTTCGAACATTTTTCTAAAATGTTTGATAGCCATATATATTGATAATAGTTCTCGATCGAAGGTACTATAACGTTGTTGTGTTTCTGAGAATTTCTTCGAGAAATAGCCGAGGGGAACCCACTTGTTGTTTACAAGTTGTTGTAGGACAGCTCCAGCACAGGTGTTCGATGCGTCACACATGAGTGATATTGGTTGAGTTGGTGAGGAGGATGGGTGAGCGAGTAAAGCTGCATTTTGTATGCTAGCTTTACACAACTCGAACGCTTGAAGTGCTTCATTGTTCCACTCGATTTTTGTTTTGTCGCGTTTCTTGGAGTTATGTAGAAATGCGTTTAGCGGTGCTTGTATGTGGGCCGCGTTGCGTATGCTGTCACGGTAAAAGTTCACCATGCCGAGAAATCGACGTAGGTCCGCTATTGTTTCGGGTTTGGGGTAAGCAGTGATAGCGTTGACCTTATCAAGTGGAGGTTCGATTCCTTCGCTCGACACTTGATATCCTAGGAACTTGACGTTTTCTTGACCGAAGACGCATTTTGACGGGTTTATAGTGATACCGTAGTCATTTAATCTTCGTAGTACTTCTTGTAGATCTTCAATGTGGCGTGCGTTGTTTTCTGACGCGATGATTACGTCATCAATAAATGGAAATGCGAAGTCTAACCCGTTGAGTACTTGATGTATGAACCGTTGGAATGTCTGTCCCGCGTTTTTTAAGCCTGGACACATTCGGGGAAACTCGAACAAGCCAAACGGGGTTGTTATGGCTGTTTTCTCGACGTCGGGTTCGTACACGGGTAATTGTTGTTGTTGGTATGCACGATTCAGGTCGAGTGTGGTGAAAATCTTCTTGCCGTGGAGTAGGTATGTAAAGTCTTTGAGGCGAGGTACAGGGTAGCGGTCGGGCTTAGTTACGTCGTTGAGTCTTCGGTAATCGCCGCATACCCGTATGTCGCCATTCTTTTTCGGGACGACGTGTAGTGGGCTGGACCAGGGACTTTTGCTTGGACGGCATAATCCCTGCTGCATCATGACTTCAAATTCTTTCTTCACGGCCAAGTATCGATGTGGGGGTAATGGCCGGGTTTTGCTATGTACAGGTGGACCGGTGGTTTCAATGTGATGTTCCACGCGGTGTTTGGGAGTGGTCTTCATGCATGATGGTCTTAGGATATCGGGGAATTGACTCAATATTTGATGATACGGCTGTTCGACGTCTATGCTTCTTACAGTTGGCTCGGCGGAATATGAGATTGGCGCTTTGACGGTGAGGTTTGTTACTTTGTCGACAAGACATCGACCGGCTATGTCGACGAGTAGTTGGTGGTGGCGTAGGAAGTCGGCGCCGATGATTGGCTTGCTGACTTCAGCAACGATGAATTTCCAACTATAAGGTCGGCGTAGGTTTAGGTCCAGTTGTAGTGTCTTCTCACCGTAGGTAGGTATAACCGTGTTATTTGCGGCGTATAAACAAAAGTCAGTTGGGGCCATCTTCACGCCTTTTCGTTTAGGGATGACCGAGACGTTTGCGCCAGTATCAATTAGAAATGACAGACGTGAGTTTCTGTCTGTTATAAACAGGCGGTATGACGTAGTTGTTGCGCCGGTTCCCGCCTCATCCAACGCAGCTCTTAGTTTTCCGGACGGGTGTTGTTGTTCTGGAAATTACACGGACGTGTGCATCGCTGTGCCTCCTTCCCGAACTTGCGGTGGTAATAACAAATTCCAGGAGATTCCGTGCGGCGTGGTATGTTATCGCGCTGTCTGGACTGGGAGCGATATCGTTTCGATGATCGCGATCTGTTCTGAGGTCGTCTCGACTGACGGTTGCAACGATGGCTAGATTGTGCTGCTTTGAGTTCGGCGATTTCCCTCGTAAGTATATCAATTTTGTCTTCAATACTTGTAGGTACACGGGGGAAAACGGGGTTTTCAGTCACAGCAGCGACTGTGCCATGAGGTTGCGTCTGTTCGAGTATTTTGTCCGCCATCATCGCTAGATCGTGGATATCTGTGTGTTTAGCGATGTTGTCGCTGACAGCGAGGACTGCGCGCACGGACTGGGGGAGGTGGTTTGTCCACATAATACGAAGCGCAGCGTCGGATATATTATCCGCGGCGAGATTCTTCATCCGGCGAAGTAACTGTGATGGTTTTAAGTCGCCGAGCTCCATCTCGGAGAGAAGGCGTTGAACTTGACGCTGTTCAGACTCCTCATAGACCTGGAGTAGTCTGTTTTTAAGGGTTTCGTAGCGGTCTCTCTCCGGTGGATGAAGGATAATGTCGGATATTTCATCGAGGTCTTGTCGTTCGAGATGACCGACGACAAGCTCAAACATGGCTTGGTCGCCCTTCTTCTGCGGAGACATAATCGCCTCGAACTGCGCAAACCATAGGCGTATTCTGTCGCGCCATATAGGTGGAATGCGCAGCGACGTCGACACGCTGGAGAGTTCCGGCGTTTTTTCGTTGGAGTTGGACATTACGACGAGCTTGACTTTCTGCAGTACTGGGCGGCGATTGATTCTTGCAGAGATCCGTTGATCACGTCGGGGTCACCAATTTAGGAGCTAGGTAGGAGAGCCTAGTGTCCTAGAGGAGGTTTCTTCTTTTCTTCTAGTAGTAGTGAAACTCCGATGAGAGGTGTGGACTAGAATGATTTAATTCACCAAACTACGCTACTTATATTTCTATTTACATATTTACAATTAGACAATATCAGATATAGTTAGGTGATAGTTTCGACCAATAGCGGCGCGCCGGCGTGCGCGGGGCGCGCGGGGTGCGGGGCGCCGCTTTGCACACGGCACTATCGGTTCCTTCCGTATAAGTATGACCGCGCGGCGCGAGCGCGCGCATTTCTCCGAGCGCCGGCGTCGAGTGAAGACTGAAGACTACCTACAGATGAACCAATGAAGATATGACGAATGCAAGTGCTCCGGCTCCGGCTCCGCTTGCGCTGCTTGGCTGCTTGCTTCACCAAACCGCTTCTTTCGAAGCGATCGCTCGCGGCACGGTGTGATAACGCTGTTGCCGCAGTGATTATTATTGTTTCTATGCGATAGAGTCGTAAACTGTCTTTTTCAAGACAATTGGTTTCTTGTTTCTAAAACGGAGTAAGTCTAAAACTTTGGTAAAGGTATTGTGGAAGGTATATGGTAAGGTATTCGGTGGTACAGGTAACTGGTAGGTATGTAGTCGTGCAGTGCGGCTACAGTTATTTATATTTTAAGTTGTATATATTTTCATTTAGTTATAGTTAATATTAATTGTATATATTATTTTAAACTTGTTGAATTACGTATAGTTAATGTTTTAAAATGACGGTGTATGTAAAATTAATATAATGTTGTACAAATCCATAGAAGAAATCAAGATCTAGTATAGAATAATAAAATCTAGGATCTATCTCTTAAATGAAATGTACATTACGCGTTCATGGATCCATTTTTACAATGTAAAGACCTTAGAGCTATTTGCCGACACTCCATCGTAAAGATAATGGTCACATGTCCAAAGTGACTATAAACTGGAACATAGTATTTTAGTGTCCATCGGCGGTTAAACTCATGTGTGTAACTTTACTGCAAATGATGAGACAGCAATGAACATTGCTTTTGCGTTGTGGTCGCTAAATGTGCGATTTTTGTTTTTAAGATTTTGGTAGTGAATGTTGTTTGTGTTTGGACAGATATTGAGATTTTCTTGATGATTTGGTTTAATGGATAAAAAGTAATAAACGTGTTCAACCATTTTGCAGCTTTTAACTTATTCTCAGCTACTTCAAATTAGTAGATAGTGTAGTAGATTGTGTAAATAAGTTAAGTAATAATAAATAATTTACCCGATATCAAAATCGAACCCAACCTATCATAGTAATAACATAAAATCATCATTGCCTACAGCACTTTATGCCGCTGTACAATGTAACACCCAATTTTTACTATTCATGTCATGAGTTCCATGTAATAGGGGGTGTGCTTATTACCATATACCGGGCACAACACCGAATTCCGTGCTACCACTAAGATTTTTTTAAAACCCGGTAATACTTTGCCCAACCCTGGAATCAAGACCCATGCACGGCAGTCGCGCTTGCGACCATTCGGCCAACGAGACAGTCCTATCATAGTACTTACCAGTTATTTGAAAAATTAATGTCAGTAACTTCCTCTTTGTGGAAACACCTTCAAAAATCATTTAGTTTTTCGCTAGAAGGACTACCTGGGTTCCCTACCTCACTACAGTCCTCTTGTGGTCAACATCACCATCAGATCGTCACCCTTATACCGAGTACCGAGTCTACTGCACATGCTACACATAATTTTAACTTTCGAACCAATCTTCATGCATAAAGCAAGTTACTTTGGCTACAAAGTATCTAATAATATTCAAAACTGGGATTAATTAATTCGTTCATCTGAATTTCAAATTTTAATGGGGATTTGCAAACAGCGTACAGCTTAACCGTTGGGTGTAAAAGCTCGAAGTTGGGGGTAAAATATTCCCTGCATACAAGGTAAGCTTATGTTTTAAATAATACTCAATAATGGACATTGTAAGGGTTATTTAAAATCTACTTTATAGACAAAATAGATTTACCTAAGTACTTTAAAGTCCAAAACAGTTACTACCTCTATACTTGATATTTAGTCTACACACCTCAAGGGTTCGAAACCACTGCAACTCCTGGAAGCCGATATTTTTTAAAGGTACAAGCCCGCCACAACCTCCCTAAACCGCTATAACTCTTGTAAGCCAGGATCTACAGTAGATACAACCATGAAAACACCAGAACACTGAAGTCCGGCGCGTCTCAGGGACTTGAGTAACTGTCTTGGTCCCCGCAACGAAATGAATCAGAAGATATTATAAGATGAAAAGAAGATAAAACGAACTGGAAGCCGATATAGTGAAAACCCAGGTCCCAAGTACAACTGTACAACTGTCGTGGACTCATAAAAGGAGAGGAGAAGAAAGAAAAAAAAAATGTACACTTCCTTGGATGATCTTTAATACTGAAGACAAAATGACTTCAGCCTTTTTTTTTAAGGGGGGAAAATCATCGAATGACTGCTCCCACCTGGGTGAGGCGGGAGGGAGTGTGAGACTCTTACTGACTAAAAACCACCCCGTTCCTTCTCCTTCACGTCGAGTGGGAGCCCCGGTTACCCGTTAGGTTCTCCGCGACTCCGAATCGGCATCCGCCGTATTGGGCCCCATCTGTGGTGGTCTGATGGCTCTTTGAGGCGCGCGCGGAACGCGACGCGCCGTACGCTCGGACTCGCTCGCTCGCTCGTTGCGAGGAGGCAGCGCTTCGCTGCCTCACGCGTCCCGCCGCCTCCTTAGCTAGCATGACTGCTTCGCAAAAGGAGGAGACGGCATCCCAGTCCCCCTCGCTCGAGAGGTCACCATCGCCGATCACTTCCCTGAGGGCACGGCGGTGCTCAGCCCACGCAGGGCATTCTCCCACTATGTGTTCCACCGTGTCCTCAGGGCGGTCCTCGCAGTGATGACACCCAGGCGTTTCCTCCCGCCCTATCAGACACAGGTACCTCCCGAAACTTCCATGTCCGGTGAGGACCTGCGTCAGGCGGTAGGTGAGGACGCCGTAGCGTCTCTCAAGCCACTCCTCAAAGAGGGGACTTACCGCTGCAATGGCAGCGAGCCCATGACTTCAGCCTATAACGGTACAACTACACTACACAACTTGAAGAAGCCCAGTATTTTTTGTATTTAGTCTATTTTGGAAAGGTCAAAAAGAGTTTTTATGAGATAAACTGGTAAACGAGCAGACGGATGGCCTGATGGTAAGCAATCAGCGTCGCCAGTGAACACCCGAAACACCACAGGTGTTACAAGTGCGTTACCGGCCTTTTGGGGATTAGGAATTTGAAGATTTTTAGTTATTGTAATACCCATATTCTGGTAGTCGTGGTGGTCCGAAGGTTTAAGACGTCTTCTTCTCATGCATGAGGGTGCGGGTACAAAACCTACTAAAGTTACGTTACTACCTACGTTTTCCAAGTTATATGTACTTTCTAAGATTATCTAGACGCCATTGACAAACCGTGAAGGAGAACATCGTGAGGTAACCTGGGCTAATAATTTCTAATTATAAATCTGTAATCGCCAACCTGCATTGATCAAGCGTGGTGATTAATGCTCAAACCTTCTCCGTGTGAGAAGAGGCTTTGCTCAGCAGTGGGTATCAATAGGCTGTCAATGATGATGAATGGTGAATACACCTATTCTAGAGATAGGCTTGGTCGCTGTTCTAAGAGCCCCTGAGTCAAATAACAATAGTTCCTGTCCTCTATCAGTAAGACGAACGGAATGACCTAACGTGGCAACATTGTACCGTGTTCCATGTAAGTAAACGATTTAAACTAATGCTTATATGGACATAAAGAGTAATGGCAGGAATTGCAGTACCTGGCAATAAATATTGCACATCGACCTTTGCGTATATCTGGTCATGATTATGAGTCGCAAAGTCGAGCACGCTCCTAGATTCATAAAAAGATTGATTCTCATATAATTAAATTTTGTAAGTAATAAGATAAATTTTGTAATCTTAAACATCTAAATTATACAAGTAGCGCCATCTAATTTTTCCGTGGGAAGGTAACCGTACATGCGATGCAAAGATAAGGAAGCAGGGAGAAAACAAACACAGATTAACAAATGGCAATTTTCCCTGCTTCTCTGCTTCCTTGTATTTGCATCGCATCATCGCATGGCACTGAAATCTGTTTTCTAAGTTTCTACAGTAAAATACGCATATAAATTGTCCATCATTTTATTTAAATGAAAACCAAATACCTACTTCAACAATACGGTAGTTGACAGGTAGTCAAATTCAATACTTTTATTGAAATGTCAGAAACGATACTTTTCTATGAATTTTGTATTGGATCGCTACTTATGACGTCATCATATTTCTGCGTCAAATAGCATACTGATTTCCTTAAAATTAGCGAGAAAATATCCAAAAATAGGTAAATTGTCAAATCAATGGATGAGAATATGATTATTTTTTTATTATTTATTGCATTGCAAAGTTGAAACCATTTATTTTAAACCTAGGAAAATAGCCAATGGCAAACAAACATACGCTTCAATTTTATTTATCTGAATAGACGTATGTATACAGCCTTCAATATTCCTATTTACATACCCACCAGATGATTTTGAACAATAATATAAAAACATTTACAATTTAATTTTACATTGTACCTCTACTATACACAAAAGAGTTTACATCGATATACAAACAAAACAAACAAATAGACAAACGTTTCAATTAAAACGGTTTATAGAATCCTTTGATTATTGATATTACATTTGCAATGTAGCTGGAAAACAGATATTCACTGAAATATCGACCTTATATACTTGGAATTAAAAGTGACTGCAAAGTAAAATAGATGTAGAATATAAAGTTGTTTCTGTTTAGTAAATACCTAGTTAATGTTTACACAGTTGTGTTTGATTTTCTATCATTGTTGTGTAATGTATATATATTGGTATATTGTATAGATTTTCGTGTATAGTGGATTATACCGATAGGTCGAAAGAAGACCAACAAAATGCTGCCTGTCGTATTGGTGTTACTTGCTGCCACTGTAAGTAATATTTTTGTATTTATTTCTCAATATAGAGGTAATTTCATTATTTTAAATTATTTTGTGTGAGTTCAAAGTAACGTGTGTAAAGTCGAACTTAGTGTAAGTGTATTATAGTTAATAGCAATTTTTATTTAATTACCTAAGAATCGTGGTGGAGGTGGCCCGGAGGTGTAAGATTACTTCTCATGCATGAGGGTGCGAGTTCGAAACCTACTAACGACAAGTAACAATGTGACTTTTTCCGAGCTTTACTTATGTACTTTCTAAGACACCACTGACAAATGTGAAGGAAAACATTGTGAGGAAACCTGCGTTTATAATTTCTAATTCTAAGTTTGTAATCGGATTTTGCAAGCGTGGTGATTAATGCTCATAACTTCTCCGTGTGAGACGAGACTTTGCTCAGCAGTGGGCAATTATAGGCTGTTGATGATGATGATGATGATGATGATGATGACCTAAGAATCAGGCTCCATATTTACAAATTTTTCTAATGCAAACGTGTCACAAAACTGTGTTTTATAATGGTCTCAATTAAAATCCTAGATATACTCACCTGAGAACATACAGGTTTGTATGGATACACCATAAGTTCTGTATTTGTTAGGATAAGTCTTTGAGATAAGGGTCTTTACAAAAATTAATACTTGTTTGTAGAATAACTGTCGTGTTTATCAAACCTGGCGATGTCCGAAACTAGTCATTATCTCTAGCAGCCACATATTGTGATTTAAAATTAATACTTTTTTAAGTCTAAAGTAACAGTCCATCTTTCAATCGGTTGATAAATAATATTATAATATTTCCATTTGTATATATTTCTGCGGAAATCATCATCATCATCATCAACAGCCTATAAATGCCCACTGCTGAGCAAAGCCTCTTCTCACACGGAGAAGGTTTGAGCATTAATCACCACGCTAGCTCAATGCAATTCAAACTTGGATGGGACATTCAAAGTTATAATTAGAAATTATAAGCCAGGTTTCCTCACAATTTTTTTTCTTCACCGTTTGTCAGCGGTATCTAAGGTACAATAACTCGGAAAAAGTCACATTGGTACTTGTCGTTGGTAGGTTTCGAACCCGCACCCTCATGCATGAGAAGCGGGCGTCTTAAACCTCCGGGCCACCACGACATTTTATTTTCTGCGGAAATAATAGCATGTAATCACCCAGATAGTGGTAACACTACAATCTCTATGAATAAATGTATGAGACGCGTGATTCAGACAGGATTTGAACCATTCTAGAGAACATAATATATTGAAATCGACAGGCAAATTATATCGCAGTTGTTATTACAATAATGTGTTAGACATACAAGATACGACTACTATTTACATGTAATTATGCAATTCTGTAAATGGAAATACATATCGAATTGCTCTATTTGCAACAGAAACCCTTTTTCAGTAGCGAGTAACTTTTTCTACTTCCTACCTACGTTTAAAATGAAAAAACAATATCAACCTTCTTCTTTTTCAAATCGACTAATATTAAAGTCGGTTAATATACATAAACCTCCACCGAAGTGTCACAAACACTTCGGAAAACCGCTTCAAAATCGGTTAAGGCAACCGCAAGTTAATCGCGGACATACATACATACATACAGGACAAATTGAGGACCTTTTTTAAGTAAGTATGTTTCCCTAAGTATGTATTGCATATCTGTTAGAATAAGGGCTCGTACACAAAACTGCGATTCGATTCGATGCGAATTCGCAATGCAAAAAATTACGATGCGAATTGCTGCGATGTGATTTCGCGCGACAAGGCGTCTTCTAGGTTGACCATACCTTCGACAACTGTCAACCGTACTAAACGTATTTTAAATTGAAAACTAGGTCGTGACATGGATCGTAAAAAGAAGTGTGCACTTCTGTTATTCCTTAGGAGATACAGGAAAACGAAACAAAGAAGATTTTGAGAAGATAAGATTTAGATGCGCGATGCGAATCAATTCGTTAGTTCTTGCGAGCGACGCGTAGAGGGAGCTCGCACATTTTTGCGATGCAACGTCGCATCGCAGTTTTGTATACGAGCTCTGAGTTCCAATAACACATTATCATAATAAATAAAATATATCATAAAACAACTATAAACATTATTAACTAATACAGTTCTTGTTTTCAACAGAGCGCACTAGCTGCCCCCGGTGCCTACTTAAACATCATATCGATCGATGAAGCGATTCCACCAAAGGATAGCGGCAGAGGGGTCTCCGCGTAAGTATGAACATAACCAAAGTTTAATTTCTAAATGTTACTTATCAATCACATTTCATTTTAACCATGTTTTTTCTGAAATTGAAGATGTTAAGGACGTAGATCGTTGTCTATGTAAAGTCAACAAATTAAAGAAGATGTAAAATAAAAGACAAACAGGACCCATGAATACCCTGTGGGTATTTTTTCTTTGTTTTTATTGTAATGAAACATCACTGTCAAGAGTAAGACCATGAAGATCCAATCTTGCCACAACCATGAAAAAAACAAACGACTATCTAACACTAATTCCTTAAACAGTTTCAGAATTGACCAAGCCACTGAAATCAGCAATGAAGGAGAAGCCAGCGCATACCTGCTGACATTCGCACAGACCACCAAGGACCTCGGCAATGTTGGTGACAGAGTCAGCCAGGCTTTAGCCGCCGCTCAAACCATTGGTTACCTCGGCTCAGTCTCCTCAGGTGTTCCTGGTGACGCTTGCGCTGCAGCTGACGTGAGTTTTGCTATCTTGTTTAATTTAAAAAGCAGGTTTCAGAAACGAATTCCATTATTATTTCTTCGGTAAGGGTTTATCAAAAGTAAAAAGGCTTTAATATCCAGACATAATTTTTCGTGTGAAATATCTTAGTACCAAAAAATATTTTCGCTAGGTAAAGCAAATACTTAATGCTTACAAGTGTCTTACCAAGTCTTTTATCAAAATCTCCAAGACCTAAGATTATGAGTTTGAATCTCTCCAGTTGATCAACACCGTCGTGTCTGCTTCCCGCTCCGGCAACAATCAAGCTGTCCGCTCAGCCACCGCCAAGTTCGTCAGCTACCTGAGCTCCCTCATCGACAACATCGTTGAGCTGTCTGTCAACCCTGAATCCGTGCGCTTCGCAGTAAGTGTTACTTTATGACCTTCAAGGATAAATGAAGAGGCTGATGAATGTAGAAGAATCGAAAAACTGTGACAGAATATAATTAGAATTTGGTTGTCTCTATTCTTCCCAGTGGGAGACATGTGTAACCGTATATGATGATGATGAAGATGATGATGAATGACATAGAAGAGAGATTATAGTAATTTCTTCAATTTACGGATTGGGTATTACCGTAGCTTGAGTTTATTCTGAACAAATAACAGAACAGTTGATGATTTGCAAACGCAATGCATACGTAAAATGGCCACCATTAATCAAACGTGGCCATCCATCACCACACTATCCCAATATTGTCTATCGTCTAAACAATTTCGACCCTCTGTCGTCATTGATACAAATGATTTTTCTCTACATTTGATTAACGATCGTTCATTTGATAGTGACATTGCATTTTTTTCTTTTAATAGAATGTAGGACTTGTCACCAAAAGTTCATAGTCCCAAGTAATATGATAGGCCTTTGATTTCTTGATTGCCTTTTCCTCTAAAGTATTTGATCATATTTACCTTCATCACTCACTGATTTATATTAAATTCAAAGAAAGTTATAATTTTAATAATGAAAAAGAAATCTTAGGTATTGTTCCTTACGACTTATTCTACGACGTAATCAATTTGCAGGTTGGACCTCGTGGTAACTGCGCTGCTGGCGGCAGAAACTACCAATTCGAAGCAGCCTGGGACTCCATCCTTGCCTCCGCCCCAGCTTCATCTACCCAGTGAGAATATCACCATTATTCCTTTTAAATATTACCTGATAACCTGATTGACAGGAAACAACATCGTCTAAGTCTATATTTTCTGTAACCAAACGAAGATTAAAGCAAACCTCTTCGAAATACGAAAATCTTTGCTTAACAGTGACTATGATTCAGTTGACAAAGTATTTAAATCATAGCTTAACTGGTGTCATAATTAGGAAAGTTACGTCAATAGAGTAGTTTCCTAAGTTTTATTTTAATGTCTGTCTGGTGCATTAATTTAAAACTTTAGACACATATTTTTTTTTCTCGAAAAATTATATACTTTCGACGATATATTAATTTGAAATATCGTGTGACGTCACAGCGTGCCACATTTTGTAGTACGTTATGACGTAACGACCTCCCACTCCTAAACTTGGCTCCATTTTATCTAAGTATTGCAACTTAATATGACAAAATAAAAAAATACGTTTCTAATATTTTTTCATCATCTAACTGACGGACTAATTAGATTTTTAATTTTGATACCCAGACACTATTCAATTTATCTGCTGGTTAATATAAACTCAACCAAGGAAAATAGGTCCTTAATTTGGTAAATTCATTCCAGCTTGGTGAACGAACAATACTGCGCAGCTAAGCGTTTGTTCAAGGGCTTCAGTGTGGTCAGCAACAACGCTGGTGCTCTCCTCACTGCAGTATCTCTGCCATCCGTCAACCAAGCCTTCCAGAACGTGCTTCCACAGGCAGCTAACGTAAGAATCAACATTATGGCTCATAATTTATACATAGTTATTCACTTTTCCCTATACATAGTTATGTATGTCATGAAAAATAATATGTAAGTAATACGTTAATAACGACCTAATTTTTTGAGAAACTTGTTCAACTAATTTCGATCTCTAGGCCTCTATACTGGCTCGAAACTAGTTGTAAAACACGTAGACGGTTGCTCGTGAGAAAGCAGTATTGTCTTTTTACAATAACCAAACACGTCTACGAGAGACGTGGCGTAATATAACGTTTATGATAATAATATTTTTTTATTTCACTTTTCAGTTCTTGGCAGCTCTTTCCTCAGGCAACGCTGGTTCAGCTGCTGCAGCTCTCAAGCAAGCTCTTTACAACTCTGTTTAATTTAACATTTTTATAAAACTATAGACATCCTACACTAGTCTACTTTTAACTTCTTCTTAATCAAGCCAATATGAATTAAATTCTGTTGTCTCGATATTAAAGTTTAAAATATACTATCTCGTTTTTATACAGACTTTGGCATATCAAACATTGGTATATATCGGTATTTTATACACAAAATCATAGCCTAACAATGGATATAATATGTATTTATATAGATTTTCTTCTATGAAGATCAAACTAGCAGCCTTTTATATAATGACTGGAGATTCATAATTTGTATGTATGTAAATACAATTTAATATGTACACAAAAAGACTCGGCTTTTATTTTACGGACTTAGTTTTGTTTCAATAAAGATGTATCCAATTAATTCAATTTATAATTGGTTGTTTTATTTGTGTACCTTATTCTACTCTAGAGGTACTATATGTTACTTCTACTATATCTATATATATAAAAATGAAACCCGTTTCTCGTTATCACGCCATAACTTGAAACGGGTAAACCAATTTGGCTGATCTTCTTTTTGTTGTGTTTTTTATTGTCAGGAGAAGGTTCTTACGATAGAAAAAGTCCTGAAAATCCTACGGGAACGGGAGAAAACGGGACTGCGCGTACGAAGTCACGGGCAGAATATTACTATAAGTTAACCCGCATTCTCAATATTAACAGAGGAATTAAGTTATTCTGTTACATTCGATTCGAAAGATCGAAATGAGCTCAATCGCGTTTTTGTCCCTCATTGGTCGATATTTTTTATCACAGCCAATAACATAGTGGACCGCAATCAAGCCCACTTCCAAAGTTAGAATTGACAGTTCCAGAATAGCAAATCAGCAGCTAAATAGGTGCTGACTAAAAACTATGAATAATATTGTCACACCAATACAGCTGTCATGAACCATTATAATATCATTATCAATACTTTTAGCTTTTAAACAAATCTACCCATACAATTAATAGTAGAGTGCCTTAAGCATCTAGAATTGAAAAAGCTCGGAATCCAATTACTGTCACCGAATTATTATGAGACCTGTTGGATTATAAACATAAATTATTATAAACATTTGAGGAAAATAACGACATAACATTATAAACAACATAGTGACAATTTTGTCCTTAAAGTCTATAAATAAATAGTGGACTATTTATTTAACAATAGTATAGTTGTGTCAGTAACCAAGTTAATTTTAATCAACTTTAATATACATTTATGTACGTAAAATAATGATTTTAATCGCCTTCATCAGTGTGTTACTCCCTGTGTTTAATGTGTCTGTGGCATATATTGGACTTGATAATATATACGGTAAATAATTTTATCTATATACATATTTTTAAGTCAAAACTGTAATTTTCTAACAATATTTATATACAACAAATACCAATAATATACCAATTTTTCTTAATCATCGCAACATCAACGGCTGGACCATTTACCCAAATACATTTTTGTTAAGTTCATTTTGGCTAGGAAAATATAAAAAAATAAACAATTATAATAGGTAACGTTATATACGTATACTCGAGCAGAGGAGATTTTTTTTTTGGGGAGATAAAATCTTCCAATGACTTCTCCCGCACGGGTAAGGTGAGTCAGACTCTTACTGACTAAATACCACCCCGTTCCTACTCCTGCACTTTGAGCCGGCCTTCGCTGCTCCTTAAGATCTGATAGCTCTTTGAGGCGCGCGCGAAACTGGATGCGCCGTACGCTCGGGTCTAGTCGAGACCTAGGTACACAAAGCAAGTAAAAGTTGAGATTTATCAGAATCTATAGCGAAAAGGCTGCTTTATCACCACAAAGCCCATAAAACTCGTATAATCAGATCATAAATTTTATATTTTTCAGCCAAAATTACCTTAATTGAAAGTACGAATGAAGACAACAAAAAGCTCAATGACATTTTTGAAAATGCTTGTGGTAAATATTATGAAATAGATCGTTGGAGTGAGTCTAATCTAAAATATCAGTAAGTTTTGTTTTTTATTTCATTAACGTTACGCCATAGTATATTTTCCAGTATCCACTGCTGATATACTATACATGTATGGTAATAGGCTCATCCCCTATTACATGGGACTTATAGCACAAATAGAGAAAAGTGGGTGTTACATTGTACAGTGTAAGGTGCACCTCTGCCTACCCCTTCGGAGATAAAAGGCGTGATGTTGTTTGTTTTTATGCCCACTGCTAGACTATGGGCTTGGAGTAGAAAAGAGGATTTGCCATAATATCTACCCGTCGCATCGCTAAAACTATAGTTATTTTTTTATCAATATACATATAAACATAGTTTTTTAAAAAGAGTAACGAATGGAGTTTCTTGCTCGTTCTTCTCCATTCGAATCGACATTTTGGAATGAGCACCTAGCTTCACCTAGTTTCACTGACGGACTGACTGACAGGCTATTATTTATTTTGTAATTGTTGACGTTTCAAAAGCACCAAATTATGGTTTAATTGAATTAAATGCTTTGACTTTGACAATTTTTACAAACTGTATCAAATCACACGTGTGTAAAATATAATACCTTTTTATGTCCGCAGGTTACCCCACGCTGTTATACACTTCGCCGTCCCTGGTTCTTACAATTACAATCATGATATGGTGCAAGGTAATTTCGTGTATGCCGGCAGTTTTACCGATCCAAATGAGATAAATTGCTTCAAGGATGTCGACAATGAAGTTTACTGCAACGAAACTGCTAATCTTGTTAACGTTCGTCTAACGCAGCTTGATGACGGGTCTGTGTTCAACTTCGTTCAGAGCTTCCAGCTAGATCGTATTCATTCTCTCACTGAAGAAAGATGCAGACCAGGCTTCAAGAGTATTGACAATTTGAACACTGTTATTATTTGTCAGACATTGAACACAAACTTTATGACTCTCAAAAATAACTATAACAAATTTGATATTAATGTAATTCAAACTGATGACAGTTCCTGTGATGAAACTATCAAAGATAACCAACATCAGCTCCTTGCGATACTGAGAGCTGAACCTAAAATTGATACACTAATACCAACCGTGTTATTGAGGACTTCTTATATATCCTCTGAGGATAGAACAGGATTGCCAAATTCCATTAACTTAGTTCCTTGGCCATTATTAAAGTTTGGAATTTTGAAGTTTATACAGAATGTTGGTTGGCAAAGAGTGGTAGTAGTGTCTGATGATTCCGAGTTTAGCGTCGCCTTTGAAAAAGAGTTGACGGATTTATTGCACAAGGAAAAAATTGTGTACGCTTCTATTCTATGTGATAGTGCCGAGTGCAGTTTAGGAAGTGTAAGTATTCAATATTTAATATATAGCTTCTGCCAGCCGCTTCGCCCGCTTTCAAACGGGTAAAAAGTAGCCTATGCGTCTCCATACCTCTGTTCCAAATTTCACCCCGATCCCTTCAATCGTTTTGATGTTCCTCAGTAATAATCATACACACAAACTCACCAATTTTCGCATTTATAATAGCGGTTTCGACCATCGGCCCTACAGTTACAGCGTAAGGTCCACTGCGGGCAACAAACTTATATTTGCGTTTGATACAGTAATAATGTTTAGGGATCGAGCCGCACAATTAAGTCTGTTTTTAGGGTATATATTTTTTCGATATATTTTATCGAAAAAATATATATAGGGATAAAAAGTAGGGTGATGCCGATAATATTAAAGTAACTACTAACTGTTACCCGCGACTTCGTTCGCGTGAAATTATTCATATTTTTTGTTAGTTTATAATTTTTTGACGTGACAACGTGTTGGCGAGACGTATCTGAGAGCTAGTATGAAACGGAACGTTTAATGTCTACTCAAGATGGCGACTGCGGTTTGTCTGTCAGTGTCATTAAAATGAATTAATAAAACGAAATAATCTTCGTAATCCGAATTTTGCGGATATATGTTGTCGACTCGAAATCGATATTTTTTGTGTTTTGTTATTCAGGTAACGTTTTGATCGAGTCTACCGTACCCCTTGACGAAATTATTAAGTTTTATTAGATTATTAGATAATAATCATACCAAGTTTTATCGTAATGGGACCGGTAGTTTTTGCGTGATATGTGAACATACAGACAGACAAACAGACAGACACAAAATGTATTTAATTTCAATTTTGGTTTCGATGTCTATCTAGTACCAGCCTGTCCAGGTATTTTTTTTTATATTTTCAATGTACAGCATATAGAGGTACACTTCTAGAGTGTTATTACAATTTCATTATATGTATAGATTTACCAAATGGTTTGGCAAAATTCCGTACGTATATTATATTCCTCGGTTGAATAGAGTAAACAACTACTTGTCTACTTATGTCTCTTCTAAATAAATGTTGGTAGCATGATCCTTGTAAAAAAAATTAAACAAATATTACAAAAAACAAATTATAATACGTAAGTTTAAGGTACAGGTTACCGGAGGCCTAATTCCCCAATCCTCCCAATCCCCGAATTCCCAACAATCCTCAAATTCCCTCTTCTGCCCAAAAGGCTGGTAACGCGTCTGGTATTTCGGGTGTACATACATACATGGGCAGCGCCGATTGCTTACCATCAGTCTACTCGTTTACCAGCTTAAGCCCCATAAAACTATACACTAACGGCCATTTTCTATAACCTATCTATCTGTAGATTTGCTAAGATAAAATTTTGACAAAAGCTCCATACAAAATGTGTCAAAATTCTATCGCAGTATGCAAATCTACAATGCAAATTATAGAAAATGGCCGTAAAACTATATCTATAGAAATAAACAATCGATAAATAAAAAATAAATTCACTGCACGGTTGGCGCAGTGGCTGGGCAAAACGGCTGTCGTACATCGTATCGCGGGTTCTATTCCCGCACGGAACAACACTTTGTGTGATTCACTAATTGTTGTTTCGGGTCTGGGTGTGATATGTATGTGAACTTGTATGTTTGTAAACGCACCGACAACATAGGAGAAAATCCTAGTATGGGGCAATGTCTTAAACTGTCAAACATCGCGAGGACACCGGTGACCGCAACCTATTGTTCTTCAATTGTGTCTATAATGACGGTACTCAACGAGTTAAATAAAAAACATCAACTTTCAGCTAACAATAAAATTGAGAAAAGCCTCACCAATGATAGTCATCGCTAACATGGAGAAGGGTAATGATGTATTTGAATTAATATCCAGAACCAGGCACTCCAAAACCAGTCACTCTAAAACCACATGGATTTTAAGGGCTATGAAAGACACAGAGTTGAATTTACTGAATGAACAGGTAACTAGTAACTTTATTTATTTTTTCTGACTTGACCCGTATTTTAGAACATTTCAATTATAAGATAGACTGCCTCGTTGGCCGAGTGCGACTGCCAGGCAAGGGGTCTCGGGTTCGATTCCTGGGTCGGGCAAAGTATTACTGGGTTTTTAAGAATTCTCAGTAGTAGCACGGAGTCTGGAATTGGACCCGGTATATGGCAATAGGCTCACCCCCTATTACATCGGACTCATAACATAAATAGTGAAAAGTAGGTGTTACATTGTACAGTGGCATAATGTGCATCTCTGCGTACCCTTTCGGGAATAAAAGGCGTGATGTTATGTTATGTTCAATTCTAAGATACTCACAAGCCGTTGTGACCCAAGATCCATCAATCAAATGACTCTGTTCAAAATTACGTCAATCAAAATTACCTCGCCAATATGAGTTGTGTAGCCAATCAACGTGTTAACGTTAACACGTCACGAGACATCACATCAGACAAATGTAAATGCGGCATTAGTTATCAACTTCTCTAACGGCCGAAATTAAAAAATATATTCTAGTCCAAAGTGATTCAAGTTTTATGATAGAAACTTCATACAACTAATGTCAAAAATCGATCACTTCTAAATTCACGATTACGAAAAATTCATACAAAAGTGGTCCCTAAACATTGGAAAACATTGCAATTGGATATTACCCACATCCGATGTCAGATAAGTTACTAGAACTCAAGACTCGGTACGAGTTTCTTTTTTTTAATATATTTGATGGGCCGACCTTTCACCACTATCTCGCCTTGTGGTAAGCGATGATGTTGTCTACGATGGAGCACGTAGTCCCATAAGCAAGCTATTCACTCGGGCCTTGAAGACGACCAGGTTATCTCTTCGGGAAATACAGACTCTGGCAAAGAATTCCACTCCTTAACTGTACTCATCAGGAAGCTTGATGCGAAGCGCTTCGTGCATGTTAGTAGGACATCCACCATGAATAGGTGACGCTTTGCCGATAGTCTTGTGGTAGTTAATTCTACGTTTAACGAAATCGAAACAAATACTCGTTCAGAGCTCTGATTGGCCTTCACCAATGAACCAACGAATAAGAGACCTTGGTACAAATTTCATTTACGTTTAAAGTAATCTAAACCAGACCGCCGGAGCCGGCCAATCACAGCGCTGAACGCATTCTCGTTTCGATTACTTTAAGGTTTTGACTGCCAATAAAAAACCTGCTGAAGGGAAATCCTCCGCTAACGTTGGTCACTGGTGACCCCCATGGCGTTTAAGTTTAAACTGTCTAACACCAAGCGGTCACCGGTGACCGGGACCTTCTTTAATTGTGTCTATAATGACGGTACTCCACTAGTTAATGTCTATAAAACTCGTACTAAGGCTCAAACTTAGGCTAGGTAATACTTATTTTTTTTATTTTTTAGATATCACAATTATCACAAAAGATAAACGTGTTCTCAGTCAGTTTGCGTTCGCATAACTCTAACGACTACAACTGTTATAATATGGATAATGATATCAGAAATGGTGTTGCAATCATCGCTGACGCCTATATTAATCGACACAACATCAATAGTTTTACTGACAAAACGAAGAAAAATGAATTTTACAGGTAATACATACTTATTCAAAAGCTTTTCTTTATTCCTTGATAGGCTCGGCGAATTACTAAATATCTTATTTTTTTAACTTCAATTGGGGTGATGACAGGGTATGACAATAAAAAATATAATTAATCCGTACGTTAGGTAATGAAAAAATATTAGACACGTATTTCTTTATTTTGTCGTATAATAAAACAATACTTAGCTAAAACGAATCAAAGTTTAGGAGTGGGGGGTAAAACGTCATTTCTACGTATAAAATATATGTACATATATAGAAGTGACGTCACGCGCCATATCAAATCAATATATCGTCTAAAGTATTCGTTTCTGTAAGAAAATACAAAATACGTGTCTAATGATTTGAAATAACCTTTAAAATAAGGCGGGCATTAAAATAAAAAATAGGCATCTACCCTATTTTATTATTTCGATTTACAGATTATTCGGAGAAAAGATGAATGAAGTAAAAAGAAACGAAGCTATTGTGTGTGTCAAGAGAGTATCACCAAAACATCAATTGGTATCAACAATGTACGTTAACGTTAGCGGAGCTGTAGTGCGTAGTTTTAAACAACCTTTCAAGGGAGTTCCAAAAGACTCGCCATTTTGCCTGGCTTATAGTTACAAATATTTCTATCCCTGCGATTACGTCCGGCCTTTAATCTTTTTGTTTGTAGTTTTTATGTTTCTGATGACTGTCTGTTGGCTGACATGTTTCTTTGATAAAACTACGCCTCTGAACCGAAATAATTACTATCGACATTTTGATTAATTTCTTTAATAAATTATTATGTTTGCGACGACCGTCGCGGTGCTACTGTAGTACCGGTACCAGTAGCAGTGCGTCAGTCGCCGCGTCGAGTACCATGGAATGCTGCTCGTGAATATGAGCCTCTAGCATGGCTTGAAACTAGTCGAGGTCCTCGTCAAACAGTTCCGTGAGTAGACCGAAAACATAATAATTAATTTAGTATGTCTCACGAAAGTTTTTATATAATTTATTTGATTATTGTTAGAAAAGTAAACGTTAGCCATAACTTTAAATTACCAAATGACAAAAAGACCAATGCACAATGTGTTATAATTGGTTTCCATTCGTGTTTTTATGTTTATCATGTCACTATGTAAGCGAAACAATACTGTGTAACGATCTATGTATAAGAAAATAAAAGCCATAAATATTTACCCGAGGTTTTTAATCAATTCTTTGAGATACCTAATATCCTTCTTATCGTGGAGTGCGTCGTCATCTTCACTCTCTGGCGCTGACGTCGTCCTGGGAACTTGCTCCTGGCCTGGCAGCTCGAAAATGAATCCTCGAATCTACCAAGTTAAAAAGTTCATCATCATATGCATAGGCATATTCATAGGAATATTCTATATCATTGAAATAAATAAATAAAGTATTTAACCCAAATTCACCTTCTGATTGACTGCTCTTAAATTCTGAAGCAATTTTAATGCCGACCTCTTTTCAGTCGGATGTGAAACTTGATACAGCCTTATTGCCCTGTGAAACTACATATAAATTATTTTATTAATGCAAAATCTTTTTGTCACGATTTTTCTATTGACTATTCGAAATGTTAGTCAAATATTCGTACGCGATAATAGTTGTTTGGTAACAGTAGATCTGATAAACGGCAGATGTACGATCTTTATTTTTTTAAATGTTAACTTCATTTTATCAAATGCTGTGCCCTTACGGGGTCCATAAATGTTACTTAGCTTTAAGCGTATTGTAACACCTTATTCACTTTATGGTATAAATGAATATGAATATGAACATGCTTTGCGGCTATAACGATCTGTTAACTGAACAAAAAATTCTACACTTCAACACGAATTCATCCTTTCCTTGTTTCGTCCACAAATACAATATGTTCTATTTTTAGCATACGTCCTTCCATTTAGACTCCAATCAATATTTTACTGCTATCCCTAAAATTCAAGACTTACGCGTTCCAGGAGGCACCAGGTGTCACGATACTGTTGTAGGAAGACCAAGGGAGTGAGGACTGCAGCGTAGAAGCCAGCCTCGCGGTCCAGCATATCCTCACTGTCAGACATGCTGTAGATTGTGCCACGGAACTTATGGAGGAAGGCCGTATTCGTGTGGTCCTTGTCGAAACTAGAAAAACATTATCGTCACCATTCTGTTCGCTTTCACCGTTTTTATGGAGTAGAGGCAAAAAAGCAGCCAGAGCAACTGATGGTAAGCAATCAGCACTCCCCTTGAGCATGGCCTCTCTAAAATAGTAAACCATTAAGCTCCATCTTCAACATATTGCATCCAATTACCTAGGGTCCTTTACAGCTTAGTCATGGTAATATAATTTATATCAAAAATATTTAAAAGAAAACTAGTCACTTTAAATACTTTTCCGTGCTCAACGTTTGGCCGATGTAGTTCTATGTAATATAGTAGATGTAAATACATTCAAATCTTACAAAATATATTTACATCTGATTTTGAATCCGAGATTTTAAACTACAACACAATTTCGGACAAAAAGAGCTTGTTCATAGACTCCCATCTCAATGCATTTGCCCATTTTGCTGATATACCTGTGCTTTAAATTATACCTAGAAGTGACTGTTTTTTGAATTATCTATTTACTTACTACGGCAAAATCGCATAGAATCGCCTGACAATATCTCGCGCCGTAGGTCGCACAGCAGCGCATGCCATTTCATGCCCCACTTTCCGTTCCTGGGGCGAATGTTTGAACAACCAGCGGTCTTCTTGAAAATCTGATTCCAAATCCATATCTATGCAGAAAGACGGCCACTGGAAATAATATTGGAATATCATGATACATGGTGATGCATTGTATCTCTAATATAGGTTCATAAATAATATTGGAAGATCATGATACATGGTGGTGCATTGTATCTCTAATATAGGTTCATAAATAATATTGGAATATCATGATACATGGTGATGCATTGTATCTCTAATATAGGTTCATAAATAATATTGGAAGATCATGATACATGGTGATGCATTGTATCTCTAATATAGGTTCATAAATAATATTGGAAGATCATGATACATGGTGGTGCATTGTATCTCTAATATAGGTTCATAAATAATATTGGAATATCATGATACATGGTGATGCATTGTATCTCTAATATAGGTTCATAAATAATATTGGAAGATCATGATACATGGTGATGCATTGTATCTCTAATATAGGTTCATAAATAATATTGGAAGATCATGATACATGGTGATGCATTGTATCTCTAATATAGGTTCATAAATAATATTGGAAGATCATGATACATGGTGATGCATTGTATCTCTAATATAAGTTCATAAATAATATTGGAAGATCATGATACATGGTGATGCATTGTATCTCTAATATAAGTTCATAAATAATATTGGAAGATCATGATACATGGTGATGCATTGTATCTCTAAAGTTCATAAATAATATTGGAAGATCATGATACATGGTGATGCATTGTATCTCTAATATAGGTTCATAAATAATATTGGAAGATCATGATACATGGTGATGCATTGTATCTCTAATATAAGTTCATAAATAATATTGGAAGATCATGATACATGGTGATGCATTGTATCTCTAATATAAGTTCATAAATAATATTGGAAGATCATGATACATGGTGATGCATTGTATCTCTAATATAGGTTCATAAATAATATTGGAAGATCATGATACATGGTGATGCATTGTATCTCTAATATAAGTTCATAAATAATATTGGAAGATCATGATACATGGTGATGCATTGTATCTCTAATATAGGTTCATAAATAATATTGGAAGATCATGATACATGGTGATGCATTGTATCTCTAATATAGGTTCATAAAGTTTCACATTGTGTTTGTGTAGGTAAATTGTTTTACACCACACAAATTCAAATTTCAATAGGACTATTATTCTGAATTCTGTTGTACTGTGATCTTTAGTGTGACTGCTGCGGATCCTGGTTGATGCCTAGGATGGATTAAGTCAGTCACATTCTCATCACGATGATAGACCCTGAAACTATCCCCAGTTGATGGCAACGAGGATGTGTCCTGTTCCATGGCACCTGGTGGGTGTACGTGATGCTTAAAGGTCTGCCAGTCTTCGTAAATGTTGTATCTACTAACCACAAGACTCAACCAAAACAATACATGACATATATTCTGTGCCATCTCCGTCTCTTTCTATGTTTCATGTTAATTTGTCTCCAATGAGAACATGTCGCATGTAATTTTACGATTTACTCCATGTTCAGTTTATTTTGATGGTAACTGTCAAAATGACAACAACAAAATTCTATCGTCTATTGCAGGTATAGCTAATAGCTCAGCAGCGGCAGCTGCGCTAGTTTTCACACTTTTCTTGCAGAGTAATCTTCTGGAGGCCCACAAACTTGGAGACAAACACTTGGAGTGAAATGAACAAAGTGGCATGAGTATTATGAGTAATATTAGACACACTAACAAACACAAAAATAAGAATACTTATCCATCGGACTCGGTCCATACTTGGTCTTGCTCGTTCTATAGTGTAGATTGTCATGCTTAGAGAAGAGCGAGCGAGAAATTGCGTGGTTACTGTCTTTTAATTAGTTTCACAATAGGAGCTAAGCCAAAAGAAAGGTTCACAACGTGCTCCATCATAGACCGGATGATTGCTTACCACCAGGCGAGATTCCAAACGTCGGCCCATCAAATATAAAAAAAGGTTTTACTGTCTTCAACCATTATGAGATTTTTGAACCCAAATCGATTGGAATGTCAATACTCTTTGCTCAAATACTTTTGTGCCAATTTCCGACGTCTCTTCCCCGTACTTTTTAAATCTTTCTGATCTAAAGACAAGCTAACAGAAAGAAATGTCAACACAAAATGCCGAGTAGTGTCGCAATATTTTTTAACATACGAAAGATATAAATTACTGAGTAAATGTACTTGAAATGATTTCAATAATGATTCCCCTCATGGTTTTATGGGCTAAGGTAAGTGATATTAACTTTTTTAAGTACCTATTTAGGTAAGTAATTCAACTGTGCCGAGAGTACACGATCATGAAAAGGAAAGCAGAAATGAGCCGGTCACCACGCGTGCTGAAAATGACCTCAGTGGCGTGCAGTCCATATAGGCAAAAAGGCTTTGTCTATCTTACAAATATAATTAATAAATAACATACATAAAATGTACAAACGCGTTTATTAAGATTCAATAATATAATAAAAGTTTGTAAAAAAACGGCTAACATAAATTAATGACCTAATATGATTATGCAGTGGCATAATGTGCACCTCTGCAAGTAGGTGTTGCATTGTACAGTAGAAGGTACAATGTAACACCCACTTTTCACTATTTATGTTATGAGTCCCATGTAATAGGAGGTGAGCCTGTAGCCATACACCGGGCACAATTCCAGACTCCGTGCTACTACTGAGATTTAAAAAAAAACTCAATAACACTTTGCCCGACCCGGGAATCAAACCCGAGACCCATTGCCCGGCAGTTGCATTTGCAACCACTCGGCGAACAAGGCAGTCATATATCAGTAACGAGTTAATAAACTACATAATATAGATTATAAAAATCGTATCTTCCTGCTTAAGAGACATGCACCTTGACGTTTGGACAAGCACGACATTTAGGTACCAAAATACTATTCGAACATAAAATTAATAATGGATTTAGACCACATGAGGTCCTTTGTTCCCATAGTTCTCAACCACATCGGATAGTTTAATTTTCCGCAACATAAAATGGGGTTTGTTATAAACTCGGTCGGGTCGGCTGTATAGTCACTATATCACACTCGGACCCCATTATAGAGGGTCTAAAGACAATCTATTAAGCATATAGGCAGTCAAATAGTATGCTAATATCGTCGCTTATCCAGTGTAATAGAGAAGATAGGCAGTCACATTTGATAAATTGGTACTACGTCTTAGACTTGAAGAACCATTTCAGGAAGACATAATTTAGAAAAATGGATTGAAGTTGAAATGGATTGTTGGATTAATCTACCAAAGGCCTTGATTGGCTTGACCAGCGTGTTTATATCTGTTACATTGCTTAGCGTCAATGTGATTGACCATACTTTTTGTTAAATAAGACACTAAGACAGCTTCCGTTCACACCGTCCCATTTCTTTCTCTTTTCTGGGACCAAATTTTAAGTCACGAAATATCACCAAGATACCATAGAAGTTTAAACACAATAAAATCGTCACACTTGTAACGCCTCTGGTGTTCCAGGTGTCCATGGGCGACGCCGATTGCTTACCATCAGGTGATCCGTCTGCTCGTTTACCGGCTTATGCCATAAAAAATACACTAATATTATAAATGTAAAAGTTTCATTTTTAGATGTTTGTCCGTCAATATCGCGGAAATTACCGAACGGATTTTGATAAATTTGTTATAAAGCCAGAGTATGGACTGACTTCGGTGATAGGACTTTTTATCCCGCTTAAATGGTCCCATGGGATAAAACAGGAATCATGTAAAGGCCGGCAACGCACCTGTGAAAACAAGCATGTGCGGTATTTATGGATCTCACAAAAGCTTTTGATTAGATCACAGTATATTGTTGGACAAGTTATACGCCTGTCCTCTGGTGTTCCAGGTGTCCATGGGCGGCGCTGATCGCTTACCATCAGGTGATCCGTGTGGTCGTATGCCTCCTATTGCAAAAAAAATTTACGCGGTGGTAGTCGTAGGCAACAGCAAGTTATGTTAACTAAATTTACTAAAAATCGCGGTTTACTAGCCAGTTGTAATTTTTCTTAGATATCAATAATGAAAAGACAACTAATTCTCTTCACACTCGACATCTTTATGATCTAGTACGTAAAATTTTTAATTTAAGTGTGGTGGCCGGTCGAGCCGGCCCATTCGTGCCGAAGCATGGCGCTTCGGCACGAATGGGCCGGCTCGACCGGAGTGATACCACGGCCTCACAAAAAACCGACGTGAAGCAACGCTTGCGTTGTGTTTCGTCGTGTGAGTGAGGTTACCGGAGGCCCAATTACCCTCCCCTTCCCCAATCTCCCCAATTCCTGAATCCCCAACGATCCTCAAACTCCTAATCCCCAAAAGGACGGTAACACACTTGTAACGCCTCTGGTGTTCCAGGTGTCCATGGGCGACGCCGATTGCTTACCATCAGGTGATCCGTCTGCTCGTTCACCGGCTTATGCCATAAAAAAAAATTCGTTTATGACCATATTATCGTTTCGACGTAGTGTAATAAACTATTAAAATCACTTTCCGTTGAAGTACGAGGCACCGCTAACAGTAAACTCTTTATGGCTGCACCTGTGTTTGTTTTAATGGATATTGACAATTTTTTCCAATGGAAACGAGTCTTTTGTTATGCATTGAACATTTTATGGCGCGATAAAAGTTAGCTTTTATTACTTTCTCTGTTATCTATCTAGATGAGTATGATGGGACATAGCACGTAACACAAGGTATAAGTCACTTATACTTTCTGCAGTTGGTTGCGGTTACCGGGTCGAGTCAAGTGGGCGCTAAGCGACTATTTCAGTTTTTCGACATTTCTCCAGCACGTAGTCTACAATTGTGGCAGGCAATAGTGTTTGGGTGGGCCTATCACCTAGATTAGGGGTTAATCTTTTCTTGATCAAGGACCATTTTTATATCATTGTTACTAACAACAAATAATTGTTATATTTGTTATTATTACTTGTAAATGGACCCACAGTACATAACATAATATTATCCAGTCTCCTCATGAGACGAGTTCGAGATTTTTTTTTATTTATTAAAATTTTCACCAAAGTATCTATGAGGCCGAAGTATAGATTTGTGTATTTTTTTTATTTCGCGGATATTTTGGCTTCTGGGCCTTCTGGCACCAGTGGTCCAAGGACCACCGGTTGGGCACCACGGACCTAGATAAAACTCATAAAACAGATAAAAGTGAGTGTTGCAATTAATATGCTATGTATTATGTATGTATGACATTGTATGTTCAGCAAAAGATGCCGGATTACAGGATTAGGTATTCACATAAAATAACAATCAAACCTACGGAGTACCTTGCTCGTTCTTCCCCATAGAAAACACCTTGGAATGAGCAAATAGCTTCACTTTGAAATTTTTTGTTGTTGTTCAAAAGTGCCTCCTGGTTGCATCAGGATTAGGTATTCGCATAAAATAGTAATCAAACCTATGGAGTTTCTTGCTCGTTCTTCTCCATAGGAATTTACATCTTGAAATGAGCAAATAGCTTCACTGTAAAATTTTTGTTGTCGTTCAAAAGTGCCTGGTATAATTAAAACAAATGATTTCTACTTTGACTTTGAAATAAGCTACTAAAGGTTTAAGTTCTGCTAAGTTTATCTTCTAAGAAAGAAGGTAAATCAGAAGACAGTCAATCTTCAGTTCCTAATAAAAATATTTTCCCTTCACGTCCAACTTAATAATATTTCTAAACTCATTTATACACTCATTCGACTTAAAAAGAAAAGAGAATTGAAAAAGTTTTCCCCTAAACTTTGTATCTTTTTTAACGAAAAACTTTTCATGTTTTGACTTTTGCTTTTCTGTGACGGTGATTTAATAGACGTAAGCGACTTTTTAAAACATATTCAACAAGACAACAAGTTCCTATATTATTTTTTATTTATGGGCTTTATGTGACGTGAAGATAAAGCCAAGGATACACTTGGGGACAAATATGCTACGACACATGTGACGTTGGGTGAAGTAGCGTGACATTGTCGGACTTTGGTCGACATGTCTGGCAACATCAACGTCGCTGTGAGCATTGTCGCCTTATAATATGTCAGGCAAAATCGGCAGGCTTCGCTGACATGCCGCCGATACATGTCTTGGAACATAGTTTGTCCCCTAGTGTATCGTTGGCTTAAAGTACTTAACTACTGAACTGCATTCGATTCGAATTTCTTCGATTCGAACTTCTTAAATCAGTCTATCCTCTGATGATATGATATTAAAACTGAACTTAAAACCTAAGGTAACTGATTAACCAAGTTTCAAGTCCTTTTGGATTTCCAGTAATATATCTACCTAAGTCAATTTTATAAGTAGTTAGTATCACAATTATGTTATTCTCTTCTTTTAAGGGCACTAATGCAGAAGATTATTACTACAACCCTCAAAATTTGACAAAGGCCACGTTGTCTGGTATTGCGGCCTACAGATCAGCGCTGACGCTGGACTGGTTGGCTGCGGAAGACCAGCGGCAGAGGGAACTCGCTGCAGCCTTCGAAACTGAACCTGCTCCTCCAGCAAGGAGTTTGTCGACTGACTGCATCTCGTATGCAAGACCAGCATCTGGGAAAGTAGCAAGGTTGATGCTGGAGTTGCTGAAGTAAGTTCTGCTTCTATTTTTTTATGTGTACTTGCTTGGGATTGTACATTTGCGCAAAATCTAATCTAAGGTTGGTTTTTCTTCCCTTCCCAAGGAGCCAACATACTTAGGTACTTTTCACAGTTAAAATAAAATTGAATAAATTCATGTTACTACTGTGACGGACGAAAACTCGTTAAATCCCCAATCAACTCCAAGGCCCCTTAACTGTCGGTGCGATGCTTGGAGACGACCAAACTATCAGTCTATCTTCATTATGATTACAGAAATTTGGAAGGTGATGAAGGCAACATAGTGACAGATCTGATTCAAGCACTAGTGCGCACCAAGCTGCTGGTTGAAACATCCATGTTGGATGCAGAACCAGACCTGGACTCCTTGGTCAAGACTCCAGGCGTAATGATGGGAGAACCGCACACTACGTTCCCCAGGATTCTGGCTATGACCTGGATGACAGTTACAGATCCTGTCACTACTAAAAAATTCGGATGGTGTCCTATAAACAAGGTAAAGAGATATTAACTTCAAAAGGGGTCCACAATCGATGAGCGTGTATGGAACAATTGATTAAATGAAAGAAGAGTGCTAGAATCATGGCATTTAAGGCAACTCAGATGTGTAACGAATACGACATGTGCATATGCTTATGTGGTAGCAACCCGTCTCGGTTTCATAGAAGTGCAATTTTCAGTCTTGCCTGCTGAATTCTTCTAATTTCTCTTTCATACCAAGTACCAACCTTGTCGTTACAGTAGCAAATACTTACAACATAAAACATAGTTAGTTCCGGGAAGTTCTTAGTTTTAAAATATATGTTTACTGCGATTGTTCTCAGGTAAACAAATACTTGACGGTAACGAAGCCGATCACGATAGCGAAGCAGATGAAAGCACTGGAGCCCGTCATCGCTCGAGCCAGGTTTATCATGGAAGAATTTATTCAACACGTTACTCCACTGAATATGTACCAGAAGAAGTCACCAGAACCAGTCACAAATGTGGTAATAAACCTGACAGTTACTAAAAAAATATCGACTTAATTAGCATTAAGTCGATATTTTTAACATAACGTAACATAAATTCACGCCTTTTATCCCCAAAGGTCCTCTACCTATCAGACGTATATTACGGCGCCTTTCCATTGTACAGTAACACCCACTTTTCACTATTTTATGTTATGGGTCCCATGTAATAGGGGGTGAACCTATTGCCATATACCGGGCATATTTTCAGACTCCGTGCTACTACGGAGACTTTTGACAAAACTCAGTACTATGCCCGACCCGGGAATCGGTGAATTAATGTCATAAATACACAGAATTTCTGTTAAGAACCTGCTATCACTTTTACTACCGAAATTCATAAAGAATTTAATTGAAACTTACCTAGCTAGTGACATACGAGTACCTACCGTGTTTACTTGTAATTTTTATGGCTTTTTTAAACCCAAATAACAATAGGTTAATGTTAAACATTAAAAACTGGGGATCTCTATTATCTAAAGATCATGTTCCGTGTACATATATGGGTACATTGTAAATGAAATGTATTTGTTAGTCCTCGAAAGTTACAATAGGTAATATTGTTAATTATTATTATTCCTTTATTGTTTTAGGCCAAATTATATCCAGAAGATGATAATAATGTAGTAGCAACAACAACTGAAACGCATTTTAAATCTATGAAGCGGCCAACACGAACTGTCAACACGGTTAGTATGATTTGAACCTATAAGTTATACAGGGTTTTTTTCAAGAGAATATGTGGGGTGGCAAGTTTTCCAATGACTTCTCCCACCGTGTGTGAGGCGAGTGGGAGTGTCACTATTATTGAGTTTGAAACCAGTCCGACCACTTCTGCTTCTAACCGGAGCCACGGTTACCTGCTAAATCGTTCATAGCTTCGGAACTTACGTAGGTTCTAAGTTGATTAAAACCGTTCTAGCCACTTCTAGTCTTGTAGATGCCTTCTAGCGTATACCCTTGGCAGGCTAGAGGATTTTAACGTTACCCGCGGGAAGAATAGGACTAGTTATAATTATAAATGTCAAAGTCAAAAAGCATATATTTCAATGAAATCATTCAGGTACTTTTGAAATGTCAAAAAAAGTACTAAGTATAATCCGTCAGTCTGTCCTTCAGTGAAGCAAGGTGCTCTAATGAATTCTACTCATCACTCGCGTAAATTGTTTTATAATTAAGCTATGTTCCTGTTATAGGTACGAGCAGTGCACGTGGCTCTAGCACAATCTGGTACCACGCCTCAGATGGAACTGGAGCATATGCCGAAAAACGTAGAAAATGAAATTCTGGCATCGTCCTCGCAAATAAGTCTATGTCATTTACCACACACACCTATAATCATCTTTCTTATCATTTTCTACGTTATAAACATGTTTTGAAATTAAAAACTGTGTTCGATTTAATTATATTCTAACATTGCGACTATCCACTAAAATTTTAGTGATATTACCGCAATCCTAAGTTTATTTGTCAAACATGGGGATTATAGCTTGATTTTGGCTCCCCAGCGAGGTTTAAACTAGTCGAGTAACGTCGTTGAACTGTTACGTGAGTAAACCATGTAATATTAACTAAAATAAAATACAATTTGTATCTAAAATATAATTTATTTAATTTTCAATGTAAAATTAACACTTAAAATCTAATTGGGATCATCATACTCGCATTCAAATTCAAGATAAATATGGAAACGTACACAGCACCAGATTTGTACAGGAAGCTTAATTTGATACATTTTTACAAACAAACTAGTCAGGAATTCATGCTACCTTCTATTTTACCTACTAACAAATATTGGTCAATTTATTTCATACATAATTTTATTTATCAATACATACCATATATTCTTTCCTTGCATACATATGAAGAATAGTAGCTACACTTTGTTTTTATGCTTTGAAAGTATAAATGAGTGATATGAATTTACACTTTGGATTATCGCTAGAAATGATATAATAGAACACTTTTATCATAGGAAACATTGCTTTGAAAACCGAATAGTAACAGAAAAAAGGTTAAAGATTGTCTAAATACAAAAAAAAATCTAATAAATGACTCTAAAACATGATCCGACTTACGAATACTATACACATATTTATAGGATCCATTACATATAGATGAGGTTTTATTTATTCGGGCAGTATAGACAATAGATAGTAGAGGTGTTGGTCGTCTATGATAAATTTACATGCCGTTGTAAGCGGGGCCACCGCCTCCTTCAGGAACTACCCAGTTTATATTCTGCGATGGATCTTTGATGTCACATGTCTTGCCTGAAAAGACACATTATCAATTTAAAAAATGCCTTACTACTGAAACCCTATTATGAAAAATGCACAACGTTTGTACATACAAAAGTAGTCTCTAAACATCGGAAATCAGGTCTATAATGGAGTAAGTGGAAAGTGGTCACCGATGAGCGCTTGCGGACTAGGCAGTTAATCTCCGAATGGTAGGCAAAGATGTACAAGTAAAACATAAAAAAAAAATTTACGGAAATACGCACATGAAACACTAGAGGTAAATTTGTATGTACTATGAGTTCCTATGCGCTTTCGAAGTTTGCTTTTTGCAATGGTTCACCAGTTATAACATCACGCCTTTTATCTTCGAAGGGATAGGCAGAGGTGTACATTGTACTTTCACACCCACTTTTCACTATTTATGCTATGAGTCCCATGTAATAGAGGGTGAGCCTATTGCCATATACCGGTCACAGTTCCAGACTGCTACTACTGAGAATTTTTAAAAAAACCCAGTAATACTTTGCCCGACCCGGAAATTGAACCCGAGACCCCGTGCCCGGCAATCGCACTTACGACCACTCGGCCAACGAGGCAGTCATTAATAATTTAAAAATAAAATAACTTACAATGTATGCAGTTTTGGGCATTGATTTGTAGGCGTTGTCCATCGCCACTCTCCATCGGCACGAATTCATATACACCTGTAGAAAAATTATCACATAAGAAAAATCTAATATTTTTGTGTTCCTTCACGTCAAAACGGGTGAAGTGATCGAGATGAAATTTGAATCAGGGGTAGATTATGCTCTGGAGTAATATATAGGCTAGTATTTTAACCACGGGAACGCGGGCCAAGCCGCTGGAAGAAGATTGTACTAAAATAATTTAAGATTAGTAAATACACATGTTTTAGTGTTCGTACTTTTGAACACTATCAAAATAAATAATCAACGTAATATAACATAACATCACACCTTTTATCCCCGAAGGAGTAGACACAGGTGCGCTTTACGGCACTTAATACCACTGTACAATGTAACACCCACTTTTCACTATTTATGTTACGAGTCCCATGTAGTAGGGGGTGAACCTATGCCATATATCGGGCACAATTCCAGACTCTGTGCTAGTACTGACAATTTTTTTTAAATCCCAGTAATAATTTGCAGTCGCACCACGCGACCACTCGGCCAACGAGGCAGTCATATATCAGTAACGAGTTTATAAACTTAGAAAGTACATAATATATGTAGATTAGATCTTGGAAACATAGAAACGTAACATCAATCATTAACATAGATATTCATTATTTTTGTATCATATATCTTAGGAATCTTTGAACTATAGTCAGAATTTTAATTAGATTCCAGATTTGACAATAGCTACTGTCATTTTTTGAAATAATGATACCACATATAATAGTGTAGTGATGCACACAAAAATCTGTAAACAATCGGTGTGTGTGTTTTATAATAAATGTTACAGAAAGTGAATAACTTATTACCATAATACATCTATCTGTTTTATTTGTCATGTTCCTTCATGATTACATTTTTTTATTTATTTTACACACAATATACTTATATACTTAGTTTACGAGAATAAAATTATAAACGAGAACAATCGATCCAGAAATATTGCATTTCCATATCGAATAATTTCGCAACGTCACTATTTAGTACTTGTCATAACGTTGCAACACTGAAATTGTCAAATCTGGAATCGAATTAAAATTCCGAGTATAAATTCTTTAATTTTGACTAACCTGCAGGACAGAATCTGGCTTCGGGTCCGTCGTAGACTCCGAGGTTCTGTTTCACAGGTACCGTGTCGTCCTTCAGGGTCAAGTGAGCAGGCTGGTCAGCCTCGTGGTTCGTTCCTGATAAATTGGTATTATTTAGTGTTAGTGTGCAATTAAAATAAATTAATAACGTTATTTTGCTAAAGATAAAAAGATGTAAGGTTTTGATCTTTATTAGTTTCATATCATACCACTAAGAATAGTAAATTTTCTAGAACAATTGAGTACTTGCCAACTAGTCAAATTCAATACTTTTTTCGAGCTGTCAATAACGACAGTTTTCTATGAATTTAGTACGAGATTGTGTATTGTGACGTCACATTTTTTTAGCGTCAAAGCAGCATACAATAATGCGTTCTTAAAAAATTGCCGTAAAAATACAAAAATTAAGTTGATCATAAAATCAATTAATGAAAGTGTGATTATTTTTTAAATTGAACAGTCGAAATAATTTATTTTTGATTAAGTAAAGTAGGTACCCAATTCTATATTTCCAACACATTACACAAACAGTACCAATATTTCCTTTCAATTTTTAACATCTGATTAAATTGCACTAAGCTTAATTGACACAATATTATGTCTAACAATAAAATAATTGAAAGAACCCACCAGTAAGAGCGACGGACGAGAGCAGGTCGAAAGTGATAACTCCATCAGGTTTGGGATACTCTATCGGCTGGCATTCCTTCGCAGGTTTCAGTCTCGCGTGATCAGCACCTGGAGTTGAGTCAAATTTATTAAATAGGAATTTTGGACATCAAACACGTTGGATAGCTAAAGTCCCCATCTTATTGTATGTGGGTTTAGACATTTTCTTTTTTTATCCCTAAAAGCGTAGACAGTAACACTTATCATCAATCTTGTCACGATCTATGTAATAAAGGGTGAGTCTATCGCAATCTAAGTATTAAAAAGAGTTACTCCTTCCCGGTGCTCGGCTCCTATTGATCATAGCGTAATGTTTTATAGCCTATATTCCTATAACCTTCCTCAATAAATGAACTATCGAACACGAACATAATTTGTCAAATCGGATCAGTAGTTCTAACGATTAGCTCGTTCAAGCAAACAAATTCTTTAGCTTTATCTAATTGTATAAGAGTATAAGACTGCCTCGTTGGCCGAGTGGTCGCAAGTGCGACTGCCGGGCAAGGGGTCTTGAGTTCGATTGCCGGGTCGGGCAAAGTAATACTGGGTTTAAAAAAAAATATCAGTAGTAGCACGGAGTCTGGAATTGTGTCTGGTATATAGCAATAGGCTCACCCCCTATTACATGGGACTCCTAGCATAAATAGTGAAAAGTAGGTGTTATATTATACAGTGGCATAATGTGCACCTCTGCCTACCCCTCCGGGGATAAAAGGCCTGATGTTATGTGTAAGAGTATAAGATTAACGATAACACTCAACGATAATTTGGATACTAAAATAGTGCCAGATTTCCAGAAGGCCTCTTAGGCTTAGATGTCACGGCGCGATTTTCTCCCACGCCCACAGCCGCGCTGCGGTCGGTTGGCTGCGGTCGCAATGGGAGGCCGGGCTGGAACTCGACTCATTGTTTAACCGCCCGCCCGTCTTGCGATAATCAACCGCCAAGTTTGCGGTCGATAATCGCAACCGCGGCGGCTGTGGGATCGCAGAAAACTGCGGTCTCGTGAGTTTTGAAAAGTCCGCCTTCATTCCGCCACCGCGGCGAGCGTGGGAGAAGATCGCGCCATGAGTCCTTAGCCTATGGGCCTAGTCGCGGAGAACCTAACGGGTAACCGGGGCTCCGGCTCGACGTGCAGGAGAAGGAACGGGGTGGTTTTTAGTCAGTAAGAGTCTGACACTCCCTCCCGCCTCACCCAGGCGGGAGCAGTCATTCGATGATTTTCCCCCCTTAAAAAAAACCTATGAGCCTCGAACTGGAAATCTGGAACTATTAGTAATCAAATTATTGTAGAGTGGTCTTATACAATTAACGGTTGCGGTTACGATAATGTAAAACATTCCAAAAGTAGTGGTCAGTTTCAATTTATTTGTTTACAAACAAAATTTTTATGTTAACTGACCTCCATGGCTGATAGTCCAGGGTTCCTTCCCCCTCATGAGCGTACTGAAGGCAGAGTACGCAACACCACCGTACAGACCCAGCGACGTGTGGAACGATGGTCTGCAGTTACGTACTTGCTGGAATTCATATATATATAGGTACATCTTTAGTAATAACCTTGTATTGTTTCAGGTTTAATTTATCCAAATTACTTATTATTTCTACTGTTTTCGTTTCAACTTATTTGAATAAATTACATTGACTTATTTTAGGAAATACGTATTTGAGTTTATCCATTTATTTTACCGTTTCTTATTAAATTACTGTTAGCCGACTATTTGGTAAAAAAAATAGTCAACAATACGTTCAATGTAAAATGTATACATAGACAACACAGTTAAATAGGCCCGCAATATAATAAATCACAGATTTTTCGAAATATATTATTATTAACTCTCAAACGTTTGCGAATACTGATATTATCTACATACCTTGAGTTCTTTGTAAACATAAGATTCCTTGAGCTTCTCTTCATACTGTGTGGGAACAACTCCTTTCTCGTGTGTCGCCTCCCCGGCTATGATGAGATCCATTGCAGCTTCCGCCGCCAACATACCTGTTAGAAGCACGTATTTAATATAACCTCTTCCTTTTTGAGACATCGATTAAAAGTAAAAAATAAGTAAGCAAAAAAAATCCTTAGCGAAACATGTATATAAGACCTGGCGTTCCATAGTCTCTGCCTACCCCATGGGAGACACGAGTAAGGTAATATATGTATGTAAATAACTAAAGTATATTGGTGTATCATAATTAAAATAAATAATTTGATTATTCGTAAACAATACATACCACTCTTCATCGCATTATGCGTGCCCTTGATCCGCGGCACGTTGAGGAACCCGGCGGAGTCCCCCGCCAGCACTCCCCCCGGGAACACAGGCACCGGCAGGCACTGCCAGCCTCCCTCTACTAGCGCACGCGCGCCGTATGCTATGCGGGAACCACCTGCAATACAACATAATAATAATTGTCGTCAATGGACTATATAATGTCGAAATACTCAAACGATACTCAATTTTAAGTCGCGCTGAAGTTTTTTTTTATGAGATTTTAGTAAATGGGCAGACGGATCACCTGATAGTAAGGAATCGGCGCCGCCAATGGACACCCGAAACACCAGAGTGCGTTACCGGCCTTTTGGGAATTAGGGGTTTGAGGATTGTGAGGGATTCGGGGATTGGGGAGACTAGGGAAGGGGGTAATTGGCCTCCGGTAACCTCACTCACACGACGAAACACGACGCAAGCGTTACTTCACGTCTGTTTTCTGTGAGGCCGTGGTATCACTCCGGTCGAGCATTAGTCGAAGTATAAGTTTTGTAACGACAAATTCTTTGTAAAAAGACAGAGATGGCACGATATTTAAGTACTACTTAAAATTGAGTAATCTTTCAGTATTCGGTTGTAACAATGATTTATACGGAAGACCTTTTCTCTGTAGTAGAAAAACTATAGGACGGTGATTATAATGGATAAAGAAATTGTATGTCGAAGGCAGCACGCATCCAAATCCTTGGAGATAGAATATTAACGAGTAAAATGGAAACTAAAGTCAATCAGTATGATATGTAGCAAAAGAATCCTTCAACAAAATATTATACATCACTACATAGTATAAAACAAAGTCGTTATCCGCCGTCTGTCTGTCCCTATGTATGCTTAGATCTTTAAAACTACGCAACGGATTTTGATACGGTTTTTTTTTTATTAGATGGAGTGAGTCTTGAGGAAGGTATATATGTATAATACATGCATATTGCACCCGTGCGAAGCCGGGTCGCTAGTAAGATATATACTATACATAAGATAGAAACTACTACAAACTAAAAACCATATCAGTATTCAGATATCAAAATGGTTTTTGCTTACTAGCTGCTATCTGTAAATCTTGTACTTTCACTTTTCTAATAATCCTTATTATATATTATAATCTTACCTTCAAACATAGGCCTAATGTACGGATGAGTCTTAAACTTCTGGAACTCCCTGAAGGGGCTGAGGTATGGGTTCGAGTAGTCGAGGCCGACGACGAAGCCCGCGGCCACGAGGGGTGCTTCGCCCTCCGCCACCTTCAAGTGGTAGATGAACGAGCCTCCGTATGTGTTCTTATCTAAAGGCCAACCTACTGTGTGTTCTACTAGACCGGGCTTGTGGTTCTGAAAAGGAAAAAAATTAAGAATAGATTTAAATTGCCATTGTTTTTCTGACTGGTATTTAACGTTTCGAGCGCCATGGTTGGCTATGGTGACCTACAAAATTTACGTAATAATGGTGTTTTCTTGTTCACCATAGCCAAATAGGTTTTGGCAATATTACAACAAGATAGTCTTCTAATAACTCTCTTATATCTCACTCGATAACACCGAGGAATTTTCACACTCAGGGTAATAAATATTCATCAATCATTTACAAAAACAATAAGTATCTACACTCAGCTATGCACTGAACCAAACATATAGTTAACAAAAATAGCTGTAGTTTTACATCAGTAACAATTTTATACATTTTCAAGTGTGGGAGAGCCATGCTTCAAAGTCAAAGTCAAAGTCAAAATCATTTATTTCAATTAGACCATAGAGGCACTTTTGAACGTCAATAAAGAAAATTAACAAGTGAAGCTATTCGTGCTTCGGCACGGATGGGCCGGCTCGACTGGAGTGATCCCACGGCCTCACGCTTGCGTTGTTTCACGTCAGTTTTCAGTGAGGCCGAGTGAGGTTACCGGAGGCCCAATTACCCTCCCCTTCCCCAATCTCTCCAATCCCTGAATCCCCAACGATCCTCAAACTCCCAATCCCCAAAAAGCAGTAACGCACTTGTAACGCCTCTGGTGTTCCAGGTGTCCATGGGCGACGCCGATTGCTTACCATCAGGTGATCCGTCTGCTCGTTTACCGGCTTATGCCATAAAAAAAAGAAAAAAATACACAAAACTATAACATACCTCTGGTTTAACTTCCCAGAGCTCCTTAAGTCCAATACCGTACGACTGGGGCTCACTGTTCGCTCTCAAGTTGTACTTATTTGAAATCATCTTTGTTAAATGGCCGTGGCAACCTGGAATGAAATGATAAGAGGTTTAGGATTACTATTGAAAGATTGTAAATAGTTGAAATCTTACGATAAGGTTTAAAAATCATATAGCTGTCTATCTTTTAACTAAACTTTTCACACTTTTCGCGGGTAGTCGCCTAGTAAACATCAAAATAGTAAAGCTCAGTTTTAGAAATCAATTAAAATTAGATAAATTACATTATTATCTTCTAAATGTTTTAAATACATTAATAATTGGTGCTACCTGCCTGTCCAGTATTTTCAACTAGTTGCAACAACACTTTGGCACTGAAAATTAAACTTGCACTTGGATTGAGTCATGGATGATTTCACACGCATAGTGTTTGAAATGAGCAGCATGTTCAAACAACGCATGGCTGACTTTGAGGAGGAGCATAAGAATAATGCAGCCACGCCGGGACTGTCACCGGAGTACATAGCTTTCCGGACGTTCATCATGCAGGCTCTCAGTGTTTTCCAGCAGCAGGTGAACTTTGTGGTGCAGAGCATGGACAACATGCAAATGCGAAGCCGGCGTAAGATATTACTTCTGCATGGTGTGTCGGAATCCGAACCTAAGGAAGAGGATACTACCCAGGTGGTGGTACAGGTTGTCAAGGACCGCCTCAAACTTGACATAAAGCCTTCCGACATCAAGCGGTGTCACCGGATGGGTCGAGTTTCCCAAAAGGCTCGACCCATTTTGCTCAAGCTTCACGATGTGGCTCTCCGTGACAACATCTGGCGAGGAAAGACTAAGTGCAAGGGCTCGGGCGTTACCATCTCCGAGTTTTTGACAAAGATACGTCACAACACGTTCATGGCGGCTCGAGAGAGGTTTGGCGTCAATCAATGCTGGACGAGGGAGGGCACTATATATGTCCTGGACTCGAAGGGCGCTCGACACAGAGTGACATCCATGGATGACCTCGAGAAGATTGAGGCCCAACCGCCTGAGCGGGGTGCTGCACAGCCTGTCACTGCAGCTGCCGGAAGAAACGCCGTGCCCAGGGCAAGGCGTGCTGCAGCTGCATCACGAAAATAAGTGTATTTGTTATTAAGTCACTTTCTATGGGTAGTTTGGGTTAATTGGGTATTCTTTTATTTTGTAATGTTGTCGCATTACCTTCACTTCATAATATTTATTATTTCTTTTCATAATTCATTTCGTTAAGGTAGTAGAATTTTACTGTTTACATGCTCATTTGTCACTGTCACTTTCATGTCATTATTTATCTGTCATTCTTTATTCTGCGTTTCGTTCCACGTACTGCATGCATGTTATTGTGTGACATAGTAATTTTTTTCTTATTTTTTTTTATTCAATAGTTCTATTATTAGCCTAAACTACCACTGCTTCGTTATTTCATTTATTTCTTTTTGGTTGTTTATTGTTTTTTATTTCTTTTCTTATTTGTTGTTATCTTTTGCTATTTGTTGTTTGCTTTCTTATATTATGATTCTTACAGACTAACTGGCAGGTGGAGTGCTATACTGGATTGTGTGAAACACACATTAATAATATTTCAGCTTTGTTTTTATATTGCATTAATTGTATCTATTTTACATATTTTTATATATTGATAGGAATTACACATTACACACCCATGTCTGATTGTAGTAGCAATGACTCAGATACATTCTTATCTCTAACGTCAGGCGATGACAGTTATTGCAGCTTACCGTCCTTACATGAGACACTCGCTTCTATATTTTCTGATGTATCGCAGAACTTCAATGTGGTTCACATTAACGCCCAGAGTATTCCGGCTCACTACCCCGATATGCTGGCAATTTTTCAATCTAAAAATATACATGCAATTCTAGTGTCCGAATCTTGGATGAAACCTTGTCTCCCTTCTTCCTCTTATTCTCTTCCTGGGTTCAATATGATTAGGAATGATCGTGCGGTTGGGGGTGGGGGTGGTGTGGCCATATATCTCCGTAATAACATCTCCTTTAACATATTGAACATGTCCACGCAGCCCCCTCCTCAGAACGCTGGTGAACACCTTTTTCTGGAGGTTGAGTTACATCATGCTAAAATTCTTCTTGGCGTGTATTACTGTCCTTCTTTGCGTATAAATTTCTTCTCCTCCTTCGAGCAACTCCTGGAAACATTTGTACCTCCATATGATCATTGTATCATTATGGGGGATTTTAATACATGTCTCTTAAAAAACGACTCGCGTTCCACTTCTTTTACCCGTTTAATTAAGTCTACCAATCTTTCTATCCTTAACCTCAAGGCTACTCACCACTTCCCTAATTCAGTTCCTTCTCTTCTTGATTTAATCTTAGTTTCTTCCCCAAACCACGTTGCCAAACATGGCCAGTGTCCAGCTGACGCCTTCTCTTGTCACGACCTTATCTATACTTCCTTTAAAATTCGCCCACCCAAGCATAAGTCGAGAACTCTCTATCTCCGCAATTTTGAGGGCATGAATGTCGAGCGTCTACGGGAGGATGCTGCTGACATTGACTGGAAACCTCTGGCTGAGGCGGCATCGGTTGACGAACAGGTTGAATTCCTGACTGCCACTCTTATAAAACTATACGACAAACACGCTCCTGTCAAGGCCGTCAGGGTTAAGCATCTCCCAGCACCTTGGCTAACTGACGAAATAAAGAACCTGATTGCCAAAAAAGCTGCTGCAAAATTCAAATTTAAGATCCAGTCTAGTGACAGCAACAGGGAAAAATACATTAGGATTAGAAATCAGTGCAACAAGGTGTGCAGGAATGCTAAACGCCAACACATCCATAGATCAGTTGAAAATGGTGATCCGGCTAAAGTGTGGAAATTCCTCAAATCACTAGGAATCGGAAAACCTAATCAAGACCCTTTACCTAAAGATCTAGATCTTAACTCTCTTAACACTCACTTCTCCTCCTCAGTTGCTTTAGATATGGCCACCAAAACTTCCACTTTAAACTTTCTTTCTTTACTTCCGATACCTGATTTTCCTCCGTTCGTCTTCAGTCAGTTTACTGCATGTGAGGTTAGGAAAAGCATTCTATCGACGACTTCGAATGCCGTTGGTGGTGACTGTATAAGCCGCAAAATGATAATTCCTATCCTCGATCAAATAACTCCAATCATCCTTTTTGTACTAAATTCCTCAGTCTCCAACAGAGCTTTCCCTCAGATTTGGAAGGAAGCTCACGTAATCCCTCTTCCTAAGAAACCAAATCCTGCTTCTTTTTCCGATTTTCGACCTATATCCATTCTTCCTTTTCTGTCCAAAATTCTAGAAAAACTAATCCATTATCAACTCAGTTCTTTCCTTACCAAGCATAATCTCCTCAGCCCCTTCCAATCTGGTTTTCGTCCGGGTCACAGCACCACCACGGCTCTCGTAAATATTACTGATGACATTAGGTCAGGCATGGAGATGGGGAAGTTGACGGTACTTGTCCTGCTCGATTTTAGTAATGCATTTAATACCGTCGACTTCGAAATATTGCTTGGCGTGCTCAGCACTTTTGACATATCCCCATCAGTGATTGACTGGTTTCGTAGCTACCTATTTGGTCGCCGGCAGCGTATTCATTGTGAGGATCGTTATTCTCCATGGTGTTGTACTGCTTCCGGTGTGCCACAGGGAGGTGTTCTATCTCCTTTACTCTTTACGCTATTTATCAGCTCTATTTCTAATGAACTCTCTTCTTCCTTCCACCTTTATGCCGATGATCTACAGATCTACACACATGCTTCGCTGCATGAATTACCCGATGCTGTTGCACTGGTCAACCGTGACATGGAGCGAATTAGTGACTGGAGCATGAAGTTCGGGCTGCGTATCAATCCATCAAAAACGCAAGTGACGGTTGTCGGCAGTTCAAGGACTGTCTGTAAAATAGACTGGTCCACTCTTCCCCAAGTATGTCTACTTAACACCAAGATACCTTTTTCCAGTGAGGTTAAGAACTTGGGGATTTACATTGATAGCACTCTGTCTTGGTCTAAACAGATGCAGGAGGTCAGCCGCAGGGTGTTTGCCTCGGCGGGCTCCTTGAGGCGTCTTCGGAATTTCTTGCCCACTACTACAAAAATTGCATTAGCACAATCCCTACTTCTACCAATTCTCGACTATGCTGATGCCAGCTATCTTGATCTCACCCAAGAACAATTAGACAAGCTTGAGCGACTTCAAAATCTTTCTATCAGGTTTGTATTTGGTTTGCGCAAATATGACCACGTATCCGAGTTCCGCAACAAGCTCAAATGGCTGCCTATTCGTCTTCGCCGGAATACTCATATTCTTTCAGTTTTGTACAATATACTCTTTAATCCCACTACCCCTATTTATCTAAAACATCGTTTTACGTACCTTGGCGACACACATTCGAAGTTTTTGAGATCATCGGAAAGTCTGAAATTAAATATTTGTTTGCATTCCACTTCCTTTTTCGACAAATCCTTTACAGTACAAGCAGCTCGGTTGTGGAATGCTTTACCGATAACAGTGAGGCGAGCTCAAACTATATCGCAATTTAAAAAACTTCTTAAAGAGCATTACCTCTCTTTATAACTTTATTTCCTATCTTAACCAGACACCTACACACACATACACCAACACACACCATTTTGTAATATATGTATCATATTGTTTTTTATATATATTATTTATTTTTTAGTATTCTTGTATGTATGTATGTATAGTATTTTATACAGATATTAATTAATGTACACTTGACGACCCATTTCAGACTCCTGTTGCTGCTCCATCCAAAGGTTGTCTGTAAGAAATCGCCTTGCGCGATAAGACCGCCCATTGTACACTATTTTGTTTTAGGAAATATTGTCCTGTATTACAATTGTGTGGTGTACAATAAAGCATATATTATTATTATTATTAAACACAAATTCAAGCCAACAAAAATGTTGTGCAGGTGCAAAAAGGTGCAGAAAATTAAATTTCGTTTACTGGTGATCGGTACCTACTGGTAGGTAAAAGGTCGAAAACCATAGCTAGAAATAAATAAAATACAAACATTTAATCGAGACGACGTCTTCAATAATCAACTTGATTTGAAAATAAATCTCAACAAACATAATAATCAAATCTCACCTTCAGTGAAGATGGTTATCTTGGAGTGGAACTCCATGCCTCGTTCGAACATGTCCTTAGGGCTGCCATCCTTAGCGATACCGACGTCACCCGTGGCAACACCTTTTAGTGAGCCATCGTCGCGGTATATCAGGTCTGCGCCTGCGCAGCCTGGCCAGATCTGAGAAATATTAAAAAGTTATTAAATAACATATTTTAACCCATTTTTTCATTGATCTCATGAACCACTAGATTAGAACCGAGAGAATTGAAATTGAAATGCTTCAGGATTTTACCTAAGACGTAGTACTAAGACACTCTTTCACAGGCCAACAGAAAGTTGTCTACAGGATATTTAAATGAGATTTAAATCTTTACCTCAGCTCCAGCAGCCTCGGCTTGTTCAGATAACCACCTTACTAGGTGTCCCAAACGCACCACATAGTTGCCGTGGTTGTAGTTAGGTAATCCTGGAAACAGGAAACGAAATGATATTAATTTATCATAATAATTATCTACGAAAATCTGTTTATTACCTCTGCAAGCAGCAATTGTGATTGATTTATTTTACATTGTATTTACAAACACATATTCAGGCGCGAACATAACATAACATAACATCACGCCTTTTATCACGAAGGGGTAGGCAGAGGTGCACATTATGCCACTGTACAATGTAACACCCATATGTTTTGTGGAAACATCCACTTTTCACTATTTATGCTATGAGTCCCATGTAATAGGGGGTGAGCCTATTGCCATATACTAGACACAACTCCAGACTCCATGTTACTACTGAGTTTTTTTTAAAAACCCAGTAATACTTTGCCCGACTCGGGAATCGAACCCGAGACCCCTTGTTCGGCAGTCGCACTTGCGACCACTCGGCCAACGAGGCAGTCAGGCGCGAACTAAGATATAAACTACAGTACCTGCTTTTCATTCAACAACCTGAATACATTGATATATAGTACTGAAACTCCCCAAAATTTGTTCATACAAAATTGGTCTCTAAACATCGGAAATAAGGTATAGACCTATTGTTAAGCCTGTTGACCATTTTTACCCAGTGTTAAAATATCATTTCATAGTTCAAACTTACCAGGAAACACAGGAATAGGTATCCTTCCACTCTTAGTAAGGAGACCGAACTTGTCCGATGTTACCGGAGTGTTCATAGGAGCACCCTTCTCTTGCCAGTCTGGGATCAATTCGTTCAGAGCTATAGGATCCACGCATGCACCTGATAGAATGTGACCACCAATTTCTGCTGCCTTTTCTAGTAGGGTTACTCTGACTTCCTGTAAATTTGAGATATCTTGTTGTAAGTCAAGTGTTAATAAACCCAATTATTAAAAAGAAGTCTGCATTATAGTTATTTGTGGTCCACCATGAGGTCCTATTATTGATATTGGCAAAATTATTAAGTTTAGGAATTGCTGATATGGAATGCAGGAGACTGGAATTCTGTGTTTCAGAATAACATAAACTGCCTTGTTGCCTCGAGGGGTCGCAAGAGCGAATGCCGGGCAAGGGGTCTCGGGTTCGATTCCGGGGTCTGCCAAAGTATTACAGCGTTTTAAAAAAATTCTCAGTAGTAGCACGGAGTCTGGAATTGTGCCCAGTATATGGCGATAGATTCACCCCCTATTACATGGATTCTTAAACTCATAACATAAATAGTGAAAAGTGGGTATTACATTGTACAGCGGCATTCAGTGCCATAATGAGCACCTCTGCCTACCCCTTAGAGGATAAAAAGGCGTGATGTTATGTATAATAACATGAAATGTTTGTGTAATAATAACTACATAATAACTACAATGTACTTTTTTTAGCATATGAGGTGAATTTGCAATACAATTGTGTATGTTCATGTTTATTACACTTTTGAGTTATTCATATCTTCGTTCCGACAGTAAGCTTTATCTCTCAATAAGATCACAATATTAAACAGCAATGTATTACGATTGATAAACATTATCTACTACCACAACTGGCGTTGGCAACAGTTGATATAAAACAAATTAATTTATGATAAGAAATATGTTAACTGTTTTTCTTTTTGCAACATACATACATACATAACTTCACGCCTGTCTCCCATGGGGGTAGGCAGAGACTAAGGAACGCCAATTACTACGATTCTTACATACCTCTTTCGCTTCATTAACAGTTATCAATCTTTTCATGCATGCTCGTCGGTTAAGGGTACTTTTAATTTGGCCCTTCTTTAATATATCGCCAATCTGGTCACTATATGTCCGTCTAGGGCGCCCTCTACCGACGGCCCCATTCATATCCGCTCTGTATACTTCTTTCGTTACTCTACTTTCATCCATCCTTTCTACATGTAACAGTGTAACAACAAACCAGCGTAACATTCCCTTTTCAATCCTTGTCACTACATCATCTTTCAATCCACACCTTTCTCTAATAACACTATTTTTCACTCGATCACTCAATTTTAGTCCACACATACTTCTTAGGGCTCTCATTTCCACCGCATTAATCCTGCTTTCATGCTTCTTCTGCCACACCCATGATTCACTACCATACATAAGCGTTGGTGTCAATACACACTGCATTACAGCAAGTCGAGCTTTGCTGGATATTATTTTACTCGACATGACAGAGTGTAAAGCACCATTAACACTATTTCCCGCTTTCACTCTCCTTTCAATATCCCCGTCACACTTTCCATCTCTCGTAAATAGTGATCCCAGATACACAAATTCATTCACTTGTTCCAATTTTTCATCACCTATCATTACCTGACATTCTGTTATCACCTCATTTCTTTTTATCACCAACACTTTCGTCTTGTTCACATTTACTTTCATACCTTTCCTTTCAAATGCATCATTCATAGCAGTGATCATTTGTTGTATATCTTGGGCCGACGAGGCAACAAGCACCTGGTCGTCGGCATACAACAATGTTTTAATCACTGTGTCATTCATCCTTAATCCAGACTCTCCTACTTTCAGGTCGTTCAAACAGCTGTCCATAAATAGGTTGAACAGCCAAGGAGATGCTACACAGCCTTGCCTAACACGTCGATTAATGTTAAACCACTCTGTGTAGTCCCCATTTATTCTGACACAGGCACTCGAGTCCTTATATAAGGATTTAAGTGCCCGAATCAGGTGGCCATCCACCCCATACATGGACAGAGTTGACCACAATTCATCCCTCACATAAGCCTTTTCTAGGTCTATAAAGGCACAAAATACCTTTTGGTGCTTTGATAACACTTTCTCTGAAATGCACCGTAACGAAAAGACTTGATCCGTACACCCCATTCCCTTTCGAAATCCCGCTTGCACATCCCAGATTTTACGCTCAGTTACATCCATCACTCTTTCGATCAATACCTTGGCATACAACTTTCCTACTACGCTTAGGAGGCTTATACCGCGATAATTTTTGCACTCCTGCTGTGATCCTTTTCCTTTATACAGTGGCACAATTACGGCCTTGGCCCAGTCTCCAGGGACACGACCGCATCGCCAACAATTATTAAAAAGTAGATACAGCAGGCTTGCAATTACACCTCCACCCTCTGTTAGCATTTCAGTAGTTATCCTATCACATCCCGCTGCTTTACCTACTTTCAAACTCTTAATGGCACACACAATTTCATCCATATTTATTTCTCCCACATTAGCACTTTCATTTTCATCGTTTACTTCCCCTTCTTTCAAATCACTCCTTTCAAATAAATTCTCGAAGTATTCCTTCCACTGCTTTAAAACATCCTTACTTTCTCCAATGACACTCCCATTTATATCCCTTATCGTACTTACTTTCGAGTCCCCCACTTTGCCTCTGGCCTTTCTTACTAAATGCCAGAATAGTTTAGCGTTGGCTCGAAAGTTCCGCGAAAAATTCCTTTCAAACTTTTCCTTGCATTCATTTTTCTTCTTGTTAACTATCTCTTTTGCAAATATATATAAAAGTAAACTTCAAGTGTTTTCATTTTCTTTAGTTTTTATTAGTTCAAGCTATGTCACTGCTGACCAAAGGTCAATCAAGAATAATTTGCATGAAATTGCAGTTGGATTAGGCAATTGCTTTGGCATAAAATTAAACTTAGTTAACTCTAAGGGCATAAAATTAAACTTACTTATATGATGGTTAATTGTTCTATACAATTTGTGACATTACATGATACTCCTAACAATTGGCAATTGTTCATTAAAACAGTAAATAGTAATAATGAATTGGATACTTACAGCTCCCTTTTCCTCTGCAATCTGCCGAGCTCTGATGGCAGCAGCCATGCCAGCCGGTCCTCCACCAATAATGAGGATGTCCGTCTCCTCCGCCACTCGCTCCATACTTATTTCTAGACATTGTATGTTTATTAGCCCGTTATTCACATGCATAAATGTGTATAGTGGTCCAATATATTTTCATAACTAAGATTTTTTTATCTTGATATTGGAGTAACTGTAGTGTTATTTTAGTATTAGGAGAAAGAGTAACTCCGGTATTCATTAGTCATATAAATAATTATGTTTGATAGTTCTGTTTATTTTGGGTAATTAAGTCTGTTTATCTATTCTATTCTATTCTATTTAGATAGACAAGCAATTATAAAAAAGAACATATTTTAAGAGTAAAATTAATAATTAATTGTTCATAAGAAAATTATAGATAATCTACATTTAAAAGTTATGTATAAGATGAATACTAATATAGACTAGTGGAAATTTCTACAGGAAGTTGGCATCTCATCAATGTAGTACAAGAGATTATAAATAAACAGGTATGCATGGAATAAAACCTCCATACAGAGTGGTTGGTTAGTTAGTAAGTACTGGCTATTTAATCATGTCTATTTTTAAAGAATTATGCTGATTTCAAAATTGATGGATACTGAAGGCTAATGTTAACAATAGGTAGGTACATTATATCTCCATAATCGCATTTGTTTGTTTTTCAACGTTTTTCATACAATTTTCTCTCTTAGTAGGCTAATAAATTAAAATGCTATCAAGGTCTAGTTGTGAAGTTATTTTGATAATATTTTTGAACTTGAGGTTATCACTTACCTTTCCATCGTGGATCCTTATCTCTAGGGTGAATGGTGTAATGAGTTGTTATCTTTGGGTAAGCATCTGAATACAACCTTTTTGCAGCATTGGTTAGCCTCCCCACTGTAAAAAAAATAAATGTTTGTCATAAAACACCACCAAAACAAACCAGAGTGAACTTTGAACTTTTATATTTAGTCGCTTTATTGCATAACGTTGTGCACCAAGGTCTCATATTTATAATTTCAACTAACTACATCAACTGAAACTAATAAATGTATGTCTTTATCATCACTAATTACTCAAAAATATTAAAAACCAACTCACGAACAGCTGATAGCAACGTCACATGAAACAACTTTTTTACCGTTAACGCAACAACATTTGATAAATTATAAATTCAATCCATATTATTTCAACTCATTTTGTACTCAATTCATTACAAAAATATAAAGGTTTTTATTTAAAAAGTATTTTATTTACCCTGACGAGACGAACTAACAAGTGCCGCCGCCATTTTTAAAAACAATGTGCGCTCCGTTTCATGGATCAAGGTCCACGTTTTGTCGCGTCTCTAATTTCATTCAAATGTTGGATAATAATAATAATTGAAATCAATAAGAAATATTTAATAAAAGAAAATAACATATCCTATTTATACGAAGAGACACTTTAAAGTTAATAATTGTATTTTGTAATTACTTTCTAGAAACAATAAGATGTGCATGTAACAATTTGTGAAACGGAACGGAGAGAAAGATTTGGCGCGAAGTTTAAATTCTTAGAACAATATTAAGCTCCTTTTTTACACTTCGCGGTAAAAGAAGAGTAACTTTCTATTTGTTACTTTCTAGAACAAGTTTTACAAACAATGAAATGCTGTGGTAATGAGCTTAAATATATTTTTTTAATTGGATTTCATTTCGTGTAAAATTAGTACCTAAATAGTTTATGTATCCATCATCATTCACCAGACACAAAGATGATTTTAAAATTTATTGTAGATTCTCAGATTCTTATAAACATTCTAACTTATAAAACTAATCAAAATAATGGTGTACCTATTGATTATTGGTTCATGGCCCTAGGCCCTACATACCTTATTCTATCTAGGTAACTTACATAATAACCAACAGAGAAACAATCATTTTAAAAGTTGAGAAGTTATCTATCTAATCTGTAATGTAAATCGTTTTTATTTTACTCAAAAATACATGTCAATCTTATTTTCTCGGGAAAATCTAATTTAGATTCGGACTAAAATTAATAATGTTTTATTAAGTTACTTTAGTCTTCCACGTTGATAGATGGCGCTACTATTCGGCTTTCAATTTATGCTGATGTGCAATACTCAATTAGTAACTAAAGGTGCAATAAAACAAATAATCCCTCTTAGAAATTAATACCTTTATTGAGAAAGCTTAGTAATAAATAACATGGAGGCATAAACATAGATTCGAATTACTTCACTGGTTTCATTTGCCACAAGCCATCATTGAGATAATGACAGTTTTCGATGCCCACGCCCTTATTTACTTTGGCTCTGAAAAAAAAATTAAAATTATGGATAAAAAAATATGTACCAACCTACAATATTAAGTATAAATTGCCACATATGCTAGTATAAGATCAGCACATCACAGTTGGACAGTTAATATGAGAACAGTTAATATCGTATCTCGTATTAAGTTGCAATACTTAGATAAAATGGCGCTAAGTTTAAAAGTGAGGTCATAACGTGCTACAAAATGTGGCACGCTGTGACGTCACACGATATTTCAAATTAATATATCGTCGAAAGTATTTCATTTTGTGAAAAAAGAAAAAATACGTGTCTAAAGTTTTAAATTAATATACCCGACGGACATACTAATAAAATTTAGGAAACTACCCTATTCATAGTCTAGACCCTACATTTAAAGAAACTAAGCATCACTCAGAAACAATTTTCTGCAAGATATAGTGTGACACAAATAAACTGATCAAAGCAATAATTACATGTCATCGGTAGATAGAGCAGTGCACCCGACAGCCAGAGCATGTTCCTTTCCCTCAGCCATCACGGCGACCACTTGTCCCTTGTCCACGCTGCTCATCCGAGCGCCAGGGGACGTCAGGCCAGGGCACATGATGTTGGCGCCACTGAGCACGAAACGGATGGCACCCTTGTCGACCTGCTGCATCGGCAGGAAAAATGGATCTGGAACATTGGTGTGTTTTTGTTTCTCAACGATGGATATAAATGGAAATAAATAATATTCGGTAGGAATTTCATGTCCTAATAAATCCAATAATATCCATGGACACCATTCTTTAATTCCACCTAGCTATTTTACTCGTACTAAGTACGAGTTTCTTTTACGTTTCGTAGTAATCGAAACGATTTTCTGTGTGGGAGAGCCATGCTTCGGCACGAATGGGCCGACTCGACCGGAGTGATACCACGGCCTCACAGAAAACTGACGTGAAACAACGCTTGCGTTGTGTTTCGTCGTATGAGTAAGGTTACCGGAGGCCCAATTACCCCCTCCCTAGTCCCCGTCTTCCGAATACTCGAATCCTCCACATCCTCAAATTACCAATTCCCAAAAGGTCGGTAACACACTTGTAACGCCTTGGTGTTTCGAGTGTTCATGGGCGGCGCCGAGTGCTTACCATCAGGTGATCTGTCTGCTCGTTTACCGGCTTATGCTATAAAAAAAAAACGAGACCGCGTCCGGCGCTCTGATTGGTTAGTTCATTGGAGTCGGCCAATCAGAGCGCCAATTACTTTAAACGTAAAATTAACTAGTACTAAGTAAGGCCTCTGATCAGATGATAAGATTCTCTCTAAGTATCGGTTTGTGAAGACTATTGAATAGTTCATTACACTTATCTAGAGGTATGTTGGTACTCACATTTATGAAGGAGTTTCAAAGTTGGCATCCATGGTCCCTCCCGCTGACGGAAGAACAGCAACTCTCCAGCGCTGTTCACCATAATTTCGATGTGATCGTGACTGAAAATAACAAATATACATACAATTAATTGAGCTGTTTTAAAAAACACTAATGTCTGTCTGTATCTGTACCTACATGGCGAACGAATTGTTACGTGATTGAAGATGTCTATTCGAACTCTCGAAGCTAGATGAGGCTAGATCGCGTTCTCGCTCGTCTTTGGTCGAGATTATTCTCACAACCATGTGGCGTACCATATGGCGGACCAAAATCGACTTCGATCTTTCGAATGAAAATTACAAAATAGCCTATCAGAAAATGGAATTCTAAAGGATAGTTAAAAAGTGTCGAATGCCTTGAAGTTTTAACTAAAACCAAGTGTAATGAAAAACTTACCATTTCACAATTCTGAACGTGTCCTTTTTAGGGAGCACTTGATCGATATAGTTATCCAAGTGTGGGTACAGTTCAAGCAGACGTGCCCTGATGCCTTTCTGGACCGAAGACTTGAGCTGCTGCACGCCCGATATGCTCTCTTTTTCGTCAAACCTGGAAAGATTAGAGAAAAAAATAATTAAAACCAACTTGATAAGTAAAATTACACCTAATCACCAAGACTAAGACTAAGACTAAGAAGGTGTCCTTTGAACAAACGAGATCTAATGTCAAGGGCAGACGAAGTAGGTACCTAATAATTGGCATTGAACATAAAAATATTTATTTATTCATGACTTTTTATTTGAATAGGTAAATAATAATAGTGTCGCTTAAGTTATAAACTCATAAATTATGTGATTCTTAGAACCGACATAAATATTTACTGTTTTTGCAAACAATGCCAATAGGAATAGTTTAGTTTTAGATCTGCCTAATAAATTTAAATTAATTTAGCGATTCAATAATAACTGACTGAGTTATTTTGATGACTGCAAAGTGTTTCAGTCTTTTCTCATTTGACATAAAATCTACAATAACAATTTGCTTAAAAAGGCTTTGTTTGTCGTCAAGCAGACAGTGAATTAGCACAACACGAATTATCCTTGCTTTTACTCGAGCATACATATGTTGAGGTTAAAAATATACCCAACATGCATCGGTAAAATTATCCCTAATTATCCCTCAAGGGATATGCAGTACCTAAGCACCTCATGCTTTTAATGTGTTGTCCTCTGTAATATTGTCTGCTATATGGTGTACATGAAATGATAAATAAATAAATTATCACTTGATAAAGTTCCAGGTAAGTACATACATATATCTCTTTTGTTATCAGAAAATGTTCTATAACAACTAAACAAATAGGTTTTCTAGTCAAAAGATCGATTAAGCACACAGGGATTACCAAATCTTTTCTCAAACCAATTTGGGTATGCAAACAGAGCACACCCCTTGTTTCATTAATAATTTACTGACCCATGAATCTATGTAATCGATCTACAACGTAAAATCAAATAATTGAAACCAAACTACACGTGTTACGGAGTTAAATAAGAGTTACCAATCGCTTTTCGGTTTATGCCGTTAGGTGTCGTAAAAAAGCAGTTTCGTCGGCGGGGTGTTGCAAATAACGTAGGTACCTATTACTGGGTCGTTGCACTGCCCTAGTTTGGACACCGTAATACCGCTTAGCTTAAACACGTGAGGTTCCTATCACGCTATGTGCACATTTTTTATGAATTCAGGTCATATTATGAATGCTAGAAACGAATTTGAAATGATTGTAAAATTGCTCAAGATTTTTTTCGAAAAGCCTAAAAAACGCATTTATGAACCGATACTTAATAACAACTGTTTTTCTGCTTCCTTATCTAAATGATGTGCCTAAACAGTAAAATTAAATAAACATATTAAAAACATAACAAGGCTGAGTGTTATGTATGATTAAACAATTTATTGTTTATAGTTACTAATGCCGGAGAAGATTTAGTTTACATTGCGCAAACTTTTAAAGTAGGTTATCAATACCTATATTTTAGATAAAAGTGACATTGATTTATCTACAAGCAAGTACAAGTATTTTTGTGAATGATGTTACATAATAATGCAGGAAATGGTGGTGCTAAAAATATCCCAGTTTTCGGTTACTCGCGTGACCCCGTGGCCTTTTCATGCGCACAGGTAGCATATAGAGGTACCTACATGAACTATAATTCATCTCATATTTTATCTGTCGCAGTATGGATGGATGCGTTGTGAAACGGGGTGTATTTGCGGCTTAAAAGAGGTGTATGTAAATGCTTGCAAAATCTAACAATGACCTTCTTTTGCGGGGAAATGATAAAGATTTTATCGTGAAATGACTCTGAATATTACAAAGGTCTGTCTTGATTCTTTATTTACGTATGAGTTCAAACGTGTTAATCCCTATAGGACCACTTTCATCAGGAAAGTTACAAGGCTTATAAGCCATTATACCTACATCACGTTGCGACATTTTAGAACAAAGTAGGTACTTAACTGGTGTGAACACAATTTTCTTTAACTTAAATATCAGTTTTCTATGGCATCCCATTTTATACTTTTAGGCAGCAGATAAACAATGCATTAAAATTAAAAATACCAAGTGTATTATTTACTTATTCACGCCACGTATCTAGAATTTTCTGTAATCCATTATGATATTAAACAGCTGCTATTTTAAAATAGCCTTCTATAACAATAGTGATACCTGCATTGAACAATAAAATATTTTAGCACAACATTAAACCTAATCTCGTTACCAACTAAACACATTTGTGGAAACTAAATTGCTATTTCGAATAAAGTGCGTTTACCGTTTGCAAAATGTACTTAAATATTACAGATAATTTGCATTAATGAGGCAACTAACTGCTAACGCGTACCTGAATAACATTAGATAACAAAATATACATAGGTACAATCGATCTGTAATTTGACACATTTAACTATCCACAAATATAGGGGGATTTGTTTAAACATTGTGTAAAGGACTCATTAATGAGGCTAAATTATGAACAATTTTGTGGCTTAAATGTCAAAATGATCTGAGATACTTATATTTTTCTGTAAGGAAAGGTCTATCAACTATTTTTTCAAAGTAGAAGACCCGCTTATTAGAGATAGATTAGTGTGTTCAAATAACCTTTTCGGCTTCGTTTAATCAGTACCTACGTTACCTAGAATAAATTAAAAGGGATTAATAACATCTATTACAATAAATAGTGACCGAAAACAAACTTCAGAGAAAACCTGGTTATCTTCCCGGCGGCGACGGTGGTAATTTTCAACTAGACGAGGTCGTCGGCACATTTATTACTTTGCTCTAATTCACGTTGTACATCGAAAGTAACATTTCGAAATAAGAAGTGTAATAGACAAAATGATTTTTTTTTAAATAAACAAACGACTTCCAATAACATCTTATTAAACAATTTTCGCAAAGGCAGTAACTTTAAAACGAATGGCCCCATTTCCGTACCGTAGGGCTCCGGAGCAGGTCTCTTTAGAGGACCCGGTGCCTCTCTCAGATGCTGACGGTGGCCACCAGGGTGGTTTTAGTGACGTAAGAATCCCACACTCCCTTATCTTACTCCGCAAAAAGCTAGACGCCATTAGAAGGTCTCCCTCGGACATCAAAAAAAATGGGCACACGTCATTTGCCTTAACATCTGTCTATGATATTACCAAATTAATTTGTCCGACGGCACTATTCCTCAGATTCCTAACAACATCATGGTTTTATACACACCCATTAGCCGTGCCATTAGATTGTATTAATCTGATTTTATGTTAATAGGTATTTCATCTAGGTAATTCTAAATTCATCCTTAGACTCTCAGCAACACTTGAAATTTTGGTCATCTATCTGTCTAACATAACGTGATTATTCTTTGTGTTCATCAAGTCTAACTGCATCAAGATTGGAGAGTAGTTATCTGCAGCTGGACTGCTTTCACTGAGGCGTGTAGATGTATGCAAGAATGCTCTTATGTGTTCAGTGAGTGTGAGGCAGTATCGATGTTGCAGTAACCGCACCGCGAAAACTTGTTAAAGCAATGAGTTGGAAATTATCTGGCGTTTAGTAAATGACTATACCTTTTTTTTTACTCCAAGGTTGGAAATCCTCATGGAGCCCCCTCGCCTGGGGAGGACGAAAGGGACTGTCAGACTCTTACTGACTAAAACCCACCCCGGTGTCCCGTCTCACACGTGGGTACGAGGGTGCGGGAGTCACATTCTTCCGAACTCGTGGCGGCCCTATACCTAACTTAAATTGACCTTACTAGGACTAAAAATTAGATCTTATGACTTCTTCCTACTCCTGCTTTGAACCTAAGCCCCAGTAACCCGTTAGTTCGTCCGCAGAAAATAGACTAGATACACATCTACACGTGTCCGATTACCTTTGATCTGATCTCTTAGACCGATCGTTGTTTAGGTATTAAAATGAAACATAGCTTTTGTTTAAGTACACAAATTCAAAACAGAATTTATCCAAAACATTCCTCCTAACTCAAGACGGAGGTGAATCGTCTGGAATCGGACAAATATTTGTCTCTAAATTCGTAAGACGAATGGCACCCCGTGACGAGTCTAAGCTAAGGGGTCATCGATCCGTTTTCTTGTTCGTAGTTATAACTTTTGTCCTTAATGTGATCAAAGTAAGGGCATTTTTGTTATTTGGAATATCTAAGAATGAATAACAAAGGTCACGTGTTACTTATGTTATGGAAAAAACCAACAATTTCTTTCTACCTTGGAAATTGACATTTATCGTATTATTATACTCAGCAGGTGTTGCAGCCGTATAGGGGCAACGACGGTCAAAGACCTTAAGTCGGGGTGTGGAGTAATTTCGTTTAGTTTTATAGTATAAAGGTTCGGTTATTATGTCGTTAGTATGGTCGCAAACTCGCAAGCCTTGTATGAGAAGTCGGTTATAGTCGGGCTGTCGTGTCGGGCACACTTTTTCGAAGTTTCCACTAACAGCACACAGCCACTTTAAATCTGTAACTGTAACTGCTGTTATCGCCCTCAAAACTAATGTCTTTAATTTAATTTTAATTCACATACGTACTGTAACACATACTATAATATGTTGCAAAATAAATTGACCTACAGCCAAGTCACCATATCTATTGGTTTTTAGAAATAACAAGAACTTAGTAAATGTCTAACTACTTTCAGATTCTCTATTATATCGTGTGAATTCGTGTGGGCAGTGACGAAGGAATTTGTTAGTAATTAAGTATGGGTTTAGTTTAGCCACCCACAACATAAAGTTATGATAGAATTTATGAGAACCAACATAACAATCGAATTACTTTTAATCTAATTCCTAAATCTATGTTATGATAAAGTTTTCTTACAAGCACGCGATCGAATAGTCTAGAAATTTACTTAAATGTAGTCTACGTAAGCTGTGACCTAAACGGTAGACTGCCATAAAATTCTAAGCATTATAAATTGAGGTAATAAGAACATTATTAGAAAAACTAATTAATAGGCTAATTAAACTTTATAATATGTTCAACATTGTCCTACAATAACGGAAGCGGTTACAATAATGCTGTAAACAATGCGTATATCCTCGTCTAGGATAGATAATAAAATTAATTAATCATAAATGAATACGAGTCAATTTATATTTGTTACAGTTTTTCATACAAAGTATGCCCTATAGGTAATAGCTTGGCCCTATAGGTAATGAAATTAACAATGTGTATGTATTTGTTGTAATATCATAAATACCTTTAACCACAATGCAGTTGTTAATTATTCAACAATTGATATAATAAGTTTACTATAGAATTTCCTTTATGACAGGCACAATGCAAAATAAGCAGAAGTTTATTGAAACAGTTGCTACGCTTCGTTTGGCTAATGTATCCATAAATTTCATAGCAACATAATTATGACACAAATGACCACACAGTACGAACAAATGTAGAAAACCAGGCTATATTTCTGATGGTATTCTAGGCCTTAAAAATTTTGCGCGTGCCTCAAAGAGCCATCAGACCACCAGTCTGATGCCTACTACGGCGCCGCGGAGGACTTAACAAGTTGCCGGGGCTCCGGCTCGAAGAGCAGGAGTAGAAAGAGGGTGGTTTTAGTCAGTAAGAGTTTGACACTTCCTCTCCTTCACACTATGTGGGAGGACTCATTGGTTGATTTAAAAAACCTCTAAATGAAAGAAAAAGAAACAACTGGGAAGAGCTATCGAATCGGCATATATCGAAGAGAATCTCTCGTTCAATATACAAAACAAGTTTTAGATTTCAACTTAATAGATTCAGATTCAGTACAACAAAAAACTCATTTCGATTCTTCAATTTTGAGTAAAAAACTAGGCTACAAGAAATAAAATTGAATTGGTATTATGGAGCAGATAGTCCAGTTAGGAGTAAATAGTACCAAAATATTTACACCAAAAAATTTAAAAAAAAATGTAACTAAGGAAAATAAAAAGAAATCGCTCCTGAGTTCTGTCTTTTAGTAACTACGTCAGTTATTAAGTAGATAGATTATCGTATGTCTGTTTGTCACGCTTTCACATCCAAACCAAGGCCACGGTATTGAAAATAGTATGAAGACTGAGGAACCACACGAGCTAGGTTTTTCTACATTTTATGGCTGAAAATTAAAAGCTACCGAAATCGAGCGAGGTAATAGTTTTATGTCATGCAAGCAATCCTGCACTAATAAATAATGACTTGTAATGTCATAAAAGCGTTAAATGTCTACAATATCTGTTATTATAGGTATCAATAAAACAACAGAATACGTTATAAAAAACAAAAGACAAATAAATTGTCGCAGCCAGCCATAATTTTAAGCCTTATCTTATCATTTTATTGGGAAAGAAATGTGACCCTCTGCATTAGAACTTGAGACGCTCACGCTAACGCGACAGCCCTTAGGCTACTTTCGAACAAAACACAGAATATAGAATGTCCATTAACCATTACTAAACAAGAATTTAATACAAAATGAAATAGAGAAAAAAGCAGCAGTAATTATTTACTTGCATTCTGACTTAAAGGGGGACAACTGTCAAAACCAAAATCTGAAAATTAAGTACATGAATAATAAACTGAGAAATCACCACCACAGTCATATAAAACAAGCTTTAACCGTCTGCGGCTGACGTGTAGTCCCACAGACACCGCGAAATACAAAATCACGTGTTATACCGTCATTTTTCAAATACGAGCATCACTGCTGCGAGTACCCTACTGTATAGTGCTCGCTATACTTTAATTCTACAAAAATATTTGCTGTTGAAATGGTGTCTGGTATAATATACACCTCAGTTGAATTGTAACAATTTAACCACGTCAGTTGCAGAGGGTCAATGTTTTAAACAAAATATCCAAATGCTTCTGTTATATTTTTCCTTGAACTATACGGAGGTTTAAACGAAGTGGCGTTTCTGTAACTTCTCTGCTCTCTACAACACAGCCAATGTCATCCCGTCACGTGTTCGACTGGCTCACGTTTTCCCAAACAGAACTCGTTTCTGACCGTTCATACTGTGACTTACCGCATTGTACCCAATACATTGACTGTTTTCTTCACTTTACTACTTTCCTCCTCGGTTTGACGCCAGTAATGAATTGTAAACGTTAATTTAAACCTGTTTTACATTAACCGTTACGTTGGCCGCACGTGTTTCGGTATTCGGTCATCGAATACTAATAGGTATAAGTTTAGATAAACCAAAGTGAACGTCCGTCTGGTTGTTGTAGGTACAGATTTTTCGTTTAAATTGAATATATGTAGATAGTTTTACGGTAATAGATTCACTCGTTTTGTATGGGGGGATTTGGCTTTGGGAATGACACTGGCAATAAAAGAAATTGTGGCTTCTTTCTCGGAGCTTCCTAAATCTTATTGCAAGAAAATGTTATCAAAATCGGATCAGTAGTTCAAGTCAGAAAGGGCAACAAACTTTAAACCTTTTAATGATAATCGTGACTACTAGGAGACGACACACATTTTGTACAAAGCTAAAAAATACTGTTGAACTATTAGTAATAGCGAGATTTATTGAGAGGGTAGGTAGGTCTTCTTTCTTATAAAAAACACGTACTGAGACTAACTGACCGTATTTCAATCGATTTACCTACGCATTTGATCACGTGAAAGCCACACTCAATGCTTAGCAGATAAGTGGGCAGTCGGTGCACTGACATTTACTTCATGCGATACCGACTATCAGACATACATGTGAAAGTTTATGAAGCTAGCAGCAGCTAGTATAACAAGGTTCAATGTTTTGCAGTCTTATACACAAAAATTGTTGTACAGATTTGGATGAAATTGATGATAGAGATAGATGGTGTAGTAGAAACATCATGTTTGATTTTTAAAAGACCCAATGTTAAATTATATCAGAGCTGTAATACAACAGACTAATTGGACCTTGGCGTTACCTCGAATTTCTTAAACTTTTTCTGCATAAATTACATTTCAGAAAGGACACTAAATAACACAATTTTGTTATATTTACGAACAGTCGTATAGGTGAACATTAAATTACATATAAACCCTATAACTATTTCCTCAAATGTCCATAATCACCACAGAAATATTAATGCATGATAATCATCATAATTATGTCTCATTAAAATGAATTCTTTGATTTTGAACATAGAGGTAATACCTCGAGCAAAATCATATTATAATGCTAGTTATAAATAAATCGTAAATGTACTAAAAACAACATCATCAAATAAGCTGACAACACCATCAACATATTATGTATGTGAACACTATAGCACAGCTAAAAAAATATGTTTTGATGTGTTCTTACTAAATCGACGTAATGTGATATTTATTACTAGCTGTTACCCACGACTTCGTTCGCGTAAAATTATTCATATTAAACTCCGCTGCCGCGCCAGATAAGTGCGTGGCGGGATGAGCTCCGGCGCGATCTCATGGCGGAATGGCAGCAGCGACTGTCGCAACCGAGGGCTGGGCTCGCTGCCATCGCAGCGGTAAGTCCCCTCTTTGAGGAGTGGCTTGAGAGACGCTACGGCGTCCTCACCTACCGCCTGACGCAGGTCCTCACCGGACATGGGAGTTTCGGGAGGTACCTGTGTCTGATGGGGCGGGAGGAAACGTCCGGGTGTCATCACTGCGAGGACCGCCCTGAGGACACGGTGGAACACACTGTCGCGGAATGCCCTGCGTGGGCTGAGCACCGCCATGTCCTCAGGGAAGTGATCGGCGATGGCGACCTCTCGCGTCCGGGCCTAGTGCGGGCCATGATGCGGAGCGAGGGGGACTGGGATGCCGTCTCCTCCTTTTGCGAAGCAGTCATGCTAGCTAAGGAGGAGGCGGGTCGCGTGAGGCAGCGAAGCGCTGCCTCCTCGCAACCCAGCCATCGCGAAGGACACACCGGGCGTCGGGGATCGCGGGACGATCTCCGGCCACCGTAAGCGCGGGCCTGAGGACGGCGAGCATGGGTGGCTCCCCGTCCGACCAGAAACAGACCCGAGCGTACGGCACGTCGCGTTCCGCGCGCGCCTCAAAGAGCCATCAGACCACCACAGATGGGGCCTAAAGGGCCGATGCCGATTCGGAGTCGCGGAGAACCTAACGGGTAACCGGGGCTCCGGCTCGACGTGCAGGAGAAGGAACGGGGTGGTTTTTAGTCAGTAAGAGTCTGACACTCCCTTCCGCCTCACCCAGGCGGGAGCAGCCATTCGATGATTTTCCCCCCTTAAAAAAAAAAAAACCCCTTGACGAAATTATTAATATAGATATGCTAACGCTCGATTGTCCTGAACACATTTAATAAAGTTCATAACCACGTATGTGTAATATTGTATGTACACATAATATGTGTAATGAAACACATGTGCACTTGTAGTATACGTAAACATTGTCGACTGTCGTTTCTTGCACTGATTTTAATAAAGATAGATATCCTTCGTTTTTTGTCATCAATCTTTTTACTTTTGATTGATTTTGCTGATGATTATAGGCTCTTCAAACTATGATGGTCTCGTTCGTTTACTCACAAGCGCAGCTGTTTACCATAACGCTTCAGATATAGTGATAGCAAATAGGTTATATATTTTATTTTCTAGGTAAGAATAAAGCCCTTTATTAGACTATGTAGTCGAATCCAAAGATTACTCTGCGTCTAAGCAAATATAGGTATGGTTAGTGGTTACCTTATCAAATATTTATAATCTAAGTTTATTTGAAGCAAAATACTATACCTAAAGTAAAGATATACTATCTAGTTTCAGTTCGGTTTTAGTACATTTACGGACGTCAATAAGCCATACGAAATAACATTAGTAAGCCCTAGAATGCGGATATGTGTCGACTTCTGACCTATTTACTGGGTACTGGTATCACATCACGTGTTGACCACATTGTACGCAATCGAATTGTGTAGTATCTTTCCATGATATGTCGCCCACAACTCTGTTATAAAAATTCTATTAATAGTTTTTTTTTGGTCATAATATAGGTAAGGATATGTCAACATGTCAAATTACTGGGAATATAAAATATATATGGGAGAATTAGTACGAGTTTGTTTTACGTTTAAAGTAATCGAAACGAGTACGCGTTGATTGGTCGGTTCATTGAAGCCAGCCAATCAGAGCGCCGAACGCGTTCGTATTTTTAATATTCGTAAGGTCTATAAACAAACATAAACCTTATTGTTATTGAGTTTTTGGCACCTAATCATAGTTTTTTTTAACAAAATCTTATAATTACTTACCGCAGATGCACATTTGCTCTTATTGCCATTTAATCAACGACTGAAAAAGTTATTCGCACGCAGTGGCTCATTTTGCCTAAAATTGTCACTTATTGTGTGGTTTAAATAGATAAGAATAACTCTGTATAAGCCCGTGTGATCAAACAGAGACTTCTGGACCAAGGAGACAGATGTACATCAAGTGCGTCTTTCCAACTAACAAATATTGTGATTTACCGTGAGATCGTTCGTACCTCGTTCATTCACATAAAACGCGAATGATGATAAACAATCTTCGTTATAAAGATTATTTATCACACGATACTCACGTTACATCACAACTGTATATTTTCCTTGGAGGAATTGCCAAAGGTCAGAACCTATAGTATAGGTAGGTACCTAGAATTACTTGGTAGATAGGTCCACGTATCCTATAATATCTAGATTACATTTTCGCGACGCTAGGATTAGAAGGAATTGGTAGGTACGGCAAGCAAGGCGAATCAGTCGCTAGGAATTAATACATGAGGCTAGCAAAATCTTCCTTTGGATCTGTTTCTGACAGTCCAACTTCTGTTCATAAAGAGCTTCCTAATAACATAAATTAAATGACGTCTATTAAGGGTAATTAATGTGTTTTCCATTCAATTACTTAATAACTTAATTGTGTTACGGCAGAAATCTACGACCTACGATATTATTAAGTTAGTGTTAGTATAAAATTGCCGTTTATAATTTGTTCAAAGGCTTCAGTGTCTTCAAATACAGCTGTAAGAATTATGTTGACATCGCTGACATCAACCACTTTCTTTTTTATCAGGACTATATTAATTTCACATGCTTTTCCCGCCTTTGTGATTACCATTCTTGTATACTTCTCTTTCTCTACACCCACCCATGCACACGGCGGTCATAAGCATCAACTCCACTCTCGATACGATATTCTAGTACGTTAAAACACTAGAGAATTAAATACTGAATCTATTAAAAACGCCACCGACCTTGAACCACTTACATCGATCCGTCGCGATGCGCGGTATTGTCGCGTCAGTGTCACACGTACCTACTTGTTACGATAAAATAAACGCAGAAGAATTAATTCTAATTTGTCAACAGCACAATTACACAAACAATCCTCGAAAGAAGTGGTAAAGGGGAACGAACAGGCAAATACAAGACCTGTATTTTGGAACTGTGTTCCAAGCACCCTGTTATGAGTGACTATTTTGAAAAAACTATAGTTTCATTCATTCTTTGCAAAATTGCAACGTCCAATCTGAGAATCGAATTATCAAACTCAAAGAAGAACAAATTCCTTGAAATCGTCAAAATAATATGGTTACAAGTATTGAAGTAGAAGTAATCTTTTGACTGTACAGTTGGTGCGGTCACTGGGCAACTGGCTGCCGTGCAACGTGTCGCAGGTACGATTCCCTCACGGAACAACAACACGTTGTGTAATCGACAGATTGTTGTTCCGTGTCTGGGTGCCATTGTGTATGTGAACTTGTATGTTTGTAAACGCACCCACGACAGAAGGGGACATCCTAGTGTGGGGCAACGTTTAAAAAAATATGATTTCACAATTTATACTTATGAGAACACTATTGGTACACCAATAGTGTTACTTAACTAACCTAAAAATAAAAGTTAGATTCCATTTTACCACACCAAAAAATGCCCAGAAAGACATAATGCTGTAATTAGTAGACCTTCTAAATCAAGTTCCTATTGACCTAACTGCGTAATCCACGATAATAAGATAAGGAAAAACACATACCTAAGTCTCATCCACTGATAACTGTTGTGTTAGTATTTAATTTGAAGAATTTCGGCTGTCTAATTAGTCTGAACACGATGTCCCAGGCAGTACTGATGTCGGCCATAACACATTTGGTGAAACGGGCTGGTCACTGAGTCTTGACTTATACTCAGGCCCAGGAAAGTCTTATAGGGTATCGCATAAGAACATAGGTTAGGCAGCAAAAAGTGAATGCAAACATGCAAGGCCTATGACAATAATACATAGTCTATTTTTCGCAGATTCCTTTTCCAAGTACAATTTTTGACTTATCAATTTCTACGCTATGTATTGCTCTGTTATGCTACTACAATTCAGCAAGCGGATATAGGAAATTGCATAGCAATCATAGCAATTATTTGCCACACAGGTAACCAACAAACCAACATTGTGCAATATTTACGCTATTAAACAAACTTGCTATTAAACTCGTCTTGGTAGTAATTAAAAGGGAGGACGTTTGGAAGTTGATCACGCAAATAATGTTGTATTGCATTTCAGTGGGTGAAGTCATTGAATATTAATTTAGTATTATACTTTCTACAGAGAGAATTGATTGTTAATTTGTATGCTTAACTGGGACGATGTTGATCACGATCAGATTAGAAGAATGATGACCAACTACATCATCATCATCAATCGGAATACGTCCAAAGCCGACCAAATGCCTCTTTCTTAAGACGGACTTGTCTTATTCTCATACTTGGCAAGCAATTTAGAGAATCTATCTAGTTAGACTTATGAAAATTTATAAGATGTTAGTGTTTGCCCTCGATAGCTGGTCGCACCGTTTTAAAATACATACCCCGACCAACTACGCAGTATTATAATAGCTTTAAGTACTGAATACCTATTAAATTCTATTTAAATCCCCAGCCCACAGTTACCAGGTACAGGCTGCTTCGTTTTAGCATACAAATTAGTTTATAATATTAGTTACTGAAATCTGTGCTGAAGTTGGGAAAGTAGATTAATTTGCTTGATATGAACATTGAAGGATAGAATTGGGTCAGGTCACAAGTTTAGGAGATTAAGCTAACAGCTGACACTATTAGGTATAACGTGATTGCTGAAGACGTCTAATATTTGTTTACGAGTTAGTAAAGATAATTTATTAGCCTATTGACATTTAAACAAAAGTTTACTACACAGAATAAGGCATAATTACAAACTTTATTAATTAATGGGAAGTTAAAACTTGTAACTCGGTAATAGTAGTGGACTCCAAACACTTCGGACTAGAGACAATCGATCAATAGGACAACTCAAATAAAAAAAACTGCGCGTCCTTATAAGAGGAAATAAGTGACCTCAACTTGAAAAGTTTGAAAGACCATTTTTCGGATACTTCGGGATACGCAGTTGTGTTTCACACTACAAAGTTCAACTACAATATAATCCACTAAATAAAGACAATAACGAAAGCTATTTATAACATTCATAAAACATAAGGCATGTTCCCGTAATCTTGATAACGCGGTGACGCAATCCAGTATTTTGTATTCAACTTTATTACTCGTCGAAAACAAAACAGTTGTTTCAAGGCTGTGTTAATTATTCATCAGTTATTTTTTTACTTTGTACTCTATTGCTTTATATTTTTGTGTCTCACAGTAGAAGTTTCTCCTGTAAGGGTACGTTTACAAACCACAAAGGATGTGCAATGGCCAGTTGGCTAGTCACTGCACTGCACCAACCGCGCAGTTGTTTTTTTTAAGGGGGAAAATCATCGAATGACTGAGTGAGGCGGGAGGGACTGTCAGACTGTTACTGACTAAAAACCGCACAGTCTAACGCTTTACGAGCGACCACATGAACGTGTAGATATGGGGCATAAAGTTTAGAATTAGATGAACTGAAGAGGCAAAAAGCCACAACATCTTTATCATCACCATCAACCCGTTTCGTTTCTCCTAACCGTTCTTTTATAGCATGCTACTAAGGTCAAGCTAAGTCAAATCAAGAAGGGAGGTATTCTTTGTATCCTACCAAGGTTTGGATAACAAGACCTTTAATTATTATTTAAGTCTTTGAGCCTGGGGCTAACGGAAGTAAGTGTCAAAGGTTTCTCTGTACTGGGTGCATAAAGTCAACAACCACAATTTAATTAAAATTTCGCTTTGTTTCCAACACAATGTAGCTTGCAGGTACACGGGAATTAATGCAAATTCTTTGTTATCTTGCATTGTAAAAGTTTTCACCAGTTGAACGGTTTGTGGTCGCATAAGGATTACGGTAGTAAGCAAAAAATATATCTCTTGTTAAACCACACTTTCTATTCAGTAAAAACCGAATACTGTCCAAGAAATAGATATGCATGATATGGTTATAAATAGTTTAATATAGCCTTGAAAAGAACGAAAAGCAAACCTATTGTTTTAAAATTTTGACGTACACGTACACAAAATATACTTTGTTAAGTTTACCTTGAAATTACATAAATAGTAGATAACAAAATAACATTAAGCACAAATGGATACATTAATGACATAACTTCGGACGGAAAACTCATTAAATATCAAATAATTCTTATTACAGCTTAACATAATTGAGTCTTAATGTAAGAAGCTAAGAAGGTAATCGAGCATCAAAAGTATAATATACTTCAGTATAATGGCACCCAGTCGAGTATCAGTCATTACAATAATTAAACACTTGACACAGTCAGCTCATAACGTCACTCAGTCACTACTACAAACGGTTCAAGATGTACTCTAAAGCAACGGAACAAAGGTCAAAATAGTAGATCACGATAGATGTAGATATACGAACGCTACTGTAGGATTTAATACTTAACATATCAATTTTCGTATAAACAAATCCGATAGAATAATACTGACAAGCGTAGCAGATGTTTTCTGTTAAGATACAGGTTTCTTCTAAAAATGTTCTACATTAGCAACAAAACATTTACTCTGCATACTTGTGCTCGTGTGCCCCTAAAGCCTTATAAAATAAAGTCAGTCATCATCATCATCAAGTAAGTCACTTACAATAATCTTTTAAACGATAGATATGGTCCCTGAAGACTGAATTATAACACAAATAATTCTATAGGGGGAGGTCCCTTAACGCCGGACGGCACCTAACGCCGTACGCTTGTATTATCACTATAACTAATAACGCGAGCGATTCAATTTTTAGGGGAAGTCTCCCAGTGGCAGACACCTAAGATTTTTAGTAAAAATTGAATCGCTCGTGTTATCAGTTATCGAGATAATACAGGCATACGGCGTTAGGTGTCGTCCGGCGTCACGGGACTTCCCCCTACTTGTTTATGTTAAATTTCTGACTACAGTAGTCGAATTGACAGACAGGTTATTGAGCCTGCAGTTAATCAAATCTACAACCATCCTCGTGTGATGCTCCGTCATACATACACAGATGCCAATTGGATTTAATTTAGGTAGGTATGTGACACAGTTACACACCTACAAACAGGCGCTTTCGATTCAATAGACGTTATAGACTATTCAGCTATTTCTATTACCACATCACCACATCTATAGATCAATAAAAGAAGTTTCTATCTACTGACTCTTTTTTTATGGGGGGAAAATCATCGAATGACTGCTCTCGCCTGGGTGACGCGGGAGGGAGTGTCAGACTCTTACTGACCAGAAACCACCCCGTTCCTTCTCCTGCACGTCGAGCCGGAGCCCCGGTTACCCGTTAGGTTCACCGCGACTCTATCTACTGACTAGGCTGTTTATAAGACTAGGGCAGAACGTAGGGTGGTTTTTTACCAAAAGATATTGTATTTGATGCGTAATAATTCATTTACCGCAACCGCAATGACAAAGACAATTATTATTCGCTGCAATATATGGTTTATTCAGTAGAAGTTTGCAGTTCATGGAAGAGGAAATAAAGTGTAAATAATATTGTAACTATCCATGACAGTGAATAATTGTAGCAACAAATTTTAAACGTATAATTTCCTAATGTAATAAACTACGTTTCGAGAACTAGTCAAATTCAAAAATAAAACTAACAAAGTGCGTTGACGTCATCTTTTCACAACCGCCATAATGAATTCACCATAAACTACCTAGTGAGATGAAAAACTAGTTGTTATATAACAAGTTAAACGAATAAATGTTAGTTCAGTAACTGTGCGCATTGTGACCTCAGTGACATCAATATTATGGCGTCATGCCATAATATTGACTGCACTAAATATTTTCGTTTCTGCTCCCAATATAAATTTTGATGTCAGCAAAGATTCGGACAAAGTATTATTAGGAATTTCATTGCAAACTTTTCAGAACAAAACAAAAACTACAGTCTCTTCAGAATGAATTCTGGGTTTGTTTTCCAGGAATTTGGCAGTAATAGTCTACGCTGCGAATAATATTGATGAAAAGCAAGTGCGGAGTAACCGTATATGTATAGGGAGGGAATAATAACAAGGGTTATATACAAATACTGGTATTTCATAGAAACTACGTGTCGGTCTCGGGACTAGTATACAAAAACGCTTTTTAACTATGCGATAGCCACGAGTCCAGAACGATCTCCATACTCCCATACTCACGTGAGAAAAGTGATGCTGTAGTGGTATTATTCAACAAGAATCAGACAATCAGCAAGAATCCAGGTTAAAGACTTTTATCATTCAGGGAGATTTTCGACTTAACTCGTTGAGTACCGTCATTATAGACACAATTAAAGAACAATGGGTTGCGGTCACCGGTGTCCTCGCTGTGTTTGACAGTTTAAGAGGCAAAAATAAGATCGCCTATGCCATAAGTGACCGAAGTTATGTCATCTGATGATGGAAAGCCTCCATAAGACCACACACCGACTATTAGTGTCTCACTCACGTGCCGATTGTTAACAGCATACCTAGGTACGTGTTGTAAACAGTTGGCACATAGTCACATAACCTCAAACACTTTGTAAACACAAAAACTGTGCCAAACACGAGACGAGTCGAGGTCTGAAGTGAAAGTCTATTACGTAACTTAATGAATATAATATAACTCACATCAGATTCGGGATTACGGAATTATTCTGAAGGTTCTTTATGAATTGGTGCATCACATAATGTTAAAGGATTTTGTCATCAATAAGTATTCTACAACCAATTCGCATCTGTCTGTTTGTGTGTCGGACTGAATTTGGTACGGTAAAACTGCTGAACGGATTTTCTCTAATGAATAGCGATGCGTGAGGTTAGTTTTAAGTATGATTTATTAAAATTTTGTGTAAATTACCAAGAAGAAGAAGTAAAACTGGGTTGCATCGCAAATTTTACGAATTGCTTGTCTTGTTCTACGTAGCTACTTCTATATCAATCCAATTGCTAAAATAGCTTAATTGACAAATATATTTTACTCTTCTTTTCTCTCAATCGTCTCGAGGTCATACACTTTATCATGAGGTAATATTAGCTAATAGCAAAAATGCATAAAACATGAGGCATTTACGAACTTGATAACACCGGAATAACCTTTAAAAATTCGCTTAAATATTGATATTCAAGTCCTTCAGATTACATAAGGTTACACATGTTTTTTTATTACTTCCGAATAAACCAATTGGCATTAACCTTAAAATCCTATAAATATGGCAGAGTCCTTTTAAATGCGACTTTGGTATGGGTAATAAAAATAGAATCATTCTACAATCTATAATCAGGTTTACCACAAAAAGAAAATTGTCATTAATATAAAAATAAAAGGTGTACAAGAATTGTAGCAATTGGCATTCCATAGTCTCTGCCTACTTCCATGGGAGTGAAGTTATGTATATATAAACACAACCCTGATTCTTAGTCAACGCTTCACCAAAAAAATAAATACAGGTTTCAATTTTCAAAAATCCAAGTTTACTCCCGAAAAGGGATTAGAAAGCAAGAAAAGGTTGTTGAATTTGTAAAAGAAGGCTGCTTTAATTTTCTGTTTACCAATTTGATAAGTTACCAGTGTTTTATTAAGTAATGGCAAGCTTACATTACTTCATCACACATTCTTCAAGCTGCAGATAAGATTTATCTTGATAACAATTTAACTGATATTCTCGGTTCTTCATCTTATCCCATATTCAAGTGAGATAACGCAAAATTGTATTATAGAGGTATAGTAACAAATATTACAGATATTTGCTTCCTTAATAATTCTTTTTCAATAAATCATATCGTCACATGAAAATGTTTACTTATAAATCACATGTTTTATTCAGATTCAGGTTAAGCACTAAAAATTCCAAAGGTTTAATATCAAGTACAAATAGGTCAAAAACAGTTTAGTTGGACTTTTTTAGACCATTATTAAAAGGCTTACGTTAGACTAGGGAATATTAGCCACGGCCAACGACAGTATCACTAACAGGGAGATCCAATTTACATCCCATTCAATATAATGGTCTCCTTGTCGACACAACAAAAACTGCGCAATATAGTTAGAACGGACGGTCTCCCTTGATCTAGTTTGGAGGTCACGTCCTTTGTAGGACGAATTCTAAAACGAGGTCGCATCCTGATATTGGCATATGTAACCTCCAATGGATGACTGTACTAATGGGAGTTCCTGTCTAAGGGTGTCCTATTACAAGCTTTTGTAATACGTATGTACGTAATGTATGAATGTGTGTGAAATGGAATATTGGAACTGAATTTAGAAGCAGATATCTTCAACTGATTGAGCTGAAATTTTGTATAGACCTTTAGTTTGCATGACAATAAATGTTCGGTTTAAAAGCTTGTCGCAAAATTTAGGTAGTTATACCCAGGTCTGACTGCCTCGTTGGCCGAGTGGTCACAAGTGCGACTGCCGGGCAAGGGGTCTCGGGTTCGATTCCCGGGTCGGGCAAAGTATTACTGGGTATTTTAAATATTCTCAGTAGTAGCACGGAGTCTGGAACTGTGCCTGAACCCCCTATTACATGGGACTCATATATAGTGAAAAGTGGGTGTTACATTGCACAGTGACATAATGTGCACCTCTGCCTACCTCTTCGAGTATAAAAGGCGCGATGGTATATGTTATGTTTATACCTAGGTATGTCTATTTTTTTCTACTAATGTTGTGAATGCGAATATTTATGTTTAAATGTTTCTTTGTAACTCTTTCACACACAAAGGACAAAATGGATTTAGATAAAATTTCGCACAGACAAAGATTATAGTTTGTAATAAAACATTGGCTACTTTTAGCCTGGTGCCCTGGTAACACTAGTTGTAAGATTTGTATAACAACCCTGTCTTCTTCCTTATTCACCTACTATTAGAAGAAGTTCTAAATGTAATTAGTGTTAGTGTTGATACATTATCAACAGAACAATATGGCACTGATCCAAAATAGTTTTTCAATATAAACATGTTTGTTTGTTAGTTCATTTGCAAGAGTAGAGTAGCAGAATTGCATGTCCTAGTTGTTGGTCAATCGAACTTCGCAACGTGTACAATAGTGGTCAAATTACTAAAGTTATTAAACAATGGAAATTGGATGCGGTTTTTCACTGTCTATTGCATTGCTACCACTGTGTTTCTTAGAAATGAGTACTCGACAAAACAAAGAAACCGGTAACTACGCGTAATATCTTTCATTGTAGAAAAAAGTGCATTTATCGTGAATTTGGAAACAAACTAAAACTTAGGTAAAAGTACATATATACAATTATTATAGAAAGTGTATCCCATAAATATATTTAACGTTATTTTTTCCGTTTATGTAGAGACAGACGTACAGACACGTCATCCCTTCACTGTACCTTTGTCGACGTCCGAAATATCTAGGTCAAGCCAAAATGTCCGAAAATTCGACCCGAAATGATTACCAAACTTTTCTCAACCCTTCCTTAATTGTTTAACAGAATATTACGAGTGTTTTCCCCAAAGGGGTAAAATGTAAAAATACGTGTTTGGATGTGGATGTCACTCATTCTCAGCTAAAAGAAACTGCTATAATTTAAAAAGGAAGATAATCTAGGTAGCATAGAAGAGCATAGAAGGACCGCCTACCACAAGCATACTCTTGCTTAAAAGTTTGTTCTTATAAATATAATTAATAGTTGATGCAATACACATTTTGTTTATTTATTTATCTTTTATTTATATAATAGGTACACAAAACGCAGTGAAATACACAACAGATTAACAACATTAACAAAACTGTAAATGGCAGACCATGCCTCTACATCCAGTATGTGACATGCAACGACTAGTAGGTAAACATTATCCATTATTTATAATGAATTATAATCTAGAACAAAATTATTCTAAATTTTGTATATTTAGAAGAAAGAAAGAAAAATCGTTATTTGCACACCATCACAAAGTACAAAAACCCAAAAAAAAAAATACAGTGAAGACGGCGCAAAAAGGCCAGAGCTCAGCTTAAATGCCGTGAAATTTAAATTTATTAATCTATTCCCACATTCCAAATATTCTATGATTTTGAAATCCAAAAATCCATCATTGACTAGAAGCATCAAAGTCCAAACTTCGTGTTTGTTTATCCATTTGTACTGAACTATAACAGTGGCATGTATGTAAATACAATCATTATTTAAAGTGGTACAAAGTACAAACATTAAATGCATAATTATGTGTATCTGAAATGAGATAATTTTATCTCAATTAACATCCTTGTGTGACAACATGTTTCCGTAGTACATATTGTGTTTTTGTTACCAAAAATTGAAACTGAATATAAATGAAATTATCAGTACTTAATTGTGGTGCATATTAACAATTCGTTTTTAAACTACGTACGTTTAAAAATCCGTCTTAAACTGTCAAATACCAAGCGGTCACCGGTGACCGCAACCTATTGTTCTATAATTGTGTCTGCAAAACCGGTACTCGACGAGTTAAACGCCCTCTTTTTTGGAGTTGGTTAATTAATATACTAAAACCTTCTTCGAAATGTAATAAACACTTTTAGGAGCTAGGTAGGAGAGCCTAGTGTCCTAGAGGAGGTTTCTTCTTTTCTTCCAGTAGTAGTGAAACTCCGATGAGAGGTGTGGACCAGAAGTATCGTTGCTGCATTAGTTTGCGTGTAGTTCGAATACCAGGATGACTTGTATTGTGCACGGCGTTGAATGCGATGCGACGAAAGTCAACTGGTAGGTATGTAGTCGTGCGGCGCGGCTACACACTTTTCTTAAAATCGGTTCAGCCAATCGCGAGTTAATCGCGCCCTTTATGCACATAATTACACCATTACACTTAAGATTATTACTACATTATGTAATCAGTGAAAACTGGGTGCTATATTTAAAATACGCACATCTATATATCTATATAAATAAAAATGAATTTCCGTTCGTTAGTCTCGCTAAAAATCGAGAACGGCTGAATCGATTTGGCTCATTTTAGTCTTCAATTATTTGTGGAAGTCCAGGCAAGGTTCAACCGGTGATAATAAAAAAAAAACAACGCCATTGATGCAGTGCAAAGTCTGCCGGGGCAGGTCATACCCATTCACAGTACGACCCACTTTATCGTACCATTTCACTTATTTACTCTTAATCTTATATCTTATACTTTTATATAAAGCGGAATAGTTTGTTTGTTTGTTTGAACACGCTAATCTCCATAACTACCTCTACAAATCTGATTTGAATATTTCTTTTTGTGTTGGATAGCGCATTTATCAAGGATTTTTTTTTAAGGGGGGAAAATCATCGAATGACTGCTCCCGCCTGGGTGAGGCGGGAGGGAGTGTCTTACTGACTAAAAACCACCCCGTTCCTTCTCCTGCACGTCGAGTCGTAGCCCCGGTTACCCGTTAGGTTCTCCGCGACTCCGAATCGGCATCGGCCGTATTGGGCCCCATCTGTGGTGGTCTGATGGCTCTTTGAGGCGCGCGCGGAACGCGACGCGCCGTACGCTCGGGTCTGTTTCTGGTCGGACGGGGAGCCACCCATGCTCGCCGTCCGCAGGCCCGCGCTTACGGTGGCCGGAGATCGTCTCGCGATCCCCGACGCCCGGTGTGTCCTTCGTGATGGCTGGGTTGCGAAGAGGCAGCGCTTCGCTGCCTCACGCGTCCCGCCTCTTCCTTAGCTAGCATGACTGCTTCGCAAAAGGAGGAGACGGCATCCCAATCCCCCTCGCTCCGCATCATGGCCTGCACTAGGCCCGGACGCGAGAGGTCGCCATCGCCGATCACTTCCCTGAGGACACGGCGGTGCTCAGCCCACGCAGGGCACTCCGCTACAGTGTGTTCCACAGTGTCCTCAGGGCGGTCCTCGCAGTGATGACACCCAGACGTTTCCTCCCGCCCCATCAGACACAGGTACCTCCCGAAACTCCCATGTCCGGTGAGGACCTGCGTCAGGCGGTAGGTGAGGACGCCGTAGCGTCTCTCAAGCCACTCCTCAAAGAGGGGACTTACCGCTGCGATGGCAGCGAGCCCAGTTTATCGAGGATGGCTATAAAACATCACGCTACGACCAATAGGAGCTGAGCAGAGCGTGTGAAACCGCGCGGAAGTAGCTAGTATATTATAACAGACGTTATATAAATATTATAGAGGTATAGGCAAACACCACATAAATAACTTCCTTATCTAAGTCATTTATCAAGCAAATATCGTATTTGTATCTTGATATCATGAATCATGTGCAAAAAAATGTCGATAAAAGTATTTTTTTAATATTTTGATCTACTTTTCATGCTAGGCGTGTGGTCTGCGCATGTAAACAATGTAGTGCTAATTTGATTAGGTAGGTGTCTACATAGAACAATAGCAATGACGTTGTCCGTTTACATTTTACGGTGGCAGTAGAAATAAAAGTAAAAATAAAATGTCGTGGATGAAGGTTTGACGCCCGCTTCTGATGCATGAGGGTGTGGATTCGAAAGAAAAGTACCAATGTGACTTTTTCCAAGTTATATGTACTATTTAAGATTATGTAGGCAGACCCCAGTAACAAATTGTGAAGGAAAACATCGAGAGGAAAGCTCATAAATTCTAATTATAAATTTGAAATCGCTAACCCGTATTGAGCAAACGTGGTGATTGAAACTTAAACCTTCTCCGTACGAGAAGAGGCCTTTGGCCAGCAGTGGTCCCTTATAGGCTGTTGATGATGATGAGAAATAATTAGTATTCTCCCGCCTGGGTGAGGAGGTAGTGTCAGACTCTTACTGACTAAAAACCATCCCGTTCCTACTCCTGTACTTCGGGCCGGAGCTCCGGCAACCCGTCCTATGCGGCTGATTATACTAGGTAGATTGGTAGAGTAAGAACTGACAGCACCCATTTCGAGCTTAGTTTTTTTTTAATTCACGAAACATTTTTAGAATACTTATAAATAGCAAACAACAATAACTTTCCCACTATCACAAAAGAGTTGAAAATAGAGTACTCAGACGGTTAATAAATAGTAACAAGAAAAACTCTTCGCGAAAATACGGCCCGAAATGACGCATCAAGGTCGGTGAAGGTCGGATAGTGATATCATTTGGGAAGATGACCTTTGCCCCTCCCAGGGAACACAAATATTCTGCTAAGTAAGAATAGAAAGTCAAATCGATCGATTTGAGGCTTTTGTTGTCAGAATTCTGAACCTAGTCTGATCAACACGCTGTCGAATATAGGTAGATTGACTCCATTATATTACGATGTTACCTATCTAAGTATCTATCTTCTTTACATTCAACGTCGGGGAAAAAGGGTTTATGATATGTATATATATGGCCTGTGCTGGGGCTTCTATTTATTAACAGGTTCAAAGGGTTTTATGTACTGTTTATACAGTAAAGTCTTCGACTGACTTAGATAGTTGTTTTCTTCTGTTAAATGTAGCAACACGTTTGTAATTTAATTCTGCTTTTTCACGTGTTCCTCATGATTGGCATAATGAATCAAATATCGGTTTTGATTGTAATTATTTAATTTTGTAAGCTGTGAAACTGAAGAACCTATCAATAAATAAATAAATAAATGTTATAAGTTATAACTAACTCGCACGCACCTACTTTGTATTTTAAAAGAAATAAAAATAGAAACGTTTTTAGGGCATAACCAAATTTACTACTTACTTCCTTGACTTAACGATATTTTTTTATGGGATAAGCCGGTAAACGAACAAACGGATCACCTGATGGTAAGCAATCGGCGTCCCATGGACACCCGTAACACCAGAGGCGTTACAAGTGCGTTAATGGCCTTTTGGGGATTAGAAATTTGAGGTTTATTGGAGATTCAGGGATTGGGGAGATTGGAGGGAGAGGTAATTAGGCATCCGGTAACCTCACTCACAAGACGAAATACAATGCAAGCGTTGTTTCACGACGGTTTTCTGTGAGGCCGTGGTATTACTCCGGTTGGGCCGGCCCATTGATGCCGAAGCATTGCTCTCCCACACCTAAAAATGGCTTAAAAGGTACTTCATCGCTTTTAATGTTTGGTTGCTTTATCCTCTCAACATACCGAGTTATACTACTGTACTATAAACCTTTTCCTATGGATTGTTAACAATATAAAATATAAAATACAAGTCCATGCGCATGTTGAAGAACACAATAGACATGTTAGACATTTTTTTATAGTCACGATATGTTAAGTATACATACATAGTAACACAATAAGACATAATTTGAGCACATTTCCCATATAAACTATTACGATCAAGTTTCATGACAAACTCATAAAGTAATATTTTATTTTCCTTAACATTATAGCACAGAACATATAAAGTAAGAAACCATTGCCAATCAAATGCCATTTTCTTTTACATAGAAACCAAATCATCTGATGATTAGGAATCGGAGCTAGCCAACTAGGGGTTGACAAACATAACATAACATAACATAACATTACGCCTTTTATCTCCGAAGGGGTAGGCAAAGGTGCACATTACGGCACCACTGTACAATGTAACACATGTATTTATGTTATGAGTCCCATGTAATAGGGGGTGAACCTATTGCCATATACCGGGCACATTTCCAGACTCCGTGCTACTACTAAGATTTTTTACAAAATCCAGTAATACCTTGATGTTGTTTTGTTACTAGGGAGAATATGCAACCTCCTTTTAGCATCGCCATCAAGAGACCATTGACGCTACAGTTCTGTGCATTTATTAGTTAGGGACTCCCAGCAGTGATGGCACGAATCGTACTATCGTCTCTGTAATGTTATGGTAATTATTATTGGCCACAAAGTACTGAAAGCTCCACGTATCCTCCTCTCCTCCTACTTGAAGATGCTCTTTGTAGATGCAATTTGGAACGCTACGCCGCGCCGTACCGTGATGGTGAATCAAAAGCCGTTTAATCGAATGAAATACTAAGATGCATGAAGATTATCTTACGGCAAAATTCATAATTGAGACCGAATTTACATTTTTTGCTTCTAATTATTTTTATTACATGGATCTTTTTATTTGTTTATATCTATTCAGATATCTTGGACGTGTTTTATTTTTTTCAAACCGTTATACTCTCTACTGTAACACACTTAACAAATTCCGTATAATATGTGAAAACATATAATTTTAAATCATCATCGCATCGTCACTTACCACCTGGCGAGATACTGGTCAAATGTCGGCCCGTCAAAATATAAAAAGAACTCGTTTAGTTCAAAACAAAACATATACCTATTGCAACTATTAGCACCAATATCGCCAATGCGCCAATCAGTCTCCAACGTATAACGTCATAACTGGCCAATGCGTAAACGCACGGTTCCATTCGCAACAAAACGCTAACACTATTATCATGCACATGTTGATAACACGATGTCACAGAGCTGATAACTGGCAGGAAAACGTGACCGAATCGTGTTACAATGTGCAGTACTTAAAACAATTTTGTAACAACCCGAATTTAGGTTGCTGCAATTATTATGCGTAGTAAGCAGGAAAAATATCAGAAAAACAAGTATGAGTAATATTATTTTTCTTTATAATATTACATTATTAGGTATAATATTTAAGCCCTGTTTTACAACCTTTGTCAGCTTTCCTGGAGAATAATTTGATGTATCACCCACAAACATGTCAGTTAAGTTAATCAGAAACTTAATCAGCAGTTGTGAAATAGGCACTAAGTTTTTTATTGGATAAGCCGGTAAACGATCAGACGGATGTTAAGCAATCGGCGCGGCCCATGGACACCTGAAACACCAGTGAAGGATTCGGGGATTGGGGAGATTGGAGAGAGGGGGGTGCTAATTTGACCTCCGGTAACATGATTCACACGACGAAACACAACGCAAGTGAATAGCTCAATAGATTTGACTAAACCGTGAAACCGATTGGAAGTCAAGTTAACATAGGTACAAGATTCTTGGTTATTTGATCTATTAATTGTGGTGCTGGGTAAACCGGATAGTCCTCAATTATTTCGATCTCTACTTCATCAAATAGTGCAGTACATCAATGATAATAATAAAAGGTCTTTCTAAGCGAAAACATACAAAAAATTGGTCGGTCTCTGACTAGAAGTGAAGGAAGCCAAAGAAGTATGTGTGTAGGGAAGGATCGTATTGGGTGACAGGTTGTGGTTTCCGTTAATTTGTGGGACAAAAGCATAAGATCGACCGTGAAAACGTTCAATCGTGTGTAAGGATATTGATCTGAAATAATATACGTTACATAGTATTTTATGGGATAATGAGGCAAACGAGCACACCGATCACCTGATGGTAAGCCATCAGCGCAACTTACATATTAAAAGGAGTTAAAAGTGAGTTGCCCACCTTTTGTCGAGTAACCTGTCATGCAGGATATCTATAAGGCCGTTGAGTGAGACCCATTCATGCCGAACCTCTACCATGATCAAAACTAGTACAAATTGTAACAAGTTTCCATAAAAGAAAATAAAGGCAAAATTGAAAATATGACCTGAAACTTGGGTCAAGTGAGCGCGTCTACGTGTTTACAAAGTAAGGGGAAACTACTTAGTTTAATGACGTCAAATAATATTGATCAAGAAACTAGTTTGTATGCAAACATTTACTGTTTACAAACAAGAATTCAGAAATAGCTTCTAGGGGTAGATACATATACATTAGTTAGACATAGAAATAAGTTAGAGTTCATCGTTTTTGGTAAACAAAAATATCTAGAAGAGATTTTTGGTTCTGAACTTCGTTTCTGTATATTGGGGCCATAAGTTCCTAGATGAATACCATAGTCTGTAATAAATGTTATTGGAAACATAAACAAAGGTGTTTTCAAAAGGCCCAAAAGATTGAACTATGGAACCAATAATCATATAAGTGTACACATTATCAATGTTTGTAATCACTATTGAATCATATAAATACTAAATACAATGAGTAAACCAATCTATTAATAGATTTGAATATACAGCACACGTGAACTGTTCGAAAACTCGACTAGTTTCAAGTCAAACCGGGGCTCATAAATCATAACCTTTTTTTGACAGGGAAATCATCCTATGACTTCTCTCGCCTGACTGAGTGACTAAAAATCACCCCGTTCCTACTCCTGCACTTCGAGCCGGAGCCCCGGCAACCCGTTAAGTCTTCTGCGGCTCCGTATCGGCATCAACACTGGCAGCAAAGTATTCGAACTTTAAAGAACAGTTGCACATCAGTGGGCCGCATATTTCGAAATACTTCGCATGTCTGATAGATCACGATAGCTAGGATCCATTATCTGTCAACTAATATCCTTCTATCTAGTCTTATCTGCAACATACGCCAAGAAACACGATCCCAGAACCTCAGGATTTAGTTCGCTTAATATTCACTTACGTTAAAAGACCTTAATCCATTAGAGGTCTTAGAAGACGGAACAACTGAGATTAATGCCGTTTTAGTAAAACGAAAATACGATACGAGGATCGGAAATTAATTTGAATAGCTGATCATATTTATTAGATAAAGATAATATGAGACGCACATTGCCATTTTCCTATGAGAATTTCGATTAATGTGTCATTCTGTTTGTTGTGCGTTCAAGGGCGCGAATACTGAGTAAGGTGTTTCCAGTTGATGCCCTGGTTCGCAAAAGTATCTACATAGTATAAAACAAAGTCGCTATTCGCTGTCTGTCTGTCCCTATGTATGCTTAGATCTTTAAAACTACGCAACGGATTTTTATGCGGTTTTTTTAATAGATAGACGGATTCTTAAGGAAGGTTTATATGTATAATACATGCATATTGCACCCGTGCGAAGCCGGGGGGGTCGCTAGTTTATGTATATTAGATTTTTCATAAGCCAGGCCGGCGATCAATGGGTCTCAACTCCAGTCTCCTAGAGACTACAATCATTTAAGCTAGCTGTGAAATAAGTATTGGTAATATATTACCAAAGCGATTCTATACTAATAAACTAGTTATTTTTAAAGTCGAGGACTTTTAGAATGCCTGAGCGGACACAACCTAACAATTATTTGTAATTATTATATCGAGTGATTCAGACGGGCCGATTAGATATAAATTAATCGTTCAATAAAATACTAGTAAATTCGAAGTATTACATTTAACACTACAACAATAATTGTGATAAGACTCACGTGTAGAAATAGGTCAAAAGTTCTTTTAAAGATTGGTTGCTCGCTAATTATGAGTTGTTTACGTCTAAAGCATAAGGTTTATATTTAATTGGCGCACCATAATCTCAAATAGAAACTCTCCAGAAGGAAGATACGGAGATCTGATGAGTCAAAGATCATTCAAATCTGTCTAGCTGTTCTCGCAACATACATACATAACTAAATATCCTAACTAGGGTAAGTTCGACTGTTCGTGTCCACCCAGAAAATTCGCCTATTCGCGTCCATTTTTACGAGTCGCTTAGGAATGTAAGATACTGAAAACGTGTAAAATCAAACAATGTGTACTACATAATAATAATATTATAGTGATCGTTTTCTTGTCTTTGAGATTTTTTAAAGGGTGAAACAGCCTTTAACACAGACGCGAACAAGCGAGCTTACCCTATATGATATGGAGATTAGTAGGAACTTAGAACTGCTGATGGCAGCCACGATTATCATAATGGTTTAACTATCGATTGGTTTGTGCTACCTATATAATAGTATGTACCAACATATTATGTATCCATATGTACTGTGTGTAATTCTATTAAGTACTGAACAAATATTTAAAGACTTTAATTAATCAATGATTATTGAAATTGAACTCCAATTACTTTCAAAGATAGCGCGTTTAAAAATCAAGGCCTTGGACATTCTGGAAAGTTCTACAGTGTATAAAAATTTTAGATTGTTCTAGATTGTTAGACGGACGCTTTATACAGGTAATGAAGTGCGCAATTGCTAGCGTTTTAGGAAATTATACGATGTTATTTTTAGCATTCTTACGTATAAGACTAGTCTTAGATAATCATCACAGAATTGACAGACATACACATTGCATTAGCGTCACTTTTTAAGAACACTATTCTTTATAATTCTACTTAAAACGTGGGGATTTTTCCATATATGCTGTATTTATATTTGATCGCATTTGAGCCAAGATAGTTAAAGTAGGTATACGTAGTTTCAAGTATCATACAAGAATTTGATAAATTAGGCAAATTGACATTGGATTATAATTATTGTCAATTCGCAATTAATTCATAAAATAATCCGAAACCACTCTATAAAAATAAACAATCCGAAATTTTACTTATCAAAATAATTAATAATAACAAATCTTCAAAGACGGCCAGAGAATAAATCCTCTATTCAGATAGTATTTATTGATCCAGAAGTCTTTGAAAAACAATTTTCTTCGTCCGCGTCCTTGAGAAGTTTCGTTTCTTGTCGCTGGCCCAGCGACTAAGATAAATGAGAAATACACTTGATTTTTTTCCTTATCATCCAGGAAAAACAGGTGTTTGTTAGTTTTGCTTTTTTCTAATTAACGATTTTACTGTGTTATCCGTCCGGTAGAACGTAAATGTTACTGAAAACAAGGGTCTGCTGGGTCGGGCAAAGTGATATTTGTGGTTTATTCTCTTTGTTATAGTGTCTAGATTTCTGTTTATTTTAGCAATCAGTTTGCCCTACCGCACATGTTCACGTATTAACATAGGTACGCTATAAGACTGCTTCTTCAAAATATAAATAATGTAATCTTTATAATCTACAGATTTGAAAGGATACATCCTTTCAACTATGGTTCAGACCAAAATGCTTTATTTTATAAAATTCGAAACCATAAACAACCTCGTCCCCATAAAATGAACAAGATTACGCGACCACAATCTCGCTTGACCTAATTAATTTATGGGCAAATTGACTACAACATCTTACAGACTTTCCCGGCCCCTATCTGCGATGGGCGACAATGAATCGTTTTAGTTCAAATTGATTCATTAAATAACAGCAAACTTTGGTGGATAGAAGAGCCAAAGATATTTTTGCCAGATAGTTACAGTTTGTTATTCTTACGTTTTAATGCTCTGTCTGACTCTTTGAGTCATGGCTGTTCAATTAGTTTACGCATTTGAATTCTCAGACATAGACTCGTACGTTCGTCCTTGTAACCACTAGCTAAATGACATAATCAGATTAATTCTGAGTCTATTCCATCTCTTTCCTACTTCATATCGATGACGAAATAAGTTCAATAGCTTCAGATAGTGATGCTGATGACTTGTTCATATTAGCTGACAGTATTATAAAGACTTGCCCCTTTAGATAAATGACTCTCAAACGCTAGTCGAAGGAGTGGATAGAAACGCCAAAGTATGGGATTAAGTCAAGCCTTATTCACTTACTCGACTAGCGCAAAGCGTTTAAACGTCAATAGTCTAGCTAGGGGACTAGAAGATCGAGTTCAATGGCGTGCTTGGACTTTGGAGTATCCCAGTATGTCTACCAAGGACGGAAACGGGTTCATTCATTATGCTAATGTAGATGAAGTTATACCAGGCAAACAACATTCTAATTCTAACACGTGTATAATAGCTTATTGACATAAATATTTATCACAAACAAGTTCCAATGTCTTATCGAAAAACGTGATTCGTTAAGTATTAATACTTCAATCACTTTAATATTTCTAGATTGATAATAGCTTAACTTGGATTATGTGTATCATTAAATAAGGCTTTATGAAATTAATTTATTTATTGTTTCAGATATTTTATGTGTTGGAAAGAAAGACAATGTAGATGGGAACCGAAGAATCTTGGAATCGATCGATCGGCCAATAGTAATCACATACGGGGAATAATGTACAAATTCTCATGGGAACTTGAGCAGATGAGATTGTTCGCATAGTTGGATCCTGTTTGGACGTAGCAATGGAATCACGAGAATGGAATGGAAGCTGATCTATTTTGAAGCCATGTCTAGGAGAAGATTTGAACACTGAGCTCAGTGACATGATATTGAAGAGACTTCGTGCTTTCATCCACTGGAACAGGGAACGACGAATGACTGATGAAAAGGATGATGATAACACAATCACCCTCTAATTACTCTACTATGATAGTCTATGAGAGCCATTATAGCCTAAAGGTCATATTAAATGTCCTTATAAGGCCAACAATGATATTAACATAGTCAACATTTTCGAGAAATAAAAGCCATTTTTATTTGGCATGTCTTAGCACAGAACTTAATATGACCATTTAATACACAGAAGCCTCCCACAGCGATAAAACGTAAGAAGGTCGAATGCGTGACGCACCCTGGACGATCAACCTCGATACCGTACCATTGTTGACTTGCCAATTTTTATATCAGCGACCATTCATTGAAAAACTAGAACACGCAAAATAGATATTTTCTATTGGAGTTGTGTCTTATACAAGGATAGGTCATATATATATAACATAGTAAGTCCCAAAGAATGATGGCAACTATTAACAATTGGTAACGTACATTTTCACGAGTAATTGTCTCATGTATTATTATGCATGTGTCGGTAAAACATGTGTTGATATAATAGGTATCGCATAACTTCGTTCTTCCTATATCTCATTCGATTGTTACGTCATGCAGTCGAAGGCAACGACTATGAATGCCAAGTATCGAGGGCATTTTACTAAGAGCAAACTGTTAAGTAGCCACTTACACTAAATATACAGTTAACGGTTTGTGAATCAATATTAGCAATGTGCTTATTAGCCAAGTTTGCAGTAATTAGTGCAAGTAGAACTACCACCAAGGACTTTCGTACATCACTCGTCAATTAGATGAAAGTTTCATGTAATTGGGTATCCTATGGAGCGTGAGACGGTACTTCACGCCGAAACAATTGCTGAGCCTGTACCAGGCACAGGTTCGGTCCTGTATGGAGTGCTGCTCTCATCTTTGGGACGGCTCGGCAAAATATCAGCTGGACGCGTTAGAGCACATTGAGAGGCGTGCCAAGAGGCTCATCGACGATGATGCGCTTGTGAAGGCTCGGCTTCAAAGCCTCGAGCACAGGCGTAAGGTTGCAAGCCTTTCGGTTTTCTACCGGATACATTTCGGTGAGTGTGCGGGGGAATTGCACAACTTTTCCCCCTAGTCCTTTCCATCATCGTACCACAAGACAATCGGCGAAGCGTCACCGATTCATGGTAGATGTTCCGCCCACACGCACGAAGCGCTTCGCTTCAAGCTTCCTTGTGCGTACTGCTAAAGAGTGGAATTCTTTGCCAGAATCTGTATTTCCTGAAGGGTACAACCTGGGAGTCTTCAAGGCCCGAGTGAATAGGTTGCTTATGGGACGACGTGCTACATCGTAGACCGCATCATCGCTTACCACCAGGCGAGATAGTGGTCAAACGTCGCCCCATCAAATATAAAAAAAAAAAAAAAAAAAAATAGAGAAGAATTTACAATAATCTATTATTGCTATAGAATACAGATAGAGCACTATTTTTGACTCTTTGCGGGAGAGTAAAGCAAATTCTCAAAGAGCAACGAAATACAGACACTCGAAAGCCTCAACATTTTTTGCATGATCTGGGAACTCAATATACAACAGATATACCAGACGAAGTCCTTCATTAATTTCTTCATCCTCGGGTAATACAGAATATGGATACAAATAACTGTAACCAACCGATACCATAAAAGCTAAACGGTTCGTGGATTAATAGATATCGAAGCCCTACTATGCATAATTCTGAGCCAGCTACTTTGACGATGCACGGCAATGCTGTATTAGCATCTATTGGCCAACGAATTACGGTATGTACAATGCTAATTATAATGCGGTCGATGTAATTACTGAAGCAGTTCATTACGAAATGTAAACAACGCCGTTTGCAAAAGAAATTAATTAATATTCAATCTGGTGTCTGTTTGTACTTGTACATTTTTTCTAATTTTGTTTTCTGGCACTGTTTAGTTGTGATCCTGAATATTATTAAAAATAAGGTCTGAAACTCTAAATACTGGTAAGTAAAGTTCATTTTGGAACTGTGCTGCTGACAAGAATTTGCGTTTGATTAAAAATTCTCTGGAATGTCAGGAATTTCTGCGCAGTTAACACCTGCTTCTGCATAGTCCTTGGAGAAATATCAAACGTTAGAACATTATAATTAAAATTGTATTTTGTTCAGATACTTCGAAAAAGACTAAAGACCGAAAATATCACATTAAAATAATAATTTTACAGTTTTAAAAGTTTATACATAAATCATACGACACCATTGACTTTGGAAACTCCATAAATTAGAACATCATGTCTAAATGACCTGCCCTCAGCAGCCCACACGTAGCCTTAGTGTTTGCCAGTGTCAAGGGCATTAGTAATCGATATAAATTCTCTATGATTCCACGAAGGTTTTATGGAAAACCTAGCGTACCTACCTAAACATTCATAATGTCCCACGCAAATCAATGTTTGGAAAGTTTTCTTTGTTATTGATTTTTTGGACTATGAAGGTAAAGTTCTGTATGTTTTAGGTATGCCATGCATTTTGGTATCTTAATTAAGTAAAAACGAGGTAAACAGTCTTGTACAATACCACCAAGTTTCCACTAGCTTATATTGAAAGTCTTAAAGGACCTAAAACCTAACGGGTAACCGGGGCTCCGACTCGACGTGCAGGAGAAGGAACGGGGTGGCTTTTAGTCAGTAAGAGTCTGACACTCCCTCCCGCCTCACCCAGGCGGGAGCAGTCATTCGATGATTTTCCCCCCTTAAAAAAAAGAGTGGTAAGTACCATACAATAAGCCCAATTTTCGACTTTATTTACTTAAAATAGTAACTGATTGTCAAACGTATATTACCTGAACCTGAAACCCTATACATACTCAGCAGTCGCATTTAAGAGTACCTGACCAAAACCTAATCTACATATTAAAGCCGATCTTTAATATCGATGATCCGATAAGACCGCCATTATCCTCATTTTTAGTGGCATTTTTATATTCCCTTTAATGGTGTACAATAAGATATTATTCTAACGTACTTACTATACAAATATTCTTTGAAACAAGGCCGAGAGATCTTAATCCCTATTTTATTGGAACTAGATGATTGATGATAATATTATAGAGTGGGCTGGCTAAAATCGATCTATGAGCTCAGCAGTGGTAGGAATAAGAAGGTTATATATTATTATGTATACATACATATGTGTGATTCATATCACCCACCACTGAAACTAATGATAGCAGAAAGCTGAGGCATGTAAGTTCTTTAAAAAATGTAGGAGATCAATACTATTAAACTTCCTGTTTTTAACATTCCGTCAAGACCATCTTTAGATACTTAATTTAAAGATAACAGGAGCGAAGCTAATCTGTAAGATGTCAAATGAACTCGATCGCATTCTCGCCAGTTATTGGTCGAGATGCTCACTACCAATGACATTGCGGACCGCGATCGAGCTCACTTTGAGAATTGACATCTTACAGAATAACCTAGCAGTTTACTAATGTAGTACCTACATTACAAACAAAAAAAATCACATCGGTTCTTTAGTGCCCTGAGGAACACCTATTCGAGCAAAGTATTATAATATAATCACTATAATGGAGTCTACTTTGTAATTCAGTAAGATAGGTATCGGAGTCTTTAGCAGTAGGCAGTGATAGGTACAGCTGAACTACCTCCATTTTGTAGCAGGCATAAACGCAACTGCCAAACAAGACTAGGAACTCCGTTAAAGTCTGATAAAGTATTATAAACTACGAAATTACGTAATAAAAATTATAAAATAGATCAGGTACTAATAGGAGCCAAAATATTTATTAGACATTTACTAACATACCATGTTCCATTGTGCGTATAATCGATGTTTGAATAAATGAAAAGGTACCGATTAGGTAATGGTCACTAGGTCGCTCGAATCGTTCTGATTCTGTAATAATAACTATTGTTATATACCTTGTCTAGCCCATGATTGATTAGTACTGTTGTACATTGATTTAATAGGAATTATGCTACGGTACATGTTTATTGTTTATGACTTAACGTCATCAGAATCATAGGTCATTTGAAATTATAAGTTTGATATCGCCAACGCCAATCCGCATTGAGCAAGCGTGGTGATTAAGCACAAGAGAATCGGTCTTTGTCCAACGGTAATACATTTAAAGGCTGTTAAAGACAAGTTTCTTTCGTAAGTAGGTAGATAACATTACTAAGTAATTCCCAGCGTCTAACTTAGACATCATTCATCATATTATCAAAACACAGGTCGCACAAACAATATGGATAATCTCGTCGTACATAACGTTTTCAATATTTCAATGAATTCTTTGGTCTCCGTGTCTAAAAATAAACTTCCCGGATGCTGAGACACGAAATAGACGATGCAGCGGTAACGTTTATGTCAGTCAGAGACTTTGGAGAACTTTCTGTTCAAATAGGTAGAAGAGGAGAGTATGTTGTTCTTCTCTAATTATATCTTTAGATTAATTTCAGCTAGATGCATGCTTTCACATCTTTGGCAACAAATTACATAACGTGTTTGTATCCAAAAGAATAACAAAAAACTCTATTCCTACGTGGGCCTACGTAATGTAGGTATGATGTAATTTATTCTAAACAATAGAAATATGTGGGCGCTATATAAATTGTTGTACGAAAGACACCAAATACGGAAGGAAGGTTCCTGTAAATTAATATAGGTACCTAGTTAGTACAAGTAATAAGTATATTGAGATTTTCCCAATAAGTCGACACGTAATGAAACGTTTTGTTTGCATTGTCAGGGCTGTCAGTAATGTTTCAGCGATGATAAGTTTTTCAGCACCAGTAATAAAGCAAAACTTGATCAAGAACAAATTTTAGAAGATATTTATTTATAAATGAATGATAATTTTCAGGGTTTATTATGCCAATAATAATATGAAACTCCTGTTTCTATAGGAAAACCAATAAAACGTTTTCAATGCAAATTCCAGTTTACCTACAAGGATTCGCAATGCGACAGTTTTATTATTCCTTTCCTTTGGTGGAAAGTTGGCAACCCTTGCTAGAGGGATGACGCAAGCGTTTGGACATACTTATGCGATAACATAGAGCGTAATCCCACTATGACGTCATACGAAGTCCGACAACTTTCGGAAAACGTATTAAAACAGACAAATAGGGATTTAGCTAAACATAGAATTAGAATACATAATATCTTGTAACGCTTTGGTCAACTAGGTACGTAAGAAAAAAAAACAAGATAGTTTTATTTTAATTTTTATTGCATAATTTTTAATCCCACCAAAAACAAGTAATGAACAAATGTCACAAGAACAGTAAAAGCATATTTGCAATTGAAGAAAAACATTAACAAAAATAATATGTATGCAACAAAAGAATATTGTGTGGTCTGTGGTGAATGTTAACAATTTGAAAAGGATAGCAAAACTGATATATAAGCAGATTTTTTTTTTTTTTTAAGGGGGGAAAATCATCGAATGACTGCTCCCGCCTGGGTGAGGCGGGAGGGAGTGTCAGACTCTTACTGACTAAAAACCACCCCGTTCCTTCTCCTGCACGTCGAGTCAGAGCCCCGGTTACCCGTTAGGTTCTCCGCGACTCCGAATCGGCATCGGCCCTATTGGGCCCCATCTGTGATATAAGCAGGTTTAGGTAGATGATGTCGTCACAATCAGACTCTAAGAGTGACTGACATCTCCCAACATCAAAAAAATTAACACATTTTGCGTGATAAGGTATTCTCTTTATCCTCAGTCCCATTCCGACTTAGTTGTTTGATATGCCAAATACTGGGTTTGCGGAATTTTCTCCCAAAATAGGATCATACATTGTATCCAGAGAAAGCAGCAATACATTAATTTTATTTTATATTTATAAGACATTGTCTTTACGATATCTTTATGAGATTTTTTCTATATTTATCTTTATTAACATCTCTACTTACATAATTTTTAAGCTTTTCAATCCAACATATCAATATAAATGTACTTTTCAAGACAATAGAGCTCAATTTGCAATATACAATCACAAAATCTTTTAATACATTTTGTCTCATAAAATCTTTACACTTATGAACACTTATAACAATTTAGAATATACTTTGAATTAAATTTATTTAACCTAATGCAGACCACAGTTTATGAAATGATGGTACTTGATGACTATGCCCAGAAAAATAATAATTAAATAAGTAACTCTTAAAAACAATCAGAAAATATATTATTTAAAATTATTTTGATTCTATGATGGAATGTTAGACAGCAGTTACTTTAAAACTTATAAAAAAATCCAATACACTTATAAGTACACCATTATAAAATATTTTTAATTGTTAATTATTGTTAATCTAATTACAATTTAAATCTTTTCATTTGTATGATGTACTCATTTGTGCAAAATTGGTGTGGACCAGTTAACAAATCGGAGTTTAATACACATACTGATTAATAGATGTATACATTAATAGTACTACCATTCAAAACTGACAAAAGTGCTTCTAAAAGGTATCTAATTTATGATGATAGACAGCAAGAGATTCCATGCAATATACACAAATGTTTATTAATCCTGACCAAGTAAAAATTTAATAAAATAGGAACTGTCTTTGATTAAAAATAATGATTAGAGAAAGTGAACAATGATGTACGAAAACTATAAGACAAACAAATGATTCACATGATCAAGCAAGATCAGTAATACCTTCTAACTTCATGCAGATTGCTTACATAGATAATAATTTCCATTGATTTGTTATCTTCTAAGAAAATGATAAAGGACAATGTTTATGTACATGGAAGAACAGTGAAGGAGTTACATGTGGTCCAAACTATTCTATACTACTTAACACTGGTCTTAAATTTAGTGCAAAAACAAGTACATAAATAAAACATTTATATTAAGTACACTATAAAGGTAAAACAAATCTCAACACAGCTTGATTCAAGGAAATAAGGCAAATAAAAATGTTTTAGAATGTGATTTTCTTTTCTTTTCTCTTTCAAAAGTGCAGTCCATGGTGCAAATCGAAAACTAGAAAGTAACAATAACTACTAATTCACTAATCCTAATTTTTTAAATAAATAAACAAGTTACTATGACATATGTTAATTATTTATCATAGTCCCTTTACCCCCATTCTGAACCCATTTTAGCCTCACTTATTATGAACCATCTGTGTTATTAGCAATTTTTTCTTTGTTGTTATAAAACTTTACAAAAATTCGTAATTTATATGTTTAAAAAATATACAGTGAAGCTATTGAATGTTTGTATTTCTACTTAAATTTATCTATGGTCTACTATCACATTTGGTTTAGGGAGGGGCTAGAATGCAATCGATGATGGAGGCATAGAACATTCCCCAACTGTCACACGGTATGATGCCAACTCACTGATACCATGGTAGTGCACAAATGCAGCTACAATCACAAGAACATGGAATATTTGGTGGGACTGGAACCAGATGTCACACTTTCCTGGGAACCAGCGTTCAGGTACTCGCAGGGCATAGAACATAGCTCCTAATATGTACAACAAGCCCATCAGAACCAGCCAGCCCAGTGAGGCTTTACTCACTTGACTGAACCAGCCCTCTGTGATACCATAGTGAATGGCAGGCACAATGCCTGACAGACCAAAACCCATGAATACTCCCGCTCGAAGAGGTCGTAAGCGAGGCTCTGAGAATCTATCCCAGAGTGATACAATGATTGACAGCATTCCTAAAACAACCACTACAGATAAATATATAATTTTAGGTCTGTAGTGGCAGTAGAAACTATAATAAAGCCATGGAACAAATGAGCCCATAATTAATAGGGCTATACCACAGTAATCCAATTTAGAGAACAATTTTCCGACCATCTCCGAATGGCAATAGAGGGTGTGGTATGCAAATGAGAAGCCAAGGCACACTATGGCACCTATAAAGAATACTCCAAATATCATTTTCTCCTGCATTTGAATCTCGATCGAGGGACGCGACAGGAAGTAGATCGCGACGCCAATGAAAGCCACGCAGCCCAGTAGATGTGTCCAGATGTTGCCTGTCTCCGTGTGGATCCGGAATATTGACGCGAAGCACGCGCTGAACGAGGGTAGCGGCGGTCTGTGACCTTTGTGGAGGTAATCGTTATCTTGTAGCCAGCGAGGCAGATGCCGGAAGTGGCATACGTTCCAGGAGGCTTCCCAGACCTTGCGGACAAACTCCTCGGCTTGTTCTGCGGCGTTGTGTGCCAGTGCACCAAGATCAATTTCATCAGAGAGTACGCCCGCTTTCAGCACTTCCGCCATCTCAGCGTCCAATAGATGTTGATCCTCAGGAGTCGAAGGTAAAGGACATCCATCTTCTTCCTCTGCGAGAACTTCGTCAAGTTCATCCATTTGTGAGGCTAAACTCTCCGCTTCGGGATCCCATCCTTGGCGTCTCCGCAGCCCGTCCGAAGACGCGCTGCGGGACCCTGTATCAGAATCAGATTCCCACATCGCGCCGTCAAAATTCACTCAGACACTCGAAAACGGCCACCATTAGTCGCCACGACCTTTGTTAGTCGCACACGAACAGTTACTTCGTAAGAAATCCAGTTACGTCACGGAAAATACACACGACGCACAAGTCTATAAATCTATTTATCGAAATGTTCTCAACTAAGACTTTTGAGTCAAAATGATTCGTCCACGATCACAAAAATTTTAAGCGTTATAAAATTGTCGAAAAATCGCTAATCCACAGGACGATCAAATAAGAACAGCTGCACAGAACTGAATAACTGAATGAACTGAACGAAATTTTCCGTCTCCGAGTCATTCAACGAAAATACTCTATCTCTGTCTAACTTATATCTTTGTCGCATGTGTCGGACCTTTCGTTGCAAACGTCATAGAATTTATTAGTGATGTAAGAAATTCAAATTACAAAAACCGTATTATAAATCGATTTATGTATAGTTATGATGCCATTTGCTTGTTTTATTGAAATATTTACACCCGATACATTTCAGTAAAACGTCGTAAATATGAAACAAACAAAACAAATCTTATTCCTAAAAATTCAAGTATCAGTAATCTAATTATGAATCACTAAGTTATGACCTAATTATATTTATGTTTTCATTATTAAATTAAATACTTTTGTGTTTTAATTATACCGACATACATAGAGCAGTTAACATAAAAGCCGGTATTAAAACATTTAAGGTAACCATGAAAATTTCCATGAACACTTTAACCGATAATCGAAAAGTAAATGAAAAACATCACTGTACAACACCACGCTGATTCCTGATTGGTCAAATACAAACGAGTCAATAATTTATGATTTTGACATTTCACTGAATCCGTGAATGAATGAGATTATAACCTCTGCTATAATCGACAAAATATCTCCTGAGACCTATATGTACTAATTTACTCTAAATTTTTGGAAGAAAATTTGTTCCACTTACTTCTTAAACATTTTTCAGCAGTTTCTTTACAAAAATCACAATAAAAACACTCCACTTCGATGACACTTAAAAGTTCATGAACGAGAATTGAGAGTTGTTCTTAATTGTTTGTCAAATTCAATGTGTAACACATTGACCAATCAAAATATAGCACCCTTTTATACTAGCATTCTATTGGTTGACTAGAGTTTACCGGTTCTTTCGTTCGTGTACCGGTCTGGTGTATCATTCGGATACACCAGTATAAAGAAGGAAATTGTTTTGTTTTAGTTTAGACGATAACAAGTATTAAACCAACTCAAGATGATGAAAGGAATTTATTTGTGAAGTATACATAAATAATTATGATATTGTTTTTTATTTGGGTGTATTGTCAAATATTTAGTTCCTGCATAAATTGTTTTGTATGAGTTTCGAAATGCATTAAAATACACTTGCTACGATAATTATCGTATTCACCAATGCATGTTGAGAAGACTAAAAGCCAAGCAAGTGCTCTAAAAGTATAGGTCCTATGTTTCACTATCCGTAGTGTGTATCAAAACACTAACTAGATCTGTCAATGTCACTTATTGTGAGGCTTGTCAAATTGACAGCGGTCAGGAAATTTCTTGACGTGATGATTTCTTGAATCCACATGTGACTTCAGTAAACATTAATTTAACCATAAAAACCTAGTCATTCAAAGATTTTATTGGTATCAGTTAAATTATTGAAAGCGTGATGGCTACATTGTTAGAAGTTTTAGTTACTAGTGACTCGAATAATACATTATGGACGAATGCGGTCTGGGACCCACATACCGGCACCAGTTTGATGACTTACAAAGGAGGTGGTACAGCTGAAACCAAGACCGTTACTTTTATTGGGAATGATTATTTAGCAGCTGTGGAGAAGACGAAGCCAGTATTACACATATGGCCATTGAACTCGTATCAAACTGTACAAGGCATGCGGTTTATATTGCCAGGAAAGGCTACAGCCTTCGCAGTATCACGCGATGGAGCATTTTTAGTAGCTGGGATTGAAGAAAAAATTTACCTATGGCAAACAGCTTCTGGTAACCTTTTAACGATCATAAGTAAACACTATCAAAAAGTGGCCTTATTAAAATTTACACCAGACGGATGCTATTTTGTGTCAGCATCTGATGATGGGATAGTGATGGTATGGTCACTAGCTACAGTGGCTGCTCATCCTGAAGTAGACTTAGTATCACAGACATCTGCCGGCCAGCATGATCCTGTTTATATATTTTCCAATCACTCTCTACCAGTGAGTGACATGTGCATCAGTAAGACAGGCATGCACGGACGTTTGTGTACTGTATCCAGTGACAGATCTTGCAAAATCTATGACTTGTCTTCTGGAGAGCTGCTGTTGAATCTAGTATTTGATGTTCCACTGTCCTCTATAACAATGGATGTCTTAGAGTTGAATATATTTGTGGGAACCATGGAAGGAAAGATTTATCAATTTAGTCTCACAAATCCTCCGCGAAACAGAGATGTGTTGGTCAACACAGATGTTACTTGTCCTACTTTCTCTTTACACTCGAAAGCTGTAACATGTTTGTCTGTGTCATTGGATGGTGAAACACTCATGTCAGGCGGAAATGATGAACAAGTAGTGCTGTGGCACATACCTAGTAAACAACCAGTGAGAATAATGAGACATAAAGGTCCAATAACTAATGCATTCTTCACAACAAATTATCCAGCTATTTATAAACAAGAGTTTTCTCCTAAAATCATTCTTCACAGCTTAGAAAGAACATTGGAAAAAGATGCAGACGAAATCACAGAGATGGAGGTCCTTATGAAGACAAAGATTAGTTTCTGGCCTCAAGAGAACATTGAAAATCATGAAACTTCAAAGGAGTTAGAGAATGAGTTTAAATACAAGGAAGAGGACCTTCTTGCCCAGCTCAATAAATTAAAAATTATCAATTCAAATCTTTATTCTATGGCTGTTCAGAAATCCTTAGTCCAACCTGCATCAAATAAACATAAGAAGAATAGGAAGAGAAAACAGAAGGCTAATGAATAAATTTTTTTTTATCGTATCTTCCATGTTTCTTTTTATTATAATTTTAAGCATACCCTACTTCTAGAGATGGGATTTTACCCGGAAAAAACCCGAATATGGGAAAAAACCGGGGAAAAACCCCGGGGAAAATTCCCGAATGGGTTTTTTCATATTTAACACATGTAACAAATAAGTAATGTGCAGATTATGTACATATCATATAGTACGTACTATTTAAGAACTATTACTACAAGTTAGAGCTAATCTAACTTTGTTTATGTTCATATTGCAGTTAATAACGTTCTTAATATTCTTAGAGACCTACTATCAAATGAAATTAAACAAAAATCCTGTCTGTTTGTGTGATCCTCCGCTCTTAGCGACAGGTAACCCGAAAATACGTGAGCGAGTAGAGGGGCAGGGAAGCAGGTAGAAGAGGGGCGAGCGCGTTGGTGATCTATCTATCTCACACGTTGTTTCGGCCTGTGGTTTCGGCTTCATACTGTGCGCACTCGTGTTAATTTGTTGGTTTAATTTTTTTTTTTTTTTATACTTTATAGGTCGTTTAACCACCATCTCGCCTGATGGTAAGCGATGATGTGGCCGACGATGGAGCACGCCTACCTATGAGCAACCTGTTCACTCGGGACTTGAAGACACCCAAGTCATATTTGACGGGAAACACAGCCTCTGGCAAGGAATTCCATTCCTTAGCGGTACGCATGAGGAAGATTGACGCGAAACGCTTCGTTCGAACGGGTGGAATGTCCACCATATAAGGGTGGCGTCCCGCCGTTCGTCTGGTGGTACGGTGGTGAAATGGACAAATTGACGACTTTGATTTTGTTTGGTGGACTTTTGGTTACCTAATCCTTTGAATTGACAACAACTGCTACTCTTATGGACTTTGATACCTACTTTTTTTTACGAACGAAATTTACCGGTAAATTTACAGTTTTGTAACTTTTGTAAAGTAAGTATAATAAATGATTGTTAGTAAGAGTATCTCTCGTTGTTATAATTATATTAATTTAGTCAAACATTCTTTAAAGTTTAATAGGTATTTTTTCTGCTGTTAACATTCCATCACAGAGCGCAGTAAAAACTTATTATAAAACAAGAAAACATCTTTATCAATCTTTATGGTGTTATAATAAATATGCTGGTTATGTTTTAGTCCTTGAAATAGACTACACATTTTAACGTTTCAAATAACAGACAACAGCTAGTGCCTTATACACGCTGGTGCTAAGTACTACTCTGTCAAGAAAGTACCGGGAAAAGATCAATAATACAAAAATGTCTGTTACTCATCAAAATTTATTTTATCACCTTTAAACTGTCAAACACCGAGCGGCCAGTGTTTGACAGTTTAAACTGTCACCGGTGACCGCAACCTATTGTTCTTTAATTGTCTGTAATGACGGTACTCAACGAGTTAAAGTATGCTCCTTTAGTGACGATACACTTGCGCCAACGAATAATCTATTCATCAAAACATTTTTTAAACGCTGCTTCCATAATTGAGTTTAGTTCTCGCCGCGAATTCTCCTGTACGTCTTCTATTGATTGACAACGGGTGCCACGAAGTGGTAATTTGAGTTTAGGAAAAAGAAAAAAGTCAGCAGGAGCCATATCTGGTGAATATAGTGGTTGCTGGATGGTATTTGTTGAGTGTTTGGTCAAAAATTCGTTTACCTTGATGCCACCAATGATAGCCTTGTGCGAAAGCGCTTTGTCGTGGTGCAAAATCCAAGAATTTTCTTTCCACAAATCTGGCCTTTTTCGTCGAATTTGCTCTCTTCAACGCCGCATAAAGCTCAAATAATATTCTTTATTTACCGTTAGACCTTCCCGTAAGAATTCAGAGTGCACAACAGCGCGATAGTCAAAGAAAACAGTCAACATGACTTTGACTTTTGATCGACTTTGGCGTGGTCTTTTCGGTTTCGCTTCAGTTGGAAGGCGCCACTCCGAAGCTTGTTGACTAGTTTGCATGCCAAACTCATAAACCCACGTCTCGTCACCAGTAACTTTGCGTTTTATGAATGTTGGGTCCGAACTGACTCGTTCTAGCATATCCTCAGCGAACTTTCATGCGATTGAGATTTTAGAGAAAATTTAGATCTTTTGGAACTAGCCGAGCAGCAACATGTTTCATACCCTTTAATGTATAGTATAGAACTATAGATTAGTTAAAATGTTACGGATCGACTCGTGAGATACAGATAGTTCGGCGGCTATCTCTCTCAGAGTTGAATGGGGATTTTCAGTCACTATTTCCTTCACTTTTGCGATGTTAACTACAGTTGCAAACCAGAGCGAGGCAAATCTTCCATCACATCTCGACCGCTTTTGAACGCTTTGAACCACTCATAAGCACGAGTTTTTAATAAAGTCGATTCACCGTAAGCTTTCTGTAACATTTTCAGTGACTCCGAACACGAAATTCCATTGGCGATGCAAAATTTAAGACAAACTCTTTGATCGATATTTGTGTGTGTATGAAATTCACAATATACATTATTGTATATGATATTTCTGAAACCAGCGCTGTATTATAAATAACAGATGCAACTCAAACTCCGCGCCAAAATGGAAAACAGTTGTGCCAATCTAACAACTACAAAAAAACTATATTTGAATTTGGAACCATAAACAAATTATCCATTTCCGATACTTTTTTGAGTGAATGTAGGTATATGCGCATCACAAAGTACCTATTTATTTAGTTCTGAAAAAAAAAATAGAATAAGATCATTATAAATGAAAATACCCGCCTATTGGGTTTTTTCCCTTTGGGTTTTTTCCCAGTGCCCATCTCTACCTACTTCTTGCCTAAAATTGTGAAATGAACATTACTGCTGTTTGGTGGCCTCGAAATATCCTAATCAACGTGTTACATACTTTCCTATTCAATATTCATTTACTGCCAGATCATACAATGTGAGAAATATAGTTATGGTTCGATTTTGTGTGTAACATCCTATCCATGACGACCACATGACGATTAAAATGTAATCGAATTTATTAGGTAAAGTTTTAGATAATTCTATGGGTAAAGTATAGTACGAAAATAGTGATACAAAATTAGTCGTATAGGCTATTCTTTACTATATTTTTGAGACAAGAATTAAAAAACGGTAAACATAAGCGTCCGCAGCTAGCTTGAGTAGCCGAGAATACCATTCCATTGTCGCAACAGCATATCGTTTCGCATATGAATACATAAATTGCTTTTCTGATTGCATTTTCAAATTACCTGCTCTACCTACAACATGTGAAAATGAAAGAGACTTAGTTTTTTGAAAATTTTTTATGAAGTTGTACAATTTAGTTTTATTTTGTTTCTTTTTTGGCTTTTTAGTTTTTAGTAACTTGTCATACTAAAGTTACATGACAGCACATATTCGGAACATTCCATCACTAGTGAAATAAATCTGTCAAAACGTCATCCACCGTTCTCTAACGCATTTCAATTTTCTGTTTCAAAAAACGCCCGATTTTTTTTATGTGGACTAAACTTTTATACAAAATGCGCTGAAATTGCTAATCATTATTTGATAGTAAAGTTACGAGTATGTTTTTATGACAAGTCTCGTCGTTCAGGTGAGCGGCCGTACAAAATAGGATCGTTGTAAAAATAAACTGTTCGCTAGCTGCGTTTTGCGTCACAAACAAAACAGTAAAATGTTTACGATTTTCAGAAGACGATAATATGTCGAAGGCTGTAATTATACCGGAGTGTAATAAGGATATAGGGGGTATGAAAGAGGAGATATCATTGTCTCCGACTGAGAAACGAGATGGGGCAATTGGTGGTTTGTTTAGTAGACTGCTTCGACTGGATACATTGAGCAAGAAGAGTAGTTCGCCCGAGAGCCCAACCTCCGTGGAACCACCTATCACCTACTACGGAGTTTATATACCTAGTGAAATTAAAAAGGGACCAGATGAAGGTATGTACTCATTTATAATTACTTGGTAATTCTGCACTTCATGTAGTCATAAAAATTTGTCTAAACAAACACTGAAGTGTTGAAAGTTAGTGCTAGTTAGTTAGTCTGTTAAAGTAGAAATAATTTGCAGTCACATATAGACAGCTAAAATGTAACAACTTAAGTTTTAGTGTAAGTGTTTGAGAAAGAAATGACTCATTGCTTTTGTTTATCAATGTTTTTTATACATAAATCGTATTATTATACTTATTTATAATAAAGGAAGAAAGGAAATTAAATAAGTGTTGACAGGTGTGTCTGTAAATGTTTACTTTACAAGCTCAGAATTCCAAGAAATATAAAATTAGTCAATTTATAAAGACTTTAATAACATCAGCAATACTTAGTCATTGTTCCTGAAGTTAAACATAATAAAATTTATTGTCCTAAACAAATGGCCCCAAATTATTATACTTGCCAGTAATTATGATAAAAAAAATATTTATGCTAACTTTTTAACATATAAAGTATAAAACCTCTTTTGTTTGTTATATGTGAGATAGCATTGATGTGGGTCAACAGTGTTATCAACTTCCTCATATCACTTAATCTATGTACGGCCTTTGCAAATTGTAATCTTTTGTATTTACCTAGATTATTGCTAAGGTTGTTTATGTTTTAGCAAATTTCGTACAAAACATATACTTTAATGTAACACCCAATTTTAACAAGTGGTTGATGTTATTGATATACATAATTATGAATAGAAGTAAGCCTAGTCCCATACTCTGTTCTCCGACATTTCATCATAAAAATTAATTTATAAATAAAAGTTGTTCGTACAAGTAACACATCTCCCTTATTGCCCCACACTGCATGGTGACCCTGCCAGGATCTCAACAACTACCTTAGCTACTTACTCATAGTATGAGTATGAGGTGTCACATACACTACACACTACTATCTGCATAACTACTCTTTTAATGTTTAAGCATTTCATTCATTCTTATTTTGGAGACTTTGTTGCTGGTTAATACAATCAAAAGAAACTAATAAAATCGCTACTGAAAAGTTAACATTGTCAGAACATTATCTGTTTACTCCTTTATTGAACTACAGGTGTGATGCTCTATATCACAAATAGTTTTTATATTCATCATATTCATATCTAATCATTTGCATAAACAACAAATTGTAAATAAGCCATTTTATATACTATTCTCTTGTTAGAAGTTGTAGCTATTGGCATGTTTCCAAAAGGTGAAAGTACTATAATGTATTTATAACAACTAAGACTGTACTGTATGTAGGTTTCTCTTTGTTCAACTTGAACTAGGTATTATGTAGCAGCCTGGTTTATTATGTGTCATTTGCCCACCTGCAAGCTACAAGTTTACTTAGATTACCGGATGTAACTTACAATGAAGATGTAACATAAATATGGTTAAGAGTTCTGATTTGATTTTGTTCTCATAAGCCTATTTAAATGTAAATTATAATTATTTTATAAGATAGGGTGCTTTTTCAATGATTAGGCCCCCAAAAATATTGGACTAATTTGAAAAAATCTTATAGGTCTGTCCCTAGCAGTGGGTAAACTGGTCTAATACGTCTTCCCTCTTGTCTGACACACTTTACCGATTGGTGCATTTTTCATCCATCTGTTATCGGCGCTTTGGCGACATTGATGTCGTCCACTCAATTTCCGAACTTTGGTTATTCAGTTAAAACCCCACTTCATCTACTGGTTATTTTTGACTTACTGAAGCTATAGTAGGAAAGATAGTGACCGTTAATAAATATACCATTTGATTCTACAAAAACAGCTTTAGTTCACAATCAATATGTTTCATGTTCGACCCAATTAATTAGCAATTAGGCTAATGACGCGTGCCCGTTTATTTTCGGTGCGCGGTCAACAATGCTATTTATTTTTTTACAAGTATTAATTGCTATCGTGGTGTGGTACGTCCAGAATAAATTTATCGATTTGCTTACTGTGTTGTTTAATAACTTATGGTTGATTTATTTATGACGTCTTTAATGTAATAAATACGCTTTTTGTGTGTTTTCTTAAGGAATGGATGGAAGACATACTAAATACTTGTAGGTCATCCAATACAATCTTGTTTTCAAACTTGCTTGGATTTTAGTCTGGACAGAGTATTCTTTGTTTCTTTTATAAACATAACACATAACATACCATCACGCATTTTATCCCCGAAGGGGTAGGCATTGGTGCACATTACGGCACCTAATGCCACTGTACAATGTAACACCCACTTTTCACTATTTGTGTTATTAGTCTCATGTAATAGGGGGTGAGCCTTTTGCCGTATACTGGGCACAATTCCATACTTCGTGCTACTACTGAGATATTTTACTGTAATACTTTGCCCAACTCGAAAATCGAATCCGAGACCCCTTGTACGGCAGTCGCCTTGAGACCACTCGGCCATTCGGCCAACGAGGCATTTGCTTCTTTCAGTTGTCCATATTCTTAGTAATAGTTGGGGTGTCTGAATGTATAGACCCATTATTAATATTCCCCACTTCAATAAATAAGGAAACATTCTAAACGTTTTATTCTCTCTTACAGAAGCTCTACATGTTTACAAGAATAAGTCGGAAGCTCTCGAGCTGGTGCGAAGATACAAGTCTGCGAGGTTCAAGGCGTTCAGGAACCGACAAGATGCTGTGTCGTTTGCGCTGCGGGGAGCGGAACCCACTGACAATACCGACGGCAACGATAGCTGTGAGTATTTTTATAGAGGTATAGTTTTTATTGGTTACTAAGGCTTTATCTGATCCTGATAGGTTTGCTGTTAAGGTTGAAATATACCGCGAACCGGGCTCGAAGGAGGAGTTGGTACGAGGCGGTTTTTGGTCTGAAAGAGTCTCATACTCCCTGGGTGAGGCAGGAGGAGTCATCCGGCGATTTTTCTTATGCTTTTCTATAATAAGAACCTGTGCGTAACAATCACATTAAAGTTGCATAAATAAATTCATATATTTGTATTATAACTTTCGTGAGACATACTGAATAAATATATGTTTCCGGCTTACTCACGTAATCGCGATCCGCGACGCGGGGAGTAGCAGCGCGACAGTCGACGCGTCGCGGGTCGCGAAATGCTTTTCATGAATATGAGCCTCTAGCATGGCTTGAAACTAGTCTAGTTCCCCGTCAAATAATTACGTGAGTAAGCCGAAAACATAATAATGTATTTAAATTGATATAGTTGTACACGCGTGATATCATGATTTAGTGAAATTAGGTCCTATTTAGATAGCGCTCTACACTAGCTAATCGATAACGTACTAGTGATACCTTTAATGGTCCAGATGTAAGCTACGAAGACAGCTTCGTTGCTACCGATAGTAGTATCCGTATACGATACCCCAGATTAATCATTTCATTAATAAAAGCAACGAAATAAAATAATAGCAAAGTATCTTATCGAATAAAAATAAACACCGAACGAATTTATTTATTGTTTTGTTAACATAAAAGATGATAGCAACGGTGTTACATAGGTCGTTGACCTATCAAGTTGTTATCAGAAGAAAAAATGTTTGTGTTGTGATCATGCAGTATCATAATCACTTAGTGACAGTCTTTCTTCAAGTACTTTCTTAAAATAAATGTAATCATTTAGATACGATTGCACGGTTGGCGCTATGGCAGAGCAACTGGCTACCGCGTAGCGTGTAGCGTGTTCGATTCCCACACGGAGCAACTCTTTGAGTGATCCACAAATTGTTGCTTCGGGTTTGGTTGTCCTGTGTTTCTGAACTTGTATGTTTGTAAACGCACCCACGACTCAGGAGAAAAATCTAGTGTTGGGCAACACGGTTTAAAAAAAAATAGATCATAAATAAATTTGACAATACAACGATAATGATAAAAATGCTGATTTACCAAAAAAATGGTTCCAGTGATACCTATTTTAAATCCTTGATCTTTTAGTGAGTGTGTCATTACTTTTATGACATAATGTATGAGGCGTGCGTGCATGCCATTATTGGACCAACCACGTAACTCTTGAACTAGTTCAAAGCTTTTTATTTTTTATAATATTGTCATGTAATAGGGGGTGAGCCTTTTGCCGTATACTGGGCACAATTCCATACTTCGTGCTACTACTGAGATATTTTACTGTAATACTTTGCTATAATTAGCGACGTAAATTACCAAATGAGATCCGTAAAATTTACTGAAAAACAAGATAACTATTTATTTATACTCGGAATTTTAATTCGATTCCAAATTTGACAATTTCAGTGTTGCAACGTTATGACAAGTACTAAATAGTGACGTTGCGAAATTATTCGATATGGAAATGCAATATTTCTGGATCGATTCTTCTCGTTTATAATTTTAAACTAATTATATCAGGAAATTAAATATTTCTGAACCGATAATTTAGTTTGACGATTAATTAACGATCTGAGACTTTTCTTTTATAATTGTGTGTGAAATAAATAAAAAATGTAATCATGAAGGAACATGACAAATAAAACAGATAGATGTATTATGGTAATAGGTTATTTTATACATTGTCGCCGTCATCGCTATCGCTATCCTGTCACTTTCTGTAACATTTATTATAAAACACACACTGATTGTTTATCGATTTTTGTGTTCATCACTACACTATTATATGTGGTTTATTTCACAAAATGACAGAAGCTAATGTCAAATCTGGAATCTAATTAAAATTCTGACTATAGTATTTAAACCTCATAAGAATTTGTAAATAAACAAAGTCAAAGCATTTATTTCAATTAAACACAAAAACAAAATTAATTATAGTCTGTCAGTCAGTGTCAGTGTCTGAAGCTAGGTGAAGCTAGGTGCTCATTCCAAAATGTAGATTCACTTTTTTTTTAAATGTGTTCTACAATGTCTCTGATACATATTCCAATATTGTACGTATATGTGAGAACAATGCAAAGACACGCTTGAAGCATTATACAAATTACAAAACTTATTAAAATAAAAAAAATAAATAAAAAAAGTTGTTTATTCCATCTATACTAAACTTATATATTTACTCATGGCACTCTATTAGAAAACAATGTCTTATCAAGCCAAATAAATAAAGCATTCTGAAAATGAAAGTGTGCACTTTCCGTGCCAATACTTCTCATGTACATTTTGGCGACAGTCCAAAAGTAGCTCTATTTCTTTATAGTTAAGAAAGAATTTTAACTGTTGATTAATGTGATTTAAGACGTTTTAAACTAATTCAAATGTTTGGGCGTGGTCTCTTTTGAAATTTGTTCAGTGATGGTATCGTACGAGTCGTTTGATATCTAAAATTAGATTGGAGCTAAATATCGTCCGGATATCGAAGGTGGCGTGATAGTGGGCAGATTCATTCAAGGATAAAACGTGTATAATCATTATGAGTAATATACTTTACATTGGTACTGCCTACGTTCAAGAAATCACGCGGTTATTTTTAAACAATGCTAAGTAGTGATAATGATGGGTTAACCCGGTTTTATCGAGTTCATTTTGATTTCGACTATTGTGGAAGACGTACAACAAAAAAAAATGAGAATAACGTTTTTGTTTGTGTTAACAAAATACAACGTTCTGTTAAAATCTCGTAGTTATTAGATCAGTTATAGTTATATTGCTACTAGATTATATTCAGATTGTTTGGATAGACTTGACATTAGTTTCTGTTACATGATAGTTGTTCCGTGCGGGTTCGATTCCCGGAAAAACTATTCATGTGATTCACAAATTGTTGTTTCAGGTCAGGGTGTGATGTGAAATTGTATGTTTGTAAATGCACCCACGACACTGGAGAAAATCGAAGAGTGGGGCAAAGCTTTCTTTAAAAAAATACCTATCTTTATCTACAGATTTTGGATTAAGATCTTTTATTAATTTCGGTCCTTCTGATGATTATTTTCTGAATGATCCTTTTCTTTAACCCATTATTACGCGGGAAAAACGATGACGTTGGTTTAGTGCAATCACTTCACATGCCATTAATTTTTATGACGCATATTAATCAATCGATTGAGTAGGAATTAATTAAAATTCTCCATAGTTCCTTCTTTTGTTAATTGTTAATAAATTTGAATTGGCTTCTAAAGACAAATAAATTTAAGGAAGTATTGTTAACGTACAGTTAAACAATTTTCTAATGTCTGACTGGTTTCTTGACAAGTTGAGCTCAAATATGTATGTTCTCAGTTCTTACTACGATAAGATTATGGCTAATTTTTACTATACGTGGCCTCGACTACCTCGTTGGTCGAGTGGTCGCAAGTGCGACTGCCGGGCAAGGGGTCTCTGGTTCGATTCCCGGGTCGGGTAAAGTATTACACGTACAGTAGTACCACGGAGTCTTGAATTGTGACCGGTAATGCCGTGATTTGCAACTCTGTCTACCCCTTCAAGGATAAAAGGCGTGATGATATGTTATGTTCACTGTACGTGTATTTCTGCACATTTAATCAAACTACTTAGTTCTTTTTCTTCTTTATTCCGTTATTAAACTAGGGTGTTAAAAACCTTCAGTTTATGGCATCCACCTCGATCAATTTCCATCCATATTGGTCTCACGAGTATCTTGGTATCGTCGTGACAACAAATTCAAAGTTTTTTTTTGGAATAAGAGGCAAACGAGGAGACGGATCACCTGATGCTAAGCGATCAGCGCCGCCCATGGACACCTGCGACACCAGTTCTTTGTTTTAGGTCATTTTCGTCTTATTGTCTCCATACTAGTACTGCTACATACTTCCACAAGTTCTTAAGTTATGGGCAATATGCCTAAATAATTCTGTACCTATTATTTCATTATCACAAAATAAAAGATACATAACAATCAATATTCAATTGAATTCGTACAATAAGCATAGCCGTGTGTACCTACACACGGCTACACATCGAGCTTTACATAACCAGTATAAACTGAACGTTAAATGTGCGGAAAGATGATGCGGCGCGACATCAGGATAAACTGGTTTTGTATAGATTGATGTGTGGCTGCGTGTACCAAACTTGGCATTTGTGCAATGAATTGAACGTTGACGAAAATATTAACTCACGTCACACTACTGTGTCAAAGATCAAGGCATGCAACGCGTAGACTTAATTAGGTAGGTACTAACTAAGAATTGGTTTTTAATATATTGGAACTAGCGACCCGCCCCGGCTTCGCTCGGGTACAATATGCATGTATTATACATATAAACCTTACTTAAGAATCACTCTTTCTATTAAAAAAAACCGCATCAAAATCAGTTACGTAGTTTTAAAGATCTAAGCATACATAGAGACAGAAAGACGGCGTACTTTGTTTTATATGTAGTGTGTAGTATGTAGCGTGATCTTTATAGCTCAATTTCTTTAACTATGATTTCTACATGGACGGCTGGAAGGAGATTTTATCGGAATACCTGAAGTACTGCGAGAGAAACTTATGAATGCTGTTCACTCCTATTTTAATTATGTATTACTTTTTTTTTTCGTTGAATATCATGTTTGAGTTTTGTATTAGTTATTATTTCATCTTTTATTGTTGTAATTACATATGACAGTTACTGTAATTGGTTTTCTACCGTTGTGACGGTTTTAAATAAATAGGTAAATAAGAGAAGCAACAAATGCCATTATGACGACCATAAATCCAAACCAAATAATCATAGATCACAACTGAAGTCGAAGCAACGATCCTTATTCTATTAAAATTAAATAACAGTCAATATTTATTTCCCTTTATAAAAGTAGTATGGTAGAGCCATGCTTCGGCACGAATGGGTCGGCTCGACCGGAGTGATACCACGGCCTCACAGAAAACCCACGTGAAGCAACGCTTGCTGTTTCGTCGTGTGAGTGAGGTTACAGGAAGCCCAATTACCCTCCTCCCCTTCCCTAATCTTCCCAATCCCTGAATCCTCAACGATCCGTAAACTCCCAATCCCCAAAAGGCCGGTAACGCACTTGTAACGCCTCTGGTGTTCCAAGTGTCCATAGGCGACGCCTATTGCTTACCATTTGGTGACCCGTTCGCACGTTAACCGGCTTATGCAATAAAAAAAATAATTAAAAAGTGGTTTCAAAATTATTGCTGTAACTGACATTCATGTAACTAAACAACTTTTTGTAGTTTTAAGCGAACAGCAGTTAGTACTTTCGCTCGGTAAGTAAAATTACAGCCGTCCTACATGTTTGCGGATCGAAAGTTTACGTGTTTTAGGTCACCGACCTCATTGCTGAACCCACATAGTAACCACTAATGGTTAATGGTACCTAATTGTCGTAATATTCCAAGCTGAATACGCTTTTTTCTTAATTTAAATACCTAAAAGTCATGCTAGAAAAACTGAGACGAATAATTGTGACATTATTTAATTAATAGAAATTAGATTCCAATTTAAACATAATTAGGGATTCGTAATCGATTTGCGTGTGAGCTGTTTTCACCCAAGGAAAACTCGCTTTGCTTATCCCTTTTTCAACACAAAGGTGTTAATTAACTTATGCTATTCAATAATACATACCTATGTACGGAGTATCCTAATTGGAACCTATTTATTGTTTAAATATAGAATCTATATATAAACTATACTTATATCCCACTAAATTATAAGTAATAGTTATAAGCTAATAAATTAAACATGAGTTACCATCACGCGGTCTTCTAATGAACAATATTTAATGAGCCTTGAATTTGTATCACGCGTTACTTAATACTATTCAGGTACATTTTCTTTCTAATATTGACTAACATAGTAACATATAATATTACAACTATTATTAACTGGGTATTAAATGAAGTTATATCTAATTTTATGTTATAGTCCAGTTATGTTATAATTCAACTGTATGAATTGTATTGTAAACCCGATTGAAAAAAAATAGCCTATGGAGTTTCTTGCTCGTTCTTCTTCAAAGGAATCTACACTTTGAAATGAGCAACTAGCTTCACTTCTAAATTTTATTTTGTTGTTGACGTTCAGAAGTGCTCCTGGTCTAATTGAAATAAATGATTTTGACTTTGACTTTGAAAACATTCTCACAAGGTAAATACCTTATTAGCTTGTCAAGTAAAGCACACTACTGAAGTCTTCATATTTCTTTACTAGGTGGATATTTCGAAAGATTTCATCATGGTCTAACTGCAAGAATTTGAACAAAGAAGGAATATAAAATATAATTTAGATTCTCGTTCAAACTTTCTTTTGCTTTATGCTTCACTGAATTTACTATCGCGTACGAATTTTAATAGATGATTCTGTTTCGAATTTAGATGCTAAAATACCTCGTGTGTTCATAAGTTTTGAGACAAATTAAAAGTTGCATATCTTTTTAAATAATAAACTTATATTTATAAAAACAATAACAAACATTAAGTAGATAGTAAGTAAATATTAAATATAATTATTATTCAAAATGACCACCCCTGTTTTTAATACATGCCCTTAGACGATTTGGCCAGTCATCAATGGCGGCACGAATCTTTTCCAGAGGAATTCGCTTCGCTTCTCGGACAAGAGCTCGCTTAAGTGACTCCAAGTTTGGGTGGGACTTTCGGCAGGCTCTGAGCTCTAATTCGGTCCATAGAGAATAATCCAGCGGGTTGAGGTCGGGGCTGGAGGAGAGCCATTCGTTCGCCGCAATGAAGGCCGGCACATTTTCCTTCAGCCAAGCTTGGGTGGTTTTAGCCTTATGGGATGGCGCCGAGGCTTGCTGGAAAACCCAATACTTGTTATGGAATAGGGTATTAGACAGGGGTTTCACAACAGTCTCTAGAATGTCACTTTGATAATTTTTGGCTTTCACCTTGACGCCTTGTTGGCAGAAATGAAGCGAGTGACACCTTCGTACGAAACTCCCCACCATACCATGACACTAGCCGGATGATGAGTACGCGAGACATTCCGTGCTGAAGGTGGGACATCCTTGCTACTTTTGGCATACACTTTATTGTTTTGTCGATTGAACTTTTCTTCGACGGTAAAGATTTTCTCGTCGGTGAAGAGTATCTTCCTCGCATCGTGTCTCCTAAGCAGTATTGGACAACGTTCGCGTCGCAATGAAGGCGATCGCTTAAAAAGTGTACTTTTCTACGTCTATACGCCTTAACCTTGAGATCATATTTCAGTATTCTGTTGACTGAAACGCGCGAAATATTGGTCTACAGAGCGAGTTTCTTCTGAGTGCGACCTGATTTCGGCGAAGTCGCTCTCGGATGATTTTAATGTTCGCAGGCGTCCTCACAGAGCGTGGACGACCACTTCTTTGCCGATCATGTAAAGAACTTGTCTCCTGGTATCGTTTAATAGTGTAATACACGAAGTTACGGCTCACACCAAAACTTTTCAGTTCTCGGAAAATGTCCATAGGTTTTCTTCCCACCTTAAATAATGAAATGACGGTCGCACGTAATTCTTTTGTTCCCTCCATTACGAGAAAATTTAAATAAAATAATCCGAAATCATAGATATTAAAGTTAACATTCCAAATTCAAAATTAGAAAAAGAAATATACAGCAGCCAGTAATTTTTATTTTATTTTTATAAGCAAAAAGTTTGTCTCAAAACTTATGAACACACGAGGTACAACGCAATAGACGTTAAAGTTTTCTACAAAGTATTTAAATATATTTTTATCTAGATTAACTTCATTATATTTACCCTATTACTTGCTTTAAAATTACATATCTTACCTGAATATGTAATACATACCCAATGATTTCTTTTAGAAAACAATAGTCTTATTATTGTTATACTCTATTGCAGCGATCATGGGAGAGAAGCCATACCCATTCAAGGCACCTTCTCCTCAGGATATGGTGGCACTCAGGAAGTCCATAGAAGCTGGTCTGGCTACTACCGTGAGAGATAGAGTGTGGGACAACCCGAGGTTTCTAGTCAGCAGTGGGAATACACCCGCTATTATGCAGGTAAGACTTTAAAGACATTGTTTATATAGCATTTTATATAATTTGTGGTCTATTTTAACATGAAGAAGCTAAAGGGTCACCTTTACTCACAATATTGAAGTTCTTCATTAAGATATCGCAACAACAATAAACAATTGACTGCACGATTGGCGCGGTGGTTGGGCAACTGACTGTCGCGCAACATGTTGCCCGTTCGATCCACGCACGACACAACTCTCTGTGTGATCCACGGGTTGTTGTTCCGGGTTTGGGTGTCATGTGTATGTGAACGTGTATATTTGTAAATGCACCCACGACATAGGAGAAAATCCTAGTATGGTACACACGGCCATACATCAATCTATACAAAACCAGTTTATACTGGTATCGCGTCGCATCATATTTCCGCACATTTAACGTTCAGTTTATACTGGTTATGTAAAGCTCGATGTGTAGCCGTGTGTACAACGGTTTTTAAAACACAAGTTAACCTAACTTTCTAACCAATCTGAGCCTAAAGGATTGTTTAATATATAGGTTCGATATTTAAATAGTTTAAAGGTTCAAGGTTTTTAGAGAGCAGCTGTTCGATTTTCGAAATGTTTAGTTCCTTATTTGGCTTTAGCTCTTAAGACACACGAGAAGTAAAGGGGTGGTGAAAAATCTTCTAAATTCCGCCATTACCTTTAGTGTTTATTTGATCAAGTAATTGCAGTATAAACTATTGACAAGCCGTGTTACAACGTGATTGAGGTGCAAATGACTTATTATGTGAATTAGCATTCAATAGACTAGTTGGCATGGCGTTAATGACACACAAACAGCCATACCAACACGTTATTGTAATTAAGTAATGTACAAGGTTACTGTCTGTCTAGGTATGTCCCTTGAGTAAGGTCTAGTAAACGTGAATGGTAAATGGGAAAGTGTGACTTAGATTGTGGTGATAGGGTTGAAATTTTATTGATAAATATTGTTGGGAGATAATCCTAGATGTTGTTAGCGTTAGTAAAGTTCAGAAAACCATAATAAGGTGTTCTATGAGATCGGATCTATAAGATGACAAGGTTTTAGGAACAAGTCTTGTCTTGTGGTCACAATAACGTTAACCAGTCACACGATTTTAGGTTTTTCTACAGAAACTGTTACAATGGTATAAGAATAACGATTAATCTTTTCTTTTTTCTTTTTTTTTAAAAAAACGTTGCCCCACTCTAGGATTTTCTCCTGTGTCGTGGGTGCGTTTACAAACATACAAGTTCACATATACAAAGACACCCAGACCGAAACAACAATTTGTGGATCACACAAAGTGAGCCGGTTGCCCAGCCACCGCACCAACCGTGCAGTCGTATCGATTCGAAACTGCTCTATGATCTCATACTATAGCACAACACCAACCAAAAATAATATTTGTGTAGGTCGTACCTACTTAAAGTCAATAATACCTACTAAGTCTATTTTAAGTATTAATCAATAAAATAAAAACGTTTAATTAAATAAATAAATATAAAGTAACAGTACAGGATGTAAACGGAACACTCCGGAAAAACGCCGACTGGTGGTGGTAAAAAACAAGTTTTTTTTTCATAGAAGTAATGAATTTAATGTTTATTTTATGTACCTAATAATAGTTGTAATTAACTGCCCTAGGCTGATGTTGCATAAATCATGGACCGTTCAAATATTACGTAAGCACCATGGGGGGTGGGGTCTCTGTTTTGCTTATTTTGCATGATATGGGGGGTAGGGGGGTCTAGATGATGATTACGTCATCGGTAGTTATTTACTTTTTTACACGAATGGCAACCCTCATATTGAAATTATAAATTACAAGCAAAGACCGACAAAGAACTAGACATTATGGTATCTTGGAGAATATTAAAATTACAATATAAAAAAGATATAATTTAAAATGTTTACGTAAGCAAAGGGGGAGGGGGTAAGATCTTTGCTTACTTTTGCTGACAAGGGGGAATGGGGGGGGGGTAAAAATTGTATAAAATCTGCTTACGTAATATTTGAACGGCCCCTGATGACACGTAAATAGAAACGGTTAAATTAAAAAAATATATTTTTGTCTGCGTTTACACCCTGTATATACCAACCAATAAAGTGCTCATTTTTTAACCATCGTTTTTTGTCCATTACAGGAAGGATCTCGTTACAATGCATTGCATATAGCGGCTAAGGCGATGAACGCAGAGATCTGCAACTTAATACTGACGACGGTCGGCAACCCGATGTTTGTTCAGACGTTATACGGCATGGATGCTGACCCCGAGTCGTGTAAGGTGAGATTATGTTCTTTTACACCGTCATATTAACTTTACAAACTTATTATTTATTACCCCTAATTTCCAAGACATCCCTTAACATCTCCAAAAGTATAGGTATCCTTGGTGTCGACATATCTAGTGACGTCCAGTTCCGTAGTCACTTAGAAAGAAGCCAAGGCCAAGCTGGCATCTAAAAAAACTCGGTGTGCTAAACAGAGCGAAGCGGTACTTCACGCCGGGACAAAGACTGCTTTTATATAAATCACAAGTTCGCCCTCATATGGAGTACTGCTCTCATCTCTGGGCAGGAGCGCCAGCATACCAGCTTGGACCTTTTGACGCGGTCCAAAAGAGAGCTGGAAGACTTGTTCACGATCCTATACTTACGAGCGGTATCGAGCACTAAGTCTAAGGAGAGGTTTTGCCTCCTTGTGTGTGTTCTACCGCTTGTTTAATGGGTTATGTTCTGCGGAATTATTTGATATGATGCCCACGGCCACTTTTTATCATCGCACCGCTCGCCATCGACAGGGGGTTCACGCTCACTCATTGGAGCCAGAATGGTCCCGTACAGTTCGGTTTCAGAGAAATTTTCTCCCACGGACCCTCCGATTGTGGAATAACTCCCTGCCGTGGTTTTCCCAGTGGGCTACAACTTGAGGTTCTTCAAGAGGGCAGTGAATAGGTTTCTTAAGGGTCGGCAAGACGCATGTAATGCTCCAAGTGTTGCAGGCGTACATAGGCCACGGTAACAGTTTTTTTTTTTTTTTTTGCACTATCACCGCCAACGTTATTGGCGCCTATATAATCTAGTTTTCCGTTCATACCAGTTCTCGCATTTTTGCCTCTCGCACTTTCATACTTCATACTATATCTTTCTTTTATGCATCTCCTTTCACTTTCTTAGCGGGTGGGACTCCCACTTCCCTTTCGGTAACCGCTTACCCATCAGAGGCCTTAGTACGAGTTTGATTTACGTTTAAAGTATTCGAAACGAGTCCGTGTTCGGCGCTCTAGTTGGCGGGCGCCAATGAACCAACCAATCAGAGCGCCGAACGCGTACTCGTTACGATTGCTTTTTTGCCACCGTCGTGGTATAAAAAAAAAATTATGTTTGTTAATGGTAGGAAGGATTTATTTATTTTTAGTTATATTTTAGTTGATTGCAAGTCCAAACCAAAAAAACTGAACTCGTCTGAATGAAATTTGCCACAAATCTAGATTCGCATGAAAATTCACTATTTAGGTAAATAAAATTCAAGTATTTTGAAATACTTCAGTGCTAGTATATTTATTTGCTTAATATCACATACCGTTAATGACAGAAGGCGTTGCAGAGTTATTTATATGCTAAAATGAATCACCGATTCTCTCTCCAGTTTTATTCGTTCATACTGCATTTTTACATGTGCCTATCTCCTTACTTCATTTTAACATTTACATACGTATCAGTGTGTCGTCCTATCGGGTTCAGAACTTCAGACAGTGAGAGAACAGAGAGTGCACCTCGGTGTGCGTACATACTTGTGCACTATAATATCTCCTATGTAGTGGGTGACTGCCTCGTTGGCCGAGTGGTCACAAGTGCGGCTGCCGGACAAAGGGTCTCGGGTTCGATTCCCAGGTCGGGCAAAGTATTACTGGGTTTTTTTTAATTCTCAGTAGTAGCACGAAGTCTGGAATTGTTCCCGGTATATGGCAATAGGCTCACCCCCTATTACATGGGACTCATATCGTAAATAGTGAAAAGTGGGTGTTACATTGTACAGTGGCATAAAATGCCGTAATGTGCACCTCAACCTACCCCTTCGGGGATAAAAGGCGTGATGTTATGATTTTGTAGTGGGTTAGTCTAGTTAGACTTGCCACCATGATCGAAATGTATCGGGAGATTTATTTATTTATTTATATTACCATTTACTTACATTTGTTCCATTTCCCAGGAGTTTGCAAGTATTTTAGTGGACCGCTACCTGAATACTCCGGATAAGGCTATCAACGAGACTCCTCTGCACTTCGCGGCCAAGTTCGGCGCTGAACAAGTGGTGGACGTGCTCACTGCCTTCCCGCAGTGTAACCGCACTGCCGTTAATAAATACGGGGAACAGCCTAAGGATGTAAGTCGTATAATCCTTTACTAATATAAATGGGAAAGTGAGTTTGTTTGTTTGTTTGTTCCGCTTATACGCCGTAAGTTCTAAACCGATTGCTTTGAAATTTTGCAGACGTAAAGTTAAAAGTCCGGATTAAATAATAGGGTTTTTAAAACTTTTTATCCCGATAAAATTGATATTTCCAAATGAAAACAAAAGTATTAGTATAGATGGCGCTATGTGTGTATTGGTAAATTATGTCACATAGGTCTCTTTTATCCTTTTGTGACGCCAGCGAAGCCGCGGGCAAAAGCTAGTATTTTACATAAAAGAGTTCATAATGAAACTAAAACAGTTTTAGAAACCTTTTCTTACAAATTATAGCGTAAATCTATTAATCAATCAATTTATTTATTAATTCAGATAATGCAATCCATATGGTTAGTAAAGACATATACAACTTATATACTAGTATTAGTACATCAAATCTCATCATATAAAATTAAAAATAATTTGTCATAGATAATATAATATATACAGTAACAATACAAACGACTTTCACTACTTCTGGGCACGGTTTGTAGGCAACTCATAATAATTTAAAAAAAATATTTAAAACATATAAAATAAAATCATAATAATTTACGTTACGTACATTTTAAATGTAATGCACTCTTATCGTCTATTAAGTTATGAATTCCATGTAATAGGGGGATGGAAGTTATTGTCGTACTAAGGCACAGCATTTAATTCTGCGCAACTGCTGAGGATTTCTGAAAATCATAAAAAAGTACAATGCCCAATGCAGGAATCGAATCAGGAACCTTCTTGCTTAACAGTTGCAGTCGCAACCACTTCTTCTTTCTTCACAGGGCATCTGAGTTATTAAAAGTACTTATTGTAATACATTTTATTTTTTCTCCTCAAAATCAAAATAGCTTTATTTGCTCTTCCTCAGATTATCTGCAAACGGGCATCAAACAGCGAGGCGGGCGTGGCGAGTCGCATAGCGTGTATGTTGCAGGAACGTTACTATGTACCTGTACTACATACTGAAGACGGAAGCGGCGTGCCGACTATAGGGAAGGCCTTTACACCGGCCGTACCACCCGTATGTATATTTGTGTATGAAAAGCTAAAATTGATAAATGGGTCGTTTGCGCAAATCGATTTTGGGCTTGGATTTTTTGCGCATCTGTTGCGCTTACAATTTCAAAGTATGATCAGCGGCGTTACTATATTGATTGATTCCCGTGGCAAATACATTAGATGAGCTTCCCCTTTCCCAACTTAAAAAAACCGAAGTTCGAATGAGAATCGCCGAACGGGATCCCGTTCCTTTCGGCCTTTTTCCGAGTTGGTACCTGATAGTTACGCCACTGAGTAAGTTAAAAAAAATATGTTCCCGTGTTTTCCAATTTTTATTATTAATGTTTGCAATTTGCAGGATATAAACCGCGATCCCTTAAGTCCTCGCTACGAGATCCGTGCGTACGCGGGTCCCATGGAAGCTCGCGCGGCGGAGTTGTTCCGTCGGCGCTGGAAGACCCCGCCGCGCGCGGGCGCAGCCCCCGGCCGCCTTCTGCACGAGGGCGCAGCCCCCGGCCGCCTTCTGCACGAGGGCGCAGCCCCCGGCCGCCTTCTGCACGAGGGCGCAGCCCCCGGCCGCCTGCTGCACGAGGGCGCGGCGCCCGCCCGCCTGCTGCACGACCACAGCCCGGCGCCGCCGCCCAGCCCCAGCGCCAAACCTCACACATTTAGACTTAAGGAGATTACTAAGGGATTAGAAACTGTTGGCAGGTTTGTCAAACTAACACATAATATGAACATAATTCATTAAATAAACATGAATTTTCGTTCGTTAGTCTCGCTAAAACTCGAGAACGGCTGAAACAATTTAGCTAATTTTGGTCTTACCCACATGGATAAGCCGAAAACATAATGATTAATTTGGTATATCTCACGAAAGGAAACACAGGCTTGTCTGTTGTTGCGATCATAATTTTAAAATAAGAATCAAAATTTTTCAAATTGAATTCTGTAAAAAATTAAATTACATGTAGTTTTAACTAATTTCATCAATATCTTTACAGGAGTTTAGCGGAACAAATGAAAGTGGGTTGGAAGGAATATTGGCCGTTTTTAGACACGTTCACAGACCTGAGAACACCGGAAGGTCTGACCTTACTCGAGAATTACCTCAAGAGTAAATATGACAGCGCATGTTCATTCGCGTATAGTGATAGTTGTGCCCAATCTCATGTGCCTGAAGACCTCTCACTGTCTAGAATTAGTCTCTCCATATCCCAACAAAGTCCTTCAAAGGATTCCACGCTAAGCCCTATGTCAGAGCTCTGTGTTGCCATGAAATCCTGTAAAATAACAAATGAAAGACCAGCGCATTGGAGGAAAACTGATCCTTTAAGACAAAGGTTATGTAGACAACCTGGGCCTAAAACGTTGAATGGAGATACTCCGGTAGTTAACCATACAGTCAGTCAGTTGTTATGTATAGAGCGCACATGCCAAGTATTTGCAAAAAGAATAGCTGATGCCCTAACATTTTCTCTCAACGCCGAGCCTGAAACCGCCGGCGACGCGCTCAAGTCCGAGTCCAAACACCTTCAACATACAATCTTCACGTACATGGACGACGAGCGATTTCAAAAGATAGACTTTGCCTTAATACATTCTAGACTAGCGCAGTTAGTTGTATACAAACTAAAACAGCAAACAAGTGACTTAGACGACATTAACCATTTATTGGAGTTCCTTGTGAAACTCCGTTGTCCGAATGACGACATATTTAGCTCAGACGATGAAAGGAAACCGAATTATAGAGGTCCTAGTCGGGTGAAAATGACCCATGTGATAGACGGCCATGTTAGATGCTTAACTAGTTTTATATGCGAAGAGTTGACGGAAGCTGAAGTGCTAAAGGCTCCGGCAATGTCTGAGATTGAGTGTACGGAGTTGTGGCAGAAAGCGTCGAAATGTCGGTGCGATTGGAAGATCGAGGTGTTCGAGCGAAACAGCAAGAAGAACGCGTCGTTTAGGAAGAATAGATCCATACTGTCTACTAGTCCGAAGAGCGAGAGTTTTATTAGAAGACTGACTTTTGATCAAGATATTGGTAAGTTTCTATATAACTAACTTTCTTGATACCTTTTTTTATGGCATAGGCTGGTAAACGTGCAGACGGATCACCTGATGGTAAGCAATCGCCCATGGACACCTGGAACACCAGAGGCGTTACAAGTGCGTTACCGGCCTTTGGGGATTAGGAGTTCGAGAATCGTTGGGGATTCAGGAATTGGGGAGATTGGGGAAGGGGAGGGTAATTGGGCTTCCGGTAACCTCACTCACACGACGAAACACAACGCAAGCGTTGCTTCACGTCGGTTTTCTGTGAGGCCGTGTTATCACTCCGGTCGAGCCGGCCCATTCGTGCCGAAGCATGGCTCTCCCACAAAATATTGACAGACTTCTACTATTCTGACCTATTATTTGTTGTTATAGAATTTAAGTGGTGTACCTTAAGGTACGGTAAGGTACACGACTTAAATTCTTCCCACGTGACTTCGTATCGTAATGTTTTGTTATACTCGTAGCATGGTAGCAAAACGATCAATAACATGTTCAAATAAGTCCCAGCACAAAGCGTATCGTATAAGATGGTTATTATTCTTACAATAGTTAAATGTTGCCTCGTAACGAGGTTCTTACGAACCGTGTGAAAAGGATAAAGTTTCTATAAATAGAAAAATTCTGTCTCAAGCCTTGAGTGTATAGTGCTCGTCAATATTGAAATGTTATCAACAACAAAGCTCTATATAACAGGAGACGGTAAACTGCAACACAGCGAGATGTCTCGAGTAGTGAGCGTCAACTCCCCCGCGGGCGACAGTGGCGCCCCCACCGCGCTCTACACGCTCGACACCAACAAGTGCCAGGTGCTTCCCGCTGAGGTCAGTATTATACTAAAGTTACTCCTCTTCTAAACTTGATAAGTCAGAATTAATGAGGATTCAGCAAAAAAAATTGTGTGTATTTTTTATTATAAAACATTTAGCAAAACCTACTACTTATACTATACAAATAATTTCGTTAATATCAGTCCAGCTTTTTAGCAGTATTTGTTAAATAAATGAAATAATGTATGGTTTCACATAACATTTGGCTTGATCCACTTATATAATTATAAAGCATAATACCTTATTTAAGTTACAATATTCATCATTAAATTGCATAGGACAATGCAATGACTAACTAATTCTATCAAAACAATAATAGACAACTAACAAATACTTAGAAAACATCATACATACATAACTTCACGCTTGTCTCCCATGGGGGTGGGCACAGACTATAGAACGCCAATTGCTACGATTCCAACATACCTCTTTCGCTTAATAGGTTTTCTATTATATACAATGTTTCATTATTAAAATATCTATTTTTGTTTCATCTGTGTCTTAGTTCTAATAACAAATATTACAGTAATAGCTATACCAGCAAAGGAGTTCATGATCAAAAAACCATCACTTACCACTTGATCTATATTACTATTCTCAGCTATAACATCTGTCACCAAAATACTCACGAATGACCCAAAACTTGTTATACAAAACAAAATAAACGATATCACACTAGACACTATAATACTGGTTATTTTACTATTAGATTTCATTTTTACATCAAGTATAACATTGTAGATTTTAAAGAAAAAGTACATGTTCACTGATAACACACTCAACTTCACCCATGTGTACGATAATAAGAAAGAGTGATAGTAATCAGCTGCTAAAATTGGGTCCAAAGCCCCTATCGGTATAGTAAGCAACCAAATTGAACAGGATAGTACCTTAAAGTTAATATCTTCGACTCCTAAGACGATCACAAACTTGTCGTATAATATCTTTGTGTAGACACACATCCAACATATAGTCACTGCTTCTGATTGAGACAAGACAGCCCACAAAATATCAATTTCCATATAACTATATATTATTATTTCGAAATATAACAAAAACTCCACTGTAGCGTTTAGCAATCTCGCTATTGTTAACTGTGTAAGAACCATCTGATCAGTTTGTCGTATTTTCGGCACAAACTTGTATAGTAGTAATTGTGAAATTAAACACGCTGATGATAGAACGATGCCCGTTACCCACGTGTTTCTCATCGCTTTACTTTCGTACGAATCGAAATATAAGCCCGACATTTTCACAATTTGTAAAGTAGACTAGTAAGATGCAACTATACTTGTATTATGAGATACAATTCAATTTTAAGCTTCCATATGCTATCAATGAATTTATACGGCGAGTATTACGTCAAGGACTTATGCGTCATGTAAACAGTTGACGTAAACCATTTGCGGTTTAAACATAGCGCTAAAGTTATTATTGACTTGTAAAAATGTAGATTTTATTACGAATGGAGTAAGGTTGATAATCTATTAACGAGTTTTGACAGTTTATAGTAGGTTGATGCGCTGGCGTCAGTACCTGAATAATAATATGTTTGAGTTTATTTCGGTGAGTCGCATTTAACAAAGTATCTTTGTTTTCGAATTGTTCTTACTCATGAGATGATAAGGAAGTTATATATATATATGTTATATACATATCGCAAATGGGATAATTACCGTAAAATAGGGTGAATAGGGATCGAGACGTGAATAGGGGCAGAAGAGGGGTAAATAGATATAAAGAAATTTTCATAGTATCGATTCACCCTTATTCTGTCTCTTTTCGCCGTTCAAACCCTATTCACCCCATTTTACCGTACTTAATTAGAGATGTAATTTGTACTACTGTGTTTTTTATGAAGTCTTTCATACCCGATGAGTTCATATACAGAGAGGCATATTAATATAGGTAACACTCCTTTACGCCACTTAAGTAACAGATTCCATATAGTAGGGGAACTAAGACATTATGATTTCCGTTCAGCTATCCTAACATCATAATATAAAACGATAGTTAACTATCCGCACGACTTCCATCTGATCCTCCTTAATTGTCTTTGACTGTTAATAGAAAGACTGTTGAAGGAAATCCTTCCCTAATATAGGTCACTAACGTAGGCGTTAACGTGTTGAACTAAGGCCCGTATTAAAAAAATAGTCGCAATCGTGATGGCAAGACCGGTATCAGTGGTCGCGGAGAAGCTAACGGGTTACCGGGGCTCCGGATCGATGTGCAGGAGAAGGAACGGGGTGGTTTTTAGTCAGTAAGAGTCTGACACTCCCTCCTCCTCCTCCCTCCCTGACACCCAGGCGGGAGCAGCCATTTAATGATTTTCCCCCCTTAAAAAAAAAGACCGGTATCAGTTGATAGTTCTGGCACTAACGAACCAATTTTTATGCGAATTTTAGTACTGCATACAGTGGTTATTGAAATAGGTTGAAGTTTGAGATGCGCAAAGACTTTATTACCGACCCAAAATTGCGGGGAAAAAAGCATTTGAGTATCGAAAACTAGTAATTGTTATAATTAACAACTACTAAACTGTTATTGTACTCTCTACAGATATCGGACGATGAATCAGTAGCGTCGTGCAACTCTGATATCGATGATGAGGACTTCCATACTGCGTCTGAACATTCGGAGAAGGAGGACGATGACATGGAAGAGGCCAGCGCCGCCGCCATAGCGGAGCCTTTTATATACGGGCGAGTTTTATGAAAGGAATTACTTAGTCATCAATCCAATAAGTTTTACATAATATTTGTTGCACATCTTGTCTGTTGTAATTTAAAGAGAAAAGAAGAATCGTATGTATGTTTGCAGCACAGTATTTTTACCAGCTATGGTATTAATCTCATTGCTGTATATATATAACACTGGAAGTGGTAATTTAATCAATAAGACTGACAAAATCCATTGGTGCTACTGGAATCGGCTTACTGCCGCGTGAGCAGAGACGTCATGCATTCTTGTTCTACAGTCGGTGGCGCTGTGGGCTCGGTCGCTCCGTTCCCTACGAAATGGTTGATCGGACCGATTGCTGGCCCTCACGTCATGCTCGTGAACGGGTGCCTTCTGCTGGAACAGGTCGGACCGCTCATCGCGCGGGTGGGCCGATCCAGTAGGGTTACTGTAAAATGTAATAAAACATGTATTGTGTACATATAGATAGTAGACACAACCATCTTTGTGGAAAAAATGTGGTTATTGTAGCACGTAAGATTTTTGTAACAATAAATCTTGACAGTAAAATAAAAGAAAATTTAATTGAATGACAACGGACACGGACAAGAGTCCGGGTAAAAAGGAATGTAATATAATAAAAAAAACACTGGAAGTGGATATTATTCCAGGCTCAGATCTAATACTAAAAATTAGAAAACTGTAATAATCTGCGTTGGATCTCATCTTCAGTACTTTGCTGGCAAATAACACAAAAAATATCGAAAATCTTGTATTATAAAGTACATAGCCATTCTGTTTCTTTCCAATATCATACTGATTAAAATACAATATTTGTGTTCCAGTGAGGAGCCGTCGAAGATGGACCGGCTAGTGTACGACGCGCTGCAGTCCACCACTATATCCGCCGACCAGTACCCCAACGTGTATCGCTGGAGACACCACGTGGCGCTCTACCCGCCTGAGCAGAGAGACAAGTAAGTATTATTCAACATTTTGAGACACAACCTGGGTATACACCGCATAACTATTCTTCATACTATTGAGGTCCAAATTAGCAGATTCGTGGAAAGAAGTTACCATATAACACTTCACACTTCTATTTCAATTTTTGATCGTTTAGGTCACTTGTGAAAGAAATTTGTTTTTCTGTGTGTGAGGTGAATTTAAGGGATGCTTCTGAGTTTCCTACGCCTTCGTTTCCTACTTTGTTGTCATGAACTCAGAACTTATCTTAATTGATCAAAGAAGTCTTTATTTACGGTTCATCATCAATGTAAAATTATAAACCACGTAGATCTGCATTTGTATCTACTTTTAAATATAGAAACTATATCATTGGTCGTTTTTCCAGATGGTTGCCAGCTCCGTCAATAGAGGACAGTATGTGTGTGAGCATGTCCCTGGGTACGGCGAGCCCGGGCTTCGTCAGCAGCCCGGGGCCGGCGAGCTGCTCCACTGTGGCCAGTAGTCCGGCGGCACGGCCCGGCCGCAGCGCCGCGCGGTGCTCTACGCCTTGCAGGGATAGAGATTCTGCTAGAGCGCCTCCACTACAGGTATTTTACCTTTTTTATACCCAGCCCCTAGCTTCACTGACAGTCAAGTATGTGTGGGAGAGCCATGCTTCGGCACGAATGGGCTGGCTCGACCGGAGTGATCCCACGGCCTCACAGAAGACCGAGGCGTTGTGTTTCGTCGTGTGAATAAGATTACCGGAGGCCCAATTAACCTAATCCCAAAAAGCCGGTAACGCACTTATAACGCCTCTGGTGTTCCAGGTGCTTACCATCGGGTGATCCGTTTGCTCGTTTACCGGCTTCTCCCATAAAAAAAGAAGTTATTCAGACTGACGGACTGTTCTATTCAAATTGAAAATTCTTGTTAATTGATAAATATAAATAAATGCTTTGATACTACCGTATGGCAACAATAAAAGCCATTTCACGGTCAGAATAAAACCACGTTGTTAAGTAAAGAAACATTGCATTTGATTGCCTTTTTTGACTGGTCGCAAATCCGACCTCTGGTACTCATATAGCAGTATAGAAGCTAATGTTCCGTAAGGAAAGTATCTTTATGAACATATTTTCAATGTAATATGTACCTCGTGTGTTCATAAGTTTTGAGACAAACTTTTTGCTTATAAAAATAAAATAAAAATTACTGGCTGCTGTATATTTTTCTAATTTTGAATTTGGAATGTTAACTTTAAATATCTATGATTTCGGATTATTTTATTTAAATTTTCTCGTAATGGAGGGAATAAAAGAATTACGTGCGACCGTCATTTCATTATTTAAGGTGGGAAGAAAACCTATGGACATTTTCCGAGAACTGAAAAGTTTTGGTGTGAGCCGTAACTTCGTGTATTACACTATTAAACGATACCAGGAGACAAGTTCTTTACATGATCGGCAAAGAAGTGATCGTCCACGCTCTGTGAGGACGCCTGCGAACATTAAAATCATCCGAGAGCGACTTCGCCGAAATCCATGTCGCACTCAGAAGAAACTCGCTCTGCAGACCAATATTTCGCGCGTTTCAGTCAACAGAATACTGAAATATGATCTCAAGGTTAAGGCGTATAGCCGTAGAAAAGTACACTTTTTAAACGATCGCCTTCGTCAATTGCGACGCGAACGTTGTCCAATACTGCTTAGGAGACACGATGCGAGGAAGATACTCTTCACCGACGAGAAAATCTTTACCGTCGAAGAAAAGTTCAATCGACAAAACAATAAAGTGTATGCCAAAAGTAGCAAGGGTGTCCCACCTTCAGCACGGAATGTCTCGCGTACTCATCATCCGGCTAGTGTCATGGTATGGTGGGGAGTTTCGTACGAAGGTGTCACTCAGCTTCATTTCTGCCAACAAGGCGTCAAGGTGAAAGCCAAAAATTATCAAAGTGACATTCTAGAGGTAGAGACTGTTGTGAAACCCCTGTCTAATACCCTATTCCATAACAAGTATTGGGTTTTCCAGCAAGACTCGGCGCCATCCCATAAGGCTAAAACCACCCAAGCTTGGCTGAAGGAAAATGTGCCGGCCTTCATTGCGGCGAACGAATGGCCCTCCTCCAGCCCCGACCTCAACCCGCTGGATTATTCTCTATGGACCGAATTAGAGCTCAGAGCCTGCCGAAAATCCCACCCAAACTTGGAGTCACTTAAGCGAGCTCTTGTCCGAGAAGCGAAGCGAATTCCTCTGGAAAAGATTCGTGCCGCCATTGATGACTGGCCAAATCGTCTAAGGGCATGTATTAAAAACAGGGGTGGTCATTTTGAATAATAATTATATTTAATATTTACTTACTATCTACTTAATGTTTGTTATTGTTTTTATAAATATAAGTTTATTATTTAAAAAGATATGCAACTTTTAATTTGTCTCAAAACTTATGAACACACGAGGTATAATGTCATTGTTTGTCTTTATAGGTGTCAACCTGGCTCCGTGTGACGGGCCCCAACTCCCCTCGGTCCGCGCTGGCAGTCAAGAACGCGAACCACAACGTCAGCTTCGGTTTCTGATCCACACTCCCCACTACCCTACTCAACAGCAGTTATGCGATACATGTGGCCTTTTAAATTATATATGATCATTTCACATTATAATTCACTTAAAATAACAATTCTCAATCGAAAAATTCTTACCACTGCGTTGCATACGCAACATTCCTTAATCGGTTATTGGGCAGCAAAAATATGTAAATTGTTTAATTGTAATTAAAAATAGGTAATATTTCTTTAAGATCTAACAACACTTGGATATTACTAACTCGTTTTGAGATACAAAAACATAACATATGAATCTACAAGTATTTAGTTAGTGACATGCATAATTCTAGTGTCTCGATATTGATGTTTCACTCCCTGACAAATATAAATTAGTTTATTTAATAATTGAATATGATTTGATGGTGATGAATGTTTATTTCTATAATTATTTTTAATTGGAGAATGTTTATATATTTTGTTTTATTTTCTCGTAGGTAATGTGGATTGGCGCAGTACTATTTAGTTGACAGTCCATTTCATTTGATTTCAATGGCATGTAAATTAAATTAAATGTGACTAACGTGTTCATGGCGACCCTAGGTTTTAAAGAATGAGAAATTGCATTGAACTTGGTATTTAAATGAAAAATTATGTAAAAAACTGTAGTTCAATAACTTTGATTTACTTTATAAGCAAAGGGTTGTCTTTTTGTATGTTTTACATGACATTTGTAGAAATAAAACTTAGCTACCATGACTTTAACATAGGGCTTGTTCAAAGCTTATATTTTTACAAACATCTTTCATTGTCTGCTGTGCAGCATTGTGCATTAATCATATTGATGACAAACGAAATGCCAACGAAAAATCCGTAAGGTAAGTAATATAATAGTTTCAGAAAAAAATACTCTTTGTTATTGATACAAATATATATACTTTCTATTATAAATAGAAAGATCTATTGAAATTATATTCAATCAATGAAGAGTACCGTTAATGTAATTCTAACAAATCTCATGTATATCGTTTTTAGATAAATTAGTTGTTAGGGTTTACAAACGCAACACAAACAGAAATCGTTAAAAATGATTAGATTTATTGTTTGAGCGCGCATTTGGCACAAAACAGTTGTGATTCATATTAGGTAATTAGTTTTTTTTAAAACAAGTAAGTTTGTGTTGTAAACCATGGTAAGACATTGTTCTAGTTGCATTTGTTTATCTCCTGTGTTATATATTATGACAATAAAGTTGTTTCACTGCGTTGATTAGCATTTAATGTAGTAAGGTCGCGACGTACGAACTCTGCGGATGCCAAAAGCTGTGAGTTGTTGATATTACGTCTACGAATGTTTGTACTTTTATATTATTCAAAGATATGAGATATTGGTAAACAAAAATGTATGTTTTATATGATATTATAATGTTTTAATTCACATAGACGATAGATAAATAAATTATGACTGGTTCTTTTTATTACTATTGTTTTTATTCAATACCTGTATAAATAAACCGATACAATCATATTTATCTTTTTGACAGTTTCTTCGCTTAACGAGTCAGCACAAACTACTATAATGTAAGTCGTGGTGCGATATTATATTATACATGTACATTTGATCCAGGGCCATATTCATACACTTTCTAACGAACCGAAATTTAGTCACTAAAACGGGGAATGTAAATGCTCTGTGCAAGCAAAACATCCCGCGGTGTGCACGACAACGAGAGATCGGATGAAGTAGGTGGACCGCTGGCACGCACTGCGACGTACTACGAGTCCCAGAAGTTCTCGTCCTCGGACGTCTTGTGCAAAGATATCGGTGAGTGGTTGTCGTAGTCGGACCGGCTATTGTAGTTGTCCACGTCGGCTGAGAAGTCGTCCGCATACTCGCCTTTCCCGTAATCGCTGATGGAGTCATCGAGAATTTCTTTGGAAAGTTCTAGTTGCATTTGCACGCTGGAGATCTGCTGGTTGGGGTCCGCATGGAAGATGGCGTCGAGGACATCGTTCCGGGTAAGGTGCGCGGCCTGCTCGGGTGATATACTGCGGCGGCGGTGCGAGGGGGGCGGGGAGGGGGAGCCCCGCCCGGGGGACGGCGAGCGCGCGCCCAGCCCGGCCTCCGCCGCGGTACTGAGCCGCGGCAGGCTGGTGGCCGGACTCACTATGATGGTCATCTGCGCCGACACGTCGTCGGCCGGCGCCTCGCTACACGACAGCGTCATCTCCTGCGCCGTCACTGAGCTCTGCACGACCAGAAACAACTCCTGCGTCTTAGACTTGAGGTTGTTCCGTTCAGTAGTGCTCTCCACTTCCACTCGCAGCACGTTCTCGTCTACGATCTGCGCGACTTGTTCACAGTCCTCGTGTTTCGGCGCGTCTGATAGAATGTTGAAGTCGAGGCTGTCATTGTCCAAGTTGTACATTTTGCTAAGGTTCTGTTTTAGTATTTCTAATTCGGCTTTCTTTTTGTTTTTGTTTTTGACTTTAATGATGGCGTCCTGTCTAGCTGAGTCCTCGGCGCCGCTGGTGTTCCCTGAGTGAATGCTCCTGTTGTTGGACTTCGTGTCGACGTCGTCTCGTCGTATATGTCTGGCAGACGTGTACAGTTTCCTGAACTCTGTGAGCGGTTGTTCTAGGTAGTTCCCTTGTTGGTCACTATTTTCATTGCAGTCGCTATGTTTAGCGTTAGAATATGCTTCGGGGATGGGTTTTACTTTCTCATCGAGAGTAGGTTTGCTACGGAAGTGTGTTTCGCCGATGTTGAGTTTGTTCTTGTACTCGCGGATATAGTTCTCGAAGTCGTTACGGACAGACTTGTGTACGTCTGTGAATGGTTGCTCCCTGTCATCTCTGCAGGGCTCGTCCACCTTCTCAAGTGATTGGCTTCGTTTCGATATTACGTCTGAAACTGAAACTGAAATAATAGAAATTTATATAGTAACTAGATTACATGAGTTGTAGTGATTTTTGTAACTTACCGACAAGGTGTGTATGAGGCACTTCGTCCCTTGCATCTTGTTGCCTGCGTGCATTCCTCTCGAGACGTAGTTCAGACTGCCTCCGCCGGAAGTCGAGGTAAGACTTCTCGACTGCTTCGGCTTCTATCTCCAACTTGCGCAGGCGCAGCTTGGCCTCACGTAGCACTGCATTGGGACTCTTGTCACGAGGCAATACAGGAGGACTGCTTATTATGCTGTCTTTGCTGGAAAAATAAATAAAACACTAGTTGTTACAGAGGTGAGATATTTGTTTGTACCGAATAAGCTATGAAGCAATTAGACCGATTTGAAACAAATCAGTACCCGATATAATGACTGCGACCACAAGAAGTTGTTCCATGTCAGAATGTCGTGTCGTGTGTAATCACGAACAAGAGAAAATTAAATATCATAGACTCACAAGCAATAAGCTCTAAACTACAACTACTTATACTATATTTGTATTATAACTTTCGTGAGACATACTAAATAAATTATTATGTTTTCGGCTTACTCAAGTAATAATTTGACGAGGAACAGTCGTCGCGTCGCGGGTCGCCGGTCGCTCATGAATATGAGCCTCTAGCATGGCTTAGAACTAGTCGAGTTCTTCGTCGAATTATAACGTGAGTAAGCCGAAAACATAATAATTTAACTACTTATACTGTTTTATCTTGAAAGCGTTATCTTTAATAAATCTCTGCTGTCTACTACATCTCACCTCCGTAGTTTCTCCTTGGCCTCACGGAGTACAGACTTGGGAGTCTTGTCTCTGTCTCTGTTCATTTCTAAGCTCATTGCTGTACGTGGCTGTCGTTCACTAAAACAACATTCATCATTTGCAAGAAAAATACATACAATGGACTAGATTTTGCAGCCAGGCATGCCCTAGATTGGTTATTATTGTAACTTTTTATGGGACAAGAGGCCAAACAAATAGACGGATCACTTTATCGTAAGTACCTAATCCGTGCCACCAAAGTAGTTCATGTAAGGGAGTTCCGTTGGTTATATCTAAAATGAAATGGTTGTGCATCCTGTGCCTTTAGACAAACGCCACTTTAGCGCTTGTCTACAGAGAGAGTAGAAATCAAATTGTAAGGGGATGACACTGAAAAGTGTCAAAATTTACGTCAATCCCATATAATTTGGTTTTCTACTCTACATGTAGACAAGCGCTAAATGGCATTTGGCTACAGCTGCTGGCTACTTCCGACGAGTTTGGATGGATAGATTAATATAGGTGACATTCCATTATCTATGTATGTCTACTTAGGGAAGACAGGCATAGAGACAATGTACCCTACAAGACCAAACTAGCTCCAGCCAGCGGCTTTGCCCGCGTTCCCGTGGTATATAAAGCTTAGTGTTGTTTTAGACCATAATCTGCCCCTGTTCCAAATCGTTAGTCCAAATCCACGTTCTGACGTGAAGGAGTATCCAACATACTAAATTTCGAATTTATAAAATTAGTAGAATTGCACTTCACTTGCATATTATTTAAGTTAGACTGCACGGATGGCGCGGTGGGTGGGCTGCCGCGCAAAGTATAGCGGGTACAATTCCCTGAGGTCTAGGTGTGATGTGTACCTATGTGAACTTCTATGTTTGTAAACGCACCCACTTTTCTTTGTGCCTTTAGGCTTAATTCACTCTGTCTCCTGCAGTAATTCACCGAGGGAAGTGGAAACTATCGTTTTTTTTCTTCTCCTCTTATAATATCTTCTGATTCACTTCGTTGCGGGAACCAAGACAGTTATGTCCCTGGGACGCACCGGACTTCAATGTTCCGGTGTTTTCATGGTTGTATCTATTGTAGATCCTGGCTTACAGGAGTTGCAGCCGATTTGGGAGGTTGTGGAGGGCTTGCCCCATTAAAAAAAATGCACCCACGATATACTAGTGTGAGGAAACGGTTAAAAAAAAATCCATAACTTACCACGGCGGCGTGTTATATGGCTCGTCATCTTGTTGTATGGACCCGGACGCACCACTCATATTTAGCACCAGCCCACTATTGCCCGCGCCGGGGGAACCTACGACTACACATATTTATTATGCTTTGTACCTACTTCTTAACACGTATCACGTGTTCAAATGTGCAAAAAATTATTAAATCTAGAATTATCATAACAGATTGCTCAAAATCTAGATGTGAAAAATAATCTTCGCATCATGCGTAATCACTATATATAAAGGTTACACATGCTAATTTCAAGCACGGAAGAACGCTTTAATTAAGCGCTTGGCACTTCTAGTAACAAGTGCTCAATAAAAGCGTGTTTGTGTATCGGAATGTTGCTCAATATTATGCTGATTTCAGGCATGTTTGGGAATCGATAGGCGTTCAATTTTTGAAAATTTTTGAGCATGCTTTTAGCGTGCTATAATAGAGCATGTTTACATTACAGTACCTTAACTGTTCTCGAGGATTAAAAACACATAACATAACAGAACATCACGCCTTTTATCTCCGAAGGGGTAGGCAGAGGTGCACACATAAGTAACACCCACTTTTCACTATTTATGTTATTAGTCCCATGTAATAGAGGGTAAGTCTATTGCCATATACCGGGCACAATTCCAGACTCCGTGCTACTACTGAGATTTTTTGAAAACCCAGTAATACTTTGCCCGACCCAGGAATCGAACCCGAGACCGCTTGCCCGGCAGTCGCACTTGCGATCACTCGGCCAACGAGGCAGTCAAAACACATGGGCATAGTCCAGACTAGGGGTTCACTATAAGATACTATTGTTTCAAAAGATACCAATATCATACACAGTGAGTGAATTATTGCTTGTGCAATTTGAAAGAAATAATTTAGGATAGTATTAACATTATTACACTTACTCAATTTGTCCCGTAGCGGTGAGGTTGCCCGTTTGGTCACTCCGGCCAGAGGCCAGGCGCGGAAGCGAGCCGACCGCGACCCTATCGGGGACCTGCGTACAAACATACTGAGTAAATAGTCTTGTATATGTACGGTCAAAGGTCAAAAGTCCACTGGCACCGTAAGACTAGTATCGGTTGCGCTGCAGCGCTTATACCCACATGCACACGCATATTTGTATCCGTGTGCGTACGCGTGCGTATGTTTATGCGTACGCACGCGTTTTTATGCACATTAATATGAAATTACTTACGCATTGCCTGTGAACATCACAGTGGACTTTTGACCTGTGACTGTACAACATCTCGGGTCATCTACCAACTAATGACGAGACTTTATTGCAAGTCATAGCAATATCACAAAATTCCTCAACGAAACAATAAGTCTGAACCAAACAGGTTTGGACCGAATCAGGCAGAATGGCCCACTGAGTTAAGTACTGAAGAGAAGATGGGTGCAAAGCTTAAACGGGGGATAACTTCTATTTTTATTTTATTTTATTGATTTGGCTCACCAACAGTTGATTACACACTTATACAATATAGGGTTACATTTACGAAAACTTAAAAACTAGTGCATCAATCTATTATAGGTAAGCACAACATGCATTATATACTAAATGGTTTACAAATCACTATGATCAGAGACAGGCAAATCCAACCATTGACATAGATTTAACAATTAAAATAACTAAGATGAATTAGTATCGGAGACAAATGAAATATTAAACTTAAAATTTACGATACGAGCAATAAAGACAATTGACACTTACAATCAGAACATAAATAATGGGCAAAACAAATAAAAACAGTTACATTCGGGCAACATCACCATAAAGAATCAACCTAACTTTTCGGCGAAACTTGCCAAGTGAGTCCAAGTGCACGTCAACAAGGTCACTATCACTATTCAGCAACCTGCATAGACGAGGAATGGGAGAATTAGCACCAAATACAGTCCTGCGTAGTGGAGGACACAATGGAGTTATAGGCGCTCGTGGATTTGAGGGTACACGGATTCTGAGCTTGCTCAAAAGCTGGGGACAGTCAATATGATATCGCAAGGTTTTATATAAAAATAGTAAATCTAGTGAGTCTCTTCGTTTTTGTAGGGATATCATTTTGAAGTGATTCAACCTCTCATCATATGACAACTTCTTATTAGCTATCCCGGAAGAGTACGCTAAGTGCCACAAAAATCTTTTTTGAACCCGCTCCAGTCTTAATGTGTGGGTGGCATAGTGTGGTCTCCATACAACGCTACAATACTCCAAAGAGCTACGAACCAGACAATAATAGAGAAGTATTTTAGTCTGATTCTGGCGAAAGCAAGTAACATTTCTGATGACAAACCCCAGCATTCTAGATGCTTTTTTAATTGTATTTTCAATGTGGGGAACAAACGTTAATTGACCATCAATCAAAACTCCTAAATCTCTCATCTGATCGACTTCCTGCACCAAGCTTCCACCGATGTAGTATGCAGATCGCATATATTTAGTTTTTCTGGTGAACTTCATATGGTAGCACTTATTAGTGTTCAAATTCATACCATTATCATCACACCATCCTACCAACCTATCAACATCCCTCTGCAGCAACTCAGTGTCAAGATTCGACTCAATCTGTCTGTAGAACTTTAAGTCATCCGCATACATGAAGTCTCAGAAAACTTAAACTCTGCTGCGAGATCATTGACAAATAAGTTAAATAACACTGGGCCGACATGCGATCCCTGAGGAACGCCCGAAGTGACGAGGTAGGAGCCAGATTGATAACCATTGAGAGCGACAAAGAAGGTACGACTATCGAGGTATGACTCAAACCAATCAAAGAGTGAGCCAGTGATTCCGTAAGATTACAAGAGTATGTTATGAGGGACGCGGTCAAAAGCTCTACTAAAATCGGTGTAGATCACGTTAACCTGGCCCCCAGCATCAATGGCAGCCACCAAGGTCTCCGTGAACGACACTAGGTTCGTACATGTGGATCTGTAGCCCACAAACCCGTGCTGAGAATTTGAAAGGTAAAGCTTTAAATGAGACTGGATGTAGGGTGTTATCAGCGATTCAAATACCTTAGCGAATGTAGACAATATCGATAGGTATAGGTAGGTATATATAGGTCTATAGTTGCCCACAAAATCAATATCACCACATTTGTGAATCGGGACCACTTGAGCCACCTTCCATTTATTTGGAAACACGCCAGAGACGACACGAGTGGTTTATTATTTGCAGTAAGGGGGCTGCCAGAGAAGAAGCACACTTGGAAATAAAGTAGGGGGGAATTCCGTCGGCTCCTGCACCCTTTCGACAATCCAAAGACTTCAATTTATTGAGCAAGGTATCTATATCGATTATTGGTGCCACCAAAGGTAAACTGTAAGTTGACAAATTCTGCAAATACTCTGTGGGACATGACATGACATGACTTCTATATAAATTATAACTCAAGTTATACGACAATTTTCATATAAATACTGAGGGCTTAGTACGAGTTTGTTTCACCTCTGAAGTGTACTTACCTCCGAGCATTCCCATGTCTATCCCTGAGCACTCCAATAAACGGCAGAGTGTCCCCGGGCACCAGTATGCGAGGCTGTGCGTTGCTGAAGACGCTGAGCTCTTCACCGGCGCCCTTCCTCCAACCAACGTTCAAAGTATTCACACTTGCACTACTGAAAATAAATAAAAATTCTGATAGCTTCGTTTTCTGACAAACCTGATATAAAGTTTTATAACTCAAGTCATTTACCTAAAGTCTCTGGTTTGTACGATTTAGAACGTGTTTAGCATTTCCTTTAAAGAATGAATGAGTTTAAGGGCAGTTGTCACCAGCCAACTTTTACTTTCTCTTAACTAAGAGTAACTAAGCGCGAGGGAGCAGCTAGACTAACCCCTTACAAAACCAAAATGTTGGCCTTTTAGGGCTTAAATTCTTGTGTGAGTATCTCCATAATTCCAGATCATTTGGCTGGAAGTAACCTGCTCCTGGTCGCAAGTGCGAATCCCGGGCAAGGCGTTTACGGGGACAAGGGGCCTTTTAAAAAAAATCAAGATTTGGCGTCTGGATTTGTGTCCGGTAAATGGCAATAGGCGCACCTCCTATTACATGGGACTCATAACATAAATAGTGAAAAGTTGGTGTTACATTGTACAATGGCATTAAGAGTACCTCTGCCTACCCCTTTGGGGACAAAAGGCGTGATGTTATGTAGTTACTAACTTGTATATATGCGCGACGGCGGCGGGCGGCGCGGTGCGCGGCCGCGCCGGGGCTGACAGGTGCTCTATGTGACTGCGTTGCTGGAATATAGCGTCACATATACTTTTTATGGAATTGGAACAAATGATCACGTAGAAAGCCTGGTAGTAAGGGATCAGCGTCATACACGAAACATCAATAACAGTAGAGAAATTACAAGTGCTGTTACTGCCTTTTAAAAAAGAATGGCTCCTTTTCTTGAACGTTTGATTCTTCTAACTTTTGAATTTGGCCATATTTATTGCAAAACACCACAGAAGATACTTTCATAAAAAATAACTTGCGTTGAAATACATGTTTAATGATAGTTAATATTAATAAACTATACAAACTACAGCTCTTAATAGACAGTTCCTTTAAATACCTGTCTAGCATACGTCTTGAGTCTATCATTCTCCTCCCTCAGTCGTTGTATGAGGTCTCTATCCCTCCCTCGTTCGAGGTCCAAGTCAGGCATGGCATTGTCTCCCGCTTCGCTCGATATGGACGACCGACTGCGGTCACAACTCCTCTCGCGGTAGAGTTCATCCAAATTCGACTGGAAAATTAAAATATGGGTTAAGAATGCGTTGAGATTTCTGCCATTATCAACTATAATGTATAAGAATAATTATTAATTATAAAAGAATAGCGAGCGATGAAATTTATCGTCAAACTTCTAATATTTTTATTGGAATAAGCTACAGTTCTGCTAACGTGGAAGCTTGAGTTAGGCCTTCCTAACTCAACCAGATTCGTCAATTCTATCGATCAGTCAATTCTCATCAGCATCAGGTAGTTAACGGATAGAACCTAGCTTACTTCAGCAATTTGAATTTACCATAAAAAATGAAATGAAGATTACGAGTTGATTAACATCCGAATACTGTTAATATGATTTATTTATTTTTAAATCACACAGGTAAGTATGTTATAATTTAAGCCCCACAAAACTGTTGCAATAGTTTGACTGTGGGATCGAGTCACTGAAAGGCTACTCAATTTCAAGTTGTAAATAAATATAGTGCCATCTCTGTCATTTTACATAGAATTTGAAGTGACAGAACTATACTTAAGCGCCACTTAAAATGTTCGTTGTTTTAATATTCGAGAATACTTTACTCTACGCCATGAGATACGCAGTTATCAAAAGGGGACTGTCAATAAAAACGCACAGATAACATACCTGACTAAAATTGACATTTTTCTTTCTGAAATCATTAACTAACTGATTCGTTTTCACTTTATCATCGACGTCGTCGCTTTTGGAACATTTCTCATTGCTCTGGCTATTGTTTAGCGTGATGGTTACTTTGGAGTCAGTCTGTTCAGGTTCAGTACTTATTCCCCTTTCTATAACGCACTTAGCAGTCAGTTTCGAAGATTCTAGATACTTTTTGAGTATTGCTAACTCATTTTTGAGTAGATCGTAGTGAGAATGCACATCTTCAGTGTCCATATCATGCACTTTTAAGACTTTGCTTGTAGAATTTTGTGCTTTTTTCATATTTTCAAGTTCGGATCTCTCTTTCGTGATGCCTTCTCTCTCTTTCTTCATGGATTCTAGGTGTCCCTCTAAGACTGTGAGTTCGTTTGATATCTGTAGTCGCATCTCTTCGCCGCGTTTCTTTAAAATCTGTTCTGCTTCCGCTAGTTGGGTTTTTAAACTGTCCTCCTGTAACGAATTTCATTAGTCATTGTTAGTAAGAAGTTATACGTATAAGATAAAAACATACGGTAGATACAAAGCAATATGGACATCTATTTTGGACTAGCTAGCTATTAATTGTAATTTTTCTAAAGATTAGTACATTCAAGACCGATTGCAACATTTTGAAATTGAAAATCCAATTTGAACAAGACTTTAAAGTCAAAGAAGTCGATTGATGAAGACTACCGATAGACTATTTGGCAGTTGCCATGAATGATGAGAAGCACCTAGGATCTAGGTCTAAATCATTACGTTGGTGGCGAGGAGTTATCAAGAAGACGATATTACCTTAAGTTCCAATCTATGTGTCTCAGTCTTGACGTCCCTCATAGCGCGCGCCATGCTGGCGTGCTGAGAGCGGAGTGCGCGCGCGAGTCCCCACAGAAACTGTTTTTTCGCAGTCACGCGACGCTCCAACTCCGCCTCGCGGGCTTTAAACTTTTCCTCCATCTGATGATTTGATGATCACCGTCTTTTACATTCATACATAACCTCACGCCTATCTCCCATGTGGGTAGGCAGAGACAGGAACGCACATAGCTACAATTCTTACATACCTCTTTCGCTTCATCAACAGTTATCAGTCTTTTCATGCACGCTCATCGGTTATGAGTACTTTTAATTTGACCCTTCTTTAATATATCGCCAATCTGGTCGATGAACGTTTTTTAAAGTATTTAAATGTAATTTAAATCATGCCTACAGAGGTCAATTTATTACGATTGTACGGGCTCGGAGGGATCAGGCTGTGGATCAGTCCTCGACGAGCTTGGTCCTTTTGTGGAGAGCAAGTGGACTGTATAATGAAACTGGAGAAACTCTTGTGCACTGATATACTTTATTACGATAATATTAACAACACTAGTGGAGATTCACAAATTATTAGGTCGACTGGCTATGATCGACTATATACCTACATATAACGACTACATACATTGTTCTGACGCTCTGATGAATTAACAACTCATTGACACACTGACTGCGTGATATTTCATTGACAACCATTGACACACTGATTGCGCCTCGCAAGGAGGCGTCCTTTTAAAGGCGAGCCGCGCGCGGACAGGATTAATCCTGTCGCTATGGGCTCGCGACTCGGCCACTCTGCGACGGAATCATGTCCGTACATGCTCAAAGGCAAGTTCAAACCAAGCAGCGGCGGCGCGGAACAAAGAATCGCCGCCGCACGCCTTTGATATTCGTGTCTGAACTTGCCTTTTTGTCATGGTTCGGACATGTTCGGAACACGTCGCGGGCGGCTCGCGGCACAACGATTATTACATTTATTTTACATTACCCAAAGTTTCTTTACTTTATCCCAAGTTACTAATGGTTAATATGGTTAATTTATTTTGTTTGACTTCAATCAGTCATAGTGACTCATTGCTTAGCAGTGGGCACTTATAAGGCTAGTAGGTACTGATGATGATGAGACATCATCAAATTACTTATAGGCACACTACGTTTTCTTAATTATCGTTTCTCTTAACGTACCTCATTTCGTTTCATCTGCAGTTTGATGGCGTGCGAGGCCATCGACCGCTTCACTTTCTTCTCTTCTTCAATCTTCACCATTTCCATCTCCGACTCATACACACACTTCAATTGTTGGAACATCTACAATAGTATATTTTTTTAAAGAATTCATTATTACATAAATACCGACTGAATACTATATTCGCTATGCAAAATGCTTTTGACATGTTCTAATGTCTAATGAAATTTACACACTAATGTCTAAATACTCGAAAGCTTCTCAATTTTAAGTTGCGCTCAATTTTAAGTTGCGCTTAGTATTATAGTTCTGTAGCCACATCAGCTGCTGACCAATTGTTGGCGTTACTCAATAGAGGACCCAAACGCCAATCACTACAATAAAGTCCTTTCATCCCTTCATTACTTTTAAGGCCTAGCGTTTTTTTTTAAGGGGGAAAAATCATGGAATGACTGCTCCCGCCTGGGTGAGGGAGTGTCAGACTCTTACTGACTAAAAACCACCCCGTTCCTTCTCCTGCACGTCGAGCCGGAGCCCCGGTTACCCGTTAGGTTCTCCGCAACTTTCCTAATTGCCCTATAGCTTTGTTTATTGTGCCTAACCTTTTTGTTAATTTTCGTACCAATTATATTTATTATGTATTGTACTGATTTTATTATAAACAATAAACGGTGTTTCGGGACGCACGTGGCGGCCAGATGTCTCATTGGGTGTGACCATGGCTATAGTAGGGATATACCTGGAATAGTATAAAAGCCATCGCTCACAAGGTAAAAGGGCTTGTCCGGTTAAGTAGTCAACAGCCTTAGGGTCCTGAATTACAAGTGGTCCATTAAAAAAAAAAGTAAAAGGGCTCAGCTCACTTATCCTCGGAGCACTCAACATCGCCTACGCTCCGAGACATCTGGACGCGCACGCTCTGCGACCGCGTGGTCACGACTTCAACTTCAACTTGTTCCAATCACTGCACACAACATCTCCATAGTTCTGTCACTTCAAATTCTTTGCAAAAAGACAGAGATGGCACTATATATAAGTACAACTTAAAATTGAGGAGCCTTTCAGTATTCAAGCGTAAGACACGCGATGATATTTCAATGTATAGTCATTAAAAGTTTACTTAATTAGACAAGTAAATGAATGATTAACAGTAAACATCAAAAGCATTATAAATATCGTGACACATACAACATTGATTATATCTGTGCACCGAGGTACCTCGACTACTTTCAAGCCAGTCAGGGACCTATACTCATGAGTAGTATACGCGACAGTCATCGAGTTATCTCGTCAAACAGTTACGTGTGTAAGTCCTACAGCATAATTCGCAATGACTACAATATAGCAAGTATTAAAGACCTCTTCAATGAGGTTTTTCTCCACAACGTTGATGTTGTTAACTAGATTCTCCAGGTTTGCGGGGTTCATATTAGGACTGTCTTTATAAGTCTGAAAAAAATCATAGTAAAATCTACGGATAAAAATCATTAACTAACTATAGCTCTCTTATGAACAAGGCCTTATTGTAAATTACAATCTAAACAATCCTTACATTGCTGTTAACAAAACCCTATAGGTACTTTTAAATTACCATATAAGCAATCCTTACATTGTTATGAACAAAGCCCTATACATGTAAATTGAATTGCAATTAAAGCAATCCGTACATCCTGTGGCACTTATAAGCGCAAGCATATTTGTCGACTATTGGATAACCCCCACTGGACTTGTAGCCTACAAGTCCACTTTTTATCCTACAAGTTGTAGGATAAAAAGTTATTCAACTACTAACACCGTTCTATATTACACAGTAATTATTGTAAGTCAAAAGTTGTAAAGTGTAAATTAAAGAAATCATTAGCAGCACTTGTGGTGTCGTTTCCAAAAAGGACTCCCGGGGCGCCGTCCTAACAGCTCGAGACATTCTACTGCTGTACTATAAGCCTCCATTACAGAATAGGAAGTTTACCATTATCTACACACTTGGCAGGCGGATTGGAGATCACAGTTAAATAGCCTTATCAGAGAGGGCGCTGTTGCCCTGTCTCTAGGAAATGTGTGGTCCCTTAGTGACCAACGGACTAGTAATTTGCGAGTATTTGCTCTCTCGCTTTGATTTCGGGACTGGCGCGAAACAGGACTACTAAATACTCGCTCGTCAACTAAATTACTAGCGTAGTGCAACCAAGGCATAAGGCTTAGTGGACTCGTATTGAGGAACACCCATGTCTTCACTAGTTTTCTGCTTTTACAGTCCAACTTTTATTTACCTGATAGATATATATCCAAATCAGCCAAAAATGTAATACTGACAATGAAATCTAACTCTGAACACCTATATATAAAGTTCAAATTCGCTACACCAGCAAAATAGAAGGTTCTAGAAATAGATTACCTTAGCCAAATGCTTCTTCTTTCTCTTATACATTTCTTTAAGCCGGTACATCTTGTTCTGACAAGTCTTGCAGAAGAGGTAATGGCGACATTTGTCAGGGACGCCTGTTGTCTTATTGTGAGGTCTTTTTATTGTCTCATTGCTTGCCACCGACCTTACGCTTGAAAGGGATTCTCCTGATGAAACTGTTTGAGAAGGAGTAGTACAAATATAATATTAAATAAGCTTAACCACATTATTAAGAGTGGCTGCATGTGCAACTGCCGATGGAGTCAACAGAGACAAGACTGACCTGGAGGCTTACTCTTGAATCCAATTCCGATCGATCGACATTGGTAATGTGAAATTTCGTACTCTTGAGTTCAACACTAGCGCCTATTGCATCCGTATTGCGTGGATATTTAATGAACTAAATGATATTGAGTTAGCTTTATAGGTATTCCCTACTCTGAATGCTATTTCAACAGCTACGATTGTGGTTGTATACTTAGTTTTGACATTGAATAATTATTGAGATTTTATTGGATTGAAGTTGCATTGACATTGATATTGGTTTCAAGAGTAAGCACCCTGGTGGTCAGTCTTGTCCACTTTTACCCGTTCTATTATTGTTTACTTATAGGAAATATCGAAAAATCTAAAAATTCCCAAACTTGCTTGACAATGGCACCCACTCGACACACAGTCACAGTAACATAATATTATATGTAATTTCTTTGACATACATCTTACTAAAACATATCATAGGCATTATATGTATGTATGTCCATACCGTGTGGCAGCCCTACACTCTCCTTGTACAGGGGCATACACTTGAGTATGCAGAACAGTAACGGATTGTGTTTATCATTCTTGTACATCTCCACCACATTAGCTGCATGCTCCGAGTCACATTGTACTCCTGGAAAAGTAGAATAGGCTCATTTAATTCAAATATTACATTTAGAAGCTACAAAAACATACTTTTTGAAGTAAAAATACTTTTTATCTGTTTGAATTGCAGTTTAAGTGTAGGGTTGTAGCGCCTAACTGCTATATGCCACTTAAATGATTCATGTTCAATGGTTCTTCCCCAAAATACTATATATATACTACTATATTTTGTCATAGGTAAGAGTCCCAAATGCCTAACCATTCTAAATATTTAGTGAAGCAATTTATGCAAAAAAAAAAATGTATAAAGTTCACAAACAGAACACTGGCAGGTTTTTATTTTGTCTCTCAATCTTACCCAAGTAATTCAGTATGGACCAGATATCAGACTCCTTGAACCTCATATCCATCTTATTCTCAGGACTCTGCTCCATCATGGACTTGGCGAATCCAAATACCATATTAGCTAACGGTATTTCTGATATGAATACAGAAAAACTGTAGCTAAATTCCTGTAACACAATTTTATATTCAACAATTATTACTCATGAATCAATAATACTATTGTTTCATTAATATTAAAATAAGTAAGTATTAGAAAATTGAAATTGCCGCAAAAAGCTTTACAGGAGTGGAAGGAGGGTAGGGAGGCCTTTGCCTGCAGTGGAACAATCATGGATGAAAATAAAAATAAATAAAGAGATAATATATTTCATCATCATCATCATCATCAACAGCCTATAAATGCCCACTGCTGAGCAAAGCCTCTTCTCACACGGATAAAGTTTTAGCATTAATCACCACACTTGCTCAATGCGGGTTGGCAATTACAAACTAATAATTATAAATTATAAGCCCAGGCTTCCTCACGCTGTTTTCCTTCACCGTGTATGTCTAGATAATCTTAGAAAGTGCATGTAACTTGGAAAAAGTCACATTAGTGCTTACCGTTGATAAGTTTCGAATCCTCATGCATGAGAAGTAGGTGTCTTGTCTCCGAGCCACCACGATAATATTTAGATGTATCTTATTGGGTATTCAATAGATAAAACCTTGCCTTTATGTAATATGGATTCATAAACATCCCAAAAAGTATTTCAGTCAACAACTTCGTGGATAGTAAATGAATTGTTTTTACTTACTAATCGCATAAGATATTCAGCTATTAAGATGTTGATAGCTTGATATTTTAGCTCCAAACGTTGCGTGAAGTGTTTCTGACATGGGTGTGGGTCTCCTAAAACAAAAAGAGTTATGTTACAATTCGGTACTCAAATCATCATCACCCGCTGTTATTGAAATCCAAAGTTAGCAAAAAAAGGTTTATTGGTATATACAGTATTTACTACATAAAGTAGGATGACAACTATAATAATGTTAGTAATAAAAGTCCTTCAAGTCTATACTAAAATATGATGTTTACGAAAATAATAACAATTTCATTTCCAACAAAAAAAAATGAAGACAAACACATAGCAATCAAAACAAGGACTGGAGATAGCATTCCGTGTAAGTGGAAAAGAGACAGACTCGGGTTAGTGTTTGAATTGGTGTTTTTTCTCCCTGTAACGACAGGACAATGGCTTTGAAAATCAGAGGAAGATGGTAAATGTTTTAACAAATATTTCTCACCAGTTTGTGCACTTTTCAGAACATTTACTATGTGGCCGCGTAAGTATGCCCTTAAGTCGTTGAGTATACCATTCTTTTCAAACAATTCGTAAATGAAAGACTGAAAGGAGTCGGCAGAATCGGCGTTAACCACATTCTGCGTTTCTGCAACGGCCGGCGTAAATTCTTTCGTAATTCCACTTTCCATTTTATTGTTTTAACTGTTTTATAGTAATTCTTAACAGAAATTGTGCCTACATTATAAATTTATGAGAAATAATTTAATAAATTACTGGAAATTTCAAACTTCCCAAACACAGATTTTTGACATTTGTTCTGTTTGTTGACGTTTCCGGTTGAGAATATGACAACGGACAAACGATAAAATTAACCATACTCTTTTCGCATTAGACACTCAAAAATTAGATTTCGACGTATGTTTGAGAAACATTGAAGTATTTAAAATATATAATAATATTTTAGTCTATAAATAAATATAAAATATGTAAACTGCATTGCATGTATACACATAGTAGATAGTACATAGAAATTTTAACTTGTCATACATCAGTCCCTGTGGCGCAGAGGATAGCGCGTTGGACTTCTAATCCAAAGGTCGTGGGTTCGATCCCCACCAGGGATGCAAACCAATCTTTTTGCTCCGGTTTTCAAAGATTTTAGTAAAATTATTAGATAGGTACTCATCTGTCTCGTAATGGCTATTATTGAGTATATAATACGCATGTTGACAACATTTTAAGATAAACATTATTTTACGATTCATAAGTTCTCAGTGTTATGGAAGTTGGTTTTAATTGCAGAAAATAACGATTTACATTAAAATTCGAAAGAAAAAATGAATAAGTGCACGTTGTAAAATATATTAAAACGAAATAAGCAGTGCCTTTAATAATTTATTATCTATAATTAAATGATAATATTGAACTAAGATAAACTAAACAACTGGTTTCTAATTGATGTCGAAGAATAGTAGTAGATGTCGAATTCTATTAATATACCTCCCGAAGATCTGTTATTTAAAGTTATGAGCACATAATAATATTAAGATCTGTGATAATTATTCAAAAGAATAGTAGTCAGTAGTTCTATTAAAAGAAAATTAGAATCAGAATCAGTATTTTATCTTAGCACCATACTTTTTTTAGCTTATCCTAACTATCCATGAAGATGAAATATAAGGAGTTAGTTGTGGATTACGTTTTTCTTTACACTGTTTTGTTTTTCTGAGCTGCTGTTAGGAAATTACTCTGCAAAAGTGTAACAAACGGAAAATTCAAGTGAAAATCATTTAAGTTTTTAAATTGACAATAACGCCATCTGACTTTTTTGTAACTAACAATTTGATCGTGTGGTTATTTTCACAATAAAGATTTTTTTTAAATAAAAAAAGTTACGGACATGAGAGGTTAATTTATTTATATTAATAACATAAGTAAAATTATTTATAAATAAATCTTACTTCTTCAGAGTGGATTTATTTTTAGTTATTGAGGAACGTCGTGTTAGGAAAAAGATGAATGTCAATGTCATGAATGACTATGACATGACATGAATTGACAGCTAAAGCTAATCGACGATTGTTGACATCATTGTGAAAAATATAATTTTATCTAATTATTTGGATTTATAAGTACAAAACGCAAGAAATTTATAGCAACAATCATGAGGCGTCACGCAGGAGTAGGTGCCATACAGAAACAAAGATTGCAACAGGAGAAATATCGGGAAAAAGGATCAGAAATCCAGGAAAATCAGTTTCAACAGATGTCCAAACAATTGGAAGTTTTTAGAGAAAACTTAGAAGAATTTGCGACTAAACATAAGAGTGAGATAAAGAAGAATGCTCAGTTTAGAAGGCAGTTTCAAGAGATGTGTGCTGCAATCGGTGTAGATCCACTGGCATCGGGAAAGGGATTTTGGTCTGTGTTAGGTTGGTGACAACTTTACAGATTAAAAAACAAAACTTCACAAATTACTATTTCTGTGTATAACTGTATCATAAGCTTTAACCCACGATTTCTCGTACTACTTTTATGTTTTCAAAATTAGTTAAGTAGAGTAAGCTTAAAGAAATAACAAACATAAGAATTGATGATTTATTTATTTAAATTGATGTAATTACATACTTAGACAGAACTTTTGCTGTAATTCTTAAGTTTCTGTACCATTTTTTATTAATTATTGTTCTTTAATTGTGTCTTTAATGACGGTACTCAAAGAGTTAATTACTTATTCTAATTGCAATTTGTTTGCTAATAGTGCTTAGACTATATTGTGTTTTATATTTCAGGTATTGGTGATTTTTACTATGAAATAGGAGTACAAATAGTGGAGGTGTGTTTAGCAACAAACTACAAGAATGGTGGGCTTATAACTTTAGAGGAGCTGCGGACGAGACTCATTGCAGCCAGAGGCAAGGCCAAGATACACCAAGAAATTACTAATGAAGATCTGTTGGTTGCTGTTAAGAAACTCAGGATATTTGGGAATGGGTGAGTTAGTAATCTGTTCATATTCAAATCTTTTCTGTCTACTAGCCTTAGGCTCCATCCTGTCTGCTTTGATTAATTTGTTCACAATTTATTATCTTGGTATTGGTTAGTTTGGCGTTGCATAGTCTCTGCTTACCCCCATGGGAGATAGGCATAAAGTTATGTATGTTTATTAATTATGTATTGTTTAGTTTAAGTATTTGTGTTAAGTCAGGGTCACTGTAAGAGTTCTGAATCCATTTTTGAACATAAGAAAATGAATGGGTTAATGTATATGTTATTGGCTTTGGAAGCCAATAAACATATACATAAATAATGAAATTATTCACATTGATTGCGGAATCAAGTATTTTTTACTTTTAACTGTTCAATCTCCAATCGGTTACCAGTGACCACTCTACACTAACTCCATTATAGACCTTATTTCTGATGTTTAGAGAGTATTTTTGTATAAACAAATTTTGGGTATGATATATCAATATATTAAGTAATTTTGTGCTTTTTTTTCAGTTTCACAGTAGTACCGATGGGTAAAGGCAAGTGGTTGGTGCAGTCAGTGCCGGGCGAGTTGAACTTGGATCAAACATTGGTGCTGCAGAAAGCAAGTGGACTGGGCACTGCTTGGGTGTCTCTTAGCATACTCATTGATGATCTTGGGTAAGACTTTTTGTCATATTATTAAATATTTGCTCCTAACTTAGGGTTATCTACAATTTTATAAAATGGAACCAAGACAAGTATGTTTTCTTGAAATAAATGTCACATATTATTATGCAAATGAAGTTCCTTCTATAAATTGTACTACTATGGTTTTGAATGAAGGCAGAATAGTTAATACTTTATGCTGGTGTCTATCGAATTTGGTAGAGATAGTTCCACAATGAAATCAATAAGGAAGAGGCTAGCAACTAAACTGAACTTTTATTCTCTTATTCCAGATGGACAGAAACAAGAGCCCAGAATGCTTTAAACCACATGGTAAAAGAAGGTCTAGCATGGGTGGATACCCAAGACACAAAGGAGACCTTATACTGGTTCCCAAGTATGTTCTCCGAGTGTGTGGCTGCGTGATTTACAAATTATAACCCTATTGTAAAGCTATAAGAGTTATATTGTGATATACATATTATAATTTATGTTGAAAATATATACAACTAACAAGAAATGTGTTATTTATTTTGAATCAGATGTTTTGTGGTAAGTAAATAAAATAAGGAATTAATATTAAATAATATTTATTATGTATAACTATATTGCACTGTGGTAACACTCTTAAAATTAAATTAGGAATACATTTTTCATAGAAGTAGGTTTATTGGAGCATTGGGTACAAGACAATGGGGAACCTTTGTCTATAGTGGTAAGGTCGATTTTTAATTATCAAATATCTTAGGTTAGACGTTAGACCATGTCTGAGAGCTAGGCTTGCCTTGCTTACTTGTTAATATCTTTAATCATCAACGTAAACAAAAGTAGACTTTATTTTAAGAAACTTAACATTGAAATCTATCTAACAATGTCTGTGAGCAGGTGCTATCGAATTTTCTACTTTATTTCCTAAACACATTATCTATATTCAAATGTTAGCTGTTACTTTCCTCTGAAGAGCCAATGTAAGGCAGTTTTAACTTTGACCTTAGTTCTTTATTCTCTTTCTGCATTTCATCAAGTTTCTTCTTCAGTTTTTCTGTCATTTCTAAGTAGGACTCTTTCCATCTGTAATAAAGGTATTATAATTTAAACCTTACGTGATTGAAATACGTCATATTATTGAATGCTCAAGAGTTGTTTGGACTTGTATTATTCCATTTAGAATGTATTATACATATATTGTGTATGTAAGAGATCAATTTACTATATACAATTTACTTAAAATTATTATAAAGGTAAAATAAACTATAAAGGAGGTATAACACTGCTAGGAACCCGTGTTATACCACCTTTATAGTTTTTATCAATCAACCAAATAATAAAATTATTAAATTCTCCTAGCAATGAGTAATGCTTTTTAACAGTGTACTGTTAGAAAATAATTAAAATTACTTTTTACTAAGCTCCATTTGATTTTCTAAATGTTTATTCAGTTCTATCACCTCCTCTTCTTTGGTTGTCACCATCCTGAAAGTTAACGAGTCTTTTTGAATTAATTTTCATATATCGAAGGATTTGCCAGAAAGCTCTACGAAGAGACTAGTTAAAGGAGGGTAGGGAGGCTTTTGCCCTGCACCATTATTCTTAGCTAAATAATAAGTAGTCATTTTAAATTAACTTAAATCGCGGGTTACTCGCGTGAATATACGTACTGAGAAAAGCTCTACTAGTTTCCAACCACACAGGGGTTCTTCCTTATAGGCTGCGTGCGCGGTCGCGGCGATGTCGCGCAGCCTACAGGCCATCATGAGTAACCCGCGATTTTAGTTAATTTAGTATGTCTCACGATAGTTAATATAAAAACAGTCATTTTAAGTAATATTTAAAAATGTAATTTTAGAGAATCTAAAATAAATATATGAAAATAATAATAAATATAAAAGTGCTCATAATATAATTAAAAATTCAGCTGAGTACTAAGAAGACGCAAAGCGACAGTGCTGCCATTTTTTGGGTACTTATTTAGACACAAACAAATACAGTCTTTTTTTTTAAGGGGGGAAAATCATCGAATGGCTGCTCCCGTCTGGGTGAGGCGGGAGGGAGTGTCAGACTCTTACTGTCTAAAAACCACCCCGTTCCTTCTCCTGCACGTCGAGCCGGAGCCCCGGTAACCCGTTAGATTCTCCGCGACAAACAAACAAATAAAGACTATACTTACTTATGATTAAGTTCAGTTCTGGAGGCAAGCATAGTTTGTAGCTTGTTCACCATCCCGTGAGTTTCTTCTAACGATTTCTGGAGATGCTCCACTTGTAATCTGTAATGAGAGATACAACAATGCAATATATATTTACACTACCCAATTTCCATCTTTTTCTAAATTAATTCTCTCTTATTGCTCTTATTATCCTTATTTTTAGAGCCTACATTCTTTTCAGCTTTTTATGATCATTGAATATATTTGTATTATAACTTTCGTGAGAAATAAATTATTATGTTTTCGGCTTACTCACGTAATTATTTGACGAGGAACTAGACTAGTTTCAAGCCATGCTAGAGGCTCATATTCATGAGCAGAATTTCGCGACCCGCGACGCGGCGACTGTCGTGCTGCTACTGGAGAAACTAGCCGAGTTCCTCGTCAAATAATTACCTGAGTAAGACGAAAACGAGTATTGTGTATCTTACTTGAGTTCATCGCGTTGTGTCTTCAGAAGTTGTTCCTCCCAGTCGCGTCGCTTGATCTCCCTCGCGTGGACGTCCTGCATCCTTTGTATGTCGATAGCAAGACATTGCTTCTCACATACTAGTTGCATGTTGCGCCTTTCTGATGCCACCTGGAGGAACGACATAGGTATCTGTTTTTTTTTATGAATATCAATAATAATTGAATGTGAATCTTCATTCAAATTATGTCTTCATTTGGAAAAAATAGCTACTGATGATTTTTCCTTTTATATTGATTTGATTCTTCTTCAACAAAAACTATAACTTACCAATTCTTGAAACATGACTTCTAGTTTTTGTTCGGCTAGTGCAAGTTTCGGATCTACCGACTTCAATGAATCCTTTTGCTGTTTCAAGTAACTTTCGTTGGAAGCCAGCAGTATTTTGTTTTCCCTAAAACATTACCAAAAAACATTCAGGTACAAATGGACGAGACCTCATGTATCCATGTGATACCTACTTTAAGCTAAATGTTTCCTTTATTAGCCACGGAACACGTTGAGATCGGTTTGGAATAGGTACTCCCGCTTTTCATTTTGCACCTACTGAATTAGTAAGAGTTAAAAAAGTTTGTATAGGTACACACCTTAAAGTTTTATTCAGTAGCAACCCTTTTTCCACGAGCTCAGCGTCCAAATTCCTAATATGTTGTAACATGTCGGCTACTTTCTCATTGTACTTCTCCTTCACCTCGTCCATTTCTTTCCTACACGACGTCTCTATCTCCTGTCTTATGTTCGATAATGTGTGTTTCAGTTGGGCTATTTCTCCTGTAAAATATTAGTAAGGTATTTTAAGATCCGAGTAAATAGGTTGCTTATGGGACGACTTGCTCCATCGTAGACCGCATCATCGTTTACCACCAGACGAGACAGGGGTCACACGTAGACCCAAAAAAAAAAAAATTCCATTCCATTATTGCCTCAAACTGTGTAACTGCAGAGTACGAGATTTTTGGCCTACTCATTATTCCCAAGATCGGAAAAGGAGGATCCTCCGACCACCGGCGAGGTGATCGTGCCTGGCGGGCTTTCTGCCTAGCAGTTGCTTGTTGGGATTTTCTATACGTGTTAATTCGCATATAAACTTTGCTTGTGTCATGTACGATTTTTGTGACGTCATCCGTTGACTTTGACTTTGACTTTGCTCTCAAAATTCTCAGTCTCATTATTTAGGTACAGCACAAATTTTGAGCGTCATAAGCGTCATAGAGTCATATATTAAGTAGCAAAAAGTGCCAGTCGTTCACCTTTCTGCTTAGCCTGTCTGTGAGTGAAGTTACTTCTGTTTTAATGCTTGTTAAAGCAAATTCAACTTACTAGATAATTCCTGTACAGTTTTATAAGCTTCATTCTTCTGTTTCGACACTTCGTCGTACAGTTGTAATGCTTCTGCTACCTGTAGAGAACGAAGAAGAAAGAGTTTTAAGGCAGAAATCATAAGATACTTCTAGTTCTTATAGACATAATAAAAGCTTACTTTAGATTTAGCTTCCACTTCCCTCTTCGATTTTTCAGCACATTCCTTCTGATACTGTCCCAACTGTTCTTTTAAATCTTCACTATTTTTCTTCTCCACCGCAAAATTGATTTTATATTCTTCTAAACTCTTTGTGACGTTACTCAACTTCTCTTCTAACTCTTTGCCTCTCTCTTTATATGCTGCTATCTCTTTCTCTCGGCTTTTCAAGTCGTTTTCTAATACAGCGTGTTTCGTTTGCAAGTCTTTGTGCTTGTTTTCGAGGTCGATGTAATCTGTTAATGCTGTTTCGAGTTTTAGTTCAAAATCTCTTCGTTCTTCTGTTGAGGGCTGTGTAAATAAAATGATTTAGTAACTATTATATTTACTTAATTTTATACTAGAAATATAAAACAAGGAAGACTTAATCGTTTGTAGTTTATATTTAATTGTTTTTAAATAATAGCCTGTTTTTGAAGGGTGTAAAAATAAGACAATTTTATTTGATGATAGTAATAAACACGGAAGCAAGCACGAAACAAGTTCATTTTTTAAAAAGTAAGTACGGCATCGTAAAGTACCTTCTTTCCTCCACTGTCATAACTCTGGTAAGTCTTCAATTCAGTTTCCAGGGCATCTATAGTCTTCTGAGAGGTTTGCCAGAGTACATGTAGTGAGTCTCGTTCCTGAAGATAGAGAAGGGTAATTAGGTGGTAAGTACGTTAGTATGCGTACTGCTAAGGAGTGGAATTCTTTGCCAGTCTGTGTTTACTGAAGGGTATAACCTGGGTGCCTTCAAGGCCCGAGTGAATAAGTTGCTTATGGGTCCACGTGCTCCATCGTAGACCGCATCATCATTTACCACTAGGCGAGATAGTGGTCAAATGTCGGCCCAACAAATACCTATATAAAAAGTACATAGTTACCTACCTGACTATTAATGATCTTACGTTTACGTATGACCTTTGACAGTCTTAAGGAGAACAAAATTATAAAAAAAAATTAGAAGGGTTCCCATATAACATGATGATGTTCACGCCATCTGGATGGATGTGCCGACATCACTTCGTACAAAAACTGGGACGCCTAACTTTAATTATACATTAATTTAATAAGAATCCTATATAAAAAACCTTTGCCAGCAAAGAGACTTGTTTCCTTAACTCCTCCAACTCCTTGGTATGGTCCAGATTGTGGCTATTTGCTCTAGCATTATCCAACTTCTCCTTCAATAGCATCCCCACTTGTTGAGACAATTTCTGATTGTCTGCTATTAGAGTCCTTATTTCTTCTTCCACTATTGTCTGATTTTGCTATAAATTCAAAAATTTTTTATTTTCAATTAATTAAGTTAAGAGTGTGTCGCTAGGCGTGCCATTGCTCTGTACTGAAAAGATTTTAATGACCAGTTACCCTGAAAAAGTCCACTTCACATTGAAGTGCTTCCAAAGTAGGATTTTCCATATCAAAATAGTTTTTAGCCATTAACAGTATAGTAACATTCGTAGCTGTATATTTGTTAATTGGTCATGTTTATAACAATATGATAAATTATATAAAAACTTAATAAATCTTCTATAACTTCATAGCGTCCACGTTTTGTTTACATTTCGCGCTCCGGAACTATCATCATTTGTTGCTAAGCAACAGACGTCGAACGTTCGGAAATATAATAAAGCCGAACCTTGCAGTTTATAACCGCAAAAGCATTTATGTAATGTTAAATTATTTAAAACTTTGTTAACAAACTCTATGAGACAATATCAATATATCTGACGAACTGTATTCACTTTTTTTAAGTTAGCTAATGTAGTAGTAATTTCTAAACGAAACCTTATTTGATAGATTTGCTTTCATACAAGTGTCACTGTCAAGTGTCATTGTGAAATTGTCATCCGCGAAAATCGAAATTGCGTTTCGCGAGATTGTGGACTAAATATCGAAAAAAATGTAAATTATCCGGAATTTTGGTTAAGAAATTTATTTAATATCTGTTAAACATGTCAAGGTTTGTATCTATAGAGTTTTTTTATTTATAACTTTGCTTTAAATCTGATTAAAACATCGTGACCTTTGCAGTTGTTATGTTAAGTAAATATCGACTATTATTTAATTATTCCAGTGAGTCCAAGTTATACTTTGATATAAGAGAGGACCAGTGGCCTCTGGTTTACGACGATAATTATAATGTATCGTTTTTGGGCTTAGAAAGGTTTCACGTATTCGATGCAAAGAAATGGCGCAACATAATCCAGGTATTATTATTTTTGATTCGCCGACATGTATAAAGTGTGTGCAAAAACAACTTTATTACTATGCCAAAGGTATTGCCGTGTACTCATTTATATTAAATTTTGTTAGATAATGTAGATAACAAACTTTTAAAAATATTTTTTTCATAAATTATTGCTTATTATGTTTAGTGTATGCTTATATTACGCCATATAAACTGTTTCAGTACTTGAAAGAAGCTGAATTGATAACAGATGAACACTTAGTGAGACCACTTGAAGCTCAAAAGAGCGATTTACAAATAGTCCATACTAGAAAATATCTGAAATCACTCAAAGTAAGTTATATGAACTCTTTTTCATTTGTATAAATTATTATTGATCAAGTCAAATAGACAGGACATTTTTTTACACTTCATTTTTTAAAAGTAGATACATTAAGTACCTTTACTTTTCTAAAGTACGTTTTTTTACTTCCAGTGGAGTCCAAAAGTAGCTGTGATAGCAGAAGTTCCAGTAATTGCATTAGTTCCAAATATACTGGTGCAGTATGCATACTTGAAGCCTATGAGGTATAATCATAATAGCAACTTTTATTTTGTACATAATGAATACTTAAATATAATAAATGCTAACTATTAGTATATATATACAACTTAAAATAAAAATTACATAAAAGAAAACTAAAAAGAACTATTTACACAAAGCATTGAAAAGTTCATTTGTTTCAACGTCAGTAGGGTAAGTATCCAGAAGGCTGGGAGCATTGCATAATAACATAATTATCATTGACTTTATTAAATAAATGTAAATGATACTAAATTACTAACTCAAGACTAGAGTCAATAGTCAATATATAGAAAAGATAATTATGGTTCTGTAAAACATTTCATAAGTACATACATCTATTTTCAAGTAATGAAGTCTTGGTTCATTTTTTTAATAACTATTTTTAGTTACATCCATATCAAGGTTTGCTCGGCCAAGTGGCAATATATATTGTGGCGACATATATCAAATGAAAGGAAAAACAAATCTACAGATGATGTTAAAAAATCCTACATCACACATTTAATTACTTTTTTACATTATACCTCATATATAATATATATGAGGTATATCTAATTTGACATAAATTTTTTGACTTCAGTGGTATGAATTATTATAATTTCTTTGACATTATTATAATCTAACAACATTACAAATAATTCAATTCAATGGACCTAATTTTATTATGTAATAATTATTTTTATAACATATCTTTGCATGCCAAGTTAAGGCAAAATATGCAGAAACTATAAACTTTGTTAACACCTATATAATATTATGTACCCATGTTTGCAAATGATTAAATGAATATGAATATGAATATAAAAAAAGAAGTTTACATGAAAACTTAGGATAGAAAATCCCAATGAACAAAAGAAAGCCCTGAAAGGCATGAACATCTTACCTGGAATCGAAGGATCCTCCTTTTCCGATCTTAGGCAATTTTACTCTACTACTACTTCACTACATTGCTAACATTGTAAAAATTATTAACAGTCCATTGGTTGGAAAAAACACAATACCATGTTATTATTATTTCTTTCAGGCTACAAACAGGTGGTTCAGTGTTAGCTGGTAAGTTGGCATTGGAGCGAGGCTGGGCTATCAACGTAGGAGGTGGCTTCCACCATTGCAGTGGTGACAGGGGTGGAGGATTCTGTCCATATGCAGACATCACCCTGCTTATCCAGTTCCTAGTGCTGCATGATCTGATACAGAATGCTATGATTGTGGACTTGGATGCTCATCAGGTAATGCATATTTTATGTCGTACCATTTTCTTCAAAATCATGGATTAAATAAAATATAGCCTCAGCTACATAATAAGAAGGTTGCAAATGTGATAAAGAAAATTGATAGACAGAAAGTAAATTAAAGAGAATTGAATCAGCTAGCCGTTGAGTTACCACTTCCACTAGGGGTTATTTCTTTTATCATCATTTTCATTTTCGTTACACATTTCCTTTTCCACTTTTGGTGGGTCTGATCGAGATTATCATTCCAGGGAAATGGCTATGAACGCGACTTCCTAGGCGTACCAGAAGTGTACATAATGGACATGTACAACAAGCACATATATCCGAATGACAAAGAGGCCAAACGAGCAATTAGGAGGAAGGTGGAGCTTGGTAACAAAGTCGAAGATATGGAGTATATGCTCAAGTTAAGACAGTGAGTTTACACAACTTTAAATGTCTACATTTGATTTGTCTTGCTTACGCCAGAATAATGAAATCGTGCTATCTCTGTCATTTTATAAAGAATTTGTAGTGACAGAACTATAATTAAGCGCGATGTATAATTGTGACGTTAGTTTAATTAATATCATACTTTGAATTAACTAGCCCTTTGTAAACAATTATTTATCCGGTGGTGCGTCCTGGAGTCACCACCTAGACCAGCTAGTGAGTGTAAAAACCACATCACTAGAATTAATTATCTTAATCAGCCCTTTGTAATCAAGTGCTTGGATAAATAGCAATAGGTATACCAAACAAGACCTAATTCGCTAGTAGCGCCACCTAGTAAGTGCAAAAATTAAATTTTTAATGTTTGTTTTGTTCTAAACTGACGTTCTCGTTACTTCTTCTAAAAAAATGTGATTTAGTTATCGATTTTAATATAATAGTATGTCAATGATTACGAAATAATTAAAATTAGCTGTAATGTATATGTAATGAAATAATTTCAGGAATTTAAAACAAGCTTTGAAGGAGTTTAAGCCGGATATTTTGATATACAACGCCGGGACTGACATATTGGATTCAGATCCATTGGGACACATGCGAATTAGCGAATTTGTAAGTTCTTTTCTTTAGAAAAATTGTTCTTACTATCATAGACGCTGGAATTTTGACAAGTACCCAATTAACTCTCATTTAATCAAAGTATAAGGATGTACTGCTTTGTATTATCCGGAAATGACTTATTTGTACTTGATATTATTGACTGCCTCGACTGGCCGAGAGGTCGCAAGTGCGACTGGGTAAGGGGTTCGATTCCCGGGTCGGGCAAAGTATTACTGGGCTTTTTAAAAAATTCTCAGTAGTAGCACGGAGTCTGAAATCGTGTCCGGCATATGGCAATAGGCTCATCCCCTATTACATGTGACTCATAACATAAATAGTGAAAAGTGGGTGTTACATTGTACAGTGGCATAATGTACACCTCTGCCTACCCCTTCGGGGCTAAAAGGTGTTATGTTATGTATGTATCCAGTTGCTTAAAAATCTTTCTTTTACGTATATATTTTTAAGACCCATTGACTATTATCCCTTTTCAGGGTATAGTAAAAAGAGACGAATTCGTTTTCGAAATGTGCAAGGCGAGAAGCATTCCTATAGTAATGTTGACAAGTGGAGGATACTTGAGAAAAACTGCGAAAATCATAGCCGACTCCATCATGAACTTACATCGTAAGGGACTTATTCAGGGATAGGAAGGGAAAGGTGTCACGTGTTCAACAACCAATCAGGATCGAGAATTATGACGCGATATTAAATATCTCATTTTTGTCATCGTTGTTCCTCGCTCCCTGTAAGGTAATTATAATATAAATTTTATTATAACTTTGTTATTAATGTTCTATTAATTCAAATATTTAAAATATTTGGTGGTAGGGAAAGTATGATGCAAAAATTTTGTAAGTACCTACTCATCAAAATATTGTATTTTGCTCTATGCTTTGTGACTTTCAACGCAATAAGGGTGAAAATAGTCAGCAAAACATTTCCAGAATAGGAGATAATAATATTAATCGACATTTCTCGTTACCTTACTTGTATAAAACAATGAGTTTTGATATTACTACATTACTGCACATCGAGCCAAAAGTGCTAGAATGCTTAAATGAATTTTCAACTTTATTGTAAAACGCTAAGGTTGACATTCTATTAAATAAATATGGCGTACTGAACTTATACGTAAAGATTCTTTTGATCAAGAGATTATAAACTAGACTAGCGTCACGGAATCTCTTGATTGAAAGACACATCTTAAAGTTGATCTCTTTGTGCCAATTAAATTATGATTATTTATTAAGCAAATTAAATTTGCGATATTTAGTACTCTTAGTACATATTTTTAGTTTTGTAGTACGTAATTATAGTTTTATATTTATCTGTATATTAATCTTTAATAATGTGATTAACATATTTATTGTACAATAGTATAATGCTTGAAGATTATTTTTTTCAAATAAATACTATTTTTCTCGTAAATGTTTTATTTTTATTTAATTATTCCAAAGTGAAGCGGATGAAAGTCGTGTAATAAGTATTGTTTTATGGACGATCTAAATTCAAAATCTTTCTGAAAAAAAAATAAGGACATACGAGTGTATAAACTTCCTCATAGTATCTGTACCATCAGTATCCACTGCTTGTCGCAAACAGACAAATGTGAAGGGGAATTTGGGGCGTAGGTCCAAAGATTTATGAAAAATTAGTAAAACATAAATAATAATAATACACATTTATTAATAACAACCCTAGAAATGAATAAATAAACACCATTTTTGCAAAACAAGTTACAAGACATCCTAGTGCACACATTTAGCTTGACGCAGCAGTGCAAGGAACCCAGTGTCTTTATATTTCTAGCAAAAATGTGCTTCATACAAACATGTAGGTACGTTTGTTTAATAAGTGCAAAAGTGCTTTGGTGACCTCAGTTCACCCTGATAATGGCAAATTTTTGATCTCACAGACTTATTATACATAGCACTCCATAAAAGAATTCAAATATTAGAATTATTGCGTCTGATTCTGGTCATTGTATAGTGTATTTTTCCAGCATCATTGTCTTAAATTTTATGGAGCAATAGTCTGAAGACAATAATGAGATGGTTCGAAGAAATGATTTAATCTACCTGGTACACGATTAAAGTGACATGTCGATGAAGATGATGATGAATGAATCTATCAAGACTTCAATATCCATATTAAAATGCACCCAAAAACGTAATAATTTAGCCAAACCAATCGACTAGAAACTTGAACACAGTACGGTGTACTCCATATGAGGGACCATTTTATCTGGTGGTAGTGTTGAACTGCGCGTAATATTCGTCTGTCGGTGTGTTGTTGTACACCACTTCCCTGAAGTACTTCTCTTTCTCTTTCTGCTGCAAGGCCATAAGTTGGTTCTCTTCCATTAGTTGACGAGCTATCTCTCTGTAGGTAAATGAAGTTCGTTAAGGTTTTTAATTTAAATTTTGGTTCTAAAGTGCAGTTGTTTCTATTTTAAAAAGTTATTAAATGGTATTTTCAATTTTGGCTACAAGGCAAAACCATCAAAGAGGTCTTTTCTCTCTTTTTTGTCTCGTAAAGTAGGCATAACCCACCAGTTACCTACTACGATCCTTACATACTTTTTTACTTTCCATTACTTCCATGCATCTGGTCATATAAGAATGCTGATTATTGCTTCAAATAACAACACAACATCACGCCTTTTATCCCCGAAGTGGTAGACAGAGGTGTACATTACAGCACTTAATGCCACTGTACATACAATGTAACACCCACTTCTCATTATTTATGTTATGAGTCCCACGTAATAGGGGGTGAGCATTTCCAGACTACTGAGATTCTTTTTTTAAAACTTAATAATATTTTGGCAGACCTGGGAATCGAACCCAGGACCCGTTGCCCGGCAGTTGCACTTGCGACCACTCGGCCAACGAGGCAGCCAAATCAAATGAAACAAGAACTGTTTAAACATATTTACCGTCTCTTTCTCTTATCGGCAATGTCCTGTCGTGCCACTTCGCGTTGTATAGACTTGGATAAGGCTTGCCATTCAGCTTCCATCTTATCTAACGCATCGCGCTTAGCCTGTTGAAAAACATATGAAAATAAGCTACCCAGAAAAAGAATACTTGATTCTGTTTGGTGTTTTTATAGTCCATTAAAGTACCTTGGATGCAGCCATTTGTTCTTTCTGTGCAGCGTAGAACTTCTTTAACTCTTCTTGGTTCATACCTTTGTACATGTAACCGATAGCCCTGAAAAATAAAAGGCACATTCCAAAAAAATTACATGATTGAAAAATTTATATGTGGGAGAGCCATGCTTCGGCACGAATGGGCTGACCGGAGTGATACCACGTTCTCACAAAAAACCGACGTGAAGCAACGCTTGCGTTGTGTTTCGTCGTTTGAGTGAAGTTACCGGAGGCCCAATTACCCTCCCCTTCCCCAATCTCCCCAATCCCTGAATCCCCAACGATCCTCAAACTCCTAATCCCTAAAATGCCGGTAACGCACTTGTAATGCCTCTGGTGTTCCAGGTGTCCATGGGCGACGCCGATTGCTTACCATCAGGAGATCCGTCTGCTCGTTTACTGGTTTATACCATAAAAAATCTTTATTCAACGGTCCACTACTGGGTTATGGGTCTCTTCTATACAAAGGAGGGATACCGTAATAGGCAAGTAACAGATCACAAAATAAAAAAAATGTTAACGTTTTTGAGAGAATACTGCTGCTCTGTAGCAGTTCAATAATCCAATATTACACTGCTACCGTCTCCACATGTCTATCCTCATTCAATCTTTAACAAACCTGTTCTTCCCGAGGGCACTCTTGGCTACGTCAGGGTTCTCAGTGAGCATATCCGAAGTGAGATTGTTGTACATCTCCGCTGTATTGTCGGCTTCCTCTTGTTCCTTGAGGACCTGTTCCAGTTGCTTCTTCTCTGCAGCCTGGTCAATTAAAGGGCATTGATTAAAATTGGTGCCTTTCTTTTTTCTGGCGGCAGTCGATGATTTATGGAAAATATTATCTAGAATGACATTACAAACGAAATTGTCTATGGGCTTATATATCCAGACTGAGATTTCCTTTCAGTCTGGACTGAGTTATGAGCTTTGAAAGGAGCTGGAGTCAAACATTTTACTTCGGGTTTTTATTCAAATTATTCATAGTTTTGTAACAATTTCTAACTTCAAATTGCGCGCAACTGTACTCCGGGCACAGGAAAACCATATCACACCACAATATATTCATTTTGCCAGGCACTAATTTTTAGTACCTATTTTCTCTCAGTCGATAACTTGTGGGATGCTTCTAGGAGTTGTGTCATGAAGCTTCATGAGCGTCAGCTGTGGTACCAGTGGTGGGTTGAGTAGTGGTAGCCGTCCAAACATCTAATAAAGTATATTTTTTTTCCCATTGACTCCTGGTGGGACACTCATCTACTTAATAGTTAGCATAATCTTTTGAAGAAAGAAAACCGTCGACTTTTAAAGTGATCAGCGCTATTCAATCCGCTATCGACGCCGCACCTGACAAACATAGCATTTCATGATAGGGCTCAGTAAAGTATTTTGCGGGTTTTTGACTGAGAGGAAATTGATCATGAAAATCTGTCATAGGCCATAAACCGTATACATATAAATTGAACACGCTAGCCAATCAAGCGAAATGTTTCTTTTTCTTCAGCAGTGGTCAGTTAATGGTTCACTCTGTTCTGATTCAGTGCCCTTACAACAAAAAAAAAAAATAAGTAAAAAAGTCCACAATAAGCTTTATTATATTCCTTGAAATCGTTTATAAACATTTTATTACAAAATATTTCTGACAAGTAAATGAAGAAATATGCGTTGTGTACGGTCACCATCAACAAAATCACAGGGATAATATAGCACTATTTTCACATCTTTGAACTGATTTAACTCGATTTGAACTGTGTTTTTGATATAAGACCCCATATATTTTTTTGTTTGGAATGTTATTCTGCATCAGTTTTTCCACATCCGATCAACTGCCGCGAAAAAATGAAAAGGCACCACGCTCCATACAAATTTGGTCATTGTCATTTGTTTAATACTTAGTGAATTTATTTGTTTGGTTTTTCATTGCCTCGTTGGCCGAGTGGTCGCAAGTGCGACTGCCGCGCAAGGGGTCTCGGGTTTGATTCCCGGGTCGGGCAAAGTATTACTGGGTTTTTAAAAAAAATCTCCAATAGTCGGAGTCATAACGGAGTCTGGAATTGTGCCCCGTATATGGCTATAGGCTCACCCCCTATTACATCGGACTCATAACATAAATAATGAAAAGTGGGTGTTACATCGTGTGCAGTGGTTTTAAGGAATCTAATTTCGTCTTCTGCATGTAAAAATCCTGCAACTTTAGCCAAATGCCATTTAGCGCTTGTCTACTTGTAGAGTAGAAAACTAAATTATATGGAATTGACGTAAATTTTGACACTTGTTAGTGTCATCCCTAATACATTTTGATTTCTACTCTGTAGCGCTAAAGTGGCGTTTGGCTAAAGGTCCTGTTTAGAAGTTTATTTATGTGTTTGTTTATGTAGGTACTTACCAAAGCCTCGTTGTATTTAAGGTTGGCTTGCCCAAGTCTGTAGCGGCACTCTCGTTCCAACTTATCCAGCTCACCGGCGCGGTTGTCGCGAGCTTTTATGGCCATCTACAATTAAAAGAAAATTAACTGTAGAACTGTAGTAGAATAATAGCCGTGTATTTACTCGCTGTATTTCACGGGGACTGCACATTTTTGTGGTATAAGAAGTTTACTGTTTATTTTAATCTATCTATACTCTCCCTCGGTAAGTCGATACAGTATCAAAATTCATCTAGTTCCTGCATGAAAGAGTAATAAACTTCTGTCTGTCCATCCTCATAAACTACTCATTCTTAATGCTTAAATAAGGTACAATTAATAAGCCAACATACATTTGCCTGCACTGTTGGCACGGTGTTTGGGCAACTGGCTGCCACGCAACGTGTCGCGGGTACGATTCCCGCACGGAACAACTATTTGTATAATCCACAGATTGTGGTTCAGGGTATGGGTGTCGTGTGTATGTGAACTTGTATGTTTGTAAACGCACCCACGACACACGAGAAAACACTAGTGTGGGGCAAAGTTAAAAAAAATACAAAAGTGACTTGTTGAAAATGTAACATGATCCAAGTATACATACCTTACCTACCTACAATACACCGTAGTCCGTAGTACCTATGTGTAACTGATAATACTGTGACCACAACCACAATGCTCACATCCAGTTAATCAACGTTAATTAGCTAAACCACTAATTTGTTATATTGTTTGTAAGGGCTTATGACAATTGGGTACTTACGATGTACTCGTGAGCAGTGTCAAGTGATATTAAAAACAATGTACTAGGCCCACAATCCAACAATAGACATCATCGAGTACTGCCTACATCGAGCCTGTTCTACAGGCTATTAATTATGATGGCGAGTAACAACTTTCCAATAGCTAATTAGAATGAAGGATTATTGATATTCAAACATTTGCATTCTGATATTCTTCTAGAAGACGTTCTAGCTACATACCATATAAGCGGCCTCAGCTTTCTTTCTTTCCTCTTCGGCTGCTTTCCTCTCTTGCACCTGTTGTTCAAGCCAGGAGTTCTTCTGTGCTGCCATAATCTTCTTACGCTCCTCAAATTCCAAGTCTTCCCCTTCGAACCTGTTATAAGGATGGACAAACATTCATGTAAACCTATTATTTATTTTGCTTGTTTAGTAAACCTATTAAAGAAAGTCCTAGTAATAATCGTAGAAATTCAGGAATTAACGAGTCCAATGAATGGAGTAAACATACTTCTGTGCACTGGACAAGCCCACTGGCTGGCCATCATCAGGCCTCGGTGGTAGCTGCTTCTTCAGAACTTCAGGGTCGTTGAGATCGTACTCCCGTCTGTCTTCGAAACGCTGATATTTTTGGCGGTACGAGTCTATTTCAACGCCAATACGACGACGTTCCTTGGTAAAATAAAAAAAAGCAGTTTAAGAGTTGTATTTTTAAAGTAACATCACAAACAAGACGGTTTTGGGGTAAAAGAAACAAAAAGTACATCTAACGAACTAGATCCCGAGCGTACGGCGCGTCGCGTTCCACGCGCGGCGCAAAGAGCCATCAGACCACCACAGATGGCGCCCAACAGGGCTGATGCCGACTCGGAGTCGCGGAGAACCTAACGGGTTACCGGGGCTCCGGCTCGAAGCGCAGGAGAAGGAACGGGGTGGTTTTTAGTCAGTAAGAGTCTGACACTCCCTTCCGCCTCACCTAGGCGGGATGTTATTGCGATGGCGATCGATGGCGAGTGTGATTCTATGATTTTCACTCCTTAAAAAAAACGCAATAGAACTACCTTTGGTGATTTTTTGCAAATTGTTGAAGTATTGCGCTTTTGACTCTTTCGTCTAATTTGATTAAAAATTCTGTTCTGGATATCGACTACCACGTTTCTTACCTTTTCTCAAGTACTTACTTCTTTCTCCCTTGCTTCAAGTATAACAGCCAGGTTGCTGTCCTTGATCATCTGTTTTGCAAAGGCCAGGTCCTTTCGTACTTGGTCATCTCGTTCCGCCTTCTTCTCCGCTATCTGGCGCTCCAGGAACCTCACATCCACCTGCAATCAGACTCTGAGCATACTATGTAGCTCGCGATATTAAGGGTAAAGAAAATGATCTTGAGGATGCATATGCGTGTTTGTTTTTTATAAGGTTGTGGCGGTGACTGGACTGGTGGTTGCTGTGCAACTTGATGCGGGTTCCATTTCGACATAATAACAAATTGTACAAGAAACGACAGTCTGTTATGCGATTGGTAAGTTTGTTGATGCAGAATATCTTGAGGCTAAAGTTTCATCTGGGTCATGATCGACGACGCAAACAAGGCTTAAACTTCTTTGCCTGACCCACACACCAACAGAAGTGATGATCAATTATATAGACAAATGGTACATAATTATTCTCTTACCCCAATCTTCCTGTTTCTAGCATTGAAGATCCTGGACCTTCTCTCGAGCTCGCATTGTCTCCTTCTCTCTCTATTCTGAGCCTCTTTTCGGTCCTGGTCGTTGGCTATTTGTAATTTCATCATTTTTACGTCTAAATTATTGAAAAACTTGGTCAGAAAATAATTCAGTACAAAATTCCGCGTTCGCGAATTAACAAAGTGCGTTGCTATGGTAACTGATTGTATTTTTCTGGTTGGATACGGCATTGATTTTTGAAAGAGGTTGTGTGTTATCTTTCACCTATTTGTTTAGCCAGTTGTTTGGTTAACCAATACCTACGTTAACTGGGTACCTACAATTTATTCGTAGCTACTGAGTCGTAGCTCGTAGCATTCGTAGCAATAATTCGTAGAACTATTTTGTTTTTCTAATGTAAAGTGTATTTGACTTATCTGTCGTCATTTATAAGGGGTGGTTTTTAGTCAGATATAGTCTGACACTCCCTCTTGCCCCTCCCAAGGCGGCAGAAATCATCGAATGATTTTCTCCCCTTAAACAAAATGAGTGTAGTATGCATTTGTACATACGTAACATAACGCCATTTTTCCTAGAATGGGTAGACAGAGGAGCACATGTGAAGTGTAAACAACATGTACACTTGTCGTTAGTTAAACCATACTATGATTAGACTTATGTTTCATGTTATATGGGATTAGGTAAGCCTAATTATAAATTCACGGTCGTAATAAGTAGGAGCCTATTAGAGTATTAGGTGGGAGAATACTAGGTGCATACATACATAGAATATAGTAAAATAGATATATGTATAATAATTGTATATACATATAAACCTACACGTAATTAAATATTGAATCACGCTTATGATTCTGTTAAAGGAAATCTTGAAGACGTCACATTGAGACTCAAATATTCTATCATATTGATTCTGATACTGAAATTACGAAACACTTATCTAAATGGCTATTAGCAATAATATTCCCTTTTTAAAATAAAAATTACTATTTTCAATTACGTATCGTAGTAGAAAATACATTTTTTGTGCTGGCAACACGGACTGCGGAGAACATGAGGTGTGCGTCGCAATTGTCAGGCCACTCGCCGCCGAGTAGCGTGGATTAGAATTCACCCACAGTGCGCGCCACACCGTCATCCGACGAGGTTGTTACGCGTTCGCGGTCAAAACGCCGTATTACATGTGCGTACTATTACGTATTTACAAACGTATATTTTTAGTGTTACAAATAAAAAATAAATAAAAGTGCTGTGCTTTACATTTTTTACTGTGTTATGTGTTGTAATTATGACAAGTGTATTGAAGAAATCTAGAGGCACTAAAGGAAAATCTGAATCCATGCAAGAGGATCTGCCTTCAAGATGGGGGGAGGTCTCCCGCGAAAATCAGTCTGAGGATGCCGCGAAACTGATAAAATGTATCGATGAGAACATTATCGGGAAAGGAAACTCTTTCTGTGGACCCTTTGGGAGGAGAAAAGGTAGGAGTTCTTTCATATCATTTGAAATTGAGACGTTAAATTCAAAATTGACAATAGAGACGTTTTCTTAATACAAACATCTTTTTAAATCTGTTCTTAAAGCCAAAATGTTGCCATTGAATAATTCAACGTCTCAATAAACTAAAATGGTGCGCAAATAAAATTTGAAAATGTGAATGTCGCATGATATTAATGCATTGTAAACAAATCACATTGAATAGAATATTCAAATATATTAGCATTAGTTATTTCGAGACGTGGAAACGATGCCAATATGCCATGTTCGTTACTATACAAGGCCTAATAATAGAAAAAACATATGTTCTGTTTGTATTAGCTGGCACCTCGTGAACTAGTGTAGCGCGATCAAGGTTAAATCCATTATATCACTATTTTAATATGAATCTTTTAAGATAAACCTGCTCATAAGATTAGATTAAGTTCCCCAAGCATATCGATTTGGCGAATATTCGTATTTATAAATACAGGTACCTAGTTTCGTATAAATACGTCTATTGTTTTGTAGACATTTGATTTAGAGTAGTTTCAAATTGGAGGAAATATTTATAAACAACGAATAATTGTAATAGCCATGTTAATTGCGTGTATAATCGCTGTAACGAATCGATTATCTCATTTTATTCCACTCCGTGATTAACATTCTTTCTCCTTACGAATTACATAACACATAAACATAACATGATCTTAAGAGATGCTATGAGTAAATTATGGTGCCATACGGAACACCTAGTTTATAGGTATTGGGTAATTAAATTAGACGCAGCATTATCGAATCCGAGACTTTGCTTGACTGTCGCGGTTTTTCTCACTCAATCAACGATGAGCTTTTTAGTGTTTCAGTACGATTTGTTCTATTACAATGCACAGAGATTCTGGAAGTCATTCAGACTTCTTGCGGCTGATTTGCTGTTAATGAATAAAAATGTCCTGTATGCTTTTAGCTGCTTTTTGTTGATACTATGTTTATGACCATTCTAGTAGTCCCTTCTTCTTAAATAGGTACTTTCTTAGAGGTAGTAGGCCAATTACCCCCCCCCCAATCTTCCCCAATCCCTGAATCCCCATCAATCCTCAAATGCCTAATCCCAAAAGGTCGGTAACGCACTTGAAACGCCTCTGGTGTTTTAATGTCCACGAGCGACGCCGATTGCTTACGCAAGCAATCGGTCACATAATCCATCTGCTCGTTTACCGACTCATACCATAAAAGAAAAAATTGTACGTCGTCTCAGACTAAATAACTTTACCCAAATAATTTGCCTCAGTAATTAAACACATAATTAAGGAGCTATTTACAACTTATACCTATAGAAACGTGTCCTCCTGTCTATAGCCACGGATAATTTATACCCCGTCGTGTTGGGCGCCAAAATGTTATTCTCTGTTGTTCAACATTTGGCACGATCAATTATGGGCACTCAATACTTGTCTATTATTTTGACGACTGCCATTATGAAAAGTGTGATGAAAACAGGGCGATCGATGAAATATTGAGAAGAGAAGTAATTGGTGTGAGAAAGGTCCTTGAGAAATTAATTTGTCGAAATTGGATGTTTGATATTGAATTAAACTGTCAAACACTGCGAGGACACATTGTTCTTTAATTGTGTCTATAATGACGGTACTCAACGAGTTAGTCATATCGCTTTTTAAAGATTTGATCTGATTTGACTTAACAACATGCCTCTTTCATTTACAAAGGATTAGATAAAAAAAATGATTTTATTAGTGAAACACCCACTGTTTAGAAGTTTGCCAATAATTTGTAATAAAGATCCGCCGATTAGCAGATCCTGTACTACTATTTAGAAAAAAATAAATAAAAACACTGCCTCGTTGGCCGAGTGGTCGCGAGTGCGATTGCCGGGCAAGGGGTCTCGGGTTCGATTCCCGGGTTGGGCAAAGTATTACTGGGTTTTAAAAAAAAAATTCTCAGTAGTAGCACGGAGTCTGGAAATGTGCCCGGTATATGGCAATAGGCTCACCCCCTATTACATGGGACTCATAACATAAATAGTGAAAAGTGGGTGTTACTTCTGTGTGCACCTCTGCCTACCCCTTCGGGAATAAAAGGCGTGATGTTATGTTAAATTAAAAAAAACTCGATGGTTTTGAAAACGTGATTTAATTTTCATTATTGAATTGATAGTCAACGTAGAGGTATATACCTACTTAACTTACTTTACATAAGTAGGTACCTATTTATTGGAATTGGTGAAACTGTACCTGCATACAAAAAGTAGTCCACTTTTTTAAATATCATATAATTAAGTACAAAAATTACTCTGATTTTTCCATCGATCTTTCTTGACAGTTTTTTGTTTTACAATCCCGTTATTCGTGGAACTTTTTTCCTCGTACGATGCTAAGGGAACTTCCCAGTGAAAGGAATCCAAAACTGGTTATGAAGGTCATTTGTTGAGACGGGATCAAAAACCTGGACCTTTTATGATGGCAGTATAACTTTGGAGATGTTTTATGGCGCGCTCATAACATTTAGATAGGCACGCTTAGCTTTGTATTATAGTCGTATAAGTCCTAGTTATCAGTTGAATGCCTATGTAGGTATATGTAGCAAGAAACATATGTCTTAAGGTCAATAATGATAACGAGTGTGCTTACGGGCCAGATGAAAGACATTGTGTCTGGTGTGGGTTTTATTAATTGTTTAAAAATGTATAAGGTTTTAGTTTCAAACTTCTTTATTAATGGTGTATTTTATCCTCTTACATTCTGAAAATACGACCTGATGAGAGTCGCTGTAACTGGATCCAAGATGCTTCCAACCGGCCGATCTAGAAATTATTGGGCTAGGCATAGGCATAGTCAGATTATTATTATTCAGCAGTGGATCATAACGATGGCCTATATGATGATGATGGACAAAGATGATTTGTTTTTATAATAACTATCGTGAGACATACTAAATTAACTGAAATCTGAGTGAGCTGCGCGAAACTAGTAGAGCTTTTCTCAGTATATTCACGTGAGTAACCAGCGATTTTAGTTAACAATGATTTGATTGATAAAATTTTTCATAGTACTTATTCACGTTTTGTTTCCACACAACGAATGTATCGTACAAAGTCTACTAAATAAGTACAAATTACTTTTATTGTTGACTAAGTCAACAATAAAAGTAATTTGTATTTGTATCCACTTGGATATGATGGTTTCATGTTACAGAATAGATAGAAACAGAAATGCATAATAAACTATAATAATTGAATGCTTTGTTAGTGCGGAAGTGGGTGCACGGTGCACCGATACACTGCGCACGCGCATGCAATAGTGACCACGTTTCTATTCACGTGTTGTCTACGCTAATCATTTGTCATAGTGTCCAGTAGGTACTAGGTTACTCACTATTATTTCTGCTTGCAAGGAAGTAATAGTTAATAATACATTTATTATTAGTATTAATACTAATAGGTAGGCTTGCTGTTGATCGTTATTAGGTGTGGTATTAGTTTAAACTTGTAATTCTCTTTTTTTTTGCACACTTTTATGTTAATCCTATTTTCCTTCGCATGTATTCGCATTCGCATTGCTACCTATTACGTATAAGTTTTCGCTAAACTTATACAAAAATGCAGTTAGATTTTTGACGAAAAAAGCTAACTTCAAAATATTGTATGTTTTTCGACTTGTTCGTTTCGAGTTGTTTTAACTAACATTTAGTACATTGAAGTACCATACATGTACAAATTAATCACAGCTTGAATGACAATGACTCAATCATCCCTGACCATAAATCACCGCTCGTCTTTCGTTATAAGGACAAAACACATACTGAATGCGATGCAGCAGACGTTTGCGACACACATCACTTGAAGACAGGATGAGCATGAAAATTAAGGAGCATCGCACGTCAAGCAACCCTTAATCGATTAAAGAGATCAAGGGTTTATTACAAAACGAATAAAGTTAGACTTCTATAAAAAATGGGCAGTTTTGAGATCAACCTGCTGGACGTTTGTGCGTTTGGTCTTTTCACTGTCACCGGTAAATCAGTAGATGCTGATGAGTATGTTAGCAGTTTCAAAGCAATGAGCTTACCATTTTTGCAATGACTAGATGGCGCTTCAGTCGTTTTAGGAACTGCCAGTCTAATAGTCGGTGAAGTTTTATCGGAAGATTTTATTCATACAATTTGAAAATAAGAACACGGTTCATAGTTTAAAAAATCACGTTGCAGAGCATGGACTTTTTATGTGCTTGCAATAAACCTACTATATAAAATGACATACGAATACAATGATGACAGTAACAGGTGACTTCACTTTATGATGTTACTAACGACACAAGCGGGCTATTTTGATTATCTGATCAATGATGGGCTGTAATGAAGAGAGAGCCCATAGGCAACATGCAGGGCCATAGGGCTTGTTACTGTTGAAAAGTGCGTGTTAAATTGTATATTCGTACTTTTGCTTCTTCTTCTTTAGCCTTTTTCTACCCTTAGGGTGTAGGCCACTTTCAGTTTTTGCTATCTCTTTCGGTCTTGAGCAAGTCCTATCAGGAGGCTGCGCGACATCGTCGCAACCGCGCACTCTGCTCATGAGGAACCCCTGTTTGATTTGAAGCTAGTAGAGCTTATCTTAGTATATTCACGTGAGTAACCCGATTTTAGTTAATTTCTATCCATTTCCTGCCAGAGCTGTTCAGTTGATGTCATCGTACCAACGCATCTGGGGTCTTCCTTGTGGGCGTGTTACGCCCAACGGTCCTCAATGTTTGAGTGTTGTACGATGCTATCGCTAATTACCTATGTCGCTAATAATGATTTTAAATTTTGGTAGCATTTATACAACCCCTGGTATTGCCATTCTTCGCACCCCTGGTATTGCCATGTCCCATACTACTGAGGCTCGCAGTGCCGCTTTGAACTCGAGGCCATTTTATCTTTTGTGTGTTCATAATACACACAAAAGATAAGAAAGATGAAGGGTTTAGTCGAGTTAACCCACCCGCTTGCCTAAGGCGTTTTGCTTACCTTTATAAAATTGTATGTAAAAAGAAACATTTCAGAACAAAAGAATATCAGAAAAACATTCTTATCGTATATTTTGTGTGACATAACTGCGTACCTACGGGTATAATATAGGTAATCGACGCTCAAGTGGGTACGAATTTACTGATTACTCTTCTGATAAAATTATCATCGTGTTGCCTTTATTAATAAGTCATGTAGAACGAAATGATTGCAAATTAATTCAGCAATTTAGGCAGCTAATAGTGACACTATTTTTAGGCTATCGGCATGAACTTTGTTATAGACCATTTTATTTTTTATTTTTGTCATAATTTATGATAAGTAATGCATAATGATAATGATAGCAACACTGATTTTGTGGGAATTTATGAATGGAAGATTTGAATATTTATTATTTTTATACCTATCTATAGGTATGACTCAGTGTAACGTTATGATGCGCAGTTTGTAGTTATTTTGAAAAGGCCGGAAATTGAGACTAAGATTTTCATGTAAAAGGATATTTTTAACCTGGTGTATGCAAAATGATACGAATTATAATGCCAACATGATCTTCTTTAAACTTTGAATGACGTTTATAGTGCTATACTAATATCTAATGTCTAGTGCATCAAAATTATTACGTTACGTGTAAGATCAATTCGATCAGAAATTATCTCAGCGTGTCCGTGATTCCTGTGCTTTATATCAAAATATCTAAATTGCTAATAATCGACAATTTACTGGCTTGACACTTCCTGTAAATAAAACAGTTACGTCAATGAGTTGGCAACACTGACACGGCTATAAATCTTTGAAATATGATTCAAAATGGCTTACGTCACCATTTGTGTCTGTGTCTAAAAATTGTCCTGTATTAATCTAGCATCTAGAAAATTAAATGCCTATATTAGATATTGGTGCACAATTTACGTGAATCATCAGTAAATTGCAGCAGTAGTTAACGTGAATCAGAGTTACAATGAAGATGATAGTCATGAACTATGATATGCATAACTATTAAATATTTAATGCTCTTATGTATCGAAGGTACTTAATCTTCTTGTTAAGCAGTCTGCAGCTATAGTAGTTGAAAACAAGCAAAATTTTATTATATTTTCAAATTACAATATTATGTATTTAAAAAAAAAGTTGCTTTAAATTCCCTACCTCAAAAACTATTGACACGATTTTGATAGAACTTGCAGTATTCCCTAAGTTGAATAATACCTATTAAAATATAAAAAGAATACCTTAAATCGAACTTGCAATTCCGGAGATATGGAACAAACATTGGCATTTGAATTTGGCATACTTATACAGACGCTGATAGAGATATATGAAAACTGGGCAGTTCTGAAAATATTACATACATACGGGTCGAATTGACAACCTCCTTTTTTGAAGTCCGCTAAAATATAGGTACTGAATGCTGATTATTACGGACACTTATGATAGTTAATAATTTAACTTCTTCGTTACTAACGTACCCTAATGTCTTCTAGCAGTCACTTATTCAAGCACCTGCAAAGTAACCTAAGTGTAAGGTATCAATGCCATCCGATAAAGTAATGCTATATGTCTCAGGTTCATGGTTTATGAAACTAGTCTGTCAGTGTGTGAACGCGATAGTAAGGCCTTATCTGCTTGTTAGGTGACCTTGTGAGCTATGTACTATGTAAATGTGGTTTGTATTTAATAGTAAGTAATATTACTAGTCGAGGAAATGTCATAATCTAGTTTAGCGTGGCAGTGCATTAATTAATTTTTGTATTGCTTTAAAACGATGGTGTCGCCCTCTAGCTATTAGGTACAAGGTTGAAAACAAAATTGGCGAATAGTTTACAGTATTTATTTTATCTGTGTGTGTGGTTCAGAGTTAGTGACAAGCCTAAAATAATCGAGAAAAAGCCAGAGGAAAGAAGAGGACTGCAGAAGTTTTTAACAACCAGAAATTCGAAGGTCAATAATTTTGACCACCGGCTTTTGAGCGTAGCTATTAATTGTTGCCACCTATTTATTTATAAAAAAGGTGATAACTTAAGAAGTTAAGAACACGTTTTTGTGAGTAATATTTTAGTGAAACTGGTTTAACTAGTTTCATTAAATAGAAAATCACTATGGACCGAAATATCTGTGGTACGTTGATATAAATACGTAAATTGTGCTTTATAGGCCAATATTAGCATACATATACACCTGGCGCCTGGGAGTAGGTTGGTCGAACCTAGCGCCATCTACTATCCACGATTTTCTTTTACACAATTTGTTATTTTAAAGAGTACGAAGTTTATTTTCTCCATACGAATCTACATTTTGAAATGAGTATTTTATATAGTATAAGCCGGTAAATGAGCAGACGCATCACCTGATGGTAAGCAATCGGCGTCGGCCATTGACACCTGGAACACCAGAGGCGTTACAAGTGTGTTATCGGTCTGTTGGGGATTAAGAATTCGAGGATTATTTGGTGGCGGAGGGGGGAGGGTAATTGGGCCTCCGGTAACCACATTAACACACGAAATACAACGCAACCGTTGGTTCACGTAGGTTTTTCTGTGAGGGCATGGTATCACTCCGGTCGAGCCGGCCAGATTGTGCCGAAGCATGGCTTTCCCACACTTATTTAGTGTCACTGGCAGAAAATTTTTATGTGGTCGTTTCAAAAGTGCCAGTACTTATGTCAATTAGGTAATGGAAATAAATACTGAAAAATGTCTATTATAGTTGAATGCTTAGATACAGATTGTTAAGCAACATTGTGTAGCATAATATTAGTTAGATAGATACTTTAAATATTGTGTACAAATTGACACGTGACTATTATTCTACAATCATTATCGCACGCGACAACTAAACAACAAGATTCATAACCACAATGTAATTGTTTACACTTGTTTAATGTTAGACAATATGGCGGCGCGGCGTTAAATTTTTAGTTGATTTATATTTTTGTAACTGTTTTTGTGTTTTTATTCACAACTATGTATAAGTAATTGTGTTTTATTTTCGGTACTTCAATTTTTTAGTTGTTTACTATCTAGGTTAAAAAAAGATATAGCTTTGTCACATAGAGGTGCACAGAAACCACATGTTTGTAAAGTACTTCATCAACTTCTTCTACGTCCATAGTCCAAACCATACTCTGAACTTTTTATGCCAGGATATCTTCAATGAAGAAGATTAAATATTCTTTAGGCGTTACCTTTATAATAATATAATCCCTTCGTCTATTTACAAAAATATCTTCAAGAAAACATATGCCCTCAATCTAACTGCTTCTACCGACAACATAGTTGATTGAAAACCGGTCGACACGAAGGTCATGTTGCGCAAATAGTAACTACGATTAAATATTTAAGTAGAAACGTACTGATATACGAATGAAGACGAGGGTTAAAAGGACGGAATATACTGTCATGTTTCATTCCAAATATTTCACAAATAGGTAATGGCACATTTACAAATGTGTGGGTATGTGATTTACCTAAGTACAAAGTTGTTGTCGAAATAATTTATGATTTGATTTGTATTAAGGTATTAGAAATTCCATTGGATTTGCTACATCTTACTGTGGTTGCTTAATAGTATACCAAAATTACTGAACTGTTTTTGAAGTTTAATATAATCATTATACTGACGACACTTAGAAATACATGATAACACATATAAAAGTACCTACAAAAGCCTAAATCTACTGCGTTATTTGATTTTGAACTTTTAAGCAATTTCAGATTAAGTTAAGAAGAGTACCTACTGGTGAAGTTCTCAAAAATAGAATATAATATTGAGTTCTATTTTCTCTATCTCAATTGTTAACTGAAATGAAAAGTCATCTTAAACCGAGCACAAAGCATGTAAGAAGGAAGTGACCTAGTGGCAGAGTGAACGGGAAAATTAATGACATTAGCTGTTTAAACTCATTTTATTTATAAGTGCAATAGTTATGAAGGAAATGCCATAACTTATTGCAATTCTCAATGCCATCTAGGTGGCTAGGTAGTATTGTTGTACCTACATGTTTGCAATCTTAATTGGTTCGGAAACTCTTTGTTTGTGTTTTCTCTAAGTAGCTAGTTCTTAGTCTGCGGAGGTAATATCTACCAATACATTTCGATATAGCGACAAATTTTAGCTACTGGACAAATAAACTAGACGTCTAATTTATTGCTAAGTTTTTCCTTATACGTAGCAGAAATTAACAAGTTAAGGTTAGTAGACACATAACAGACACAGACACATTTTTGTTAACACTTACTAGGTATATAGAGGTAAATAATGATAATGAGAAAATGTAATTAAATGACAAGGGCACGGACAAGAGTCCGTGGAGTAAAAGAAATCAAATATAATAAAAAAAAAATAATAAAAAAGATCATGATGAGGACTGTAGTCCAGCTGTGGACAATGGCTGTTGATATTAAAGAACAGGCATTTCTTAAATAGACGTGACAACATTTAACAGTCCAAGTTTCAAAATCTTTTTTTTTAACTCAACTTTTTGTCATTTGATATTTCCGTCTCTTCCTTAATTGGTTGGCAATTAGTTCGGACGTTGCTCTTATTTTACATTGCGTGACTGATTGTCATATTTTTGTAATTAGTTTTATTTAAACTAATGAAGACTGATAGTTTTGACCACAGATTATAATAGGAGTGTAGGGTTCAACGTGCGTAGACAATGTTAGGGCCATCTTTTAACATTGACAAGCCTTGAGGAGGTACTTGTTTGTCATTGTTCGATGGTAGACTTGGAAAAACATATGTAGCTAATGTATGACAGGATTATTTAACTAAGTTATTTTAACTTTTTATTTGACTGCTATATACTAGGATTTTTGCCTCTGTCAACGGAGTAGGTATAAACAAATACGCACGGAATCTTATTGACAACTTATCAAATTCGTTTTTAAGGTCAATGCAACCATATCTAAAAAAATAAACTAGATATATCATTAAGTTATTATATTTTCTATTCTTGTTACTTTGTAAAATGTAAAAAAAACTATAAATAAAGTTCAATTAAAAATGCAAGACGACCAAATTCCACCTGCAACTAGGGTACAATCGTGACCTCTTGCTCTTGGCCATCGAGATATTAAACTCCATAGTTTATAATGTTTATTACCAACTTTATCCATTAAAATCGTGACTAAATTTAATTGCTCAGTAGATAAATAATTACCGCTACCCAAACCGCTGTGCGGTCTAAAACTCGCTAATCAAAAATTAATATGACATAGAGTATAGACCAATCGTTGGGGTTAAGGTCAACGACCTTACCACCAGGCGTCGGGCAGTCTGCATTCAGAAATAAAAAGAGGGTTTTACTCTATGACATGTTTAATAGCATTATGGTTGTAAAACAAGTTTGGAGGTTTTTTAAAAATTATTTCAGTTAGCTTTTTGTTGACTGGGCGTGATGGCAGACAGAAATAAGTAGATAGTTTTTATGAGAAGCTACATATCGGGTTTTGTTATTGATTTCGATTTTGTTAATGGTCTCTAAAATTAAAATGGTATCAGTACTAAAAAGAGGTAGCAAAGGATAATGGATAATATGATGATGAATGCATGTATGTATAGTTTATTGTGCTCGTGTGTAGGTATATATATATATATATTATAATGATGTTTCTTTATGTTTATCACTAAATATGTAAGTGTATCTATTTTAATTGCTCAATTAATTCGTTGCTTGCTTCTTGCTCACACCATTAACTCTTCTCTGCATCACCCAAAGGTCAAACTGGGAGAAAATGCCTGCGGCATTAAGTCCATAAATAAATAAATAATATCCTATCTTTTCGAGATAATCAGCGTTATTGCATGTAAAAATATTTTTATCCACAACTTATATATATAAGTTTAACTCTGTTATGAATAGCTTAATTTTTTAATCATATCACAGCGGCTGAGCAGTTGTTGTGCAAAGATAATGCTGTAAGCAATTAACAGTTAATACAAACCCCAATACATTTATATATAAGTAAATAAAGATAAAAAAAAATAACAGTTCTGTAGTTATATCTGCCTGGTAAGGTAAACAAGGTTTTTATCAAGTGTATTTTCGTGCTAAATGATGTAATGTGGCTTTACTTGAAATGGACTTCGTGTGGTTTAAGAGAAATGTAACAGGGACGATGATGACTAAACTAACCCAAACTAATTATTATAAAGTATCAAATTAGGTTACTCCAGATATGACATACTAATTTTTGGGTTGCTATACTGATATTATTTAAATTTGCCGGGCTTTTTCAGTCTCTACTTTCGTTTGCCAGACTCTAATGTGTGTATTCAAGAAATTAACTTTATTTGTTAGAAGTTGGTCCACGGCTATGTATGGACGGGCTGGTGATGAAACCGATTAGTTTTCAACTTCAGTAGGTACTGAAATCATAAATGGGTTCTTCTTTTTTATAAAATAAGGTAAAACTTTTTGCGTTTCATAAATTGAAGTTCTAAGTTAAGTACATAATCAGTTCATGGCGGTTTCTTTATGGCACCGAAAGCAAAGAAAATGATTGAATTTTGGTATCCGTATTAAAAATATTGGGTATTTCTACGAGTAGGACGACAGAGACTTCTTGTTCTTCAATTCCTTTTCCTTCAATTCTAAAAAATTCTCTAAATCCTTCGACAATTAGCACTTTCATCACCATATTTCGGCGACATCACACGTAGAGAAGTAATTTGTCAAAAAACTCAAACAAAACTGTTTCTACGAAGAGATAATTAAAAATACACGTTCATTTATACAGGGGTCATTGTCCTCTGGGCGGCAGGCTGTCTGTCATACCATTAGGTTACGAATACAGCTTTTTTTCTAACCACCAAAAAACTGTAAGTAATTAAAATTGACATGTGTACGTTTGTACGTAGGTATTGTATGTCACGCAAGGTTGACGAACTACGCATTGACGTAGAACAAAAAAATTAGGAGTAGACTCAATTGGAATTGTGCTTGGGAATATTCCTGTTTCGTAGGGATGACGTCACTTGTACGATTAATGAATCAAATTGTGTACGGCATAAGTAAGTAGTTTTCCAGGATAATTTCATGTAAACAGTAAATAATAAAACTAAGAAAGTAAGAACCATAATCCATAATTAAAATAATAATAGGTGGGCAGTCCTTGCAAGCATGATTGCCTAGAATGAGATGTATAGTTCGTTTGACAGAACTGACAAAAAATTAATTAGTTTTCGAAATTCTCCGTAACAGCATTCTTAGAAACTGAAATCTACTACACAACATCCCTATACAATAAACTAATAACTTAGCTTATAATTGGCGAAAGCTGCAAAAGGCACCTAACTTTTTGGGGTGAAAAAAAAAACTAGAAAACGTGGGCCTTTGCCTCGTGGCCACTATCATCACCTAAAGGGGCCTTGGGATCTCTCAGAGACATGCTCCAGAGCTATGGTAAATTGTGTACCTTCGGCGTCGAGACGACGTTGAAGTACCTAGGACTCGTCCTCGACAGTCGGTGGAACTTCAAAGTTGGAGAGGACGGGGGCTGCGTTTAAACGCATCCTCCCCAACCTCGGGGGGCCAAACGCCTCCTGCCGGAGGTTATACGCCGGGGTCGTGCGGTCCATGGCCCTCTACGGCGCCCCTGTTTGGGCGCCAAACCTGTTGCGGCGTCCCGCTCGGACGCTGCTCATGGCACAGAGGGTCTTAGCGATCCGAATGATCCGCGGATACCGCACGATCTCTGGGGAGTCGGCGAACCTCCTTGCCGGATTACCGCCGTGGGATCTGGAGGCGAAGGTGCTCGCGCGCGTGTACAGCATGCGCGCGGAGGCACGTCGCCGGGGCGAAACTCCGCTGCCGCGCCAAATAAGTGCGTGGCGGGGTGAGCTCCGGCGCGATCTCATGGCGGAATGGCAGCAACGACTGTCGCAACCGAGGGCTGGGCTCGCTGCCATCGCAGCGGTAAGTCCCCTCTTTGAGGAGTGGCTTGAGAGACGCTATGGCGTCCTCATCTACCGCCTGACGCAGGTCCTCACCGGACATGGGAGTTTCGGGAGGTACTTGTGTCTGATGGGGCGGGAGGAAACGCCCGGACCTCATCATCACTGCCATGTCATCACTGCGAGGACCGCCCTGAGGACACGGTGGAACACACGGTGGGAGAATGCCCTGCGTGGGCTGAGCACCGCCGTGCCCTCAGGGAAGTGATGAAAAAAAAAAAGGCCATCTACTACATTCGTCAACTATACATTCTTAACATTAAATGGCGTAGTTTCTCTGTCCGTACAAAATAAATCTTCTGCTTTTCCCCCTACCATTGTACGCTACGAGTAGTAAGTTACACTAATTCGGTTCAATTGTCAGGTTGATGCCCTGTTACTACTATATCCTGTACCGAAGGGCATGGGCGCGACCATCAACTACTATAGGAAATTATATTACATTTGTCTCTCATACTTCCATTTGTATTTCAGTTACCAGGTAAATATAAAGGAAAACGTTTTGTTTAAATACCTGACTTCTACTGAATAATAAGTGATTTGTTTTATTTATAGGTAGGTAGGTCTTTTTCCTAATTCCGGTTTGTTGATTGTCAGTAAACTAAAATGCAATTCGTGTTTCAGTATCGGAAACTGAACCTATGAAAATGATACGGCTTTCCAGCACGAGTTATCGGTTATTTTTACTAATAATTATAAAAAAGGGAAATATGTTTGGTCTTCTTAATTTACCATTATGAAAAATTCAAATCATTCTTTCACACAAAAGTAGTCTCTAGTCATCGGAAATTCGGAGAACCTAACGGGTAACCGGGGCTCCGGCTCGACGTGCAGGAGAAGGAACGGGGTGGTTATTAGTCAGTAAGAGTCTGACACAGGGAGTGTCGCCGCCGTTCGCCCGCCTCACCCAGACAGGAGCAGTCATTCAATGATTTTCCCCCCATAAAAAAAAAATTTGGAAATAAGGTCTCCAATGGAGTAAGTGGAGAGCGGAAAGGTAATTTATGTATCTGTACTGAACAATTGGTGTTACGATCCTGGAACATAGGCTAACAATTTTATTTTGTTTAGCTACAAGGGAGAAGATAGTTAAATATTTATTCTTAGAAGCCATTAATCCTTCGTTAACCCCATTTTGGAACAATTAATGTCGCAAGATATCTTTGGGTAATGGATAGATATGGTTCATTGATCGCTTGTTACGTACGACTATCAATCATAAATTTTTGTGTAAAAATAGTATCTAAATGAATTACAGTAACCGTATTGTAATGAAAATCTGTACAAACAGGTTCATTGAGCTTTGCCCCAGTTTTTAAGATAATTAACACTTTTTAGATAAAATCTTCAAGTCTTTAAAACTGTCTAATATTAGCATCTTTTCGAAAGATTTTCAGAGAAATAGTCTGCTGATTTCTTTAATGAATTATGATGAAAAGTGTTCTTGCTCATAAATATCGTGATGCATTTAGATAAAGTGGGACTAATCTGTTTTAAAATGTTGGCTGTATAGAAAAACTAAAGAGTTAAACCACAAGTCTAGAACTTGTTTTAACCATGTTTTTTGTGCAATTATCGTGAAACATACTAAATTAATTAAAAGCATAAATACTTATTTGGTCTTATTTGGAAAAGCATCATTGCTAAACATTCCGATTGAATAAAATTCATTATGATACATTTCAGTAGGTACCTACCTAAGCAAATAACAAAAGTAGGTTACCGAAGATAAGAATTGCAATGAAAGAGATTGTGTTATTTGTACATAACTCTTATGTACCTCTATACATAGGCAAGGTAAATATACATAGGAGAGTCGTCCCAACCATTTACAGTAATATTCGAAGTTAATAATTCATTTTCTGGATGTTTTCTTTGGGAACGTTCCAAATACCGGCCTTATAGAAATTATGATAATTTCTATGATAAATTAAACATAGCAACGTCTATGAAATTAAAAGAAATGTGATTTGCTGGATTTGTATATTTATAATTTGTATGCTCGTAAAATGTACATAAAATGTTCCATTTGTATTTTATTTATTACGAATTGTAGTTAATATTTGGTTTATTTGCCATTTATTCGTCAGAAATTGCAAATAGTTTTATTTTTACTTGATAAAACAATGCTTTTAAGCGCTCCAAGCGGCAGATAACAATACTTTTTTTAAGGAAATTAGAAACTTGTTTGATTTTTAAAGCAGACCTTAGATGATTTTTCAAAAATATCGAACGATAAGGGTCTACCTTATGCTCGTTTTAAACATCACGTATCATACGTAAGCTGTGTACACACGACCACACATCAATCTATACAAAACCAGTCTATCCTGGTGTCGCGTCGCATCATCTTTCCGCACATCGTTCAGTTTATATTGGTTATGTAAAGCTCGATGTGTAGCCGTGTGTACAACAATATTATCATGTTTCTTGTAAAAATGTTTGAGAAAATGTTATTATTTTAGGTCAGTAGGTACTTATTTTCCTGGAGTTTTGTTTGTTGTGTTAACCTACATACCGATTTGGAATACCTACATAAAGGAACATGTCTTTTCGTTTCAATGTATGAATATTTAGTGAAATAAGTAACAAAAGAAAAATCCTTTAAATATTTAATTTAATAAAAAATACAGTTAGTGCACAAATAAGGTTGTTTGTTAACCTGTTTTGGTATGAAGTTGGAATCCTCAAAAGTGGCAATTCCTTTGAGGAAAAATGGATGGTCCACATAGTGAAAGGAACAAAGCAGCCTACCTATACCTCTATATATAATGTCTATATCATTCTAGAATATTATGTATTTAGTATTTTATGTAGGAGAGTCCCATAGCCTAGCCATGGCCTGCTATCGACTATCTATCGATGATGGTAAATGAACAGAATATAGAAATTGTAACAAATTGTAATACGACTGCCTCGTTGGCCGAGTGGTCGCAAATGCGACTGTGAATTCCCAGGTCGGGCAAAGTAGGTACCTAACCTACTTACGAACGAACGAACAGTCGTATATTATTCTCGGAATTTTTCTTAGTAGGTACGAAAGCATGGAACGTGTTTTGATATATGATCGCTACTGCATGTTGTTTTTTTTCTCTATGTTTTGTTGTGGTTAGGTACTTAAGAGGAATTTTTTTGCGTCTCAAAGGTAGTTAGATACGACTTGAACAAGGTTCGTTGTCTTTGCAATTTTATGTTATTGTTGATTTACTTAGGGCCTTTAGAGTAGGTAAGCTCACATTGAAAATTTTCGTAACTAGGTAACTATAACATGTATCATTTATTTGTCTAGGACGCGTATAATAGTTTCCTAAATCCTAAAGTACGGCCTTAATGAATGACGAATACGAGGTTTTCCATTCTAAATAATGAATTCAAATAAATTCATAATGTGTGAAAAATTTCCACGCTTGTGAAATATTTTAATATTTAAATTCATACGCTCGAGTACGTAACCGTAGCTGCCTAACGATTTTTGAAACAGCGATAATTCATTTAGGAACAGGAAATTTAGGCAAACTGTATTTTACGGAAGAATCAACGCTTCATTGACCCACCTCCTCATCGACACTACGACACAGCCGTGGGAAGGGTTGAGGTGGAAGGTGATAAATAGTTAACTACTGCCACATGGTTATGACCTATTTGTTAGAAGAATACAGATACAGGTCTATTACAAGGAAACGCTAGATCAATATTTAATCAGGAAAATAACATCCCATGATCAAATTCACGATAAAGCAGACTAAGGCGAATGGCCCAGATAACACGAAAGAAATACTGCCAAGTAATTAAAACGTAGGAAGGACAATCGTAAAGATTATGATGAACAATTAATCGAAATAGGTTATTGGCGTAATATACTTCGTAGAAATACTGTTGGCAAGACGTGGCAGTTATATCATAGTAAATTACTCTTCGTATTTTCCTCCTTTGTTTTTGCCAAGATCCAAGCGAGATTTCCACGACCTATACTAATGTTGGGGACCTATATGTATAAATATGTTATATTATACTACTATTTTCATTATTATGTAATACGCAAATAGTTTTACGGTGCACTTTGAAATATATTTAGTTTTGTTCAAAACAGAGCTATAAATATATTAGTAAGGAAACAAGGACAAACTGAATAGTTAGAACTGCTCGACCAATACGGCGCTCGTTAGGAAATATTGCGAAGCATTTTGCAGTAATAACAGCAACAGGATTTTAAATGGAAAATATCAACTTGGAGACAGACTAATTAACTTTTGAAATAGAAGAGCTTACTACAGCTAAATAGAAACGGAAATGTGGAGTAAAATTAATTATAGCCACAATTAATTTAGATAAAATATAAATTGGTAACACCAATTAAAATTAAGATGTCACAAGTAATAATACTAGAGAAAAAAGATTCTTTTTATGGGGGGAAAATCATCGAATGACTGCTCCCGCCTGGGTGAGGCGGGAGGGAGTGTCAGACTCTAACTGATTAAAAACCACCCCGTCATTCTCCTGCACGTCGAGCCGGAGCCCCGGTTCTCCGCGACAGAGAAAAAAAAGAATGGAAGACTCTAGGATTATAGAGGAAGCACATAACAACAGAAAAAACACAACATATTACTCTATTCTCATGTTAAACATCAAACAATTATACACACGTAATAAAATGTGCATTTTAAATGTTAAACCGCTTGCAATGTTAAAGGAACTAGTTAGTTTATATCAGTTAATTGACCGTTGACAGATAGTCTTCGTTATATCAGTACCATGAAGCTATGCTGTTGCATTGCGGAAGAAACAGCAACTAGCTGAAGATACAAGGCCTTACATCAATAGTTGAAACTGTCTGGCGACTTCTAACCAGGAAAACCGACGGAAGATTTTATGATTAATATCCTACCTAGAAATATGTAGTGCAAATAAATTAGAACTCTATTAAAAAGGTGACAAGATAAGAATGAAGTCATTTTTCATTGTTTCCAAAATGTGATAATTTTTTGGCGTGTCTTCGGAAGCGAGTGAGTCAAGTGTTCTCAGAAACTGCAGAGTAGAGTAATAAAATTGAGGAATCTTTTATCACTTTTGACCTAATTACTCTTAAGATTAATATGGATATTTAAAGCTTAATTAATGTTATTCAAGATTTGACTTGTGGGTACAATCGATGAACTGATGACTATTTTTAACCGACTTCCCAAAAAGAAGGAGGTTATCAATTCGTCTATATGCTTTTTTTTGTTGGTCGATTGATCGTAAGTGCGACTTGAAAATAATGTGATTTCCAAATGAGGCTATTACTTTTCAAGTCTCCGAAGCCTAACCTGTTCACAGAAGAATGTAATACAATTATGATACTTTTTTATTTCCTTTATATGTTCTTAGTACTAGAGCTTGATTGTGCCTTAGAACTCTACAATTGTACACTAATTAAAGTTATTGACGACAGTGATTTCTGACCTGAAATGATGACATATTTATTTACGAAGAACTCTTTACATTTGAAACCAAAATAATAGATAGATATGTACTGTCCATTTATTATTATTTGTTTACAGGTAATTTTCAACAATATTATCATAGCTCTACGGAATAATATAGTAACTACTCATGTAAGTTGAACAATATGTAATTTGTATTATTAATAGCTGATTATACGTTTTAACGTACCTAATTATTTTGATTATAGGTTAAATGTATATGAACATATTGTTGTAATAATAGCAATTGTTATCTCTTTTAACATAATTATTACGAAAATGTATTAATAAAACTTATTATCAATACGTAAAAAATGTTGTACCTTGTATATGGAGTGGAATTTCGTTGGAAAATTAAAATTGAAGAAACATTCTCAATCTCTGTAGATTTTTAGTGAACTACAGTTTAATAAAATGTTTTTTTTTGTTTAGAGAAATTGGTTAGTTTTAGAGTAAAAAAAGCAAGGTTTCTAAAACTGATGAACCAGATGTAGGCAAGGTAAATATGTTTACAGAAAGTGATTCGGAATAGATAATGAAAGTAGAATGTGTCGGTATTTATTTATTTGAACCGCTGCCATACATAGCTTTAATAATATACCGAATTTACATTTTGGGCCATGTAACAAAAATGGTGAAAATTGGGTGTTACTTATTTTATTTTGTAATATTTGTTACAAATGTTAGTATAACACTTAACTCATATTAAAATACGTTTATACTTTATACTCTGATAGTTATTCTTGGTCTCAGTTCAGGTACTGAATCAATCTTGTTTTTTTATGGCATAAACCGATAATCGAGGATCACCTGATGATACGCAATCGGCGCACCTCTGAAAACATCTTTCGGGAACATCTACATAGATTTCTTCGTAAAGATAACATAAAATAGAGTTCCTTACCTACATTGTAGTGTAAGAAATTTAATGATTCATAGTAGGTCTATTCTAAGTAAATTCATTCTTCAGTTTATGGTTTATGTTACTAGGTACCTACATATTCAGTAAATCGTCACCTCGGTAGCGGCCGTGCATTCATACGGCTTTGCAGTGTTTCAGTTTTCACGGCCAATGCAATTGCCATATCGAGATTATGTTTAACTATGAAGTTCTATATTTTTCTCCTCATTTTAATAGTTCCGAGTATGTATGAATAAAGGGATTTCAAGTTTCACTGCCTGGTTAGGGATGGCATTAATAGCTTTTTGATTTTAGGAATGTGTAAAGAACATAGGACGCATTGTGAGATGTGAATTTGAGAAAACTCTTCTACTTCATTGAAATAGATTGTTGTAGAATAGAATAGACAGAAAAATATAGACGAAATGGATCTCATTTCGTCTATATTTCGTCGTCGATTTCATTATCGAAATCTTGTCGGTCTCTTCAATTTAGAAATTTTGAAGAATTAATCGGATCAACGGTTTCAACTATTTTCTTCTCTAAGGCGCGGAAAACTATACAAGTGTAATCAGACACCCACTGGATAACCTTAAGATGATTGTGGAAGTTCTACCTACACACGGCGAGTGGGTTTAAAGCACCGGTGTTCTTATTTTATTTTCTTAAAGAGAGATTTCTTTTTTTAAATTGCCCTTTAGTTTAATGTATCTGTTGTCTAATATAATTGGATCTTGGTTTGTTATACTGAAGCGGTAATCCCTAAGGCGTTTTACAAATTTACCTGATAGGATTTAATTAAACAATATTTTTTATTTTCTTTAAAAACGTTGCTCCACGCTAGGAATTTCTCCTGTATCGTGAGTGCGTTCACAAACATTCAATTTCGCATACACATGACACTCAGACCCGAAACATCAATTTGTGGATCACACAAAGAGTTTCTGCGTGCGGGAATCGAACCAGCTATACGTTGCGCGACAGCCAGTTGCTTTGTATTTCTAACTAGTTTCTGCCCGCGACTTTGTACGCTCAATCCCGTTTCTCCCATTCCCGTAAGATTTTCAGGACTTTTTTCTGTCATAAGAACCTTCTCATGACGATAACAAACACAGCATAAAAAATCAGCCAAATCGGTCTAGCCGTTCTCAAGTTATGCCGTGACAACGGGAAACGGGTTTCATTTTTATATATTATAGATTGTGTCGCCATCTATGTAATTGAGCTGCAGCTTCGAGGAAGGAGGAGTAGACGAGTTAAAGTTTAGACTTTAGACATCAAGCCAAATATTATACGAGTATAACAATTCACTAATAAGTGATCACCACTATTTCGATACCAACGAAAAAGCCACGTCTGCTTTTAAACAACTTATTCATTTATACATAATTTGAAAGTAGGGATAACAATATATTATTTTTTTAAATTAACATATCATAACATCACGCCTTTTATCCCTGAAGGGGTAGGCAGAGGTGCACATTATGCCACTGTATAATGTAACACCCACTTTTCACTATTTACGTTATGAGTCCCATGTAATAGGGGGTGAGCCTATTGCCATATACCAGGCAAAATTCCAGTCTCCGTGCTACTACTGAGCTTTTTTTTAAAAACCCAGTAATACTTTGCCCGACCCGGGAATCGAACCACTCGGCCAACGAGGCAGTAAAATTAATCAACACATATACCTCTAATACCGTTACATCAACCATGCAATAATTATCTTATTGCTTTATTTTATAACATAACATTAACCCACGCGATTCGCTTGCGGCTACGGATGGGGCATGATCGGTCAATGTCATCTAATTATATAGACAGGCTGATTATAAAACTTAAATTGCAGTTCTAAATACAAAGTTACTTCCATGTTTAATAATTATAAATGTTATAGTAAGATTGTTTGCAGTAGTTTGAATGCTAAATTGCTATGGTATTTGTGATTGAATTTTGATATGGGGATAGTTTTGATGATTGGGGAATGTAGTTTTTGACTATTTATACATCTAGGTCAGAAGTTAGTTATTTCAAATAGTGTAAAGTAGGTTCTAGTTTCCTATTAATTCGTGGTGAAACGCAGTTTCCCGCGAGACACAAATGTGTTTTTTTAATTTCTATTGTGTCTCATATATTTTAATATTGCATTGCAAAAAAGAGACGGATCTCTGAGATTTTTTATTTGAAACGTTGCCACACATTAGGATTTATTAGGAATGACACCCAGACCCGAAACAATAATTTGTGGATCACACAAAGTGTTGTTTCGTGCGGGAATCGAACTCGCGACACGTTGCACGGCCAACAGTGCAGTCAAAGTTTGTTTGTTTCTGCATTTCTTCTCAGAGTAGTCAGTTAGGAAATGTCGGCCTCATCGTTCGCTTGATAAAATTGACGTGTAAAAGTGCTGCCTTGTAGCCTATTTGCAGATAAATCCACTTGTTTCACTTGCATACAAGAAGTTAAAGATGATTTCTGTTGGAATATCTTACTCTATTCATAGTAGACGTCGACTAACAAAATGAGTATTTATGTTTATTAATATGTAGTTACACGTGTAGTTCTAATAATATCGCCACGAACATCATATTAATTCTGTTATATCTCTCAGAAATCTGTGGTGCTAATTTATCATTCGGTACAATTTGCCACTATTTCCTAATCGATTTCGTTGGCTGCTTCCCAAATGACGTTCTTACGGAATGATGATGGTATTATTGTAAGGAAACTATGGTGTATTGTTACTATGTTGTTTTATTTAATCAGTACATTTTTATCTACAATTTTCTACGAGATTACTAGACTGATTTCGAGCTATGCCAAAGGTCGCAAGCTAGCGAAATGTAATTTATTTCAGTATCAAGTCAAATAAGTATGCAGTTTTTTTTAAGAAAATATAATTTACCATATAAAAATTGTCAGTAGTAGCACGGAGTCAGGAATTGAGCCCAGTGTACGGCAATAGGCTCACCCCCTATTACATGGGACTCCTAACAAAACTAGAGAAAAGAGGGTATTCCATCGTGTAGTTGCATTGAGTGCCGTAATGCGCACCTCTGCCTGCCTACTCCTTCGGGGATAAAAGGTGTGATGATATGTTATGTATTAGTTATCACTTATCAGTGATACCAATTATCTATCTATCTATGTATAAAAAGATATATCTGTCTATCTACATTTCTGCCAAATACTTTCTAAGCTACAGTCCTCAGTTGTTCTAGCGATAACTTAAACTCTGAGACGCTTGACGAGTTGATAGTCATATCAAATGAAATAAACTTGTTATCCTTTTAGTCGACCTAATTTTAGTCAACACTTGATACGAGTAGATTAGTATCTCTTTGCAAGCACTAGGTTCTAGAGGTAATGTTTCGTACCTAAGGTTCGGTACATACACTTACACGTGCCCTGATAAAATAATGCTGTGTATTAGACATAATATATAATTATTGGAAATGATAAAGGTTTGTTTATATCACCACAACATACAAGGAATTTGAGGCGGTTCCATAGAAAATCCCTTAAATACACAAACATATGTAGATAGTGTGAATTTAATTTTTTGACTCAAGAATAGTACCTACTTATGTATTTTGAGCTATAGAGATACTTAAAAGTAGCAATATAGAAAGAAGGAAAGAAGGCATTTTTTGGTATCTGTTTGATTAGTGCTTGATATTCTGTCTGCCTCATGCCTTATAACAATCAAATAAAGTAAATGTATCATTAGGTTTCAAACTCTGAATCATAAATATTATTATTGACAAAATACATACATTCAAGTAACGAAATATGTTTCACTGAAGTGGTTTGTAAACGGATTTTTGGCTTGTCTCGAAGATTTGCATATCTCATATCAGATTGAAGTGGTGATTGATAAAAATAGAATGTACTTGGGTACGGTCGGTTCAATATCATTTCTGGTACAAGTAGCTGATGGCATTGGTAGATAGATACTAATTCGAAAGTAATAAATTATCTGTTTCATATGACATAATAATGTCAGGCTACTGAATGCATTGTTATTGTTGCGAATTTGTTTTGTGAATGTCTTCGAGTGCGAGATAAATTATTGTTCTTGAGTGGTACAAATTGATTTGCTGTTGTATTGTTTACATGTTTTGATTTTATTTTGTATCTTCCTCTTTTTAAATAGAAGAGAATAGATGAGATTTATTACGATTTTCTTTTGCGTAATATAAAATAACACAATTGATGAAGTTATTTCTTTTAATAGAAACATAACACTGTCGAAGCAATAGATAAGGATACGATACTTAGTCATGGCTCCTAAATAAATAGACACTAAACATCTCTAGTACTGTTTGATCCGTACTAGACAGAAGTGATGGAATTCGTCAACATGACATCTAGTAGATCCAAAACATTCCGAAGTGATAGACAGACACGTAGACTAATCATCGCTGAATACAATTCTAGCCAATCTGCAATAATCCAATTTAAGTCTACCCATTTCGTTATCTCCTCATCATTTGCAATTGTAACTCCTTGAAAATCAGCCCTTTGGAGATCTTAGAGAATAATAAGCATAAAGTTTGACTAACTCTCATTATGAACCATTTGGAAAAGCAGTAAGATTCAAGAAATATTTATTTTAATTGATCTGAAGTTCGTGAAGGTATTTAGAAGAGTTGGAACTAAAAGCTCTCATTAAATAAATAAGATAATAGGAAGTCGGAAGTAACTGTTCCTACATTGGATCTAGTAATTTTGCTTTAAAAACTTTTCTTCGTAAAGATTTTGACGTATTCTGAGAGCATTCAACTTTTGCCCGAGACTTATTTTCTTTCGACAAGCTGTGGATATCGTGTGTCTTCAGACAGCTAATGAGTCATACGTTTGGACAAATTGTTGAAATTTTGACATAATAATTCAAAGTCGAAGTCAAAGTCAAAGCATTTATTTCAATTAAACTATAGTTTGGTACTTTTGAAACGTCAACAAATACAAAATAAATAATAGTCTGTCAGTCAGTCCGTCAGTGAAATTAGGTGAAGCTAGGTGCTCATTCCAAAACGTAGATTCGAATGGAGAATAACGAGCAAGAAACTCCATTCGTTACTCTTTTTAAAAAAAGTATGTTCTACAATGTCTCTGATACATATTTCAATACTGTACGCATATGTAAGATGACAAGCAAACACACGCTTGACGCATTATACTAATAACTTACTAAAATAAAAATCTTAAGTCTAACATGGTGCTCACATACGCATACTGACAATCCATAGAAATAGTGCTTCTATACAAGAAAAAGGAAACTCTTTGTTTCAATAAAGAAGGAAATGCTCGATGCCATAAGGAAACTAGATTGTCTACATTAGAATTAAAGTATTAATTTATGTATTATATTACCTACTATTGGAATTTAACTACTGACTATATTTGAGTATTGTCCAGTGGAGCCGAACCAATATGCTGGCAAGCATTCTTATCTTCAAGATAATCTGTCAGTGTGTAGTAAGCTTGATTACATAATTCGCGCTTAATATATGTTTTAAATTTACTTTCATTGAGATCTAGTATGCTATTTGGTATTTTATTATAGCATTTAATACCTAACCCCATAAAGGATTTCTGTACTTTGGACAGTCTGAATTGCGGTATAGCTAACTTATTTTTGCCTCTAGTATTAAAATTGTGTCTATCGCTTCTTTTTTCAAACAATTGCCTATTTTTCCTTACATACATTATATTTTCATATAGAGGTATATATTGACAGGGCACCGTTAAAATATTTATCGTTTTAAACAATTCTCTCAACGATTCGCAACGGCGTAAGTTATATATTGCTCGGATAGCCCGCTTTTGCAGAATAAATATTGATTCTATTTCTGCAGCTCGACCCCACAACAAAATGCCGTACGACATAATGCTGTGGAAATAACTAAAATAGACAAGCCTAGCTGTATCTACGTCCGTGAGCTGTCTAATCTGTCTAACTGCAAAAGCAGCTGAGCTCAATCTCCCCGAAAGCGCCTTTATATGCGGACCCCATTGTAGCCTATTGTCTAACGTAATGCCTAAAAATACTGTCTCGTCGACAAATTCTAACTTTTGACCGTTTTTCCTTCATTCCTTAATTCCTTCATATTATTTCAAATGGTGACATCTTCAATTTCTCCCAAAGGATTGAATATTTGCCGATATTGTTATGATTTTATGATGCTGTGTTAATTTAGGATCATTTTCACTCGAACTTTTTAAATCCTTTGTTCCACTCGTAGTTAGGTACGACACTTCGATCATAATCATTAGAAAAGCAACGCTCCCATAATTAACTAATCACCATTATCTTGTCCTTGACATTCCAGAAATATCTATAAAATAGTTGCACCTACATAGATCAACCACCTCATATAAAACACATGAGGGTACGAAGCTCTTATCATCTGTGACCACATATTTGCCATCAATTTACGCGTACTCAAGCAAACAGTATGACGTCTGTTGTCTTAAGTGGATAAATTTGGACATGTCTCATTAACACCGTTTCTCACGATGTATTTTGGATGCAAAGGGAAGTTTTTTGAGAATATACATCAACAGGATGATCTGTAGCTTGGATTTGAGACTGATTTGTGTTCATTGAGTATATAAGATACGTTTTTGTCATGTTAAGCTGGATTGATGATCGCCATTATTATGTTCATAAAAGTTACGCGCTGGATCTTTGCTTTTGTGACTTCATCTGGTGATACATTGTCGAATTCTTTAATGCTGTTAATGAGATCACTGTTGCTTTTATGAGATAAGATGAGAATGTTGTAAGAATGATCTATATGTACTATTTATGACTGGAATAGATTTTAATGTTTAATCCTTGTGCAAACATTAAATCATTAGAATATCATGTTAACCCGAGACTCATTGAAACTGTCTGAGTCTAAAATAGTTAAACCTTGAGTCTATCTCCTTACTTTGTGGTCCAGTAGATGACTGTTACAATTTGTTCAACTGAGCCAAGGTCAAACTGTGTGAAAATTTGCCTTTGAATATAATTGCGAACAGATGTTCTAACTTCGTTATATTTGCGATGATTGAATGTTGGCCAGAATTTTACTTCCTACTCTAAATAAACTAACAAATCGTCTAGATAACTTTTGAAGATGTGTTCTTTAAAATTATTGTTTGTTTGAACAAACGTTTTAGAAGTTTTAAATTAAAATTCAGACCGATTATTATCTTTAGTGAATCTTGTTGATATAGATCGAAAAAAAAATTATATCTACCTAGTACATAATAGTAGCTACCTAGCCAAAGCAGTAAATAAAGACGAACTTGAAGTAAACACTACGATAAATAATTTTCCAATCACGTTTCAAACCAATAACCGCGGACATGAAAATTTTCAATGCGTAATGCCAACGCAATAACCGATAAGTTGTATGCGCGTGCGCTGAAACGTGTAGTGTGCAGTTATCTGAGATTTACGATGCTGTTTACTACGAGTATTCGACAAGGAGTCACTGTGAGTGTCATGTTCTGTGACAATCAACCTGTGTTCATTCACACGTGGGATCTCAGGTTTTACAACCAGTCGCGTGGTTTCCGCACATTTCCAGGCTACGTCGCGTGAGCACAAACCACACTCGTCTCATCACGACCTTCAGCGTTATTTAATTTAAAGAATGTCTTTGTCACTCAACCGATTCGGGAACAGAGATGCTCTAATTCACTTTAAAATAAAACAAATCTTCGTACATTACAAGCATGTGCATTTTGTCTCATCTTTCAAAATGTCGTTGTTCACTGTGACGGCTGTGTGACCTATATTAAATATTCCGTTCCACTACATGATTCATTCACCTTGTCCTCGTATCTCGACAACCACTAGTGGGGTATTACATCCAGTTCCTTCTAAGAAGTGCCAATAATGTAGCGATCATAGCATCCCATATAAAATGTTAACGGTATCAGCATGACAGGAGTGCCGCAAGGTACCCGCCTGGGACCCTTTTTGTTTACACTCTATGATATCACATTACATGAGGCGTAGTAACCTAAAGAATGCATAACAGAAAACTAGTGAAATTCAACGCCACTGTTTACGTGGAACGGCATTGTAAGTGTAACATCAACATTATCGAGCCGACACGTGGGACCGAAACGTGAATGACCGGCGACTTTAGGCGTCGTGTTACTTCATTTTGTTTATGAAACGGAAGTTGTTGTTGCTATACCTATATTTGCATTATTGGTAGCTGGCAATATGAATTAATACGATTATTGTTGGCATTAAATTACACTTTCGAGTGTTTTCCGAAGCGATTCACGTGGTTATTCTTAGGCAAACGATACTTCAATCGTATTTATGACCTACCTCACAATGCTTTGAAGAATTTTCATTTGTTTTCACATATATTATTGCTTATTGAAGCCGAGTTTAATTGGCTGGCATGAGTGCTATTGGTAATTATCAAGGTCAAAAACAATGGGTTGGCGACTATTCAGATTCATATAAACTGTTGAATATTTTACGCCTCACCTTGGTTTGTTTACTCTTTAGTTAACGAATTCCCTTGAAACTTTTAATAGGTACTTTAATGTACCTGAGTGGTACGACCTGCTTTATACCTTCGCGATGTTATAATTTGCGGTGGTATAGTTTGTAACAGCGTTACCTACTTGCACAATGATTGTGAAACTGATTCAAATTGATTACTTCGGCATTGTAAAGTTTAGCGTAAACGCAATGTTTGATATAATTTTCACTCGTTACTTGTCCAGACAATATTATACTGTTATTGTTAAAAGTATTGATGATTTCATTTGCTGCGTTTTCATAAAGACTTTTGATGAAAAATAACTAGTTATTGTCTATCAAGTTAGGAATTGGAGATATTGAAAATTAAATCATGTAAGCAAGTGGACAGAGTCAGTATTTCCTGAACGGTATAATCTGAAGTGTCTTCAAGGCCCGAGTGAATAGGTTGCTTATGGTATGACTTGCTCCATCGTAGACCGCATTATCGCTTCCCACCAGGCGAGATAGTGGTCAAACGTCGGCCCATCAAATATGTAAGAAAAAAAGTGGGCAAGATCACAATTTCACTCTCGCGCCCGACGCATCTTTATAATTCTATGCTGTTTTATTATAGTTATAATCTAAGAAATATTTTTGCTAAGACTGCCCTTAGTTTCAGAAAACATTGTACAATAATGCTGTTTGACATTATTCCCTGTGTTGTGGCTAACATTTGTTGATCCACAATGCCACGAGTGCTGGCTATTGTGGTCAGAATGATTGTACAATTATAATGACAATAGCTATTGTTTTACTTGTTACTTCTTTCTTTCATAGACTTGCGATAATAGTGCGTGTCAATATTGAAGTTTTAGTTTTTGTAAACCGTTTGGATAACGGAGTTATAAAGTTAGTGATAATGGACACGAGGCGGAGATCGGCACGTAATAAGAAATAGTCAAAGAATTACAAAATTAAAAATATTAGTAGTGATGATTCGCCGGTTCTGGCTCAGTAGTAGTGATGATTCGCCGGTTCTGGCTCAGTAGTAGTGATGATTCGCCGGTTCTGGCTCAGTAGTAGTGATGATTCGCCGGTTCTGGCTCAGTAGTAGTGATGATTCGCCGGTTCTGGCTCAGTAGTAGTGATGATTCGCCGGTTCTGGTCACCATACCAACGTGGTCATGGTATTGGGAGCTTCTTAGGAGGGTTATTTAGATCAGTTTTACCCTTTTTAGCGTACGATGCGTGGTTCTGGAGTTATGCAAATCGATTGCAAATCAATTTATAGTATCTATTAATTAATTATCTCATTAATTAATAATCTCATTAATTAATTATTTAACCCTCATTATGTTTGATTTCCTATGTCATCAATAAAACACAACCATTCATTTTTAATTTTTTATTTCATTACTTTTTTCTACAAAATATGAGTGGAACATCTCATCCACAAAAATATCATTGTACAGTGTGTTTCCTGTAAATATGTTCGTAAAACTATTCATTGAACATCCTTGAAACTTAAATAGCAAATACATTAAGCAATATTCACCACAAACTGAAGTCCAATCATTCTGAATCCTATCAACATTCCAGTCCCATCTCTTACAATTCCTTTTCAAAAACTGAAGATGATATCGCTCAGGTGTTCGTCCATATGAATCAAAATATTGACCGATGCCATTCACATCGATATGTACAGCTACCCAGTGTGAGCCTGGTTTATCATCCGCATCCAAATTGCATATTATATACGTTGGCACATGTGTATACATAGGTAGTCTATTAGCAGCATAAACATTATTTTCTAGACTGGGATGAATCTTTTTCATATGTTTTTTTAATTCTAGTGTATCCATGATATCACTGTTATTAGCAGTTTATTGCAGTACCAATCTATTCAATGGTTGTCATAGGAATGTTCAATTATAGTGATTTGTAAATCGCATAGTGATCTTCATGTCTGTTGCGATGTGAGATAAGTTTGTTGACTCATAGAGTTCCGTCCGAGATAAGAATTGTGCTATATAACATCGAACAGTTGCAGTCATGCAGTCAGTCTATGGTCGTTTGACCACAGTGGATTGTATACGTCTACCAATACTACGTTTGTGTTACCTACTTCAACGCATCAATGATCATGGAGGTAAGTGTTTATTCTATTGACAAACTTACTTGTATTTCTGTTGTTGTTTTCCTAACGTGTGTGTGCGTGTGAGTCAGATTAAGTGTAAACAAATTGATATTAATGTGATAATTCTGTTGTTGCAGAGATCATTCAGCTTCGCAGACGATAATGAAAATACCTATAAACAGTATTACTACTCGCCACTCTCTCCCCAACACGAAGAAGAAAGAGATGACATCGTCGTTAATAACACAGATGATGGAGGAAAAAGGAAATCACAACCGATTGATCAATTTTTTGAAGTGACACCAAAAATAAAAAGGAAGAAGCAGCTATCGTCGACTGTGGCACGAGCTGCTAGAGATGGCGTATCATACATCTCTACAAATTCTGACGACGGAGACCAAGCGACGCATCTCATAAAAATTGAAATGTATGATATGAAGAAACTATCCAAGATTCCAATTAATGATCACTGGAAGCACGCTACCACGAGGATTAAATATTACGTGAAGAATAATAAGGATAGCATCTACGACAACACAAACGGTCTCGTATACAATATTACAAAGACAATAGCAGAAAGTGAAAAAGTTAAAAAATACTTTTTTAACAATGACACTCATTAGTGGATTAGTGAATGTGATTCTGTTTACTTAAACTCTCGTTATGCAGCAGAAGCCCGAAGATCTTGCAGAAAACGGTTTCTTTTATACTGGCCATGGAGACAGGACTAAGTGTTTCCATTGTGGTGGTGGTTTAAAAGATTGGGAAGATGACGATGATCCTTGGCAGCAGCATGTTCAGTAGTTTAGTCAATGTGCTTATATGAAGTTTAAACTCGAACAGTGTTTTGTGTAAGATTAAATAGGGGAGGTATATAAAGAAATAAAAATATTACATTGCATATAATTTGTTTTATTAATTTTATAATGTTAGCTTTAGTTACACACACACACAAAATGCATTAAGCATGACACATATATCTAAAACACAACACATATTATAATCTTAACTACTATAGTCTACAGTAACATTTCTATTTTTATCTATTTCAATAATATTATCAAACTCAGCATAAACAATACAGTTAATTGTTTGTATTAGTGAGGATTCAAATCGTACTTCTAATCTTACACTACCATGTTTTATGAGATTCCAATGGGCTGATGAGTTAGCTGATAAATCAGGAGTTAAATCAAATGCTAAAAGACAGTAACCTTTAGCATATTGTTCACGAGAGATTGCATTTCCCTCATTAAGAAAGTGAATACCTGTCCCCGAGAATAGAGTATGATATGCTGATGTAAATATATTATTATTAAAAGATGGTTGCAAAGCTTTGGAAGGTATTTGTTGACCATCAATATATAAACTGAAAGAGTTAATACCATAGTTTTCAAAGTTAAATGGATTTTTAGTAAGTGAACCATTAAATGCGGAATTATTCACAAAACCAATAATACATCTTTTGGGTACCTGTCCTAAGAATATATTATCAAGAGTTTTTCCTTGAACACCCGATGGAATTGTTAAAACTTTAACTTCAGCACGAGTAATAGGATATTTAGCAGTGGTAGAAGCTAAAACTTTCTGATGTGCGAGTAATACACTTGGATTAATTCGTGCTCTTCGAACAATAAGAGTTGCATCCGTAATGCAAACTTTAAACTTTACATCATTTGATCCAGCAATTAAATTAAAACTCTCTCTTGACCGAACTAATTTTACACTCATTTCAACGCCATTAATTAAAAATTTATCTTGATTGAAAATATCACCATGAAGATGACCAATCATTTCTACTTCCCTGCTTTCATTAACTAATTCCTGTCTTTTAACAAATCCAATGTTTTTACCATCTGTGGAATCCATTTTTCCTGCTGTATCATCATACCAAAGACTACAAGTAAGATGAGATTGTTTAGCAGCAGGAGCATAGTTTAAAAGGGTTTCCATGTATGCTCGATAAGCATAGGTATTATTAGGTGGTGATACAAGTTTTTGGTTTAAATAAATATCGAGTTGACTAAAAAGTGAATGCAACCAATTATTTACAGGTGCTACTGCTGTAGCTGATATCAAGTTTGTTGAATCTTGATTTAATACTTTTGCCTTTATGTGGAGTAATGTATGAGACAAATCTATGTAGTCATCGCCTGTTCCAGGAACTTGAAACTCGATAGGTCCATCATCAGCAAGAGATGAAATTGGTTTATAGTGAATCCACAACCCATTTTCAATGCTTGTTTGTGTAGACGGTAATGCAAACAAATCTAATTCTGACTTAACGCACTCACAAGAATGATTATGAAGGAAAGACATACTTAATTTGAAAATATATCTTTGATGTTTTTTGGTTTTAGACCAAGTTTTTTCGTAGCTTTCACTTTCGCTGTTAGTGGTGGAATGAACGAGGCCAATCGTTTTCTTTTAGTTATATACCCAGACCCTGTCATGTTAAATCGATCAATTTTGTCATCAGCCTTTCGTTTTAAGTTCGTACTAACTTGCTTTAGACGATTTTTTATTGAGGCTTCCATAGGACGGGCTTGAACCATATCTGATAAAAGTCCTACTCCAGCATTTAATGCCTCCTTACCAACCACTCGAACACCACTTGAAAGTAAAGGTAAAACTGATCTAAATAACCCTCCTAAGAAGCTCCCAATACCATGACCACGTTGGTATGGTGAACCCTTATAAATTACTCCAACTCCTGATCCAGCTTGATGAGAATAATAATTTTCGTATGGACATTTATGATGATCATGATGAGAATACATTATTATAATTTGTGGAAATGTAGTTTAATACACACGGTTCCAAACTGGAATGGGATTTTTTGTCCTGTGCTCGATCTTATATCTATTTCTAGTGTATCGAACTCTCTTCGCATAACAGGTAAGTAGTGAGGTGGAGAGAAAATGTGCATTTTATTCGCACCATAAATGTATTTTGAAGGATCTAATGAAATGACTCTTAATAGCGGAGTCATAACATCACCCACAATCTGAGGATCGATAATATCGCAATATAGAAATAGTTGAGATGGTAACCCTAAGTGTAAATTAGCAGGACACTTCCCAATATTTCTGTCTAAGAGATTTGTATTTGGTTCATAACCTAGTTGTAAACTTAATTTGGGTGATAATGTTATGGATGTTATATTTTTATCCAAAACAGAAACAGACACAAATTTTGTTATTTCATCATAACGAAATTTCAAGTTCTCTCTGATACTATTTAACGTTTTTAAAATATGTTCAACGTTATCGTAGTTGGTAGCGGGAATATGTTTTTTGTAGTACACTGTTGATGGTTTATCTTCATTAGGCATTAACATGGTTTTTGTGATGTATACAACATTTTCATGATCTTGAACAGTAAACATGGTGCATGGATATTGAAACTCGACAACTCCAACCGACCATTCACCTTCTAATTTCATAGCTTTTGGTAATTTTGTTGAAAAATTTGTGGTCTTGTTATCAGGAAAGTATTCCATTGAACTATTGCTGAGCAAAGTTAAATAAAAACTTTCTTTATTCATATTTCTTTCAAACTAGAAGCTAAAATCCAACTGTTAAATTTATCTGGATAACCTCTCCACTTCACTAATACTTCTTTTCTGTTACCCGAATAACGAGTGCCAATTATTTTATCTATTTTATATTGTGAGGTGGGGTTGTAAGTGACCTTCTGTAATTCTCTTTCATAAAAAGTACCAACTATTGGTTCATTTTGTAAATCAGTTATTGTATAAACAATCCATGGAGATCTATCAATTATTGAAGATATAATAAATATTTCATCACTCCAATTTGATTCATATCCTTTTTGGAAAACATGTTTATATTTAGTTATTCGAACATAATCACCCACGTTGAAATTTGGTTTTGGATTTTCTAAAGAAAGTTTGTTTGATCCTCTATCATAAAGATTAGTCCAAACTGTCATAATATTGTTGGAACTTACATCACATGGGCACATCTTAATACTCGAGTGAATGCTGTTATTATAAGAGTATATTAAATCTTGTAAAACATCGATATATCTATAAGTATTATTATGAGTGAAATAACGCCACATTTTCATTTTTAGAGTTCTTTGAAATCGTTCAACAATACTAGCCTTAATATCAGGATTGTTAGTGGTATAGTAATTTATCTTTTTGGATTTAAAGTATTTTTGTACATCTTTTGAAATAAATTCTGTACCTTTATCAGATTGTACGTGAGTAGGTGTTGAATTACTTTCAGTAAATATACTTTCAAAACATTCTTTAGTTGTTTCTGCGTTTTTCTTTTTCATTGGTCTTGCAAAAGCATATTTACTAAATACATCAATAACACAAAGTATGTAGTTGAAACCATCATTATATTGAGCATAAGTTCGCATATCACTTAAATCAGCTTGCCACAGCTCATTAATATTTGATAGAATGTACCTATTACGCGGGAATTTTTTCCGAATGGGTTTATGTAGTGTATATGTTTCTTGCGATTGTAACCATTCCTTTACTTGCTTTTTATCCATTTTCCCCTTCATAGCTTTTGATAATTTATCAATACTACCAAAACCAGCGGGGTTAGATGGATCATAATAAATCCTGTTAATTTCTTCTAGTACGGGGTCCATTTTTCCCAATCGATCTTTTTACGTATTTTAGTTATAGATCTTTTATCTCCACTGCTCGGTGTAGAAAACTCTTGAACTTCAATCTCAGAGGTTTTGTTCAGATCTTTTGCTTGAAGTTGGTTAATAAACTCACATCTCTTTGGATTTCCAATATAAGTAAGTGGTACTTTAATATCTTTTAATGCTTTAGCAAATCTATCCCACCCTATCGGATCACTTTTTTTAAGGGTCTAAGTGAATCATTTATTAAATCAACAATATTACTTCCTGAAATTTTTTCATTATCAATTATGACTGTGCCTTCATTATCCCAACGTATTTTACTTTTACTTATTCCAATTAAGTTTAATAATGACTCACCTTTTTTATTATAAGTTTTTGGTATTAAACTGAGTATTTGTGTCGGTGAATACAGTGGATTTGCCTCACTTTCTATACTTTTAATAGATCCTTTCTCTTCTAACAAAGATTCAGCATCAACTGAACTTTTTAGATCTCTATCTTTACTTTTAAAACCAATTTTAGATCCATTTGAATCTTCATTAGATGTATCAGAATAAATTGGTAATCTGAGTGGTTGACGATCCTCTTCGGTAAAGTGAAGATATCTTTGTAGTGTTTGTAAATATAACATCCACTTCTTTCGGTCTTCCGTCTTACTATTCATAATATTTTGCATTTCAATATCTAGTCGAGACAAATTACTAGTAACCTTATTTTCTTGTTTTAATTTTTCAATCAATCCAGGTTCAATAAGTATCATTTTCTTAGCATTTTCCATGTTAACTGGCTAGTCCACTTACTAATCCACTCAATATTGCACCTAATATTATTGGTAAGAAAGCCCCTCCTTTTTGTATAATAATATTTTTTCTTAGTTTATGTTTACACTTATGCACCAGTTTACGGAGTATATTTTTGTGTTTATTCAATTTTTGTTTATCTTGATCTTTGAGAGGTATCTTTCCTTGTAAAACGTTATGAATACATTCACAAATACAATTTATTTCTTCTTCATCACACGTTTTAAGTAACGCTCTTTGATATTTTGGTTTAAGCGTGCGCAAAGCGTTCAGCAAATGTTTATGCGTTGTGAGTCGACGATGCATCATTTAGAAATGATTTGAATTGTTTGATTCTTGGTGTATTTAAACTCTTTCGTGGGGACGTAGACTGTACAGTAACCATTAAATGGGAATACATTGGTTTTGATACGACAAAAATCATTTGTATTATGTTTTAAATCTATCATTAAATATCCATGCGCTTCTAAAGTTGCATCCCTGTAGGCGTCTTCAATGAATTTTGGGTTATCTGGTGACACTTGTCGTGCTAAATATCTTATTTGAGTTTTATCTCGAGGGTTTTTAAAATAAATTATATAACTTGAGTTTAAAGAAATGTCTCTTTGACCTTTACCTTGATGAAATAAATTTTGTGTTAAATAAAATACACTAAGATTCCTGTGATGACTACCTTTTGTAAATATATCCACAATTCTTCCATCAGACTCTCTCATTAGATCATCAATAATAATAAGGTGTGGGTTTTCACCATCAAACATATTAGGATTTGGAATTCCTTGATGATAGTTAACATTTGGTAAATTATATAAAGGCTGCATTTCATCAAAGCACCATGTGATCTGATTAAAATCGCAATTACATATTTCTTTAACTGATTTTATGAAATTTGTTACAAAATTTGATTTCCCACATCCACTTGGTCCTGCCACAATAGCAGTAAACGGATGGATAAAGTGATACATTTCACACGTCTAGAGTTTTAGAGGGATGAAATAAAAATGAAAATGTCGGTGTAAAATTACTATATATTGCCAAAATTATATAAAACATGTAATTTGCGAAAAACAGAATGTTTTGTATACTATTTCTAATACATTTAGTACTTATCAGAATTTCACAATCATCTCAACGTCAAATTTAAGCACACAAATAAAAACTTATATAATTACCACTTTAAAAACTTTTTTATACATAACACATTTCTAAGAGCACAATATTTTTTATGATGATTACAATTTAAATTAGGTTTTCTACCACAGTACTTTTCAACTAACACAGATAGTTTAGGATAATTTCCTTCGTGAAGCTCTAGTACATTACAGTTATCACACATGTCTTTTATCCATTTTACTTTTTCTGAACCTTTTACATAGATATTCTTGTTTTCTAGGTATGGTACGATCATGTGTTGGAATTCTCTATAGTCAATATAACCTTCACTCCAACGTAGACCCCTATTTTTTTCCAACCACTCGACTTGTCTCTTTTCATCTCTTGTTAAGTATGTGAACTGGTACGGTGGTTTAATTAAAAACGTTTGTGTATATTCATGCGTGGTAAAAGCTAACTCCTTTACTATAAAATTATTGTAGAGATCCTTAAATCCTTGCACATCTAATATCATAGTATTGGGATTCATGATATTTTCCTTAGTGTTTTCATTATCGTCTGCGAAGCTGAATGATCTCTGCAACAACAGAATTATCACATTAATATCAATTTGTTTACACTTAATCTGACTCACACGCACACACACGTTAGGAAAACAACAACAGAAATACAAGTAAGTTTGTCAATAGAATAAACACTTACCTCCATGATCATTGATGCGTTGAAGTAGGTAACACAAACGTAGTATTGGTAGACGTATACAATCCACTGTGGTCAAACGACCATAGACTGACTGCATGACTGCAACTGTTCGATGTTATATAGCACAATTCTTATCTCGGACGGAACTCTATGAGTCAACAAATTTATCTCACATCGCAACAGGCATGAACCTGTTTTGTGACTCCCACAAATCACTATTTTAATTACACATTAATTACACATTACTATGACCACCTTATCTGAAGTAAATTCCTAAGTACAACGGAACTCTATGAGTCAACAAACTTATCTCACATCGCAACAGACATGAAGATCACTATGCGATTTACAAATCACTATAATTGAACATTCCTATGACAACCATTGAATAGATTGGTACTGCAATAAACTGCTAATAACAGTGATATCATGGATACACTAGAATTAAAAAAACATATGAAAAAGATTCATCCCAGTCTAGAAAATAATGTTTATGCTGCTAATAGACTACCTATGTATACACATGTGCCAACGTATATAATATGCAATTTGGATGCGGATGATAAACCAGGCTCACACTGGGTAGCTGTACATATCGATGTGAATGGCATCGGTCAATATTTTGATTCATATGGACGAACACCTGAGCGATATCATCTTCAGTTTTTGAAAAGGAATTGTAAGAGATGGGACTGGAATGTTGATAGGATTCAGAATGATTGGACTTCAGTTTGTGGTGAATATTGCTTAATGTATTTGCTATTTAAGTTTCAAGGATGTTCAATGAATAGTTTTACGAACATATTTACAGGAAACACACTGTACAATGATATTTTTGTGGATGAGATGTTCCACTCATATTTTGTAGAAAAAAGTAATGAAATAAAAAATTAAAAATGAATGGTTGTGTTTTATTGATGACATAGGAAATCAAACATAATGAGGGTTAAATAATTAATTAATGAGATTATTAATTAATGAGATAATTAATTAATAGATACTATAAATTGATTTGCAATCGATTTGCATAACTCCAGAACCACGCATCGTACGCTAAAAAGGGTAAAACTGATCTAAATAACCCTCCTAAGAAGCTCCCAATACCATGACCACGTTGGTATGGTGACCAGAACCGGCGAATCATCACTACTACTGAGCCAGAACCGGCGAATCATCACTACTACTGAGCCAGAACCGGCGAATCATCACTACTACTGAGCCAGAACCGGCGAATCATCACTACTACTGAGCCAGAACCGGCGAATCATCACTACTACTGAGCCAGAACCGGCGAATCATCACTACTACTGAGCCAGAACCGGCGAATCATCACTACTAATATTGTAGTTGCTAGCCGGCTGGCTTAGCACTTTGTAACGAAGTTTTCTATACCGGGAGAAATGAAAAGGAACAGTAATTAAATTTTAAAAACGTAGCATAGGGACGTTAATTAAAGCAGTCAGAAACTCATAAAAAATTAACAACAGGTACAACATACATATGAACTTATTTTTGGGCACTAAATTGTGTTAATCAGATTTTAAGTGAACAAATAAGTCACGCGCTTGCATCAAGTCATTCTACGTAGGTGTCAAATTAAATATTATTTAAAAAGGAGGTTTCACTTGATCGCGGGTCAGTGTCCTAATTATATTGGGTGTAATGATATGAAGATAGCTTATAATATGGTAATGTGTTGGATCTGGAGTAATTTTGATAAAAGTAGTATAATTTAGTCTTAATTACGGCCTGTCGAAATTGAAAAATGGCTTCTCAAATTAGACCCTCCACGAAGTTAATGATAGCCAACAAAAATAAAGCGCTACATTTGTTTTGACTATAAATTAATCGTTCGACCAATTTGGGAAAGCGGAAAATCACCCGAGCGAACATTGGCGCCAGATGGACGGATGCCAGCCTTTCGTTGGGAATCAGTGTTATTGTAAAAGGTACGTGAATGAGAATCAGGACTGTTGACACATTCAACGCCAAACACAATGCGATTGATGCTGCAGATGCATCTGACGATGTTCACAATGTCATTGATGTTATTTGAAATGTTTTTGGCGATATTTATTGAGATGAATTCGGTTAAGTGTCTGATATTTAGTGTACCTTGCTGATGTAATTAGGAAAGCCTAGTTTATAGCCACGTCAATAGAAATAAAGAACAAAGTAAGGTGTTTTGATTGTTCTCTTGTAATGCTTGTTAAATAATAAATAAACTTTGGATTAACTTTGAACTTCAGGAACCGGTGAAAGTAAGTGGAAAATTATATAAATGGACACAAACTTTGGACAAACTTGTAAATCATAACCGTATTATCTTATCTTCAATAGAAATAGATTCGAAGCTATGAAATTGCGAGGTCGATATTTGGATGAAGGCAAAATTTGGCCATGTTCGTTTTGCGACACGAAATGCAAGACATTTAACGACAATTTATGAGACTGTAAGAACATTACTTTATATTAGTCGCTCTATAAATGGGAAAATATCGGAGCTATTATTTCTTTTGACCTGGTTCTGTTCTATGCTTTTTGTGTTTTAGTAATAATAGGAAAACTTATAAAGAACTTGAATAGGGTCGTGGTCTGAACTGTATCTATCTATTTTGCTTCAATTGTAACGCTAGTTGTATCATCATATGATATAGAGACGTTTGTTATTTGCTAAACAAATACTTAAGCCTGATTGAAAATGATTGTATCATGACACAAAACTTTTGATGCAACAGCATCTATTTATAATTCAACGTCGTCAACAAATATTTAGTCTTATAGCTGTATTTAAACCAGTCTGTTCTAATTTAGTATATGGGGAACGTTGTAAATTGATCGTAAAATCCATTCCAGAAGTATATGTCGTATCATTACCGTCCCATATGTCATGGAAGCGGTACGATTGGTCTTACATTTGGACAAATTCCAGATTTGATGTCGTAAAGTATTTAAAATACTCGTAATGCTGCCACTGGAATTAGTGTAGTGTTGTTTTTGGACGTGTTAACATGTAAACTAATCATACGTTAGTCGTTAAAAATTGTGTTTTTGATTGAAACGTGAAGGTATATAGAAAAGAACCAAAATTGCATGGTACAGCGGGATAAGTGTTACCAGAAAAATGCAATGCTATCTGTAAAAAACAAACTAAATTTCAATACTATGTGTGTTTGATATTATTATTTTTCATTAATCGCAAATATTACGACCTTTTGCTATCTTCTAAGGTCAGGTATTAGATAAAAAAACATTGGCAATATCAGGGGCATGCTTATCTTCCAGAAATTTAACGGCCAGATATTAAAGTAAACAAATCATAATTCAGCCTTCACGCAGGATAACACGCTGTAAAACGTGTAGCCTATACAAAACAAAGTCCGGATTCGCTACTTTACAAAGCCTTCGTGAACTTATTTGCAATCAAATATTTGTCAGCTAATCAAATTCATTGCTGTTATCGATATTAAAAAAAATCTTTGAATTTTGACAGATCCTACTGACTTGTGACGTCATCATATTTTTACGTCAAATTGTACATACACTAAGCACTGGTTTTACTACCTCCATATAACTACCTGATAAACTTATGTGACAGATAGTTCATACAAATTACGTTCTTAATTTAAATTTATCTGGTAGATAACGGCTATCCATATAAGGTGAAACAGGCACTTACTTTAATAAAAATAGCCAGAAAACGTTCATCCGAAGTGTATCGTCAAACCAATGAATAAAATATAATTATTTTGGAATACTTTATTGTGTTGAAAAGTTCAGATGTAAACAATGAAAATGCAGCGTTACGTAACTTTGTAACTGCGCACATTCGTAAATTATTCGAACCAGAATAAAATTGCGTAGGGAAGTGGTTTCCCGGATAAAGGACAGAAATGGAAGGCTGCGTTAGAAAAGGATGGGGGGAAAACAAGAGTGACCCTGAACGTAAACGTGGCCTACTCCTGGTTATTGATCGAGCCAAGTATTAGGGGACAAAGGATAATTCCTTAGGTTACTTACGCAATTCAAATGGAAATAATAAGTAATGAAAGTAATAAAAGATGATATGGATGATGCCGTAGTAGAGATATTTCGAGTGCTCCCAATTTGTTTTGGGCTGAATGAAGTAGCAGATCAATGAACTCTAGACCTCAAAGTCTAAGTATAAAGGTCTGGAGTTGAATGTGCTGACCTTGACCTGATGTTTTATAGGCTTTGTTTTGATCTTTATGTTGTTGAAGTAATTTGGTGGGGATTTTTTAGTGTAAGTAGAAGAGCTTTCGTGATATGAGTTTATGACTGCTCGTATATCGTCAAAGCCATCTTAAGCACTCAAAAATACGCCTTGTTTGTAGTAACTTTTGAGTGCACGAATTTTGAAGTTGTGGCTAAGAAGGTTGTCTCTATTCGGTGATTTATTATTGGATTTTCCATTGATTTACATTATTATCTTAATAAAATATTCTTCTGCCTAAACAGTCTTGTCAAACACTTTAACTATTATTCAATATTTGCCTGCTTCTTATGTCCTTCGTTGGATTTCACGGATTATCTCAAGTCCACTTAGGATTACCGCATAAGTTGGTATAAAAACTGTATTAACTAAAAATAATCCTTGGCACCACGTTACAGAGTTGTATTTTCTTTGTCAACTTAAACAACGTTATGAATGATTCTAACAAATAACTTGGTAGTAGGTGTTTTCATTCAAGTTATTTTTTTCGCTCACTCATGGACTTATTGTTATGGAAATAAGGTCCAATTTCGAAGTGATTTTTTATTGATAGCTATGATTTATGTATGTGGAATGTTTGGAAAGATTTTATAACCTGCTTTTGTGTCCGGTGTTAAAGTGTTATTATAACGTTTCATTGAATTTTACTCATTTATATTTTTTTCTTTTTGCTGTGTATGTGTGAAAGTGATGTTTTTTCCTTATTCCTTTGTTTGGTCACTGCAATGCGTCTTTTTATAATTCTCATTTGTGCCTATGTTTGTGTTTACTTACACATTTCCTTAAAAAAACTAAAATCTTTATAACCATCTGATTTTTTATTGTAAGTGATGCCTTTCAGGATACAAATCTAATAGTTATCGAAAATTTTAAAACTAAATATTCTAAAAACAATTAGGATTAAGTCCTAGGCATAATATTTAACACGCTATTATTTAAAAAGAGGTCAACATAATCCTCAACAGCGCAGTGGGAAGAATTTAAAACAATCTTTCAAGCCAATTACAGATACATAATTTTCCGTTAATTAAATACCGTCTTCTTTACGACACGCATTCACTGCAGTAGCTGACGACCATTAATTTGATCACACAATAAACAATGGCGCGTTTATTGCATTCGGAAGGCAAAATGTTTGGCTGGGATGCCATTTGCTATAAAATAACTTTGAATTCGAAAATGGAAATACGTTTCGAATCAAAGATAAAACATGTCGGTTGGAATTTGAATTGAGAATATTTTGATATGTTCTCTTTAGTATTCTTTTAGATGAAAAATTATTTGTTATGTATACAGAGGTTTTAGTTAATGTCTTTTTAAACTTAGAACTAACAAAAGATAAATAATGGTACAATCGAACAAATCTGTAACAGATCTTTTTATTCCAATTACAAAAACCACTTCAATTGCTTGCTTGTTTGTTATTTTATAACGTTTCTACGTCGTCGTCTGCTAGTATTACTTTACTTGGAAGTAGAGCTTTATGCTCGTGTCTCCTGGATTCATATCACGTATTTTGCCCCAAGCAAACAGAATACCTCCAGCCAGTCGCTGGGAGACACCAATTTATTTCACTTTGAAAAATCTTATTTCTGTAGGATTATCTTTCTTTCAACCAACTCCTAAGAACAGCTTGTTTTCTGTAGAACCGATACCTTAATTTATTATTTCTTGTTCAGTGTCTTGCTTGTGAAACTTGAATTGCTTTTTTCTTGCGTTTTACGCTAAGATTGAATTTGTTAGTTGTGAGGCTGGTGTAGAAAAAAGTATTATTTGTCAATTTATTAATATAACACTGACATTCGACACATGTTAGAAGTCAGAACTTATGTCAAACACATGCGTTGACCGTGACCTTTCCATTTATTCACTTGTAATGCTTCTTGACAACGATATTATGGGACGGTTGTAGATTTTTTTAAATATCCAGCTACCATGGACGACGTCATCGCTACAATGGTAAACAAACAAAACACGAGCAAACCCATTTGGCAGAGCTAGCAATTTAAATAGAATAAGCGACGCAGTATCATTCCTTTCCGACAATAAAGAATGCGAATTAGTAGGCTGAATAATAGAATGTCACGGCTGCGCAAACACTTTATAAAAATGTTATGAGCATTTGGTTGGCCATCGTTCCGTGACGACCCGTCTATCTAAATTGGACAAATTGATAAAAATACTGGCCGTTTAACATTTCATTCTTATCATAATAATATGTTGATAGGTGTAACTGTTTAGCGTAAACATAAGTAATAAATCGTGCTAAAAATTTCACAGATATTTTGACAGAAGTGTAACAGTCTTTTGCTGTATAATTTCACTGATAATGCATGCATTTTTTTTTTTTTAAGGGGGGAAAATCATCGAAGGACTGCTCCCGCCTGGGTGAGGCGGGAGGGAGTGTCAGACTCTTACTGACTAAAAACCACCCCGTTCCTTCTCCTGCACGTCGAGCCGGAGCCCCGGTTACCCGTTAGGTTCTCCGCGACTCCGAATCGGCATCGGCCCTATTGGGCCCCATCTGTGGTGGTCTGATGGCTCTTTGAGGCGCGCGCGGAACGCGACGCGCCGTACGCTCGGGTCTGTTTCTGGTCGGACGGGGAGCCACCCATAATGCATGCATTAAGAAGTGTCTCTCATACAGCAAATGGGTTCATATAACTGAAATTAAGACTTTGACTGCCAATAAAAAACTGTTGAAGGTAAATCCTCCGCTAACGCCGGTCACCGGTGACCCCCATGGCGTTTAACGTGTTAAGTAAGCACATATTTTTAATTCAATAGGTATTGTTTAATAATACATTAGCCTGAAATAGAGCTTTGAGCGTCAAGCTCGTCAAACTGGGTCAACGCGTTGTTTACATAATTTAGTTGATACATGGCTTCCGGGTTATCAATTATGATATAATTGAAATCTGTTTTTTATTTACAATTGTAGTTAGTTACAGATGTATGTATCTTGGGTGGCATTGGTTTCATATACCTAATATTATCTCGCTGTGTAATCCAAAGCAGACGGGTAGAGAGACAGTGTGGTAGCATATATGTGTACTGTACAGCATAATATTCACTTTGCACCCACTGTACAATATTACAAGTCCCATAGTCCCATGCCATTTAAGTACCGACAAGATTTCAGACTCCTTGCTATTGCTAAAAATCCATTCATCCATTCATTGCTGGGAAATTTTGGAAAGCCAAATAATCCCCGATCTTCGTCTTCTTAACTTTAGACTCGAGTTCCTATAGAAAACACGATGTTATTTAAAACACAAGTTTATTTTATTTGTTAATGGAAATAAGTCTATAGGTCTGGGTCATTATCAGGTTCTGAGTCACGTGAATGATAATCAGTTTGATTATTTTTAATAGGTGATAAAAATTTTATTAAATATGGTAATTTATTCATTGTTTAGCGTGGATCGGATTTGTTTTACTTTTAAATAGGACAATGAAGACTTGTAAGTAGGTTATATTGATAATATTAAAGTTACCTGAAAATAAATGTAGTTAAGTGCGGTATATGAAAATAAGTACCTACCTGTTTACTTTTGCTATCTGTATGCAAACAAAAAATTAACATTAATCAGTGAAAAATAGTATTTTTATCAAAAATCCAGAAAATTAGGACATCTTTTCCCATAAAGATAGTATCAATCGAATCACATTTTACTTAGCATAGATTTTTATGAAGTTTTTAATAAAAAACAACAATTCTCCTTTTTTAAATTCGAGCGCCCGTCTCCACTATCGATGTCTGTGGAAAATTCCCACGTTTACATAACAACAAACAGCTGTGGTATTTCAATACTGATTAAACATAATACTACACAAATACGACACGATGACCATCACTGAACATTTTTTATTTACAAAAATACCAAATTTTCCTGTGTTGTCGAATCCGCCATGTTTTTTTATTTTCGCGGTTAAACGATTTGACAGTTGGGCTTGGCTATGTGTTGTGACTTTGTATTGAGGTATTTGAGGTAGGTATACAGCGGTACCATGTACCTGTCTTTGTTTTGATGACCGCTGAAAATCTTCCAAAGGTTTTCCTAGTTTTTGGCGAGAAAGGCTATAAATGAAGTTTAGGATCCTTAGGTCACTAAAATTTAGAACAAAATTGTGTCAAAGCTGTAAATAGATTTGTAGATATTGAAAAAAGAAACTTATTTTGATGGTACTTAAGATTAAAATAATCAAGAATGATTAGACAAGTTCGTTCGTATAATTCCATTTCGTCACCATTTATTTTGTGATATTTTTGTTAATCCCATCTTGATTATTATTAATATCTTGATTAATAATGAAATAAATTATGAATAATATTCGTAAACATTTATAAGTACTCGTCTAGACCCCAAAGTCTACAGGATGTGTACTTATTGATTTGTCATATTTTATTTGCAAAGATAAATTTATAAAACCAACATTACGTTAATATAGGTACTTTTTTATTTCAATCTTAGCCTTGGACTTACGTCCTTGGGACATAAACAAGACTCTGGTGTATGCATGTCTGTCTGTGACAAGGCTATGTTTTAATTTGGAAGGCATAAAATCGTAGCATACATGTTGCCGACCACACAAGTGTGTTACTCACAACGCTAAAAGAAAGAAAATAAAACGGTGTTGCCATACGAGAAATGAGTTTGAGTTATGGAAATTGCACTTTCGTGGGATTTTCATTGACAATAAATACTAAATAAACACGGATTATCCTCAACATATCTGCATACTTTGTAGTCACATTTGGATTGTTTAACATCTCGTAAATCTGTCTGAATGAAAATTGACGTCATACCGCCTTGCGAGCTTGGCATTACATGTCATTGCCATGGCAAAATACGAGAGTTATGACAGTAATATTTATGTTAATTTCCCAGATTAAGCAACCGATGTTTACGTTAACCAGTCTACCGCTTGTTTAGAGTAACAGCAGCTTTATTTTAGATGCGATAAGATCAATTTTCGATGTTCCAAATGTTCCGGTTGACCGACCGATCAGAGTTGCAAAAAAGTTCAAACCATGATTTGAAAATAGAACGAACTCCTATTGTGGCCATAGTCAACACTACTAGTAATAAAGACTCTATGTGGCACGTGTTTGGCATAAATACCGCGATTCAAGGTTATAGCCAATAGTGAAGCACCAATGTTCCCGGAACAACACTTAAATTCGAATTTCAAATCAATACGACTACAACACACTGTGTGATGATTTGAGGTATTGTGGAACAATAGGTTTCAAAAATGTGAATCGTAATAATATAGCTGATTTGGAAATGAATCGCCTGTTATAATTGGGTTGAGGTTTGTCTAGTTAAGGCTATCATTCGACATGTTGCGAAATCTGATCAAAATGATACAATTTGACCCAACAATAGTAACGATACTACACATAATCAATACCTATTTGAATACCAAATTTTTTTCAATACAACGCGTGACTGTTTAAATCGGTGACTCATAGTGAACTTTGATTGTATAAGTATATAGTTTGTTATTGTCCAAAGAAGTACGTACCTACGTAAGTACCTTCAGTTTATTTGGTACGGTACTTACATGCTACTGTACTATGACACAACAAAAACATGTTTCTTTATCTTTAAATCCATTGAATAATAATGAATGAAGTAGATACTTGTAAACCACATGTCTATTTTAGGACATTTTAATACCTTTGTTTTTTAGAATGTTGGTGTGTATTCTTATTTAAATTCACTTGACTCCAGAATAGTTCGTGTGTTTTTGAAAGTCCAAAATAAAATAGGTAAAACTTTGTGTTTATATTGTTCTAAGAAATACACAATTCACAACTAATCTATAATATTACAAAATATTACTGGTTAACACCAAAGCTGGGAGACGACTGGCGTGTTAACGCTATAGGGTCGCAGGCGCAGCTACGCACTTGAGAACACATAAAAAATGTCAACACGTTAGTGTCGCTACAGTTTTTTTAAACATGCGCCACACTCGGATTTTATGGCGTCTCGTGGGTACGTTTACTTATTTACATTGTTTGAATTATACTCAAAAATAGTCTTAATTATACCTCTAATAAAAAAGCCTTTTCAAAATATATAAGCATTGATCGGTCATTTCGTGTGTTTACTTTTTGTGACTTCATTTCTGTCTTATACTTTAACAAACACACACTTACGCACACACACCTACACTTCTTTTTTAAAATAACTCTGCTCCACTCTATTTCACTCTATCGTGGGTGCGTATACAAACAAGTCTTCACATACAATATATTATTCGCCGCCCGAACCAAACTACTTGTAGATCATGTAAGTTGCAGCTACAGTCAAAACCGTTTATAACGACATCGAAGGGACCGATTAATTATGATCGTTATAACCAATAGTCGCTATAACCAATATCTTTATGCTTTATAAGACAATAGACTGGACCTCAAAATTTCGTCGTTGTACCCGATTCGTCGTTATAAACGATGTCGTTGTAAGCGGTTTTGACTGTATTTTGTTTTATGTTGGAATTGAAATTAGTGATATATACTTATGTAGTGTGTTTTAAAAAAATCGTATGCCGTACTGTGTGACTGTTTAGTCTAATTAAATCAATTTGCTCAGTAGAGGAGCCTGCGAGGCTGCGACCACCAAATCACTAAACCAACGCAAAATACCATCATAATAATAAACACAAATAACAGATGGCTTCAGTCAAAAATATAGTCCTTCAGTCAGAGCAATGGAATCTTTGAAAAAAAAGAAAATGGTTTATTTTCCATAGTCTATGCGCGTGTTCAACACTATCTCAAGGTCATGGTTCCCGCCATTCCGACTTGCGTCTTCGCAGGCGATAAAGCATTTATATATTTTTTTATTTTTAAACCGAACAGGCACTGTATGTGTAGTGTTATGCCCCGCCACGTGTGCCTGATATACGATCAATAATATGATGTCATCGGTCTGTTTCCTTCCACGAGGTTAATGCCAATGTTTATTTCAGGCTGTATACTTTACTACCTTTGCCTTATGTCTTTTGACATGTTCATAAGATTATGTCAAGTTGACAATTTGATTTGTAAAAATATTTTTCGCGAATAAAATAGTATTGTTTGCTAGTCGTTAGTAGGTCTGTTTTTTTTGAACAATTTAAATGTTGCCAAACAATAATGGGAGTTGAGCACGTGCGATACTGCGTGTTTTTGTATATTTTTTTATATTTCATGCTTGTTAACCGATAATAAATTAATCGTTGTCGGTTTATTTAAACAAGAGTATATTTTTTATTTTTTTCTTGTATAGAAGCACTATTTTATATGGATTGTCAGTATACATATGTGAGGACCATGTCAGACTTAAGATATTTGTTTTCTCTTGGTGTGTACAATATGGGAATATGTATCAGAGCAATGTAAAACAGACTTTTTTTAAAAGAGTAACGAATGGAGTTTCTTGCTCGTTCTTCTCCACTCGAATCGACATTTTGGAACGAGCGCCTAGCTTCACTGACGGACAGACTGACAGACTATTGTGTGTCTCATATTTGTTGACGTTTCAAAAGTGCCAAATTATGGTTTAATTGAAATAAATGCTTTTGAGTTTGAGTTTGAGTTTTTGAGTTCGGTTTTAGCTCGTTGTTTATATGTAATAGTAGCTCGGTAGGTACCTACATATAAAGGACTTAAACGTATAGGAATGCTAGTATCTAGTAAGGTAAGAAGATTCTCCGCGTGGATAGATAGATGTTTGTAAGTCCTTTGCGCATAAATTACTAAGTCGATTTAGATGAAATTTGATACTAGATACGTATGGTTTTATCTGAATAAATAATATTATTGAACTCTTTTCTCACATTAATTTACAATCAAATTAAACACTATAGTTATAATTTTAAAAGGAAAACTAACCGGCAAATGTGTGTCACTAGCTCAACAATATCAGTATTGTTAACTCCTTCAGTTACAAAGCACAATATCATATTGCAAGAACGATACCATTATATACTACATTATGTAACACTACGTAATATACTTAATACAAAATACTTACAAGTAGTGTTGTAGTTATGGTATACATAACCATTTTATGATGGTCTAGCTTTGTATGATCTTTTGGCACGTTTGACGGTCAGTTTATACTGGTTTATCACAGCTTGATGTGTTGTCGTGGGTACGTTGTTCTTGGCGATCAAGGCCGATTTATTCTCGTTTATTTTCGACACACATCGCGAATCGTCACGATCGTAGACTTGTAGTGTCGTCGTGTACAATCTACATGTGAAAAAATAGTGATGTGATTTATTTAGGTTGTAATTTGATCATTATGTAGGTATAGAAGATAGCTTCTTATTAAGCATAAGTAAGTACATATTAAAGTTTTATTACAAAATTCTCTGGGGTTACGTAGAAAAGAACAGAATTAAAGCTTGTCGATTTTAGAATTAACATGGACCCACCCGGTTCTACGCAGATTAAATAAGTCCATCAAAAAATATTGTCATTACAATTCAGCAACACGAAAATTCAGCAAAACTTTTAGCACTTGCGATTATGATATTAGCTCTTACCATCAAGCGTGGTAACGTTCACTTAGTCAGGTGACTCGCTTTTAATAGCCGTCCCATTCCGTGAACTACAGTGTTATTCTGAAACTTAATATTTGCCAAAGTTACTTCTGAATCCGCTGTGAGACTAAAGTTTTGCTGTATCAACATACATGAGCTAGACGTTAGTGCTACCAGGTGATGATAGAAGTGAGATAAGTTTGACATTTTTAAAATACGCTTTTAAAGTGTAACTCTCGAGATGAATTAACCATTTTCAGAATAACACGGCTAGTACTAAAACCGACCTATTTTCATATTGAGTGTAGTTGGTAGTACTCATACTTATATGTCGTATGGCATAATATCTTCGTGTTTATAGTTTTAGCAGACCGGCCATTAAGTTTTGAGTGCTACAGACCAAATATTTGAACGTTTAACAGAATAGATTAGGTACGAATGGCGCTTAATTTAGTAAGCGCCATTAATGGTTGGGAGCCATATTGGTTTTGAGCACCTTGTTATTGGTATTACCTCAGTGGATAATAGCAGTATTTAATCTTTATTTCTTACTAGCTGTGCCTGCGACTTCATCCCCGTGGAATAGTGATTCACAGCTCCTCCCCCGTATAGATTTGTAAAAATAGGTGATAGTCTGATAATATATCGCCTATATGTTGACCCGATCTGATAGTAATATTCATGCAAAATTTGAAGTAAATCCATGCAGTATTTTTTGAGTTTAGCCCGGACATACAAACAGACAAACAGACAAAAATTCTAAAAATACATATTTTTGGCTCGATATCGATTGTAAACGCGTCAAACATTTCTTTTAAAAATATTCAATGATCAGTTTTCATTTTCCTAAGATTTTTTATTATTTAGATTCTTTCTTACGATTGTATGTAATATAGAGGTAGATTACACACACGCTCCTCTGATTTCTTGTTCGTAGACATACCATAAAATGCTTTGTTTATTCTATGTTCGTTAGTCTTTTCATACTAGTTTACTGATTGTGAGTGTTACCGCTATATTATGTTAAAGATAGATATTTCTATCAGAATATCGTTTCTCATCCTATCTAATGACACTTAACTATTCAATATTATCTTATCCGATATAAACATCACTATCATTAGAACGTTGATAGTTTTCGTTCACAATCTAAATTTGGCGGGATTAGTGTGATGTAGGGAACTTTAATATCAATTGTGTCGAACACGAAATTGAAATCCAAAAACAAAGAGATTAATAACAGATGAATTCGATTCTGAATCGGCCATATTCGTAAGTACTATTCATAGTATGTGTTTACTATTTTTGGTACTTAATTATGTTATGTAGGCAGTTCTCAGGAGTATGACGAAAGTTAAATTTCAATATGAGGCTTTTTAAAGTTACTCGATAAGTTTCGGGCTACGACCGGGGCCGTAAGCCTGAGCAGTTTGCTTTAAAATTTAGTAGCAATATGCGCTATTGGTTAGTGAGTATCTGTATACTTGGCCCACATTTGACGCTCGTACAGAAACAAAGAAAGAAACATGTTTATTCGTGTGATATGTATAACCACAAGCCATTGTAAAGATAATGTAGGTATTTGTGTTAAATTGAAATAATAAATGCACACAGTAATTAATATTAATACTTCAATGAATTGTATTGTGTTTCCTTTTATTCATCTGGTGATATTGTTTTTATAGTTTCTCTCTCAATAAATAACTGTAGAAAACTTATTCTTTTATAATGACTATCGTGAGACATACGTCGGTATCGCCGCGCCTGCGATCTCTGCTTATGGAAACGACTCCCTCTGTAACTCGAAACTACAGTATTTCTCAGCCAAAGTACTTGAGTAAACCATTTTTTTTTAGCTAACGTAGTACGTACGTACTTTAAAATACCAATCTAACATAACACACACACACACACAAATACACATAAGTACCCAAACCGCAAAATACATCCAGTATAGAACGTCTAATAAAACAGTTTAAAGCTCTTTACAACGTATTAGTCGAGTACAATGCGGTTACTTATAGAGGTACTTACAACAGTTATCTTTATAAAAACACTGACATTGAACGGGCATGTAAAGTTATATAATACGTTCAACAAAGAAATAACAGTCTGTATGTAGAATTTAAAAACCAATATATTAAGAACTCTTAACGATATAAACTTTTGTCTAGTTAAGGATCAGTGTATATTGGTCATGTAGGCTTATTTTGCCATCGTCTATAAAAACATTTTATTTTATTTGCATAAGGATTTACAATATTTGGTTAGGCATTTGTTTTCTAGTAATATTTCGGGTTAGTTTTGTGTTTTGTGTTCTATTTGTTCTTGTTATATGACTGACTTCCTTATTACCTGGCCTGAACAATAATGTTTTAAGTTCAGATTATTATATAGATTTATCTAAATATTATTGGATTTTTTTATTGTGACATTCTTTCGGGTAAGGTTGGATGTGGTGCAGATATAATATGTATATATAAGCCTTATTTCCTTTAATATTCCCGGTTTAAATACCAAAAAGAGACGGACCTCTGAGTTTGTTTCGGCATTTCTTCTCAGTGCAGTCAGTTAGGAAATGTCGGCCTCATCGTTCGCTTGATAAAATTGATGTGTAAAAGTGCTGACTTGTAGCCTATTTGCAGAAATAAATTCACTTGTTTCACTAAAGTCGTCATTAAACACCAAACTTGGTTAAAGAAATGTATATGAAATATCAGATTAGGATTCTTAATCGATATATTTTATTTTATTTTAATACAACGATACAAATACCATTGCATTACAAAATAAAATACAAAATTTAAATACTTAATTATTATTAGTTACTATCATTCATTCATCTCTTTCGTAAAACTTCAAGCATTCCGACGAAAACACATCACACTTTGGTTTTGAATCCAGGAATCGGTTTAAGAGTTTCATTGTGTGCAGTAATTAAATGGAGATTCTACAGACTGTTCTGCAAGAAGGTATGGCAGATATCAACGACGTTCTAGTACGAACTAGGAAACGACCCTTAAGAAGATAATCACAAGTGTACATAGAGGTACATAGACACAGTATTTAATCTCTACCAGACATGAAACACTTCTATAACTACTTCAACGAAAGTGTAGCTCTATGCAACGTGTTTGCAAATAGTCTGCCTCATGCAAAACCGTTGATAATGTCCTTATCTAATCTGTGGTAAACACTTAGACGTGTGATTCAAACTTGTGCCATGTACTGAGTACCATAGAGGTGGGTGTAAATGAACGTAAATAAAGATTAGGTGATTTTTTAGACATATTTGGGAATATTTAGGTTGAGTTGTGTGGTTATGACAGAGAAGAATATAACAATGTCCTTCTGTGTCACAACAGCGCTCTTTATTAAATCTTTAATCCATCAGGTGCTAAGTGTGGAAATTACAGGACGCCTATAGAAAATAATATGAAAAAGATGATTAAACAATTACTGACGTATACGACCACAGAAATATTAAAAAATATATCTATGTGTACGACTGATTAAAATGATCCCACATAGTCTGGTCTACAGATTTATCAAATGTCGTTACAATCTGTTTAGCCGTTTTTGAGTTACTAGTATGACAAACATTTAAACACAAACATTCGCAATTAAACTATGTATTAAAATATATTTTTTAAACTAAAATAATTGTGGTTGAATAACTGTACAAATAATTACATGTTTTGATGAGTATTTCTCTTATAGTTAACACGTGTATTATCTAGCAAATTATCTAGCAAAGCACTTTAATTAGCATCAATATTTGTACGGTGATGATCATCGCTTCATTGCTAACTCACCTCCAGTTAATGGTTGGGTGTGAAATGACTTCGTTAATTGATTTTGTTAATCAACATCAATAATGTCTTGTTCCGTTTGCATTCCATGTTTAGTTCTAATATTTGTTTCTATTCCCAAGGATATTATTGTTTGTTCCGGAATTTTAATTTTGACTTCTGTCAAGACATTTGTCGTGGATTTTGGTATGAAAATTGTCTTTTGTATAACCCTATCAATGTTTATAACACTGACAACCAAACCCGCTTTATAAACGTTTAAACCAAAGTAAGTCTTAGTAAGAACTCAATAAAGTTATAATTAAATCGTTTGTGCATTATAATATACTGTTACTGAATAGTTTTTTTTTAGGGGGGGAAAATCATCGAATGACTGCTCCCGCCTGGGTGAGGCGGGAGAGATTGTCAGACTCTTACTGACTAAAAACCACCCCGTTCCTTCTCCTGCACATCGAGCCGGAGCCCCGGTAACCCGCTAGGTTCTCCGCGACTTACTAAGTAGTTTACGACTACGTTTTACTAGTATGTGTTTATAGTGATCATAATTCAAGCAGACTAGGCTAATCTAACCATGCTTATGACTAGTATACTAACTTACTAGCTGTTAGATGTCGATGTCGTGGTGGGCCTGGCCTGGGCATACAATTTCTAATTATAATTTTGTAATCGCCAACCCGCATTGAGCAAGCGTGGCGATTAATGCTCAACCCTTCTCCGTGTGAGAAGACGCTTTGCTCAGCAGTAGGCATTTATAGGCTGTTGATGATGATGAACTGTTAGAAAGTTTATTTATATAAATGTCTAATTCAGGATAATAATATTCGTAATTAAAGCACTATTAGAATTAAAACTAAGTGTCCCGATAAAAATAGCGCTAGTACCTTCATAGTAAGAGATATTTTACAGTTAATTTGGTAATATCAATTTTGCGCACCTCAACGGATAAGTTCGTATATTTACCCGCGGATCAGGATATATTTGTTGGTAAAACCGTGCACAAATCATGCGCATGACAGCTGAACTTTGTATTAGCAACACAAATACACAGATTAAATATTATTTGCTAACATACTCAGCCTTTGCCAGGTACATACTAAAGATAAACACGTGTTTCCTATATTATACATTTAGAAATATGTAACACAATAATTTGTAGTGTGTTCGTTTTACAATTCTAATTCGGATATGTCACGTTGAGTCTATTGTGCAGTTGTTAATGGATGCACTGATTACGTGCTTCGTTTTCACAATGCAACTGAATTTAAATGCAATTTGCCTTGACCTAACAGTCTAGTTAGTTCTTTATTGAAGTGCGTAGAGACTTTAAAAATAGGTAAGTATTTTCCTTTGGAGCAAAATAGTTCTTTTTTTACACTACTTAAACAGTTCCCATTGCTGAACTTAAGCCAAGAATTCTTGTTCTGAAGCACCTTAGATCAAAATACTAATACTGTCTAATATGAGGGGAATGCATGTCGAGATGATGAGACGCGACGTACTAATAGGGGGAATAGAAATATCATGTCTCGACAACCCTAAGTGATGTTTTATTACGACAGGAAGCATGATATGATAGTAGTAATCTATCCAGACTACATTAAGGAGGTTTAAGTCTGTGACAGTAGAGTAAAATACTTTTGCCATTACCGCTTCTCTCCCAGCGTAAGTAGTAGTAGGTAAGGCGGTAGGGAGTGTCAGACTCTTATTGACTAAACACCACCCCGTTCCTACTCCTGCCTTTCGAGCCGGAGAAGCCCCGGCAACCCGTTAAGACCTCCGCAGCTCAGACACATAGTTTAGCAATGGATTCTCAGGGGCTGTTGTTGTTGTTGATGATGTAGTCGGTGTATATTAAGATCTTCTGTTTGTCACTTTCATTAAATTCCTAATCATAGTTTATCAATAAATAAAAGTAGATACAATAGAACATTAACTGGACGTATTAGCAGCAGAGGACTTAGTACGAGATTGTTATACGTTTAAAGTAATCGAAACGAGTACTAGTTCGGCGCTCTGATTGGCCGGCGCCAATGAACCAACTAATCAGAGTGCCGGACCCGGTCTCATTTCGATTACGTTTAACGTAAAACAAACTCGTACTAAGCCCTCTGATTGGCCGGCGCCAATGAACCAACCAATCAGAGCGCCGGACGCGGTCTCATTTCGATTACTTTAAATGTAAAACAAACTTGTACTAAGACCGCAGATCACAAAGTCTAACAGTGCTCGCTGGCATTGAGTGAGATAACTGCATAGTAATATCGCTTGGTTAACTGTACCTACAGGGAAGTCACTAGTAATTATAACAGAGGCTGCAACTATTCTATAGATATTGATCGAAGATATATAGAATTCTTGATTGTCTTTTCCTGGAACTTGGATTCATTTATTTTTTCTGTAAAAATTGTTGCTTTATTCTATATTTCTTTTATTGTAAGTCCGTTTACCGAATGCGGTTCGATTCTTAGGTACTGTCGATTATTTTACTTTTATGTACGATATTGTACCTAAGCGGTCGGTGTTTAAGTATCGCTATATATTCGTTGTTATTAATCTTCTAGAGCTTGCTAGAGGCTCATATTCCGATAAGCCGAAAACATAATAATTAACTTAGTACCCATGTCTAACGATGGTTATAATTTAAACAACCAAGGCAATATTTACATACATAAATTTTTTCATGACATCACAAAAAATGTCAACCACGCGTAAATTATTTCTCACATCATGAAAATTAAATAACTGACAAGTCTGTAAGCGAAGTAATTACACTGTGTATGAATAAAAGCTGTGGCCGTTGGTTTTGACTCGCTTGCACAAATATTTACAAGGCATGTAAATTAAATGGCGCCTCGTGTATTTACGCGGTTTCGGATGAACCTTGAAAATGTTACATAGTTTATTGTTATGTTAATGTAAGTAGCTAGTCTAGGTGTCTTTTTTATTTCTAGAATTATCTCATCCATTATCATAACATTTTTATTAGCTGTTAGTTGCAGAGAATGATTTCGTTTCGTTTTCTTTTATGACATCAGTTTCCCAAATGGGTGGACAAAAGTGCTCGTATTAAATTTGAAATTCTCCTAGCAGTACATAATTTATTTATAAGAAGTTTCCATAGACTACCAACAGTGATAAGTTGAAAAAATTAGGTGTAAACTCTTACTCTTCTAACTTCCCTCTTCAGAGACAACAGGCATAGTATAACTTACTTTTGGTTCACAAATTATATACATACATAAATAGATGGACATTTACGAGTGTAAAGATACTAAAGATCGACAGTGCAGTGCCGTTGCAGATACCTAAAGCTAGTATGTGTATTCTATTCAGTGGCTTTACCACTTTGTAAACATTTTCAATGGATTGCACATTAATGTCGATGCAGAAGTCTATATAAAATAGATCTCTTTAAATATACAAACTGAATAGTTCAAACACCAAGCGGTCACCGGTGACCGCAACCTATTGTTCTACCTCTATAATTGTGTCTATAATGACGGTACTCGACGAGTTAAAATATACACATATCTTAAAATATTTTGAATAAATCTAAAAAGAAAATTGGTCATGGTTCTGTTTTGACTTGAATCTAGTGCAATGTGATCAAAACATTAGAGATATAATATGTACAATATTTGCATCTGGACATTAATAAGTAAGAAAAAATTTAGAAGTTTTTTCTGTTTTAGATAGAACTTTGACATCATCATCATCAATCTCTTCCCTTGACGGATGCCACGGATGGGTTAAAAATCGAAGTTTAAAGGAATGTCTACTGTCCGGTCGCTGTTAAATGTATAGTTCCTCTCAATAGCCTCTTATGACTGCTGCAGATAGAGTAGGAGTTGACGTATATGCTACAAAAGTTGGCACACATATCAAGACCGTTGAATGCTTTATATGGATTAAGGCTTCAGCAAAGCACTAGTTAATATACACTTGCACACAGAAGCGTTATGTATTCAGTTAGTATTTACTGTAAATGTATAAGCACTCGCCACACCCAGAATGCATGAATCAATATGGCAACTACTGCTATGTAAAATTAATGCGTGGTATAACACGTGCCCATCTTTACTATACTGTTTGTGGCAGATGTATGTATGTTTAAGTGTTCATTTTAGTTTCTACTTGCTTACTATTTAAATTATAGTTACATATATCTTTTTATTTGATGGGGAAAATCATCCAATAACTTCTCCCGCCCGGGGGCGAGGCGAGAGGGAGTGTAAGACTTTTAATGACTTAAAACCACCCCGTTCCTACTCCTGCACTTTGAGCCGGAGCCCCGGCAACCCGTTAATTTCTCCGTAGCTCCGTATCAGCATCAGCCCTATTGGGCCCCATCTGTGGTAGTCTGATGATAGTTATATAATTACACGCTATTGATCCGGAGGTAGGCAAAAAGCACAGGCACACTTACTAACTTTTATCCCATTTCCTTAGTTTAAATGCCTCGTTCAAGTCACAAGTGTGAGGTACACAGTTTGGCCCTTTTCAATCCTTATGGGCTCTGGAAAGGCCTTTGACAGCCTGCAAACCTGTCTAAAGGTTTATCAATAAATCTAGTACAGTTACAAGGTTAATGTAGTGTTTAATGCAGCAGTAGTGATGCAGTTCTGTCGCAGAGGTTGCGTAAGTTACTGCTGCTCGTATTGTTTGCATAACGTTATAGGATTGTAACTTGTAACATTTTTTCTACCTCTAGATTACCGAACAGGGCTTATATTTATTTAGCTCTCAAAACAGCCGAGCGCTTAAAGAGTTTACTGTTTTTAAATACATACGTTGTATCCCAATACGTTTTAGACCTGTTCTATTCAAAATTCTTATGCTCTTTAAATTACCAATATAATAGTCCTTAATATTTCACTTGTCAATAAAATATTAATCACAAGCAAACGGTATTACAAATTTCCTTAATATAGAATCCTTAAATTTGAATACATAACCCTCGGGACCTGTAAGACTTTTTTTTTTTTTTGACCCTGGGAAAATACTTTATGTATCATCCTCCCGTGGGGGGACGGGAGGGATATGTGGGACTCTCCGGGAGAAGCCCGGCATACCCACTAAACACCCAGGAGCACACCAGCGTCGCCATGTGAGGGGGTCTGGGAGACCGGGTGAACCTTTACGACCAGGACGGGACCTGTAAGCCTGCCCCAACCGAAACCTGTAAGCCTGCCCCAAATGGCGATCCGAATGATCCGCGGATACCGCACGATCTCTGGGGAGTCGGCGAACCTCCTTGCCGGATTACCGCCGTGGGATCTGGAGGCGAAGGTGCTCGCGCGCGTGTATAACATGCGCGCGGAGGCACGTCGCCGGGGCGAAACTCCGCTGCCGCGCCAAAGGAGGTACCTGTGTCTGATAGGGCGGGAGGAAACGCCCGGGTGTCATCACTGCGAGGACCGCCCTGAGGACACGGTGGAACACACGGTGGGAGAATGCCCTGCGTGGGCTGAGCACCGCCGTGCCCTCAGGGAAGTGATCGGCGATGGCGACCTCTCGCGTCCGGGCCTAGTGCAGGCCATGATGCGGAGCGAGAGGGATTGGGATGCCGTCTCCTCCTTTTGCGAAGCAGTCATGCTAGCTAAGGAGGAGGCGGGATGCGTGAGGCAGCGAAGCGCTGCCTCCTCACGGCCCAGCCATCGCGAAGGACACACTGGGCGTCGGGGATCGCGAGACGATCTCCGGCCACCGTAAGCGCGGGCCTGCGGACGGCGAGCATGGGTGGCCCTCGTCCGACCAGAAACAGACCCGAGCGTACGGCGCGTCGCGTTCCGCGCGCGCCTCAAAGAGCCATCAGACCACCACAGATGGGGCCCAATAGGGCCGATGCCGATTCGGAGTCGCGGAGAACCTAACGGGTAACCGGGGCTCCGGCTCGACGTGCAGGAGAAGGAACGGGGTGGTTTTTAGTCAGTAAGAGTCTGACACTCCCTTCCGCCTCACCCAGGCGGGAGCAGTCATTCGATGATTTTCCCCCCTTAAAAAAAAAAAAAAAAAAAACAACCTGCCCCAACCGAAAGAAAAAAATGAAATATACAAAAATCTATTTTCGTCTCTATAACAGAGGAAAAGAGAAACTATAAACAAATGAATACACGTGCAACTAGGTACTTGTTATCTGTCTATGAAAATTTTCCGAGATGCCCCTTATTGTTTTGATAATACAGCTTAGATAACTGGAACGACTTCTATTGACTTTCAATTGTATAGAGGTGAATAGTTTGATAATTCACAGTTGAAAGTCTACTCTACTGACGTACGTTTTGACGTTGAGAAAGTTGATAATTTGTTAATCTGTGCATAATCTTTGGATACACATTATTGTAGTTATTTGTGCTTCTACAAAACTTAGGTTTATATAACCTATCATAGTCTTTACTCTTAGCACGCGGGTTGGCGACCGCAGTTTTAAAAGTTAAGGTTTATCAGAGAACACTACTCTTCGGACTTTTTTACTGTCTAATAGGTTTATTTTCTTGTTCGATCTCTTGACTGGATTTTGGTATTACATTATTCTCACGCAATTGAACCAACAAAAACGCGTAACTAAAAATTATATTGTGGACCTGGTTGAAAAAGAGTAACCTATGGTTCTGGAGTTTCTTGCTCGTTGTTCATCATGGGAATATTGGAACACCTTCTTCCTTCCTTCTTTAAATTTTTTTTGACGGTCAAAAGTGTCTTCCTCGTCTAATTGAAATAAATGATTAAAATGATTTTGACTTTGACTATCATATGTGTGGTCCCTTAGTTGGCTCTTACAATACCCATGGGAATAATAGGGCTGGTGGAATGTATTCTTTACCATCACCAAAGAGCTAAACTGTAAGTACAGAACTTAGAACCTAGATTTTTAAAACCGATTATAGGCTCTAAGACTTTTGAACATAGACAAAAATAGGGGAAAATCAAAGCTACCTTACACAACCATATATTTTTATTTAACTAATAGATAAATGGTTCTATCCCCACAATTCCTTACCTAATAAGGTTGAAAATATACAGCTCTGCAATACGGACATGTGGACAGAGATGCGTTGGTAATTGGGTCCAGAGCGTCGTTGACACACTTTAGTTGCCGGCTGCGGTCGTCACCGACTGATGTGGAAATGTGGAGTCGTAAAATGCTAGCTAGGGTCCATGCCATACTTATTAACAGTTGAATGTTTGTCTTAAGGTAACCTACCTTCCTGTTATTCCTAAGTTTTGTATAAAGTCCCGTACTAATGACTTTTACGACACATCTTATATGTTTTTATAATAACTATCGTGAGACATATTAAATTAACTAAAAATCGCGGGTTACTCACGTGAATATACTGAGAATATACTATACTGAGATATACCGAGAAAAGCTCTACTAGTTTCGAACTACAGAGGGGTTCATCCTCATGAGCGATATCGCGCAGCTTACATTTTATATGTTTTTATTTATTTTAATAAATATAATGGACTTTTTGTAGATTTAACATACCTTAATTTGTACCTCTATATCTGTATCAGTATTATTCGGATGTAAATACTAACTTAGAGTTGTAAGAAAAAACGTGTATAAATCATATACTTACAAAGTAGGTATGTGTGTAAGTATCTCTAGAAAACAATAGACACGCGACACTGTTATTGTAATAGTTTTTATTCACATTTTGTTGACGTTTTGTTTACGTTATCTGTGCTTCTATTTATTTGTTAAATGGTTGTCTCCAGCCAGTTATTAATTAGCTGTCAGAATACATAATTTATTTCTTCTCTCGATTTGGTCTTGACCTTGCTTGTTTAATCTGTATTTTATGCGTATTGTTCCTAGATTTCTAATTACTTTAGTATGAATTCGTAGAGTTGTTGCGCACTGAAAGTTAAAATCGAAATTTTAGGGGACAAAAAACAGTTACATATTATCATTTTACATAAAAAGTCTTCCACTAAACAACAGTAAATATGTAACCCACACTATTGTCCACAAGATTGATTTGTAAAAACTCGATAAGTTTTACAGACTTCAGGATAAATTATGACATGACCCCTTCATCATAATTTCATATGAGATGATTTTTCACTCGAATTTAAGTACTCATAATTGCCATAATTTTTACTTATTGTTTTCCGTACAATATGTTTTTTCCTTATACCAACATCACGTTATCTCGTAATTGAGTACCAGCAATTGGGTCACGAATCCACTCACGCGCATATTTATCATTGGTGTTGTTATGTGTAAAATTATATTATTTGTTATTTAATATACTAGTTTACAATAACCGGCTGTTCTGTGCCCTATTCATACAGTTATCGTTATGTAACATGTGAATACACGTGGCGGGATTTATTTATGAAAAAGTTAATAGGTACGTAATAATATAAACAAAATATGGTCTTCTAATTAGAAAATAAGTTCGTGGTTCTATTGTTCTTAGTTGGTAAACATAATTAACATTTTGTTTTGTTGTGAACGTATAAATGTTGCTTCAAATTATTTAAGATTAGCTTCTAAAAGTATTTTTTAACCCTCATTAAGTGTTAGATGCCCAAATCAAATTGATTATCAAGATATCTAAGTCACATTGCTCCTAACACAGAATAATTATCATACCTACTCTAACTTTTCGGAGCCACGGAGAACCTAACGGGTTACCGGGGCTACGGCTCGAAGTGCATAAGTAGGAACGGGATGGTTATAAGTCAGTAAAAGTCTTACACTCCCTCCCGCCTCACTCAGGCGGGAGAAGTTTTTCGATGATTTTTCCTCCTTTAAAAAAAGCCTATGTCTTTGTTCGTAACCAATTATGTTCAACGAGATTTCACACCATATTTATTTGCAAGGCAGTTAATCGTAGGACCATATAGACAATAATATCCGTTGAATATTAGTATTCAAACGAGACTATAGTTGATGGTATCGGTATCTAAAACAAAGCTACGTCTGACAATGCCAAAATGTCTGACATTGGCCCAGGGTAAATAACCTCTTCCAGGTCGATTTTGGGACTATATCAAAAAGACGTTCATTATAGCGTTTAATTACATTATATATTTATGTATGTTTTTAGAAATCATAAATGGTGAAGGAGTATTGGTAATGAGTAGGTTTCTTATGGTAAGTATAGAGAAGATCCGTCTTCTCTCGTTTTGATGATACATGGACACTCCTAATACCAGAGGATGTGATTTTGCACCATGTGCTTCTTTGGGGCGGGTGACACTTCGATCCGGTCCGGGAGGGGGGTGTAGGTGTACACATCCTAATAGGGGATGGGTCTATTGCCAAATACCTAGCGCAATCCCTGAATCAGATAGTATTGTTACTGAAAATTATTTCGAAAATAACCCCAAAATTTGTAATGACATTTTTCTTCAGCATAGCAGCAAGTGCTACCTGTTTTTATTTTCAGAACTACCACCCTCCCCCCACACGTAGTTACCGGACGCAAATCCGATCCCTGTTCTATTAATTGGAAGTGACAAACTCAATACCACTTCATCCTATAACGAGTGTCCGCCATCGGGAATCGGATTTGTAATCTCGTTTGAACGACATGTGTGAAATACATACTTGAAAGGACTTCATAGCGGGTTCCATTCTCGTATGAAGCAACTTTTTATATGATACACAAATTATTAATTCGGGTCTGGGTGTGACTTGATGGTTAATTTCTATGCTTGTAATTTGTAAAGCACGCCCGCGACAAAGGAGAAAATCCTAGTTAGGGGCAAAGTTTTCTTAAAATAATAAAATCTTCATCATCAGCTGAATAACTTTCCCCTACTGCTGAACACAGACCTTTTTTACTGGGGTTTGCTATTATCCCCAAGCTACTTGGGGACTGCAATAAACTAATTTATTGCAGCTATCTCATCGCTTTAGAAGATGATGTTGATGTTCACCTCGCGACGGTTAATCAGAATTTTACGAAATATCCGGGTCCAAAAAGGTTATATTAGCTTGTTTTTACCACATTAATCATGATTTGTAATTATTATACATAACATACATAACATCACGCTTTTTATCCCCGAAGGGGTAGGCAGAGGTGCACATTCTACCACAGTACAATGTAACACCCACTTTTCATTAGTTGTTATGAGTCCCATGTAATAGGGGGTGAGCCTATTGCCATATACCGGGCACATTTCCAGACTCCGTGCTACTACTGAGAATTTTAAAAAACCCAGTGTTACTTTGCCGGACCCGGGAATCGAACCCGAGACCCCTTGCCCGGCAGTCGCACTTGCGAATACTCGGCCAACGAGGCAGTCAAGTGTAATTATTATCTATGGTTTTATTTAAAGTCTAGATTCTGATTAGATACTCTTTACTCATTACCATTGTGAATCATTTCAGTTTTCAGTAGGCATCGTCCTTGACATCTCACACGTGTAATTTCAAGCCTGAAGGAATTTCAAATGCTTGGCAGTTCTCAGTAACTCAGCCCTATTAAATATGCGTGGTATTTAGTTAAAACTTTTATTATACCAGTGTATACAATTATATATCTTATGTAAGGTAGTAAAAAGGTCTATAATTAAGTATGTTTTATATTTTTGATTACATATTTATGTTCCTAAGGAATTGATTAAATTAATATATAGGCTACATACTCTCCCCCTATTACACTTCATATATCATTAATTTGTGGTTTATTTTCATAAGTATAAGATCACATTTTCGGTGCCCATAATTCAGTACCTAGGTATATAGAAAACATTGCATTCTCAAGTAATATATTAATTTATTATTTATAATTATATGCATATTTGTATGTAATGATAGCTATTCTGCATTTTAATGTATGTAAACCGCATTATTAGCTCCCATTGAGTAGTTTTCCTTAAACTTCGGTTTTAAATAGGTATTCTGTAGGTATGCAGCATCATAGATCTAAGTCGTAATAAGTACTTGCAGAATATTAAATCAGTTCATATCATGATCGTTTATCTAGATTAAACCATTGTATAATTATAATAAGACGCATTTTCCTTTATGATTACTTCCTTTCTTATGTTAGAATAGAAGGATACATTACTGTCACGTAGCAGTACAAGGATGCAATGCGCGACATACGTATATTGTGACGTCATCATTAGAAAATATACACGAGTATGAAAGAGAGAGAATATTTCCCGATTAGTCTCCTCCGTGTTCACTAAGAGGATTTTATGAGGATTTACATTTTGCAACGGAGGGGTTAAAAAAGTTCAGAGAAAAAGACGAAAATTCAAAAAAGGTTCATTACTAAGTAAATTAAGTTAGTTAATTTTTTTTTTCGATAACAACTATATTAAAATATCTTCTTTCTTGTCCAACAGTGGTCTACTGCGACTACAACGGGTCAGGTCGTGCCCTACAATGGATAGAGGACTACGTTGCAAGAGATGTTCTGCCTACACACGCCACAAGATGCACAGGACTGTCCTATACTTCGGGACAGAGCGAGCTTTACAGGTAATTGTAAAACACAACATGACTATTGAAACTATGACGCGTTCGGAGCTCTGATTGGCTGGCTCCAATGAACTAACTAATCATTGGCGCCAGCCAATCAGAGTGCCGAACGCATACTCGTTTCGAATACTTTAAACGTAAATCAAACTCGTACTAAGGCCTCTGAACGCTGAACGCATACTCGTATTGATTACTTTAAACGTAAAATAAACTCGTACTAAGAGATTAAAAAATATAGTTTTGGGATCACTTCATTTCAAACCTTTTCCTCAACTATATGCATTTTATGGTTGCCACTAAGTCTTAATCCAGTTCAGCTGGATTTTAGTTTTTCTCTTAAAATCACTGACTGACTGGCTTGCCTCAATACTATTCATTGATTTCACACTTTTCTTTAGACTTTTTAATCGAGAATCGTAGATACGATTTTGTGTCATTAATCTAGATCACCCTGTCTGTTGATCTAAATATACAAGTACATGTTTATGTAGATTCACTAAAAGACAATAGATGTGTAATATGTGTATGGAATATTGTCTAAGTTGATGATACGCTTTATGGCGTGACGAAAGTACTTCTACACCTTGCCAGACAGGTAGTTGTCATTGTCTACGTCTATTGTCTAAACGTCTATCGATACACAATGTCTAACACAGGTGGAATTTATAGGCTGGTATAGTTAGACTTACACTAAATATTGATGAAAACTTTGGCAATGGAGGAACACTGCTATTAAGGGAAGAATAGGATAATGGGATAAAATAACACTGAAATACCATAATATTATGAATAAATATATACAACTTAAAATTAACGAAAACTAAAATAGCGAATTAAAAGAAACGAATAAAAGAAAAACCAAAATTCCGTTAGTTAGGCGTCAAAGAATTTGTCCACATCACAATAACTGGTGAACATGGTAATGCTTATTTTCTGTCCGAAATCAATTAATTAAAGGATAATTGGTAGGGGAGGTGGATCAACTAAAATGTCTAGTAGAGGAGAATAGAAAGAGATATCTATAAATATTGGGAATTCTAATAACTCGAACTCGCATTCTAGTAACTTTAGTAAAGGTTTTAAGAAGATAGTAGTAGGTTATTCAAATTTTAATACCCCACGATAGATACCCTTTATACTTGTCTTTTGAATCGGATCCAATCAGACTCCTATAAGCACGATTACAACTACATTCAGCATTCCGAATTTGAAAACTAATGATTTTAAAATTTTCTTTTTTCAACAGATCAGAATCGAAGTCGATAATAAGACGGTTCGTGGGAGCTTGCCCTGAAGATGTGGCTGTGGTAGGAGCCACGCTGGTGAGGTTCCTCAGGGCACTGCGTCCGGAGAAGGTGGTACTCTTCGTGTCTTCGAGGGAGACGGAGAGACAGATAGCGCCATGGAGGGAATATGACACTAAGGTAAGAGAGAACAGACTCCATAGAATTTCTCGTGTAAGCAAACGTTCAAAACACAATGATCACATGTGATGTAATATTTTAGATTTCAATTGATGTTGATTGTAGTAATAATTATTATAATCTTTAAAGGCATTTACTAGCTTGTTTGTTTGAGTTTCAATAGTTATTCCCTCTTTCGACAATTTCCATTTAACAATGTCACAAAGTCCAAAGGGGTTTGACTTAAAAAAATGTTTCTATTTATAGCTTTCCTCTAAATTGATTCATTAACTGTTCTATTAAATTACCAAAATAAAACAAAATAAAGTTAAATTTGTTCGTGCTATAATGGAACTTTTTGGTCAGAATGATTGTTTGTTAAGACGTAGACCGTATGTGAAGCTGGAGCAATAAAGTAATGGATGTACTGGACTGGACATTTATTTGCAAAGTTTTTGGACAGTGTTAAAATTTACCTCTATATGGATAGTCGTATGTTTTTTATTTGGTCGTTACACGGTCCAAGCAGACGCGCCGGTGTGTTTTTTTAGTGTTAAAGTTATATTTGTAACCTCGAACCTTCCGATTTATGAGCAAAAATACGTTAACAGATTCATAAAATCAAAATAGGTTTGCATTAATATTCATCCTTTTTACTTCCTAAAAAATACTGGCTGCTTACTGTGAACATCGCCTTTTTGAATTCTAAATTCAAATTAAATTCTTTTTTTTTAATCGAAGACAAAATACATAGAAGTTGGTTTTGTAAAACGTAGCTTTATTTGGATTTCTATGGCTTTTAATAAAATTGTAATGATAACTAACCTTTTCATATTTTGCATACAAACGTTGCAATATACCGATGTTCGCGTGTTAGTTATCACGTAGATCGTTATTTCAATAAGTTACTGACGGATACTCGTACGTAAGACGTTGCATGCTCAGAATTAATTATTATCAAGTGTTAACTGGCGGGATGCGCTTAAAGATGCTGTTTTCCTGTTGTTTTGAAGGTTAGTGTTACGGTATTGGTAATTAATAGTTCTTTTCTAAATATTAGCGTATAAAAAGCATTTTAAGGATCTTTGGTGTATTTAAAATATATCATCGTGAATGTAGCTTTATGTCTATCCGAATCTCATAAGTTAAGTTCCACGTAATAGGCAGTGATGACTAAGAATATCGACCATCGAGTAACCAAAACATCCAATAATTGGTACTTAGTGTCAATCAAACTAAATCGTTAAATTGATAGACAGGGGAAAACCGAAGCTTGATTCCATTTGAGACAAATTGCTCAAATGATGAATGAAATGAATTGGTAAATTAGTTCTCTTCTGTTGCGGTTATGAATACAAAATAATTTATTCAACACCTAACTTCGCAAGCGCATCATAATTGCAAAACATCGGACATTTCCACTCGTACGCAGCGCGACGTGACTTAGAACTAAAATATAATAACTACTAGTAGTGGCAATGCATTATATTATCGGTGTCCAACTAAATGCATTACGAGTAAGGCCAACTGCCGATAATGCGCCCTTGAGTTACGTAACGGAAGCGTGGACTTTTATAGTTTTTGCATACAATGAAAATATACGACCGACCGTTGCAGGCGCCACCGCGACGCAACGACTGCTTGGAAACTTTTGATTGGTTATTTTATGTGTTATTTTATTTGTTTTTGCGTCGCATCGTTTTCTTATGCAACTCTATTGCATGTTTCGATGTCACTGTTATTTCAAGTGCTTGGCAGGCGTTGTTGTTGATATGAATCGCGTGGAATATTTGAATGTTGCATTGGAAAGCTGATTCATTGATTGTTTTTGATGTCTGTGTCATGGAATTTACCTATTCTTAGACTACTGTCTAGTTTCTCCTTCCTTTTATAGAATATCTTAAATTTCAAACATTCAATTTAAGATTTTTTATAATTTTGTCGCTCTTTAGGCTACTAGAAAAATTATCGTGCTCGGCCACACATTAACTCGAATAGTAGCGTGCCTGCATAACCCAATCACCCGTATATTTTCGCTATCATGCAAAACGCATTACATTGCGCTAACGACCGGCAAATTCCTTTATTTTGTCAACAAATGCATGGTTTACGATGTTTTCGCACGTGACCTGCTGCGTCGGTTATTGTCCTTGGTGTAGTATCTACATATTCTTCAATCGATACAGGGTAAGTTTGACCTGTACTAGAACAGGTGGTTGCAAGGTTTAGAAACCCTGGAAAAGGTCAATGTGTGTTCACAAGGTTAGAAGATAATATTTTCTACCTTAATTTTTTCTTACGTTTTCTTTATATTGGTGTTTGACTTTGTTGTGTGTTTTTTTAGGAAAGTCAAACTGAGTTTTTAAGTTTACTCACGAAGGCATTCCTTCATCAACCATGCTATAAAATTATTTCAATTATTTAAATTATTACAAAACTAAGAGGACTTTTTATTATGAGATTTACAAATGCCATGACAAACAATCAGTTTTCCTTTTATATTTTCTTGGACCACTTATTATGACCTGACGTAATCTTTGAACCGATGACATTTTTCATATGTGCTTACTAGTTATCAGCTATCCAAATGCCTTTTACTTTTATAGTCCCTCTAAAAGTCTATCTGAATATTTCTGTGGTAGTGCCTGACCCACTTATTTATTTATAGTTCCTGTGACCTTTAAGCCCTGCGCGGTAACTTCTGTCGATATCTCGATGCTGTCATCCCTCGTCACTTCTTTATCAACTCCGGCTTTTATTTTTAAGGCTTTATGAAGCCTTTTGATATATATTTTTTATTCTATGTTCCGATTTTCTGTAGGTTTTTTATTACTTTTTGTAACTGTTGTATATCCCTACTGTTTGGTTAAACATTCATAAGTGTGATGTCAGGAGAAGTAGGTATGTAAACACAAATGTCGGATTAATAAAGTTGTTTGCATTTCTATTCACTACTCGGCAGTCAAGACATTTTATCATTATGCTATAATAATATAGGTGGTAGCAAACCGTTGGAAAAATTTGATCCTATGATCATATTCTGCGTTTTATTTTGCTTATTTAATTTTCTTACAGAATAAAATGAAATAGTAAAAAAAATTGACAAAGAAAATTGGTGGCACGATATATAATTATTTATCTTATAGGAAAGAAATATCATTCGAATTCATTCAATCCGAATATTGATATACGAAAAATGTGACAATGTGAAATACTTATTACGGTACTGTCACTTCTGTTAGGTCAGGTTAGGGTTTCCGAACCCATCAGAGTTTCCGGGTCGAATCAGGAGTAAGAACGGGCCGATTTTTGGTCAGTATTCGAGTCTGATACTCGCACTTTCCTTACCTGTATACTAAAAAACTTGACTGACTGTACATATCTTTTTGATAACCTCCTTTTCTAAAGTCGGTTAACAAAGATTAATAAGTCACTACTTATGTGTACACGCAGAATGGTGTTGTTTACCAAACGTGACCATTTTATTATGGGCATCGTAGTAAATTTTATTATCATCTGCTAACAATGTTAACTAGACTGTACGTACTATACTATTGTTTACGATCAAGTTGAATCTTGGCAATGTACTTATTTAATTTCATTGTATTTTCATACTTTGTTGAGGTTTTCATTATTTAATTTTATTATATTATTATCTTCTTTGTTTTCTTGTAAGATGAGCTTCTTGTTTGCTTTGTAGTTTTTATGAGTGAATGGGATTTGTAGTTTGTTAATAAAATGGAAAGACTATTCCGCTGTGGTTATTAATCAAGATATACTTACTGAAAAAGAATAAGAGGTACCCCTCTTATTCTAAAGGAATCTTCTTGAAAAGTAATGTTATCTAGTTACCTAGTCCACGTACGTGGCGTTCGTTGGCCGAGTGGTTGCAAGTGCGACTGCCGGGCAAGGTGTCTCGTGTTCGATTCCCGGGTCGGGCAAAGTATTACTAGGTTTTCTAAAAAAAAATCTCAGTGGCAGCTCGGAGTATGGAATTGTACCCGGTATATGACCATAGGCTTACCCTCAATAGAGGGTGAGCATGGGACTCATAACATAAATAGTAAAAAGTGGGTGTTACATTGTACAGTGACATTAAGTGCCGTATAATGTGCACCTCTGCCTTCAGGGATAAAAAAGGCGTGATGTTATATTATGTTGTTAGATTAAAATCAAATACTCAGGCTTTCATCCCATCCAAAAAACGCTAAACAACCCTCACATGATTAATAGACGGCCCCGATGTACACAAAACACCGCTAATTAGTTAGCGGCGCCACACATCGAAACTACTATCTTTTACACAGTGAACATGTGTGGGTAATTTCATATTACTGTGTATAAAAATATTCGTCTACCACATTCACATTGGTATTTTCATTCTTGTGTCGGTATATGTATTTTTATAATTTAATTCACGGGTAAGGTTAAAACTATTTACAATCATTGATATGACCCGACATTTTGACGGGTATTAACGTAGTGTTCGTGGTCGACTGGTTAATGAGCACGCTTTTGTCGTCTTTCAATGATCAATGATGATGTGAGTTCTATTCCAGCTGAAAGATTCTTTTTTTATTTTACTATGTAGTTTTTCTTATTATTTTTTTTTTGTTTTTTGAAATATTAGATCAGGCTATAAAAGAAGCAGATAAGTCGGTAAATAAAACAATACTATCTTTTATTACAATTAATTTATTTATTATACAAATAAGTGGTTTTATATTCAATATTTATAATAATTAATTATCATACCACAGTTAAGTTCTTAAAGTTCTTTAAATAATAATTAATCAATATGCCAATAAACCTTATAGTCGAATTGGGAAATATCATGCGATAAAGTTTATACTTTTAAAATTAACATAAGAAGATTTAGAAAAATAGGATAGAAAAAAAAAGAAAAGATTAAAACATTGTTTCAAATTTTATATATTTGATTAATGAATTCTTGAAACAACTTGTGAATGCTGGAATCGATCCGGCGGCACTTTACTGGAGGTGATAACCATTACGCCAAACGCGCTGTGAATGAGATCATCGAAATATTGTATACCATTCAGTAACATAAAAATACGATGAGAAAACACTATATTTATATGGGTATTGTATAGCTCGATTGCTCATTATTTGATTTCGATTTATTCAAAGTTTGTTATAAGTTATTTTTATCTTTACCCTCGTTTTTATTTAAACTTATTTACTAAATAATTAAGTATACCGACACAAAAATGATATTTAAATACCAAGATGTGTGTGATAGACGAATGTTTCTATACATATCTATTAATATGAAATTACCCACACATGTATATTGTGTAGTCATACTAGTGCCGATGTGTAGCGCTGCGAACTAATTAACGGTGTTTTGCCTATGTGGGAAGACAAATAATCATTTCTACCTATAACTCCTAACCTTTGATCTTTAATGAAATTCGGATCCTATCTATGTTTTGTAAAGCAGTCCCTTGTTCGTCCTAACGTGAAAATAATTAAATTGATATTGCGAGCAATGCCTACGTAATAGAATATTCTAGAAAATGTAATCAAATTTTTCTTTATATCTACTTCAATTGTGGTCCAAAAGGTCTTGTTTTGTTTAAGACTTAACTTTGAGACTAACAAAAACAATTTTCAGTCTTTGTACCTTCGAATTTTGAAATGTAAATTGGAATTTTCTTGACCTTTAAGGTAGACGTAGATAATGTATTTCTGAATTCTATTTTAGTTAGATATTTGGGCTAATAATTCTAGTGACTGAACGTTCTATGTCTAACGTTGCGATCTAGCTGGTTTTGGTGTAATTTATGTGGTACCTTTTTAATTTAGTGGCTAATAATATCTATGCAGGGTCGTCCCTATCGGTAGGTTGTTACTCATTAATTAATTCCAATCTGATTATAAGTTTAAGCATATATTTTTGTAAAAATAGTTTCTGATTATCTAGAGATAACTGTAGATAATCAGACTTAGTGGGATGTTGCATCTTTAGTCTTTAAATTTGGCCATCAAATCTCGTTATTTCCGACAGTCAGTTACGAATTTCAAACCAATAAAATTCATGTACCTAATTACAAATTCAAATTAATTTCATTACATATCATGTGTACAGTTCCGTAGTTTCCAGGATCTCCAAAGTAAAAATCTAACTAGTTCGTCAGTTAGATAATGAAAAAATATTAGACTCGTATTTTTTTATTTTCTCGTATTAAGTTGCAATACTTAGATAAAATGGCACTAGTTTTAGGAGTGGGAGGTTGTTACGTCATAACGTGCTACAAAATGTGGCACGCTGTGACGTCACACGATATTTCAAATTAATATAATGTCGAAAGTATTTAATTTTGTGAGAAAAGAAAAAATACGTGTCTATAGTTTTAAATTAATGTACCAGACGGACATTAAAATAAAATTTAGGAAACTACCCTATTGGTGTTACACGAGGATGAGGTACAGTTAATTTATGAGGCTTAGTTTATCCTATGGTTAGTCTTTGACCGATATAGTTGTAATAAGTAATGAAATATGCTTGAAGTCCCAAGTATCAAGTATGAATAAGATCTCCTTCCCTCTATATAACCCGCAACAATACTCCGGAAACCCGTTAGTATCAAGATTATTCTTCCTTAAGTCATTTCCTGTTAGGGACGTACGTATATCCGTGTAGCAGTATCGATTTGCAATCTTATAAATTGAACGAGTGTGAATATTTTAAACAGTTAAAAAACGTGAAATACTTTAAAGTATCAATGGGTCAAGCCCGCCATTCACTGATTTTTTTTTGTAATGAAGTTAAGAATAATAACATGTGAGCTTTTGAAGAAATGTTTTGCGAGAAATTACGTAAAAGGTGACATTTTAGTCACAAAAACAGTGAGCAGAAGACGTAGATGAAACGTGACCGAATTAATCATCGATATAGTTATCCTTAATTTATATCACTTATCTCTTAATTTGCTACGACTATCGATACTGATACATCCTTATTAATTCCTGTCTTTTATTGTATTCTATCGAGATGGTCATTTCATTTATTTATATCAAAAGTATAATATTGTATTTAATGAAACATTCCCATATTTTACAAACTGACTCCTCCGTCCTTGGTGCCCCAGTGTTGAGTGGGTGACGTCACGCTATAGTTGTGTAGTCATGGAGTATTATTATATGGAGTAATCAGACTGTCTTCAGTGTTCAGTATGATTATTCCATACGTGGCCCTTTTGTACTGATTTGTATTTAGCTGGTTCTATTGAGTATTGGGCTGTTCAAAGGTCGAATTATGGTATTGGTTCTCATTATCATTAGCTCATTTCCATCCGATGTTGTTTTAAGCTTCCTCAGTTAGTTTTCTATTACTTATCACTAGGTATTTAAACTATAACCAAATATTTAAAACTGTGTCTACAAATGAATGGCGTAGACATGGAAAAGTCAGACATTCGTTAATAAACGGTTTCTTTTTTGTTTATCTGTTCGTTACTGTGTCTCCTATTTAACACGTGTCCATAAACTGAAACAGTACTCCATACCCCCATACTTCACGACCATAGGGATTGCGTCGTAGTATGTAGCGTGTTTACAGGCCCTTAAACGCACCTCGCACTGGACCCAACAATGACATCATCGCATTTTTCCTAAAGTCAAGTACGGGTCAGGAATTTGTTTGTCAGTTATATTTAGTACTGTGTTTTTCGTTTCCTGTTGTGTTTTGGATGGTTCTTTTTAATTAAATTTGTGGGATGTGTTGTTCTAAGTATTTCGTTTTTTTTTTGTATTAAAATGTGCGTAAATGAGGTTGTTTTTACGCTTTAGGTGATGTTGATGTATACAGTAAAAGAAATCTAAAGACGTGTTAGAAGATATTTGCATCAATTTTCAATGTATACCTTATAATGATCTTGTTACATTAATATTGTTTATAGAGGTAGATCTAAATTGATAACCGTTAAAGATGTATTCATTAAAATAGGTATCACTGGAACCCTTACAAAGTTTCATGACACTTGGATGTTGTTGTTGTATCCTTGGGTTGGAATTGAGACGTTACAAGTAACTTCATTGAAATTCAGGACGTGTATTCCCACTGAAGCTGGTCTGTTCATTTAATTGTCTGTATCTGTTCAGTTAATCGTGATAAGAGTCGTTTATTGTTCAATTTTGAATTATCTGTTATTATAATTAAGTTTCGCGATAGAATTAACGCTCTAACCTTCTTCGTGTGAGAAGAGGCTTTGCTCAGCAGTGGGCATTTATAGGCTGTTGATGATGATGATGATAAGTTTAAGACTGCCTCGTTGGCCGAGTGGTCGCAAGTGCGACTGCCGGGCAAGGGGTCTTGGGTTCGATTCCCGGGTCGGGCAAAGTATTACTGGGTTTTTTAAAAATCTCTGTAGTAGCACGGAGTCTGGAAATGTGCCCGGTATATGGCAATAGGCTCACCCCCTATTACATGAGACTTATAACATAAATAGTAGAAAGTGGGTGTTACATTGTACAGTGGCATTAAGTGTCGAAATGTGCACCTCTGCTTACCCCTTCGGGGATAAAAAGGCGAGATGTTATGTATGTATAAGTTTAAGATTTTTTCTAAAACTGGTAATAAATATTATAGCTCTTTTTGTCTGATACTTAGCTGAACTAAAAGTGATACAGTTATGAAAATTATTTGATAGACGTTACCTTTACTTTAGATCCAATTTTAGCTAAATACTTATAGGCCCATCTTAAAAAATGCAATCGAAAAACCAATTTTTTTGTTTTTTTACCTTGATTATCTCTTGAGTTACAATGTAAAATCTCGTGCAGTCATTAAAGCATTTATTTGTTACTTACTGCACTAATTATGTTTGCAATAAGCAGATGAATACATCGCTAATTTCTGTCCAGCAGTTTTTGTGATGGCCGTCTTTAAACAGACAAACATGTGATGTTGATGTGTTTCGATGGGTTCTCCTAAACTAATGTCTGTTTAATTTATGTTTGTATTGTTAACAGGTTTTTATCTTCACAAATTCTAAGAACGAAACGTTGTTTGCATGTTAACCTCAGAAATTTTGCGTGTAATGGTCCTGTTTCATATGAATTACGGTTATGACTTAAATTATTATTTTCTGTTTGTAATGGCGTCTTGTTTTAAATCATAAATATAATGTGATCTTTGTATTCTTTGTTGTTTTGAAACCTTCTGTGTATTGTAGCTTTTTAATGTAGATATGTGTGTATGTGTGGTTTATAGGCAGGTAAATGACGGGAAATTGCTAATTACTGCTTGGCTAACCAATACTGGTTCAGCCAATAGGTACGGTAACTGCTCTCAACACACAAATTGCCATATTGAAACGTTGATTGCGAGTTAGATACCAAAAGTGGTATTTTCGTGTAATGGGATACAAATTTTTTATGACATTGTTTTATCAAAATTGGAGTTGGCTTCTAAAGTTTCAAGTCATGAAAAGTGACAATAATCAGATATCAATAGCTGAAAAAATCGATAGGTTCATTATTTACCAGTTTCAATAAGTTAGATTTGGATCCTGGAGATAGAATTTTAACACAGTAATATTAATTGTAGCGTGTCAAATAGGTAAATCTACAGGTAGGATATTGGGATTGACCTTTAACCTATTTATATCCTAATCTATGACCTGTCAATCTGCTGAGTGCCTTCAATTATAAGGCTATATAATCTGTGAGTGCTGTAATGTAGGGCATTAATATGCCTGGACACTAATCTATAGCAATTTGTGTCTTGTTAATGGAAGTCTGTTCCCGATACGCCATTTTATAGATTCTTTTTTCTTTCATGACATCATTTAATATGGTTGCGTATTTTTTTGTCAAAAATTTGAAATGCTTTTTTTAGTCTAGAGCTACTTTTTGTCAGTTTTGTCAAATATTTTTGTAAGGTTAGTTTTGCATTGTGCTTTTCCCCAAAAGTTCTTTTTTACAAAATATTGACGATTTCAGACGATTATTATTAAATTTATTAATCAGTTGATTAATGAAATTGACACTGTTGTACCTACCTACACCTTTAATGGAACTTATTGAAAATTAAATGCGTAATGTTTTATTAAAAGTTACGAAGCCTAGTTTCTAAGACATACCAAACATTCGCTGTGTTCACAACAAATTGACCGAACAAAACCTTAAAATTGAGGCATAAAACATAATAACGTTCCTAAATTTTTGCCTTTGTTCGTCAAAAAATGTAGAAATTGCGTACCTTAGTAGATTTAGTAGTACCTGCTTTTAGCTGAGTTAGGTGTTCGTGCTGGCTCAGATTGAGACGAACCTCAAATAAAATAAGTATCTTATCTTTTTTATGCGTCTGGCTTCTCATAAAATGTGGAATAAGGGATCTTATTATTATTTTAGGTAGCTAACATACTCCAGTTTTGTTAATGTTGAATCTAATAACAGTAGACGTATACTATAGCATTTTTGTGGAAGAATTATACTCATATATGACACGTATTTATCAAATTGACTGTCTTGTATACAAACTAAGTACACAAGGATTGAAAATTTCAAAATCAATGTTTAATTCTATTAGCTACGTCGTTCAGCATATATTCGCCATTTATTAAACACATTAGACATGTTTATTGGTTTTGTCCAATACATTGTTTATATCGGCAATAATTTTCCAAGTTACAAATCTTATTATCTTCGTAGACAGCTTGCCATGTCGGCATTTACATATCTGTGTTTGAATTGAAAACAGAATGCCAAGGATTGCTTTATTATTTACTTATTTATGAGTATACTAGATTTATTTCTAATTCAAACTTAAGAATATTCTCATATGCAAGTGTTGGAAGGAATAGACTTTGTAAAGTACTAAAATCTAATTTGGTAAATGTTTCTGATGTTGGAAACGTTATCTTTCAAATGTGCAATAACGCTTGCGTTGTGGTGCGTCGTGTGACGTGTGTGAGGTTACCGGTGGCCCAATTATTCCCCCCCCTCCCCAGTCTCCCCAATCCCCGAATCCTCCCCAGTCCTCAAATTCCCAATTCCCAAAAGGCCGGTAATACACTTGTAACGCCGGGCGAAGCCGATTGCTTACCGTCAACTCGTTCACCGGCTTATCACATAAAAAAGTAACGGTTCATTAATTAATCAAATTAGAGATTTTACTATTTAAAAAAAGTGTTACTGAAAATATCTGTAACTATCATTACTTTTTCATTGTTACAGGTCATAAAAATCCCAGAAACGAAAGAAGGTTACATAGACCTGAACAACTTGGAACAGAGACTGCAGCAATATAGTAGCACGGGGAAGAGAATGATTGGATTCTTCCCAGCAGCTTCCAAGCTAACAGGAGTCTTAGCTGATGATGTGGCCACGACACTACTGCTGCACCAGTACGGAGCATGGTCCTTCTGGGACTACACCCTGGTCGCTCCTTCGTCTGCTATCGACATGAATCCAACTTTCCCAGGAGTTGATGAGGAGATGGTAAAGAAGGATGCTCTCTTCTTCAATTGTGAGAAGTTTGTTGGAGGTGTCCAAGGTCCGTGTGTTGTGATTGTGAAGAAGGATGTGTTTGCTGATACTCCGATTTATGCTGATGATGTTGAGGTTTGTATTCTTCTTTATTTAATGTGGGTGTTATTGTAACATATATCTTAGCGCAATGATTTGAAGGTCGTTTTATAATCATCAGTTGAGTAGACTTATCATCCGATCAACAAGGCTAAATGTTGATTACGCCTGGGTAGGCAGAGGTGCAAACTTCGGCACTTAATGTGTACCTACTTTACAATGTAACACCCACTTTTCAGTATGTTATGAGTCCCATGTAATAGGGGGTGAGCCTATTGCCATATGCCGGGCACATTTCCAGACTCCGTGCGTTCGATGCCCGACCCGGGAATCGAACCCGAAACCCCTTGCCTGGCAGTCGCACTTGCGACCACTCGGCCAACGAGGCAGTCTGAATATAAAGAAGTGAGAATATTAACAGATTTGTACATTAATGTGACTTAGCTTGAAAGAAAACTCTGTGGTTCTATTTTACCTGAGCTCTATCTAAAGTTTTCTCAAGTCTTAGATAATGCAAAGAATATACAGCAACGAAATTGAATGAGTTAAATATGTATGAGAGCATGATGCTAACCTGACTACAACTGTGTAGCTCTTTCCAGAATTTTCATCTTATTACATAACATAACATCACGCCTTTTATCCCCGAAGGGGTTGGCAGAGGTGCACACAGAAGTAACACCCACTTTTCACTATTTATGTTATGAGTCCCATGTAATAGGGGGTGAGCCAATTGCCATATACCGGGCACATTTCCTACTACTGAGGATTTTTAAAAACCCAGTAATACTTTGTCCGACCCGGGAATCGAACCCGTGACCCCTTGCCCGGCAGTCGCACTCGCGACCACTCGGCCAACGAGGCAGTCATTTTTTTATCGCTACGAAGTTTCATCTTATTATCGCTACGAATTCTTGTTTAAACATTTACTATTTGTTGGAATCTGTGAAATAATTATTATTTCAACTATTTTCGTACAGGAAACAATTTACCTTTCTTCTGTTTGTTGGTATTTTAAAATGTTAATTTATTCTCGTTACAAAGGACAAAGCGTTTTGTTTTTTTTTATTTTGTTCTAACTAGAGTTAAGCCCCCGTCTTTTTCCGTTGTTTTAGTAATTGGGACTTAAAAGGTTTAAGGGATTGGAGTAGTTCCTAATTGGGTTTCCACCGATTGTATAGATGAATTTGTATATTTTTACGGGAGGTATAAATTACAGACTTGTGACATTTCTAACATACGTAGTAGGACCTACTTATTGCTTTGCCAAAGGCTGTCTTTGGTACGAAGTTATCCAAAAAGAGTAGTGAGAAGATTGTTTAATATAATATGTAAAACATCTTTACTACAGTTAAAATTACTTAAAGTAAAACACTGGATCTCATAAAGTTTATTGTTGTGAATAAAATGATATTAATTCAAGTATCTACTAAATATTGTTGTAGTATCGTCAATTGGCACAAAACCTAAACATATTATACACCTAAATCTTCTCCAAGGATCAGTCTCCTTGTTGTGGAAAACTGTATGACAATTAGACTCGTACTTACGTTTCGAGTTTATCAGTTTATCGGGAACAGACAGACAGACAGGCAGACGCGGCGGTGGCGGTGTTTTATAATATGTAGTGATTAGATAATTATGTAAAGTTTATGGCTTTCTTATCTTAACGCCAACTGTTTCCTTCAGGTACTAAGCGAGAGGATCGAAGAGTTGAAGTGTACAAAGGGGGTGAGGGCTGCGCTAGTGATGCAGTTACGAGATGCAGTCGGCCTTCAAAATATTGTCGAGAGACAAGATAATATAAGCAGGTAAGGTGAAGTTATTTACATATACATTCATCGTGGTTGTAATTCGATCTGGTTTCATAATTTTTAGGCATCACACCGATCCTTACTTTTTAAAAAGGTTAAAGGTTGGTTTTTCTTAAGTTTGTCATTAGTTCGAAATAAATGGTGATTACTATGCTTGGCTTTATTAAATGATACAACAGATATTCACCATTGAGTGAATTTATTTTTCTTCTAAACATAAACTATAAATAATGAACTAAAGAGTAGCACAGCATTGGCGTTTCATAGTGTCTGCCTGGGAGACAGGCTTGAGGTTATTTATGTATGTAATGTGTGAGTATCACAAGAGTTTTCTATGACAAATATTTTATTATGCACTAAGTATTTAAATACAAATTACAGATAACAATTACAAATGCAAAAAAATAATGGTAACCTAACCTAATAAAGACGGTTTCAACTCGGTAATAAAATTGTCATTTAAATATGAACTTTAAGTCGTATTTTATATGACATAATTATGTATTTCATAACGTTAATATAAAAAAATCTGTAAGCGCGCCGCCCCGTGCGCTGACGACGCGCTTGCAACCTTTTTGTATTGTTTTCAAAGCAAAAACGCCGTGACGGAGCCGTGCTTGAGCCGTGCTGGAGCCTTGCTCGGTAGGTGTACGATGACATTCAAGTGTGTCTAAGCATAATAAATTATTATCTAAAAGATACGACACATCTTACCATGAAACAAACATTAAACTTTTTCTAGTATCGAAAAAAGCTCAAACCGTTAATTAAATCAAAACTGTTATCGTTCCAAGTAATATTATACCTTCTTATAAATATAAAATTTCAATAGCAAAAATTAAAAGTAAATATATTTGGTACTGTTGGTTCAATAACGGTAAACGCAAGTACGCGTTTCTGTTTTTTATAACAGTTTTTATCAAAGTAAGTACCAACTTGTTATATGTAAAAATAACTAGTTATATTTCATCATTTATTAAACAGCTATGTTAAATAGAGCAAGAAGTAGTAAATTTAATCTTAAAATAATATATACAATTAATATTAACTATAACTAAATGAAAATATATACAACTTAAAATATAAATAACTATGAACTAAAATATTTACATCTTAAAAAGGTACTAGTTATATTTATTTAGGTAATAGCATACCATTAGTTGTTTTCAATCGAATGAAAAAGTATCGATTTGAAACCTCCACAATTCAATTTCAGATTAAAAATGTCTTCATTATTTTTCAATCGACTTTGAACTCCACTCCTTTGTTATTACGTCACATTTTTAAATAGGTTTTCCTCGTCAAGGATTTTGTTGAAGTACACTCGGTAATCTAGGCACGTGTCATTTCAATAACAAGTTCATTTCGCTCCAATAACTCTATTGCAACATGGAGGTTGTTAGTATATGTGATAACGAGCTAAGCTGCAAATAGAACTTAGCTAAAACAATAAAGACACGAGTTCCTTGCTATATAGTTTCCAGTACACCAACCTCCTCCAATTTGTCAATTTTTGTTATTGGATTTTCGACTTCATATCTAGATGATAGAATTGAAAACTGAATGAAGAAATTTGACAGTAAATATTAAGTCGGCCTGCTGCCTACTGTACCTAGAGTTCTAAGGTTTTGCCATTCTGGTTTTATTAATTCGTCATACGTTTTATGACGTCATATCGTTTTATTAATAAAATGCTTTGAAACAATTTTTTGTTGTCCCACGATTTATGAACAAAAATGTTCAACATATAAATAATTTTTATTCGCATTTCAAACTTTCCAACTAAAATTTTAACAACGTACGTCGTACATGTCCAGCGAATTAAAAGTTTAAAGTTTATACATAGTTTGTTAACAAAATACAGAAATCGCTTTATTTTTATGATCAAAACTTTTGTAGAAATAATTTTAAATCTCCCTAATGCCATTATAGTGGCCATATTTGCTGAAAGAGGGCAATATAAACATACTATTCAGTACTGTTTTTACTGTAAGGGCACTCAGAGCCCGTGCGCCGGGGCCCCGAAGGACAGATAATTTCTACGACGGACACGACAACCGCTTGCCACGAAAGTTGTAGCGGGGTCGGTTTCCGCACTGAGCAAATCTTTTGTATGCTCCACAAATTGTTGCTCCGGGTCTGGGTGTCATGTGTATGTGAACTTGTATGTTTGTACAAGCACCTATGATACAGGAGAAAAACCTAGCGTGGGGGGAACGTTAAAAAAAAACAGTCTTAAAGGGCCCGGAATCATTGTGCCCAATGGCCCCAGCGTAGACGGTCCTAGATAAGTTTATACCTCTAAGTATTACCAACTGTTAGTTTTGTCGATAAATCATTTATTTATGGTAATGAGTTAAGTCAATTACTAAATAAAATACATATATACGTCCTTTTCGCTGTTATGAACTGAAAACTCTTCTATATGCTAAATAGACTTGAAAACCAAATTGAAAAATTCTCACCACAAATAAATGCTCGGCCTTTTTTTTAATTACTTCAAACTTGTTTCGCTCTAGGATTTGATTCGAGGACTTACCTCAATGAATTAAGTTTAGTATACAAAACACAGCCAAGCTGTAATACTGTTTACACTATCAAGCATTTTATATTTTTATGACAGCACATTAACAGTGCATTCTCAGGGTAACACAGGAAATAATAAAACTAGAGATATATTGCATAACGTGACATGCTCGTGGTAAACAAAGCATTTATCTATTAAAATAAAATTGCGATCTCTTTGAGTGGCGTTTATATGCAACCGTAAAACTGTTATAGACTTAGGTTTCATGGCTAGACGTACACATTCTTGATTGAGTAGGTAGTTTTAAGAATACTAAATAATGTTTTTATAATAACTGTCGTGAAACATACTAAATTAACTAAACATTGCGGGTTATTCACGTGAAAAACGTGATTTTTAGTTAACTAAATTATGTTCAATTTTTTCCACTTGTATAATTTTTTCTTCTTTTATATCACTGAATACGTTTATGAATACAAGTTTCAAATTACTTTTATAACTTCTTAAAAATATTCAATAGTCACCGGTTGTCATTGTCGAGAACCTTCATTTTAACTGTTATTTTTCGGTAATTGATCACTGCAGATTTTGACATACAAAATTCTCAGCGGGAGATATGTGACAGAATATTATCTCCACCAGATGTAAAATAATGTAATTGCTTATACAAAGTAGAATGTTCAAAGCTCATCCTACAAAAGCCAGGATGAAATGAAATTATTTTCTATAGCGACTGATAAGTGAAATTGCTTTCAAAGTACTGGAATTTTCTACCCGCTTCAAACCCATATGAATAGAAGTCTATTATAATTTAAATTCTAGTCAGTCAGTCTATGTGGTACTGATAAATAAACTCATAATTTTATGTTGTTGTTTACTTGTGTGGTTGATATTAACATACATTTAAGTAATGGTAATAGACTTATTGTGTGTAGAACAGATGAATTCATAAATCTACACAAGAATACATTCTGAAAACACGTATATTTCACTCCTATTATGGTATTTTAAAAATTTCTTAAAAACTAAAATGACCGGAACTCCTTTCTTCTATCGAATCATTGGAATATTTGAATATTTCCAACAAGTTATAGCTTTGGAATTTAACACAGTATAGAGGTACATAACAGTGTAGCTCTTTTAATTAAGAAGTTCGGAATTTTCACTTCATATTCAATCGTTTGAGTAAAAGTGTTGGAATTTTAGCTTGATATTCAATCGACGTTCATGAAAATATACTACTAGAACTACCTCTATAGTTTGAACTGAAAATGCAATAAAAAATTTGAACACACAAAATAACAAGTTCTCTAGCTACCTACTACTTATTTGAGCACGGAAGGCGCCGTGTCTGTGTCAGGAGCCCGTGCGTCATACATACAGAGTTGCTGACATGGTACGTCACGATTTATGATGCTGCATGCGAATAGGACCGGGAAAGAGATGAATTTTCCTACTTGAATCTTTGAAATTTATCGGCGAAGATATTTTTATGATTTTATGTTGGGTTTATTTAGAGTTCCTATTTTTGTATAATGTCTATTATAACATTAATATCCTGATTGGTGGAAAGTTTATCTGTTCTGTTGTATAGGTGCCTTCAACTTTAGTAAGCATGCAGTTTTCCTAGGACTCATGCATTACCGAGAAAAACATATAGATTTCAAAACTTATACTTAACAATGACTGTTACAAAATCAGATACATCGACGTATTTACTTACTAAATCTGTAGATATTTACGTAAAACATTCTACAATAATTCACTTCACATGTTCAAACAATTTTTAAAACAAATAGATAGTACTGCAACTGTCCGGTTTGGCACAGTTCCCGTCACAGGCAGATCTAACTACTTCACCGCAGTTTTTATTTTGCTGCGGCTTCCTGGAGTAGAATATACATCGCAAATTATTTTAGTAATATCCCACAAGTCAAGCTTTATTACTTTTCGCACAGACTTTGTCGACTCGGTGTACAGATATCAAAAGATTTACACATTAATTAATGACAAATAACTCGACACCCTATGGTATGTTGCCGTACTGTATACGTCTTAGAAATTCATCTTCTATTCAATTATAACTGTCAAACTTTGTATGTTTGTATGGACCTTCAAAATCTCACTAGTAAAGTTTTCCAAGGATCTAGATACTATAGCTTATATCAAATACATTTATAAATTCGTTACTACGGTTCATTACAAGTTTTAAAAGGTTGGCCCCAAGATAGCTCCTTGTGGAAAACTCTAGGGAATTCTCTGAACGCATTAAGATAAAAAGTGTTACACGTATCCCTGATGACGCAAGTATATGATACCAACACAGTAATGGTCTGTGTCGACTGGCAGACGTTACAACTGATATCAGTTGAAACATAATTTGATATTGAATCTATATTAATAGCGATTCTTTTGAAGTTTCTAGTACTTGATGAATGAGAAGGCCTATGTTAAAACAATAATGCGTTATAGTTACAATATTATGTACCTACTCATTATCTTACATTCGTGTCTTCATTTTGTAGAAAAAAAGACGTTATTACATCAGGGACGAACAAATCTTTGTAAAGCTACTCGGAAAAATTGTTTTTCTGCAAAGACAAGGTTGTTCGCTTCATCTCTGGATAAAGGTTTATCGCCAATTTTTGATCAACTAGCGTTAAGCTTTATAACAAATGCCTTATAGCAAATCCGTTCATAATTCCGACCTCTAAATTATTTTAAAAGTAAATTCACAAACACAGCTGTTTAACCACGACTATACAACAATAATCGTACTGACCTACGTATTATAAAATTATAAAGAAACAAAGATTTAAAAATACGCGTCGAATGAATGCTAACAATGTTGGCGCAGTTGTTTTGCCAAAACGATTTCTTTGCAAGGACTAATGGGCATTGTATTTCAACGACTGGCGCCTACTCAAATTCACGACCTATTCTGTAACCATTGCAGTATGAATATCGATTAAGTAGGTGAAATGCAACTTTTGAATGATGTTACAAGCTATTGTAGCATTTATAAGCCAATGGAATTGAATGTTCTACACGAATTGGAAAAGAGAAGACGTTTAAAAGTTTAATAAACTACTGCTATTATTCGTTGATGTTGTATAAATATCTAACTTATTATTAAAAGTAATTTAATTTTCTACTATGTCTGTTTCTTATTACTCAGTCATAAAAAAAAACTCTAGAAATATAAAGAGTCACGCAATGAAAAATTAAAAACAGTGTGATATAAAAACTGCTTTGATAAAACATACATAACCGCGCTAAACAGCTTCGAAGACGTGCCAAAAATGTTAATCAAACGAAACCATAAGATCGACTGCTGTTCATTACGTAATATTATTGTTCTCAGTTTTAATGAAATGAAACGAAACACTCGTTTTCAACAAGTCTTATTTTATTTGAAATCTTAAGTCTTCGTGGTGTGTTCACAAAGGTCTTAACGTGGTGGTATCAAATTAACGGTTAGACTAGATCCCACTTTTAAATGCATATTCATATCTGTCGGATAGTTGTAGAAATTGTTACATTCGAACAAATTAATTTTGTTTTATCTTCTCTGGTAATCTTAGTAAATATTTTAGTAGCATTGTTATTTCTATTGCTATTCAGTGCAATTACATTTTTCAACATAGGCACTCATCTACGCATTTTCATAAATTAAAAGTAATGTAACATCATCTCTTCCTAGAACAAAGATAGGAAATGTTGCCGGATGATCAGATGCTCGACTTCCTAACTCAATATTGAACATTTTCCAATGGGAAGCACCAATTGCAGTACACTTACCGATAATTTAACCCAACCCTGTTCTGAGAACTAATCAACTAGTTGGGAGAAGCCGAATTATTGGTCTACTATTATAACCCCCTAGTGATATAATTTGGCGCAACAGAGCGCCTAATTGGTTGTTACGATGAACATTTACTTGTACGGGCTCCGGTGTTTTGTTTTTATTATAATTATGTTTCTCTGTTAATTGTAGCCCATAGACCATTGTTATTGGGTTCATTACATCTGTGTATGGTACCAAATTAGCTAAAATCTGTGGTTCAAGATTATACTTTTACATCGAAGATTAAATCCTACTTATAACACTATTATTTATTTTTTAAAGAATGGAAGTAATGTTTGTACCTTTTTGTTACTTTAACAAATGCTATTTCAAATTTTACGAGGGAATACAGTAGCTGGTGTAGGATGCAATGACGAAGCAAATGCTTACAAAATAACACTAACTAACACAAGGTACCCAAGGAAATAAAATAAATAATAAAGCAACATAATTGCACAAGGCTATCGTCTCAAATTCGCATTTCCGCAAATTTCCACGTACGAGCGTGGCACGGGTATCGAATCCGGGTCATTGCAGCGCTGCCCTCGAAAGCCAGTAAATGGGTCAGAGGAACTGGACGCCTGAAATAGAACAAGTTGCTATGTGCCGACAATATGCGTAAGCATTCAAATCGTCAATGGAAAAAATAATTTAGAATTAATATTCTACTGTCGTTAATACAATAAATTTTCCAATGCCCGTTTTCCCTAACTTCACCTAAATTTAAAGAAATCACTAAGCTAAGAGCTTTTGTTTTCATCACCCTAAAAGTGACACCTAACAAAACAATTAATATGGGTTTAGTTTAGGTGCCACGTTATGCTAAGTGACCTTTAGTTAAGAGGCAGATGAAAACGGCCACAATTAAAAAAAATATCACGACGTATAATTGTTTTACTAGTTCATAACATCATTTATACCATATACAGGCTTAAAATCACCGTTACGTATGTTACGAAACCCACATCTTGTGACAAAGTCAACCTAAGAGTGTAAAACCAGTTATAAAAACCCATTTTACGATCTCAATGATTTAAGAGCTCTTCATAAATCATCTAAACCGAACCAAAGTTCTGAATTAATGGTCGAAAGTCCTAATATTTTTATTTATATCTTGCATAGGGCCGTTAAACTGTACAGAAAATCAGTGTGAAGATTTAGGTAAGAGACTGCAGATTTTTAAAACTAGTCAGGAACAAATTGATGTTTATCCTTGCAGACCTAGTCTATCGAAACGCGCAACGTCAAGAACAATGAAGATTTATAACAGTTATTATGTAAACACAAATTAAACTATATCAAAAACTCCTGAGGATGCGGCGATGATCGCTAATTCAGAAGATAATACGACCATTTAGCCAGTTGGCAGGAGGAGGAAGAATTAAATAGTTTGTATTTAATCAGGACTCTAACTTAGCCAGGAATAACTTAGCATAAAAAAAAACGCACGAGTTCATGCACAATTATACCATTGTGCAATACTGACTTCACTTCTCAAGGATAGGCATAAAATTGACATAATTTAGCTTTTACGTCGCCTTTGAACTTTACTGCCGTATTGTTATATTTATCTTCTTCCCTGAACATTTCCGGCCTGTTAGCATTTTTATTGTTAAGGTTAATAGTGTAACGTGTATTTCTAGAATTGCCTTGGTTTACCCAGTAGCCTCATTTTGCGATATTTTTCTTTACTTGTTCCGTTCTTCCGGTGTTTGTATTAAGATTGTCTTTTCCTTAAACTGTATTTGCAGTTTTATTGTTCTAAATCTAGAACGAGAATTGAATTTTATTTAAATGAAAGTTTCTTGTCTTTAAATCATAGGTAATTTGGTTTCTAATAACCAAATCAGCTGACACACCTTATTGAAACTGACCGTTAGTGTCAATTTTGAATCCATTGTCACAACCGATTTAATTCATTTAGTTCACCATCAAATCATCAAAGCCGTGTCCATACATGGATAACCTCCTGGCTTCTAAGGTCAGACAGACTTGTGACGTCGTCCTTTAGGGTCATTTTACTGAGAAATCTAACAAAGTCATCTGTGTTCGTTGATACACAAACCACGTGCGTTTGATAGTATCGTACTGCAAAAACTGGCTTTAAGGTTGTAAAGGTCATTTGTCAACTTAAATTGTGATCCTGTGCAGTGTTAATTGTGTTTTAAGTATCTTTAAATGTCTCATGATGCTGATAGGATTATAACTCAATTAATTGCTAATTATTTAAGGAGCCGAACAAGTATTTCTATTTTGCTATTTGTAGCCCTTTCTCGTTGACAATCATCATCATCATCATCATCATCATCACCATCAGCCTGTATTCGTCCACTGCTGGACATAGGCCTCTCCTCTCTCTCCTCTCTCTCGTTGACAATGGCAAGCCTTTAAGTTGTACCGGATTAATGTTAGTATTTTACAAGTGATTGCCATTGGGTCTTTATTATCCTCTAGGGGTGGTCTCACGATTTTCCTGATTGGAACTACTGTTTGAATTCCGAATTCCTCTTTATGTTACAATGTCTGACCACCTTAATCAACTTTCTTGTTTTCACTGCGTAGTCTTAAAAATGGTCTTCCATTCAATCAAAGATTATGGCAAGCCTTATGCATTAAAAGTTGTAAAAAACAATGCCAGCGTTCTTCCATCTATTGCAACGAAAAACATATGTTTTCCAATATATTAAAACTTTTTTTTTGCTACAACACTCGCGGAAATCCGGTCAATGGCCGTTAAATACGGTCACGTCAAATATTAGACAAAACAAAACTGTGAGATGACAAAGTATTTTCAAATATCAAATGAAAAGAAATAATAGTTTTTAAAAATGTATAGTATCAGTATGATTCACGATATGTTATTTAATATAATTCATAAGAAAATGGCTCGTTGATATAACAAATGCCCATTTGATATAACATTGCCTGTTCCATTTCGTATTGAGTTCAATGGTATAATCGATCCCATTTGAGGAGGAGGAGGACAAGGTTCGTCATCCTCTGTAACCGCGATGACAGTTTTAAAACTTTAACACGTTTTATAATGTGTTAACATGTTCTAAATGACATGTTATAACACCCTATTTTATCTGTGAAAGTAGTTACAGAGATTCAAAATGAGAATGATAAAAATTATAAGGTTATTTTGTGACAACTGTGGTATTCTCGGTTCAATTTGTTTTTATTTTTGAACTTTATACCTACAATACACGCTGACATTTTAATGGTTGTTTTCCCGCAGCAGAACGATTTCCCTTTAGTAGTACTATCGAATTATGCAAGTTACTTTTTGAAAAAATATTTTTTTTTCTCCTCATCTACTCAAAAAAATAATCATCAACTCGAAAGCATGAGAAACGATAGTTTCTCTTCTAAAATGTGACGTCAAATCAATGTTCATAGTAAAATAATCTCTCGTACTAAGTAATACAGCATAAACTGCAATGCACGCGCGCGCTCGGATCGCCTCACGACAAACAACAAAGGCAACCACCGCGCTCTCTGTCACTCGCATCGGCTCGCATCGCCTCGCATGGCTTTCATTCGCACCAGTCGCACCGCGAACGCCGTCTGCGCAACCACGCAAGCGCAATACAATATTGTTGCCGCCAAAATGGATCGCCATTACGTTTTTTCTAATGTGGAGTACCTACGTGGGCCGGTATAATAAACGGCTGCTTAATTGGTCCGCATTTTGTGACAGGACACATAACCGGTGAAACGTACCTACAAATGCTACGTAGTGTTATCCCGGACTTACTAGATGACATTCCGTTAGCAGTGCCCTGCGCATTATCAGCGCGCCGTGCGAGAGCACCTCGACTCGGTGTTTCCCCAGCGCTGCCTGGATCGGTCGTGGCGGGCCAGTGCCATGGCCACCACGAAGCCCGGATCTTACTCCACTAGACTTTTATTTGTGGTCTAATCTCGAAAACGCCTTGTGTATCGGCAAGAGTACGAAACTCGCGACGCGTTAAAAAGTGCGATAGTGGACGCTTTTGATGTGATTAGACGTGACAGAGACACATTATTAAAATTGAAAGCCAATCAGTTAAAACGTGCACGATTGTGTGTGGAACGCGGTGGCTTACACTTCGAACAATTGCTCCGTTACCGGGAAGTGTAAGTACTTGTACATTTGTAAATAAAACAATAAGTTATGTGATTAAAATCATTGTAAATACGTTGATTCCCATTTTTTAAATACGCCTTAAATACTTTCCCAAATTCAGTAATAAACAAGATAATATCTCTTGATTAAATTTTGTTTAATGTTTGTGTTTAGTAAGTGTAGTTAAAAAGTATTTACGACGGTATGTCCTAAGCCCGTTAAAGTATGAAGGGAAAATAGAAATCACTTGTTAGTTAATACTGAGTTATCAGCCTTTTGATAAGCGCGAGCGACAATGACAGCGGCCGGTGGCCGGTCGCGGCGGTACTATTGGTTCGCGGTTTCTTTCAAGTTTCGTGTATCACTATCGTAAAACTGCTATTTTTTTATTTAAATTAAAAATAACTTTGTCAATCTATTGTACTACTAAAATAGAATCATTTTACTGTGTGAAAACAACAATTAAAATATCACGGTGTATATAAAAAAAAAGTACGTTTTAGCAATTACTGCATTGTCATGTTCACCTATATTATTTTCTATGCACAAAGTTTAAAGTCTGGGAGAGCCATGCTTCGGCACGAATGGGCCGGCTCGACTGGAGTGATACCACGGCCTCACAGAAAACCGACGTGAATCAACGCTTGTGCTGTGTTTTGTCGTGTGAGTGAGGTTACCGGAGGCCCAATTACCCTCCCCTTCCCCAATCTTCCCAATTCCTGAATCCCCAACGATCCTCAAACTCCTAATCCCCAAAAGGCCGGTAACGTACTTGTAACGCCTCTGGTGTTCCAGGTGTCCATGGGCGACGCCGATTGCTTACCATCATCGTGATCCGTCTGCTCGTTTAACTTTTTTTATGGCAAAAGCCGTATGCCATAAAAAAGATAATACATGCTTCTATTTACCTCTAGTACTCGAAACTGATTTAAATCAACCAAGATGACATACACGTCTCTAAAAACAGTTATCATGCTCGCAATCACCAGTTATACAAGTCAGGATCATTGCAGATTCTAAAGTTATTATAATAATGGTAATAGCAACTCCAAAGTCCAGTCAATTAAGGAAAACTTAGAACATACGTATGTTGCATAAACATGACCGTAAATTGTAAATAATATAACTTAATTAGTATTTTCCGTTTTAGTTTAGCATAGTATGGTGTTATTAATATTATATTGTACCGTGTCTAATGTAAAATTATCTCATGCTGAACAAAAATATATAATATGAATAACCCTCTCCTGGTATTGTGGGTGTCCAATGTGTCTATGGGTAGCACCATTTGCTTACCATCAGGGATCACCAGGCGCCATCTGCTCGTTTGCCTACTAGGTATTCTATAAGCTTATGGGGGCTTCTTCTTGAATCCAATTCCGATCGATCGACCGTGAAATTTCGTACTCTTGAGTTGTAACACTAGCGCCCATTGCATCCGTATTGCGTGAATATTTGACGAACTAAATGGTATTGAGTTTGGCTTTATATTTCGTACTCTGAAAACTATTTTAACAGCTACGATAGGGGTATAGTTTTGACATTGAATTATTATTGAGATTTTATTGGATTGAAATTGCATTGAAATTGAGAATGGTTTCAAGAGTAAGCACCCTATTCTGATACTTGTGTTGCGGTCACCGCAACCAAAGTACACCTATAATATCAGATATTGCAGGTGTATTTGGGTTACATTGACCACTTACCATCAGGCGGGTCGCAAGCTTTGCTGCTTCTAGTATCAGTAACAAATGACTTTAACAGACGTAGTTTAAGGATACTCAGAATCATCGGTACTGCATTTTATCTCCTTCACTGCCTTTTGGACCTCGGTGTATTTGTATTTGCAGCTCAGTAGCATTGCTCTGGTTCTAACCAGCACTGGTAATTAAAAACATGTACATACCTAATTGTTTGTCTGTACGTTCCGGTGTTTTTAACTTGCACGGCGCCAACCGCTCGTTGCTATTTATTTTTGTAACATTATGAGTAGGTATACTGGCGTTTTCTTCTCTCTGGAGCAAATTGTGAGTTTGCCCAGTGCAATTAATATTGAATAATGTTAGTCGTGGAATATGTTTCAGTTTCTTTGAAAGTTTTTTTTTATTATTAAATACTTATAGGAGAGAGATTGGTAGTACTTTAATGACAATTCTATTCAAATTTCAAGAAGTTGAATATATACCTACTGTAGGTACTAAATAGATTGATGACTTCAGATATTCGATTAGACAATTTTCATTTAAGGTTTATATGTGTCATAGTACCAACAATAATCTTTTAAAACATCATTCTAATTTGTGTATGTAAACTACGTGATTTAGGATATACATACCTATATAGATTTTTTGTAATTCTCTTTTATTTTATCATGTTTTTAGCAAGGGTAGTGTGTCAAGTGGATAGCCTAGCATGATGTATGATGTTTGTCTGGTGTATGTTTCACTGCCATTACTGTGACTCAGTGATCGAGTGACATCGATAGATTAAGTAACATGGATATGAATAAAAAGCTTGCTATAAGGGCAAAAATAATAAAAGTAGCTGGGAGCCGCTGGATGCAGATCTCTTTCAACAGTGTGTGTACAGCTGTAAGCGTCTTATGACTGACAATCCAACGCAAAGTTGTTCTATCGATACCTCGTCCTACACTACGAGGAAAAACAGACAATATTCCATAAACAAATAGGTTAAAACAGATGTTTTTGCTCTTGAAAACAAGAACCCCGATTAATGAACTTGTGTTTATTTCACCATACATTCACGTAAAGATTCTCAACTCAAACACATAACATTTTCCATCTTATAAATTATACAATGTTACATAACGATCTGCGTCTTACAATTTTGCGGGTAAATCGAAAATAGTTTTCGCATTCGATCTTTAAAATTAGTAAACATCTTCCGCGTCGCTGGAGCGTCAAAAATAGACGCGCGAATGTATCAGCTGATAATCACGGTTCATGTGGGAGTCAACTATGAGGATATAATGTATTTTACGAGTTCTCCAATTTTATTTCTAATACAAATATTACGTTCTTTTACGTTCCCGTGGAAACTTCTACCAGTTTCTGATAACATTGTTCACTCTGTTTTTTTTAGCGATGTATCTAATGTATGAATATTTCATTATATTTAGAGGACTTTATTTGGCGCAAACTCAGATTGTGTTAAAGCACTTTAAGTAGTATTTGTATATTTAAGACTTAACTGTAATTGTCTTCGTTCCTTTTATCCTTTATACATAAAAAATGGCTGCATTACTTTATACAGAAATAATATCTGTTGTATTAAGGTAAAAAGCTCCTCTCGTTATATCTTTTCTTGAAGAGAATAAAGTTCGTAAACTATGAGTCATAATAAAAGATAACAACCTAGCCTCGGACAATATGGCCCGTAAGTTAACACCAAAACGCCAGCAGCGCTTGTAACAAGGTTTACATAAATGGACACATAACGTATCTATCGCTATTTGGCTCAACGTACCCTTGCTTAGTAGTCTTTGAACGCTTTAGGGTTGCCAAATAATGCCTGTTAAAAAGTCTTACTAGATTATTTTAACTTCTAAATTATAGTACTAATCGAATAAATTACTAGTTCAATTTTGATAAATTGCCCGCTATTACGTGGAACGTGTATCACAAAGGAAAGTGATGATATTTAATTCAAGCTACAAATCTCTGCAAGGTGAACTTAGACTAACCTTCACTTACAAAATAGCTTAGCAACAGCACTTCCTCGTTAGATTTTCTAAACAAAGACAATGTATTCAGTCTCTTTTTTTAAAGAAGGGCAAATCATCCAACGACTGCTCCCGCCTTAGGTGCGGTGCGAAGGAGTATCAGACTCTGTGACTAAAAACCACCATGTTCTAACTCCTGCTTCGAGCCTGATCCCCGGTACCCGTTAAATTCTGATACGTGCTTCATCGTAGACCGGATCATCGCTTACCACGCGAGGCAAGTGGCCCAGCAAATATATATAAAAAAATATATCCGCTGTTCCGCATAATGTATCCAGCGTGACAGCAAAAGTCAGGAAGATAAATAGAAATGGTAGGCGACATCCCTAATCCCCTCACATAGTGAATGGTAATTTTACTGGCTCGATGCAAGGCCGCATCCTCGATACGAGAATTGTTTGCCCACTGGGTTACACTAAAATATTACCCTGTTTTCTTCGAAGCCTGTATGGAGTTTATTATAGAAAACGGGCAATGTTACGTAAACTATCCTCCAACTTATTTAAAGTCGAACAAGAACGGAGGGTCACGTCTTGTTTGCAGTCAAAGGTCACGTGTTTTAGACTTCCCGCCTTCGCGTTTTTCTGGTTAGAAAGTAGGTCAAACATGGTTAATTACAATCGACATCTGGATGGAAAAGCTTAGCACATAATTATGGAGTAATAGAGGAAGAAGTATTTATGAATTCGAAATAGATTTTATTGATTAATCAATGGATGATGAAACAATGGTTTCATCATCATTACGTGTGATTTGGCTACTGGTTTTAGTGTATTGTTACTCAAAGCTTCTAAAAACAACAGATTGACGTCAAAAAGGGAATCGTAAAGGCAACTGATGAGTGTAAGGTTTCGATTCAAGGTCAATTGTTATTGGATGCTTCCATTTCGAAGTTGTTGGTACTAAAAGTAATGTGTTGAAGGTTTGTTAAATCTACCTTTCTCATAGTACAAACTTTAATTATAGTCTCATAGAAACTGAGATATTAATCATTAAAAGTTCATTTTTTGCACATGACCAGAAAGACAATCTTGATAGGTATTTCAATACTACAAATATTATAAGTATGTCCATAAAATAATATTCCACTCTCTGCAATAATTATTCTCATTATAAATCACTCGCATTTTCAATACGAATGCCTTAGTTGAGCTTATTTCAACGTGTGCAAGTACATAATGGCCTACTTCGAGCAGTTCCAACTCGATTTGAATACAAATCGAGTATAAGTAATGTGGGGTACGTCAGCTCACTCGACACCCTTTGTGTGACAACGTCTTCTGTTCAACAAATTCAATGAAGATATATCTCTTGAGAATGTTCAACGTCAACTTTATACAGAAACATTATTCTTACGTGTTTGTTTTAATATTTTTGTTCTTGGTATCGGATTTGTTATATTGTGGGAAGAATAGTCTTTAGATACGAGACCGTTGACCATTCGAAACTGAATATAAACAATGTCATTGATGTCTTGCGAAGTTGAACACTGATGTCATATTTAACAATTGCATAAGAAGACCTGATGATTGAGCTTAGTGGCTTGCTCTTGGAGACATCTATATCCGACAGCAGACGGTAGGGGTTGATGATGATGAAAGTCAGACTTTTGCATGCATCTGTAACCACTTCTGGGACTAAAAAGGTTGAGATCATGTTAAAGGTAATGACGAATCTTAGAATCTTCCCACTTGACCTTAAGGCAGCTAATAATAGTAGTGTATAGGAAATATCGTCAATAGTTGATGGTATCTAACCACTGAACGTGTTTAAGTAAAGAGCTGAGCTTTAAAGTTTTGCCATTAGGCGTTTGGCAAGACTCCAGGCATTATCATAGATATGCCAGTAGTTGGGTTCCGTATCCATTCGAATATTACATTTCGTGTAATTTTATATCTTTTCTCTTGTACCTTATTGGATTTCGAACTTAGTATTACCTAAAAGACTTATAACTAGTTTCTGCCCGCGACTTCGTACGCGCAATCGCGATATTTCCCGTTCTCGTTCTTGATTTTCGGTAAAAAAAAAATATTGGGTGTAAAGTATCCTATGTCTGTCTCCTGGTGCTAAGCTACGTACCCACCAATTTTCATCAAAATCGTTTGAGCCATTCTTGAGTTATAAATAGTGTAACTAACACGACTTTCTTTTATAGAGGTATATATAGATTTGTAGTTTGGACCGCTTGTTCTATATTCACAGTCGTACACGTAGTTGATATCAGAGAGTCGAGACAGCCTTTATGAATGTATCAAAGACATGATTTTATAATTAAAAAGTTTCTTATGTTTTTTATAATATTATGATTCAATAGATCGTTATAATATCGTCACAGATAACTTACAAAGACAAATGGCACAATCATTTGTTCTATAACAGATCGTGCCCTAGTTTCGGACAGTTCAAGTGCTGTCCCACATAACTTGGCAACAGAATTGATTATCAAATAGTCCAGAAAATGACACACAACCACCTTCTCTTACTAGTTTTCTTAAGATGTTATTTAAATAATCGATTCGGTTACGACTGCCAATTTCTACAACTTTCTGCTAAAGCTAGCACAAATATTTTGAGGCGGGATTTGGAGGCTGTTTAAATGAATACGTTGTAAACTAATAAATATTTTGTGCTAGAAGAATCTTTCAACAGTCAGATTGATTCATTGGAAATTTGACATAGGCACATAGGCACAAAAAGACGAATCTTTTAGATTTTAGATCGAAAAGTAGCCGAGTAGTCCAATCTGCAAAGAAAATGTACCTACATACTTGGGTAGCAAGTAAAATGTTATGGTTAAAAAGAGCTTTGTTTGATACTGATCAAGTAAATTAGTTGTCATAAACAAGAAGGATGCACTCAAGGGACAAAGTTACACGTGGTCGCAGCCGATCGATGCGAAATTATGAAATTGGATGTCATTTGTGGTGACCTTTGCTTACACGTGCTAGTCTTTTCTAATAGTTGCGTTATCCATGGTTTTATCCTCCTCCTTGTAAGCATTATTTAATATGAAATAATGAAGCCTGCAAATTACGGAGGAATCTGTAATTATGCAAGATTACCTCATGTGTATAATTGCGATAATCGATTTTATAAGTAGTTTCAAGTTCAATGGTCTTACTGTATGTACCTTTCTGTAACTTCATGGTTTAGTTAAGTGATGTCTAGTCTAGACTTATGTTCAGAAGTAGGTGCTTGGCTTATGGCAAGGAGCCATGATGTTGAGGCTCTATTTTGAAAATTAATCAATCCATCGTTATTTAGAATTTTATAAAATTAATCCCATAAAAATAACAACTTTAAAATATTTAAGCCATTGAAAATTGGAATGCAGTTCCGGTTAGTTATCAGCAGACGAGTCGTAAACAGGGGGTCAATCAGTCACAAACATAAAATCAATGGGTCAGAAGCGGTTATATTTTGTAAACATGTAGGTCTGCTGGACCTTGGTAGGTGTGAAGGTTAATCACGTTGTTGATCGACAATTTGTCTGGTACTTTCATACGTAAATATTTGATATGTTCGACCGGAACCAGTGCTTTTGCCCTGGTGGTTGAGGTGTTCACCAAGAGAAGCGGATTGATTTTAAAATTGAAGTGATAGTGGATTTTAATCTAGCGTACAGTCTTTCTCCTGGGCTTTTCTCAAAGGCCTTGGAGTTGGTATTGCATGTTAATCAGGCTAAAGTTAATAATTATTCTACATGCAGCAACTGCTACTTCTGTGAACGATATATTTAATACTAAGGAGAAAAACAAATGTTGTTATCTACTAGGTACTCATTAGTCAGGTAATTGCAAGTAACTGTTCATTAAGTATAAACAGTTATTTAGCAATTTCCTAAAAAAACGAGTCCACACTTCTCATAAATTATATGTTACCTTAGCCAGAGTAGCTTCTACCGCTGCTTTATTGATTTCTCCCTTTTTATTACTGCGGCTTTAGGCCTTGGCATGGTAATTTATGTGCTTATTGACTTATGCAGATGTAAGTAGAAATCATTACTGAATACTTAATTTGTTTAGAGTATTCTGGTATCTGGTCTGATGGCCAAATGTCAAAGACTCAAAGGACAGATTTTGAGATGCAATTTAGATATTTCATTCGCTTCCATGCTTGTTATCTTATTACCACTTTCAGCTGTGAGAGTCCATGTATTTTCGAGATAGTGTTTCGTTAATGAGCGACCTTTTATGTAGATTTCTAAAGATACCTTGTCATATTAATGTATTTAGGTTGAATCTGAATTATTTATACACCGATTATTAGGTAGTAGATGATAATGTATGAGCGTGTTTTCCGATGAAACAATTAAAGCCTCTCCGTTATTTATTCCTTCCTCTTGCTGACACTCCAGATTTATGAACAAATTATTAATTCAACATTTTCTTTGTTTCAGACAAGTTCTTGCACATATAAAGAATATACCGGAGTTAATATTGCTGGGCAATGTATCCCCAACTGTCAGAAGACTTCCAATCTTCTCATTGATGGTGAAGCATCCTCGAGGAACCTTCCTTCACCATAATTTCATCTGCGCAGTCCTGAACGATGTCTTTGGTATCCAAGCCAGAGGTGGCCTGTCTAGCAACCTGAACTACGGTTCCGATGTCCTTGGAATCGATAGCCAACTTCTAAAGGAATACGAGAAACTTCTAGACGTGGAAGCGTAAGTGTGAACATTAATGCCAATACAAATTGTTCAAGGTGCAATTGATTGAGAAGCGAATGAATGTGAAAATAAGTAATACTAGTAAATTCAAGTGGTAACAAGTCTAACTTTAGTCTATCTCGAATTCATTTGGGTGTTAGAAAATATTACGTTATTGCCATATGACGCAAATATTTTACAAATTGAAGTGCCTATTCTACGCAACTGTAATTCAGTGTTAATTTAAATTTAACACTAACCAAATTGTTTTTTGTTCCCATCTAATGTGTCTATTGGCATACAAATTGATGTAGCTTCTTGAGCGTCGACTATATTTTTAGAAGCACAAACATTTGGGCACTGCGTGTTTACATATATTACAAATCTGTTAATTGTATCTCAAGGCTGAATAATTTGCACGCTCATACAGTATCAGCGTGTTTGTTCTTATCAATGGAATTTTTGTTACAGTCAGAAAGAGGTCGCTCGGGTGCGCAAACTCAGTGATGTAAAGGCACCTGAAGTCCCAATTTACAATGAACACCTCAGACCTGGATTCTGCAGAGTTTCTCTGCCCTTCTTTATGTCAGATACTGAACTGGCCTTCGTTCTAGAGGCTTTGAAGATGGTAGCCACAGAAGGATGGAAAATCCTACCGCAATACGTTGTGAACCCTGAAACAGGACAGTGGAGACACCACACCTGTGCAGTACTTAGGGACAGAAAGTCATTGCACTCCCTGAGGTTCAACGACGGCAAGATGACCTCCCACGAAAGAAGAATTTCTGGTTAGTATTCACTCTATTTACATTTAAATGTGTAAACATATGACGTCAATGACTCGAGTTTTAATTGCAATCGTTTTTATTTCAGGTCCAGGTATTTTCCCACAAACATATACAGAAACTCTTCAAACAGCAAGAAATCTGTTCAACAGAGCTAGAAAACTGGCCATGAAGTGCTCAACAGCTGAACCAGAAGTAACCTTTAACCCACGCATAGACTATCTCAGATGGTTTATGTTACCTAAAGAAGCCCACGACCTTCTGCTCGGTCGATCGGGTAATGTGAAACATATTGTGCCATTCGACCCATCAGGGTACACAGGAGCAAGAAAGAGCCTAAATCTGACAAGGTCTTCCATTACTTCTTCGCCCATATTGGGATCGTCGCCAAGACATTTCAGTCTTTCAGCCATAGACGACTGCCATATATTTAGACTGAAACAGAAAACAAAGTTCTACTCGAGAGAATCAAGTCTACGGGAAAATCATAAAGAAGAAAGTGAAACACCTCCAGTGCAGTTTGCTGTCGGAGAATCTGTGTCACCACTTCGCATGATACCACAGAACAGACAACCTCAGCTAGTCAGGTCGAGATGCTACAGCTTAGGGTCAGACAGCCCACCAGCGGCACTCAGCGCACAAACAAAACTAAACCTGGGCTTGAAAGAAACCAGTCCTAACAACGTTATAGAAAAATCAAATTTCTGTAACTGCGGAAGTCAAACAGACCTGCAGTCTTTAGACGACCCCATGATCTCACCTAACAAGGCGTTCCCCTATAGTACACAGAGCAGTACATCAGTATCTGACTGTAGCCAAGTAGGACGAACATCGCCGACAACCTCACTAAACTCACAAACCTCAGAAGATATCCAGGCTTATGTCAAAGAAATGACCAGAGAAATAGCAACAGAAATAAAGTCAGAAATTCGTGAAGTTATCTCCAAAGTAGATGATATTTTAGAGAATTCTGATTCGCTCGAACAGTCGAATCTTAGTATGAACTCAATATCTAGTCAGAGCGATAAGAATTCAGTATCAGTCATAGATGTAGCTGAGTATCTCATGGGTATGTCACGGGAAATGGCTTCAGAAGTGAAACACGAAATTCGTGAAATGGTCAATCAAGTGGACGAGATGATATCACCGGATTATACAGGGTCATGTTCTCGAAAGAGTTCTCCACCACAAACTGGTCGACAAAGAATTGGTTCTGGCCCTGAGTTAGGACTGGATCTAAAAAAGGCGCCAGCCAGTTTGAGGAAATGTCCCACTAGTCCGGTACTGCCTCAGTATGACGAAGATGAAAGTCGTTTCTGTAAGCGGTCTCCGAGCACAAGTTCTCCAAAGTCTGCACAGTGTACACCATCGCATGAAGCATCAGGGCCTAACAGTATATCATTCAATTCGAGTGAGACGTCGACACCTGACACGATCATTCAAGTGGTCACAACACAGAACTCTCCGATCCTTCCTAAATCGCTGAGTTCACAAAAATTGTCGGATGATGAAGCAAGTTGCACTGACGTCACATGCAGACATTGTTCCATCAAGAAAAATTGGTGTCAAAATCCGTCAGTCAGTTCACAGGACAGTGGTATCAACATGACGTTCACAGAAACCGACTCATTTCTAGAATTCGGTAAGTAGACATTATTATGACTAATTTTTTAGACAATAGTGGAACCCGGATGAAATCAGTGCGCCTGCTAAGTGGTGTCAATAAATTGTTCACGTCTTGTGGCTCGAGTCGTCGACCCTGAACAGTTCAATGTCAATAAACGTTGATTGACGAAAATATTCATAATTTCTGGTGGATGGTGGATTGATGCAAGTTTTAGTAAACATTTATTGATACTAGGTTACTCTTAAAACATCGTAAGATGTTCAATGAGATTGTTCAACGATGATTTAAAAGCATTTTAACAAATCATTTACAGATTCGACGACCAAGACGAGAAAGTTCCAGGGCAGACTACGAATATGCCAGAAACATGAGAAGAGTGAAGTGCCAGACATTATAGAAGGTGTACCTGTCTGCTCTGGTGACCACGTGCGCCAGACCAAGAGGTACGACGCCACTGACTCCAGCAGAGTCGTGTTCGCTGAAGATCCTGAAAGACAGAACAGGTAAGGACACTCAAATCTGGAAATTAATTACACTTTAAACTGTCAAACACCAAGCGGTCACCGGTGACCGCAACCTATTGTTCTATAATTGTGTCTACAAAACCGGTACTCGACGAGTTAAATTGATTGTCGATAAAGGTGATATCCATTAATTATCTAGAAATACATAAATTAGTAGTTGGAAAGTAATGGTTAAATTAAAAACAGCTTAAGTACCTACAATTTAGAACTTGATAAAGAATGACTTTCACTGCGATAGGTATTGTTAAAATCTAAAATACATTGCTAGGTACTACACCCATTACTTGGTTATGTAAAAAATATGTGTAGCTATTTATTACCTCCACCCAAAGAAGTTTTAGGCACGTACATTTGATACCCTTTATACAATGCTCATAAAATTCCATTGCCAGTATGTCTATCTAAACTAGAGTAAGGTCGTTAAACTATTTGCTATCCTCCCCGGCGACTTGGCAAGAATTTAATGAAGTTTAAATTAAAACGAAAATGGCGATACCACGGGCAGAATTTTGGCAATAAATCAAAGCGTATCCATCCAACCATCTCAAGTTTCTCTACAGCTATTCATTGTAATGTCCAGTTGTTACTTTTAATAGCAATATTCTATATTTTCAGTTGTAATCTAGTGAATTTTCTGTTGAAAAAGTTGTTTATGATTCATAAAAGTCTTGTCATAAAAATAGAATGCAAGAAATAGACAGCGTAAAGTAGTCATCTGTATTTACAATGTCATAATTTCCGTACCTCGATATAGATGTTTTTTAATAAAATCATAATATTATTGTTGTCAACTTATCCCAACATACTTATATCTACAATCACAAAAACGAATATGATTAGCAGTAAAGGTAATTTATAGTTAGATGAAACTGCTCCGAGAAATCTTTTTGTTCGCCCTTTCTAATAACGCAGTCGTTGTCATCACATCTGATTGATCTCAAGTTCAAATCTTCAGGCGCCATTTTAAGTTTATCACCAATTTGCAACATTGTAAGTGGGTCAATGCACTTGACGACAATGGATGGAATATTCTAGTCTAATGCTTAAATAGTGTTTATGACATGTCAAGTACATGCACTTGTCTATGCGTTTTGTTTCATTTATACTAACGATCACGCCAGTTTTGCGATAGCCTCTCCTATCGATCAAAAAATTCATATACACATTAATCTTGTCTTGTACCTAACTATTTAATTATGGAAATTCGTAAGGATGTATTTTTGTTACACTTTAAAAGAAAAACTAGGTACTGAGTATAGTATTGGCAAATAAATAGGCACAGATTAAGACTCATTTCTAGGAAAACACGTGTTTATTTATATTGGAAATGTGGGAGGAGCCGCTGAACTAGCTAGTTAACACTACAAACTTCTTCATGAGACTTTTACTCTCAACAAGACCCGTTCCTTAAAAAAATCCAGTGTATAACATTTTTACGAAATTTCGTGGTTTCTCTCTAACCCTCGGTCTCCTGACTTGTTCTAGGGCCACGACGGCAGTGGACTCAAAGCGCTGCAGCCGCTCCTCCAATGCGTCCTCCAGCTGTTCTGATAGAAGTTCTCGATCCAGTGGCTATGGCACAGACCAGAGGACACATGATGAACGGTTTTATGATAGGAGGTTAGTTTTACACCAACATAATATTATAAAAGTTTTAAGCATAAAAATCTGTACCACCAGGGGAGATAGTGGACAAACGTAGGCCCATCAAATATAAAAAAAAAACACAAATTTACAGACAATTGTATTAGGAGTTAGTTTTGCTCAATGCTCACTTATTCATCGATCTTAAAAAATAACTCTGCTTGTTGTTTCATGCAATAATACTAAAAACCTGTAATGTTAATACTTAAAACTCCGAGATTAATCATCTGTATTCCTAGATTTTAACCAAGAAATTCCCTTTTATTCTCCAGTGAATCAGAGTGCCGCACATTCAAGCCTCACTGGGAGGAGGAGAGAGAGGAACATGAGGATAGTAGCGCTTGCAGTGACGCGTCCCTCACGGACCTCACCCTGGACGACGACAGTAACTGGCACTGCCCTCCTAGGGCCGTTTGGAAACCCACTGTTGAGGTACCTATAAAGCTTTTAAATATTTCATTAAAGTTATTTTCATTCAAGACCGCCTAGCCTTTGTAGTACAAATTATAATAATATTAATCGTAAACGTCTTAATTGTAAGATTCATTGTTGGTTTTAAATACTGTAAAGTTTCCTTTATTAGACTTGTCACTAACAAGGAAGTATCATCACTAGCCCTTTTCCGTCCTCTTTCGGGCATTGACCTTTCCAATAGTACCCCATGGAGCTGAACCTTCTGTCCCTCAAAAATAGACATATCAAACTGGACCGTCAATCCTTTTGTCAAAACAGAAAATACAGAGCAAAGTTCATAATGAAAATCCTTTCTAAGCCAAAGTCAAAATCATGTACTTCAATTAGACCAGAAAGACACTTTTGAATACCAACAAAAAATTAAAAATGAAGCTATTTTCTCATTCTAAGGTTCTGCCTATGGAGAAGAACGAGCAAGAAACTCCATAGGTTATATACTCCAATATTTAAACGAACATAATAATTAACATTATAGAGGTATGTTTGCACTGTGTCACAACCATGACGCGAGAACTAACTAGTCTAAACCATTACCACTGGGGCACCAAGATACAGGCTGTGCCTAGTTTGAGCCCACGGGCACCTCTGCCGTATTTGCGTTTATGTGAATGCTATTCTCTTCCATATCTACATGTAATCTAACTTGTGTTTTTTTTAAATTATACTTAATTAACTTCTCTTTGCAGGCGATCCACGAGTACAATATGATCAGGCCAGGAGACAAGGTGCTGGTGTGTCTGTCAGGAGGCAGCAGTTCCATAGCACTCCTGCATACCATGCATCACTACCAGCTCTACTGCAGGGCCAAGGGCATACACTTCAGTATTGGTAAGATATTATCTATATTTTCTTATCACAATCTGTCAGTGATCAAATTTAAGACCAACTCAAAGCTTTCAAATCAAATCACTTTAATGCATCTATAGTGTGCATAGGGTGGTTTGCAATTTTAATATGTAATAGAACACATGTTCCAACTATAGGCCCAAAAAAGCACCGCAAAGTATACTAGTACCTAGTATTCAATGTCCATCCATTTACTGGCACGTCTTGCACTTGACCGTCAGTCGATTCGTCGGTGAAGCTAGGTGCTCATTCTAAAATGCGTAGAAGAAAAATGGGTAAGAATATCCATCGTTTTTTACTTTACAGAAATTTAGGTAAATTCAAGACAATCCCACACATAATAAGACGAAATTAAATCATATTGCCATTGATAGTTTTCTTGAAAATTGGACTTAAAATATTATAATATATAAAATTAATACTCATGTTGTTTCCATCTCTTTACAGGAGCTTTGTTCGTACACGAAGCGAAGTCACAAGTGGATCCTCTCCATCTGATGGCGTACTGCAGGACACTTGGCGTCAAGTTCATCTACGAAGACAAGTTTGAAGAGGATGAACCAGAAAGTAAGTGGAGTAGTACCTACTAGAAATGTCTATTCTGGCTATGAAAGAGAAAATATTTCAACATTCTTTTTTTTTGAGAGATGAAATTTATCCAATGATTTCTCCCGCTTTAAGTGAGGCAAGAAAGAGTGTCAGAATCTTATTGACTAAAAACCACCCCGTTCCTACTCCTGCACTTCGAGCCGGAGCTCAAAAATTAAACTGAGAAAATATTGTGTTGTAGAATTACAGAATGCGCTTATGAGAACCAAAACGTTTCCTATTCATGGCATAATATGCAGTTCTATTGCTATCTCGTAGTAAATTGTTACTAGGTTTAACCAACAAAAATGAGACCCCTAGCTATAAACAACTCTTTTCGGTTATGAATTTACCACTAAGTAATTCGTAGTGTAACAATCTAAAGCATAACATGTCTGATATTTTTGTACAAAAATCTTGCGTTATATCTAACACTGTCATCCCCTTAGATGTGTAGCCGCACCGCACGACTACATACCTACCAGTTACCTGTACCACCGAATACCTTACCATATACCTTCCACAATACCTTTACCAAAGTTTTAGACTTACTCCGTTTTAGAAACAAGAAACCAATTGCCTTGAAAAAGACAGTTTACGACTCTCGCATAGAAACAATAATAATCACTGCGGCAACAGCGTTATCACACCGTGCCGCGAGCGATCGCTTCGAAAGAAGCGGTTTGGTTAAGCAAGCAGCCAAGCAGCCAAGCAGCGCAAGCGGAGCCGGAGCCGGAGCACTTGCATTCGTCGTATCTTCATTGGTTCATCTGTAGGTAGTCTTCAGTCTTCACTCGACGCCGGCGTTCGGAGAAATGCGCGCGCTCGCGCCGCGCGGTCATACTTATACGGAAGGAACCGATAGTGCCGTGTGCAAAGCGGCGCCCCGCACCCCGCGCGCCCCGCGCACGCCGGCGCGCCGCTATTGGTCGAAAATATTACTTAACTATATCTGATATTGTCTAGTTGTAAATATGTAAATAGAAATATAAGTAGCGTAGTTTGGCGAATAAAATCATTCTAGTCCACACCTCTCATCGCAGTTTCACTACTACTAGAAGAAAAGAAGAAACCTCCTCTAGGACACTAGGCTCTCCTACCTAGCTCCTAAAGATGAAATACCAGCGTAATAGGCATTATAGCAATTTCCTTTACTTTTCAGATGTAATTTACAACAATCCATGGAGCCTAGCAGCAGAGGCGACTCGTTGGTCCTGTCGTAGCACTCGTAAGCGCGCCATTGCTACGGCGCTGGCGCACGGCTACGGCGTAGCAGCGCTCGCGCAGCACCTCGACCGCGCTGCTACGGCATTCGTAGCAGCCGCCCTACATGCTGGGACACTCAGGACTTTGAAGCCACATTATACTCTACGGTAAGGCTTACAAAATTAAATAATCATGTAATATGAGTATGTTCATCGCCGGGTTCAGAAGTAATAAGTCAATGTAATGAAAAAATGTCTTTTTGTTTTGGCAAAGTGAAATCAATTACTATTTCAAATCTAGCAGACAAGCCCGAATAGTCTCCAATATTTACTAGTGTTGCAAGTTTCAAAAATTGGGAAATCTAACATAAATTAGGTGAAAATCGAATTTCTGGTACTGTCTTGGCAGTGACGCGATTAAGTAATAAATCAAAATAACAATCTTATCTTCTAAAAATGTGTATTATAGCATAAACTTATTTGTTTCCAGCGACCACGACATCCGTATAATCCGACCGTTTATCTACGTGCGCGGGCGCGCGCTGGCTGCATTCTCTTGCGCGCGCGCACTGCCGGACTTCCGCCTCGCTCCCCACTCCCCCCACTCCCCCCACTCCCCGGACTCACCGCCCAACAGCCCCGCACATAGTGACGACAACGGGGATAATGGGTAAGCAGACACTATACTCATATTAATAAGTGTAATCTCTAACTGACTGTAGACTGCATGGTTGACGAGGTAGCTGGGCAACTTTGCCGCACCCACGACACAGGAGCAAATCCTAGTGTGGGGCAAGGTTTTTTTAACCATCCATAAATATTACTTAAACTAAGTTCAAAATGGGAAGTGCTTCTCAATTCTCAATCTCGTGGTAAATCTAATCTAGTGTTTGCAGCTTTGATTGTTCATGAATGTAAAACTTTCTTTAAAATAACTTTGTTTTGTAACAAGAATTACGATAAATAATTCAAGGATTCCCATCCAAGTGACCCTACACAATATTTTCGCAGGTGTAACGGATGGAGGGCTCTTGAAATAGGCAGTAAAAGTAGTATTAAATCCTTAGTTTGTCATTTATTTGTGGAGTGCCATATAAGTGTGGGAGAGCCATGCTTCGGTACGAATGGGCCGGTAACAGTATTGGTACAGTATTAACAGTCATTTGGCATAATAAAGCTAGATATGTTCTACAAACATAATGATAAATCAGAACAAATATATCTACAACTTCTCTTTCCTCCTTTCAGTAAAGACAACATGCTGGACGAAACGTTAACCGAAGCTTGCAGCTCATCAGCCAAGCAACTGACAGAAGCATCAAGTGAGGAGTTACAGAACAAGATCCTGGCAGCCTCCCTGTCAGAGCCTCTGGAGAGTGCTCGCGACCTCCTCGCCTCCCAGGAGAGGATGTACCCGTACCTCTTCACTAGCCTCAAGAGTGCGTTACGTCCTCTTTTTAATGGCAGGTTAGTTTTATTATTAAAGCTTTGATATGAAAAGACTGGGTATTGGGACTTCTAGGCGAGATGTTCTAAAATATGTTTTTGTAAGCAATTTTAATAAAAACGAAACATTTGATTTGATTCCGCCTACTAAATGAGATAAATTTTAAAACCGAAAATATTTCATTTGAACTCTATTCACAAATGAACTTAATTTTAAAAACTATAGTAATATCTTACTAAAACACAATTTCTTTACAGAGACCTGAACAAAGATCAGAAGGAGCAGCGTCACAGAAAGAAGTCAGTCATACAAATGAGGAATGGAGCACCTGTCTATGACTCAGACGAAGACAGTGAGGAAGAACTGCTTCCGTAGGCGACTGCCACCTGCCACAGCTGTCTGCCACCCGTGCCAGGGTGCCAACTACTCTAGAGTGCCAGATGCCAAACATGCCAACTATTACTTACAACTGTATATTGGTTCAGCTACACGATGTAATAAAAAAATGTGTTATGCTCCTATTCAGAAATGATTGCAATTCAATCTACGTCAAACCGTCTTGAAGATTTTAAAGTCTACTATTTTGTAATTAAAGTCGAAAATCTAATGGCACATTTGAGTAGTTTGTTTTGCAATTATACTCCATTTTTATTACTCCGTGCTAAACATACAGCTGTGGACAGGATTTGGTCACTACAGAGTATTTTCTAGCGTCTACAGGCTGTCAAATTGAGCTGGTAAAATGTAACATGGCCTGTCAAAGGCAGCTGTCATGTCACTTTATGTGTTGCCAGTTGAAAAATATGTGTTCTGCGTATGTAAGGAAGCAAGGGTGGATGTAATTCACCTCGGGAGAATGTTATATATTATGCCAATTGGCAATTTTTTGGTAGTGTATGTTAGAAGTCGGCTCGTGATTTCTCAGTGATTGTTTTACTTGTGATCAACTATGTTATTGTATGCGGTAGAATGTTTGTGGCTCTATAAACGATGATTATTTTGAATATTGATGTTGGGACATTTGGAAAATTTTAATAGATGTTCGATTAGCATAGGCCTAAATATATGGCCTGTTAGTTATCGGAGACTTTGCAACAGAGTCACTAAGATTCCTCCGCAAAATATTCTAGTTTGTAACTTAGTGAGTGTAATTTTTGATTTGACGTTAGTAGATTCAGGGTTGCCATGTTGATAATATTTTGTTACTAATGAAATGGTACGTTTTTTTATTGTAATGTATAACTGTGGAATTGAAAACAAAGTGCATTTGTTACAGTCTGTTATTGTAATTAAGAAATATATTTTTCAATGTTGTTGAATTAATCGAGATTGTATGAAGATGAAATATAAATGTATAACGTGGTCTATTTATTCGGTTGATGAGAGTTCAAGAAATATATCCAAGTGTTTATTATATACCGATTTTATTTTAGGTATATGTTGAGTACCTACGAAGGTACATATAACTATTTTGTGTAACGTAGTTATAAAGATATGATAGTAGATGTAAAAGATTTAATTATACAAGTTTACAAAGTAGCGAGTACGAAAGCTGTTATTTGTACAAACTTTGTAGTTATCGTTTATTACGCTTTTTATAAAGATATTAATTTGCTTACCGCAACAGTTTTGCCTGTATTATATTATAAACAAGTTTTTAACTACATTTTTCTACGAGTGTGAATGGTTATTTTGTAGTGACATCAACAATCACTTTCCGATGGCATTATCCTCCTTTTTGACGTAGTTGGGTAACGAGGAATATGGCTGCTGATGTGAGACTGAATTTCGAATGTTGAGAACTCATTTTTTTAGGTTATTTTTTTGTCTTTAAGTTTTTTTGTAATGATTATTTTTCTGCGTCATTATGTAACTACCTACTTATTATGTCTACGTTTTATATTGCTCGTGTATGCAATTTTAGATTTTAAGTGAAATTCCTAAGATTGGGATGAAACTAGAAATAAGTGTGAATTATAATATTCTTGAAACAACAAGTCCCATTCATTGCTTCCATGATATAATTATTGTATTCATATACATATTGTCGTATGAAATAAAAATATGTTTTAATGATTTCTGTGTTTTATTTTGATATTCCCGTTGGTGGTTAACCGCTTGAACGCGGAATGAATGAATATGAGATACAATAGAAAATACATTGTGTCTCGCGTGGATCCACGCTTAGACACACGACGGGTTAAACCACTTGAAACTTATTGAACTACTAAAACTTAATTTTTATTAGGAAGAAAGAGTAAATCAATGGAGATAGTCATTTCCTCAGTTAAAGAAGATCATTTAACAGTTCTATTCAATTAAATATTCACATATTCGTCTTCAATAATTGAATGGACGATATACTTACTATTAAATTTATATAACTGTAGAATTGAAAACAAAGGTTAAGGTTTTTAAGAAATAAAATATATTAAGGTTTTTTTATAAGAAATAAAATAGTTATGTATTTGAAAATTCATATAAAGTATTTATTTTAACTATTCGTTGGAAACTACTCTACTCTCAGTAAAAACGTACGAACATTTTTCTTAAAGGTAATTCTTTAAGAAGTTAAGAATCCGTTTAAGTATCCAAGAAATACTTGTTATGATGCCTTCTAAATCGAAATGGTGGAGCATATTTTAAAATACTTATATTGTGGATAAAATAAAAGAGGAAGAAATAAGATTCAAGATAATTTGAAGAAGAAAAAGTACCAGTAATAAAACATAACATAGAAGTAATGAGCGCATTATGCCACTGTACAATGTAACACTCACTTTTCATTATTTATGTTATTAGTCCCCTGTAATAGGGGGTGAGCCTATTGCCATATACCGGGAACTACTACCACTGAGATTTTTAAAAATTATATTTTGCAGACCCGGGAATAGAACCCGAGACCCCTTGACCAGCAGTCGCACTTGCGACCACTCGGCCAACGAGGCAGTCAGTAATATAGAGTATGTTGTGTTTGTTTGTGTCTTATAGACTTTTTAATCTCCAAAGTGGCTAGCTGAAGGTTCAGTAGACGAGACCCATATTCGGCAGTCGGATTTACGCCAACTCGACCAAAAAGGACAGTCCATTTTTAAGTCATATTGTAAATATTTTAAGGTAAAATAAAACACACTATTTCCTTACTTATTACTATATTCACTACACATATTCAGACGTGTGTGTGCGTGCCCACTTGAACTAAACTAATGAGTATTATAAGTACTAAGGAACAATCCTTTAACAGAAGCTAAACACTGAATGTGACAATTATTATTAACTACACTTAGTTTTATATAAGCAGAGATAAATATAAACTATCCTAAATAAGCTAGAATATCATTGTAACGATTAATCTCTTATAGATACTAATTTCATTTCATGACGACACAACATTACCTCGTTAAATTTTTAAATATTAAAGAAACTACATAATAATTTTTAATATGAGTTACACGGCTATTAGTCTACGATATAATAGAGATTATATAATTTTTAAAATAGAGCACATTTTGGAAACTAGTAGTTTAGAATTTTGAAGTGTTTTAATTACTTCTTGCCGCCTCCCTGACAGCATGGCTTGCCACCTGTGAAAAAACAGAACATGTTGAAACATCATCAAAAATCTAAAAACGATTCCTTAGGTAAATATTTTTAAATAGAGTGGGAGTAAGTGTGGGAGAGCCATGCTTCCGCACGAATGGGCCGGCTCGACCGGAGTGATACCACGGCCACACAGGAAACCGAAGTGAAATAATACTTGCGTTGTGTTTCGTCGTGTGAGTGAGGTTTTATCGGAGGCCCAATTCCCCCCCTCCCAATATTCCCAATCTCCGAAGCTACAATAATCCTTAAATTCCTGCACTTGTAACACCTCTGCGTGTTTCAGGTGTCCATAGGCGGGGCCGATTGCTTACCATCAGGTAATCCGTCCGCTCGTTTATCGACTTATTACATAAAAAAATGGAGAAGCGTTTATTAAAAAATTTGATGCAATAAAATATTTAAAAAAATATTTATAGCTTCTTTTACAAATCATTTTTATTAAGATTTAGACCTTCATTAAAAAAGTGAGTACTTCAAATGAAAATATGAGTACATTTACAATTTATTAGTCAATTGCTACAACGCAACGAGTCCATGGTGGGTGGAGAGAATCATTAGGATGTTGTCAATAAACTGGACACAGCCAGGGTTATACACAATCCTGGAGATCAGTCCTTTCTAGGTCCTGCGACTTAAAATATCATTAGGACAGACAAACTTGATTCGAGTCAGGCTCTCACATCAAAGTCGAAATTTCGGCAATACAAAACCAGAATAAACATGATAAGTATCCATATTGTTTTATAAGTTTTAAGACTGCTACGTTTCTAAAATTAATTTAAACACAATCACATATACTGTGTAATACTGACCGGAGGGCTTGCCATCGCCGCACGCGCAGTTGGGGCCGCAGGTGCAGTTGGCACCGCACGCGGCCGCCCCGCCACTGCACGTATCTGAAACATTATCATCATCACCATGAGCAATCACCATCAAGATCAACATCATCTATGGCAAGATAATTAATCATGTATACGAAAACTACACTCTTTTAGTGCGTTCAAAACCCAACTTAGCCAATATACCTACAGAGTGGAATTTCGTAATGCCACCTGACACGGAAGTACTCTTAATACTTTAGATAGAAAATTTTACTTGAAGAAAACATTCCTTTATTTTTAAAAAGAAAGAAAACTGCATTCAAACATTTAAAAAAAATCTCTGGCCACATACGGTAATCGGACCGACTAAAAGCTAAACGTTGCACCTATTATGCATCGATCATTAGGGTCAATAAGGGTGAAATCTCTCGAACAAATTTCATAATGAAATCACAAATTAATACTATGATTTACAAAAATGGTAAATTAATTAATTGTTCGAAATAAGCTCCATTTCCTTGAATAGCCGTGTGTGCAGTAAGCGGATTATTAAAAATTTTCAAAAGCAGTTTTCTTTCTTTTCAAAAATAAACGAATGTTTTCTTTGATTTAACGTTTTGAATGTTTTCTTTGTTTTCTTTGATTTTCTTTTATTTAACACATAGACCTACAGCTTATCTCTAAGATAGAACACACGTATACATAGACTTTAGCTATAAACGGTCGGCTACTGCAAGACTATACTCGGTAGTCTATTTTGGTTAAATAACACAAATTTATTCTGATACAGAGATAGGCAGTTGGAACAAAGCAAGTCGGTGCCTATGTACGCCACTAAGCTCATTCAACTCTAGATAGATACCTCGACCGTGAGAATTGATACATTTTACTATTCAATTCATTATCGGACTGAGAACTGAGATAATAATTTAGCGGACACGATAGTGTGATAAGGAAGAGCATCGTAAGTTAAGTGTCGGGGTTTCAATTCCCAGTACGTGTAATGTCATCTTTCGAAAATTCTTCGGTTGTTTCAGAAATACGTACTCGTATGTAAAAGAAACGAGCGAACATTAACTAAAAATTGCGGGTTACTCACGGGAAAATACTGAGAAAAGCTCTACTAGTTTCGAACCACAGAGAGGTTCTTCCTTCTTATAATTATAAAAACATTGAGAAAACATTGCCAATAATAATGTCCCTCTGTCAGTTCATTAACTCTAGAAAAAGAGATATGGGATGTTACATATTGTATTGTTCATTAAATTACATTTAAAAGTAAAACTAAATTGTAACACTAATTAAAACTGTCAATGATACAAAGTCTTTAATGCCTAAAATGTTCTTAAAGTTCACTTTCTAAGTATTACTGACTACAAAAAAAAGTTTAGTGATCGTCTACGACGTCTAAGTTAGAGGTATTTACACTTAACATGCAACTGTAAGATTATTTTACGATATAGCATTCCTCAGTTAGTTAGGAATCGAGAATGAACTTACCTACCTAGCTTTTTTTTAACCGACTTCATTCAAAATAAATATTATATTGTATAATTTATTTTATCTATTTCATTATTCTGCATTTTTATCAAAAAATCCATAGTACCTAGTGTTAATGTATTAATTGTGTGCAAATACGAAACAATGCACGTTCTGTTTACAATGTAAAAATTATCATCATTCTTTACGGTCGGGATTAGCAGGCACTTTACCCACCCTTCTATGGGCCTATACCACAACAATCTTATAAAAGTAAATCGTATACGTTAAAAATATTTGTTTGTTTTAATTTACTGACAGTCAACAACAATAAATAAGTGTCTACATCATCATCACCGTGTAAAAATCAATTATGAACAAATAACTCTATAAATTGATCGAAAAATCCTACAAAATCCGTTCCGAAGCCCTTACGACAAACAAAAACAAATCTACAAGCAACAAAACAAAATTGAAACAATTGCGAAACCGCTAGAAAGGAACTACGTAATTGCAACTGCGTCATTTGATTGGCGAAACAAGACAATCCTAAAGGAACAGCCGGCAAAACAAAAATACAAATGTCAAAAAGAACGAACACACGTGGTTTAAAAAAAGAAATTTAAATTCATATTTTTGAAATAGGAATATAGTTAGTTGGAAATATTTTTTTTACTTACCTTTGCAAGAGTCGCACGGTGCTGGCATCGTGCTAGGCTAGGCTAGACTAAGCTAGCTGAGTCTGGGAGAGAGGTAGGGTGCGCGCGCAGCCAACGTCTAGAGTCGCCGAGCGCAGCGGGTCAATAACTGAGCGCCGAGGGGGGATCACAGCGCTCCTTACTGTTAGTCCAAGAGATAGCATGCTGATTGATATTGTCATGTCTTTATTATTATGAAGTAGTAACGATCGAGTTGTGATTTATTGCTTTCTAGTCAATCAGTTGTTTGTTTTGCTTTAATGTAAGTAGTAATTGCTATTAAACTTTGATGAGGAACTTTGGAAATAGATCAGAATTATTAATAGTGGTGATGAGAAAGCTCATAAGATCAATTTTGTTATACATTGATTATTTAGGCTGCACCATCTTACTTCACAAAAAAGGCGAGGTGATCGTGCCTGGCCGGAGGATCCTCCTTTTCCGATCTTAGGGAACTATACTCTCTGTTCCCTAAAGTGGTGACCCCGACGTGATTGGAAGCAACCTTCACTTAACGGAGCAGATCAGCACCGTCATCCGTATCGCCATCCCTCTCATTCATCATTTCTCCGCTGAGCAGTAATCAAGTCGCAGCCACAACCAGCATCCTCAGCCTCATCAGGGACCACCATCGCCTGCAACGAAGTTGTGCAGCCTGGTTCTTCCCTACGGCCTCACCAGCGTCTAGGCACAGCACTTCTGCACACGGTTCTGAAGGACATCTCCTCCCGTCAACGCAGACGCCAGCCACTACGCACCTACCCTCGCAGCATCTCTTCCCCGACTCACCGTGGGACACTGCGAACTCATCTCTCCGACTCACTGGAGTATCGCCCTGCACCGCTCACCCGACTCACTGGGCACTCAGCGGCACAGTTCCGACTCACTGGACAGGGACTTTCTACACTGGCTCTGGCACCGCTCATCTCAAGCATCGACAGCCGTCTCAGCGGGATCGACCTCCGGTCTTGGGAGGGAGTGATGTGGCGACACATGTCACAAGTCAACGGATGACGTCATAAAAATCCTACATCGCACATGCGAAGTTTACATTCGATTTAACACGGATAGAAAATCCCAACGAACAACTGTTGGGCAGAAAGCCCGCCAGGCACGATCACCTCGCCTGGTCGGAGGATCCTCCTTTTCCGTTATTAGGGAACTATACTCTCTGTTCCCTACACTATCAATAATATTACCGACTTCATTTATTAGCATAAGTAGGTAAAAATAAAAACTCTTACAACCATCTCTACTAAACAAATACGACAATACGAAAACTTACACTGACTCCTGTACTAAAATAAGATAGTTATTTAAGTCGTACTGTGTTGTGTATAGGTACAATAAATGATTGGGCCGTAAACAAAAACAGGCCGGTATCGCGGCACGGAAAGGCGACCGGACCGGTTCGCTCTCCCGGCCCCGGCTGCCGATATGATTACATCTGTTTATATGTACCACGCTTTCCTATAACAATTTTGTAAATATAATGGCGGATAATTCGCGAAATATATTGCTGTTATAATAACGATATTATAAACTAGCTTCTGACCGTGGTTTCGCCCGCGTTTATGTGTGGATAAAAAGTACCCTATGTGTTTTTTTATCCTTTATTTATTCACAGGACTTTTATCTGAAGACATGTCAGTCTTATTGATACAAACCAAGAAACCCTTAAACTAGTTGACTTACAAATAATAATATAAGTAAAAGGCAAAAAGAAGATACATCTAACAATGAAATAAAAAGGCTCATTTAATACATAATAATGGAATTAAACTATACAATTAACCCGTTGAGTACCGTCATTATAGACACAATTAACGAACAATAGGTTGCGGTCACCGGTGTCCTCGCGGTGTTTGACAGTTTAAAAGGAAAACGAACACAAAATAATTCAACAAAATATTAGGTTGTTAGGGAATTACTAAAAACACTATTATACAGTTTTTTGGCTGCTTCCAAGTTGGGATTGGACAATATAGTTACTATGAAAGATACCGACATCCAGCCTGTTTATTTTTAAATACCATATGTTATTTAAGACCATAATCTATCCCTGTTCCAAATTTGAAATTTCATCCCGATCTCTTCAGCTATTTTGACGTGATTGAGAAACAAATATACATTATAACAAATATAATAGAGGTATTAATAAGATAAACATTTTAACTTTGACAGAGACCGGGCAGCAGTGCTCTCTGATAAACCTGAACCTTTCACACTGCGATCTCCAATCCAACCCGCCTGTAAAGTGTGCAAATTGGGTACCTTCCTTAAACAAAAGTAAATTATTTCGATTATTCAACATTATAAAATATGAAAAAAATTATCTCACATTTATTAATTGATTTTATGACCAACTTAGTTTTAGTATAGTTCCAGCATTTTTTTAAGAAATAAGTATGTTGTTTGACGCTAAAAACACGTGACGTCACAATACACAATCTCGTACAATATTCATAGAAAATTGTCGTTTTGACAGTTCGAAAAAAAGTATTGAATTTCACTAGTTGGCGAATACCCGTTTATGGCAAATCCTCTCATGTAAAGAAGACCCATACACCAAACCACCAAACTGTCAGGACCCTTGACGATGGGATGCTAATAACGTATAACTTTTACTCATAAAGTTAGAGCATTAGAGGACCTATCTGTAATGCAATAAAATGCATTTTCCCTATTCATGCTGTAAGAGCAAATAACTTGTTTATAGATAAGTTAAGTATATGCAATATGGAAAATGATAATGAAAATATACTTCTTAGTCGAATTTTATGACATTTTGCCGCAGGAAGAATAATTTGCCAAGAGCAGCAGACAGAAGTTGGCGCATAGTGAGATATACATATAAAATATGTGATACAGCGCAATGTGTCTGGACTGCGCATTAATAAATTATGAACCCTATGTCATAGAATATTGGGTATGCCTATTTGTAATGTATTTTATGAGTATGACTCATGCAGGCTTTTTTTTTTTTAAGGGGGGAAAATCATCGAATGACTGCTCCCGCCTGGATGAAGCGGGAGGGAGTGTCAGACGCTTACTGACTAAAAACCACCCCGTTCCTTCTCCTGCACGTCGAGTCGGAGCCCCGGTTACCCGTTAGGTTCTCCGCGACACTCATTCAGGCTTACGATACATTTTCGTCCAGCAATGTTAAAGATCATTTTTTAATTTGACGGAGCTGTTTTTTCGTATTTCTTGAGATAGGTACACGAGGCAAAAGTGGACATGATACGGCATTTATGTGCACCTGTATGCAATACTTTTTCTTCTCCAAAGATGGATTGTATCTAGTATTTGAAGTATCAACAATTTTGCAAAAAATCTAAAGCTCGGTTTTTTTATTCCAATTCAATATATCGCTATAACAAAAATCGTCAAAATTTGTCCAGCTTTTTAGGTGGAAATTTTTTATAATTTATTTATCCATTGAATATTTTTCTCAATAATTTCGTGGTTACTATTAATAGCATGAATAAAAAACCTCATGTAATAAGCAAATACATAGGTACATAATTTTAAAAAATCCATTATAATAATGCGTAAACAAAACATAATTTGCTAAAATTTGCACTAATAACAAAACCGGTTCTGTAATTTATGTTTAGAAGGATTCAAAACAGGGTAAAAAGTTGCAAATGATGCTTAATGGGATATTTTGACCTTGGAAGCAGGTAATGAGGCAAAAACTGCACCAGGCATCCTTCTAATGGCAGCCCCGGGTTTCTCACGGGAACTGTATTATGTACGCTTTATTTTATTTGCATGTGCATATACGGAAGATTGGGGAAAGAAAAAGAGGTCATCCAAGTCACAAATACATTGATGAGATATCATTATCTACTTGCTCCTTTAAGATGCGAGTGACGTTTATTTTATCCCCGAAGAGGTAGGCAGAGGTGGACATTACAGAATTGCCATTGTACAATGTAACACCCACTTGGTGAGCCTATTGCCGGGCACAATTCCAAACTCCGTGCTACTACTAAGATTTTTTTAAAAACCCATTAATACTTTGCCCGACCCGGGTCCAACCTGCAACTTTAGCCAAATGCCATTTAGCGCTTGTCTACTTGTAGAGTAGAAAACTAGATTATATGGAATTGACGTAAATTTTGACACTTCTCAGTGTCATCTCCATACATTTTGATTTCTACTCTCTCTGTAGACAAGCGCTAAAGTGGCGTTTGGCTAAAGGCCCTGAGACTGCTTCCCGGCAGTCGTACTTGCGACCACTCGGCCAACGAGGCAGTCTTTAGCTTAGGTAGTGTTACCTAAAATCAAATTATCCTTTATTAGTACGAAGCAGAAACTTTAAAAGACAGACAAAGAAAACATCTACAAATGAGATAGAAATCAAGATTTGTTATTAACAAAGATCAGATCTGCGGTTTAGCGGAACGACACGAAGTGTAATGTCGACGACCTGCGCACACGCAGTGATTCACTCCGTTTTATAACAACTATCAAACTTGTAATGGTTTATTTTGAAATGATTTGAGATTTTTTTTGTTGTTATGGAGGTAATTCGAGCGTACTAAATATTTTTTTAACTTGACTTTTTTTTTCTTAAAAAGAAATATAGTAGGTATTACACAGCATCACGTGTTTTAGCCCTAAAGGGGTAGGCAGAGGTGCACATTACAGCACTTAATGCCAGTGTACAATGTTCACTATTTATGTTATGAGTCCCATGTAATAGGGGGTGAGCCTATTGCTATATGCTGCTATATATATCGGTCACAATTCCAGACTACGTGCTAATACTGAGATTTTTACTTTTCAAAACCCAGTACGGTACTTTTCCCGACCCGGAATCGAACCCGAGACCCCATGCCCGGCAGTCGCACTGCGACCACTCGGGCAACGAGGCAGTCGTAGGTATATCTGTTAGGTATTATTAAGAATTAGCAATTACAAGTACTTTCACAATATCTCAGTAATTATAACTTAGTTCTTCAAGTTTAATGAAGTTAAAGTTAAGTTTGCATTTTTTTGCAAATTCTCGATATTAGTTCGGAGACTATGGAATCTGGAATTATGCAATATTTTTATGGCAATGCGGTCCCATGATAATCGTAGTGTAGGTAACCAATGGACAAAAAGTGAATACTTAACTATTTATTTAATTCACGCTTTTTTTAAATATACATTGGTATAACACGATGGAAATCCTCGTGGACTTCCCACGTCGTGGGGACGATGGGGGTGTGTGTGTGTGACTCTTACCGGCTAAAACCACCGCGGTGTTCCTCCTTTGCCTGTGCCGTGACCCGGGTCGCCCTTGCGAATTCACTCCACCCGGCAGGCTTTTAATTCAACTTAGTAAATATGTTACAAACTAAATAATTATAAAGTAACTACTAACCGGTTTGTAGAAATCATTTCACACTTGTTTTACTGGAGAAAGCTTGGAAACTTCGTGTCGATATGCGCAGGCGCTCATTACTCGCCGGCTGCTAATTGATGTGGTTACTAAAATTGTCTGCCGCGGTATTGTCACGAGTTGAAGTAGAAGAACAGTTGTTGGCATTAAAATGGACATTATTATTGTAGTCTTTTTTTATGTGGGAAAAATCATCGAATGACTGCTCCCGCCTGGATGAGGCGGGAGGACGGAGGTGCCAGACTCTTACTGACTAACGTCGCACGAGCACGAGCACGTCGAGCTGGAGCCCCGGTAACCCGGTAGATTTTCCGCGACTCCGAATCCTCTGTGGTGGTCTGATGGCTCTTTGAGGCGCGCGCGGATCGCGACGCGCTGTACGCTCAATCAAGCCAGTCATCGAACTTCAATATCGACCTATCGTTTATTGTTAAATCGATACAATAAATGATACAATAGTTCAATGCCAAATTCAAAAGAACTACTAAAAAATAAAAAATACTCCGAAAAAACAACAAAAAGTTTAGATACTTACAAAAAATTCGTGGTCTGTGGCTGTGGTGTATAATCTACAATCTCGAAATTGCGCCAAAATCCTATTTGTCACAAAAACAAGATGGAGTGTTTATTTTGGGGTCAGCGAACTTACTGGCGACACTAATTGTTGCAAAAAATCGAGATTAAATTTATATCCACGTAAGACGACGGATAAACGACGATTCTTAAGACCGAAAGAAATTGTCATTCCACAAACAAAATCTTAGTGTGGGACTACGATTGAAAGAAAAAAAATAATGTGATTGTAAAAAAGTGTGATGTAGGAAAATAAAGAAGAGATTCATGAATCATGATAGTCGTTTCCTTTACATTAAACTTTTCTGTTAATGTTAAGTATCATTTTAGCTGTGTTTATCGTTTTTTGTAAACTTAATGACGAAATCCTTAGTTCTAATGATACTCTCTTTACTTCTCAACTTAAATTTCTGAATGATGAAGTGTGGGAGAGCCATGCTTCGCCACGAATGGGCCGGCTCGACCGGAGTGACGGTTGCATTGTGTGTGTGAGGCATAGATATAGGTATTATAGAAGGTGAGAGGTTACCGAATTACATCCCCAATCTCCCCAAGCCCATCACTGTGAGGACCGCCCTGAGGACACGGTGGAACACACGGTGGGAGAATGCCCTTCGTGGGCTGAGCACCGCCGTGTCCTCAGGGAAGTGATCGGCGATGGCGACCTCTCGCGTCCGGGCCTAGTGCAGGCCATGATGCGGAGCGAGGGGGACTGGGATGCCGTCTCCTCCTTTTGCGAAGCAGTCATGCTAGCTAAGGAGGAGGCGGGACGCGTGAGGCAGCGAAGCGCTGCCTCCTCGCAATCCAGCCATCGCGAAGGACACACCGGGCGTCGGGGATCGCGAGACGATCTCCGGCCACCGTAAGCGCGGGCCTGCGGACGGCGAGCATGGGTGGCTCCCCGTCCGACCAGAAACAGACCCGAGCGTACGGCGCGTCGCGTTCCGCGCGCGCCTCAAAGAGCCATCAGACCACCACAGATGGGGCCCAATACGGCCGATGCCGATTCGGAGTCGCGGAGAACCTAACGGGTAACCGGGGCTCCGGCTCGACGTGCAGGAGAAGGAACGGGGTGGTTTTTAGTCAGTAAGAGTCTGACACTCCCTCCCGCCTCACCCAGGCGGGAGAAGTCATTCGATGATTTTCCCCCCTTAAAAAAAAAGCCCAGAATCCCCAACAATCTTCGAATTCCTAATCCCCAAAAGGCTGGTAACACTTATAACACCTCTGGTGTTCCGGGTGTCCATGGGCGACGCCGATTGCATACCATCAGGTGATCCGTCTGCTCGTTTACCGGCTTATTCTATAAATAAAATTATACCTACATTGAACCATTAAATCAAACAGCTAGGTATTAGTCAGTATTTCAGGTTGCTAGTTGAATGGCTAATTAGGTTAGTTTGCTGAGACATATGTATATTATATGCACATACACTTAACAATTAATTTCAAAATGTCATCTGACAAACCTTATTGTATTATTATTACCTATTTACCTAGCGTAATCGTTATCACATTCTAATTCGTAATTCTATACACTATCGCTGTTTGACAAATAAGACAGTTATTAAACACATCACAACGAGAATCAAACAAAAACATAAACAAAAAACAGTTTATTGAATACATTGCATGCTCAGTTAGTGCGAATAAATAAACAAATAAATACTTAAGGCTACGCATAAATACAATACAAACAAATATAGACTCAGTCAGACTTAACACGGGATCTAGATTTAGACTTCGTTAACCGTCTTAGCACAGAGTAACAAATCCAAAATATTAAGTAGATGTTAGAATCTGTGGTCACTATCATATAAGTGGCTACTAACGCCACGATAATTCCGATTACATTGAACAGCAATTGTAGTGGGCGCCTCTGTGCTTTTTGGGTGTTTATCTTGCATGGACAGTCTTCCGGACATCCTAAAGCTTGTGGTTCTTGTTTGTTTTTAGGACTTGGTTTAGTCTTTGGCGATAAGATTTGTTTCATTTGGGACTTTGGCATAAATTCTGTAATGAATGAAATATTACATTTAAATTTATGCACTTTCGGGGATGGCAGGTGTTGTTTTGTTCCGGCTGTAGATGAATAAATGAGTGAAACACCCTGTCCATAAAATAAATTAACATTTGCTTTGGTTACGCTATAGAGCGATTTTTTTATTGATCTCTATATAAAAAATATAAATATCGTTTGCTTTGAGCAATCGTGGTTATCAATGATCATAGCTTTTCTGTGTGAGAAGAGGCTTTTACCAAGCAGTGAGATAGTTGAAGGGTAATATTGTTAGTATTAAGTACACTTGATGTGTATAAAATTAGATGTTTAGACTTTTTTCGTTAATTATCATTGTCAATTCTACAAACAGAAGTTAAATATAATTTTGAACCTACCTTCCACCGTTTGAGTTTGGGTGATGGTCGCCATTGCTGCAATCCGCAGTTTACTGACTGAGAATGATATGAAAATTAAATTAATCTCCTAAATATAGGAGAAGTGGACCCAACCAAGGTTACTCGGGAAGTAGGAAGAACCTTCTGCAATGCTTCCTCGATGTTCAGTTTGTGTGGTCGTGCGGAACACGCTAAATTGATGGGCTGGCTTTACTTTCGTATTTTTTATCGAAAAAAATATATTGTTAAGGACTTGCTTCATTGGGTCGAGTCAGATTGTTGGACTTCTAAGAATTGTGATGTTTGTTCAGTATAAAGGTGCTTAAGTACAGATGCGAGACGCCAGCATATTACCTTTTTTTCTTTCTTTTTTCTTACTTTAAGAATTTTGCTCTCTTTTTATATTTAATGCCGACGTTTGACCACTATCTCACCTAAGGGATGATGCGGTCTACGATGGAGCACATCATCCCATAAGCAACCTATTCACTCGGGCCTTGAAGACACCCAGGATTCCAGTCCTAAGCACTGATGACTAATAATATCTAATATGTGAATAATTGTAATATCTAATATACTTCCGTATTTGTTGTTCTTTGCAATAACAAAGAAACATTTACTAATAAAACATATCAGACACCCTGATCGGGAACAAAAAGCGGTCCACACAAATACTTCCCAATGTTCTCCTGCGAGAATTGACCCCGCAACATGTTGTTCAGTTGCAAATGAAGTAATTATATTTATTGTAACCAATCACTGTGTAATTGTAGGTAAAGGTACTGTTTTATACAAATCCTTTTTAACAAAATCATCTATCCACCTCTCTGTTATTGTTTTGAGGAAAAATTAGACTATCGTATTAGATAAAATTGTTGCATTAGGTACTTGGCAGACTTTTATCAAATATATTAAACATGAATACAAATGCTTAGAGGTAAATAATAGATATTAACCTCGTTAGCTAATTTTATTTTATTTTCTTTCTTATCCGACTTCAAAAAAAGGAGGAGGTTCTCAATTCGACTGTATATATGCTTTTTTTTTATGTGTGTTCGCCGATATCTCCGTTATTTATAAACCGATTTCGATAATTCTTTTTTTGTTGGAAAGGAGATAGTCCCAGAATGGTCCCATGATAAGGAAATCAGGATCTGATGATGGAAGACCAAGAAAACCGAGGGGATCTTTTAAAAATTATAGGGGCGACTAGTGCATTTGTTATTTTTTTTATTAAGTATTAAAAACCACTACCATCTGATAAAGGTCTGGGGTGGATCTGATGATGGAGCCGAGAGCCAGTCGAGGGAACTCCTCAACGGTTAACAGTAGCTACCTTGTGTTTGGGCTTGATTAATTTGTATTGATGAGGACTTTACACCTAGGTGAAGTGTAATTGTCAATAAGGGTCTGATGATGAAATAGTATGGTAGTTGAGAGAACTCCTCAACAGTTAACAGTAACTACCTTGTGTTTGGGTTTGATTCATTTATATTGATGAGAACTTTACACCTAAGTGGGGTGTAATTGTCAATAAGGGTCTGACAATGAAGCAGTACGATAGTTGAGGGAACTCCTCAACGGTTGCCACTAGCTATGTTGTGTTGGGGTTTGATAATTTGTATTGATGAGGACTTTACACCCAGATGGGATGTGATTGTCATTAAGGGTCTGATGATGAAGTAGTACGACAGTTGAGGGAACTCCTCGGCGGCTACCAGTAGCTACCTTGTGTTTGGGTTTGATAAAATTTCGCAACGTAATAGGAAACAGCAGTAACATTTCCACAAGGTTGCACGTCAATGTTGCCTTCCTATAGCCCTAACAAATCTGCATTATAATTATTAACCATACCTTCTGCAGCTGTTCGTCTAAGGATATACCTACGAGTATTTCTCAAGCGACTTGATACTTGTCTTAGAACAGTGAATCGACTGGCCCTTTCTTCTGGAAGTTCATTAAGTACCCTTAGTGCGGAACTGTTACGTAAGTAACTTAATCGTTGAGATTGTTGTGTAGCAGATTTATTTGATCGTCGCTCTTGAATCAAACGGAGTCGGTGAGCATGGGCTTCATCGGTCTCGTTTGATAAGCACTCATGGATCAAACGGAGTCGGTGAGCACGGGCTTCATCGGTCTCGTTTGATAAGCGCTCATGGATCAAATTGAGTCGGTTAGCACGGGCTTCTTCGGTCTCGTTTGATAAGTGCTCATGGATCAAACTGAGCCGGTGAGCACGGGCTTCTTCGGTCTCGTTTGATAAGCGCTCATGGATCAAACTGAACCGGTGAGCACGGGCTTCTTCGGTTTCGTTCGATAAGCATTCATGGATCAAAATGAGCCGGTGAGTACGATCTTCTTGACTTTCGTTCGTTAGTCTTTTTGATACATAAGCTCTCATAGCCGACAATCTCTTTTTACGTTCCTTTAGTGTTTCATTTTCTTTCTTCTTATTAGCATGTATTTTTATTTTGTCTAATCGTTTCCATCTATCATCTTTCGTTTCAAGGAATCGACGTTTTCTCATTCGAGAAGCATCCTTGCTTGGTCAACCCATCACTTAAAATTGTGAAATAAAATAACTTTTAACAATAAAAAACCGACTTCAAAAGTAAATAAAAAATAAAAAAGTAAATAAAAAACCAAAAAGCAAAAAATAACTTACTAAATATGCAATTTATAATACTTTTAAATTACTACTTACTATGTAATTAATAAAAAAGCTATTATTTTCTTAATTAACTAGTCTAACTACTGCTTGGTTTGAAGTCGGTGCCAAGCGTGATGAATTAAACTAACTTATATAAATACAAAATAATTATACTTGGAATAATCAACATTAAATTCCAGCACAAGCTACGTAGATAAATCAATAAGTCAAAAATAACCAACAAACAAAACTCTAACTCTAACTGATAAAACTCTAAACCAGAACTAACTACTTCTACCCTATTTTACACTACAACAATATAATAGTGGTCTTGAAAAGGACCTTTTGAAATGAAAATAGTATGGAGAATATTCTTTTTATGAATTTCGAATTTCAATGATAATAATTGACAAAGAGATATCAGCCACTGTATAGGTACGAACAATACTTTTAAACCGTACGCATCAAATATTTAGAAAATGAATGCAACTGGCGATGAAATGTTAGTACAATTACGATTCAGAAAATAACGTCATGCGACAACGCCATCTAGTGAACGTAGTATGCTACATGTTATGACATGTGATATTCCTTTTGCATGACAGATAGTGATAATTACTATTTTGTTGGTCTGATACAAAGTACATAATACTGTGGGCACAGTGGCTTGGCACCGACTTCAAACCAAGCAGTAGTTAGACTAGTTAGTTAAGAAAATAATAGCTTTTTTATTAATTACATAGTAAGTAGCAATTTAAAAGTATTATAAATTGCATATTTAGTAAGTTATTTTTTGCTTTTTGGTTTTTTATTTACTTTTTTATTTTTTATTTACTTTTGAAGTCGGTTTATTTCTTGTTAAAAGTTATTTTGTTATTACTTACTACTCTGTTACTCTTTCTAGTCGTCTAACCAGTGGCATTTTAATATGTAATACCTTTAAACGAGCAATATACCTTCAATATCAATGATCTCGGAAACGGCTCTAACGATTATCTTTAAATTATATGTCTAGCTGGTTCCGGGGCGATAAACTGATCTAGGATCTAGCTAGGTTTCATTGTCAGACAATATTGTTTACTAGAAAAAACACCGAGTAAAGCTCGGTCATTCTCAATGGAACATCAACAGAACCACTCTGGCTTTAAGACAGTCATAATACGCCGCCACTTACTGTTTTTTTTTTTAAGGGGGGAAAATCATCGAATGACTGCTCCCGCCTGGGTGAGGCGGGAGGGAGTTTCAGACTCTTACTGTCTAAAAACCACCCCGTTCCTTCTCCTGCACGTCGAGCCGGAGCCCCGGTTACCCGTTAGGTTCTCCGCGACTCCGAATCGGCATCGGCCGTATTGGGCCCCATCTGTGGTGGTCTGATGGCTCTTTGAGGCGCGCGCGGAACGCGACGCGCCGTACGCTCGGGTCTGTTTCTGGTCGGACGGGGAGCCACCCATGCTCGCCGTCCGCAGGCCCACGCTTACGGTGGCCGGAGATCGTCTCGCGATCCCCGACGCCCGGTGTGTCCTTCGCGATGGCTGGGTTGCGAGGAGGCAGCGCTTCGCTGCCTCACGCGTCCCGCCTCCTCCTTAGCTAGCATGACTGCTTCGCAAAAGGAGGAGACGGCATCCCAGTCCCCCTCGCTCTGCATCATGGCCTCCACTAGGCCCGGACGCGAGAGATCGCCATCGCCGATCACTTCCCTGAGGGCACGGCGGTGCTCAGCCCACGCAGGGCATTCCGCTACAGTGTGTTCCACCGTGTCCTCAGGGCGGTCCTCGCAGTGATGACACCCGGGCGTTTCCTCCCGCCCCATCAGACACAGGTACCTCCCGAAACTTCCATGACCGGTGAGGACCTGCGTCAGGCGGTAGGTGAGGACGCCGTAGCGTCTCTCATGCCACTCCTCAAAGAGGGGACTTACCGCTGCAATGGCAGCGAGCCCAAGGAGCAAATTATGCCTAGTATGCATACCTATTCATTATTATAAATAACTAGCTTCTGCCCGCGACATCGTACGCACAATCCCGTTTTCTCCCGTTCCCGTAGGATTTTCAGGATCTTTTTCTGTCTTAAGAACCTTCTCCTAATAATAACAAATACAACAAAAAATAATTAGTGAAATCGCTCCAGCCATTCACGTGTGATGCCGTGACCAAGGGAAAAAGGGATTCGGATGAATAGTGTGCAATGATCAAACTGAAGTGATAGACAGATAATAAAGCAATTTTAAGTCCCTGTGTAAAGTGGACACAAGCCCATGTACAATTACACACCCATAGAAATGATATATATATTAAACTGTCGATGTATTTAATCAAATCAAAAGATGTCTATGACATGAAATTAAAGATACTTTGTATATTATTTAATACTTATTTTTTACCTTCGTTCTACAATAATATCGGTCAATTTTAGTATTATAATAGTTATCAGTTTTTCCGTAACCTTGTTCCAGATGTTGGTAGTTTTTGCGATGACTGTGAGGTATATAACTTGACACGTTTTAAGATAGTGCAGTTCGTGCTGAAATTGCAACTAGATACAACATGCCTTCTCCCTGCGAACCGTGCAAAGGTAAGATATTACCTACTCGTAATAATATTGTGTTAATTCAAAATAATCGCAAAAAATATCGTGTTAGCCGGGAGGGAGGTTTAAGACGGCCACTTCTCATGCATGAGGGTACGGGTACAAAACCTACCAACGGCAAATACCAATGTGACATTTTCGGAGTTATATGTACTTTCTTAGATTATTCAGACACCATTGACAAAAGGTGAAGAAAAACATTGTGAGGAAACCTGGGATTATAATTTTGAATTATAAGTTTGAAATCGCCATCCCGCATAGAGCATGGTGGTTTATTGCCCAAACCTTCTCCGTATGAGAAGAGGCTACGCTCAGTTAGTGGGCATTATAGTCTGTTGATTTGTGTGTGTGTATGTGTGTGTGTGTGTGTAAATAGCTGTCAATTGTCCAAGTATAAGTCGAATCGCTCGGGTTTTTGGGTCCGGTAGACATTGTTGGATTTGCAATTGTTTAATTATGTATTATGTTAGATAAAGAATTTCTATATTTTCGTTCTAGAAATTGTGAATTCGTCAATGACAACACGGAGTTTAGAGATAATCAGTGTATCAACAGTCCGCCTTTTAAGTGGATCTCTTTAGAAACAGAAGTAGATACTTTCAACTGCTTATGACGTTAATCCCTACCTTATACGGAAGAAAATATTAATCTCCCAATCTCCTCATTCCCTGAATCCCCAACAATCTTCAAATTCCTAATCGTCAAAAGACTGGGTAACGCACTTGTAACGCCTCTGGTGTTTCGGGTGTCAATGGGCGGCGCCGATTGCTTCCCATCAGATGACCCGTCACTCGTTTACTTGTCCTATAAAAAATATATTTAGGTATGAGCCAATTTTTAAAGTACATAAAATATTAGACGCATTGTATTAATTCTTATATCTTAAACTTCCTGCTATAGAGGTCGTGATTGAAATTTCGATAGGAAAACTAAACTTGACTTCCTATAAAATTTTCCTTTACACGAAGGCCATTTAATGCTACTTTATATACAGAAACAATAGCCTTTTAGATGTTAGTTATTTGTCGTGTCTACTGTAGAATGGTTCCACGCCATTTTTATTGAGGTTAGTGTTAATTTTTATTACTTTCTATTAAGGCTAATTTATTAATAGATACTTGCTTACCGTCCTACTCAGAGTCGTTTGATAGTGACTTAACCCGTCGTGTATCTTAACGTGGATCTACGAGAGACACAATGTATTTTCTATTGTCTCATATAGGTGCATTCAAGCGGTTAAACCAGTCCTTAGAATAGTCCGTCAGTTAGATAATGAAAGAATATTAAACATGTATTTTTTTGGATTCTCGTATAAAGTTATGCTTAGATAAAATGAAATTAAGTTTAGGAGTCGTGACTTTTCGTCGTGTCGTGTCGTGACCCTTACTTGACTACTTCTGGGTTAGTCTCACTCAGCAGTTAGTCTGTTTAGTCTGTTAGTCTCACTCGGCAGCAGGTGAATAGGATAGATGCCTAATTTTTATTTTAATGTCCGTCTGGTGGATTATTTTAAATCATTAGACACGTATTTTCTTACAGAAACGAATACTTTCGACGATATATTGATTTGAAATGTCGCGTGACGTCACTTCTATGTATATTTTATAACAACGTAGAAATAACGTTTTAGCCCCCACTCCTAAACTTTGATTCGTTTTATCAAAGTATTGTTTTATTAGAGGTATACGACGAAATAAAAAAAACGTGGCTAATATTTTTTTATTACCTAACTTACGGATTATTAGATTTTTTATTTTCATACCCTGTCATCATCACAAATGTCGTAAACCTTTTAAATTGCGTATGTATATAGTATGACAATCTATTGTAGGTTATTGTTAGGCTAACATAAACTTTATCGTATTTAGTAGTATAGTAATTGAGACTGAACAGCTCTGAAATGGAATCTATTGTCAAAGTAATGAAGTGAAAAATGACTCGCAGTGTATGTACTGAGGCCTTAGTACGAGTTTCTTTTTCATTTAAAGTAATCGAAACGAGACAGCGTTCTGTGCTCAGAGGCCTTAGTACAAGTTTGTTTTACGTTTAAAGTAATCGTAACGAGTACGCGTTCGGCGCTGTGATTGGTTGTTTCATTCGAGCCGGCCAATCAGAGTGCAGAACGCATACTCGTTTCGAATACTTTAAACGTAAATCAAACTCGTACTAAGGCCTCAGAGGCCTTAGTACGAGTACTAAGCCCTCTGATTGGTTTGTTCATTGGAGCCGGCCAATTACAACGCCGAACGCATACTCGTTACGTTTACTTTAAACTTAAAAGAAACTCGTAGTAAGGCCTCTGTTTTTTCAAAGGAGATAACTGAATACATGTTTGTTACAGATACCTGCAAAGGTGGGGCTTGTGGAGACAACTGTGCATGCAAAGACAAGGGCTGCGACGATTGCACATCAAAAGGTGATATACCTATCATACCTCTTATTTCTGTCATAGGGGATGGTGATATTAAAAGAATGTTAAGCAAGAAACGAATGTAGGTGCACTTTTTTTTCGCTTCTTTGGCAAACGAGTCTCCAAAACGATCTTGTCGACTATACTGCCAGTGTCGAGTGGTGACGGCAGTATAATGAACCGTCGAATTTAACGTTGTGGAAGTTTTTAGTTGTTAGTGGCTGAAAGGACAAAACAGTTGGGTTAGTGAACATATTGTCAACTATTTTACTGTATATACAAAATGTAACTTAAGTAACGCACACCCTCAAACACCCCAATTAGAATATTATGTTATAATCATAATACATACACAAAATTTTTAATTTAACATATAGAAGTATAGGCATCCTTACTGGTCTTGCCATAAGGTTTATTTTTCTATATTTTGTATTAAATGATAGAATTTGTATGAATACAAATAAAATTCCGATTTTAAAAGTCTTATTGCTTTGACTTACGGTCCATTTCGATTTGTTTTAACAATACAGAGTTAATATGACAATAATTTCCGTAGTTTTAATTATTTTTGGGATAATAAATTACCTATACTAAAATAATATAAATCGATTCAGTTAACGATTCTAAACAAACTATTTTCAGGATGTGCGTTATTTAAGTTACATGTTATATAAAGACTGTAAAGAGGTGTAGAAAAGGGTACACTATGGTATAACACATCCAGTGGAAACAATTCTATTTTCAAAAGTGTCTGTCTAATCTAAAGGTACTGGTTCAGATGCTAATTTCAAGCACATAGCACTTGTCACTTAGTAGCATGTGGGTCGGAATCTTGCTCAATATTAGCGTGCTCATTTTGGGCATGCTTGTGAATCGACAGACGTTCGATATTTGAAAATTTTTGAGCATGTTCAATAGAACACCTAGTATGCTACTTCGGTGCAAGTGTAACAGTTAATTATTATGTTTTCGGCTTACTTACGGTAACTGTTTGATGAGGAACTCGATTAGTTTCAAGCCATGTTAGGGACTCATGTTCGTGAGCAGCATTCTGCGACCCGCGACGCTGCGACCTGAAACTGCGAGTGAGTAAGCCGAAAACATAATAATTATTAATTTAATCATGTCTCACGAAAGTTATAATATAAACATGTGTAACAGTACCTACCTACCTCTAAATTTTAATATAATAAATTATTTTTGTAACCCCCTATTACATGGGACTCGCAACATAACTGGTACCTATACATTAACATAACCTAGATAACGTCACACCTTTTATCCCCGAAGGCATAGGTGCACACAGAAGTAACACCCACTTTTCACTATTTATGTTATGAGGGTGAGTCCTATGTAATAGGGGGTGAGCCTATTGCCATATACCGGGCACATTTCCAGACTCCGTGCTACTACTGAGATTTTTTTTAAAACCCAGTTACACTTTACCCGACCCATGAATCGAACCCGAAACCCCTCGCCCGGCAGTCGAATTGCGACCACTCGGCCAACGAGGCAATTACTGATATACTATAGGTTATATTTGCACGCCTGTCTACTGCTTCAGGGATTTAAACTGTCAAACACCAAGCGGTCACCGGTGACCGCAACCTATTGTTCTATAATTGTGTCTGTATTGACGGTACTCGACGAGTTAAAATCCATTTTATTATGTTGAAATGCTTTTTCAAATTAACTCATACATCGTTTGTGTTTGTTCTCAGGTGGTTGCTGCTAACATCAGTTGACAATGGACAATGACAGAAGGAGTCGTCGTCCCTCACTCTTCAGCCGCACCAGTCGCTTCCTGGAGACATGCTTCCCCATCACTTTCTCTATAGTCTTCTTTATCACACTTGTATTCTTCTACTGTCTCATATAAATGTTATATTTTAGTTATCTTCTTTGCCTTTTATTTCTGATTTATTCCTTTGCCATTTTTGGAAGTGGTTTTTGAAGTGGTCGTGCAAAATCGAAATAGTTACCAGTAAAGAGTCGATGTAATGAATAATTCTTTGTCCAAGTATTTTATTATTTTGGAAAATATGCTAAACAAATGTAATGACAAAACATTCTTTAATCAACCACGATAACAGGAGGTACAATCCGGAGTTGCAAACGGCCTGCCGGCGTTCCGGCTCTAAGTAGGAGTAGCAACGGGGTGGTTTTTAGTTAATAAGAGTCTAAAATTCTCTGACTGAAAGTGGTTATTGAATGACTTTTCCCCCTCAAAAGAGATATAAAAAATCTCTTTTAGATTTAAGCAATACTAGCGACCCGCCCCGGCTTCGCTCGGGTGCAATATGCATGTATTTCTGACACTCCCTCCCGCCTCACCCAGGCGGGAGCAGTCATTCGATGATTTTCCCCCCTTAAAAAAAATATGCATGTATTAGGTATACATAATTATAAACTTTCCTTAAGAATTATTCTATCTAATAAAAAAACAGCATCATGAAACCGTTGGGTAGTTTCAATGATCTAAGCATACATAGGGACAGACATACAGGCGGACAGCATAGGCGGATAGGTAGTGATAAATGCAATTTTTATTCTTCTATGCCTGATTAAATCAACATAGCAAGATTACAGTAATAGCCACAGTGACCAAGTATTTAATGTAGGCACTAAAAAACTACTTGAATTTATTTTTAAAATCACATCAACGCACTTGTAAATCATTTAGATTTGCGAGTGTCTATGGGCAGCGCTGATGGCTTATCATCAGGTGATTAGTTTGCTTTATTTGCCCCCCTATCCCACAATTAATGTCGCGGAGAACGTAACGGGTTACCGGGGCTCCGGCTCGAAGTGCAGGAGAAGGAACGTGGTGGTTTTTAGTCAGTAAGAGTCTGACACTCCCTTCCGCCTCACCCAGGCAGGAGAAGTCATTTTATGATTTTCCCCCCTTAACACGTTAAACGCCATGGCAGTCACCGGTGACCGACATTACCGGAGGATTTGCCTTCAACAGTTTTTTATTGGCAGCCAAAGCCTTAAAAATAATGTCCCAATCAATAGTTCGATTTTTCGATAGGTAGTCCGATAAACAATCAGCGGGCTTCTTTAGATTTTTATGAGACAGGTATATTTATTAGCGGTTCGAAAGACTAGTTTTGAAATCCTCATTGAAAAAGTTTCATAATGTTTAAACTACTAGCTGAATAACCAAAGTTCGTTTCACTAAAAAACATTTTTTTCTCACCTTTTAAGCTTTCCCTGGACTTCCACAAACATTTGAAGACCTAAATTATCCAAACAGTTCAGTCGTTTTCGAATTTTAGCGAGACTAACGAACAGAAAATCATTTCGAGGGGTAACGGGCTATTTGGTTTAAGCGACATTTTTGTAACTTTACAGGAGAGCCTTTTAAAGTTTGAAATTTCGAAAAAAAATTTATAACAAAAACGCTTCTGCAGTTATTTGAACGGGGTAAATTGCATTGAAATTTAAATAAAAATATCTAGTTGCTGATGCTAATTCCAAATAAAGCGGACCTTTAATTACAAAGATAAATGTCGCTTAATACAATCTGCCCTTTTTTAGAGACAGGAAAAATGATTTAAGTGACTTCATAACTACAATTGGCTACAAGGGAAAAAAATTAAGCGACGGTGCACTCTACTTACAGAGTAAGCCAAAAAATATGAAGTAACGAAACCCAAAATAAATAGAAGCAAGCTATTTAGACTAAAATAAGTAACAGGCTAATTTACTTAATGTGACATATAACATTGAAATTGTATCGTTAAACGTTTATGTTTATTTACATCTAAGACGATTAATGGCTTATAAAACAACCTGGATATATCGCAACAACCGAAAATCTCAGGTGCTTACATCGGATAAATAAACACAACACAATATCAAAGTATTTATTTAGATTAATAATAACAGTCTCCATAGGAACAACGATTATATTATTATTTATTCAGCAAGATAAGATAAATTAATGGGATATTTACTGAAATTGCCGTTTTGTATGAAAAATTTTAAACGATTTTTTTCATGTATTTTTTATTTGTATTTATCGAAGTAATCACCCATGTAATCAATGCATTGTTGCCAACGCAGTGGCAGTTTATTGGACATTAATAAACTGCCACAAAATACTTCTTAAACAAATCAGCTGGACGGGTGGCAACAAATTCTTTAAATGCATTTTGTACTGCCTCTCGGGTAATGAATTTTTTTCCCACGAAGAAGTTATTCAAATTATGGAAAAGAAGTAGTCTGGTGCGTAGGGTGGATATTGGAGAGCTTTCAACCCCAGTTCTTGTAACTTGGAGACTATCTGTTGTGCAGCTTTAAGTCGCGCGTTGTAATGCAGGAGCAATGGAGATGAGCGATTGACCAGTGCTGGTTGGAGATGTGTCAGCTTCTCCATGATTGTGTTCAGTTCTTCACATTACACATCCGCAATAATGCTCACTCCGTTTGGTAAGAACCTGTGATGAATCAGACTGGCGCTAGACCATCAGTGACCATCACTTTTCTAGGAGTAAGTTTTCGTTTCGGGTATTGTTTAGGTGCTGAACTAACTACTACTACAACTATGTTGAGCAGTGCAAGGCACTGCTCGATGCATACTTAGCTCTGGCGATCATTGAGTTTGTGGGACACCCACTTGTCAAGTTTTTTTACCTTGCCAATTTGACGTAAATGGACCAATATTGTTTTGACGCTAACGTCGAAAGCTGTTGCTAAATCAGCCGTAGATTGTATGTCATCAGCTTCCACAATAGCCTATTGTCACCAAAGTCTTCGGACGACCGAGAGGTTGATCTTGAAATTAAAGTACTTAGGATTCAATTTCGATGAGCGTTTTACGTAAACACTGGCGGTGAGTGCGCGTCCCGTCTGTCTTCGACGCACTCTGGTGTGACTGAAGCGCCAGCGCACGATAGTCCAGTTGGATGATCACGATTTTTAACACCCGGGCGATGAAATAAATATGGTATCATATGACATGATTGAAATGTACCATATTAAAATTTAGTGATTGAAAGACCGATTCGTATTTTTATGAATACTGGCAAAATGTTTCAATATTCATTATTAATGTTATCATCTGTATAAAACGACATGCATTTTAAAAAAAAGGAGGGCTAAATGATTTATGACTAAACAAAATATTTGAACGAAAACGACTATTTGGTTTAAGTAGCACCCTGCGTGGAAAATAAAGGCAGCTAGAAGTGTTTAAGAGACGAACCATGTCGTATTTGGGTGACGGATAAATGTTTTAAGCGACATCACACCGTGTGATTAGTGGGAAGTCAAAATGATTCAAGTTCCTTGCTAGTAAAAATTAGAAACAGGAGAAACGCTTTAACTCTTATTGACTTATTAATTAGAGATAGGGTGACTGGTTTATGTCTCGGTTATTAATATGATCGTATGGTTCAAGTACATAATTTAATAAAAAATGCGAAATCCATGTCGTTTAATACACTGTCACTTTGGAAACAACACGAAAATAGAATTGTTTGAAACGCCAAAAAAGTGCTCCGATTTTAATGAAACCGGCATCAATCGACGGAGAAAAATTCGCTGATTCCGAATATATTATATAACTCAATATCGCCCAAAATGTCGCTTAAACCAAATAGCCCGTTACCCCTCGATATATAACTCAATATCGCCCAAAATGTCGCTTAAACCAAATAGCCCGTTACCCCTCGATTTTTATTTATATTGAAATTGAAATTAAAACATATAATGACCTTGACGACACCGTGAATGTGCATTCACGGTCGCATCCACTGTGGTTTTTAAATATTGTTTTGTGGATAAATTGTCAAGGAATGGATTTATTGTTTTAAATTACTGGAATAATATGAAAATACTGAACGTGATGAGAAATATGACTTGTTATAATTTATAATAGAACGTTGCGGGTATTTGGTTTCAACCAAAAACTACTACCGAATTACATAACATAACATAACATCACGCCTTTTATCCCCGAAGGGGTAGGCAGAGGTGTACATTATGCCACTGTACAATGTACTACCGAATTACCTCGATAGAAAATACTAATAATAAGTATGAAGAAGAAAAAACTATGTTGTTGTCTTTGTCTAGTTGGCTGACGATTCCAACGGCTGAAACACACGTACACACACATGATTATAAAGACCGTCTAGTTACACTGTGTTCACAGATACGCACTGGGTCATCCAACTATACAATTCCAGTATAAATTGATTCTTAATTGTGCGTAATATCTTACAAAGAGAGACCATAATAAATTGGTCATTGTAACTGAATGTGTAGCCTTGTGTACCTACGTCAATATTGAAATCACTCACACATGCACGTCTATCGGTACACACATTATTAAACGCGTTGCTCACGAGGGAGAACGAGCCATACTGGTAGTGGTAATGCGTATACACACACGTCACTGTGTGTGTAAGTAACCCGCTAACAAGTAGCATTAGCAAGTTCAATAAAATATTAAAAACAAATAAATATTTAAAATTTATTTTATTTTTAATTATAAATTAAAAACAACGATCACTTTGAAATTCAATTCAATTCAATTGTATTAAAATTAAATTAGTTCTTAATTAAATTAAGACTTTCAATAATTATAAGACTGCGTTACACGATGTTAGTGCCTTCTGAAACATTGCCGTTTTCTTAAAAAACTATGAAGAAATTTATTTTGATTGGATTGGAATTCCTATGCATGGAAAAAATAGAAGGAAAACTATAAACTGCACATATCTGAAGAAACGTACACTGTCAATCAAAAGAGTTATAAAGAGAGCCTGACGAATAGAATACAGTGCACCTCAAATAGTTTTAGTAAAACAGAATTAGTTTTAGAACTTTGTCAACAGATTGCAAAGAATCTAGACGTGATAGATATACTTTTTGATCATCTTCGAGGATTATACATTCTCTGCAAAGTTCTTTAAGAAAACTTTTTATTTTGTAACGCAGTGCAATCAGAAGTGACTCTTACAAGTCAGTTTCTTCGTCACTTCGTACATCTTTATTTAATAATATTTAGCTAACTCCAGTCGCGATATCTTCTTCTAATGTCACCACTTTCTTCTCTTGTATCACTCTCTTTTTTTATTCCATTTATACCTAGTCCTTCACTCTCCCCATTGGCATTGACATGGCTTTCTTCAGATGATGTTTTACTTTCTTCTGATGTATTCCTTTCTTCAGAGGTATCTCATTCCTCTGACGTGTTACTGTCGTCTGAAGTGTCTTTTTCTTCTGCTGTAGTACTTTCTGCTGATGGGCTGGTTTCATCTTTTACATCTTCTGTTGATGGAGGGAGATCTCTTTCTTCTGAAAGATCTCTTTCTTCTTTTATTTCTGTTTCTTCTGTTAATGGAGGGAGATCACTTTCATCTGATGTGCTCCCTTGTTTTATATCTATTTCTTCTGTTAAGGGAGGGAGATCACTTTCTTCTGATGAACTTCTCTCTTCTTTTTCTTCTTTTATATGTATTTCTCCTGTTGGTGGAGGAAGAACTCTGTCTTCTGATGATCTTTCTAATTTAATAGAAACATTACTTTCTTGTGACAAATATTTTTCCTCTTTTATTACTTTTTGTATGGATTCTTCCGATGTATCATGTCCCATTTTTATTACTAAGATTTGTTCAGTTCTTCCACTTACCCCAGGAGTTTCGACGGCCACGTCTTCTTCTTTTTTAATTAATTTTTGCTCTATTTCTTTACTAGTTGTGGCCACTACGTTGCCGTCTTCTGGTACTTCTGACTCTGTACTTACATTTACCCCGGCATCAACATCACTTTCTTCTGATAGGTCTACTTTCAATGGCATTGGTTCTATGGTTTGACTAGATCCTGCTGTGGCTAATTTTCCTTTTAATTTTTCTCTTTCTTCTCTTAAGATTTTATATACTGTTCTTTCACTTACTCCGGTCGCTTCTGCAGTGCGCTGCGTAATATTACGCAAATGTGTTATGTCAGCATTTGGTTCTTTATGAAGGTCCGTGAATTCATATTCGTCTTTGAGGAAACGGTAAACTTTTGCAATCATTTCACGAGCCTAAAATAAACGAACATTATTAAAATCACGTTTTACGTAAAGTCAAGACATTAATTTATTAAACGATAGTGAACATTAATTTTCCTTACCTCATCTCCAATTTTTCTGCGTTTACTCGGACTCGGACCTTCCATGCTGACGGTATTTGGTTAATAATTTTAACGTGGACAACGTAACACAACTGCTTTGGCCGGGGACGTGGCCGAGACTGAGCGCTTCTATTTGAGGACGCACACACGAACAATATTGTCATTGTATTTTACACACACAAGAATAGTGTGGCTGCGCTTGTGACTTCAAAAGATAAAGCGTTTGTACAAGGGAATGTAATCGTTGGCGGTTGGCGGTAGCATCGCATCTTGTATAATGTCTAGATGGAGGGTCATCATACAATAACAACGAAAATAAGTACGTATAAAGCGCGATTTTAACGTTTGTCGTGCGACATAATTATGTTTATCGATGTTAGTGTGTGCGTAAATTTTGATGTCAGTTGCTACGATTCTACCATAAGGACACCATCCGGTTGTCGTACAATTTAAATGGAACATGGTGTTAAAAGAAAATAGTAGTGAGGTATTCTTATATTCATCTGATGGTTTAATAATTTCCTATGACGGCATTAATAATAAAATGTAATCTCTGCAGTCTGGCGTAAGTTACCTACTATACTAGGTACCTACTTATTTTATTTTTTGCTTTTATGTAGTAGGTACAATATTTCGATCCAAAAGACTAGCTTTTACCCGCGTATTCCTGTAGTGTGTCAGCCTGTAGGATATTTTATCAAAATCCGTTCGGTACCTACCTAGTGTCAGCATGATTGACGGACAAACATAGGTACAATCATTCTAACAAAGGAACTTTCATATTTATACAGTGTGATGTGAAAGAATAATAAATAAATTTGTTTTTTTAAAGTTACATTTTATTGTATGTGATCGAAAAATAAAGTACAATAATATCACATCATAGTAGTTAAGATAGTGTGCGCAGGTACGCGACCATTGTATGAATTAGCAGCAGCCACCTGAAAAGATAATAATGTGGTTAGTCTAGAAAAAATCAAATGAAACTGTTAAATTAGTCACAGTGATATAATATTCAAAACAATAAGTCAATAGGGATGATGACAGAGCATGAAAATTAAAAATCTAATTAGTCCGTCAGTTAGATAATGAAAAAATGTTAGACACGTATTTATTTACTTTGTCGTATAAGAAAACAACACTTGGCTAAAACGAATCAAAGTTTAGGAGTTGGGTGGTATTTTTTTTTTTTTAAGGGGGGAAAATCATCGAATGACTGCTCCCGCCTGGGTGAGGCGGGAGGGAGTGTCAGACTCTTACTGACTAAAAACCACCCCGTTCCTTCTCCTGCACGTCGAGTCGGAGCCCCGGTTACCCGTTAGGTTCTCCGCGACAGTTGGGTGGTATAGCTACATCATTTTAGAGTATAAATCGCACACAAACGTGACGTCATGCGATATTTCAAATCAATATATCGTAGAAAGTATTCGTTTTTGTAAGAAAAGTAAAAAATAAGTGCTAAATGTTTTTAAATAATCTACCAGGCGTACATTAAAATAAAAATTAGTCATCTACCCTTAGTAGATTCCAATAAAGTCAGTATTAAGGTCATCACACGGCTCCAGCACTGCTCTGCCACGGGTTAATTAGTTAGTTGCTTATTGCGTGAATTATGTCTTACGACATATGATTTAAAGTTCACATTTAACCGCTTGAATGTCAGAGAGATGAGACAAGAAAACATGTTGTGTCTCGCGCCCATCTTTTCCAATCCAATGACTTCTCCCTGTGGAGAGACAATGAGAGGGAGTGTCAGACTCTTACTAACTAAAAACCACCCCGTTCCTACTCCTCGCGTAGATCTGCGTTACCATACCACGGGTTAAATGACAAATTAATTGCTGGGTTTGGAGCCGTACCGGAGCCGTGCTTGTTAGATCTGCGATGACTGTTACTCGTCCCACAGTTGTACGCGGTCGGTATCGGGAAGTATCGGTCCATGATAAACCTTAACATTTCTCATGGCGTCATAGCCAACGCTTCCAAAGAAGGTCCATGATCCACCAGTGAGTACTGTCCAAGTGATATGTTGATATGATAGTTAATCTTATCGGTATAGAAAGAAAATACCATCATTTTGTAAAGTTACCTTCAGAAGAGCAATCCTTGCAAGAGGTCTCGCAGTTATTGTCTTTGCAGCAGTCAGCATCCTTGCAGGAATCTAGTAAGAACAAATGTCATATTTATGTTATAAGTTTCGTAAGACATACTAAATTAATTATTATGTTTTCGGCTTACTCACGTAATTATTTGACGAGGAACTCGAGTAGTTTTAAACCATGCTGCATTCCGCCAACCGCGCCGCGGCGACTGTCGCGGTGCTCATTTGATATGAGCCTCTAACATGGCTCGAAACTAGTCGAGTTTATCGTCAAATAATTACGCGCGTATGCCGGAAATATGATTTCCGTAAATGTCATATTTATTGATAAGTTGTGTACAATTTAACATCCCACTTATAATTTCCCTGAGGCGTGGGTAGACGGCAAAAGAACACAAATATAATTTGTGATGTAATTGGTTCTTCTACCATCGATTAAGTTGATATGAGTTTAACTCGTTGAGTACTGCTTGGTGTTTGACAGTTTAATGCCACTGTACAATGTAACACCCACTTTTCACTATTTCTGTTATGAGTCCCATGTAATAGGGGGTGAGCTATTGCCATATACTGGGCACAATTCCACACTCCGTGCATAATCTCAGTACATTTTTTTTGGAAAAACCCAGTAATGCTTTGCCCGACCCAATCGAACCCGAGACCACTTGACCAGCAGTCGCACTTGCAACCACTGGGCCAAGGAGACAGCCAGTTAGACTAATGTTAGCTTATTCCGAAATGGTGAAACGAAATCTCTCAATTTCATTACTAACATTTACTAAAACAATAAAATCCTTGTTCAAAACATACCTTTGCACTGTTCTGAAGGGGCAGGCATTTTGGTTGATAGTTAGTCGGTTGAAGAACTGGAAACTGCTACGTAAACTTGAGACTATACGTCTGAACAAACAGACTGCGGTTTATATACAAGTTGAATTAAAAATTGGAGTAAAAACTACAATAGCGAGGTTGGTGAGACCTCGAATGGACCAAAAAGGTTTGATTGTTTGAATTCGATGATATTGAACATGTTTTTACTTAAGATTAGTTTTATAGTTGTGTTAAACGTCGCCAGTCATCGAGAGCAATATTGAATGCAGGTAATATTTTATTAGTGGCCTTTCAGAAAACCATTATAGCAAGCCTATATTCAGCTGGGGGACGTAATATCATTTTATATCTTACACTTTCTTATATTTTATACTTATTATATAAAGCAGAAGAGTTTGTTTGCTTGAACGCGCTAATGCGCGTTGTACATGGGCGTAGCCAGCTTTGGGCTCAGGGTGGGGCAGCAGCCAACCTATCCCCCGGGGGAGCCGATTCGGAGTCGCGGAGACCCTGACGGGTAACCGGGGCTCCGGCTCGACGTGCAGGAGAAGGAACGGGGTGGTTTTTAGTCAGTAAGAGTCTGACACTCCCTCCCGTCTCACCCAGGCGGGAGCAGTCATTCGATGATTTTCCCCCCTTAAAAAAAATCGCCCGGGGGAGGGCGATGGCCCTCCGATTTTTTTGTACCTTGAGCCGTTAATCTCAAACTTGTTAATCTCTTAAATTTGGCTAAATACTGTCTCAGTAGGATCTCGCGATGGGGAACGAACGAAATCGCTTGACTTTTACACCCCATAAAACTTACCAGCATTGCTTAGAGGAAATCTAAAGTCGTGGCCGTCTATTAAATTTAACAACGTTTCCGTAAAACGAAAGGAGTCGGTTTGCTATCTCGGTCTAGTTTTGGAATACAACTATTCTTTCATTGAACATATGAAGGCTATTAGTGAGAAAGCCAAAAAGAAAAAATTCGCTATCGCGATTTTAAAAAGCCACTAGGGGTCTCTCTTTTCTTACGCTCAGGATCGCTTACGGAGCAACCTACCTGGGATGCGTGTGCTACGGGGCATCTGTCTGGGCTGATAGGGCCACAATAGGCGCGGTACGGCGAAAACTTCTTTAAGGCCAGCGTCTAGCCTTGATTTTCCTGTGTAAGGCTTATAGGACGGTTAGCACTGAAGCCCTACCTGTGCTCGCGGGTGTACTTTCGGTAGATCTTGAGGTGCAGCGACGTGCTGCTATGTACTACAGTGCGAGACCTAATTTGTCAGTAAGCTTTCTAGCACAACGTGATCGAAATAAAATTGCTATATTGTTTAAGCCAATAACGGACGTTTGGGATGAGCCCAAACTGAATGGCAGTGTAGATGGGCATCTTCTATTAAGGGCCGCCACCTATATCAGTTCTTTCCATCCGTGCATGAGCGGCTTGAAAGGACATGGTTGGAGGTGGATCACTGTGTTGCCCAATTTCTTACTGGCCACGGCAACTTTAAAAGCAAATTGTTCTCATTTAAACTTATTGATTCACCATGGTGCCAATGTTCGACAGTGGAGTTGCAATACGAGCAGTCGGCCCATCACATAATCTGGGAGTGTGATCTCTGGCAATATGCACGTAACACTATGTTAAATAATTTAATTGTTTCGTCAGGTGTAGCTTATTATACGGACCTTGTGGAATCTAGAAGAAATTTCCGTGCGTTTAGGCACTTTTGCCATACCTATTATTGGAAGTAAGTATAACAGCTCACACATAGGACCCACTTAGTTATTAGTCAAATTTCCGTGGTGCTCGGCGACTGGGCTTCACCCAGTTGTACAGTCTCTTCTTTGTGCCTTTAGGCTTAATTCAATCTGTCTCCTGCAGTAATTCACCGAGGGAAGTAGAAACTATAGTTTTTTTCTTCTTCTCCTCTTATAAGATATGCTCAGAAGATATTCTTCTGATTCCCTTTGTTGCCGGAACCAAGACAGTTACTGATGTCCCTGGGACGCGCCGGACTTCAGTGTTCTGGTGTTTTCATGGTTGTATCTACTGTAGATCCTGGCTTACAGGAGTTGCAGCGGTTTTGGAAGGTTATGGCGGGCTTGTCCCATTAAAAAAAATGTCTTAATTTGGGAGGTTTATATTTTCAGGTACAGAAAATAAACAATCACACACAGGACAGATTTCATAGTTTTATTTATGAATACTGGGTGTTTATAAATTAAAGTTTTATCTAAGTATATTATGTATGAGTAATATTACTTCAAAAGAATAAAAATTTATTTTCGATTCTGAGACCCTTGTTCTGTGCACACTTAGCATGTATACAGGCCGCTCAAACGATTTTCGCCGCTCATGGTTAAGCGAAGCCACATTTTGACTCGCCGTTATGTGCTAAACGATCGTTCTATTGTACAGGTCGTACATGGCTGGGTAAGCAAAATAGCGAACACTAGGATAAAATTGCATTTTCGAAATTTTGATCACATCTACCAGTTCCATCTCCTTCAATGCATTAATGTCCGTATTTTTTTCTTCCCACAAATTATACCACATCTCAGCCTCGCTTGTGAAAGTATCACTTAATTTACAAAAAATAAAATTAAGATCAATTAGAAAATTAAATTTAAACAAAACAAGCAAAATAAAATAAATAATAATACAAATCGCGCCACGAGCCATAGAAGATTTTAGTCTGCACTTCGCGGGGCGCGGGAATGAGTGACCGCTCGGTGATGGACGGCTCGGCTCACTATGCCACATAGTACCTTTTCTCTTAGGGAATACGGCTCTCTTTCAAATGACGCGCGCACCGCGCACTTTCGGGAACTCGAGCGTGCATTTTGTTTTGATCGCGCTCTTTTCAAAGTCGACAATTTTTTTAGTTAGAGTTAGTAAAAAAAACATTGTATAATCAGACACCCTATCAGAGCCAGGGCCAGAGCCACCGGGTCAGAGCCAGGGCCCAGGGTGGGGCAAGTGCCCCAGCTTGCCCCAGTGTGGCTACGCCCATGGCGTTGTACAAAACAAGACTTGCGCAAAACAAGATTTGAATCATTCTTTTTGTGTTGGATTTTTTTTTTTTTTTTTTTTTTAAGGGGGGAAAATCATCGAATGACTTCTCCCGCCTGGGTGAGGCGGGAGGGAGTGTCAGACTCTTACTGACTAAAAACCACCCCGTTCCTTCTCCTGCACGTCGAGCCGGAGCCCCGGTTACCCGTTAGGTTCTCCGCGACTCCGAATCGGCATCGGCCGTATTGGGCCCCATCTGTGGTGGTCTGATGGCTCTTTGAGGCGCGCGCGGAACGCGACGCGCCGTACGCTCGGGTCTGTTTCTGGTCGGACGGGGAGCCACCCATGCTCGCCGTCCGCAGGCCCGCGCTTACGGTGGCCGGAGATCGTCTCGCGATCCCCGACGCCCGGTGTGTCCTTCGCGATGGCTGGGTTGCGAGGAGGCAGCGCTTCGCTGCCTCACGCGTCCCGCCTCCTCCTTAGCTAGCATCACTGCTTCGCAAAAGGAGGAGACGGCATCCCAGTCCCCCTCGCTCCGCATCATGGCCTGCACTAGGCCCGGACGCGAGAGGTCGCCATCGCCGATCACTTCCCTGAGGACACGGCGGTGCTCAGCCCACGAAGGGCATTCTCCCACCGTGTGTTCCACCGTGTCCTCAGGGCGTTTTGTGTTGGATAGGGTACAAAATATCACGCTACAATCAAAAGGAGCCGAGCAAAGCGGGTGCAACCGTGCGGAAGTAGCTAGTGATGATATTATTATACAGATAGATTCTAATTAACCTTAGTAAATTCTATCTTCTCATTGACCGGAGTAACAAATCAAGATGATAGCAGATCAAGTTATCCATTATCTATCTACAGATTTTCACCTTTGCTGCAATGGTATAAAGTTGAAAATATGTTAAAGTTAGTTAACAGGTATATGCCGGAATACTGAAACGTTACTCAATTTTAAGTCGTACTTAAATATCGTGCCATCTCTGTCATTTTACTAAGAATTTGTGGAGACAGAACTATATTTAAGCGCGACTTAAAATTTAGTAGCGTTCGAGTATTCCGACAATAGGTAGTTTGATTTGCTGGCATCTAAGTGTCGATACGCCTTGTCGCGGAGAACCTAACGGGTAACCGGGACTTCGGCTCGACGTGCAGGAGAAGGAACGGGGTGGTTTTTAGTCAGTAAGAGTCTGACACTCCCTTCCGCCTCACCCAGGCGGGAGCAGTCATTCGATGATTTTCCCCCCTTAAAAAAAAAGTGTCGATACGCCTCATTAGTCAATTTTATTGACTGATCAATGTCACTAAGTTTTTATTAAGTCATATTTTTTATGTCACAGATTGCATTGATGCATTTTTCTACCACTATTTGTGTTAATCTGTAGTCAGTTGGACGTCTAAAATATTTGAATACCTATTTTGTTGTAGTTAAAATGAGAGTTTCTGGTGAATTAACTGGTAAGTTTCTAAAACTGTTTTTTTTTTATCTTCTAAATGTTTTTTTATTTTATTTTTATTAGCATTTGTGCACGTAGTCCTTTTAGTAGTACCTACTTTTTAAATATTCAAGTCAAAATTAAAATCATTTATATTAATTAGACCAGGATAGCACTTTTGTACGTCAACAAATAAAAAAGTTAAGCTATTTGCTCATGTCAAGATGTAGATTCCTATGGAGAAGAACGAGCAAGAAACTGCATAGGTTACTCTTTTTCAATTAGGTTCACAATACAATATTCTCTAGTTTCATAGTTTTGTTGGTTCGATTGTGCAAGAACAATGCAACACCTAAATCTAGTCAGAGATCGTAGAAGAAAATAATCTTAAGGACAACAAATAATACAGTCTGGAGCTCACCAGTCCCAGTATTAATAAATTAAGGTACAGGTACCTATCAAGCAAATTAAGCTATAGTATTCTGTAAATTGAAATTGATAGATTAACTTATATCTATTACATTGTTTAAGAAGTTCATTTTGTTTTTTTATACCAGATTTGAAGCCTGAAACTCCAAGTACCGATGATTGTGTACCAGGCTGCGACTGCTACGACATCTATATTGACAGTGAGTAACTAGTACCTATGTGCTTAGTTAGGTAGGTACTATGAATAACTTCTGTAATTTTATTCCTGTCAACAGTGTTATATGATATTTTTGGTTTTCTAAATTCTGTTAGACTGCCTCGTTGGCCAAGTGGTCTCGGGTTCGATTCCCGGGTCGGGCAAAGCATTACTGGGTTTTTCCAAAAAAATCTCAGTAGTAGCACGGGGTCTGGAAATGTGCCCGGTAATGGCAATAAGCTCACCTCCTATTACCTACATGGGACTCATAACATAAATAGTAAAATTGTAAAAACATTGAACAGTGGCATTAAGTGCTATAATGTGCACCTCTCCCTTTGAGGATATAAGCCGCGACGTTAAGTAAATTCGGTTCAGTTACCAATCTTATAAAAATTTGCTGTGTAGAATATAACTACTTATGTAGGTAGTCATATTGTACCATTTGTAAGTATTTTATTATTGTAATCACTTTTACAGATACCTGCATGAAGTAAACATGGCAACTAGAAGATACTAGATAGGTCTGTATTTACTATAAGTAGACATTATTATCTACATAATGTTAAAGTGTTAATATTATTACATCCCAATTAGTTGTAGGTAAGTTTAAATTAGACAACTAAACAGGTGATGTTGTAAAAATAAAAGTCATAAACTATGGATAAAATGATTTATTTTCTTTTAACAATGAAAAGCAAAATGGTGGATCCCACAAAGTGATCATCTGGTGCACAAATGATGGAAAACAATGTCATGTCAAATAAACTATGCAGTTTATTTGATAAACGAAGTAGATATGAATGAGTAATTTATTTATTTATACATATAGCAAATTACTATTTAAACAGTTGTTTTATTTGTTGAAAAAAAAATGTTACGTAAAAATATTCCAGTTTTAATTTTTCACATTATGCACCATGCCTAATGCCAAATTATTCAAATAAAGAAATGTTGTGTTCCAATCATGAAATTTGAAACCCATGACCATCGATGATTGTTTTTTTTTATTACTGACGAAAAAGGCTTAATGCTCCGACGGTTACTTTTTGGTGTCCTTTGCAGTGTCTGCGGTGGTTGTTGTACGTTTGCAGGTGCAAGTGCAAGATGCATCACACTTGCATGATGTACAGCACTGGTTTACGCTGCATTTACAGTCTGAAACAAAATATATTTAATTAATTTCTCATTTGTAAGGATATGAAGATGATGAAGATCATCGAATAGATCTTTTATGATAGAATACAGTTCAAAATCCATCAACATTGGTTCAATCGTTTGGAAAATATTTACATTACAATATTCTATTAATTTTGCTTCATCAAAGCCCGTTCGGGCAAACTAATCTACCGTAAGACCACAGTATAATTAAATTATTCTACGGTAAGACCATGAGGTAGGTTGAGGTAATTTAGATAATGTAATTAACTGTCACGAAACAATTATACACACTAATAAATAGCAAACAAGTAGGTACCTACACAAACATACGCTACAAAGTAGCATTAAGTACATAAATTGTTATTAAGAACATATAATGATTTACCTATACATGTACACACGGCTACACATCGAGCTTTACATAACCAGTATAAACTGAACGTTAAATGTGCGGAAAGATGATGCGACGCGACACCAGGATAAACTGGTTTTGTATAGCTTGATGTGTGGCCGTGTATACCTATTTAATATATATTTGCGATAAGGTTTTATTTTTCATTTATGTTCATTTTATTATGAACACAATGGAGACTAACATTTTTTTGCTCACCGGATAGCGCAAGTGTAGGATTTTGTCCAATCATAGCAGTTTTTAAATATTGATATGTCCAATGGTGTGACACTAGCTCAGGTGGCTTACTCTTGAATCCAATTCCGATCGGTCGACATTGGTATTGTGAAATTTCGTACTCTTGAGTTGCAACACTAGCGCCCATTTCATTCGTATTGCGTGGATATTTAATGAACTAAATGGTATTGAGATTGGCTTTATAATGTATTCAAAATTCTACTTTAACAGCTACGATTGGGGTTGTATAATGCAATATACATTGAGATTGGTTTCAAGAGTAAGCACCCTGGTCGCGAACAGTCCCGTTTCGCGCGCGCCTGAAAGAGCGATTAGACCACCACGGATGGGGCCCAATAGGGCTGATGCCGAAACGGAGCCGATTTAACGGGTTGCGGGAGCTGTCTCGAAGTGCAGGAGAAGGAACGGGTGGCTTTTAGTCAGTAAGAGTCGAGGAGTCATTCGATGATTTTCCCCCCTCAGTAAAAGGCATTGACTATGTCCTTATAATATTCATATTAAATTATATTTCTATATTTGATATGGTTTACTGAAAATAAATAAGTTCCTATTTCTAATTGACTAATTGATTCGATCATAGTGAAGGTAATTAATTTCTCTTTTTGTGTATTAATATGATTTGTTCGAGGTTTCTGTTCTTTGGTAAAAAAAGCTTAATCTAATGTTCATATGCAATTAATTTACATATTATTCAAAGTTGTTTTAAATGGATAATTCACACCACATTAACACACTTGTACTAACTAACTTGTAGACACAAGTGACTACTGCTGACCAAAGCCCTCTTCTCATACGGAGAAGGTTTGAGCATTAGTCACCATGCTTACTCAATGCGGGTTAGCAATTCCAAACTTATACTTAAAAATTAAAAGCCCAAGATTCCTCACGATGTTTTCCTTCACCGTTTGTCAGAGGTGTCTAAGTAATTTTAAAGAATACATAAAAGTTGGAAAACGTCATATTGGCACTTGCCGTTGGTATCTAGGTTTCGAGCTCGGACCCTTATGCATGAAAAACTGGCGTCTTAAACCATCCATCACTATCACGAAGTTCGGACACGAAATGAATAAAAATGAATTTAGAGAACAGTGATGTTTCTATCCAAAAACTCAAATACATAATAACTGCCTTAATACCTAGATTTAACTAAATTTAACATTGAGTTAGTTAATTAACAAATGACTATTAACAAATAACTATTAGATACTTCAAGGTGATACAAGTTTCTAAACTCACTGAAAACGAATGAACACATTCGCAATTACTTAGTATAGAGGTATAGAGGTTTGATTGTTTTGTTTCATTTTACATGTCATAACTTGATGGGATTTGAGGATAAGTAATTGTTTGTTAATATACTTAGGTGCTGTATAATTTCATTGTATTTCAGTCGTAATCTATAAAGAAATTTCTAAAACATTTTATGCGGTTGCTTGCTCCTAACATGTGAAAACAGTTAAGAAGTTCGCAATTCGCACGAGTGTCCTACACATTCACATTCTACAATAAGATATTTTTTGTAAACAATGAAATGCATTTACCTACTTGCACTTCAAGATTAAGAAGTGTATTATACCTATGTAATTATGCTGTTATCAGCCAACGAGTCAAAGACAATTGTTTCTATGCGCACTTTGAAGGCAAAAATCTACATTCTTATCATTTTGTATGAACCTAAATAATAAGACTGCATAGCAGTATGCTAAGTTGTTGTAATAATAGTTATCTCATGCACGGTTAGACACATAGGTAACAAATACAAAATACCTAGACATTAAATAAACATTATGCAAAATAAGAGCATTCGCTAACTGTGCACACACAACCTTACACTAGGTCAGGTGCTGTTTAAGTAAAAAAATCAAGAAAACACAAAGATAAAATTAAAAAAAAAAATAGCAAAACTCACTGTCACCACAACCTCCGCAAGGCATCTTAATGTTTTTAAAAACAAAGAAGATGAAGAAAAAAGAAAATTTGAAACTTGAAATTCAAATGTTTGAAAATAGAACGCGTTGTGTTGGCGGGAGCGCTGCAGTTGCAATGCGCTTTATATTTCAGCCGTCGATTGTTATCAATAATTTAGTTTAGAGACGAGCCGGTTCAGAAACTTGATCGATGTTTAAGTATTTTCTTTCGACTGCAGCCCATAATGTGGGATATTAGGCCGAACGCCGGCCAACTGGTATTCAGGTAAGATTTTTTACCATTTGTTTTGTGTTTTCGTTTGTCTGAGTGCGAAATTAAAAACGTAATAACTGGATGCTGTGTTATGTTGAGGCTCAGTCCTTGATTCTGCATTTCGATACTTACCTACAGTCACGTTTCTCTTTAGTTTCGTTTAATTACGTCCCATTGTAGAATGAGATGAGCAGTTTCCACATAATGGGTAAATCTGTTTATAATAATAGCCTTGTTATTAGGTTTGTCCATCGAATTAAACAATAGATCAATAGGCTGGTCTGTCCCTTGCAACCATTACGTCTAAAATCTAAATAACATTACTACTCGATGTTTTTTTTTTCTTTAAGGCGAAAATCATCGAATGACTGCTCTTGCCTGGGTGAGACGGGAGGGAGTGTCAGACTCTTACTGACTAAAAACCACCCCGTTCCTTCTCCTGCGCTTAGAGCCGGAGCCCCGGTAACCTGTTAGGTTCTCCAACGGCCTTGCCTTAATTGAAACATTTAATTTTATTTTTATTTAGACAGGTATGCTAATAGTTTAATTTTAATTAGGTGGTATTTACAACCTGCTCACATAGCATTCGACAAGGTTACTTGATTGGTTTCAAGTCGTGTCAGAGCCCATGCGTGACATGACAATCGACGCTGTTGCTCATGTTGACGACTGATGTTATCTTTAGGCTTAGTTTTATTTTTGTATCAGTCCTTCTCTCTTTCTTTTTCCATGCCTTGTATCTACAGTTACTTATAAATAAGCAATAGATACTAAGGCTACTGTTTTTGCATAATATCGACTAATAAATAAATAATAAAGTATTCCTTTCACGCCACAAACATTTATTTACAATGGGTTCTCTCTAGCAGCACTCGTAAATTGCGCATAAAATGCATTTCATGACAACTATAAAAAACTTCGATACACTTCACATACATAGCTTCTCTTGAACTCTTCTTTCTTGAACTACTATTTACTTAAACAGCAATGGATGTTATACAGAGTGAAAGTAACGTATAAAAAGACAGTTTTACAAAGGATTTGAGTGTAGGGCCGTGTGCTTGATTTGTTTTGCACTCGGCCACAACGAGGGCTCTTGTTTTAAGTACTTCTACTTACATACCAAGCTACACAGAAACATAGTTGTTAAAAAAGGGAACAACATTGTTCTAGACAATTTATGATTATGTATGCAATTATGCATGTACCTTATTGTTATGTTTCATTGACTTATTTCACTATTGAGATAGGTCGTGGACCGCATTTATCGAAAAGGGCGACAGGCGCTAAACATTGTACTTGTTAGGCGCATATTGTACCTACATGTTTATTTTCTTTTGTATTTCATGGTCCGACGTTTGGCCACTATCTACCCTGGTGGTAGCTAAAGCATTGATACGGCCTTCGATGGAACACGTCTGCCCATAAGCAACCTATTCACTTGGGCCTTGAAGACACCGCGGTACCCTTTAGATATTTGACACGAAGTTCTGTCAATGGCTTCGGTAAAAATTACCCTTCTTCTATTTCAAACTGATCTATCTCTGTGTCTTTCGTTACGATAAAGAATAGGTTAGCAGCTTTTGCATGAAATAGTAACAAATTTAGGTACTGTAAATAAGAACAGAACAGTCTAATTTTGGGGGATTCGGCGCCCTGTTAGCTGATGCTGATAGTAGCTACTGCTGCAGTGTTTATAATTTATGTGCATTCCATACTTTTAGTCTATTGTCTCTTCAAAAGTTAATCGCCCTTTGAACGCTTTCGCTTTTGCCTTGTCATTAAAAAAAAACTCAGAACAGATGGAAAACCATTCTGTTCGTCCTTCTGTAGCTGGTCGTAGTTTGTCATACATAACCGAGTTCATAATACGGCCATTAGTTACAAAACAGCGCCTATTATTTTTATATAGTAACAAAGACAACAAAATGCTTTGCTTACAAACAAGCACTAGGCGCTTACATTTTGGGACTCGAGGTGGCGCTCCACAAGTCCGAGGCCATGTGTTTTCATGGCCGCGGGAACGCGCCACCTCCGGGTGGGTCCCAAATAATGGCGGGAGGGGTTACCATCGGCGTCGAGACGACGATGAAGTACCTGGGACTCGTCCTCGACAGTCGGTGGAACTTCGTGGAGCACTTCCGACGTTTGGCTCCAAAGTTGGCGAGGGCGGGGGCTGCGTTTAAACGCATCCTCCCCAACCTCGGGGGGCCAAACGCCTCCTGCCGGAGGTTGTACGCCGGGGTCGTGCGGTCCATGGCCCTCTACGGCGCCCCTGTTTGGGCGCCGAACTTGTTGCGGCGTCCTGCTCGGACGCTGCTCATGTCACAGAGGGTCATGGCGATCCGAATGATCCGCGGATACCGCACGATCTCTGGGGAGTCGGCGAACCTCCTTGCCGGATTACCGCCGTGGGATCTGGAGGCGAAGGTGCTCGCGCGCGTGTATAACATGCGCGCGGAGGCACGTCGCCGGGGCGAAACTCCGCTGCCGCGCCAAATAAGTGCGTGGCGGGATGAGCTCCGGCGCGATCTCATGGCGGAATGGCAGCAACGACTGTCGCAACCGGGGGCTGGGCTCGCTGCCATCGCAGCGGTAAGTCCCCTCTTTGAGGAGTGGCTTGAGAGACGCTACGGCGTCCTCACCTACCGCCTGACGCAGGTCCTCACCGGACATGGAAGTTTCGGGAGGTACCTGTGTCTGATGGGGCGGGAGGAAACGCCCGGGTGTCATCACTGCGAGGACCGCCCTGAGGACACGGTGGAACACACAGCGGGAGAATGCCCTGCGTGGGCTGAGCACCGCCGTGCCCTCAGGGAAGTGATCGGCGATGGCGACCTCTCGCGTCCGGGCCTAGTGCAGGCCATGATGCGGAGCGAGAGGGATTGGGATGCCGTCTCCTCCTTTTGCGAAGCAGTCATGCTAGCTAAGGAGGAGGCGGGACGCGTGAGGCAGCGAAGCGCTGCCTCCTCGCAACCCAGCCATCGCGAAGGACACACCGGGCGTCGGGGATCGCGAGACGATCTCCGGCCACCGTAAGCGCGGGCCTGCGGACGGCGAGCATGGGTGGCTCCCCGTCCGACCAGAAACAGACCCGAGCGTACGGCGCGTCGCGTTCCGCGCGCGCCTCAAAGAGCCATCAGACCACCACAGATGGGGCCCAATAGGGCCGATGCCGATTCGGAGTCGCGGAGAACCTAACGGGTAACCGGGGCTCCGGCTCGACGTGCAGGAGAAGGAACGGGGTGGTTTTTAGTCAGTAAGAGTCTGACACTCCCTTCCGCCTCACCCAGGCGGGAGCAGTCATTCGATGATTTTCCCCCCTTAAAAAAAAAAAAAGGCGCTTACATTTATAATAATAATTTATTACTAGCGACCCGCCCCGACTTCGCACAGATGCAATATGCATGTATTATACATGTAAACCTTCCTAAGAATCACTCTACCTTAAAATAACCGCATTAAAATCTGTTGTACGCAACGTTTTAAAGATCTAAGCGTACATAGGGACAGACAGACGGCGAATAGCGACTTTGTTTTATACTATATAGTGATTATTATTTATTTACCCTGAAACATATTATACACATGGTATAAATAAGTGTTACAAAAATATGGTTAAAGTCCAGCATGTTTTGCTTCTATAGCATGCATATTTTATTTTATACTATTTATTTGTTACGTAAAATGTTTAAAGTTCATGATTTAATAACAGATACGTGTTCATAGTTAACCCGTGGTGTGCCGCAGCACAGATGTACGCGAGACACAATCTATTTTCTGTTGTGTCTTTTATACCGGCATTCATGCGGTTAAGTGAGCGCAATTATGAGTATAACACATATTAACACAGCCATCACAACGGTTTTCATTTCCTGAAGAGATAGTCAAATATACGATGCATGCATGGGTGGACGGATGCGTTAGGATTGTCATTTATACAACCTATTGCCATTGCCATTTATACGAATTTCGTACCTACTTGGTGCCCCAGTTACAGATATTTGTGTGGAACCACTTGTTTTGTCTTCTTCAAAAAAAGTCTTACTCGTATAGGTAGGTACTGTGTGACGTGGAACTTAAGAACCACTTAATTAAATGACTCGGAAGTTATAAAAGGCCGGTAACACACTTGGTATGCTGCGGTAGGCTTTTTCTTTTTGAGTGGGGAAATTCATCCAATGAATCGCGTGGGTGAGGCGAGAGGGAGTGTCAGACTCTTACTGACTAACATCCACCCCTTTCCTACTTCTGCACTTCGAGCTGGAGCCCTGGCAATCCGTTAAGTCCTCCGCGGCTCCTTATTGGCTATGCCCTATAGGGCCCCATCTGTGGTGGTCTGTTGGCTCTTTGAGGTGCCCGCGGAACGCGACGTGCTCGCCATTCGCAGGCCCGTTCTTATGGTGGCCGGAGATCGTCTCGCAATCCCCGACAACGCCCAGCTTGCGAATGCTGCGGTAGGTTGCAGTAGCTGCTTACCGTATGCTGCTGCCGCCATAAGCGTTTGTGCTACTGATAGTATAATAGTAGATTAAAATAAAAATAGAAAGAAATTATTACACTCATCAATGAACTTGTAAAGAATTTCTATTTTTAGTAACATGTGATCCTAGTGATGATGATTTTTTCATTGATAGCAATCAAATTTACTACTTAGATATACGTGTAAGTAGCTACTGTTAATACAATCAATTTGTTTCATATATCAATTTCATAGAAAAACTATAGAGAGAATGGAATATATCCGGAATGACGCACATATTATTTCCGTTAAGGAAGTTGTTCTGAAAATTACTGAAAATGAATCATCACTTCATAAGCCAGTAGGCGAACATATCTGGAAAACAAACGTTATCTATTGATAAAACTTAGGTAGGTACGATTACTTGGTACTTGTGTCGATTACAGCACTCTTTGATATAATATAGAAATAACAAATAACTGGTTTTATTGAGAAAATTGTAAATGTTAGAAATACTTGCGCTAAGAAAAGAAAATATATTGAGTTGCAGATAGCTGCATGAGCCGTGATAGCACGGCTCATGTTTTCAGAGTCTAGAAGTACCTATTAATAGATGAAATCATTTGAGAGTATTACTTAATAATTTGTTATCTAAATAACTTTTAAAAAGCGGACAAAGCTTTTGTAATTATTTAAAAAGGGGACAATACAAAAGAGCAGAATTTCAGACCTTAATTCTAAAAGAATCGTCAATCGTCAATCGTCTTAAGTGCAGTGATAGTTGAACACTATCACTGCACTTAAGACGATTGACGACTGACGATTTCTCATTATCCTATTTCTTGATCTTAATCAAGAATTTAACCGTTTTAGAATTTTAGGATTTGAAAGCGTGATAAATTTTCTACAAAACCCAATTAGGTGGTACTGATAGATGTAGATATTTATCCTAGTAATAAGCTTTGTTGATGATTTTCCAAACGGCTTTTATCAACTCTTTTTGTATTTCCTTAAGTTGGTATTACCCTTAATGAACAGAGGCCTTAGTACGAGTTTCATTTACGTTTAAAGTATTCGAAACGAGTACGCGTTCGGCACTCTGATTGGCCGGCGCCAAAGAACCAACCAATCAGAGCGCCGAACGCGTACTCGATACGATTACTTTATACGTAAATGAAACTCGTACTAAGGCCTCTGATGACAATTGCTGCAAAATACTGGCCATTAGACACACATTTTTACTATTCAAACTAGACAATAGCAGATTTAACAGCCCAGTACCGCAATGAGAATGATTTTATAAAAAATGTACAAGAAATGTAATAATAATAATAAAATGTAAGTTTGATTAATGATTATTTAGTGATGCGATAATCCAACCTGACATGTGACCATAAAGAAACCCTATCTCGGATTTAAACTTTTTAGTATTCAGAATATAAGAACATTGTCTTCACTTATCTATTTGGCTACTTCAGCTATTATTAAAAAAAAAACGAGGATATAATATAATCGTTAATGAAATTGTAATAGTACAGTGTAGGTAGGATAGTGTTAATGATATCAAACAAACAATCTCAGGCCAAAAGACATTAAAATAAGGTCATTGATAAGGCTTAAAATAAAATAAAATCAACGTTAAGTTAGGTACTGTTAGGTAGAATTATGTAAACAACGAGTTAGTAATTAGTAATCAGTCGCAAGTAAAACGGTCGTTTGCGAGAAGAAGTCCAAACTATATTACTGTTAGTGAAAAACTTATTGCCATCGTGTTAGTCATTGGCAATTTAAGTCATTCAGTTTAAGTCACACTCATCATGGTTAACAGTGTTTCTTCAAAAAACTTTAACTTTTATTTAACGAATTATTATCCTCCCGCGTTGTTAAGAATCGAAGTAACTTATTAGCATCTATATTTTATTGGATTGGGTGAGAGCAGTGACACGGCTCAATTTTTTGAAACTAAACTTTGTATTTTTATCAGCAGAATTGTTAACTTTGGCTTAAGGATAATGACGCCGTTAATTTTTTGATGTTTTTTTTGTAGAGGTAGAATCACCCTTAAAGCTATCCTATACTAGTGTGAAAGTGAAATGCAGTTAATAATTTTCAATAAAATTAAATAACAAATTGAATCACTTAGATAAAACCGCATCCAAAGTGAACAAAACACCTTAATTCGCCTCAAATTATCACCATCATAAACTACCAAAACCCTACATGCAGGGCTGTGATTAGGACAAAGAATTTGGCACACCTAACGTTCCTATTTGCTATCTTATCATATCTCTTAAAGATAATACCATATCAACGGGCACACAATGTTCCAACACTTTAGTCGACCAGTACAATAGCGAGCCACCAGTTGTCGTTAAAATTGATAAAAAATAATGTGATGAACATTTTGTAAGTGTGAAAATGGGTGTTAAAGTTTTAGCTTTAATAGCACTCTTAGTTGTTAGTGTACTTGGACAAGACGTTACAGTTAGTGACAACGATGTTACAAAAAAAGTTGTGGTGGACAATTTAGTTAGTGAGGACACGGTAGTATTAGACACAGTTACAGAAGCCACAAAAGATGAAGTTGTTGAAGAAGAGAACCCAGTGGAAATACTAAGTGCTACGGATGATCTGCAAGTAAGGAGTGGGAAATATCAGCTCAATGATGGGCTCGTCGGTGAAGAACCGATGCCATTAGATGCTGTTAATTTCGACTCGAATAATAATGCAGGAGAGAGTGAGAAGCAGTTACTCTCTCCAGGCACAACTCAAGTCACGAACAATGAGTATGGTAAGTTATTTGATAATAATGCATTATTAACTTAAGAATTGAGGAATGCTACATATTCCGGTGTTAAAAACATAGTCCTTACAATTTATAACAAGGTATCAAAGGTTGTAGAGTAACAAAAAGTCTTAGATAATCATGACCTGGCCGCGTCTACTGATACTAAATCAATGGTACCTACATACGTTGGCGTGTTTGTTCAAACATTGGCCCACATAGTTTTCGTAGATGACACAGAAGGGACGAATGACAAACATTTGGCAATGTTTGACAATGTTCAAGAGTTGAGATAAGAGATTTTGAATTATTTACCGCGTAAATAGAACCTCGTTTTTAACTTGAGTAGACTATAATGGACGATTATGGCTTTATTAAATGTGTAATGAACCTAAAATGTTTATGACCTGTAATCTCTTAGTCTCTAATGTATAGTTTTAAGTGTGATTCATGTCGCAAGATGAGTAACCATTAATCATAATGTACATAAATGTTGGGTGACGTCATTTCATTCAACATATTATTCTATGTACAAGACGATGCACATTTCTAATCAGGGTACATTACATCAAAAAGTTATGATTCTTCTAATCCTCTATGTCTTTTGTTTTTCATGCAAATAAAAAAACTGCACCAAGTTGAATTTAAAAAGAAAAACAATTCAGTTTTTAAAGTAGAGGATTAAAATAATTAAAACTCCAGTTTTAGACACACCTTTTAAAACTTAACAAAAATGGTACATTACTCATTTAATTTAATCAAATAAAATGATGTAGTAATCTACGATAAGGGCCGCACCTTACATAGTATAACCCTACCAATTACGGGATGTCAATTCTTTAACGAAAGTACTGAATGGAGATCACTTTTGAAATGCGTCGAGTTATACCAATTAAGTACGAGCTGCAGATAAGGGCTACGCATTTTATCAAGAGATAATAAACGTGGTCAAGTGCGGTTTCTGTTTGCATTTGAGTCCCGTATGAATATTCTTTGAAGAGGTACAGTTGGAGCTTATGAGTACTAGGTTATTCTGCAGAATTTCACGACGTGAAAGTAATATTATGTTCAAGATTCCCGACTTCTTTTTCTTTATAGAGTATCTACTTAGAAGTTGCAACTTGTGCTTCTATTTTGCCTAGGTATAATTATGCTCTTTTAAGTTCTGAAGACAAAATTTCCTTACCAGCTTCAGACTTAACTAATAGACTACTATCGTGTAGAAGGGTGTCTTCAAGGCCCGAGTGAATAGGTTGCTTATGGGACGACGTGCTCCACATCATTGCTTGCCACCACACAAGATAGTGCAGACGTCGGCCAAATTTAAAAAAAGTATTGATAAAAGTACAAAACTTGTAAAGATTTATTGTTAAGTTATAACTACAATATTTAATACAAAAGGGAATATAAATATTCTTAAGTCGTGACATCCTAAGACCGTTTCGCAACACTGCGATGCGAGATACAAATGATTTCATCGTTGTGTTGTATGAGGATTATGTTTTTGGGTCAAACGATGCTAGCAGTGTAACTAATGTACCACAGAATATTTTTGATTTCTTTAAAAACGTTCGTGGTCTAAAACTATGATAGACTAGATAAAGCCTAAGTTGAACTTATAATGGAAAAGAAGATGACGACTCACGAAAAGATAAAGGTGAAGTGATGAGTGATATGAATGAGATTTTTTTGTATTCTGTAACAGAGAAAGTAGTTAATGATGGGATGACGTTTGATAGGGAGAAGTTGTGTAAAGAAATATTGTGCTAATAAAATTTCATTCTGTCTTGAGTGATTCCTGCGTTTCCAGTACGGGTACACGGGTTAAATTAGGTATTTAATCACATTCTAAATTGTTTAAGTTCTTTTCGTTGGTAATATCTATTTTAAATAACCTCTCTATTAACATCGTATTTTACAAAAACATAACAGCGTACCTTTTTCGCATTCTCCAGATATGGACACTCCATTACACTCTTAGGTATTACCTAAGATCCTTATTGTAATTTCGATCTCAATAATTGAGGTTCTGGTTTTGTTAGTTTTTATTTTCCTATAAAGGAGGCCATACGCGCTAGGTTTTGCATGATGGTTTTAGCTGTGCATGCATAACCGACTGGCAAGCCCTAGCATGTATGTGATTAAACTGTACAGTTTTTTTTTCCTCTTTGGCAAACGAGTCTCCAAAATGATCTTGTCGATTAGTTATCGGTGCATCGGTGCTCGGTTATACTTATAACCATCGTGCATACCCTCCTTAAGAAAAACAATTAACTAAGAATCTAGATTTATCTATCTACCTACTTAGACAATTATATTTATCAGTTAAACGAACATTATTTAACGCACTCGTTGCCACACCCAGACTTAATACAGGTACTTATTTAGCTGTGATAAATGAACTGAACATAGCGAGCAATGTTCCAATCCAACCTCAAACCAACTTATTATGGAAATTCAATTTTAGCTTTACAATTGGCTCTCAAGCACATTTTAGCGCTGTTGTTGCTGACAACCTTACAGGTTAAAAGGGCTCTGGGTCGAGTAGGAACGGGGTGGTTTTGTCAGTATGAATTCTGGCACTCCTTTCCTAGGGATGGGAGAAGTCATTCGATAATTTCCCTCCCCTCCCAAAAAAGCACATTTAAGTCTGACTGCCAATAAAAACTGTTGAAGCCAAATCCTCAGCTAACGTCGGTCACCTATGACCCTCATGGAGTTTAATGTGTTAATTTATACCTATGTGTTTGCTATGTAAGTAAGATTGATTAAATTTTTTAATGCTAGTGATCTGCGGCAAGTAATTGTAAAGTAACTTCTCCTCTGCTCTAATCTAACGATTTATCTAAGTAGGTACTATACTTAGCTTTATAGAATTTCTTGTTAATAATAATGATTCAGAGACTGACTAGTTTGTACACGTACAGTCATTTTCTCACAAACAATTCTTATGGAATCAACTAGGATTTCAGATTGGACGTCATTGTTTTCATTTTTATCATCAAGTTATAATAGTTATAATAGACTAGGACTCCTTTATCAAAAATGAATTTTTGAATTCTGTCTTCATCGTCTTCATCTTTGTCGTCTAAAACCTTTTCATCATTGTTGGCTCGTGCGTCTATTTCAGACAATTGGTAAAATATATTGTTCATGGCGATTAAGCCATGTCAATGTTTTATATTGAAGGAGATTACTCCTAGAACGTAAAACATTAACCGGGTAACTTTTTCTATGAAAGACCTACCCAGTCAATGTTTACTATATTAAAAGAGAAAATATATAGATAAGGTACAAAATTAGCGAAAAAACGCAACGCAATATACCTACGAGATGGAAATGACAACAGAAAAGAACATCAGGAGGTTATGTTGATTGCTAATACCAAATAATAAGGGTTCCTAATGTTAAGGGACAACAATTACAATAGTAATAAATTAAATTTCAGCATCCGGGTAAGAAGAAAGTAGATAGATAACAATGCATACCAAAAACAGTTACAGTAAATGGTGAAACAAAGAGGCTTTGGTAGGTGTTAAAATGACATCAACTCGTTTACTAGGAATCGCTTGTCCGATATAAACTGATAGCTTATCATTGCTATCAGGGCCTAGTGTCGATACCGATCCACAAATGCCTGCTTAAATAATTCACAAATTATGTGAAAATAAATCTGTTATTGTTTCCAATACTTTCGGAGTAAATCAATAGAAATGACTGCGTTAATATATTTTAGAGTATCTGTAATTCCTGTTTGTGATATAACTTACCTTTTTTTTAATAGGGAAAATTCATCCAATGACTTCTCCTGCCTTGGGTGAGGCGAAAGAAAGTATCATACTCTTATTGACTAAAGACCCGGCAACCCGTTAAGTTGTCCGCAGCTCTTGATATAACTTGCCTACCTTTTTAAAATCAATCACATATCAAATATGATTATAAATTATTTGAGGTCAAGTAAAAAGAAAGGTTTAGAAGTTGTGTAGTCATTGAGTTTAATCGTAACAATTGATATAAAATGAAAATACAAGATAATGTATATAAAAATGTAAATAACTGACTACAAGAGCATTGATAAAGTGAAGATGTATGAAAAAACTGAGCATCGAGAAACTCAATGAGCATCATTAACATTATCCACAATCCAACCAAACTTTCATCCAATAATATTATTTCATCAATTAATATTAAAATTTTCACCCTTCCAGCTCATATCGATGGCAGAGTTTTACCCGACACCAGCTACCAAAACAATGGCCAACCCTACGTCATCACGGCTGCTCGACTGGCTCAGATCAGAGGAAACTTCATGTACTGGTTCTACGATTTGGGAGGTAACGAGAACCATGGAGACTACCAGAGGGATATCCACGGCTCCACTCCACAGATCCATAAGAACTTCAACTTCCAGTTGCCATTCTTCGGATTTAGATTCAATTACACCAGGGTGAGTAAAGATGTCGGTTTTCAAAGGTTCTCTAAGAAAAAGAATTTCTTTTGACGATCTTACTGACTCATTTCTAGAGGTAAATACTCTAACGCCAATCAATTTTAAGTCGCGCCTTAAGTCTAGATCTATCATTACAAATTCTTCGTAAAATGACAAAAATGGCAGAATATTTAAGTATGACTTAAAATTGTGTAGCCTTTCAGTATTCGGGCGTCAACTTCATCATCATTTTGGCATTGCAAATAGGTTCTAAAGTAACCAATATTTCTAACGTTTTCTAATACACAAACAAACAAGCCTCAACAAACTATTTCAAAGCAATTTCTCCATCCTGCAGTTATCCATGAACGGCTACATCTACTTCAGTGACCCTCCAGACCACTACACATATCCTCTCTCCTTCCCCATGAGAGACTGGCCCAACGTAAACGACCCTTCGTTCATCGGTATCTTCTTCAGCAAGTGTCGTATCGGTAGCCTGAATCAGGACGACCCTGATCAAAGAAGACCTGGAGTGTACTTCAGAATGGACAGAGATTTACAGGTAAGGAAAGAGATTTCTACTGACCTTTCTTTTGTAACTTTTATTTTTATAGACAGCACATTAAACTAACAAAACCATACTGCGAAATGGTAAGGTTGAATTTCAGTGGACGAAACAAATTGATTATTGTTGTCCGAATAATTTTAGGAAGTAAATACCTACTTACGCGACGTAATATTATTTTTTGTACATGTTTTTGTTTTCTATAGACTCGTACAGACCAGCTGGGTGTGGAGATGAGAGAGCGTCTGACGTGGGACATCCGTGAGGGTGTGATTGGTTCCGAGACCTTCTTCCCCAAACACGCAATCACCATCACCTGGAAGAACATGTCCTTCTCTGGAGGAATTGACAACTCTCTGTTCAGGGTTAGTTAAAAATCTTGATTTATTTTCTGATATATGTCATTTTTTGACTTTGATTTCCCATGTAATTAAAAAAAATGTCTCTGATGATTTTATCCATACCTAATGATGATTTTGTGTTACAGACAAACACATTCCAAATGGTGCTAGCGACTGATGAAGTGTTTACTTATGCAATTTTCAACTATTTGGAGATCAACTGGAGTTCTCACACGGAGGCTGGAGGGGATACCACCACAGGAGAAGGTGGAACGCCTGCTTATGTAAGTTGTTGCGTACTGATACTTTTATTATAATCTTTTCACAACTATCAGTACTACGGATACAATTTGCGGACGGACGGAAACAATTTGTTGTTTTTGGTAATGTGTTTTTAGAATCTTGATTTATTAATTTTATCTCTCACAGATCGGATTTAACGCTGGTAACGGAACCCAAAGCTATGAATACAAACCATACTCACAAGCGTCTGTGCTTCGAGATCTGACGGGTAGAGGATGGGCCAACGGTTTCCCTGGACGACACATATTCAGGATAGACGAGAAAATACTTATGGGAACTTGCAATAAGGATATTGGTGAGTATTTTGATAATATTATCTTGAAGGAATCGAATTACAAATTGAATTATGTTTGACATAATGTAATGTTTCTCTGGTTTCTAGATGGAGCAAATCTTCCTTTGATGTTCGCTCCTGAGAGCGGTAACATGTTGGGAGGTACTATCGTCAACATCACAGGTCCTTGCTTCAACCCTACCGACAGAATCACTTGTCGTTTCGATACGGAGTCCGTCATAGGCGCCGTAGTAGACTCCAACAGAGCTATCTGCGTTCAGCCCAGATTCTGGCACAATGGCTACGCGAGGTTTGAGATCGCCATCAACAACGAACCATATAAATGGAAAGGAAAATACTTCGTCGGTAAGTTCTTACGATATTTTGAGAATTTTTTGAATTATCTCTTGTTACTCCCTTCATTTAACACCCTCTTTTTTCTGCAGAAACCCCAGCAACGGCTGCAGAAAAGATATTCTTTACTGACAACTCAGTCCACGAGAGGTATCCACCAGAGATAAGAATAACTTGGGACCGTTTCAACTTGACCTCGAACCTCAATGTTCAACTTCAGATCAGTTTATGGGGCTACAAAGAGATTACAATTAGACCTCAACTAGAATACATAGATATTATCGAAATGGGCGTGGCTAATACTGGAGAATATGTCATCAATCCTCAAAACTTTAGGAACAGGGACAACTTCATGCACAATGACATGCAGTTTGGTTTCCTTCAGATTAATCTTACAACGCCTGAAGTCTTCAAAGGAGTTTCAATCTCACCGTGAGTACTATCCACCTAGTAAATAAATTAAATGGATTTCAATTGTTTATTTTACTTATTACTAACTAATATTTTATATCCGCAGTGTACTTTGGAGTCGCCCCATACCATTGGGTTGGTATTTCGCTCCACAATGGGAAAGACTACACGGTTCACGTTGGCCCAATGCTCTTTGCAACAACTGGTTACGAACGGATCGTTTCTTGAAGAACTTCGCTTCTCAAGTGTGGGTCTGTCCTTGCACATTGGAACACGCCTTACTGGACAAGGGAAGGTTTATGCCTGACTTGGATTGTGACAAAGATACGAACCCTACCTGTAGATACCATTGGGGAGGTATACACTGCGTCAGAAGTGGAGCACCCAGGTAAATATACAAACACTACCAAATACCATATAAAAACTTTTAAAGGATATTAAGTGATTGCTTATTTTCTTCAGTGCGGAAGGTTCTGGCCAGCAGTGCTGCTACGACAAGAACGGTTTCCTCATGTTGTCCTACGATCAGATGTGGGGATCCCGACCCTCGAGGGCACACGACTTCGGATTCACTCCTTACAATGAGGCCAACAAGGTAAGACATAACCTTTAAAAAATATTGAAATCAAGCATACTCTTCTTTTGGAAGCCTAAATCTGTCCGACGCTAATCTTTGATATATTTTTAGGTCCCATCGTTATCCCATTGGTTCCACGATATGATTCCATTCTACCAATGTTGCTTGTGGCAAGAAGAACAGGCTGTTGGCTGTGAAACATTCAGGTAAGTTTTTTACAAGTTACGCTTCTTTGAAGTAAACAGAAGACGCATTACTATAAAAAAAATTAAAAAGAACTGTATTTTTACTATAGTTCCATAGCTGTGATTGATACTAAAATAAGATTCTAATGCTTCCAATAGATTTGAACGTCGACCTTCGCAAGACTGCGTGGCGTACCAATCACCAGGAGTGGCAGGAATATTCGGAGACCCACACATCGTCACTTTCGATGATTTGCAATACACTTTCAACGGAAAAGGTAAAAACTTTTAGTTTCAATGTAAAAAAAATAGTTAATTTCTTTTGTAGTACAACCTTTGTGAGACTCATTAAATAAATTATGTTTTAAAAATTTATAACGCATCTCTTTGAAGAGAGAACTCGACTAATTACAAGCGCCTCTGAGGACTTATATTCAGGTGTAGCATGAAACTAATCGAGTATTCTCATCAAACAGTTGCGTGAGTAAGTCGGTAAAGATAATAAATTTGTTTTTTTAAACCACTTTCTCTATAATTTTTGGAAACGAAACAAACATTATATTTGTTCCTTTTCCAGGTGAATACGTACTGGTAAGAGTGGACCACCCACAACTGAAGTTGGACGTCCAGGGTAGATTCGAGCAAGTCTCTCGCAACATCCACGGTCAGGTCAACGCTACACATCTAACATCCGTTGTCGCTGCTTCTAACAACTCAGTACCTATTGAGGTAAGATTTTTAACTTTTCTTCTGCCACTGTTCTTGTCACAAGTAACTGTGGGTCGAGTTCTTCTATCGTCTTTAATGCTTCACGTAGATTTTAACCGTTTTTATTTGATCATCTTCTCCTCCTCTATGTTCTTTTATTTGGGCCGGTAAACAAGCAGGTGGATCACCTGATGGTAAGCAATCGGCGCCGCCCATGGACACCTGAAACTTCAGAGGTGTTACAAGTGCGTTACCGGCCTTTTGGGAATTAGGGATTTGAGGATTGTGGGAGATCGGGGATTGAGGAGACAAGGGAGAGGAGGGGATCTATATTGATTACAACAAATTTTGTAACTTATCGATATGTTACGAAACTCTTCTATTATTTGGTGACTAACTGACAACACCCAGCTTGACCTAAATACTACTGGCCATTAAATCCAATTATTGTCTCATAGCTTCCATGAGTAGCTTCCTTGTACTTGTAATTTTGTATTTTAGGTACGTCTACGTCCCCAACACGCACAATGGAGATACCGATTGGATGTGTTCGCTGACAACAAGAGGGTATACTTCGATAGGCCTGCTCTCCGAGTTCAATACTTCCCAGGTAAGATAATCCAGACTTTAAACTGAAAACTTTAAGGTCCTTATTTGTTATCCTATCCAGATGTATTTGGCCACGGTTAACGGTACTACAATCTGCCTGCTTCCATTAATGAAAAGCTATCTCCTAACGGGTAACCGGGGCTCCGGCTCGACGTGCAGGAGAAGGAACGGGGTGGTTTTTAGTCAGTAAGAGTCTGACACTCGCTCCCGCCTCACCCAGACGGGAGCAGTCATTCGGTGATTAAAAAAACCTAAAGATGTTTTTTCAATATCGGGGTTTTCAGATTAATTTTTCAATCAATCCATTGAAATTGGTTACCAGTTTATCAATCAAATCCGTGAATGGAAGGCAGTTAGTAGCGAGCGATACCCATAGTATTTACTCGTGCGTCTGACCTGTCTACTGACCTTGAAAAAACCCGAATCTTTTATAGGAATCTTACTTCCTCTTTTTAATTATTAATAAACTTATCAATGTTTAATATTTTGCTCCAGGTGTAACAGTCTACCAGCCGATGTACTTGCTGAACCAGTCAGAGATTGTGATCATGTTCTCGTCCGGCGCTGGTATCGAAGTGGTGGAAAACAAAGGGTTCATGTCTGCTAGAGTCTACCTACCATGGACGTATATGGTGAGTAGGTTATAGAATAGTATTTAAGAATAAAATATTTTGTAACTATGTTCAGAGTTATGGCTCACTCCCGATTACATAAGAAAATAGGTGAAAAAATTACTCAAAAAGTCAGTTATCGACTCTTTCCTGATTTAGATTATGTTTTTGTAATTATTAGTAAATAGCATTATTAATTCAGGTTTTTTGTTGGTGATTTTACCTAAGTAAAAAGATATAATTTTATGAAAATATAGATATAATATCTGTGGCTCGAAACTAGTAGAGCTTTTCTCAGTATATTCACGTGAGTAACCCGCGATTTTTAGTTAACGAAAAACATAATTACTTGCCTAAATAAAATGATATTTTAACACCTGTACAGTTAAAGATTACATTGCGGCTATTATTATTACTATTATTAACACTATCTCTATACCGTCATCGTTCGATAAGAATTGATCAAGAAGGAAAAAATATACTTTCCACTGAGCTGATAAACAATATTATTTTCTTTAATGTTTTATCACACGTCATCTGTATCCTTTAGGGGACGAATTATTAGAATTATTAGATAGGCATCTATAAAAAGACCTTGTTTGACCTTGGAATAAGGTGGCTCATTCTTGTAAAAAGAGATTTTGGGGGTCTAAAATATGTTATTGAAGTTAGGAACTATTTGCCCTCTATTACAATATAACCTAACTAAGTATTAGAAGTTGGTAAACGCAAAGAAAACATCATAATATATAGTTGGCCAGTGGTAATGAGCACTTGAGCAGTTGGTCTTCTTCGAGCCTGATTATAACTTGTTTGACCTTGAAATAATGTCAAGTTAAGTTATAATATTGGTCAAACAATTTGAGGGTCTAAAGTGAATATTAGTAATAAACCAAAGAAAGCACTTAATTAACAACATAGTAATTATTGCAGTGGTCTTTTACTAGTCATCTCATAATTTAAATTCATTTTTATCGTAGAATCAAACGCGTGGTCTATTTGGCAATTGGTCGCTGGATATAAACATGTGTTATGTAACATGTGTTATGTTATGTAATTATTGCAGTGGTCTTTTACTAGTCATCTCATAATTTAAATTCATTTTTATCGTAGAATCAAACGCGTGGTCTATTTGGCAATTGGTCGCTGGATATAAACGATGACTTCACGAGACCTGACGGCACAAGAGTCAACGTGGACCTCAACAACTTCCAGACTGCACACAGGGACTTCGCTCAGCACTGTAAGTCATATAAAATCTTGTTTTTCGATCCAATGTTCAAAATCATCATTTATATTCAGCCTTTCCCAGGAATTAAATTGAACTCATCTATTGGTGAAAACTGTATGGCAATTCATGCGGTAGTTTTTGAGTTTATTGTGCCTTCACAGACAGACGCGAAAGGGGCCCTCTTTCTATAGCCTACAGAACCACACCGTGTTTCAATCTGGTGAATCTAGTTTCCCCGACAATTTTTAACCTCTCGCGCGTCTCGTCCACGGGTTTAATAGAAAGCGAATGAACTATTCTCTTCAATCAAATAAAGAACGGGTTGCAACTTGAAACATAAGAGAAAAAGTTTCCAATCGGTGCAAGTCACCCTCGTACACCCGTGTGTAAAGTTGCGGCGATGGGCACTCAACTCTCTCGTTCACCCGTGTGTACAAGAAACGCGCGAGAGGTAGATATTTTCTATTCAACTTTCAAGGTTATTTGAAGTCCTTTAACATACTTCCACCTTTAAACACACAATATCTCTTTTCCAGGGCAACTAACCGACAGAGAGCAACGAGACATAGGAGTGGCGATGTTCTACCGAGAATATGGTAGAACTGCAGCTTACTATAACGATAACCAATTCGTTCCGAACTTTATTAGGGAGCCGGCAGACTTCCTCCCTGCTAATAGATCGCAGGACGTGGCTAGGGCGATAGAAATCTGCCAGGACTCCTACCAATGTCGATACGACTACGGTATGACCCTCAACAGAGATATGGCTGAGTTCACCAAGAATTATTTGTCTTCCATTGTAAGTACTTTTTGCTATTATGCTGTTATCATGTTCAAAAACTCAACTAGGTAGCAGTAAGGGCTACGAAGCGATTTTCTTCCTTTAACTGGTATTAAGGAATGTACTCATTTACTCTTCGTTCGGTTTTCCAAATGTCACAATTTTCTAGTTTTGTATTATTTGACAAAGACTTTTTAGATGATAGTAACAAAATTGGCAAACATCCCATTCACTATCAACTGCTTACATGGATTTGATTATGCACTTTTGTCAGCACTTAAGTCTACTTGGTACATTATTAAAACACATCGATAACCGTGATGCTATCCTATTTATGATGTCACTTTGTGAGTAAGAAAATGCGAAACACCATGATTCATTCCAGCTATTAAGTAAATAATTACCTTGATTGTCAACCCGTCCTATCACATACAAATTATGGTTTCCCACACTTGATACCTACATAGGTACGTACTACGTAGTATATGTATGAGTACTGTAAAGTGTGTTTGTTTAGTCGAAAAAGAGGTTATGATCTGACAGATGTATTTAAAAAAAATCGTTTATGTTGTCGTCTTTGATGTCAATTCACTTCACCTTATACTCCTTACTCTCTCTAATTATCATCTATTCTTCTTTTAAAAATTGACTTCGCCATCAACGTTATCGACTTTAAGGGCCTTGGGTTTAGTTCCGAAGTTGGGAAAATATTATTGTCCTTCTAGATTTGCGAAATTGTCAGTAACAGATTAAAGTCTCGGATGCTGCCCGATTAACCTTACTTATACCAGTTAGTCACTTCCTATTACTATGAATCCCATTATAAGATTCCTCCTCCTCCATTTATATTTCCTCCCTAATGTTTATCAATGTGTTCATCAGTAGTAGTATGGAGTCTGGAATTGTGTCCAGTAAATGGCGATAAGCTCATCCTCTATTACATGGGACTCATAACATAAATAGTGAAAAGTGGGTGTTACATTGTACAGCGGCATAATGTGTCGTAATGTGCACCACTGTCCTACCCCTTCAAGCATATAAGGCGTGATGTTACTTGTATGTTTATCAGTCCCTATTTTCACTTGATCAAGTAGGTAAAATCCTAACCCAGTGCTTAGTATTTGCGTGCAGATACGTCGAGCCGGTCCATTGTTCTTATAATTAGAGGTATATTGCAAAGACCAAGGTCCTCAACTCTATAGGACAGACGATGGCTAAGCTACACACTTTAGTCGTTAACATTAATTCATTCAACATTCTTGTATTCAAGATATCTTATACTTCGATTTTATTGTCTTTAATTTTTATTCTTTCCATTGTTATTAGTAAGTTTTCAGTTTGCAATCTTATTGGCTCGAAGGACCAGATTTTCGGATAAAAGGACCATATTTTGATTTTCCTTCTAACTTTTAATCTTAATAGGCAGTGCAAAATATGTTGTAGGGATCTTTGTTACTTATGGGGTTAGTGCTTTGGAAGATGTAATTCACTGTTGATCATATTCTTCCAGACGAACATTAAGGAGCAGAACGCTCGACGAGTCATCAGCTGTGGTATTTTGGAAACTCCTCGATTCGGAAGAAAGAGTAATTTCTTCTTCACACCAGGCACAAGGGTGAGTATTGAAATATTGATCCTTATACAAATTTTGGTGATGGAAAATTTTTAACAACTTGTCTTTAGTCTTCTGCATCGGTAAAACAACTACCTTGTAATACAAAGCCAGTATAAATGCTACTGATTTCATAGGAGCAAACTTTGTTTTTGTAGGTCAATCTGTTGTAAATGTAATAAAGCGAGCTTGAAATGTTTACAGGACCTTAGAACTCTATTTATATTTCCAATACATAATATGAATACGAATTGACGCAGATAGACTCGGTACACTCCCACAAAACCGCTATTCGTCATGGATCGAGGAATGACTGTGGTCAAATTTCCTTATGTATCATCCATACTACTAACATAAACAAACATATAATAATGAATTATGGTCCAACTACATTGTACCTAATAATAATAATTGCCAACCACAAGCATAGGTACAATCGCCGGTTTTAGTTATGTCCCATTTCATTTCAAGTCGTCTAATAGGCCTCTACGTAGTCAACTTTAGGTCCTCGTGCTCGTACCTACGTCTTCTAAAAGATCTAAATCCTGTGGTCCCATAAAGGAAAAAAATACTAATAAAGGTTCCCTAACGTCTATTAACAGGTGAACTTTGAATGTAACCAAGACTTCATTCTGATTGGTGACAAGCGACGAGTGTGTGAGGACAACGGACGGTGGAACCTTCCAGACTATGGATACACGGAGTGTCTACGTGAGTACATGTTTCTACTTAAAAATGCCTGGCCTTTTGTCACACTGTTAGTTCAAATGACAATACTAATTAACTTTCCTTTCTGTTCAAACATTGTCTATTAAATTTCAAAGATTTTTTGCGAAGTATTAACACTCAGAGCAATGACACAGAGTTTTATAATATCCAGGTAACCAAGAGTACTCTCAGCGCGCACTGTTCTTGACCTGGGGCGTCATATTGGCAGTTATTCTACCGTTAGGCCTGTTGATTTGCCTATTGTGGTTCTGGTGCTGGTACAAGCCCCGCTCCGAAGGCAAAGACGGATTCCGATTCGAAGACATACCGCGATCAAAATCTGCTTCCAGACTAAACCTAAGATCAGCTTCGATGGGAAATCTTACGGACACTATGAAATCTTCCACTTTACGAAGCACAGATTCTGATAAAAAGACTAAATTACCCGAAACTCCCACTGAAGAGACCCCAATGACTAGATCTGCTCCATTAACTAGAGCCGCCCCACCTCCCCCACAAGATGGTGACAGCTCAGGCATAGGGTACCCAGATTCCAATAAGAGTGACTCCAATAAATCTGACAAATCTAATAAAAAGCGTAGGGCCTATGACAAGACTTATCGAACTAACGAACCTCTTCCGAATGCTCCTAACGAGGAGTTCCCTGAAAAACTATGGGATCTATCTGAAGAAGACTTACTTTCTATAACATCTCCTTCAGATACCGAATCAAACAGAGATTCAACTTTAACTCGCCCGGCAAAAGATATAGAATACGTTGGCAGACCACGTCAACTCGGTCGCAGGGCGTTGCCCAGTGACTCAGGTTATTCTACAAAGGATTCTGAAGATCCATACTCTCCAAAATACGAGGGTCAATACAGCCCCATACCTTCTACGTATTCTCCAACTTACTCCGAAATATATTCCCCACCAATCAGTCCTACCTCAGACAGTCCGAGAAGCACTTTCAACAACCCTGGCTTGCCGGACCCACCAAAGAGTGCTCCTGCAGACTCTATACAGACTTTCACTATGCCCGCACAGAAGGGCAAGTCCTTGGAGACTCTGATAGACCCACCTATTTCCGAAATGCCCACAATGAGCCCTCGCTCTACTATGGTCTGATAACCTTGAAAGTATTGTTCAATACAGTATTCACTGCCCATCTAATTACAGTTCCAGGAGTATTATAAGATTAGGAATAATTTATTACGTAAGAAGCACATTATTTTAGTATTTTGCACTTTATGTTTTACATAATTAGGTACTTTTAGGTTTTAATGGATTTCCGTGAGTTTCCCATCGTTGTTGTTGTTATTGAATGTGTGTAAATTCTATTAAATAATAATTTAATAAACTTATTTTAAATATACCTACGCAGTCACACGAAGAGGAAATTTCTGTTCCCATTTCGGTAGAATAACTTGATCAATTGATTTTGTTTTAGGTAAGAAAGCAAGGAATAACGTCACGGGCCACGATATGTGGAATAGAAATTTTCTCTGAATTGTGATGAGTTATAATTTACTTCTTCCTAATCTGTAAGGTTATTGCTTGCTTTCTTATCTAGTGTAGAGGTACATAAAAAATTAGGTCATATGAACAGGTACGTGTATCAATTTTTTTATTTGCATTGTGTTTATCTTTTAGGGCTTTGCGCAGCTGATAGCGTATCTTTGTTTTTTGATAAATTGCGTTATAAGGGCTGAGTATTTTTTTCATCGTTGGGAAATTGTATTGGCTGATAAGATATACATATTATGAGGTTGTTCAAATGCAGCCAATGTTAACTTGTTATATGAATCGATGAGCTTTTGTAATTATGCTAGGGGGAGCAAATGAAGCATTAGAAATGCTAAATATAACTTGTGTCATATATACATCTCTTATATATGTACAAGAAGATTACCTAAAAAGATCTTCGCGAGTTTATACTTTCAGAGACTATAGAAACATACAATAATACTTTTTAAACAATACAGGTAAGCAAGAGTACTCGTCCCGTACATTGGGCGCGACATGGGGTATCATCAGCGCCATCATGATACCGATTGTGATCGTACTGATATGCATCGGATGGAGGCTTCTACTGCGCAAGAAGGCTGAGGAAAAAGAAGAGAGAGAATTCATGAACATCAAGTAAGTATTTTATAATATCTGTCGTGTCGTGAGACATACTGCATTAACTAAAAATGATGGTTTGTTCACGTAAATGTACCGAAAAGCTCCACTAGTTTCGAGTCACAGAGGGACTCATCATCATTTCCAGCTCTATGTTAACTTCCTGCTGAAGTAACAGAGTGCTTCGAAAGTTTAATAACGTACTACAATCAAAGAAACAGTTACCTAATTATATTGCAACAAAGGAAAGCAATACATAATGTTTTTAGAGTTCGATATCCATAGCCCCTAGTGAAGCAACTACCCCTTGGGTGACCCTACATTCTTAGACACGCTAGTCGCTAGACTAAACATAAAAATTTCAATAAAAAAATAACATTTGCAATAACTGTTCCAGGCCATTGGACCCTGAGGAATCCCTTCGAATCAATTCTGATGACGAGAGCATACCGTACAAGAAGGATACATCAGACGATACTCCGGAGCCAACGGAACCGGTGAAAGTTGTGGATAATCTAGAACTTTCGCCAGAACCTATGCCAGCACCTATTCCGCCGGCACCCATGCCAGCACCTTTACCAGTCGTAGGCATCCCATACCCAGCCTATGGTATGCCTTATGACCCGAGCAGACTAGCTCGGCCGTACGGTGGGGAAACCGAAATTAATTAGTTTATGACTATCAAACATGGCGAAAGTACGGAGTTTAGACGTTGGACCATAAGACCAGTATCTAAACCATAAATTGATGCCACGCCGTGTCTGATTGTAATAGAAATAAAACTGAAATAATTTTAACAAGACAATTTATTGAAAATTATTCCGTTTTATTTTTAAATAATAAGATACTTAGGTGTATTTGTATAAAAAATTAAAATTGCATTTTAAGTTAAGTTATATTTCGTGGTTCTAATTTGTACAAAACGTCCTAGAATAGAAATATTTTTATATACCTTAGTTTGTTATGAATATTAACTAGGTATCTACTTTTTCTACGACCAAATATTCGCGATCGAGTTCGTCCTTTTCTGTCTACCATAAAAATTATATTTTATCAAAAAAACATTCCACAAAATAGCTGATAAGCTCAAACTAGATTTATATTGAAAAAAAATATTTTCAATTGGTCGAAGCGCCACCACAATTACACTATTTCTCTTTCAATTTAAACTACAACTACTTGTAACTATCTAGATAGAAGTTGCTCATGCAGAATATATTTTTGTACCTATTTAAGCATTTTATAAGAATGATTATCTACTATGTATTAATTCTACTGTTTTAATTGTTATCAAACATAACTCTCGTTGCTATACATCCATACTAACTTTGGAATTTGTCCACTCAAAATTCGGAATCCATGAATAATCCCACCATTGAAATAACTCTAGGTTTAAGTAAATAGGTATCTTATTTCCAATTTTAATTAAGTACAATGCCTGTTTTGTGTTACATGACAACAATTCAGATAAAATAAGCATTCTGACATTCACATTCATGTCTAGTGTACATTTAGTTCAATAAAAGTTTTATAATATTAAAGTTTGTGTTTTACTCGTTCATTTATCTTTCATACGTTTGCTTTTCCACATGCTACGGTCTGCTAATCATTGGAACAGGCACAGTAATAGTAGATTATATTCAGTAGGTAGTCGACGTCTTACTTTGTGATTGATGTTATAATATTTTAACGAATTAAATCTCATTGAATTTACTTATTTGATTCTGTGTAAACAGTAAAACAAATTATAAAGTACCCTGTACCGGAGTACCTTTATATTCAAAAATATTTATTCAGTCTAAGAAATATGGATGGTAGGTACCTATGCAAAAGTTGCAATTTCCTGTTATCTTGTGCTGATTGTATTTAGGATGCGGTGCTGCCACTGATTTATACGTTATATGTATGGGTACACGTACAATTCCTACTTAATTACTGCTATGATATTTTTCTCCATGTATATAACACACATATCGACTGAATATACAGTTGGTAGGTACTTCCAGGGACGTCCCCTTGCCCTGCGTCCAATATAGGTTGCTTATGGGACGACTTGCTCCATCCAGACCGCATCCATCATCGCTTACCACCAGGCGAGGTAGGGGTCAAACGTCGGCCCATCAAAATAAAAAAAAATATTCTGTCAATTTTTTATCTATGGTCCTATTGCCCGATCGCATGACATTGACTTGTCACTGTCACTTTGTCAGATGAAAGAAGTCAAAACTTGCTAAATGCTGTTTCGGTTTTATATTCCAAAATAAGTTATAAAAAATGCATAAATAATGTACAAATTGAGAAAATATACGAATGAAATAAATATGCTTGAGTTAAAGAACTACACTTGATTGTGATAAAAATAATGTTATATGAAGTTACAAAACAAAGTAATTCGGTTCTCGCAATACACTGTTATTAACTAAGACCAAATGAATCGTGAAATTATGATTGAATGTGTTGATAAATTTTTATCATTTCTATTTACTATGTACCCGGTTTAGTCTCTGCGCAACAAGATGTACCGGCTTTATTAAATTATTAAATTAAATATATTGCGAGTGCAAGGTAGGATAATGTATGTATTTGTTATATTAATTTTGCTATTTATTATTATATTTAATGTTAGTAACCCACTTGGTATCAACTCTAAGGATACCCTCTAACGTAACAAACACAAATGAAGTTAGATACCTGCATAAATAAGTATATTTATTTGAATGTGATTGTATAAGCCTTAAGTTATTTAACTACAAAAACTATGGTGATAAAAAGGCCGAAATCAATACCGAAAAGTAAATAAACTTCTGATACTAACTGACTTTCTATTTATCTATAGATGCTAAAAGCAAACTTAACAATTTAACAGCTGATATTATATTTTAAATTTGTTCTAATGCAAATATCTATGCTAGTGAATAAAAAGAATCTAGAGGTAGTAAAAAGGTACCTTTATCTTCGGATTTATTTATATTAACTCGTTGAGTACCCTCTTTGTAGACACAATTATAGAACAATAGGTTGCGGTCACCGGTGACCGCTTGGTGCTTGATAGTTTAAAAAATAAAAGCTGTTAAGTTGCAAAATAGATACCTATATAAAGATACATTGTCTGGTACTCTTGTGTGCAATTTCTGTAATTAAGTGTAGACTTAATGTGATTTTTAGCATCATTTATTCTTTAACAATTTTAAGAATTATACTAAAACAAATACTTATATATTTTATACTTGATCTCACAACAAGCGTAAATCAAAACGCTAATAGACTAATTTGACTTTGCAATTAGAACACAAGGCATCAAGATGAAAATGAAAACGAAAAAATTGTGTACCCGACATTGGTTGGCAGCGTTTTGTGGAATCGGACTAATACTGTACTTCTGGTGGCTTATATCTAAAATCACCTTGCTGGAATCTCAGAACAAAGTATTTAAGACACAATTGAAATATTCACAATATAATACTTTGGTGAAGAAGATGTCCGTTGATTCCGTGTCTACATATGAAGTTCCTGTGGTAAGTCATTTTTGGCATATATAATTTATTATATCCAAGTGAAAAGTTTGTGGGCTACCTGTGTGTGTGTATCTATACTTACATATTTTAATAACCAGTCTTGTTATGAGTCCCCGCTTCCAGGAATATGACCTGGTTGACTCTTGAAATCCATGTTTTATTTTATAACAATTTTCTGTGGTCAAGATAGAAAATTTGACCCGGGAATCGAACCTGAAACACTATGCCCAGACCTTGCCCGGGCCTTGCCCTGGCCTGGCCCTGGCCTTGCCTTGGCATGAATTTCATACATAACAACAGGAATATGAAGTTCAAAATAATTATAAACATAAATATGTAAAAGCTGGCCTCTTGGCTAGGGCCAATTTTTAGAATTTGTATAGGTACTAATCGTATATTCATTCAGTTAATTGTAGACTTTATTTATACTACTTCAAGAATACAAATCTATTGACAGTTCTTAACTTTTTAGATTCCAGATGCAGTTGGTACTCTATGTGAAACAGTACATATAGCGCTCGTATGTATGGGCAAATGTTCAAGACAGATCACACCAATGATCAAATCTTTGATGCACCATCGGCAGAACCCCATACACTTCCATTTTGTTGTGGATACAAATTCACATAGAACTATTAACACGCTGTTTGATACTTGGGATTTGCCTGATGGTAAGTAACTTTGATATTTAAACAGGTAGGTAATACAATTCTTTACCGCTTTAGTAGCCTATAGGGTAAGTCGCGGAGGACTTAAAAGGGTTGCCGAGGCTCCGGCTCGAAGTGCGGGAGTAGGAATGGGGTGGTTTTTAGTTAGTGAGGGTCTGATACTCCCTCTCGCCTCACCCGCGGTAGAAGCCATTGGATAATTTTGACCCAAGGTGAGAGCAGATATTGGATGATTTTCTCCCTCAAAAAAAGAACCTAGAGCAGGGGTTCCCAATCTATTGTAACCCGCGGCGCAGTTACAAGTTGAATATTTTTGACGACACCCTATCCTATCTAACTATTTGAGGAAAACAGTCGAAAGAAATAGGTACCTACCTACAATAAAGTAGTTAGGTTAGGTCGATCGTAACGAAAATTAAAGCACCACAATATCAAATTGACTTTTTTATTATAAAATTATTTAAACGGAAAACAACACACCCTTAAGAAAAACCAAAAAATTAAATACGATATTTACTCCGCCAAATCAATGTGAAGGGTGAGCTTAGTGATTTAGTCCGCACGGTTTTTTTAATAGGGGAAAAAGACTTCACACTGGTACTCCCATTTCTGTAGTAGTAGTACAATAGCTCCATATTGATCAAAAAAGTATCCGCCAACATTTGTGGTGTTCAATAATTAGAGAATTCACTTACGGCGCCGCTCTTTACTTTCTACCGCTCACTAGGGCGCCGCGGCGCACACTTTGGGAACCCCTGACCTAGAGAGTAGAGAGTGACCCTATAGCGATACACTGGACATAATTTCAAAATAAAGCTGAAAAAAAAAAACGAAAACTTTAAAAAATATCCCCCAATAAGTCTTTGCCTGACCCATCTTTACCTACTCATCCCGACTTCCTCGGCAGTCGCACTTGCTTACTGACTAAAAAATAGTAGAAGAAAGTTGAATCATATTTGTACATTTATTGAATTCTTAAATAGGTAGTTAACAGCTCTTAACATAACATAACATCACGCCTTTTATCCCCGAAGGGGTAGGCAGAGGTGCACACAGAAGTAACACCCACTTTTCACTATTTATGTTATGAGTCCCATGTAATAGGGGGTGAGCCTATTGCCATATACCGGGCACATTTCCAGACTCCGTGCTACTACTGAGATTTTTTTTTTTTAATAACCCAGTAATACTTTGCCCGACCCGGGAATCGAACCCGCTCTTAACAATTATTTAAATACTTATTACAGTAATCTGATACCAAATAAAAAAAAATAAAATAAATATAACTGCACATCCAGTTGAGGTAAATCAAAACGAATCGATTTTCAATATCTATGTGTTATGGATAAAAACGAATCGCAATATGTGCTGATAAGCGCAGACCTCGAAAATTAGAAACGGATGAATCAATTCAGCAGTTTTTTGTATGCAGGTTTGATCGGCACTCATTCGCACCCACGTATACATTTGTATTGGAATTTAGTGGAAGTATAGATTATAACTTCCTTATTTATTTTTGATACGTATTCGGTTCTTTTCTTACTTATTTCAAATCTATCGATTCGCCACATACAGTGGCGAAACTATAAGGTGGCAAGTCGGCGCAAAATACCCCGAGCCGGATAGGACCTTCGTTCAGTTCTCATTTGAACTTCTCTTTTCTGTATGGTGAAGAGAGGGCTATCTGATGAATTTGCCCAGAAGCCTCGCAAGATATCTATTTTAAAAATGAAATCAAGACGGAAATTACATCTGGCATGTCTTATGTTCGGAGTCGTGAAGCGGAGGGAACCTTTGTACTTGTATGACAGGCTTAACTGGGTGTCAAGTGGAAGAGATTGCAAACTTAGGCAGTGCACCCGCCCACTGTCCATACCGAAGCATAGAACATCAGGCTTTCGGGGTAGCTTCCGATATGCCGCATCGAAAGTGTGGAATAACCTGCCTCCACCTGTCAGGTCTCTCAACGCCATTGGTACTTTTAGAACACACGTACGTCGATATTTGATGGACGCACAGAGAAAGATAGGAATGGCGATTGCCAACATATCATTAATATAACTGTTTGGCTGGGAAGTGTGTCTACTTCAATGTCACTGGTTCCATCTCGACTGGGCGCCGCAGCTGTGCTCGGTCTCGTGTGTGCTCGATATTACTCACTGGTGCCTGTCACATCACATCACATCACATCACAACACAATTGGTTACATTCACATGTGTTCAGTGGTGGCCGGCGTATGGCGTAGTTTCGCAGTTTTGCCTGCTTGCTATCGCCATCCCATGGCATGACTATGCGTTCGTTGGGGTGGCGGGGGCAGTGGGTTGCTCTAATTCACTTTGTTTTTTATTTTATTATTTTAAGCTTTTTTTTTGGATATTGGTGGGTTGCATGTAACTACACGTTTTTTAAATTTGCTTTATTGTTTTTACCTCTATATATTTGTTTTGTTTTGTGCATTTTATTTTGTATTTTTGGGGAAAATTGTTTTATGTTTATCGTTGTCTGATTGGTGACTTGTTCGTCCGCGAGTCACTTCGTCGTCGGGGCCAGTAGAATACCAGCGCAAGGCCCTGTCTTGCACATGCTGAACTGGTCCCATTTCACCGCAGACTTGGGACCTATGCCTGGGACATTAGTAGATATATTTTGCAAATTCATTACTTATTAAACTTATGTGTAAAATCTGTATGTGTCACCTGTTTTTTGGCGTGTGAAATAAAGTCTTTCTTTCTTTCTTTCTTTTCTTATATAGTTACGCCACTGGTCATACATAGTTCCATAGTCGCCTCATCGTTAATACCACTGCCGAGTCGCAGTTTCGTGGTCTGTTTCAAGCAACACAGTTGTTAATTAGCTTTCTATATTCGAAATCACGGTACGTCGGAACCTGGAATAAAGGTACCTATAGCAATAGGGTCACCCCCTTTACATAAAGTAATTATTAACATAATTGACAAATTAAATAGATGTTGCATAATAACGCATGTACACTAGTTTGTATTGATGTATTTTCACTACATAGTATAAAATAAAGTTGCTATCCGCCGTCTGTCTGTCCCTATGTATGCTTAGATCTTTAAAACCACGCAACGGATTTTGATGCGATTGTTTTTAATAGAAAGAGTGATTTTTGAGGAAGGTTTATTCGTATAAATGCATACTGCATCCGGGCGAAGCCGGGGCGGGTCGCTAGTATACTATATAGTTTTTTTTTTATGTTTAATTCCTATTTCCCACAATTTCAGTGAAATACTCATGCTATAATGCCGAAGGATACCTATCACAAGTGCAATGGATCCGCAACAGCCACTACTCCGGTATATATGCACTGGTGAAGCTCCTGTTTCCAGACATACTACCTGACTCTCTCAGTCAAGCCATAGTATTGGATTCTGATCTGACTTTCCTGTGTGATGTCGCTGAGCTGTGGGCCATGTTTAGGAATATGACTGATGACCAGGTGAGTTCAATGTTGTGGGGTTTAGCATCATACATACATACATACATGATCTCACGTCTGTCTCCCGTGAGGTTAGGCTGAGACAATGGAACGCCAATCAGAGCTATCGTATTTTTACTCACCAGATGGCGCTAGTGTGACCTTCTCGTTTTTCGTCCAATAGGGAATTAGCTAGTGTCACGCCATTGGACATTCATTATTTGACAGCTCCTGTGTTTGGACAAAAATACCCCTTCTTACATCTGGTGAAACGTTAGCCCCCATTAACCACTTTCGCTTCATCAACAGTCATCAGTCTTTTCATGCATGCTCGTCGGTTAAAGGTATTTTTAACGACTTCAAAAAAAATGAGAAGGTACTATGTTCGGCTGATTGTTTTTTTTTTGTTTTTTTGTTTGTTCGCGCTGTACTCCGCCATTTGTGGACCGATTTTTAATTTGGCCCTTTAATACAGTATGTTAGGTTAAACGAGGGACATATTCAAACCCATAATAGTGTATACTCACATGAACCTAAGAAACATATAAACAAAACGAAAACACTAATAAATAACAGACAGAACCATAAAAACGCTTCCGCTTACGCTTACGGGTTACGGCTTAGCGGGCTTAAGCGCACTCTATCCTTTTCGGCAAGATCGGCGCATGTTTTGCAACGCGACTTACTTTATGTAAGTACTGTTTCTGTTTACAAGTTCACTTGTTGCGCGCTCAGTGTTCATGATGATTTTTTTTATTGGACAATTACTTCAAAAATTTTGGTTATAGGTTTTTTACATATTCGGGACGAGAATCGAATACTGAATACCCTCCCTCAATAAGTCCCTCGTTTAACACACTGTATATCGCCAATCGATAAATGTCTAGGATTGATGATTGAAATGTATGATGATTTTTAGACATGTTTTAATGATAATTGTTATTAATATTTAATTTGGGTGGAGTGTCATCACGAGTTTGCGTGTAGTTTACCTGTTGACCAAAAGTAAAGGCTGTCGCTAACGCAAAATCTATCACAACGTCTGTTAAATTAAATTAGTTTACCGAAATTGGAAAACCAATCGCTAGACATAAGCAAATGTCTATTGGAGAAATAACCTTACACTACACTAGTGAACCTGTTGCCAAATTACATAACATAACATAACATCACGCCTTTTATCCCCGAAGGGGTAGGCAGAGGTGCACACAGAAGTAACACCCACTTTTCACTATTTATGTTATGAGTCCCATGTAATAGGGGGCGAGCCTATTGCCATATACCGGGCACATTTCCAGACTCCGTGCTACTACTGAGAATTTTTTTAAAAACCCAGTAATACTTTGCCGAATTATTGTATCATAATAATATGAATAAAAAACAATACTGTTACTAATAACAACTTTTTACAGTTCATAGGCCTGGTGGAGAATGAAAGCAGTTGGTATTACACGAACAAACCAAACCGATGGCCAGCATTGGGGCGAGGTTACAACACAGGAGTAATGCTACTAGATCTCAAGAAAATAAGGACTACTACAGACTGGACGAGGCTCTGGCGGGATGCCGTCAACAACAACATAAAAAGACTGAACCACACAACACTGGCTGACCAAGATGTTATCAATGCCATTATTAAAAGCCATCCTCGTTTTGTCTATGATATGAGCTGTCAGTACAACGTACAAATGTCGACTACGACTTTAGCTAAAAATTGTTATGGGGAAAATAAGGATAATGTTAAGGTAAGTTGTTTGTATGTGATATTGTATTCTTCAGAGACACATAGTTGCTCCTGCGAGTGATTTCTGTTTACATAATGTAAACTGTTCGAGGATGCTCGATTAGTTCCAAGCTATGATTGGGGCTCATAACTATAACACGCGTGCACGATGATCGTTACCAGTTCCTGTCCCGTTTTGTCTAATAAAGCCATTATTAATGTTTAAACTGATTTATATATATTATTACTTTCGTGAGACATACTAAATTAATTAGTGTTTCAGCATAATTGTCTGTTTGTGATGTTGCAATGAGTTTCCCCGATTTAATTCGAGCCACAGTCGCACTGTTTCATGTGTATTAATTGTTATGCCGAAAACCGTATAATAATTAGGTATTGTTTTAACTTTTGTCTCTCAACAGTAATTGTACAAGATAATAACTTCTATATTATTCTTTCAGATAATACACTGGAACTCTCCTTTAAAATACGGCGTGAAGATCCGTGACGCTCATTATTTCCGCGACATCCATCAGTCGTACGTCAACTTCGACGGCTACCTCTTGAGGGAGAAGCTTCACAGGTGCACCTTTATACAGCATGTTACTGTCAAAGTTAGTATACATTCTGTAACATTTACTTACATTCAGTCTTGAATTGGGTACTTGCCAACTAGTCAGATTCAATACTGTTTTCGAACTGTCATAAACGACAGTTTTCTTTGAATTTTGTACGAGATTGTTTATTGTGACGTCACGTTTTTTCAGCGTCAAACAGCATACTTATTTCTTAAAAATTTGCTGGAAAAATACTAAAATTAAGTTAGTCATAAAATCAATTAATGAAAGTGTGATTATTTTTAATATTTTTTTGTATTGAACAGTCGAAATAATTTATTTTTGATTAGGGCAATTAATACCCAATAGTATACCTCTGTATGTACCCATGAAGGGAATAAAAGATATGTTTCTTTATTATTATTATTTCTTGAATGGCAACCAAGTCTAAACAATGTAGAATGGTCACCATCACCATGGATGCATCCAAAAATAAATAAATTGATTTCATTTCTCACTTATGATTACCATGTGTGTGTCCAATAGGAAATCAATCTTTTACCATATAGTGGGTGCCGGCAAAAACGTGTCGTGGCGGTGGAGTAGCGTCGTAAAAACAGACTACACATTTGAAAGAGAACAGGCAAAAGCGTTTTTATACCTGAACGTTTTATATTACGCACCCCCACCCCCCACCCCCAACCTGCCTGGCACAACTTCTTAATTGGAAGACACCCAGGCAGTGGCTGGGCTTGCGGTTTCGATTCCCGCACGGAGCAACTCTTTGTGTGATCCGCAAATTGTTGTTCCGAGTCTGGGTGTCATGTTGTATGTGAGCTATATATTTGTAAACATAGCTACGACCCAGAAGAACATCCCAATGTGGGGCAACGTTTAAAAAAAATATATAATTTGCAGATGAACAACTCGGACCTATGCACCAGTTTCCGCGCGGCCCAGCAATTGAAACTCCGCACACATCTCTACTTCATGGACTATAGCTACAAGAACAATGACAGCTTCGATGTGACGTTAGCTCTACAACTCTCTATGGATCGTCTACTGTTTCTTGAAAGACTCGTTAATTACTGGGAAGGTATATTTCATTACAATATCTAATGTAAGCTACTGGATTTTATATAAAATTGTGAAGTCTGATTTGTGTAATAATATAATCATGCTGCTTAAATATTTGTATAGTTTAAAACATTGCACAATTTATTGTAAATGTGAGAGCCCTGTAATTAATTAAATCAAATTAGACTAGTAGATTGCATTTATGTCAGCTTGGAGTTGTCATGCTCACTCAAAGATCTCGTTGGCGGTGGCACGTGCATTGGATCGCTCGATTCCCTACAAAATGGTTGAGTTGGGCGGTGCTAGGTTTCGCCAAATGTTCGTGAACGGGCACCGTCGATTGGAACTGGTCAGCTCCAGACTGTATCATTTTATTTTATTATCCTCAAGGTTATTTTCTTTTTCAGTCTTTCTGACTGGATTTAGGTGTTGCATTGTTCTCACATAATCGAACCAATAAAACTATGTAACTAGAGAATTGTATTGTAAACCTGATTGAAAAAGAGTAACCTATGGAGTTTCTTGCTCGTTCTTCTCCATAGGAATCTACGCCTTGGAATGAGCAACTAGCTTCACTTATAAATTTTTGTTGTTTGACGTTCAAAAGTGCCATCCTGGTCTAATTGAAATAAATGATTTTGACTTTGACTTTGACTTTTAAGACGCAGTGGTGATTCATTTATCGCCGTAGCTATTAAAGCACTCAACTTTCTTCAGTTGATAATATTTTCACAATTAACTCAGTTTACTATGAAGTCATGGCCTTAATATATGGCCCTATATAGCTTGAAACTAGTCGGGAGTGCTCGAAAACATTGCGTCTGTATTAATTTTTCTTCTGCAAATTATTATTATGTTTCTACAGGACCACTGAGTGTAGCTATTTACTTAGCTGACTGTGATGTGGGGAAGCTGTTGAACTTCATAGAAAATTGGTCTGATACTCTGCGAGACAGGAAGAATATCGGGTACCATCTCGTGTTTAAACATGATCAAGTAAGTTGTAGTTTCTTTTTTGCGATTTTTTCCCAACTTAGTCTTGTTATGCGAGTGATTGGTGTATTTGCTGACCAGATGGCGCTAATAGCTAAATGGTCTTGTTTCTTCAATCAAGGAATAATTCATAATTATTAGTTTCTATTCGCATTTAAGTCACTACAAATTTATAGGGTACAACTGTCCACACCGTGATGGCTAAGTCTTAGGTTTAGGGCATGCGATACCTCAGTCCACGAGCTACCTATTTTATTTTGAAACTATCTACTCTCCCGCAGTTTCATCCGCTCTGCTCAGTTCGTAATGATCGTACCTTGATGTTTTATAGCCTATAGCCTTCCTCAATACCAGTGGCGTGCACAGGTTTTCGAGACAGGGTAGGCAACTAAATATCGTATGATTATACCCCTCCCCCCCCCGCCGGTCATACAATCATACTCACACAAGACAGGTACATGTACATACATAATACATTTTGAAAAATGCGTTCAAGAATATTGTGGTGTATTCTTTCGCCAAATTACATACACTGACATCTCGCGTATTTTTTGTGAAGTACTTCATCAGCTATTGATTAAGTCAACAAAACTTACAAATAATGAAGGATCTATTATTTATTTTCATAATGAAGCATAAATTTGATGAACCAAATTTCATTATGGAATTGTTAAGTTTAATCAATCTGTTCAAAATCATAATATATTACGAATTTAAGAGCGTAGGTACCTACATTATGTCAACAAACAAAACAATAACAAGCGCGGCCGGCTGTGGCCGACCTGAGTCTATGCGGTACATTTGTTATTATTACATTACATAATTATTAATAAGAATTAATATGTGAATCAGTACAACACGAAGTCTAAGTTGATATTTTTAAGAATTATCAAACAATAAACAAGAAATCAAATAACAGATCCATTATAGTAAGTACATATTTACATTACCTACCTTTTACTTGGGTCAATTCTCGTAACACGAGTACACCTCTGCCTATGGTCATTACCTGAATCTACCTCTAGTCCTATAAAGGACATTTTCTTGCGAAATCTTACTGTTTTTACTTTCAACAAACACATAAAATTACTTATTATTCACACAAACTTCACAATCGAATAATATAGGTACTTGTACTAGAATCTGATAAACAAATACACTATTTGAAAAACCTACACATATATTTAACTACTACTACACATTTATGCAACTTTATGTTTAAAACTATTTCCTAATAATTTAAACGAAAACATAAACAAAGCGATCGCACATCACATGAAAACAATATGGCCGAAAACATTGGAAATGAATTGAAGCCATTACCAATAGTCAATTGAGTATTTATTATAAAAAAAATGTAGTTTAAAAATTAAGGTAATGCAGCGTTTAATTTCAAAAAAACAAAGGTTAATTTAGTAAGTCAAATGAAATTGCATCATCGTCTTCCATCGTCAACCAATATTTTATACTAAAAATAATTTGAAACGTTGTAAATGGCGCCATCTTGAAGTTTCAATAACTTCCTTTTAACTTTTATAATAATAAAGACAACTCCTCGTTTAAAATTTCTATAAATCGACAAAGCGTAAAAAATTTAAGCTTTAATTAAAACACTTAAAACATATTTGTTAAATACGCAATTATAAAAATACATTCGCATTATATCGAACGAGTTTAGAAGTTTCAACAAAAAATTCAATAGATGGCGCCGGTGTACTCCATTCATCAGTACTTTACGATATACAGATTTTATCAATTTAAATCCTTTTATGATTTAATTGTATTTAAAAATACAATAACTTGTTGCTGTTTTATTGTTTTAGAATTCTTAATAAAATACGACCGTTTTCCAAGTGATGAACAAACGGTCCTCTAATTTTTTAGTTGCAAACATTTTGTCAAGCAAAAGGAATCGTGTAATATAATTATGAATGGTTATTCTGTACCGTGACCATGGTCGTGAACTTCACGCATGCGCGGTGCATACTTTTGGTACATTACTTTCGTGACGTCACAACTAGCAGCCAAAATTTAAGGAATAGCAGCGCATGCGTGGTGCGTGCGGGGCGCATTCATTGCTTTACAAAGGCGCGTATTTATGTTAGCCGTTTTTTTTACAAACTTTTATTATATTATTGAATTTTAATAAACGCGTTTGTACATTTTATGTATGTTATATATTCACGATATTTATAGGTAGGCAAAGCCTTTTCGTCTATATGGACTGCACGCCACTGCTCAATACATAGGCATTCCGACAAAAAAAGAATTATTCAATTCAGACCAGTAGTTCAGGAGTTAATTGCGTTCAAACAAACAAACTCTTCAGCTTCACTACATAATATAAAAGTCGCTATCCGCCGTTTGTCTGTCCCTATGTATACTTATATCTTTAAAACTACGCAACAGATTTTGATGCGGTTTGTTTTAATAGATAGAGTGATTCTTAAGGAAGGTTTATATTCATATTCATATTCATATTTATTTATTTGCATACCATAATGTGAATAAGGTGTTACAATATACGCTTAAAGCTAAGATACATTTATGGACCCCGTAAGGGCACAAGCAACATTTGATAAATGAAGTTAACATTTTTTTAAAATAACATTTTTGTTTTTAAATAAAGTTGACATTTATCATCAAATATCTAATATTAAAATGTAACATATTATCGAGTTTAAGTTAATTAAATAATTAAAAGTCAAAATGAAATAGTTACAATAGGAAATAAAATAATAGAGGTCATAAAAAATATTAAAATCAAAATAAAATATGTAAGTAAATAAAATTATTGTTAGGTCAAATAATTAAAATCAAATCAAAATAATCAAAATCAAATTAATACAAAATCAAATTAAAACAATCAAATTCAACTCAAACAATCAAAATTAGATTAAAACAATCAAAATAAACTCAAAATAATCAAAATCAAATTGAATCGATCAAAACAAATTATGTACACAAAATAATATGTCAACTCAAAATGACAGTAGTCAAAATTTACATTTTCGATGAATTTAATGAGCATCAAAAATTAAATCATCTAAATTAACTAAATAATCATTTGTACCTTTAACCTTGTGTACTTGTGATCTGTAGACACAGTACTGTATTATACACTACTAGTGTGCTCCTATAAATATATGTTTGTTATAATCTTTCTTGAAAATACTCTTCAATACTGTAATAGGGCTTATTTAGTAGAAACTGTTTTAATTTCATCATAAATCTATTGTATTTATCTTCATTTTTTATTTCTTGGGGTAACTTATTGTAAATTTTTATTGACATGACCAGAGGTCCGGAAGAGTGTATTTTCAATCGTGATGTTGGTAGATTTAGTCTTTTTCTATGTCTCAGTGTGAATTTACATTGTGTGTGTTCTCTAGTGGAATAGAATTCAGGATACTTACGAACAAATTTGCACATTTCATAAATATAAATACAAGGTAAGGTGAGTATTTTTTGTTCCTGAAAGTGAGGTTTGCAACTGTTTGTTTCTTTGATATTTATTAAAATTCTTATTAACTTTTTTTGGAGAGTGAATAGCGTTTGGGAGTCTGTACTATTTCCCCATAATATTATACCATATTTAAGCCACGCATAAGCGTAAGCGTAGTAGGTGACGAGTGCTGTTTTTAAATCGGTGGTCTTTTTTATTTTTCGGAGTGCGTATGAGTACTTTGATATTTTTGCCTTCACTTTTTGTACATGACTTTTCCAATTTATGTTCGTGTCTATATCTATGCCGAGTAGGCTAAAATTATTAACGACTTCTAATTGTGAATTGTTATAGGTAAAATTAATGTTAATAGAAGATTTCTGATGAGGGTGGAATGCAATTAATTTGGTTTTGCTGAGGTTTATTTCCAAGTTGTGTTCTGCCATCCACTTCGTAGTAATGTTAAGAATGGAGCCTAGTTTTTCGCTTACATTGGTGTTTGTTTCACAAGAAGTCAATATAGACACGTCGTCAGCAAATAGGACACATGGATCGTGGATATATGTTGGTAAATTATTTATATATATTAGGAATAGGAAGCATCCAATTACACTTCCTTGCGGGATTGAAGCGTTTATTGGCTCGATGTCAGATCGAATTCGTTCGATTTCGCTTGTTGAGTTATTATAATATTCAATTTCTACTAATTGTTCTCGATTTTTTAAATAAGATCCGAACCAATCATAGCACTTTCCACGAATTCCGATGTTATATAATTTTTGTAATAATATGTTAAACTGAACTCTGTCGTAGGCCTTTGTCATATCTATCAGTAGTCCTACAGCGTATTTTTTGTCATTAATTATGTTCAAGGCTTCCTGAATATATTTGTAGACAGCTAGAACCGTCGATTTGTTTTTGCGAAAACCATTTTGGTGGTCATTAAATATTTTATATTTTTCGCAATAGGAATATACCCGATCGCACATAGCTCTTTCGAATATTTTTGAAGCTGTGGGTAAAAGAGCTATAGGGCGGTAGTTGTTGGGGTCAGATTTTTTATTTTTCTTATGGATGGGTTTTACTAAAGCTGTTTTTAATAAATCAGGAAAACAGCCTTCTTCAAAGGATTGATTTAATAGTTTAAAGAATGGAAGCGTCAGTTCGTCCGCACATTGTTTAAATAATATGGGAGGGAGTTCATGTATTCCGTGACTTTTTTTATTTTTCAAATTTTTTATTATTCGGTTTACTTCATACGCGTTCACAGGAGTTAGGAATATACTGTTTTCTATGCTTTCTGAGAGGAGAAGAGATTGAAGATTGTTGGTTGCATTGTTAATTGTTTGTATTTTTCCGATTGATGCAAAGAATTGATTAAATATATTAGAAACTTCTTTGGGATTTGACGTTAATATATTTTCTTTTTCAATAATTAAGTTGCGTTTTTCTTTTGTAATTTTTTTGTTTGTACGTTCGTTTATTAATCTCCACATTGACTTAACTTTATTGTCGGATCTCATAATCGTGTTTTTGTAATGTAGTTTTTTTGAGGTAGTTATACATTTTTTTAGTATTTTTTCATAGCTTTTATAGTATTTAAGTAGAATTGGATTTGTGGTCTTAGTTGTTATTATTTTTAGTTGTCTCTTATTTTTACACGAGTTTTTTATTCCTGTTGTTAGCCAATGCCTTTTGTATGATTGATTTAATTTTATTTTGCGTAGTGGTATACATTTATTTAATATTTTTAATAATGTATTATTAAAAGCCATATAATTTTCATTAATATTCTGTTGTTGTGTGATTATATTATTCCAATTTATGTTTTGCAATTCCATTTTGAATGCTTGTATGTTTGTGTATGTGTATAGTCTTTTCCATGTAAACCAGTCTACAGACTGTTTCGTTTGGTGCGGTAGGTCAATGTGTAGGGTGGTGCTGTTATGGTCTGAGAACCCATGTTCATCTACTGTTGTGTACATACTGTAGTCGTAGAAGTTTGTGAATATGAGGTCCAAACACGTGGCAGTAAGATCTGTTACTCTAGTTGCAGATTCAATATGTTGTGTGAATTTATACTCTAACATTAAGTTTAGAAGGTAGTTGACTTTGGCGTTTCTATTTAAGACATTTACATTAAAATCTCCGCCTATAATTATATTTTGCTTAGGGTAGTTATTGGCTACATATTTCAAAATAGACTGCAATTGTTGGTAAAATAATTCCTCTTCCCTTCTATTCCAATACATACATATTATTAATAAATTCTCCTTTAACAATTCAACCGCGCATAACTCTATAACATAGTCTATGGACATTTCTGTAATATCATCCCTACGTTTATATTCCATGTTATCTTGTAGCAGTATACTCACGCCACCGCCGACTCGGGTACTGCGACAGTATGCTGATCCAAATGTATATCCGTTGAATTTAATTATTTCCATTTTGTCTTGTGTTAACCATGTTTCAGAGATACATAGAACTTTATAACTGGGATTTTGGTCGAGAAAAGATTCTAGGACATCCTGCTTATTGTTGAGGCTTTGGATATTCTGAAATAATATTTTAAATGCTTTGCTTTTACTTTCGAAACATATCAGTCCCACAATTATTTGTCTCCTGTGTAGTGTCAAATTGGCAAGAATTACCATTTGTAATGGAAGCATTTGTTTTTTCTAGACATGCTGCACTCGTAGTATTGTTTGTATCATTGTTTGCTTTTATGCTTACTTGTTTTCCGTCAATGTATAGCTTGTTGTATTTTATCACGGCATGTAGACCATTTTTACGGGCCTTATACATTTCTTCTCGTAGTTGTGCTCTTTCTTTTTGCACATTTTTATCTAGGAACTCTGAGATATATAGTCCAGTACCTTGGAAATACTGGCTATTATTTATTATATATCTTGTCATCCTCTTACTCATCAATTCTATAACTAAAGGACGATTTTTTGTGTTTTTCCTTCCAATTCTATATATATCTTCTATGTATCCAGATAAGTCAACATTTGTTATGTCGCGAAACAGTTCAATCAGCCTATTATATAATTCACTTTCAGATTCCTCCGTATAATCAGCTAAACCATAGAGTACCACTTTTCTCATATTATTTTCCTGTAAATGTGCATTTTTAAATTTTTGTGAAGATAGTTCCATAATTTGTTGTTTCAGGATTGTGTTTTCGGTTTCAAGACATTTCAGTCTAGTAGTGATTATATCTAATTCTTGTTTCCTTTCCTTGTTTTGCTGGGTTAAACATCTTGTTTTGTTATCAAAATCCTGTCTCAGTTCAGCCATGGCTTTGTTTATTTCGATGTGGATTGTATTTTGTAATTCTTCTACTAGTGCTTTGTTATTTTCTTGCAAGCGCAACATTACTAGTTCACTTAGGCTTTGCATATTTATTTTAACAGATGTTTCTTGTGTAGTTTGTGTATCTCCCAAAATGCTCGAGTCGTCAAAGCTTACCGAGTCTTCATTTGGAGGCATTGTAATCTTCATTGAGGTAACATTGCCTCCGTCCGATATGTCAGTAAAGTGTCTCGATGCGCTTATAGGGGTATTTGTATTATCGTTTTTCGGTATTTTACATAAGCAGGATGGGCACTGCCAAGTGCTCCTTTGTGCTACTGTCATTTTTTGTTAAAATGGTCTCTTGAGATACCAGCACAATCGAAATCGTATCTGCATTTACATATCGAACAAGGCATGCTTTCTTTTATTAGTGTCTTTTGATGACATCCCGCACACAAAGGTGATGGTGCCATCTTGTAGATTTAATATAAAAGTACGTGTATGTTATTGGTTAGTTGTAATAGAACACACTACTAGCGACCTCCAGTGACCTGTAGCGGTATTTAATATATTTGCGAACTTAGTTCTAGTTTTTAGAAAATAGATGGCGTTGTTATAAATTAAATTGTAATGAATTCCTTTGTTTAAAATAATTAACTTCTTCAATTAGAATTGATGTTGTAAGTACCTCAATTCTTTGTTTATTTGTGTTTTATGTACAGGTGTTATGTACTCACTGGGTCCAGATGAGCAAAAACGTTCGGCTTGTTACTTTATTTTGAATTTGGCGGTAGCAATTCAACTGGCACTTTAAACTTGTTTTACTTCTCTATTACTGTTTATTTCACTTTGAATTTAATAACGCTCACTTAATGTTACTGGTTCTTCAATTTAATCACTTTTTTACTTATAAAAGGACGCTTTAACTATTTTTTATGAATTTTAACACGGAGTAAGACTGTTTGTTTACGCACGGTGGCGCCCTCCAATATATGTATATGTATATTCTCTCTATATGTATAATACATGAATATTGCACCCGTGCGAAGCCGGGGCGGGTTGCTAGTTAAGTATAAGATTATAACGCACGTACATTTTATATTCCAGGTACACTACCCAGTTAACTACCTCCGTAACGTAGCGTTAGCCAACGTGAACACTCCGTACGTGTTCCTGATGGACGTGGACTTCGTGCCCATGGTGGACCTCTACTCGCACCTCAAGGCCGCCATCAAACTCATCAATCCTTACCCTCAGAAGAAGGTTTGTTTGATAATGCACTCTGTGCTGTGTGCGCATATTATACTACTGTTCTATACTAACTATAGCTTCTTCATGCGGCTTCGCTTACATTACCGTGGGATAAAAAGTAGCCTATTATGTGTTATTTCAGACTACAATCTATCCCTGTTCGAAATGTCATTTGAATTGCCATTAAAATAGTAAGTAATTTAGAAATTTTGATAAAAATAATTTACTAGAAGAATAGGGTAATATCCGTCTGGTAGATTACTTAAAAACATTAGACACGTATTTTTTTATTTTCTTATGGAAACAGATACTTTTGACGATGTTTTGATTCGAAATATCGCGTGACGCCACCTATAGGTACATTATATCGTATACGTATAAATGACGTTTTAGCTCCCACTCCTAAACTTTCATTTATCTGAGTATTAATTTAATATTTGTTTTACGACAAAATATAACATACCGTGTCTCGTATTTTTTTCAGTACCTAACTGATGAGTAATTAGATTTTAAATTTTCACACCTCGACATCAACCTTATTTATAGCCAATTCTACAACGGAACGACAAATTCATAGGTATAGTAATATTTCTTATTAAATATTTGTTGTTTCTATGTACAGTGCCTAGTAGTAGCAGCGTTTGAGTCGCAGCGCTACCGTAGTTCAGTCCCGCGCAGTAAGGCGGCGCTACTGTCGCGCCTGGCCGCGCGGGAGCTGGCGCCCTTCCGGCAACACGAGTGGCCGCGCGGACACCGGCCCACCAACTACACGCGCTGGACCACTGCCAACGCTCCCTACGAGGTATGGACATATGATATACATGGACATTTTTAATGCTTCAAAAGGTCACATCCAAAATCAAAGTCAAAACTCAAAATCATTTATTTCAATTAGACCAGAGGCCTTAGTACGAGTTTGTTATACGAGTACGTGTTCGACGCTCTGATTGGCCGCCTCCAAAGAACCAGCCAATCAGAGAGCCGAATGCGTACTCGTTTCGATTACTTTAAACGTAAAACAAACTCGTACTAAGGCCTCTGAAAGGCACTTTTCTCACGCACTCGACACATGGATATTTCTGGCGCCCAAAAGGTCACTCATTTTACTCACATGGATGCTTCTAGCGCCCTAAAGTCAGAGGTCTGTTACACATGAATATTTGTGGCGTTCTACAAATACGCACAACTAAGTAACACGATATATTGATATTTACAGCACTCTGTAAAGGCACATTTATAGTACTTCACAAATTGTAATATCTCTAGCGCCCTCGGAAGTACAAATTACGGCACTATACTAAATTGTTAAATTAAATGTTTTGATGTATGTTTCAGGTTGAATGGCAGTCGGACTATGAGCCGTATTTAGTAGTGCACAGATCTGTGCCTAAATACGATACCAGGTTCTCAGGCTTTGGCTGGAATAAGGTAACGTTAATAATTTTATTATGTTTATGTTTCATACTATTATCTCTCATTCATTTAGAAAGAGAGATAATAGCTTTGATCCACTGCCAATTAGAATCTAGGTTGCAATTTTACCATATCGAGTCATGATCTTACTTAGTTTTTAGATTTTTTTTATTTTTAGTTTTACTATGAGTATTACTAAACTATGTGTTTCAAATAAAATTGTGTTCTCATATTCTATTAATGGGGGACTAATAACATATGTAGTGACAAGTGAGTGTTACATTTTATTACCTTGGCCCTATCTAATTAGGTATCAAAAAACCTAATATATATTAAAAGTCAAACTTGACTGTTGACGAAGCAAAAGAGGTAAATAAGAATCGTAGCAATTGGCGGTCTATAGTCTCTGCCTTCCATGAGAGACAGGTAGGAAGTTATAAATGCATGTATGTATGCATTCAAACGTCTAGCTGTCTTCATTCGTGTCAGGTATCCCACAGCGTAGAGCTCCGCGCGCAAGGGTACCGCGCGGTCGTCCTGCCGGGCGCCTTCGTAGTGCACACCCCACACGCGCCCTCGCAGGACATCACCGCCTTCAGGGCCGACCCGCACTACCGCATGTTAGTATACCATCTCTCTACTATTTCAATATTATACGACTTATTTTTACTGAACTCGACGATAAAAATATTGCGCCACTTCGGAAAGACTAAACAGGTAAAATGAAGCCGCTAAAATGAATGCACTGTTTTCGAATGTAAATAAATGTGCAATTGAATGATTGTAGTGTCATAAAAAATTGTCTCTTTGCAATAGTCGACGTGCAATATTCATCGCCGGGTATTGTACTTTCTATTCTTCCTCTAATGTCTTCTAATTTTTCGTAATGGGAGCCAAAACAGTTATTCATGTTCCCGAGACATGCTGGACTTCATTGTTCCTGTGTTTTCATAGTATAATATACTGTAGATCCTGACTTACGACTATGTTTACGACAATTAAACTTTATTTACAACGTTCGTCCCTAAACGATTTTTTCACAATAATGTATCATCATGATATTATACCCCCTTAACCAGGCCCACCGTTAGGTAAGTAAAACTTTTTGAAAAACTTGGTTTCTTAAATTATAAGTACAAAGTACATCATTTGTTTATTTTTTTTATTTATTTATTATTTATGGACACCCATTCAACACAGAGGACAATATATATAAAAACAGAGTACATAGGCCAACACATATTCCATCTGAAATTTTTTCCTGTAGGCCTGTGGCATTAAAAGAAATAATGACACCAAGACACATAATGTGTTACACAAATAAGATAAAAATCAATTTAAAAAAACAATAATACCGAAGAAACCAATAGAAATGACAATAATGAACAATAAAACAAATTAATATAATACAATTATGAAAAATAACCAATAAATAAATGTTTTTTATTCATCGTTTGCTCCCTGAAATCAATACAAAAACAAATAAAATAGACTTTAAATAACCTCATAATAATTCTCATTATCACAATTGCAGCTGCCTTGCCTTATTGAAACAAGAATTTATGGAGGACCTCAAGAATAAATACAACATCACATTCAAAGAACCTTCGAATTCAGACCCAATGTACCTAGCACAAGCTAAGAGTTTAATACTAAACCAGGCAGGAGATCAGGACCTAAACTAACTGAGGTTTCTATTCACCAGGTGGCGCTAATGTAGCTTGAGGACATGTTTATCCAATAAATTGCGTTATATTTCGCCATGTGAGTGAGGTTAGAGGAGGTCCAATCCCCCCACGCCTTTCCCAATCCCCAAATCTCAAATTCCTAACCCTAAAAAGCTAGCATCGCACTTATAATTCCTCTGGTGCTAGGGGTGTCTATGGGCGGCGACGATTGCTTACCATCAAGTGACCCGTCTGCTCGTTTACCGCCCTATTCCATGTTTAATGGCTACACTTAGCAAGTGGTTGGATAAATGACCTCTAGCTACACCTGCGATCCTGGCGGTAGCCCTCATTGTTATATTTGTAACTATGGTTGTCTAAATAATTGTCTAATCAAACCTGCAGCATGTCTTATGAATGACCCTTAAGAAAATAGAAACTCCAAGAGTTTTCCATTAACTTCATCTTTTGATTAAGACGCTTTATTTTTGCGCAGCGTAGATGGTGCTGTTGTAGCTTATGATCCTCTTTGTTCAATTATGACTATAAAAAAGTATCTAAACGGGTATAAAAAGAGATGTACTTCATAAAACATGCAACGGGATTCATTAGAAAAAAAAATGCCCCAATTAGTAATATTAAGGATAATTTATGTCCCAGATACGTAGTCTTTGACTTAACAATGTGATCGAAAAATATCGTGAATATTTTGTCGACGTAAAATTATGGCGAATGATATGTTTATGTGTATTAAGATCGGAGTGCTTGCTCTTGAAACCAATCCCAATTTAATTAAAATCCAATAAAATTTCAATTATCAGATATTCAATGTCAACACTACACTAAAATTATATAAAGACTGACGACTGTTGATGACGCGAAAGAGGTATGTAAGAATAGTAGCAACTGGCGTTCCATAGTCTCTGCCTAGTGCCTACCCCACGGAAAGACAGGCATAAGGTTATGTATGTATGTCAACACTACACATCCCACGTAGCTGTTAAAATAGCATTCAGAAACGAAATATAAAGAGTAACTCAATACCATTTAGTTCGTTCAATATCCACACGATACGGATGCAATGGACGCTAGTGTTCTAGCTCAATAGTACGCGAAATTTCATAATATCAATATCGATTGATCGGCATTGGATTGAAGAGCAAGCCCTCTAATCTATATGTCTCTATGCCTGTAGCAATATTCACCGTATTTTTCCTTATACCTTCAATGTCAAATGGGGTTGATTGAAGTAAGAATTCTTTTACTCACGTAAGAATTGCAATAATGTTTATCTACGAATCTAAAATAGTCATTGAGATTAAAATAATGAGCAAAATATAAATGTATACAGTGTATTATAGCGTAGGTATATTATGTACATGTACAATGCATCAGTTTTTGCACATAGTCTAAGGTCCCGGCCCTACTTGTCCGTTACCCTGCGTTGCGTCGTCGAAGCGTCGTTTTCTATTATATTTTCTATGACATGTCGCATTCATCGCGCGGTTCAATGGATCGACGGCCAAGCGGGCCAAGAGATGAAGCGGGAGGGAGAGTAATACGCAACGTCGACGGACAGTCGTCAGTAATGACTGTAATGACTTCATATTTGTAACTGTTACGTAGTGCGTCGTCACAGCACGACACGACGCATCGCAACGGAAAAATGGAGTCTCGCTCTAAACTAAAAATTAATTCCTAAGAATTAATTACTGAGATGACGTAATATCATTTATTTTGTATGTAGGAGAAAAGTTGTCAAACTGTTGTGAATTGAAAATAAATTAATTTAACTCGAAACTCTTTGAAAGAAATCTTTAAATTATGTGACTTTGAATGGCCGTTTTCACGAATAACCACTTAAGTAAAAGTCACTAAGAGTGAGAAAACACCTAAATCAACCCAGTACTTGTATTGTTAGGTGTCACTTACAGATTTATTAATGAAAACCAAAATGACGAGTGTCACCTATCTAAGCTTAAGGGTTTTTTAAAATGTAGTGAAAACGGTCATTAGAATATTATTTTTGTATCGTAGCAATTCCCGCCTTAGGCGTTTTTTACTGTGTAGATAGAATATAAGAGTACGAATTTGTATGGATACGGTATATTTGTTCATGCTTTAGATACATTCCTGTTTTTTGTAAGGCCGATAGTATACGGGACACTAAAAGTCCTATTTCATTGATACAACATAGTGGTGAGACTAGTTGCGCAACCATATTTTTATAGAGACACTAGATAAAACACGAGCAAGCAATTGGGATGAAACTTAAAAATACAATTAGTCCATAAGTTCGGCAATGAAAAAATATTAGACACGTATTTTTTAATTTTGGCGTATAATAAAACAATACTTAGATAAAACGAATCAAAGTTTAGGAGTGGGGGGTTAAACCGTCATTTCTACGTATAAAATGTACATAGAAGTGACGTCACGCGACATTTCAAATCAATGTTTCGTCGAAAGTATTCGTTTCTGTAAGAAAATAAAAAATACGTGTGTAATGATTTAAAATAATCTACCAGACGGATATCAAAATAAAAATTAGGCATCTACCCTATTGATTTGGCTGCCGACAACTTTGTTGTGCAACGAAGTTGATAATTAATGAAATAGCCATTTTGTTTGTTGCGCAACTTGGTATCAAATAAATGAGGCCCTTAAAGTGTCTTGTGTAAGTATGAAGGCCTAAAACGCAAGAAAGGCCATTACAGTATTTCTTTATCTCAATTTTATATATTTTTTGTAATTAGTATCATTTAAATGTATGTATTGTAATTTAGTTATATTATATCCACATTCTGTTGAATCTGGATAAGTCTTAATGAATGTATGAATTATGGCATAAGAAATCAGAATCTATATAGCACAGATAATGCCAAATGAAGATTTTCTCTAAAAGTACGTCAAAATATGACTAACGCGGTTCTCTTAAGTTATTGTCCTTCAAATTAGACGTACCATAAGAAAGAAATCACTTAATATTAATCAAAAACTTCAGTTGTTCCTTGCAAAACCAAAGAAAAATATATCTTTGTTTATTTTGCTATATTTTGTAAGGACTATGATAACGTGGTAGCGCAAGTGGACAGAAAAACTCCAGAACAGACACTTATGACGTCTTAGTTGACATCGAGACATCGTTCGGCGCTCTGATTGGCCGGCTCCAATAAACCAACCAATCAAAACGCCGAACGCGGTCTCGTTTCGACTACTTTAAACGTAAAATAAATTCGTACGAAGCTCTTAGGTGACCAGAGTGTCTCGAGATATGGCTCTGAAATAAAACAAACTGCAGAGTACATGACAAGTATATGTAACGGAAAAGTTATACAGAATTAATCGTTAATTTTTTATAGCTGTTTTTTTTTTCAGTAAGGAACACGCATTTTATGATTATTTAAGTTAATGTTTTTGTGGTTTTATGCAAATTGTGATATTATTCCTTTTATTGATTTTATACCCTATACCATCACAAATCAATTATTAGTAGTTATTAATCTTGCCAAAAGATGTAAACTTGTATATCTTCGCTTATTTTTAATACACAATATACACTTTTTTAAATTTTATTGCAGGCACACGATTTAATTGTGATAGTTTTACGTATTTTTACTGTCATTCCAAATTATACCTGTTACGTTATATTTTTTTATTGAGAAGTGGCAGACGTGCCCGTTTTTGCAGCTAATTTGTTAATTCGAATAATTATTATGTAAAATCATTTAATCTTTGTATTTAGAATAACGCATAATAAGTTACCTATTTTTCGATGTTATGTCGCCAAAGAATGTATTATTTTTGAGTATTTTGTTTGATTATTTTTTTTATTGTAAACGTTGTAAAGCTCGCCAACACTTTGGTGTATCTGTGAACATTTTTACGTAATATTACAAAAACAAAGAAATTAATCGGTTCAATGTGTTTTATTTTCTTAAACAAACTTATTATGAAGACAAAATTAGCTTGGTATGTTTTTTTTAATGAAGGTATATGTGGCCGCAAACAATTTATTGGATATCGCAGTTTTGTGTACGAGCCCTTAATCAGCAAAAATAACACAATAATCTGGTCTCTTATTGCACACATTACATTCATAATGAAGTGTCAACTAACAAGGTTGGTGAAAAATGATTGTCTTGTACTAAACATCGAACAATTCCTTCAATAACTATCAATGCCCACCATTTTCGATTCCGCATTCGTAAACAAATTATTACTGTTAGGATTTTCTTTTGTAGTCAGCAACCAAATTAAGATAATTATCTGGAAATCCATATCTTGTATGTCCTTTTTCAAATTTGCAACCGCCTTTTTCGCAGTCACCAAAGGAGAATTGTCGTTCATTGAGGATCCCTTGGACTCTGTTCTTTGTTTTATATTCTCTACTTTAGAAGTCAGATCGTTCAACATCTCTTGCCTCTCTGTCACTCCCACACTGACATCTTTGTATTCATTCGTAACTTTGTTCAGCTCATCCAAGAGCGCACCATATTCTCTAACTAAAGGCTCAAATTGTTCGTTCAGTATGTTTTCTCTAGCAGATATCTTGTCCATGACAGAACTTATATTTGTATGCAGTTTATTCAGTTGTGAACCAGTAGTTTTGTATCTTTCGAATAATTCGTCTCTATACGTTCTCATTTGAGAATGTCTCGCCCTCCAATCGCGACCATCTGCTGAAATTTTAAGTCTAAGCGCTGGTGCTACCCTTTCCAGTTCTAGTTTCCACGCTTCCCAGTCATGAACTTTTTTGACCAAACTCGAATCCTTTTCTTCTGTATTAAATTCTTCTTCAGATTCTCCAGAATAAATTGCCATTTCTTCTTCAACTTTGTCTAGTAATATTTCTGTTTCGTCTTCAACTTGGTCTACATCATCAGCAGCTTCCTCAGGCTCTGGTATATCCACGATTGGTTTCTGCCATTCGAATTCTTCAAACTTTAAAGCTTCGTCAGCAAGGACATTCAATATGTAGCAAACTTGTTCACCATACCCTTGTTTAAGTTTGTGAGAGGAGAAATCGACAGCAATGTCCTTTTCTCTCAAGATGTCGAGGATAGTAGCAATTATATTGTTTGGGTCATCTTCTTCGTTCGGTTGTTCAAATTCTTTGCCAGTTTTTCTGATCAGCCACGCAGCAGTGGATGCGAAAACATAAAATTGTTCCCCAGGATTCGTACTAGTGATAAAATAATACCTACTCATCGGTTTCATCTTTATTTGCGAACGTAACTCGGTGTCGACTTTTAATAATCGCAATTTGTCCATTAATTTTAGATCCATTTTCCTTAATGTTTTACGGAAGTTATATTTAAATTACAAAATACAAGCACACACTCGATAAATGTTTATTTTTGATGCTGTCAGTCAAACGTTTGGGCGGCGTTACCATGGCAACGCAGCCGGTTACCACACTCAAAATTACATCGATTCGATGAGTCAACGAGGTGGAGGATGGATAGAAAATTCTATAACAATAATACAAATATTTGTATCTTTGTATCCAGTGCGGTTGCATTGCGTAGGTAATTTCAATAACTTCTTTATTTTTTAATAAATGAAAATGCTTACCCACAAAGCCCACAATTTTTACAATATTTTTTCGATGGTTACCAATCAATCCACTTAAAATATTGTAGTACATACAGTCATTATAATCAACACAAGAAAATATTAGGTAAGGAATGTTCGTACTGCCTCATGCCTATTGCCTGCCTCATTGGCCGAGTGGTCACAAGTGCGACTGCCGGGCAAGGGGTCTCGGGTTCAGTTCCCGGGTCGGGCAAAGTATAATTGGGTTTTTCGAAAAAAATTCACAGTAATAGCATGGAGTCTGGAATTGTGCCTGGTATATGGCAATAGGCTCACCCCTTATTATATGGGATTTATAACATAAATAGTGAAAAGTGGGTGTTACATTATACCTCTACAGTGGAATAATGTGCACCTCTACCTACCCCTTCGGGGATAAAAGGCGTGATGTTACGTAATGTAATTTTCGTACCTATCCCTTCAGGAAAATGTCGTTATTAATGAATAACAACTATTAATTAAATAACCGAAGTTTACAAAACAAGATATAATTACGTTTGTGGAATTAAATTCGGATCGTAGTGTTGTTATTATTTCAGTAGCCAGAGCAGTGAGTAATCCCGTGACACACGACCATTTCCTACGTCAAGGAAACCTACCAACCTGTTGTCAGTAAGTAGTTGTTAAAATATTACATATTGAAGGTATTTTTAATATGCGAAAATAATAAATAGGTAATACATTTTTAAACAGAAATTTACTGTTGACACAATGTATGGACGACTGGCGCATACCTACGCAACATGACATTGCTAAGGATTGTGGTGATTTTAATTGTCCCACGAAGCGTTTTTTTATATGATCCACAAATTGTATATCAAGGGCTACTTACTGGCATAAACTTTTTAGTACTACTAGAAGACGAGAAACAAATGGGATCTGTCAAAAGTGAGTTGAATTTGAATGTTGTATTAAACTGACCTTCTCTGATATCGAGTGATTTTTAAGAAAAGACATAGCTATTCAGGCACGCTTTAACCTTTTTCTAACCTAACTTACCAAACATACATTATAATTTATTTTTTTAACACCATTAACATTTTTGTTTTGATTAAAATACATAGAAACCCAAAATAATTATCAACGTTATTGCTACCTAACAATTGTGTTGGCTCGCTGCACGCGATCGACCTTGTGAGTAAATTATTTTTACGAGTATTTATGGAAATTAATTTTCCATTGAAAACTGTATTGGTGTACTTTATATGGTGAACATACATCATACCTATAGATTCTTGCATAAGCGGTAAGTGTGACCGAAAGGTTACCACGGCCTCAAAGAAAACTGAAGTGAAACAACGCTTGCGTTGTGAATCCCCAACATTCCTCAAAACGCCTCTGGTGTTTCAGGTGTCCATGGGCGACGCCAGTTGCTTACCATCAGGTGATCCGTCTGCTCGTTTACCTACTTATCCCATAAAAAAGTGTTGAACCTTTTGACTTTTTCTACGTCATTAGCAACGCACTTATGATGTCTCTGATACCTATCGCATGTAGGTACAAGATGTGCACTCCTTATCAGGCCCTTGTTCAGCAATAGACATCTTCCGTGATCCGTCTAATTTTGTTGATAATCCTGCCTTACATCTGAATCTTATGTTACAAGAAGACACATTATTTTTGGTCCCTAAGTTATTCCAAAATACTTTTTTTATATTTGATGGGCCGACGTACGGCTACTTACTATCTTGTCTTGTAGTAAGCGATGATGCTACTTACGATGCATATATTTTTGCAATAACTTCAGCCAATTACCTAGTCCGATATTTCTTTCAATAAACGAACTATTAAAACTATCTAAGTATATATCTTCAATTGTTTGAAGTTATTATAGGATTTCGCAACATCTGCGATGTAGTCGCGGACACCTACAGTCGACATTCGCCAGAATTCTAATGATTGCAGGAAGAATGGCTGGACACAGTGCCAATGGCATTGAATGCCAAACTTTGTTTCATAATATTGACTGTAAAGCTTCCCAAAGTTGATTGAAAGTGCTTTTAATCTATGCTGCTAATCGGTAGCAACACAGCCCGCCTGATGGTACCAGCCACTGCAGGCGTAGCCTACACTTGCGTCGTCAAAGGCATCACAAGTGCGTTGCAGACCAAATAGGGAACTGTTCAACTTTTAAGGCACTCTGGAAGTGTCTCATTATAGGCGACACTATCCTTGATCGATTGCGCATCGATGTGCCTTTACCACACCTATGTTTATTTATTTATATGCATACACAAATTAATTGTCTCCAATTCCTTTATTGAATCGACGTCTTTCTCTTTCATACCAGCAGTAATAATAAAATTTAAAAATGTATATCTCAATAATGCCGTCTTTATCTCGTATTACTGGTACGATAAAATTAGAAACGTTGGCCACCACTGTGGTAGGAGCACAGTCGCGATCAGGCGTCCGCGGCGAGCGCACGTCACGTAACTGCGGATCATATTATAAAACTTTTTACACTTAATTTTGTTTTGAACTTAGTGTAGAGTGAATAAAGTATATAGATATTGTGTTTTGTAACCGGTGCAAGTGGTTCGTGTGCGTTTTTAATTCAAAAAACGAAAATCTATTTGGATGTTTTTGATTGTAATGTGAAATTGTTTTTCGGAGGTAAGTTTGTGTTTTACTTTTTTATTGCATTTCTATTTTCAAAAAAAAAAAACTAAGCAAGACTATGCTCAAATATATTAAATTATAAAGTTCATCCCACAAAAAATACAACAAAGCTGGTAGAAAATTAACATGTCCTTTCATGTTAAAACAACAACTTAATCGAGTGACTGCAGCTAGCCAAAACTTTCTCACATTCTCTTATATAAACCTAGAACAAATGACTAAAACGCAATTTAAATTTTTCTACTCCAATACTTCTAAAAGGCACACTTACGTAAAAACGAGTAAAAATTTGCTCGTAAATCTTAAGTCTAACGATCAACAGGAAAGTTGCATCCATTAGGTCACCTAAGAGAAACGAGATTGATTTTAACACACTATTCCTACTTGTATATGTTTATAAAATACAGTAGGTAAGTATACATACCTACTTATTCATACATAATAGCACTATACGAAAAAAACGAACTGCAGGCAAAATAATTCCAACAAAACTAACAAGCATTTACAAATCAAATTTAAAAAAAAGAAAACGACTAAAATAAATCCTTTTTTGACATTTGTACTGCTTAAAAGAAAAACGTGGTTTTGAAAAAATACAGGTTATAGTGCGACTGTAACGGTTTTTGCATACGTAAGTATCAAGTTGTCGGTTGTCGGTTGTGACGAGCGAAATTGGCGACATTTTTACTTAATGTACACATTTCTAACCTACTTTAGAAGTACCTGTATGCATATTAGATAGAGTAGAATACATCTGTCACCAGCGTACGTTATCGTAAGAAGCGCCTAAGGAGATACCTATTTAATAGACTGGCAAGCAGTGGTCTCTAATAAAACTAGATCGTTTTTTTATCAGAGTCCGGATAACAGCGCTCTCTGACCTGGGGGCTTACTTTTGAATCCAATTCCGATCGATCAACATTGGTACTCTTGAGTTGCAACACTAGCACCTACTGCATCCGTATTGCGTGGATATTGAATGAACTAAATGATATCGAGTTTGGTTTTATATTCCGTACTCAAATGCTATTTCAACAGCTACGATAAGGGTTGTATAGTTTTGACATTGAATAATTATTGAGATTGGTTTCAAGAGTAACCTCCCAGATCCTTTTAAACTGCAATCTCTAACCGTGCCAAGCGGGGAGAATATGGCAAAACCTTCGTTAGTTAAGGAGGCACACAGTCCAGTAGTAGACTCACAATCACAAGCTGTTCATGACCTTGATGATGTATCTAATTAAAAGAAGTTTTTCGAAGCATATTATTGTCTGGCATGCTTGGAGGTCACGGGAACAACTGATCCTGTTTTGTACCTCCAGACGCATCTAAACCATTAATAAGGCGGTTTTCGTATTCAAATTCTTGAGTCGTAGCAAACACTTCTGAGATATCGAGGTCTCAACTAGGGTTAGGGGTAACTAGGGTTCAAGAGAGGGTATAGAGAGATTTGTCTACTTTCTCCAATGATTTTGCTTGGCCATAGCAATATGTGAGTTAACCTGTTGAAAATCAACACATAAATTTATTCATACAAAAGTAGGCTCTAAACATCGGAAATAAGGTCTATAATATAGTTAGTGGAGAGCGGTCACCGATGACCAAGCGCATTGAACTTCAACCAAAACTTTGTAAATACGTCGATCTGGGTACTGAAAATCCCAAAATCAGATACCCAATAATACTTTTCCTGTGAATGTTACTTATTTCTGAACATATTTCTTCCACCACTTATCAGTTGAAGAAGTAATTTTCTTCATTTTAATTTTTCCTTTTTATATTATATTTAGATGTCAAAAAAATAGCGTATAGTTATATAGTTTTGGAAGCACCCAAAACTTCCTTTCAAGTACATATCTCTGGATAAAAATTATCATTCGTAATCTTCCCCAATTTCAAGGTAACCCTTTATTAATGTCACAGACTTGATTAGTTCGATTTTAACATTGATATTATAAGCAATTGATAACAATACAAGTATCCAATACAGGAACACGTTACCATATCGGAATTCATATTGATTACACGTGATAACTGATTGCTTGGGCTTGAGCAATCAATTTATGCGTTTCCATCAATGTTATCGTACAATTTATGAATACAATGTCCGACGTTGCATTACGTTTTATTCATTTCCAAACAAAACACTTGATTTTCTTAGGAGCACTAGTAAAAGTGGACATAAGTGATTAATGTAATAATGAATCGTTAGGTTTCCTATCAACATCATCGTCATCATCAGACGAAAGCGTTCGCTTCATAAGGGAAGATTAATTTTAAATAACACAGATTTTTGCCGTTCTTAGTCTTAAGACCATTTGCAAAAATCTACCCTAGTTCAGAATGAAATCGGTTGTCAAAAAGATTAGAAATATCTAGGTACTAAACTGGCTGGCTTCGTATTAATCATTCAATAAAAAACAAAGAACACGAAATATGTGGTTGACAGACGTGTGGCGAATACATATATTTAACTGGAAATCCTTACTATATAATAATATTATAAATCGGAAAGTGAGTTTGTTTGTTTGTTTGTTTGTTCCGCTTTCACGCAGTAACTACTGAACCAATTGCTTTGAATTTTTGCAGACGTAAAGTTCGAAGTCCGGGTTAAATACTAGGGTACTTTTTATCCCGGAAAAATTTGATATTCCCGAGGGAAAACAAAAGTATTGGTATAGATGGCGCTGCATGTATTGATATATATCACATAAGCTACTTTTTATCGTTTTGTGACGCGAGCGAAGCCGCGGGTAAAAGCTAGTAATAAAATAAATTCCTAACAGAATGAGCTGTCTTTTTTAAATTGCTTTTTTGGCAAATAGAAAACAGTCTCCAGAGATCTGGACTAGTTAGTTCCTGATCTCCTTTACAACCACACACTGACTGACAATCATGAATGCATTGACCCATCCTTTACTCAATTGTTCCACCTCTCCGTATAACATACAGAACGTTCAAGATCCGTCTTGTAATTTCTACCTTTTCACATATTTAGAACGATTAAATTCAACAACTATCACATAACCTTTTCTCACTTACCAAGATGAAAAAAAGTATAAACATAAACATCGGTGTTTATAACTAATATATATAAATAATAAATAAAATACCAAGCATTAAAGTCAGGTCATTTGTATCCTAGGATGTGAGATCCTTCAGCTATATTTGCTCTTATTGTTATAGAAAACAAAAGGTGATCGGAACATACTATCCGCAAGGCATGGCTATTGTTTGGAAAGTGATTCTTTAAAACAATAGTTGAGGATGTTGTTACTCGCATAGATGGCAACAGATATAGTAATCTTTGCATCAATAAATACTTATGTGATGTTAAATGTATTATTGTCTGAGAATGCTGGTTGATAATACTGATGAGATCCAATAAGGAAGAGAAGAATTAGATTTATGTACCATTTTGATAGCTTACTGCGGCTCGTATAACGACCTATTTTAATACGTTTTAGGTTATTTTTGCTGAATCATTTCGGAAAGTGGCACTAGTGTAGCAAATGGACAGATGTGTTTCAATAAAGTAATATTTTTTTTAGAAAAATAGGGAATCTCGATTATAAACACCATTACGGTTCTAACATGTTAACTTCTGAAGATGGTTAGACCTCATGTAAGTGAAGAAGACGTACCTACTGAGGAAATCTTCTAAAAATATCTTCTTGATATAAAACAAAAAATAATGGCACTTTTTTCACCTTAGAAAAAAACAGAAGCACCTAAATTAAATCACAATTAATATTTATAGCTACCTATTTGCTAGCTATAGTCTGTGGTTACGGGCATAAATAAACACGACTAAGCAAAAACTATTTTTATGCGGTAAACTATAAAATGACCACAACATACTCTTTGGTGTCGGTTTTCATAAGATATATGATATATTGCTACTTCAGAACATCTGGTCTGGAATTAAGTCCCCTTAGGTACCTACCTACATACGTATATGTATATATACATTACATATCTACGTATTTGTATCATTTGATTACTCTAGTGTCTATGCCATTTAGCTTGTAGGACTGATTGGATATGGTTTTGGTTTTCAAATTAAAGATTAATTAGGATTTGTATCAGAATGGAGGGAGGATGTTCATTACACTTTAAAGTCTTTAATTGCATGAAAAGCATTGCCAGTTAATAAATTGTTAGTGTATGTCTAGCCTCCGTTAACCGCCCTGGGAAAAACAGATATAATGCTATGTATGCATCGCCATTATTTTGACATCATAATGAAAACTTTTCCCCATCACATGATTTATCTCACTACGTTACTAGACAACAAAGGATATTGTTGTAAAATATTTTAGTTATTCACAATATTTCCCCTTTATCTCAGACGCCATTTATTTCAATCTCAATATTTACAAACAACAGTGTCTGTTCCTTACATCGAAATACTCGTAAAAGTTACATAAACAAACTGAATTCGTTGTTGATTTTCTTCTTCCGAGCGTTTTAATGTTCGGTTGGAGGCCATTTTAGCATTTAATATTGCAAAAATGCAATTTTCCACCACAAGCTTTTGTACTGTTTCAAGTGTGTGAAATAAGCTGGTCATTTCATGGAAGATCTGAGCATTACTTTGATGTCGTTTGCAAATAACAGATGTTACGACTTCATAAATAAATACGGCTTGGTTTTTGGCAGAAAATGTACTTTTAAGCCTTTAAAGTCGTCGCGGAGAACCTAACGGGTTACCGGGGCTCCGGCTCGACGTGCAGGAGAAGGAACGGGGTGGTTTTTAGTCAGAGTCTGACACTCCCTCCCACCTCACCCAGGCGGGAGCAGTCATTCGATGATTTTCCCCCCTTAAAAAAGCCTTTAAAGTACTTACTAGAAGAAAAGGCTTCCCTGTCTAAAAGTACTCAATTACCTACTAAGTTAGTATCAAAAAGCAAGACAACTTTACTAGACTGTACAAATAGTAAATTAAATAGTGAACAAAACTTAGTTTGTGCGGCCTACAGCACTTAATAACTCGAATGACTCACAATTTTCTCTAAACGGTAACAGACTGGTCGTTTATTGATTAGTTCCACTTAACATAGACATATAATTTTAGCTGCCGGTTAGTATGAATGTGTGATTTTTTGCATCGTCTCGTCGGTTCGGAAATAGCCCGTCTGGTTGGCGCGGCCTCGCGTATCTCGCTCGACTGACACCGCTGCACATTGCTACCTAGATTTTACAGAATAATATGAGTACTATGAGTGGTACTAGTTGTAGTACTACTACGGGAACTCTTGTCCTCCTTACGATGTATTTATATCCGAATTATACACAGATTTTATACAGATAAACAAAATTTACAAACAGCTCCAATTTGTCTTTAGAATGTCCATAAAATGTCCATTGAAGAGTTTGTACAAAAGCTTCAGATATACAACTTCTTCCACGGTTACATTATCGAGTTTCTGGGGTTCTGTAAATAGAAATAAAAACCAACTTCCTATTAGAACGTATAAAATCCTCAAGTCTCCATTGATCCGTGTTAATGAATCATTAAAGATGAAGATTGAAGGTGTCAGAGACCCGGAGCCCAAGTGAAATCATTGTGTGATTTTTTGCGGATATATTATGCGAGAGAAAGTAGTCGGTTTATCAGATCCACGAACTATAATGTCAACTGAGTGATCAATGCAACAGCTTCTGGAGAAATTCGCTCAAATCATTGTGAAGGTGTTTCATTCTCGTGTTACTGTTTTAATTGCTTGATGAAAGGACCCAAGTGATAGTTGCAGTTTTCAAAAATCTTCTTGTGAAGTGGTTCACTTATAAAGAAGATATGATTCCTTTGGAAATATCAAAGGCATCATTTTTACTGAACTTTCTTCCTTTATCCTGGTCTTTTCCTAATTCAGCTGAAAGAAAGAAAGTAAGCTTTTTGGGGCAACTTTGTCCAGCTTTGGTTTAATAGCAGTATTTTACTTGAAACAACTGCCTTCTGCTCTCCAAAACCCACTAAGGGTATCCGCACCAATGAATTAATTTTCATTACACACAGCCTCTTAAATTGCCTTCCTTACAATATTATACCTATAAACACGTCTTTTAAGCAAGTCTGTTATACGTGCCATCTATTTACTCGTTCAATTTATTACTGGAAACTTCCTAGCTCATCCTGGCCTGTCGTCATCGTCTGTGTGCGTGTGCCACCGTGCCTTACACGGCACCCGACCATATAATTCTGTCCATTGTTGTACCTACGCTAAATGTATTTAGTTATTTGTCCTTGTCGATGGGCAGGTTTTATTTTATTGTTTAGGGCTCTGGATGGGGAGTTTTCATACATTTTAAGCCATATGCAGACCTAATAGGGTTTAAAATATGATAGGCTTGCTTGCAGCCACTGATTTCTGTATAAATTTTTTAACGGCTGTCATTTTCAAAATCGGAATTGTTAAATTCAAAATGAAATATTCGAATTCTACTTGTCTATTTCCCATCAGGCCACTTCTCAATAAAACATCAAAAACATAAAAACCGAAGAACCGAAACTCTGTATTATTTATATTTAGACCATAGAGAACGCCAATGATAATAAAAATGTGTGAATTCTCCAAACATTTTAGTGGCCCTTGTCAGCCGTTCATACACTTGTTATAAACTTCCGTTGACAGTTAATTCTTAATTCGCATTCTTGGCAAGGATTTGAAACAAATTAACTATCACGATCATCTTTATATTTCGAGACAAAACAAACAGACTTGTGTACTTTGTCGCCTACACAATAACATTTGGAATTCCAGATCCTGAGTTTTCGGTATCTTCACAGTTAAATAAACATTGTAAATTCAACGATCCTTACAACCTCCAGAATTCAAATGTGTAGGTCTGTTGTCTTGACCGCCTTTTTAAGGAAAACACACTTTAAAAGTTGACTGATGAATTCCAAATCAGTATTGTTTACTTTGCCGAGTTTTAAATTTAATAACTACAATACAGAAATGACCTAAAGATATCAATTCAACAAAAGGAAAACAATTTCTGTGTGTGGTACGACATTTCTGTTGGTCGTGGGCACATATGTATCGTGTTCCGTGTGAGGCTTTTATCAGAAACAAGTTTGGAAAGTTAATTCCGGTCGACGAACCCGTAAGCATTCTCCTATCGGTGTGTCGCGACGAAATGGCAGGCCTTGCTCCTCAACAGCTTGAATTTAATTTTCTAACTAAATATCACACGTGTTCGTTATGTAACCTCTTTCGATATTATTACTATTTTTTTTCCTTGAGAAACTTCATTAGCATTAGATTTGTTTATGGTTTTATTTTGAATCTTTCTATATTATTTTAAAAAGTTTTTTGCTGCAACTTTTTTCTATTTCATTTTATTTTCACTAATTTAATAGAATAAATGCATATTATTGCAATAATAATAATTAATTATGCAGTTTCTCTTGATTTTGCACTTTTATATAGCATTTGTATACGTAATGTCCAACCGCTAACATAGACTATACATATGTAACAACATCTTAGTGTGGAAGAAATCGTAACTAATTATTTTCCATTTTCGTAAACGTAAATAATCTTTAAACCTCTTAGCTACAACAACTTCTAAAAGCCAAGTACCAGCTGAACAAATCTAGTCCATTCGGCCATGCGTCACAGAATAAATAATTACCTGCATACCCACTAACATGTATACATAGGTAAGTCTACCTACACGGAGTCGGAGCATAAACAATAGTAAACTATGGTTACAAACATGGAAGTTGTGACGTAAGAAGTCGAGTGAAGCGAACAGTTGGCAATAGGCTGATCCTGGTGAAACATAGTGACAAAAATTTTAAACTTATTGTCATTTTTTGTGTTTCAAAAGTAAACGAATTGGTTTTCTCTACGTTTCATAAGCAATGAGGGACATAATAATTCATATTATGTAAACTTAAACTGTAATTCCAACGCCCCATTACTGCATAATTAATTACCTGTTATTAATCAAGCACTAAGCATGCACTTACAATAAATTAATGCCCTTACATTAAATCTCTCCAAATGATAAACTAGGTATGAATTGCTTTGGAAAATTGGCCGCGTCCCCGTACAATGGCGTCGATGCATTCCATTTATGATGCCAATTGATTCATCGACATCTCACACAAAACAAACTTCAGTCCAATCAGTCAACCATTGTCACTTCCTTGATCCAAGCATTAGTTATGGAAATTAAGAAAAAAAAATGTGATATTTGTGGTGTAATTGAGTTCCTAATTCTGAATTTGAAAAGTGACATTTAATCGTTATGGCGGGAATTTTTTGTTTGCTGTTTATTATTACAAAATATATTTTAATCAAATTTTAGGTGAATAATGAATTAATAAGAGTGCTATAGGAATAACGAAGTTTTGGTTTTAATAGAAAATCAATATTAATCAATGTATACGTTACACAGGGCACCATTTAAACTAATCGAATGAATAATGTTTTTTTTTAATTCCCAAAACTACAAGGTGACACCTGACATATCTAAGGACAAATAAATTGTTCCTATTTTAATTTCGTCTAACTGACACGACATCAAATTATCAGAATAGACATCTATTTTGTTAGAATGTCATAAAAGTGATTACCTAAGTTGATGTGAAACAAAGAAAGGATCTAAACAAACAATGAGTCCTTTATCGACTTTCAGGAAAACGAACAGACAAATGTAAGTTTTCAGCACGTGAAAAACCCATACGATGTAGACTTTGTTTAACATATTGCATTTGTATAACGATGCATTTATTATGATATCATAAGAATAAAATGTATGGTACATTTTCCTGAAGTTTGGTTATTTATAAAACAATAACATCTGATCTTGTTTTTCATGGGTCATGGTTGTAAGGTTATTCCATAGACAATACAAGATCAGACTACTGCCCATCAGGCGTACGTTCAGATGATCTAACAACCAACATCATCTTCAACCACGGCTTTCGGCCTTTTGCATCCATTCCTATTCTCTATGTCTCCTGATGTTGTGGACCCATCTTTTTTTTTGAAGGTCCCGTCACTGTCTCTTACTAACAAACCGCCATTTTGGTATCAAAATCTCTTATTTAGTACTTAGTAGCCTACCTAATTAATGAGCTCTTGTGAAAGTGCTCGTATGTGCATAAAATATTCAATTATCAGTCGTTTATAAAGGTACATTAAACTTATGTATGTATAATTGGTTGTATAACACGTCCAAAAGAATTTCACCTTGAGTAGCGAAAGCTGTGTGCAGAATCGCTTTGTGACCTGTCAGACTGCCACACACCCGCTGTTACTTGGTTAAAATATTATCTTAACACACGATTATAATCCTTTTCTCGAAAGCCACAAAGCTTTCAATTCCATGCAATGTATCTCACGTCTCGTAAAACCTGGGTTTTCAGTAGGTACTCAAACAAACGACAGTTGGTATCGTTGGTACGAATACATAAGTAATTAAATGACGATAATAATTTTAATGGTGGAAAATATCTAAGTGTAATTAAATTGGTATTAAATTGGTTAAATGTTCGTTTACGACAATTTAGATAATAAGTAGTTAAATAACAGAAAACTTGTACTTCTAGTGGGACAGTTCTAAGTCAGAAATTACTTGAGCTGCAGAAACGTTCTAAAAAGACTATAATATTCTAATCAAAGGATCAGCCACCTCATATAAATAGTCAAAAAATTAGATTATACGTTTCAAAACTGTTCAATAACTTTGAAAAATACTTTACTTACCTGAACTTCTAAACCAACAGTCGTAAGAAAATGAATCAGCTATCATTTAATTTAGACCCACGATTTAAATCGCCTGAAGCGCCACCTAGTCAGTGCAAATTCTGTTTCTACTGTTAGGTTCTTGGTTTTATCCTTGAAGAGTTTTTGTGGAATATTCCCTAGTTGCTTGTGTACTTATTATACTACTCATGTTTTATTGAAGAACAATAATTATCTCTTAAGTAGGTATGTCTAAAGATTAGAAAATAATCAATTAAAACTCATGTTTTAATTGATTATTTTCTGATTGATTTCTGACTGATTCATATCAGAGTGGGTGTAACTTTACCAGCAGATTACATTTCTATTAATACCTATTTACTTATTATTGTTGTTATATCTACTTAATTATGAGTATTAAATATGTAACTACACTTAGGTAAGTAGGTACCTATGAAAATTATCATGTCTTATTGCGATTATTCTGTCTATGTTTCTATAGTATGGGACTTTAAATAGAAATGATGACGTTTTTGAGTAACAGAAAAAAAACTTACAAAATAGTTATTTTTTTTTGAAATAGATGATTATTTTTAGTTTCTATCGGACTTTAAGCAACTATACGTATTTATACGAACCTAATGAAAGACCGAAAGATGTAGTAGTACCTGCCGAGCCACATTTTAAAACAATTTAACCTGATTATTTTAAATAAACATGCAGTCAGGCGAAGTGTGCAAAACCTTATCTGACCATCGGCCTCCTTTCCACACGTGGAAATGTGTTAATCTAACTAATTAACCAACATAAAATCTACAACATAAAATTAACCCTATACTCCTCATAACAGAATCTATTTTTGTTAAACAGTAAATTTAGTCGGAAATATCTTCGATCTAAGTTTGGTTTTGAAAGATGTTTAATGATATGTAATTGGAAAATGCTCAAGATACAGTATATTTCTTAATCTAGACTAGATTTATATACGAAATAATCAAATATAAGTCTAATGCAATGATGGACTAAATTAATTTCCGTTAGGAAATCCAAAAATCCTATATTAAACCTGTTTGTGGCAGTATCATAAAGTTGAATCATCATTGATATGACACACAGTGTAACTTTGAATGAATAATGTCTTAAGAAATCTAGCAATGAACGAATAGTGCGATGAAATTGATATACACAATACGAATTATAAACAAAACAAATAATTTGAATTAATCAATCCGTCTTATACAAGTAGGTCGAACTCTGAACACTAAAAAGCCCCGTTACCACCAACCTTGCTCCATTTTAAAAAAAGAATGTTTAATTTTTCTTTTTCAATGTTTTTTTTACGCCCCATTGAGTTTTGTTTACGATTGGAAAACTGGCTGAATGTAAATGCTTTTCGAATATGTTTACGTTTGTGAAAATTAAAACTTAAAACCATTTTGTAAGAATTATAGGAATAACAACTCTGAATTTAAGTCCCGAAAGTAATCATCTATAACTAACGTATTAAGTAGTACCAAAATATTTACATGAGTTTTATTTGTAGTTTAGTACCTTACCTCATTCGGATTCCCGATTTGGTCTTGAAAACTATAGGTACTTCACACGATAGATAGAACGATTTTCATCCACAACACCAATCAATCAAATCACGACAAAAATACACCAGCATTCGTCATATTTGCCAACACTGTCATGACAAAGCAAAGGAAACCTTTCTAAATGCCAACGGCTAGTGATTTAAAATATGAAATATATTTGTGTCCGTGCGATCGACACGATATAATAATGGCCCACAAATGCTAGTTCGTAAATAGACGACCCAAATTCGAGTGCACGACTGGACTGCAGAACAAAGTTGTATTCCACGGGATAGAGGACCAATATTTGGAGACGTAAGGGACACTAGGGACTTTTGAGGAGGGAAAATCATCCAGTTACTTCTCCCGCCTTGGGTTAGGCGAGAGAAGTCAGAATAAGTGTCAGACTCTTACTGCCTAAATACCACCCCGTTCCTAATCCTGCTCTTCGAGTCGGAGCTCCGGCAACCCGTTAGGCCTTCCGCGGCTCTAGGGACTAGGAACTGATTAAGTTTAATTTTCAAATTATACCTCAAGAAGTAGAAATAGTGTTCAAATATAGATGAATGGAATATTTATGGACAGATTCTATGGAAGACAAATGAGTTTGTAGGTATTATACTGATGTGTAATAAGAGAAAAATGAAAGAAGACCCTATTGCACTATTCCTAAGTGATTTAGGCAGAGGATAGGAAACTAATGATAAAAGGTAGAAAATGTCTAATTACCGTAACTTAAGATATATTTTGTAGATGCTTAAAACGAGAGTAGCGTAAAATAATACATAGTTTCAAGTTTATTGCCGTTTGGTAGAAATGGCGCCATTCACGCCAAAGCTTTCAAAACACGATTGCACAAGCTAGATTTTGATTTTAATTATCATTTAATCGTCGTAATGAGTCTAAAATAAATTTTTAATGACAACTTTCAATATTATGAATAACGTCTAGCTTTTAAAGTTCATGGTCACTTTTGTTTAGGAGACTGAAGAATAGATAGCGTAGATACTGGCTACTTTTATTCTTTAACCACGCGAGTGAAGCCGAAGTGAGATAACAACTAGCAGTTACATAAATAATTTGTCCAATAAAACAACTATCATACATCACACTTGCGCAAATTAATAATTCAGCAACAATTTCCAGCTGCATCGCCATGAATGTTTAATGAGATACTGAAATTCATACTTTATTGTTTCAGATCATCAGAAATGATCCATGTGGACGAAACGGATCCGGTGGGAGGTAATATTCAATGCTTTTGTTTATAAAATTAAATTCGTTCAAACAGTCCAAGTGAAGCCATTAAAAATACATCACGTGTAACGGATTTTAAATGCCGAAAGTATGGCGTCACTTCTGTTTTGCAGACTTTTTTCAAAATTCGAAATAAACGACCGTTACCAACCGACATGACAGTTGGATTGGGCAGTCTATTGTTTATTTTTTCAGAATTGAAATAATAATAGTGCTTGTCTAGTCTGTTGGTTACCGTGTTGATAGGAAAATGTATAAATACTTCGTTAAACTTAATTACATTATTCGATCTGAAAATGTCGTCAAACTTTAATCAGACATTACTCAGAATCTTGATTTACGAAGATGTGGACTCCAGCATTTTCAAAGTCTCTTGAACTACGATGTTTATCTTAACGTAGCGACAAAAATAGCTATCAGAGATCATCTTCAATTTGAGCATTCTATGAGCGTTTCCCGCCCATCCTTTATACTGGAAGTATAAACGGCTACTCAGAACTAGAAAACCAGTACGAACCAGTTAATCAATTCAAAACATTAACAAAATGGTCCCAACGAACTTTACAAAAAGTGGTCTAATAAAAATCGCAAAAACTCCATCCATGTCAACATTAATTAATAAATCTTAGCACTTGATTCATTCTGTTAATTCCTCAATATCTAGGTTACATCTAAAGTTACCTATTTAATATTTATCATTACACATGGTAGTTAGATAAACTGACGACGGCAGAATAAAATAAAGTAAACAAACATAAGATTTTGGCAGGCGAGTGGAATCCGTCTGTATTTTCGACTCGGCTGAATATTTGAAATCGTTAGTCCGATGACACGTTACATATTCGTCGTCAGTTCGTCACACGCGTCATGTGGACGGACAGTATTATAACTAGCCATGTTTTTGTAATCATTGTGACGGTTGTTACGTCATAAAGTTAGGTTATTTATACGGTATCTGTACATAGGTACGAAAGCATTGGTTTTTCACGCCATTTTCCGATGGCAGATTTCATTAATAGCTTAAAATTGAATTCCCACTATGTTAAATAAATTATTATGTTTTCGGCTCACTCACGCAACTATTTGACGAGGAACTCGACTAGTTTCAAGCCATGTTAGAGGCTCATATTCATGAACATCATTACGCGACCTGCGACGCGCGACTGTCGCGTAAGCCAAAAACATAATAATTTATTTAGTATGTCTCACGAAAGTTTTAATCCCACTATGTTGTTTTTTAAACTCATTGTATTCATAATTAGAGGGCACGCTACTTTACTGACACTCGCATTCTATATATATTATATATTCATATATTTAATTGATGTAAACACTAGTCTATATCCATAACATTTTCAATGTATGTGTTTATATTGTTAATATGCCTTAATAAAATAAAGGCTATCGCTACACTGATGTTTTTGCCGTAGACTGCAATACGTCTACATACAAATTGTGGCCAATATGGTCTATTGAAAACACATTTTTCATTAACTATTTGGTAAAAGGACGAACGCCGCATTACCTTTGGTGTAAGAAGAGTCAACGTGGCATATCTAGTGTGAACAAGCTTCGTCATTGAATGTTCAATAGAAAAAAATGAACTGTGGTGGATGTCAGTTCATTTTTTCCTTTTTTTATTAAATCCGTTAATTAATAAAGTTTAAGTCTGTCAAAACCTAATCGATTGAGAGATTATTCATGTAGCTAGTCCCTTAATACATAGGAACCTAATAAGTATATGGGGAACATTCTTAGAACTAAAGCTAAGCTAATCAATATAATACAGCAGAACATTCACAACTGAATTCCAACAACGTCCGGTATTCAGAAATGACGGGAATCGATCCAGGTATGCTGGAATTGAGTCCTGTAGTAATATTGTCCCCTATAGTCTAGACTCAAACATTCAGCCTTATTGTCAATACCACAGGTCTTAATCATAAGGCATTCTTGTTATGACTCATGTGTATATCCTGTGGTCCGTTCTTAAAATGGTTTTGTTACTTGTTTATGGTATAGCGAAGCATTTAAAAAAAAAATATATAGCATTGACAACCGCCTTTTGAAAAATCCTGGTAGAATTCAACCTAATATAAGTTTATATTGTAAGTAACGTAAGTAGATTGAAAATATTTTGACTTTGCTTTAGTTATTAACTTATTACTTAATAGTAATCTAGTATTGTGCAATTATTTAGATGCCTATTAGTTAATACAATTACGCAATCGATATTGACATTATTTTCGTTAAAACTGCTAGATCAACAAATCAAAGTAATTTTTACAAAACAGTTTTAGCTATTCTTAATAGCTCAGCTACATAAATCTAGATTCATATGTAATCAATTATACAAAATGAAATGAATGTACCTACTTATTTGATACGTAAAAATTCATACATTCCATGAACCATGAACATTTCATTTTGATCGTGAAAGAAAGGTGAATGACTTTCAACACGACACATTCAGTGTTATGGCATTTTTCAAACACACACACACAGTCACACACACACACACACACAAATACTTATTACACATTCAAACAGTGGGTGTGTTGCTATACATAAAAAAAATAAAAAAGAAATAAACAAATACAGATAATACCTATAATGTTTTAAATAACATTTTCCGCGATATTTCCATTCACGTTATAAATAGTTATTGTATCTAAATAATTCAGAAAACAATTGATTTAATAATAGGTGTTATAGGTATTTTATTTTCCTTTGCCTCAATGAACAATATAGCACATATCTAATATTGAATAGCCTTTTTTATTTACACGATATAAGTTTCACGATATAGGTATATGCATAATATTTTTTTTAAACGGCATTTATTGATATACGCAATAATGAAGTACTTATAATAGTTTTAATTTTCCAAAGACTAAAGTACATGTATTCCAGGATACGGTAACAACCGCATTCTTCGCATTCGCAGCCCATGTACTAAAATAGGGCACAAATTTTATTTTAAAAATTGCATAAGTATCGTCTGAAAAGCTTTACAATTAATAATCATTTATCAATAAATTAACTTCGATAATAACTATTATTTATCAATAACAATAAAATAAATTAAAATGTAACATAACATATTGCGTATAAAAATGGAGACCGTAAACGAACAGACTGAAAGCAAACTGATGACTTCTTGGGGAATAACAACAATATTTACATAGGTTTGCATAGAATTTGAGTTAGTTAAAAATATGCTAACAATAAAATAGAAACACGTGCCGTTTAGCAGCCAAATATCCCCCGGGATGATACTAGGCAGAAGGTCGTCAGATCTTTGCCCGTCCGCACCGGTTCCCATTCATAACTGTTTTATTTTTAAATTTCGTACGACGCAATAGAATTTGTGTTTTGCGTTTTTACTGCTGGTCATATTGGTCTAATTAGTACGAAATATTAGTATTACTGGATTTTTAAAAAATTCTCAGTAGTAGCACGGAGTCTGGAAATGTGCCCGGTAGGTATATGGCAATAGGCTCACCCCCTGTTACATGGGACTCATAACATAAATAGTGAAAAGTGGGTGTTACTTCTGTGTGCACCTCTGCCTACCCCTTCGGGGATAAAAGGCGTGATGTTATGTTAGTACAAAATAATTTGACTGCACAGTTGGGCAACCGGCTGCCGTGCAGCATATCACGGGTTCGATTCCCGCACGGAACAACACTTTGTGTGATCCACAAATTATTGTGGATGATAACTTGGAAATTCTTGAAATTCAGCACGTTTTGCAGTATTTATTAGTGTAGGTATCTGCAATTAAATGCACAAATGACAGCTAAATTATTTTACTTAGATCTTTAGACTCCACTTCTTTGTTTCTTATTACATATATATAAAAACAGCGCAAAATTAAAATATTATCACTTATAGTCTTAGATATAATAATGGATATTTTTTGCTTATGGCCTATCTACTGCAGTATCGTGAAACTGATTATCTAAAGGTTTTCTGTTTGTTGTACGTTTTTTTTAAATAATCAATGCGGTCCATTCGGCTCTCTGATTGGCCGGCTCCAATGAACCAACCAATCAGAGCGCTGGACGCGGTCTCGTTTCGATTACTTTAAACATAAAAGAAACTCGTACTAAAGCCTTAGTAACGTGCATAATTTACTTATCAAACCAAATCAATTTGATGCTAATTTTAGTGAACTAGTTAGGACCTGTTTAAAAATAAAAGTGTTGATTGTTGATGTTTTTTTCTACATGATTGTGATAAGGTAACCTTGTTAACCTCTAATCAAACATAAAGAAAAACGTATCCTTCTTCTTTAACAATTAAGAAGCTAATACCTATGTTATAACTACCATGTAATAGGGGCTCAGCCTAGCCTATTGCCATATACCTACCGGGCACAATTCCAGACTCCGTGATAAACCACTGAAAATTTTCAAAAAACCCAATAGTATGTTTCGCCCGGGTATTGCTGAACCACTGAGAATTAAAAAAAAAACAATTATACTTTGCTCGACCCGGGAATCGAACTCGAGACCCCTTGCCGGCTTGCTTTTCGGCACTAGTTTTATAAAAATAAAAGTCATGTCAAAAATCGATGTAAATCCAAAGTTTGAATTAAAATTAGTCAGTCAGCGATTAACTCGTTGAGTACCGTCATTATAGACACAATTAAAGAACAATAGGTTGCGGTCACCGGTGACCGCGCGGTGTTTGACAGTTTCATCGTATGTCAATTGTGAATGCTTAGTCAATAATCAACCATAGGTATAGATATTAGATATTCTACAGCTAATTGTCAGAAGAATTAGAAGAAGTATGAGATATGAATGAGGTATAAGTGTGAAGTGTGACTAACATAACGATTATTCAAATAGCTATATGTAGGAAATCAAAAGATTAGTTACGTTCATTAACTTATTAGTCACAAACTGAACAACAAATTCACACTTGACTACACAAAATGTAGGTATGATAACATAACATAACTTCACGTCTTTTTCCCCGAAGGGGTAGGCAGAGATGCACATTACGCCAAATAATGCCACTGTACAATGTAACACCCACTTTTCACTATTTATTTTATGAGTCCCATGTAATAGGGGGTGATCCTATTGCCATATATCGGGCACATTTCCAGACTCCATGCTACCACTGAGATTCTTTTTTAATAACCCATTAAACTTGCCCGACCCGGGAATCGCACTTGTGACCACTCAGCCAAAGAGGCAGTATATATGTATATACTCAAAATATTTTTATATGACCATAATAAAATTTAATATGAACAATTCATCTGACCGTATAAATCTCCAAACACTAAATTAGGAAGCTACAATAAACAAAAACAATAGAATTTTATTACTTTACCTTACCAAAAACGCATTCGACAATATGGTAAACTCATAAAACATCAGCAGTCTTTTATGGCAGCCATTACAAAAAACTACGAAAAACACACTCGATGCGTGTTTCTTATTTACAATACCTCTAGAAACAGATCTGAGTTGTACTAATGATGTAACTAAGATCTGACTATATAAAATCAATGAGTAATCAACTTCTCGCGGTAAAGGTGGATGAACGCATCAAAGGCGCTCACAGTGCATTCAACTCGTACAGTGTCCAACGTAGTAAGGTTAAATTAAATTAGTACTATTGTGTGCCTACTATTAATATTACTACAGGGCCGGATTTGGGATCAATCTGGGTGCAACTGCAAATAGATGCACAGGGAAAATCATTACTAATTTTTCTGTGGCAACAGATTATAAATTGTAACATTTGTAATCGTTTTTGTTCGATTTCAGTGAACTGCGTATCAAAAAATCAGTACGATAAGATAAACAACACTTTAAACTACGTAATTTAGGTAGCTATCTATGTTTAAGTTACTACAATCAATATTTGAACTGTAACTCGCAATTTAAACTTGTTAATTGGCAGTAAAACTATAAATTGGAACCGCCTAACCAAACAGCCTCCGTAAACTTAACTAAATAACGAAATTAACATACGACATAAGGTCGATTAGCATTGAAAATTAACTAAAACGAACCTGAACATGCCGGATACATAAATATGTAAACAAGCTATACCTAAACGTTGAACACATGTCGGTTTGTGCGTGGAGACAAAACAATGGATAGACACTCCAAAAATCGCGAGTGGACGTGGTCGACACGTTTTTTACTTCTTGATGTCGTGCCAAAATGATGCAATGACGCAAGCGGGTGCAGTCTTCATTTATTATTAACCGAATTCAAAAAAAGAAGGAGGTTCTCATTTTGACCTGTGTGTATGTATGTATGTATGTGTGTTTGTTTGTTTGTTTGTTTGTACACGATTATCTCGCGATTGACTAAACCGATTTTGATGCGGTTTTCAGAAAAGTGTTTGTTACATTTAGGAGAAGATTTTAGTGCATTACTGAACCGACTTCAAAAAGAAGTGGGTTTAGGTCAATATTTTTAAACGTAATAGTATAAAAAAGAATTATTGTGTTTTATAAAGTCTGTATAGAAGCATCGAGAAACGTATTTAATTATGGTGATAAATGAGTGCAAATTCGTTTGTTCTATTTTCGTCTCTAATGTATTGGCTAGATAGAGCAATTTACATCGTGTTTGCGGTGAAGTGTTGTCACACTCAATTTGCCGAGTAATTTACTCGGTTATTGGACCTGTGATCTCGGTGATGTGATGACATATGTGTTTCCTACTTACAGCTTATTTATTTATTTATTTAAATAAGTATACTAACAGCTTCTGTATACATAGTATTAAGTGATTATGAAAGGAACAATAAGTATTAGGCTTATACAGTCGCCAATTATAGGTTAACCAACATTTAATTACCTAAGTGATAATAAAAACTATAGACACAAAAACGAACGAGAACAATAAAATTTTTGTTACTACAAAAGAAACTACTTCTAACGAAATTAACATTAGATTAACAAAAGAAGAAAACAAGCATGTTTCGTAAAAATTTTGAATGTTAAAAAATATACTAAGCTAAGGACTTGAACATTTTTAAAAATTTGTATATAAAGAAATGAAATTCAGAAAAATGAGATATGGACACTTACTACTAATACCTCTACGGACTCTTCTAATATTTTACATAGGTACATATAGTTACATAGTAAGCTTAGGTATTTGCTGTACCAAAAAACTTTACTTTAGTCATTTAGGTAATATATTTTGCTTTGATACCTCAAAAAGAAAGTTTTCAGACGATATAGTTACCTAACTATATCGTCTGAAAACTTTCTTTTTGAAAGGTAGGTACCTGGTCACCGGAATTTGTAAAACGTGGCACCACACTAGGATTTTCTCCTGTGTCGTAAGTGCGTACAAACATACAATTTCACATGCACATGACACTCAAACGTGAGAGAACAATTTGTGAATCACCCAAAGAGTTGCTCCGTGCGGGAATCAGTTCCGCTACACATTACAGGGTAGCCGGTTGTCCAGCCACAGCACCAACCGTGCAGTCTATACAAGTATTTAGGTAATAATAGATACTTTATTTTAATCTGCTTTATTGATTGATCTGTGTTTTACATATTACATGCCATATTTGGCCACAAAATGATAAAGGTTTCAACTTACAACAATGTATAAAAGTGTTGTGAACAAGGTGGGAAGGCTCGGATCCCGTTTCTCCATGTAAAATATTCATTGACGTGACTAACATAGTGACGAGTATAGTTCTAGCCTTTTAGGAATACAAAACACCTGAATACCTGCGACGACACATGTGTTTGTACAGTCTTTAAGTACTAGGAGTACCTACGCGAAGGACTAAATAAACGATATTATAATGTTTTTATTATAGCTACCATGAAACCTAACCTAACATAAGCACATCTTGCTTAAAAGGAGTACCCGAACACGATCACTCAATGTAATAACAAATTACAATAGGTAATAAAGTTTTTGTTTAGACATCAATGTATGATTTGTAAGAAAGTCTTGTGTGTGAGTAAAGAATACAATGTTAAACGTTAGGTTTAGATGGTATACACGGCCACACATCAATCTATACAAAACCAGATTATCCTGGTGTCGCGTCGCATCATCTTTCCGCACATTTAACGTTCAGTTTATACTGGTTATGTAAAGCTCGATGTGTAGCCGTGTGTACTAGCCCTTCAGCTTTTGTAAGAAATTTAATTAGCCCACGAGGGTATATAGAGGTAGTTTAGACAGCCCTGGTCCAGAAGAAGACTGTCACACTATTCATGATGATGATGAACATTCCCAAAACTTGGTTAATAACATAAATACTCTAAAAAGTAATAAGGAAGAAACATTGAAGTATAACAATATTATAATAGCCAAATATACGCTCTGTCAAAACGATAGCTGATACGTTTCGTACGTACTTTAGTTGCATTTTTTATCGCGTTATTTATTTTTTATTTATTTTTTATTTTACAATTTTAGGAAAACTTACAGCTAGGTATAACATAAGGATAGATTAAATTATAGATAAACGGCCAATAACAAGTTTCCGCTTATAGGTAATTAAATTACTTGCTTAAAAAGACAGCATATGACGAGACAAAAAAAAAACTGTTTAGTTATCAACCTATATATCTGAAAGTACGTGTAATTACAATAACAACGGAAAATTATCACCTACGCTTAAATTTTTATACCTAATTCATAATGTTCGAATGTGGTTTCGTTTTAATTGGTGATTAGTTGACGTATAATTTTACCGCCATTTCGGTATAGCGTGTAGGTATCAATGCTGTGGATAATAATAGAGTTTGTATGTATAGAAATTACATTTTAATGAAAATGAGCGGAACATATGAAAAATAACAGTATAAGCAGTGTTATTTCAATACTTCAACTGTCGTTTATAAAGAACTAGCGACCCGCCCCGGCTTCACACGTGCAATATGCATTTATTATAAATATAAACCTTTCTTAAGAATCACTCTATCTACAAAAAAAACTGCATTAAAATCCGTTGTGCAGTTTTAAAGATGCATAGGGCAGACAGACGGCGGATAGCGACTTTGTTTTATACTATGTAGTGATTTTTTCCAACGTGTAAAGCGCTCCTTTTATAAGCTGCTTTCCTTCCCAACGGCATTACCGTGAAAACCTTAAATCAATATGTTCCCATTTCGTCACAAATCCTTAATGATACCAAAATAAACATAGTGTAAAAAAATAAAATGGACTCACAAAATCGTACCATCGTACCTATTAAGAAAAACCAGTAAAAAATAATGCAAACTACAATATATTAAAGATCGGAAGGAAAATACAATATAGGTAATATCTCCACCTTATCCAATTAAAACTTATAAATGGTACCTAACATCATATCTGTTGTAATAAGGAAATACCCAATCGCAAAAAAAATATTATTTTCGTGTTAGTAATGAACATTCTGAAACGGAAAAGTCTCCAATTCTCAAACACCCAACAAAAGGCCAGTAACGCACTTGTACTTTGGTGTTGCGAGTGAACATGGGCTGCACCGATTGCTTTCCATGAAATGATCAGTCTGCTCTATTACTATCCTATGAATGACCCTATATACACCAAAAAACTAAATAACACTATCGGTCTCAAATTCAACAGCGTAAGATAAGTACTTCGATAAAATCTCAGTAGTAGCACGGTGTCTGGAAATGTACCCGGTATAATTATGGCAACAGGCTCACCAGTCACCCCCTATTACATAGGACTCTTAACATAAATAGTGAAAAGTGGGTGTTACACTGTACAGTGGTATTGAGTGCCGTAATGTGCACCTCTGCCTACCCCTTCGATGATAAAAGGCATGATCTTATAGTATGTTATATGTAAGTACTTCGATAAGGCAATCGCATCTGTGATTGACCAACAGCATACAATACATAATACATACAATACTATAAAACATGTACCATCTAAAGGTGACTTCAACATGACGTTGTCGTCGACGTGTGATAAGCCACGTGTGCAATTAAGATAAGAAGTTAAAAAGGTCAGTGGACCACGTGAAGTCATATCACTAGTATTAAACTATGAGATTAGTAATCTAGATTACGATTAATATCAGTAATCATCCGTGACAATCAGGTTCAATAAGGTGATAGAGCATTAGTTGATTAGTGATTACCATTACCATGAGAGCTATGCATGTAGGATATACATATAACTTACTAGCTGTTCCCGCACGATTTCACTAGCTAGCTCCTATTGGTCTTAGCATAATTTTTATAGGCTAATAGCCTTGCTCGATAAATACAGTGTCCAACACATAAATAATTATTGAAAGTACAAACAAACTCTTCAGCTTTATATAATAGTATAAGAATATTAAAAGGTTGTGAACCAGTGTAACTTTTCAGAATTTCTTTAAGAACTTTTACCTTTTTTATGGTTAAGCTACCAGGAATGTCATTTTTTCTCCCTCAGAATCGAATGTAGACCTGCAAAACTTAAATGACCAACCGTCACATCCATAGCATCTCTAACAAAGACATTATTTTCATTAATTCTTGGTCTAGAACTACGTTGGCCCCAATATCATCCCTAAGGAACCCTTAATAGTTATTCATCTTTTGTGCACAAATACACTTAAAATTAAATCAATAAACTAACAAATCAAATGTTATTCTTTTACAGAAATCGAACCACCTTTTCCCTGTCGAGATGTCAGCATTAAAAGGAGTACAGATGTCAATGAATTTTACGAAATGCTGTCCGAGATCGGCAGGTGAGTCCGCCATTACACTTTTACTTGTAGTAAGTGTTTGTTTAACACACGTCAAATGTTTAAACAGTGATTACCACGATAAGATATCGCTATTGTAACAGATATGTCAATTCATATGTTAGCAAGTAGAAAGTACATATAAATAACAATAGATGTCTCAAGTGTTATCCTAATTTGTTAACAAATCTGATTTGACTTCATCTTGAATCTCATCGCTTGAAGACAATCGGTTCGTGACACAATAGCTTTGTTTTTGAAGTGGTTTCGAACATTTGTTGGTATTGTGATGGAGAATTCTATTAGAGTTATATCTACTTATGGAATATTTCATTCATTATTGTTCCCTAGCTCTTTATTATTTTATATTTAAATTAGTTTGGAATAATTCATTAGTAATCAGTTAATCATTAAAGATTTAGAAGACAGGCTTGCTCTTAAAAGTAATTTACTATCGTGAACCAATGTTCTATCTATTCGGTGTTAATCGTAAATCTACATCGTAAATAGAGCAAGTGTCCAATGGCTGTAATTTTCTCAGAAATTATCTACTAATAATTTAAATACCTTGTTATTTTGGAGCATGGCACATTTATAACAAGACAATGCCAGTAGCTACCATGCGTAATTGCCCTATAATTAGATACTACAAAATTTTATTCTGTAAGGACTTTAAATTCAAATATAGAGGTAATTAGGTGGATACGTGTCTTTAATTTGAAAAAGGTTGTTAGCTATCTAATGCTATGAAAATGAATTGTTTGAGCTACATTAAAATTGGTATCACCAGTACCTTTTCATACCCTTTCTAGAAAAATAACCTGTCTGTCTCTTTTCTACCTGAATTCAAGAAATTGATAGACTACGTTAGTTACGCAGTATTTCTTTATCTGAAAGGGTTTCTATTATATAATGGTTTCCTTTGTTAGATGTACCGACTACATGTCAGGAATTTATTCCCTGACAGTCGAACCTATTAGGAGCACTTTGTGGGTATCATTTCTTTTATAAATCTTCTTTACAGCTCTGTGAGATGTTTTTTATGTTTAATCTCATCTATTTGGATTTCAAGATTCATTTTGACCTACTGTTTAGTTTATGTATCATTTATTAAACAATCGTGCCCATTTCTCGAATGATTGAATTAAAATCACCTATTTATTGCCTCGTATCGTATTATGTAATAGTCCATTATACTATACCCTTCCCCAGGTTCTATTCTTTATTTATCTCTAAACGTTTATTCTTTCCCTCTCGTACATATTCCTCTAATTAAATTAACCAATGTTTTTGCTTCTTTCCAGGGGCAAATTTGGAACAGTATACCTCTGCCGCGAGAGAAGCACAGGACTGGAACTTGCTGCCAAACTTGTGTCCGTCAGCAGAAGAGATGAAAGACGGAACGTGGAACGTGAAGTGGACGTGATGAGGAGACTGCGACACCCGAGGCTCATACAGCTTTATGATGCTTACGAATGGGGGAAATACATGTGTGTGGTCCTCGAACTGTAAGTACCAATGCACTTGATGCACTCATGAAAAAACAAGAATGTCCAAGAGACACTTCTGTAGCAAATGATAGCTACAAAATCTTGATTGCTAAAAGTGTTGAGCGGATATGAAACAATTTTCATATTCAATTACTCTTTAATAATATCGTAGCTGATTTGAAAGTACAATGCCAAGAAATCTACCCACGGTAGCTTCAAAACGTGGGATCCAACATGCGTGTGTATTTAATATTATTCAATGACCTTTCTTCTAAATAAATGCAGAACGAAAATAACGAACTAATCAGAGAGTCACAGTACACAGTCACACGACACGAATTTGCGGAAAAACGAGAAATGGAGTCTGTGTATCGTAGTTTCCGTCATCAATTTATTTGTATCGTTCGCCGTCCAAATAGCTTGCTACAGGAATTTATTTTTGTGATGGATATTTATCATTACACATGTAGGTGGAAATTCGTTTGCACAAACATTCTCGTTGCATTTCGATATGCGTTCATTCAAACAGTAGCTTCGTGCTCCATGCATGAGTCACTGTTGCAAAAGCTGGACAATATCAGGTTATGTCTTAAACCTAACGATGTAGGTTAAGGACGTCCGTAATTTTGACATGCCGGAATTCTAGGCCATTTGTTTTCATTTATCACTGTTGCTGTACTTTACTCTGCATTATGTCTTGCTTCTCGTTTTTCGTCATTTCCCGACTCAATTTGTAACCATCTGTTCGCACTCTCTTTGTTTTGAAATTTTGAAGGGTTTGCTAATGTACCCAAAAATATGCACTCTTCTTTTGGCAAAATTTTATACCTACAGATGCACAAGTATAAACTTGACTTGACTGTCAATGGATATTTTATAAACACAACGTCAAAAAGCCTCACTCTTGTTTGGCCGTCATCGCCTATAATTGGGATTTTTAATAGCGGTCTTTCCTTCTCTACTGGACGCAATCTATAATTAGTAATTGTGAATAATCCAGGTGTAATTAGGTCAGTCGTTGACAGCTTGCTTGAGTGTGCTGACAGGTGCAACGCCGCCCATTGCTCATTAATTATGGAATTTTCACTCTTATACTGTGACGTCATTGTGATACATAATAACAACTTTGATCCACCTCATTGGCTACCAAGATGATCGTCGTAATTCAATTTTGATGTTATTTTAATAGATTTTATGACTAAGAACATAGTTTCCTAATTGATGCATATTACTTTGGCGTTCCCAACATGGCTTCCAAATGAAATCACAAGCTTAAATAACAGGAAAACATATGTCAAAATGCTTTCGTTTGAGATAGACATTTGAGTTTGTGTGTACATAACCTTTTTGTGTGCATACACGTAAATCAGATCAGTGACATGTCAAAAAGGTGAAAGTCAGACAAATGATGAGTCACAAGAAACTGTGTATTGCTTTGCTATTGGAAAGTAACACAAATGTACAGTTAAGTAAATACGAGACGGTTTTATTATCGTATGTGCCATGTTCTGCGGTCAATGTGAACACTGGAATTACTGCAACAGGCGTTAGTCATCATTCGTTTTTTAAAAAGCCTTATTTTTAAAATTCCTAAGGAATATCCGTAATTTTCACGCTCGCGATTGCTAGACAAGATAAACAATATAAATTCATTCACCAATGTATGCTCCTAAGTATATGCAAATTTTAAGCAACAATCGTTCAATCTTAAAACAAATCTAATTTTAAAAAGAATACTCAACATTCTCCAAAAACTATGCTCGTCTAAAAAAACACAATCAGTTAAAAATAAAAATTCAAAAAAGGATTAAACACTCAACCAGTTTAAATGGCCTCCCTATCTTGAATTTCGAATCCGAACCCTCCAATTAACTTATCTTGAATACCGTCTTTGTCTTCCTCTATGACGCATATCCTGATATAAAAGCGCGCCAAAGTGTAACCCGTAAATGGCGACGGCTACTCCACAGATACAGAATGAGTCGTGGCGTCAAACAGCGTCAGATGTTACGGCGCATAGTTGGCGCACGGCCACGCGACGCCATTCTATCAAACTGTGATAGGGTTGCTGGTTTTCGATAAATAATTTGAAATTTATTTATTTTTAAGCAAGGCTTATGAATTTTATGATCATGTTGTCAAGTATGAGGTGAGGCAAAAGCAAAACATCATTGAGAAACTATTGATTATATTTTTTTCTGTATAAATTGAAAATGTCACTGAACGATAGCAGTTTTATAAAGACCTTTCCTAACAATTGCCTCGTTTTATAACCACAGTCTTGGTGAATCGGTTATATCTTTTTATTTTTCTCTACAACCCTATAATAGCCATTCAGCCAACCAGCAAATCGGTCGTCGTCCCCTCGTGTTGACATGTCTATTACATGCCTTACCTAGTCTTCCTGTCTCTTTAGTATCATTGCCAAATATTCATCTATCTTCACTTCTAACTCGTGATCCTACAAACTATAGGCTATTACATACCTACTAATTACATAAGATTAATTTTGGCCACACACAGATATTTTTTTATTTATATAAATTGGCAACCCTGTGTCAAGTGTATGCGTTCACAGAAAATGATTAACAATAAGACGAGGCAACACTTAAATAACTTTTTTATTTTATTTTTGTAATCTTATGACTTTTGGCTGACTCCTTATAAAACTGTTGAGCCAAGGCCCACTGAGACATCTGCAAATACTAATCTTATTTCTGAATCATATCACAATAAACATTTTTTTTTTCTTCTAATAAAGTTGACATGTCATCTAGGATTGAGAATCTCTTATAAAAGTCGGTCTTGACGTTATAAGTTAATGTTCAACAAATATAGAATTACCGATCACATATTAACAACTCATGAGAAAGTAACTTTGCATAACTTTCTTCCGATATCCTTTTCTCGTATATACAACACGAAACTAGAATGTAAACACAACTATCGATATTATGACATTGATTGATCGTCAACTATAGCCGTTAAGTTTGTTTACAAAATACATTAGTTACCTCATAATGACGTACGGCAAAAACCAACTTTCATACAATATATATGTATCCTCTATATATATATATGAGCAACTCTTTAAACTGTTTACCTATCCGACCAACCAACACCGATATGTTTGACGTCAAACCTGTTCAAGATACAACTAATAACCCGAAAACCTTAAAGCCAGAACTATATCTATGACGTCACACCCGAAAAGCCAAAAATACTGGCCAGAATCAGCTGTTGACGTTTCTCCTCATTCAAATATTCTAAATTTAAATAGCCTACATAACATGGCTGACGTTACACGACAAAAGTAAACATAACGTATTGGTAAACGGAAAAATTCGACGTCGATGTTCCGTGAATTGCGAATAGTCAAGTCAGGGTCATGCCGACAACAAAAAAATTACTAACGAGTCTGGAATGCGTGTTCTTATTATGGGTCAAGGAAACATTTTTGCCAGCCAGCCGGGTGGAGATAAATATTTACGTCCTTTACGACGCACCTTTTATCTGTAGTTTACCTTTAATCTTGCCAGATAATCAAAAAATCCAGTAAAATTGCTATAAAGTTCGCCATTTACGACTGAAAGACCCCTAAGTACAGAAATCGTGACATTTTGGACATAATATGGCCTACTCATTTCTTTTGTCATTGAACTGAACACAGTAATTGGGTAAAGAAACATCTTTACCCAATCTTTACGATTTAGAACCAAAAGCACTTGTGTAAAACAGTGTCTATTCGTGCAGCACCGCGTGTGAACATAAATAGTAATGAATGTCGTTGTTAAATTAATTTATTTTGACATGTTATTTTTATAGCTTTCTTTCCAATGGTAATGTTACCACAACTAATATATTTTCATAATTCACAAATAGAATTAATACTGGTGACGCAAAAGTGCAGAAACGGCAATGAAAAGAAATAATAAAGGAATAGACTTATTTAATTATTTTTATAACAAAAATTAATAATGTAACACAAATGTTAACACAACATTAAGCTAAAAGTTGTGAAAAACCAACAAAAAATTCTAAAACAATAGGTTTCCGTTCCATAACAACAAATTGTATCAATAGCGTATCTCATTCTTAAAGATGACGAACGTGATTAATTCCTTCGCCAAATTGTCTACAATTCTGAATACTTCCCATAAATTAACGTGATCATTAATGTTTAAAAAATAATTCAAGATACGTGTAATATTTACAAAGCTGTAGATACCATCCCCATCGGCGATGAGAATCGAGAATGTCTAGGGCATTAAGTCCATCTGTACACACGTGTTTATTAAGTATCTATTTAATAATTTGTAATTCCTTTTCTTCTCTTCCCTTCACGCATAAAAGATCTCATTATGTCAGCTCACACATAGGATCTAGCTATTTTTAAGTCGAATTTTCGTAGTGCTTGGCGACTTAGTCTCCCAGTTGCACAGTCTCTTTTGTGCCTTTAGGCTTATCATTCTATCTCCTGCATTAAATTCACTAAGGGATGTAGAAACTATCGTTTTCTTCTTCTCCTCTAATAATATCTTCTAAGTTATTCATGTATCTAGGACGCACTGGACTTCAGTGTTCCGGTGTTTCAATGGTTGCATCTACTGTAGATCCTGGCTTAGTTACAGCAGTTCGAGGTTGTTGTGACGGGCTTGTCCCATAAGAAAAGAAAATCTCATTAATCTATCTCTAAAACCCTTTTACATAGGTACTGCTAAATCCTCATTCTGGTCTCATAAAAGTCGAAATGTCGAATATATATATAAAACTCCTAACAGTATTTACGTTGGCTCCATTCAGCAACACGTGCAGTCGTGCATTCTTGCATGCTTCATTTCTGTCTTACATATTGTTTTGAAAACTGTTTGAAACCTGTCTATCTATCAGAATCGCAAAACAAATGTCTTTATTTATTGCATTTTTGAAAGCGGATCCATTAATGCAATGAAGTTTTTATTTTACATGTCTTGTAAGGTCAAAGTAAGTCCATGGTACACGGTCGACATATGAACCAATTAGTTCGAAAATGTATGATGTTCAAATCTAGACTTTAACGAAAGTATGCCAAGTTGAAGTTTTAGTAAACGCTTCCAGGGAGATTGATTTTATTGCTCCGTCCGCATTTACGACTATTGTTTAATCTTATTGCGGTAAGAAACAAACCTTGTACCATCGACTTTAGTTCGTAGTACGATTATACGATGTCCTGATTTTGATCCTTATGTTAATAAAATATCTATATCGCTTTTAACAATATTAGTTTTTAAAGACATGGCTACAATAGCCTTGGTCCTCGTAACATTTGCAAAAAAATCGTCCGTGTCCTTACATCGCACACAAAGAGACTGTACTAAAATCAAGAACAGTTAGCCACTCGCCACTCACTCGACCAGCCTTTCCAACATTACAAAAGCACTATTAAACGTATTCCTACACGAGCATACTAAGGATGTGGTCGAAATAGTCGTGATCGACACACACGGATCTTGGAACACCATTTTAAAGTAAAAACGTTAACTCAGTAAAGGAAGATTACAGACTGGTTTTTGGTACAGGAATGCCGTTTCAAGAATGCATTAAGGCAGCTTAGGGCGATTTAATGGTCATTCTCAGTTCGAAATGTTTTGGGATTCAGACATGTCTCCCAAAAAAGAGATAATGATTGTCTTTTGACCAGTGTTGACGACCGCCAGGTCGGCATTGCCGGCCGTGAGCCTTTTCGTCTTAAAATCTTGTTTTAATTCGAAGATAAGGGGTATAAATATCTCCATAATCTATCCTCCTCAGTAACATATAACAATTTAAATCCAGTACGTCGATAAACACAAAATAAACGGCCTGACATCAACCTTCAACGCCTCTATTTGAGTTTATTTTGGCGCCAACGCACACGTCGATGCTAATTTCGATCATCTTATTTTTTTGGCAACCTTGCCCAAAGCACGGCTCAGCCGAGCAATCAGTATAGGTTCTCAAAATAATAAAAACAACGTATTTTTGTAGTAACATCTGTTTTAGCGAGACAGTTTTTGGTAAATACGTACCTACGCGTTAGAATTGTATATTTATTTATCTGTAGTTAGTTTATCTCATTATTTCATTTTGGTCGTTACGGAACATCAACACTGTTGAGTCTTCTTTGATGATTAAATTACAGAAAGGACGCGTATTTTCTGAACACATGCCTCTAACGTATGACAATAATAGAGACCACGCGATTACATGGAACTAATAACATCACTGGTAAAAACTGAATATGCTAGTCACGGACGCTTTTGTCTACTCTTTTGAACTTGGGGAAACGTGCAAAGTGTTGTACCTACTGACCATTTTTCCCGATCGTGTTTCATTTGCAATCAATGCTGAGTCACACATAGCTCGAATTCTGTACCTTAGCCGTCGGTCATTCCGGCCTTGTGATAACATGCACTTTGTATTGATAGTGCATAAACATGCAGTTTCCATACATGGAGTGCACTCAATGTGCATTCTAAGTAATGAAGGTCTAATTTGGAAGAACTATCTTTGAACTTTTGCAATGCGGAACGCGGAACGTAGTGTCAGCGAATTGGGAGAGGTCCAGATGAGTCAGATGTATTCGAAATGACTAATTTATTGACCTCTTGTGTGGTAGACGATATTTTTGATTGGTCTAAAAACAGGTACACTAGTAGATATATATTTTGATGTGAGTATCGTTCGTGAAGTTGTTTTATTTTTTGTACCGATCTGGCAGTCTATTGGACGCTTAAATTCCCAATTGTTATATTATTGGTGTATCTAAATTAAATTAGGTGTGCTTTCGTCTACTTTTATTTCGGCTTTAATCCTGATTAAACGGATTTAAAATTATTTCTTTTTTTCTTCTGCAAATGTTTCGGACTACATTATTTTGAGTGCTTATTGTCGTAGATCTGGGATTACAGGAAGTCCAGTAGCTATTCGGTTGCCGATTTTCTACCATTAAAAAATACAAATTCAGACATCACCCTGTGCTCTGTACTACAAACAAAAATTTGTAACTGTTTTACGATGTTTTCAACGCCGGCTAATAGCTGCAATACTGGCCGTTTTGTTTGTCCATCCATAAAGTCGTAATTATGTTCACACCGATCCCAGAGTTGCCTTGGAATTACGTAGGTGGGTTTCTGTTTGTTCCACAGGATTTTGATGCTTAATGTCTTTGTGGATACGTAGTAAAACCTATAAACTTTGACTTGTATAAGTTGTCGTATTTGCAAGAAACTAAGGTACTAAACTTACCCTAATACGATCTGTATAATTTAATATCGGCTAATTATATCTTCATCAGTCTAATGATCCCTATCATTTTATACATATACTTTTGCTTCGTCGTGTATTTAAAAGCTTCTTTCCTTTATTATTTCAGCATAACAGGCGGTGAGTTGTTTGAGCGTGTCATTGATGAGGACTTCGTGCTGACAGAGCGAGCATGCACCGTGTTCATGCGACAGATATGTGAAGGCATCGAGTTCGTGCATCGGCAGAATATCCTGCATCTGGATATGAAGGTATGGTCGAGTTATAGATGCCAGTCGATAGTTTCCTAGCTAATGTAAGAATATAGATTGTAAATCAAATACAGCGCTTACTGAAGTACGTAATTAATGTTCTTGAATTAAAAATGTGTAACGATAAATCATTTAAAATAACGTGATGAACAGGAAGACAGTTTGAAAGATTAAGTAAACCGGTTTGGAGTAATTTACTACAAAAACACAATACTAAAATATCGAAAAAATACAAAATCGCTTCACCCTTGACTTGAACAATAAAATACAGACGTAATTCCGTTTGTACAAATAATAAAGTAAATAAAGAAACGATTACATTGTTCAGCTGTTGCTGTTGCGGTCCCGCCATTTTGGTCCGGTTCCAACTAATAAATCAAAATGGCGGAAAAAAGCGCGCGACTTTTATGATTACAAGCCAGTTTATTTGAAGATGTCGCTTTTGAATTTCGAATGTGTATTTCTGTCATCTGTCGGAAACGTTGCAGAAATACTGTGAGCGTTTATATTTGACTAAAAACTCTTTGGTAATTTACGGCCTTTCAATGACTGTTTCATGCTTTATTTTGCCGTTTTCAATTGCCTTGTTTACATGCTGGAGTTATGTAAGCAAATGTTGATAGATTACCCGCTATTTACATGGCTTATAGGCAGATATAACATTGAACTTAAATAAGTTTAGTATAATTAATTAGTTTGGTACCTACTTAACATACTTACTTTGATAGATAAGGGTCATGAACTTGCCCTTTACACATCATGAAGTTTAATTTACCTAATAATCTTTATTCACTCGATACGACCGTACCTATAGTATGCTCCACTTGCTATCGTCGGCAAATACTAAAATTCATCTTTTAACTTTTCAGCCAGAAAACATCCTCTGCCTAACAAAGCAGGGCAACCGCATTAAGATCATAGATTTCGGTCTAGCCAGGTTCTACGACCCGGAGAAGAAACTCCAAGTACTGTTCGGCACCCCTGAGTTTGTGGCACCAGAGGTTGTGAACTTTGATCAGATTGGCTATGGAACCGATATGTGGTCGGTTGGAGTCATCTGTTATGTTCTGTAAGTTGATTTTTTTTCATATCAATGTCTTGACGCCTTTTTTCTGCGAGGAAGTAGGGACAAGTGGACATTCATTCTTCGACAGTTCTAATATGATTCCCTTATTATATGGGACGAATATGACTGTTGTGATAATCGCAGCATCCATGCTGTTAATCCTGAGAATTTCTCAAAATTGCCTATCCGAGGGGACACCTTACTCGGATTTTCGATTACAGATATTAATGGTGTCCTGTGTATCTGGCTCGTTCTCTATTACATGGGACTCATAATGTACCTAACTATAGAAAAGTGAGCGTTACTACGGTGTGTTGTTAATATTATATGTATATAGGTACATAATTCTCAATCCGTTTCGGGGAATTAAAGGCGTGATACTACTTAATATAATAATTCGATCAATTCTATTTTTAACTTCATAGCGCAAGATTTCTAAGTAAAGAAGTCGTATTTATATCCTTATTCGTAATACGCACCTACCTAAATTAGGTAATATGTGTCTACCATATTTATAGTGTTTAACGTTTCTCATACTATGTATCTTGTGGCTTAGGATATTGAAAATTCGACGAACAAGATATTTCGAGTTCACTACCCACTTTTTCGTTTCTAATTGTGCCTGATCTACATATGCCAATAAATGTTACCTTATATAAAAATTAAAGCAGCAACGTTAAAAATATATCCATCTCTTTCTAGCCTATCAGGTCTTTCACCGTTCATGGGCGAGACAGACATAGAGACAATGGCTAACGTCACCGTCGCTAAATACGATTTCGACGATGAAGCTTTCAATGAGATCTCGGAAGACGCCAAGGACTTCATCCAGAAGTTGCTCGTCAAGGACAAAGAGTAAGTTCTGCCTGATATACTACCTTCTTGTTGTGATTTCAAGGGCAATAGGCCCTTTATGCTATGAACTCTTTGCAAAAAATCTTCATTTGCTAGATCTTCCCAAGGTCCTCTTTTCTTAAAGTTCACAATGGGCGCGAAAAGAGTTTTTGCAAAAAAGTTCTCCCTAAAAATAAGCCTGTCTGTACAAATAAAGAACTTCTTTAAGAACCTTAGTTCGCAAAGCGTGATAAAACCGATGAAAACCTGATATATCCTCGCAACCTTTCAACTCCGGTATGATCTCAGTCTCGCGGTTATTCTAAAGCTGTGTACATGCCAGCCTGACGATAAAGACCCCTTGTTACTCGTTTGATCCAACACTAGTAACTAACACTACATAAAACATTGCACGAAGTAGTAGAATGCTCTAACTATAACATTAATTCTCTAACCTGTACATACTAGTTAAGTAGATGTAGATTAGAATGTATAAGTAGATCACCAGTAACTGTTCCTTCCTTCAAATTTGGCCCAAGATCTGGCACAAACTGTCCCACACAAGCTAATCTATTAATCCTTCCTATACTCCTTCCACACATGCACGCATTTCCTCTTAAATCCTTTTTGTCAAACCTGGGTCCTACCAACCACTAAGTCCCCAGTAGCGGTAGTGACTCCATCCCGTCCTGTAACTGTTGTGTCGGTGTTGGGCGCTAGTAACAAGGGTCTTTGTCGCAGGTCGCGGCCCAGCGCCACCGAGTGCCTCCGGCACGCGTGGCTGCAGCGCCGCGCGCCGCCCCCGCACGCCGCGCACAACGGACAGCTCCCCACACCGCACCCCGCACCGCGCACTCCCGTGCCTGAACCTAAGAACGCTCTCGACGTCGCCAAGGACAACCTGCGACTCTTTGTAGAGCGATGGAGTGAACACCCTAACTCACCATACGTATTCGATAACCAAGCGCATGAAATCACAAGCCTAGCAAACGGAAACTGTGAGAGATCCTCTATAGGAGGATGCTCGCCTTCTCCTAGAAGTTCCCTGAGCAGCTCCCCTGATGTAGTGTTTGATGAAGACGACTTGGAACCACCACCGCTAAGAGAACACAATTTCTTATCTGCACCCAAATACAATCCCGTAGAAAGGCGAGCCTCTGACAGCACTTGCTTCCTGCACAAAAAACAGGACGTACTCGTTAGGAAAAACTTAGCAGAAGAAATAAAGAAACTGTCTGACCACTTGTATATGTTGTCCACAATGAACACTGATCTCGCAAACAACAACAGTATGAAGGAACTAGACAAAAACATCACAGAAACAAAGTCAGTCAAAGATGAGAAACTACCAAATGGTTTTAAGAAAGAAACAAGGTATACGAAGACTGTAACGAACGGCGACGCGTCAGGTAAGGAAAAGAAACTATTCACTTCAAAGTCAACGACAAAAATATCATCGACATTCTTAACAGAGAGGGAACCAGAGAAACCAATGACGAGTAAAATGCCCTGGGTGAAAACAAGTAGACCGAAACGAGTGACAAGCATGAGCAGGGACGTGCCGGACCAACCAGTAGACGTGCGGAACAGTTTCTTCCAGGAGTTCGACAGGAGACGAGAGAAGATAGACAAATTAGTGAATGGTTCAGATAACGGTAGACAAATGCCTTACAGAAGAGGAGATGAGAACAATGCGCATCGGACGAAAGACCTTCTTTTACATCTTTTGGAAAAATGGGGAGAGTCTGAGGAGGTGGAGGCAGAGAGGTCAGCTGGGGGCACTTCAAACGGAGGCAGACATCAGTCAATATCCCTTGAGTGGTCTCCCTCTAACCAGTTGGGTCAAACCTCAATGTCAAGCCTTCACGCATTCTTTCAAAGACAGACTTCAGATGAGAAGACGCAAAGGAAGAAAGTGACGACTAATGTAGCGAAATGATTGAAGTTGTGAGACTAAAGTGCCATGACACTATGTTACCAAAGTACGGTATGAGATTAGTTTATTTTCTTATAATTATAATATAAGCCTAGCGCATATACATGAACCTTGTTCTTACACAAACATATTTAGGGTCCTTAAACCAGTTTTCCATCAGCCAATGAGGATAAACGCGCTACCGGAACCTCTAGTGTAGCATAAGATCTTATCCAATGGACTATTTGCAGCTGTCTAGCCATTGTTCTGTAATTTATTGGCAGCTAAAATGATTGGAGGAATATTACCATAATGAAGCATTAACGCCACGTTATTCCTCATTGTATTTGAAAGTAAATGAATGAAAGTAAGACGGTTAGTAAGTGCCTATTGTGATTGAATGACGAAGTAAGTATACGCTCTTAAACATAACTTATGTACGTAAATATCATACGTACAAAATAAGACTAGTCGTTGAAAAAATCTTATCGTGGCAGCTTTTCATAGATAGGATGAATGTTATTATGTTTGTATACTGGCTTTTAAAAATGTTAACTTTTCTTTTTTTTCTTCAGATGATTTGATTTTCGAACGTTTTTACTAATATTCGTCAACATTTTTAAAAGGCAGTGTGATAGCACCCTTAGTCATAAACTGAAAAATCAAATTGCTAGTCTATGACCAATTTTTGAAGTCAAAATTATTTAACCGGTCATTTGAGTGATTAATTCTTAATAATATGCAAATTTTTATTCTGAAAATTGTGAGCATAGAGAAAAAGTAATATCACCCAAAAAAAACTTTAGAAATAACGTCTATTTCACTTTATGGTTTTTAAAGGGTACAAAGTACTAAGAAAATTCGTTTATATGTATGCGCTAAGTCTTAAAAAGGCGATTTTAAATTAAAATGACAAATAATAAAAAGGGAAACTATCTAGTCTTTGAAATTTTGTAATTATATACAGATTTTTAGACTCAAGACTGAGAGCGAATTACGTCGAGATACTTATTGAACACGTTTTGGTAATTTAAAACTTTTTTAATCTGTAAATAAGACATTTTTTTATAAAGTAGATGGTAATAATATACTTAAATTATGATTGTTCCTTACTCTGTACTTATGTATAACTTAATTATAATTTATTGTTATTACGATACGTATGTTGTTAAAATATAAGGCTTTATTAAAAATTTTGATATTTTATTTATGGTCTAAAGGCGAGGCGAGCTGAATGTAAGCATTTCCATCTGAGCGATTTGGGCCGAACCAAGTCCTATGTGGTTGTCTCAACTTGGCTATTCAAGATTACATTTATGCACTGCGGTAGAAATGAACCCTTAAAAAATACCACGCCACACAATCCAGTAAGAAAGTCTGCAGTCCAAGTCCATAGGTAACGTTAAAAACAACATTCTTGACTAGATGCTAGTGCAGTTCAAATTCCCTGCATTTGCAGCTTCCAAGGGACGCCCTCAAAACTTGTCAAGCATTCCTGTAAGACACAAATACGAAAACTATATAATCTGTGAATCTTATTATTTTATTGAAATCACTATCCCAATATTTAACTTTCCACAGCGACCGACTATCAGCGTCATCAACTCTAACGCATCCTTGGCTCATCCAATCAGCGCTTTGCACAGAACTGCACGTCACCAAATCGAAACTTAAAAGGTACGTGATCAAAAAGCGTTGGGCCAAAGCAGTGTCAGCTGTCATCGCACTCAAAAGAATGGGCGCCAAATTCGAAGATCACCATGATGAAAAAATCGAAGATAAAAATGGAGATAATTAATTTTAATTGTGTATTATTTTTTTTAGTTTGTTAGATATTGATTGGGCAGTGTTGTGTCTGTAAAAGGCGTTGTTTTGTGCCTTGATATATCTATGACTCGTTTACAAAGTAACATTCAAAACACTGTGGGTTACAAACACAACATTAGTATGATTTTATAATAACTATCGTGAGACATACTAAATTGAGTAAAAACGCGGGTTACTCACGTGAATATAGGTACTGAGAAAAGCTCTACTAGTTAAGTACATGCGACCGCGCACGCTGCTCATGAGGAAGAACCCCTCTGTGTGTCTCTCTCGAAACTAGTAGAGCTTTTCTCAGTATATTCACGTGAGTAACCCGCGTTTTTACTTAACAACATTAGTATACCTACATACAGCAGGTCAACCCCCCCCCCCTTTCTGTTTTTCTTTTTTTCAATGACTACTATACGTTGATCCAATCTATCAAGTCTTTCTTTAATCAATTTTTTTCTATATTTACAAAGATTTACCCTTTCCCTTGCCTCACATCAACAGCCTATAAGTGGCCACTGCTGACCATTGACCAAAGGCCTTGCACTATGGTCAGCTGGCATGGAGAAGCCTTGAGCTTTAATCACCACGCTTGCTCAATGCGGTTTTTTTTTGTTTTTTTTTTTAAATCGTTGCCCCACACTAGGATTTTCTCCTGTATCGTGGGTGCGTTTACAAACATACAAGTTCACATACACAATGACACCCAGACCCGAAACAACAATTTGTGGATCACACAAAGTGTTGTCTCGTGCGGGAATCGAACCCGCGACACGTTGCACGGCAGCCAGTTGCCCAGCCACCGCACCAACCGTGCAGTCAACGTGGCGGTTGGCGGGTTGGCGATTTCAAACTTATAATTAGAAAAATAAGCCCAGGTTTCCTCACGATTTTTCCTTTACCGTTTGTCAGTGGTGTCTAGATAATCTTAGAAAGTACATACATATATATAACTCGGAAAAAGTCGCATTGGTACTTGCGGCTGGTAGGTTTCGAACCTGCGCCATTTTAGACCTCCGAGCCACCACGACTAGACCCTTCTAGCTTCTAGCTAGATATATCTACCTAGTTTATAGCACACTATTCCTGTATGTACTATTATTAAGCCGAGGACACACTAGGGGACGAATGTCTCAGGACATGTATCGGCGACACATCGAGCGAAGCCGGCCGATGTCGCCTGACATATACCTACGGTGACAACATGACATTTGTCCCTTAGTGTATCCTTGGCTTTATCCTACTCTTTTCTATTTCTTATTACTAACACTAATGACGGACGTCATTTTTTACCTTCCTTTACAATGCGTCAGAGGCTTCGTTTAACATACTCGATCAAACACTGCCCGGTCTTTGACTAAAGTTTAGCTAGATATTTTGGGAAAGAATCGCACATATTTTGCAAAATACGCACATGAGTATAATAATCTTTCATAATAATTTTATTATTATAGTTTTTATTGATCTTGGTGTATAATAATTACTATTAGATATTTTATTTTGTTATCAATAATTTAAAATCTATAATCATGCCAGTTTTTATTCCGTTACTTGATTATTTCCGTTAATTTTTAATCTGTTGGTTCTTTTTTTTAAATAAGCACTTGTTGACGCGCTAGAGTTCAATGTTGTTTTAGTTTTAAAAAATAAATAGCAAAATAAACATACTACGCATAATAAATTATATCTATAGCCTTAATGTCACGTTATTCAATACTTTGATAAAATAAAAAAATCTTATAAACAACTATTTAATAAAATGACAATTGTCAATTTATAGTATTATTAATTAAACAAAATTCAGTATTAATAAGTCATTATCTGTTTTGGCTCTTTACGATGTACTTACAATTTTTTATTAAGCAAACATTTAAATGTTTTTTATACAATGAAACAAAGGTCTAATGTACAATGTTAATGGAAGGCCCACGTATACTAAAATCGTATAAAGATTTAAACGACTTTGAGACTTAGACCTTATTTGGAGTTTGGAGTTATTAAAAGTCTGACGTGGGCACAGTCTCAAAGTGTAATTTTATTATTGTACTTTGTACCTAGGTAATAAGTTTTTGAAGCTATTAGAGGCAGAAAACTAGTTTTTCATGACTAAAATGGTGCCAAAATATGTACTAACTGGTAACACTAGGTAAATGCAGTGCCTATAATAAAAAATAATTATAATAAATGTATTCTAATAATCTCATTGAGATCTTGTATATTAGAAGTATACACGTGTTAGTATTTTAAGTGATTAAGACTAAAATAACTTGCACAAATTTTCGAAAATAAGAGGGTCTCCTCTGTGCATTGAGATGCCTAGAAAATAATTAAAAAAATATATTTATGTAAGTAAATAATGAAAGACATTAACTTCTAACATTAGTTATAAGTTTTGTGCTAATTTTAAATAAGTATTAATTAATTTCAATCTCTCCATTAGATCTAACGGTTTCTGCCATATTTAATTTGTCAGCCATATTTAAATTTATGTCACTTTGACAGTTGAAATGCTACCAAAACATTTGTTACAATGTGAGACGTACGCATAGATGAACATCTATGGACGTACGTACTTTATGTATTGCATTTAATGTTCCAAATAAATGACTATTATTAAAGACATTGGATTGTGAACGAAATTTTGAGTTTAAAATAAATAAATATTTCTTGTTGCATCTGATTTTTTATTTTTCTTCGAACCGCAGAAACTACCTAACCTACCTACTAGAGAATAAAAAGAGACTACAATAACTACAAACTAAGAATAAAATATGAAAGTACATAAGTATGTAAAGAGCAACGTTTCGTGGGATACGTCCCGTTCGACACAATTTATCAGTGTGATCCATAACTGTTCAGGAACTGGGTCATAGACACATGAAGGAATTTGAAAGTGTTTGTATTTCCTACAATACAGGGGAAATCCTAGTATAAGGGCAAGTAAAGAAAACTGCCGAATAGATCACACATCACACCATCACCATAAACATTCCCTCATCTGGCAGGAAAGTGCAAAATCTTTATGACTTCATACCACAATAAGAGATGTACCTATTATAAAGCGGGTAGAAAATATTCTTGAATGCCCTGACACTCGTAAATGGAAAGTAGGTTCGGTATTTTTGCTTATCGGATGGCATTAGTGAGTAATGAGTATACCTACTTCTTTGTCCAATAGTGTATTAACTAGCGTCACATCATTGCACGTTCAATTTATGACAGCTAGGTACAGTGATTGGACAAACTTTTTACATAAGCGCCATCTAGTGAGCATAAATAAATCCCCCACTATGATATATATGTAAAGAAATAGGTTTTCTTAATTTTTGAATTGATTACTTTGTCAAATAGTCTTTGGTTTTTTTTAAACGTCAATAATATGACTTTTGCGTTAAAGAATTTATGGAAGAACTAGCAGCCCGTCCCGGCTTCGCACGAGGTAAACAATTTTTTTTTTTCAAAATGAAATGTAGCCTATGTCAAATTGGAAGAATGTTGCATTCTATTGGTGAAAGTATTTTTTAAATCGGCCCAATACTTTTTGAGCCTATTCATTACAAACATACAAAAAAAGGTACAAATCTTTCCTCTTTATAATATTAGTATAGATAAAACATTAAATGTCGTAGTAAAAGACTAAATCTTATAAAAGACTAAATCTTATAACAAGAAGATAGAAGAACTAACCACTAATAATGAAAATTTAAAGCGGGAAATAAAAAGCTTATTAGCAACAAAAGTGGAACTTCCAATTGCAATGAAAATAATCGCAGGAAAATCGTACTCTACGGTTTCCCTGAATATTATAAGGAACCAGTCTACGACGAACAATATAGATTAATTGATATCCTTTACAATAAATTGAACATTGATCTCACGGATTATCTCGAAGAAACTTATAGGCTAGGTAGAAATTATAATAAAAACCGTCCGTTAGTCATTGAATTAACCACCAAACGAATTACAAAATATATTTTAGAAAATAAACACTACTTGCAAGGAACTAGATTTTTTGTGTCGGAATTTTTGGATGAAAACGCGAGATCTCAAAGAAAGGAAATGTACGAGGAAATGATGAAAGCTAGGAATAACGGATTATATGCAATAATAAGAAATAACCAGTTGATTATTGAGGGAAAAATAATAGACATACAAAAGGAGCGAAAAAACATACACAATAATAATAATGTAACGCAAAACGAACAACACCAAACGCAACAATGTGTAGATGAAGAATACACTGACAACTATGGAAACCGTACCCATGGTACGTTTCGAAACCCCAGACCAACAATTTAATATTTTGTTCCAAAACATTCAAAGCATTAGCAACAAGCAACATCTTTTAGAGGCTTTTATCAATAACAAACCGACCATTAAAGCAGTCTGCATGTGTGAGACATGGCTCACTAGAGATAAATTAGATAGTTTGCAATTGAGTGGATGTAAAACTGTGGCATCATATAGTCGCCACTCTCGAAGTGGTGGCGGTGTGTGTATAATTTTAAGAGATGATATAGAATTTATAGAATGTTATGATATAAGAGATTTTACTATTGAATATTGTATAGAAATATGTGCATGCAAGTTACCAAAGCAAAACCTTTTAATTATAATTATTTACTGGAATAGAAGAGAGGAAGAACTATTTCTTATACAATTAAAACAAATTATGCAATTTATTAATCATAAGTATAAAAACCTTAACGTCATAATAGGAGGTGATTTCAATATAAACATATTAGAACACAGTACAAAGGCAAACCAATTTATAAATCTTATGCTCGAATACAAATTCACACAACATATTAAACAGCCAACACATATCACACGGACAACATCAACATGTCTTGATCTGATTTTTACAAATTTTAACGATAACAAGTTACACACAACCGTGGAGGAATTGGGATTTTCCGATCACTGTGGAACTATTGTGAATATGACATTTAAGCAAGAAACTAAAGAGCTCGTATGGTATACCATGAAAAGACTATTTAACACAAGCAACATACACAAATTTAAATCTAAACTAATCAATCAAAATTGGAATAATATCATAAAACCGAATACAAATTTAAATGAAAACTACCAGTCATTCCTTAGTACACTGCAAGACATTTTAAATGAATGTATCCCAGTATGTAGAATTAAATTGAAAACTAAACAGTACAATTACTGGCTAACTACAGGAATAAAACGATCTTGTAGAAATAAAAGACTACTTAAAATTTTATCCATAAAAATTAATAACTCAATTTTCACTAAATACTATAAAAAATACGAAAAGATCCTAAAAAAATCCGTGATAACAGCTAAAAAATTACACTACATAAACAAAATGAATAAATCCACAAACAAAGTTAAAACTATGTGGAATATTGTAAAAGAACGAACAAACAAAATATCGAAAAAGGATAAACAAAATATAACGTTGCAAACGACGAGCTTAGTAAGTGACCCTGTGCAGGTAGCTAATATTTTCAACGAATTTTTCGCTTCAATCGGGGAAAGTATCTCCCAATCCCAAACACCCGGCTTCAAGCGAACTCAAACACCAGTCATTAACCCTACTCAGAATACGATGTTTCTTAGCCCGGTAGACGGATATGAAGTAAATACCATCTTGAAGAATCTAAAAAATAAAACTAGTTTCGGCATAGACGAACTACCACCAACTCTTTTCAGACAGTGCGCGGATGAACTTACCTTACCATTTTTCAAACTGATAAATCAGTCGTTCGAAGAAGGCAGTTTCCCAGACCATCTAAAAAGTGCAATAATAAAACCAATTCACAAAAAGAACGCAAAGACAGACCCTAGTAATTATAGACCAATTGCTCTCCTGCCAACTTCCTCCAAAGTCTTTGAAAAAGCAATGTGTATTCGAGTATATTCGTTCTGTGAAAAATACAACATACATAACATCATCATCACGCCTTTTATCCCCGAAGGGGTAGGCAGAGGTGCACATAGAAGTAACACCCACTTTTCACTATTTATGTTATAAGTCCCATGTAATAGGGGGTGAGCCTATTGCCATATACCGGGCACATTTCCAGACTCCGTACTACTACTGAGAATTTTTTAAAAACCCAGTAATACTTTGCCCGACCCGGGAATCGAACCCGAGACCCCTTGCCCGGCAGTCGCACTCGCGACCACTCGGCCAACGAGGCAGTCATTAAAAATACAACATTTTTAATGATTGCCAAAACGGATTCCGTAAAAATAGATCAACAACCTTAGCAGTATATAAATACATCCAAGAAGCGTTAAACGTCATAAACAATAAACATTATGCAGTAGGAATATTACTTGATATGACCAAGGCCTACGATAGGGTGAGGTTTGATATATTGCTGCAGAAGTTGTTTGGTATGGGAATACGCGGAAAGGCATATGACTGGTTCGTGTCATACTTGAAAGGTAGGGAACAATTGGTTGAGTTAGAATTCTACAACAGTACAACAAGAGAAGTACAGCACATTCGATCAAAAGTCAGACCAATACAAGCTTCAATTCCACAGGGAAGCGTTATAGGATGCCTACTTTTCCTAATCTATATTAACGACCTCCCCAAAACCATAGAAGGGCCGTGTGTCCTATTTGCAGACGATGTTTCAATACTCACCTCATGCCGATCGACTGATCATATCAACGAAAAACTCAACAACATTCTTAATAACATAACTAATTGGATGACACAACATAATCTCGAAATAAATTTTACGAAGACCAAATTAATAACCTTTCACCCTTACCAAAAAACCCAAATGAACATTAATTTTAAATATAACCAAGTGGAACTAGAAACAGTTAATGAATTCATTCTTTTAGGCTTGACAATAGACACAAACATAAACTGGAAATCTCATATTCTCAAACTAAAGTTAAAAATCGCAAAGTCCTCATATGCCCTACATGAAATTAAAAAGACAACTGATTTACAAACTGCAATAGTTATATATTATGCGTATGCCCACGCTTGGTTCACTTATGGTATCATATTGTGGGGAAACAGTACGGATGCCCATTCATTGTTTATTTTACAAAAAAAACTAATCCGCATCATAGCCAATATAGAACAAACCAATAGTTGCAAACCTTATTTTACAAAACATAATATTCTCACCTTAATAAATATATATATTTTAGAATTGTGCAAGCTGGTTCGTAAATATCCAGACTGTTATAAAAAAAAGAGGAGACATACAATCAAGCCACTCGCTCCGACATAAAAACAGATTGGACTTGCCTCGCTCTAACCTCAAGATGCACTCCTCTAGCCCCTACGTTATGTCGATAAAAATTTATAACAAACTACCAGAATACTTAAAAGAAATAGAAAAGACCAATGTATTTATGAGAAAATTAAAACAATATTTGATTAAAAAATGTTATTACACCTTAGACGAATTTCTAAATGATAAATTGACTACATAATTGACTGATTTGACAAGCTAGTGTAAGCTAAAAAGTAAATAATTTAATACTACTGAAAAATAAACATTAATAGTAATCTAACGAAACGTCCCTCCTCTTTCCTACCAATTTTAAATGTTGCTGTGCCCGACAGGGTCCGTAATTGTTACTATTTGTATTTTTCTAACCACCTGTATGTGTACATTATGGGTGCAATAAATATTTGATTGATTGATTGATTGATTGATATAATTTAAAATGAAATAAAACTAATGTGTTGCTTTGTAAAATTAAAACGACATTTAATGTTTTATTCTTCCATAAATTCTTTGTATATTTACCAGCCTTATAAACTTGTCAATTTGTTACCTTAGTTCATCAGTGTTACTGGTAGGTACGTAGGTTATAGCAAATCGAGTAGGTACCATTCAGGGTTGATGCAAATTAGGGATGAGCGATATTAATAAAATATCGATATTGCAATCGATATTGATATCGACAGCCCAATATCGATAATTCGATATTATCGGGTACAAAATATCGATATTTTACAATATCAATCGGAAACCATAGTAAACAATATTTTTTTCAGATTTTATTATTTTATAGGTGAAAAATCAAAACAAAAAGTTAAATTATTGACTTAGTTTCATCACAAACTATGTACTATGTATCCCACTCTAAAATCACTGCAATTGTTTTTAAATTGAAATACCACAATCTACGTAAACGTTTCGAACTGAAAACGAACTAACTGTCTTGACTTGATTAGTGAAGTAGTGTCACTGACATGACATGACACTGACCGTAGTGACTTGAAATAATGAGTAATTGTTGTTTTTTTATGAACAAAGTAAGGTTGCTACTTTGTTTATAAGAAAACTATATCGATGTTTACCAATGAATACGTTAAATGATTTTTTTACATAAGTAAAAGATCACTAATCAAAAAATGTGTTAGAGATTCGAACATACTGCGATATCATGTAAAAAATATCGATTTGGCGATATTTTAACTTTACTATTATCGATATTTAAATATCGATATTTCAACGATATCGATAAATATCGCACATCCCTAATGCAAATATCAGCATCAGCATCAGCATCAGCGGAATATCAGCATTATTGTCCACATCAGCATCAGCATCAGCATCCGCATTAATTGTTGCTGATGTTCAAAGTTCGTGTCGCGACATGACCGGCAGTGGGCGGAGTTAATTGCACGTGCCGCAGTCGCTTCCGAGTTTTGGCCAATCAAAATACATATATTTCATAACAAATCGTCTGCGTCAATCAATATTGCAAGCAAAGTGCAGTACCTATGCAGAGCGCATTGTTTTGTGCGTGTTTATGTATTTTAAAATGCCTTCCACATTAAAAAGCGGAATTTGGCAGTACTTTAAATTAATGAATCAAGAAACCGCAAACTGTAACATATGCAAGAAAAATTATTCACGCAAAGTATATACCAATATTACCAATACGTCGCTAAAAATCATATTTTGAAGTCAATACCTACATCCCGAAGAGTATGACAAGTGTTTTAACCAGTGAGTCTGAAGTAAATTCGATTAAAGAATGTCAGAAATACGTAAATTAATTTGTTTTTATTTTCAAAAAACAAAAAAATTACTTACCATAGTGTAGTTAATAGAATTCCAGTATTAATAATAGATCTATGAAAATATAATATTTACCTACCTAAAAAATGTATAAAATTGATATAAAACAATTAAAATCAGCATCAGCATCAGCTGATGTGACAAAATCCTTCCTGCATCAGCAACAACCCTGGTACCTACCATTCAAGAAATCTGACATTCTGACCTAAACCCACTTTTTATACACTTATTAGGTACTATACATGTTGTATACCTACACGGGGAGTACCTTGGCAACCCATTAAGTCCTCCTGTCCGACTATTGGTTTTGAAGTCCTAGTATATTGAATTTTTGTTGAAACTTCAGTCTGTTATTTGTTTAAAGAATGTAATTAGTTACCTTTTTAGTTCATATTTCAGGCTATATTATCAGCAGTCTAATAATAATAACTCATTTACAATAACCACTAGATGTTCGGTTTGGCAAGGCTTAGTCCAGAAATGTCTGTAATTGAACTATGTCGCATTATAGTCTCAACAAAATATCTGAACTGTAATTTACACTTTCGTAGCTTTGCAAGCAGTAATTTTTGTTAATGGTTTTCTTGCTGGTCACTGGCTGGTGGTGCTAACTTAACTTTTTTTTTCTATACCAATTGAGTCTCCAATTTTTAATAGTTGACTATTCTGCCAGAACAAAACTTATTTCATACCAGAGCCTTTCAAAATAAGTTTGAGGTTAGGAATATTCAAATCAAAATTAAAACAAAAGAAAAACTTTTTATATTTTTTTTTATTTTTATAAAGACGCAATGGTATCGCACTCCAGTAACCACAGCAATGTGATACCATTCCGCAGTACCAAAGATGGTATTAACGGTAAGATTTCTGGTAGCGGGCGCGGGCACCTGGACCACCGAACTTCTTGGGCTCGCAGCGACGGGGATCCGCCACCAGCAAACTCCTATCGTACTGGACGAGGATGTCTTTGATTTCCTTCTTTGACGCCTCGTCTACATCTGTAAAAAAATTATAACAATTTATTATAAAAAGTTCTTTTACAACATTGTAATGGTAATTCTTAGAAATAATAAATGTAGTGTACATTTCAAACTAGCAAGTTATTGAAATACAATGCTGCTTGGTAAATGTCACATTGTTCTGCCCTCCCTGAAATGACTGAGTTGTATGGGAACAACACAGCTTTGGAAGAAGGGGTAATACTTATTTAACTTATTTAGAATCAAGAATGTATCTATAATTGAAATATTAAAAATTAATTTAATTTACTGGAACTTAACAGTCATAAACTTGAGTATTTTATACAGTTTTCAGAGTACATTAGCATAACATCAGTTTGATAGATAAATAACAAAATAATAAATAGTGAGGTAGAACAAGATACCTATTGATATTGCCACCTAAAGACAGAAATATAGTAATAAATTGTAATTATGACTGTAATACTTACATTTCTGGTAGAAGGCAATAAGTGCCTTGGAGATAGCCTGTCTAATTGCGTATACCTGGGCTACATGACCACCACCCTTAACGGTTACTCTGATGTCAACTCCGGAGAATTTCTCCTGAAAAACAAATACATTTCATTAGTACTTGTGGCGATTTAATAAGTTCAATAGTAATTCATATTTGAGAGAAATCAGATCCATTTTTTACTTCACATCCAAAGATGCTCAGGTTCGGAATAAGTGATATTCATCATTGAAATTTTTGCAAGAAACTAGCAATACTTTTGAAGTCCTTTAAACAGATACGAAAGTAATTAATTCAAATAAATAACTCCAAGATAAATACAAACTTAAATCACACAAACATTGACAATAAATACAATAGTTTAAAAACTAGTTTAGATTTATGTTCTGGCAATGTGGTTGACAAACTTGTTGCTGAAGGGTAAAAATTGCCATTTTAGTGTTTGTTCAAATCTTATTTACAAAATATTCACAAGATTTACTAATCACATCAAAATTGTTTACAATTCACCATCATTACAAATGTGGTTTTATCTAGTAGCAAAGAACATAAGATCGACTACAATCATAAATAAGTTCATAATAACATGAGATAACTAAAGAAATGTGAAATATACATGTTACTAAGTCAAATCAGGACATAATAATTAATAGACAGAGAAAGTTTGCAAGATGTCTTGGTTCTGCATGATGTTGTTAAATAAATCCTTAAACAATTGCTATTTTATTTTGACAACAAGTAATGCAATGAATTAAACATGTTAGATAAAAAAATACCACAGCTGATGACAACTGGAAATACTAAATTATCCTTCTTATCCTTCTTTTAGGTTCTGAAATAGGGTAAATAAGTATGTAATATGTACAAACCTTGCCGAGCAGTAGGATGGGCTCCTGCAATTTGTATTGCAGCAGGCGGGGCTCCACCAGGTCTAGGGGGCGACCGTTCACGCGCAACACTCCATGTCCGCGCTTACAATAAGCCACAGCCGTGGCGGTTTTCTGAAAACAACAATCTTATTAAAACTAGCCCTCAAGTCTTAGAAATCACTTCATACTTTTGGCCGTTATGATGTTTTTTGAGGTTATGTTCCATACAATAAACATAAAGTGTACACTGAATCGAATGCTGCATTGAAAATATATAAGATCAAAAGTAAAATCATATTGATAGCACTGTTAAAACACACGATCTATAAAAGTTATCAATCTCAAGCACCGCCAATGCCGTGAAACATTTGGTGATGCATCATGTTAAATTTACTTGAACGCACTTCTCGTAGTAACAATGACATGTAGAATACATCTTTTAATCATTTTACACTGATTTTAACACTTTTAAACAATTTACATACGAAAATATACACAAAGAAACTAAAATTTTCACTTAAAAATCGGCACAAACACGTGGATGGAGGAAACACTAACCTTGCGGCCAAATACTTGGACGGCCTGGATAGGTTCACGACGCGCCTGAAAAACACATAAAACAATAATGAGAATCAAATCAATTTGGACAGTTTTGGTAAAGAAAATATAAGTAAAACAAAATTATTACAGAGCGCAAATCGTCACGCACCTCTTGGGGGGCAGCCATTTTGACAGAGAAAGACTGATAGAATGAACGATCAATAGTGTATCAACTAAGTGAATGAATGAATGAGAATGAATAACTAGAGTAGTACTGCTAAGTGCTAAAGTAACGGTTACTTCCAAAGTTCCAAAAACCAGAGAGCTGACATTCTCGTCAAACTTAATGAAACTGCCCCGCCACCTAGTGGCTGGTAGCTGAAATAAAAGTTACAAATGTTTAACACTAGGTGGCGTGCGGGTAGTTATTTACGCATATTAGCCACTGGATGGCGCTAAAACTACAAATACGCACCATCAAGCCACACGTCCACAGTGGGTGAGTCAACAAATCCATCACGCATAGCAGAGTGCCGCGCCAAGCTTGTTTAGTATTCGACGAACGTAATTGTTAGAGTGGAGTCGTGCGGAATGTACGACAGTAGCGCACGATCACGACAATGCGCCGCGAAAAATGTTAAGTTCCCGCGCTAGTGCATTATAACTTGAAACAAAACAGTGTGAATTATAATTATTGTACGAGAGAAAATTGTGAATATTGTTTTGTTTATGTAATGAATAAACAGTTTTTGTGTGATAATTGAACTGGATTTATTGTGATTTACGTGTTTGAATAATTATTGAAAACTTGGAGGTAAGTAATAAAATTCCATAAATTCTATACTTATTAGATAGAAACTCATGCGTAAACTAAACTTCAAATGAGATGAATACGCTCTAACACATTCGTAAAAACTACGTTCGATTTTTTGCAAGTGCAGTGTTAAATAAATTCCTACTACATACCCTCCCTTACAATTATGAGTAGTAACTTAATAATAATAGTAAAAATAATTTAAATATCTACAAACCAAGTTTTACTTATCTCCGATTTAGTTATTGTTTTAGATTTTCACTTTTCCGTAGACTTTTACTTACTTAGTATCAACCTATATTACCTAATTCTCGACCACCACCAATGAAGTATGCATAAATTATTTTGCTTATGAAGTTAATTTAATAAATTTTTAAGTAGTTGGTACCTATCTCTGAAAGTAGGTCCTGTGACTTTAATATCACTTGTCTTACATGTATCTAACTTAGATATTATTAGATTGAATTGAACGTGCTCCTTCAAATCCGTCATTAATTTATCCAAATAATGTTTTTATACATTTTAACACAAAATAAAGTAGGTTTAACTATACCCAAGTACTATTCCACCTATTCAACACCAATACTTAGTTACAGTGTCTACTTAGCGAGGTAAAAACTTATCTCAACTTTTGTTGACCCAGTGCGTCATAAAGTTTTATAAAGTGAGTCATTAACTAATGTTTGTTGTGAACTTGTGGCAAGTTGACGCGGGTATTGTACGACTTAGATATCCAGGAAAAAATTGTAAAATGGGAATTCATGTCAAATGTTTATTGGTAAAACCGTTGCGTACTTATACATTCATTTCATTGGAACGTCACAATAATACTAAGTTAATGTTTGTAAAGCTAGGTTGTGATGAGGTGAATTTTGTTTAATATGCTTCTCAACCATAGATATAATAAAATATTTCTGTATTCTCAACTTTATACATTTCACTTTAAGCCCATATTTCATTTTCAAAATCATTATTATTGTCATGATTAGTTGTTCAAAGTAGTTATACTGAAGTAAATTTGTTAGCCTGAAAATCACGCCCAGGTTAGAGATCAAAGGATAAAAAGACATTAGTAGGTACACTCCAGACTTCCTAATTACCTCATCCAAACAATAACAACGCTCCATGCGACGTGATAGAAAGGAAACAAAAACACCTTCGTATTTATTTTTATAACATTTAATTGTATCTACCTATGGATTTCAGTTCCGTTCCGTAACAAACAATGGCTATAGAAAATCGTCATGCATTCTAAAGATTAGAATGATTCCTGGTCAATGATTATTGTGAATTGTGTGAATCATGAATATTGTCTATTGGTTTCGATTATCATCAACGTTTATTTACACATTTATGGTAAGTGTTATTACAGCGACTCATATTTATTTAATCACATTCTTTACAAAACCGGAATGGAAAAACTATATCATAAACACGAAAGGTGGATCCGAACTGTTACGATTTACGATTTACATAATATTTGCATCTATTTAGTACTATTAACGAGCTCGTCTCAATTAACGCCCCCTATCGGTATTGCGTAACGTAACGGCTAACCCAATAACATCCTAGTAATTAATTATTCATTATCATAATGACAATATAATCACTTGTCATAATAAATTATAATAACCAGGTTTTAATGCGGTGCTTATCAAAAAACTTCAGAGTCTCAGATATTTTGAAAGTGTTTTACATTGTAAGATTTATTTATACGTATCTACTTCCGTTTTGTCAAACTTTAAGATTTATTGTAACTATCAATTATAGTACAACAGTCACCAATCTTTAATTAATAAATTAGACTCTCTTTTTTGAGAATGTTATTTAGAGAAGATTGTTTCTATATTGTCGCGAATTTTATCAACTAAAGGATACTTAACATAAAATCGTCAACATTTTCTTGCAATATTTTATTAAACAATTTTCTCATCGTACATACATACACACATTTAACGAGGTAACGAACATCTAAGTCTATTGCATAAACCGTATTTACAGTAACCTGCCAATGTATAAACATGAACCTATTTAATCCAAAAATGGATTAACAGTGACCGTATTACGTTAAGTGTGTGATCGACAGTCGGACAGGAAGCCGTACTACCGTAGCGGCATGAACCCGGTCACGGAACGGTTGTCCGATAAACTATATCTATGCTGCATCCGAACATTATCATTACTAATTTCCATAACGTAGGCTGAAAACCCTAACTGATTTAAAAGAAAGAAAAATCATTTAATATAGACTAGTCATAGCTGGTGATACCTACCTCTATACACGAGGCACCACTTATACAAATTTTCCACTGTCGTCGAACCAGGATAAATCCAAGATTGGTTGATTCATACACCGTAAAATTTAACTACATATATCGTTTTCGTCCCGAAGTAAAATGGTTCTATAATTAATATAATAATAATAATAAGTAAATTTAAAACAAAACAAATTTACATCTAGTTCGTGTCTCATGTGCGAAACATTTTTTTAACTAATAAAAAGTCGCATCTATATTTTTTTTGTTTTTACTTTATACATCGAAACTACTCCTTAAGGCAAGTTGTTTTGCCTTAAGGGACGAACGAACACGTAATCACGGTGTATAATTCCACTAAGGCACCAACACTGCTAAGCCTGATCGAGGGCAGTTCTTTACCATACCAAAAAGAGATCAACAATGCTATAAAACCCCTGCCGCTACTATGATGGTTAGTTTTCTAAAAGAAAGGAGAAGAGAGAATGAAACTGATAGCTCATAATGTTTCACTGATTTTAAAATCGAACATTAATTTTATTTAAGAGCTGCCGGGCAAGGGGTCTCGAAATCGATTCCCGTGTTGGGCAAAGTATTACTGGGATTAGTAGCACGGAGTCTGGAATTGTGCCCGGTATATGGTAACACGCTCACCCGCTATTACATGGGACTCGAAACATAAATAGTGAAAAGTGGGTATTACATTGTACAATGGCATTGTGCCGTAATGTACACCTCTGCCTACCCCTTCGGGGATAAAAGGCGTGATGTTATGTTATGGTATATTATAAGTATAATTAAGTAGTAAGGAGACTACAATTCCTAAATGTCCTAATTTAAAAAAATAGTATAAGTCCATAGAAGAATTGAATATTATTTTTGGTAATAAATTCTCGTACCATAGCTACATAAGTACCTAATACCATTTTACAATTATACACATTACTCCAATGTGGTTCTTCGCATAGATAGGTATTACTAGGAAACCTATATATAAGTTATCACAAGGAAAATTCAATAAATTACATACTATTGGCATTTACTGAGATTTATACCTCTACAATAAACTTATATTATTACTACGTTAGTTTCCTTCACAATTTAATACATAACGATGACTTTGAACTTTACAATGACGACCAAAAATTGAGTATTTAAAACACAATAATAACACCAGTGATAAGTCACAATGTCCTACAGTCTATTGTACACGACTTGCCATCAGCAACTCCGGCTATTTAGGATACTAAGTCCATAGTCACCAGCCCCAGCTTCTAATTCACTTGAAAAACCAACCATACCAACTGTAAAGCAGAGTATAAAATTAAATAAAACAGTTATGCAATAGCCTGCACATAGTTGATGTACTAGGGCTTCAAATAATGTAGTTAGTAGATTAGTGCAGAACGCACGCAACGAGTGAAGCCATAAGCATACTATCCCTTTGCAGATCACACAGAATATTGTTCAACAAATGGTATTGAAGGAAATCTAATTGTTCGTGTAATTCAATTTACACAAATGACTATTGTTACACCTCGTTGGGCAACAACACGCTGTTTTGAACTTTGTGTTGACTAATTTAGTGAAGGTTATACTTTGAACTCGGTGGTCAAAGCTTAAATGAGCATTAGACTTCCGTGCTTGACTGCGTGTAAAAACATAGCACCCTCTGGTCGTAGATAGGTAATTAGGTAACTACTTTACATTAACAACAGGCCATGGCCTTGACAGTCCCCTGCTGTACTATAGGCCTTCTCTACTTGGCACAATCTCCAATCAAGGCGACGCGCGGAGTGTTAGAGATCGAAGTTACCCTTAGAGTGGCACTTCATTCACCGATGCCTGACGCTAGTGGAGATTTGTCTTTCACCATTTTAATATTGGCAGTTACAATGTTAAAAAAGTTCAGGTTTATCAGAGGGCGAGAGAGACTAGGCAAGAAAGTCTTATTGGTGTCTGAACAGTTACGTAAGCTGGATAAACATTGTTACGGCAGCAGAAACCTAAAAAATCTAATTAATACAGGATTAAGATTAATTAAGAATGTTATATCGCCTCTATCGGCTGGAAAGGGCACGTGGTACAATTTTAATACTGTTAGTACACCGACAGGCTGCCTGATGGAAAAGGTTCATAGATAGCTAATAGAGATGTCTGGACACACTATACCTCTAATACTCAACTATGAGAGAAAGAAAGAGATTTTATCGTAATATTGAAGTACTTGGTAGATCTAAAACTTTGTTCCTGACATCCCATGTTATCTTGAAACAGTCACCACCAAACATGTTGGATTCCCTCGGAAACTTCACCATATGATCGCGATTCAGGCCACCCTAGTTCTAGTTCACAAACCGATAAGATAGTAATTTCAGTGTAAGTAAAAGTATTTTTAGGCCATATTTGATTATTGATAAATCTATGTTTACTTTCGATAGTTTTATCGTACGAAAGAATGTTACCGATATTCAATATTTGCTAAATAACATTTTTTACAGTAGGTATATGATCGATTGGGCAATATTTTAAATGAAATGATAATCCTACTTGATCTTTAGTCTTAAGGTAAAGCTTTTGGAATTCTTTATCTATGTAAAACGTCACTTAAATATGTTATCTGTGTGTTTTGTTTCTCTTCTTTTATCTGTATGCGATTGTTCTGGGCTAAAACGTCATAATCCATCGTCATTTTCTTTTGCTCAAAAAATGACAAAAGAAGCAATCATGTTTGTAATCCATTTGTATATTTTGTTCTAACTAGCTTGTCAGAAATTGTCCTAAGTCAACCGATATAAACTTTACGCAGGTTACACGGAGGAAAAAAAAGAATAAAAATTAAAAAGCAACACTTTTCCCATGCTTAGAGTAGATTCAAAAAGTCAACATTAATAAGTTCGATGACCCTAAAGAGAGAAACTTCAACTACCTACTTCATACTAAACCTTAAAAATGTAACCAAAAATGTCGAAGAACTTCTACCTACTTAAGCTATAAAAGTACAAAAACTACTTAAGTCGATAAACCATAAAGTTCTTAAAAGCTTTGAATACCTACTAACTGGCAGGATAAATCAGGCATAGATAACACAATGGAGGTCGCGTCTTTGATTCTTGGGCTCTATGGTAATTGTTTTTAATCTATACCTACTTAATAAAATTTGTTAATGGATGTTACGTACATAAGTAATCACATGTAATTATATGTAGTATTCTCAAGACGAAAGTGGCATTCAAAACATCCCAAGTTAAAAGTGTTTTTTTCATTTAGATGTAGCAGCCACATGATGCCTACTGCTGTCTTGATCAGCTTTCGCTTCCCCGTTAATAAATGGGTAATCAAAGTCAAAGGCAAAATCATTTATTTCAATTAGACCAGGAAGAGACTTTTGAACGTCAACAAAAAAATTAAAGTAAAGCTATTTGCTCATTTCAAGGTGTAGATTCCTATGGAAAAGAACGATCAAGAAACTTCATAGGTTACTATTTTTCAATCAGATTCACAATATAATTATTTGTTACACAGTTTTTTTGGTTCAATTGCGTGAGAACAATGTAATCTAGTCAGAGATTGAAAATAACTCTAAGGTCTATAAAATCGTACAGCCTGGAGCTGACCAGTCGAAGTTCACGGCGCCCGTCCAACTCAATCATATTTGTAGGGAATTGAGCGATCCAATGTCCGTGCCACTGCCAATGGGGTCTCATTGTGAGCATGACATGACAACTACAAGCTGACACAAATGCATTATACGAGTCTAATTTAATTTAGTTAAGTACAGGGATCTCACATTTACAATAAATTGTGCAAAGTTTTAAAATAATAGAATTGCAAAAATTGAAATACAAGCAATAGAATTCTTCTGGATTTCCATAATACCAAATATACGCAGATAATATTGGCCCGTATATTCTGTAACCGTACTCAGGCTGACCTATAAACACCGGTAAAAAGATCGTTAGCTAATAATAAGTGTGATATTACATTATCTTATCCATTGACTACACCTCACGAGACTGTTTAGATAATATTTTGAGATGATTTCCGATTGCCCTCTCACATCTGACGGTAAAATTATGAAAACATTTTTGTCAGCATGGCGGTTACAACTGGTTAGTTCTAGATGCATAATAACAAGGACGTTGATAAAAAGGCATAATAATAAGAAAAGTTGTGTAACCTAATAATTATTAAAACGAGAAACAAAACATTAGTAACATGTTCTAAGTGTTGGACAGCTGTTTGTTTGTCCTAAAACGGGTGCCTGTAAATAACTATCTAATGCTAATGGAAATAAAAAGGGAGAAATAACGATATAAATCAATGTGGTGATGATAAAAATATCACTTACGTACTAGCTTCCATCCTCGCCTTCATTTATAAAGCCAGTCTACCATTTTTGAGGGCTAGTTAACATTTTGTACCTTGTACTTACCTGTACCTGTTCCCAATGGTGCATAAAATAATAATCTTAGAAAGTACATGTAACTCGGGAAATGTCACATTGGTCCTTGGTGTAATCACTTTTTTTTGAGGGGGGAATATCTTCCAAAGCTGGAGACTTCTCCTGCCTGGGTGAGGCGACAGGGAGTCGATCTCAGTCTCTTACTAACTAAAAACCACCCCGTTCCTTCTCCTGCACTTCGAGCCGGAGCCCCGGCAACCCGTTAAGCCCTCCACGGCTTCGTAGTCTATAATTATCACTAGGTTCCTTTCTTCTGACTGGCTGAAGTAATGACATGACAAACGAATAAACACTTGCATTTATAATAATAAGTAAGAGCCTACTTACTTAACTTCAGATGTTATACGATTAGGTCAAAATCATCTATCTCATCATCTCCGGAAGTGGATCATGTTTCAATAGCTATATTATGTATATATTTATATAATATATCAGTATATTATATTTTATAGCCCACAGCTATAAACACGGGACAGGTTTTGATACATTTCGTGAATATATAAACAACCTACCAAGATATTACTTTCGATATTATATTTATACGTAACTTTATTAGTTTTATAATCTTCACATCTTTTAATTAAGGCCTTTCGCCTTTCTTACGAAATTATATCGGAAGACCTCTTCTGCTTTATTTCTCCCTCTGGATAATATCTTTTACGTCAAATTCTCCTATTCCTTCTTTCTTCTTCTTTTCTGACTGATAGTGAAGTGGCTATGAATACTAAGAACGAAGAACGACCGATGTTTCAGTACCAATTTGTCTAGTAATGAGACATAGACACTATTTAATGAATTAAAAGCCAGTTCATAAAGTCCATCATAAAACAGGTTCTTAGTACTTCTCAAGTAAAGTTTCCAGCCGTACCAGTTCTAACCACAAAAACTCAACAACACTATTCTATAATACCTAATAACATTTTATCACTTTATTCTCCAGCCTTCCATAAAAGTCACAGGTTCGGTGTCCAAGCAACGATCTCTTATTTCGATACATAAACAATGGTTGTCGAAGAGTTCCATTTTCGCGCCATATTCGTGATCATGACTTATTAAACGCGATGTTTTGCTGACTACACACTATAAATTAAATCTGATAAGTGAGCGAGCGAGCAATGTATGAAGAACTCAGATATTTTATCACTGATCGCCATTGTGGTATGTTGCAGAAGTCCAATGTAAAGAATTTCATTGTCGTTTTTTTGTAAGCTATCTTTATGATCTTTGAGTTGGTTGTTTGTCATAATGATTGTAGATAGGAATTTATTGTTTTGTGTTTTTTAAAAGGATAGAGAAAGCCTTTATTAATAGGTGCTAACCGGCTGGATGCTTGAAGTAATTATAATGTTCTGCTTCCTAAAAAACCACGTTGATTTTCCAATGTCCCTTTATAACCTTAAAATTAAGTACTAACTATATCTGGTAGGTACTAAGTTCAACTTCTGCACATCACCCACCCAACCTTACTCCCATGGGTAACACTAACAAATGGTATTATATTTCGCAGTGTCACAGCTTACGTTACAAGTATCAACTAAGCGTACTGCGTGTGGCCATCAAGTAGACTGCTGTACATATTCGATGCCTATCCGGTCAAGATAGTGAGAGGCTGGCTAATGAGATAGAAAGCAATGTCAACATTGCACTTTGTAAGCAGGATACGAAAATGTTTGGTTGAGTGTACTTTCTATGATAGATACAGGGTATAAGGTGTCATTGATACACAGTAATGAAGTCCTTTAATCATGCTGCCTCACTGGCCGAGTGGTCGCAAGTGCTACTGCCGGGCAGGGGATCTCGGGTTCGTACCTCGGATCGGGCAAAGTATTACTGGGTTTTAAAAAATTCTCAGTAGTAGCACGGAGTCTGGAATTGTGTCCAGTATATGGCAATAGGCTTACCCCCTATTACATGGGACTCATAACATAAATAGTGAAAAGTGGGTGTTACATTGTACAGTGGTATAATGTGCACCTCTGCCTACCACTTCGGGTTTGAGTTTAAGAATAATTCATTTTATATATGTACCTAATCTTTGTTTTGTGTGCCAATTGCCGTGTATTTATTTGTTTCTTTTTCTTTCTTTCTATAGAATGTTTTCATATTTTCTAATAGGTTTACACCTACTTGGTTCCATTTAAGTTCCACGAAATTTTCTGAAGGCGAAAAAATATCATAAATTAGAAAACTTTTGGAAGTAACGATGTCATCTCCATCTGTCATCTCCATAAGTAATAAAGATATTTCTATGGTCATCTCGTTCGCCCAGTAGTCCTAAGTTCCAGTCAAACTAAGACTTTAAGATTGAAAGTAAGAGTTTAAGTTTCATTACAGAAAGGAATCACCGACCTGATTTCTAAGACCACATCTCACCCAGACTCCACCCAATCCTAAAATACCAGTCCAGACACAATAGTCCCAATCTACACTGCGTAACAAGTAAACCGTATTAAAATATGAATTTGTAATGTCTTGGGGCAGAGCCGTATTATACATAACAAACATCACGCCTGTTATCTCCGAAAGTACATCAGCCACTGTACAATGTAACAACCACTTCAGTATTTATGTTATGGAAATTTCCACACCTGAAAAATGTATGGCGAGGTCTATCTAGGCATCCACCTTAACATATAAGGCATTCTTCATATCCATCTCCGAAAAAAAAACCAGAAAATTATTGCTAAGTTATGAGTCCCATATAGTCGCGCAGCCTACTCACACTGACTGCTCATGAGGAAGAACCCCTTTGTGACTCGAAACTAGTAGAGCTTTTCTCAGTACCTATAGAGGTATTCACGTGAGTAACCCGCGATTTTTAGTTCATTTAGTATGTCTCACGATAGTTATTATAAACACTACTGATAATTAAAAACCAGCAGTTTTATTCTTAAGACAAATCAGGCAAGTAGGTACCTATAGTCAGAATTTTAATTAGATTCCAGATTTGACAATAGCTACTGTCATTTTGTGAAATAATGATACCACATATAATAGTGTAGTGATGAACACAAAAATCGATAAACAATCAGTGTGTGTGTTTTATAATAAATGTTACAGACAGTGACAGGATAGCGATAGCGATGACGGCGACAATTTATAAAATAACTTATTACCATAATACATCTATCTGTTTTATTTGTCATGATCCTTCATGCTTACATTTTTTTATTTAATTCACACACAATTATAAAAGAAAAGTCTCAGATCGTTAATTAATCGTCAAAACTAAATTATTGGTTCAGAAATATTTAATTTCCTGATATACTTAGTTTACTAGAGTAAAATTATAAACAAGAAGAATCGATCCAGAAATATTGTATTTCCATATCGAATAATTTCGCAACGTCACTATTTAGTACTTGTCATAACGTTGCAACACTGAAATTGTCAAATCTGGAATCGAATTAAAATTCCGAGTATAGGATAAAAACTACTGATAATTAAAAAAAGCAGTTTTATTCTTAAGACAAATCAAGCAAGTGCCTAGGGCGCCAGGTCATGGAGGGGCGCCACGAGACGCGTGTGCCCTGCTCATAGAGTGGCGGTGGCGAAAAAAAAACTTATGGGCGCCTATGAAGTGCTTGCCTAGGTCGCTGTCTGGGTCTGATCCGTCTCTGCCTCGGGTATTGTCACCAACTTGTCACTGAGTCAGAATATAACGACATAACCGAACCCAAGCCAACTTTACATACAATCACTTCATTATAATAATCATTATGCCTTGGTAAGCAAACTTGACAAGCTGTACCAAAATTTTGAAATTTTCTTATTCGATTTTCAACCTTATCAGTATGTTAAATGGAGTGGGAAATCTATTGGCAAGTTGGAATAGATTGATCTACTGTCACCTTCGAAAAGATCGCTAAACATTATCTAATTAAAACATCAAATAGAAAGTATTGTTTGAAAAAAGGTAGAAATAATGATGAAACTATTATGTACTCGATATGAAGATTATATATTACGCAAGCATATGTATTCGCAAGTTTATTACATAAGCTGTAAGTGCCGATTTTTGGCCAATTCGTCTTATTTAAAATCAAATAACGACATTGCTTTTTATTTCCTCATTTTTTACGCCTGTTGTGTGTAACGTATTCTTTACACCTGTAGTTTTCGGGCTGTCAACTATGACATACTAAGATTTTACTAAAATTTCAATTAAAGACAGTATCCTTTTTAAAGTCAGGAATAAAAGTTGCTCATTCAGTAGCCCAAAAACTACGACTAAAAACAAAAGGAAAAGAAAGAAAATTCTATTCTCTGCATTACAAAATTGTGCACAAACGCAACCATAATCAATTTCCGAGAACAGAAAATCAATGGAGCTGCAACACGAATAATTACAACGATTACACGAACCAGGTCAATACGCCGTGCAAATAATTTGAACGCAGTCCTCTCCACATATTTTGTGCTAAATCATCGTGAAATATGCTGAACATTCCTAATACCAGCCATGCGCCCATTACCGTCAGACTAATAGCCCGAGAGACGGCTAACTGTTCAGTTCATCTCAATCGATGTATTAGCGGCTATTGAGTACCTATTACTAAAGAATACTTGTATATCAAATTGAAGTCACGGGCCTATGAGCCTATGTTCAACAGTGTATGTTTTGTGGCTGATGTGGTCACGAATTTATCTAGTTTCATCCGTCTCTCTTTGTTATTCCCTTTCATTTTTTTTCCTGTGATTGTCGCTAAACAGCATCCAGCCTTTATTCTTCTTTATCTGAACCAAAATTCAGGAAGATTATTATCTGTCGGAAGCAAGTAGGTAATTCATTGAACCATAAAACTAACGTATGTATGTTCCGCATCACCTTATAAACTATTTTAAAGAACTCAGAAAAACTACTAACTACTCAAGCAAACAAATAACTAACTTATGGAATGAAATGAATTAGCACAATCTTAGTACTCCACTTCTGTGTACGGTACTTGCATCTTACCATAAATAGAATCTAACAGTTATCCGCAAAAGAAATGTCAATTCTCATAACACAAATCATAGAGGGCGTTGGTATTTCTTACAGACGCCATCTTTGATTTGTTTTATGACATCTGTCAGTCAGTTGTCAGCTCCCATGCAATACAGACGTCCCATTTGTCATGACTTATTTGTCCTGGTCTATAAAATATAATTAGTATGAATGTTAGAATATTGTTCTAGTGGTACTTACATACAGTAGGCAGTTGTAATTCAACTACTGAATGTACTTTTTATACTTTTTAATATGAGCTTTACCCAATTTACGAGTAATTAAGGTATTAAAATCTAATTTTATTTAAGTTAAACTTTATGAAAAATCTATACAAATATGATGAATTTATTCTCAGTAGCAGCTTATCATATGACTGCAACTTTATAACTTCAGAGGCTCGTCCCCAATTACTTAGCCAATCTCAGTTTACCAGGTAGTGTCAGTGCAAAGCTAGTGATATCACCGGAATGATATCTAATACGGTGAATTCTTGGTGATTCAACTTCTAATCCCTTTCATTTCCTTGCAGATACTAGGAGCTACTAGATAGTCTTCCGAGACAGGTAAAGAATACATTTTATTTGTGGCTAAATTAAATTAAGTTTGCGACAAAACTTTTTTTTTATATTTGATACGTCAACACGACGCCGACGTTTGGCCACTATCTCTGCTCTATTTCTGATTATAGTTAACAAACTTCTTCAAACATAGACCTATTAAAATACTAAACCTCTTTTCTTGACTCGGTGGGCGAGAGACGGTGGGTAGAGAAACAAACCAACTTTTGCTTTACTAAACTAAAACACTAAAGTAAGTAAGTGACGACTAAAGTAAAACCGCCCAAAAATTATTCATAATTATCGATTGAAAAACTTTCATCAGAATCATTTTATAAAAACTAGGTTAATTATAATTATAAAACCTGCCATCGAACAAAAAAATAAGCTTGTGCGCTTTACATAATCATTATTATGAAGTGTGATAAATCGATTTAAGACCGAAACTTCTAGAAACTGAAGAAGCCACATAATAAAATAAAATTTATTGTCCCTAATTAGCTACGGCGATAGAAGCACTCGTGAAAATAATATACATGTAATGCATTATAGACGCTTTCTTTAATTTTATGTTCAAACTTTGGATATATTACGTGTTTGTTAATATCTTCCTTGTAATAAATGTGGATATTGTCGAGTGACCTAATAATATTGTCAAACTAAATGTGTTCCTTAATAGAAGTCAACCACTTTTCACTAATGTAATAATATTTTATGTTTTGTGGGAACCCCCTATCATTACAATGACCAAATTCAGAAATAGTGCTTATTCGGTATTTATTTTATATTTGTAATATCGTTGAATTACGTATTATTTCGCTTAACCTCAAAATTATAAATAAAAGTCACCTGTTACCCGCCAATTTATTCCATAAACAACTTTTTTGATATCAGTGTTTTTTTTATTTAACACCAAGGCGTTTGAGAACGTCTCATTCATTCTTGACGTAGTCATCACTTTTATTAAAACAGTAGTGTGCTTTTTTCGCCTTTTGGACGTGGGAATCTTTAGCCTGTGAGTCATTAGAAAGTGATAAAATATATTTTAAGTACTGCAAGTGAAATGTTACATAATGCATTTGTTTATGAGATTTCTAATATGGTGCTTTCTTCGCGTTAGTTGTAAAGTATGTTTTTCTTGTTTATTGATTTGCATAGGGTATTAGCTGCATTTACACACGACGATGTACCTTAGGTATGTATTAGCAAACTTCTTCTCTGTCATTTGCTGACGCTGACTTTGTGTCGTAGTTATGGAGAAAATTATTTATACTCTATTTTGACAGTAACAATAAATCGTCTCTGTCATACCTACATACAATACAAATATTACATTAAATGTTCGGTAATATTAATCAGTGTTTTTTTTTTAAGGGGGAAAATCATCGAATGACTGCTCCCGCCTGGGTGAGGCGGGAGGGAGTGTCAGACTCTTACTGACTAAAAACCACCCCGTTCCTTCTCCTGCACGTCGATTCGGAGCCCCGGTTACCCGTTAGGTTCTCCGCGACTCCGAATCGGCATCGGCCGTATTGGGCCCCATCTGTGGTGGTCTGATGGCTCTTTGAGGCGCGCGCGGAACGCGACACGCCGTACGCTCGGGTCTGTTTCTGGTCGGACGGGGAGCCACCCATGCTCGCCGTCCGCAGGCCCGCGCTTACGGTGGCCGGAGATCGTCCCGCGATCCCCGACGCCCGGTGTGTCCTTCGCGATGGCTGGGTTGCGAGGAGGCAGCGCTTCGCTGCCTCACGCGTCCCGCCTCCTCCTTAGCTAGCATGACTGCTTCGCAAAAGGAGGAGACGGCATCCCAATCCCCCTCGCTCCGCATCATGGCCTGCACTAGGCCCGGACGCGAGAGGTCGCCATCGCCGATCACTTCCCTGAGGACACGGCGGTGCTCAGCCCACGCAGGGCATTCCGCTACAGTGTCCTCAGGGCGGTCCTCGCAGTGATGACACCCAGACGTTTCCTCCCGCCCCATCAGACACAGGTACCTCCCGAAACTCCCATGTCCGGTGAGGACCTGCGTCAGGCGGTAGGTGAGGATGCCGTAGCGTCTCTCAAGCCACTCCTCAAAGAGGGGACTTACCGCTGCGATGGCAGCGAGCCCAGCCCTCGGTTGCGACAGTCGTTGCTGCCATTCCGCCATGAGATCGCGCCGGAGCTGCCTCCGCGCGCATGCTGTGCACGCGCGCGAGCACCTTCGCCTCCAGATCCCACGGTGGTAATAAGAATGTCTATTTTCTATCCATAAACAAAAATAAAGGCGCCATTTTTTCTAAGTATTTTTAGCAATCAATTTTATCGTCAATCCAAATATAATCCTGGGTACTTAGCCGGACGTATTTGACGTACCACTATAAATCCTTAATGAAGGATTATCACAGATTATTTGCATATAATTTAAATATTTTCCTATCATATACGTAGGTATGTGGAGACAGAATTTTTCATAGATAAGATTCGAATGTTTTCTAAAATTATTTCCTTATCGGCCAGGACTAGTGTTCATAGATTTCTTTTGTTTTTTTATAAGTATATTATTTAGTTCTATATTTGAAATTATTTGCGTTCGTAAATTATGTTTGTGTACTGTTGCCTAAAAACTATTTCAATTAAAATAATAATCAGTTTACGATGAATTATAATTTTTATCTTAATTAAAATCTAAAGTTACACATTACGTTTATATTCTCTGGTAACATAATAATATGGGAGTCCCAAACAGGTTTACTTAATTTTAGTTCGACATTGAGTTTAGTACAAGGTTATGGAAGAAAAAATGTTGATAAAACATAATATTACTGGTTTTGAAGAATCTTACTTATGCCTTCCACTTCTTAAAAACTTATTGTAATGGAATGTTACCAGATGATATAATAATTGCATTGTAATTACATAACATTTTATTTTTTTTATTACCTAAATTTTATAATGAGCGAGCTACGGTACACCTGCTCCTACGTATCCGAAATTAAAAAATACCCAATATCTAGGTAGTAAGTACTTTGACCCTTGAACACCCAACCCAAGACCTTGAAAATAGGTACTAAGTACCGATAATCCAAATTATTATGTACACTTTCAACGCATTTGAGCTTCGACTATAAACTACAACAAATCGATATTTCTCATTCACTCAAGATCGAAATCTTACCTCACTATTGACTCTATAATTCTGCACTCCTCTGCAAATTACATTATTCATCTATAACACAGCTCTCTGACATACCAAATGACTCAGGATGTACCTGGCGAACTTAAGTTCCGTCTCTTCTAAGAACGAATCTGACATTCCCGACCACCTCATGAATGAGTACTGCGTCACCAATGACTCACCTACTACTTTTACGTTCACCTCGATTTTTTGTAGCATTTTTAAGAACTAAATAACCTGTTCCTGCGTTTAGTTTGATTTGAAATCTTTAGTATCGGGTGTAGGCTCTTAAACTTGCTTGTGATTTATGGATCTTTCCGTACTTCGACCTTCTTGTACTTCAGTTTGATACACCCAAAACTTCTTGTTGAAATAAGGCCTACAATAATTTTGAAAACCAACAAACATTTGCCTTTTACAGATATAACTGAGCATCGGTCACAAGATTGATTTTGCTGCCTCAACAACATCCAACTGAGTAGTATGCATAGAAATCGCCTTTCTTCTACACACGTAAACATACTAACCAAAATAATTTTTAACAAAAATCCTTTTCGTATGTAATACTAAAAGTAGAATGGGTTAACTTAGCACACGCTGCACGATAATAACTTAACAAGTAACAAAAGTCCTTTTAACCGTAATAATATTTAATTAAACTAACATAATTAGGTCTCCGTTATATTCTATATTCAATAAGTTCTCATTTAAATGCTAAATTAACCGGATGAGATACAATCTGTCACAATGCGACGTTGCTCTCATTGAATTGGTGCCATAGTGGCATTGTGTGGTGTTGCTAGTAAATTGTGTTGGTGTGCCAGTGATGTGATGGTACTAGGGCGACAGGGATGGGTGGAGCTCACATTATAGACAGCAATGTTACTTCCTGTTCCTAATAAAATCCTTTATGTGTGCGACAATTTTGCCCCTACAAGGAAATCAGCAATTAGATAGACGGCATTGAATATAGCCTAAAATAAGAATGCAGGTGCAAATAAGGAGCTAATAACTTAATCTTTCATAATAGATATCGTAACTAATAAAATCATTATCATTAGATATGAATGTGAAATGAAGCAATAGAATAAATTGTAACATCATATTGATTTGTAACAATTGATTAAAAGAATGTTACAAGTCGCATTTTTCACAAATATTATTCATGACATACACAGAAAGACAGTATTCAGCCTTCAAACAGGGTAAAATATATACATAAGTAACTTACACACATTTGTAAGATGTTTAACTAGGTAACCAGTTGCTCTTATTCACTTTTTTATGGGCTCTTGTGTTTGCATATCATTTATCACGCTTTGTCATTTACTAGTAGTAAAAATCATAATAAACCCAAATTCTCAAACGACAGTTAAAGACGTTCTTATAAAACATGTTAAAGTAACAGTAGCAACAAGATTTAACGGCGACTTAAACGTTTAATTGTTTTTGAGAATTCTATCATGACCGTAACTGAATATTTTGACCAACAAACTGGCTCAGTAGCCGTTAGGAAGTAACTAAAAATATATAAAAAAGAAAACAAATATTGGTGTAAAAAAAAGACAACGACCAATTTCTCAATAACATTTTCTCTAATATATAAATAATGATAGTTTAGACCGGAGGTGTCAATACGTTGAGTGCAGGAAGCGTTGCCGATTGCTTTTCTATTCGATTCTTTGGAATGGGAATACATTATACCATAATTATTTGTGGTCGCACTTTCATTGCTTTGGGCTTATATTCTTAATGCTTGAGACACCCAATTTCTGGGATGTTTGTTACTTTGTACTTAATAGTAAAGTAGTATGACATGACTCAGTAGAATTAGTCTTAATAAGCTTGTTTTTTTAAACCGCTTCAAGCGTATAATGGCCCTACAGCATAACGGGGTGAACGCACTGTGAAACTATACCTACTTGTAAAAACCTTGTTCTTGATTCTTGGAGAGACTTAAACTGACATTTTCAGAATTATAACAAGGTTGTGTTCTATGAAACAAGACATTATGCATGTAGAAGAAATACGTAGCTGATATTGAAAGACAAAAAGTAACCACACATACTATCTTTAAACTGCAACTGGTAAACTTACTTCCACATAACTCAAAGAATACAACAACGTAGTAAAAGCTAAAGAAAAGTGTCCTAAAAAAGCTGCAAGTGGTTCACGATTAGTTCAATATGTGTCATAGATGTTGTACCTCTATAGTTGTCACTTTGTCACGTTGGCGACCTCAATATGTCATGACAATTTCATGCTACTGACTTGGGTTGTCACGACCACCTTGTCGGTGTGAGTTGCATAAGGGAAGGGCTACTTTATTAGTGGATCTATCAAAGGCGTTTGATACTTACGTTTTGAATATTCGATTTCAAGACAATTTGTGTTAAGGAAGGTAGATAGGCCTGTAGGAATGCAGCACGCGTTTAAAACCACGGGTTCGGATTCACCTAGCACCTTACATAAGATCATTAGCAAGAGGTAACTGCATGCAGATCATGTAATAGCAACAACATTGTAGGTCTGTACTAGACGTAGTTACCTTCTCACAACTTCCAATGCGAGAAATCAGATCTTTATTCATACTATGGTTTGATGAACGTTCACAGCTCACGCTTCGGATTCGCAAACACCATTCTATGGGTTTCTTACTTACATAAGTCACGAAATACGCACCCACGGCTCAGTATTGTTCAATTGTTTGATTCTATTACATAACACAGTATACATCGATAGTTTAATGAACTAATCGGTGTTCGCTAATCGGTCAGGTAACATCTAGCACGCAATGGAACGGGTATTTAAGAAATTAAGTCACGATAAGGATATAATCATCGTGTTTCGTTCATGAATATATTTGCATAAGCTCAACCTGAGTTTGTGATTAGATTATGTCGTTTGTTTTTGTGTCTATTTGTTCTTTATTAGAAATGAAATTGATTTTGTAATCAAAACTAATGCCATCAAATATATGGCACTTCTATACAATAATAGTCTTATTTCTCAAAGGCATTGGCAAAAAAGACTAAGAAACGTACTTACCTCTCTTTCACATTCGGGCCACGATTGTAATAATATTTATTGTACTACAATTCCCAGAAATAAAACACAGTTAGGACTTGGCTTTGCTTTATCTACTGTAGATAAGCACATTTAGTAGTTCTAGCAGATAGTGTTCTGTCTTTTTCCTGCAATCCCATCATACTTGTATTTTGTTATCCAAACTATTTGTGGAATGTTGTACTCACGAAATTCTGGCTCACTTCCGAATTCCAATGTTTCGTTTGAACTGTCAAAACTTTTTGTTATATTTTATTACCTATTTCTTTATTTCTTTTATTTTCTTATCCTTGAAGTTTTTTTTTTGTAAAAAAGAGGTAGGACTATTTAATTATCCTTAGGTACGCTTCTTTATAAGTAGTGTTTGAAATCTAGGCTCCTTTTTTAAAACAGTTCAACTAAGGCCATCAAAGCGTTCATAAATTATTTCTTGACACCACTAGCCGTTGAAAACAAACCAGTAATTAGTAGAAGTTGACCGTACAGCAACTTCCTCGTATGCTACATGAGTACTTGTAACAATATGAGTACACGTAACGCGGTGGCGACTGGCCATCCTCACACTACGTGATTTGACTCCTCACTGACTCATCGGGAATTAAAATGGCCGACTGTCCTTTTCGATTGTATTTGTTTTTAGAGGAGTACTGTTAGAAGTTTAGTTTAGCGTACGTTTATGAACTATTTGACTTCGTACGTATCAGTCTTGTTAAAATATTGCAATTTCAAAACCCAAGTGAGGCCTATACTCGTGTTATGATTGACGTCAAACGGAGTCATTTCTTAGTTGTTTCCTTTGTTTGTTTGTTTACTTAGACCTCTTCTTTAAATATTTTCAAGATAGAAGATTCTTAGAATGATATTTTGGGAGATATCATTCTGTATTTTGTTTTGAAAACCGATTCAGTAGTAGCGACAACATTCAGTAACATTACATTTTTGTAGCTGCAATTGTATTTAAAATTACATTGAACCACAAACACTAATGAAGCTGTCCAATTGGCTAGGGGTCATTTGGCTACTATTTTAAGAACTGACACTAAATAAATGACGATTCCTTTGTTTCCTTTACAATATGGCGTCACCGATGGACTACAGTCATGGTCGGTTTGGTACCAAGCTATTGAGTCCAATCAAATGGCTAATCGACATTAGTTCTTAAAGGAATTCAATTGTTGATTGTAATTTCGATAGTTTACACTATTTAGTGGCTGTAAGTTTTATAAACATGACTGTTAGGGTGTCTTGTTTTCGTTTTTAGAGGCGAAATTCTTATAGGGTGTTTAATTTCAAGGTGTTTAATTTGATACATGTATGCGAGTAAAATGCTACTAGAATTATGGAACTGATCGTTTATTTAGACAAAATCATTGGTGTATAATCTGTTAAACATTTTTAAAGTAGAAAAAAAAGAATAGCTAAAATTAAAAAGTTGTTGTTATTGTGTATTCTTTTACATACTATGCACATGCACATGCACATGACCTGTGAAATGTGTCAATATTTATTATTTATTTATTTAAACTAGGTATTTATTAATATGGAAAACCCTGAGAAATGCAATAACACTTTACTGGCACACAAACGTTGTTGTTGTACCTCTTGTTATGAATATCCTCTTACTATGGTGTGGTATAGTACACATATTATTATAAATGTATTATAATGAATCATTCCTTTGTTAAACTTTGTAGCTACGTAAAACTATTTATATTGATTGTATAATTGCACTTAAACACTAACAATGCTAGGATTTAATGTTTTCTTCAGATACAATACTATTTTTAAAAACGAACAGACAATAAAAAGTGACGTATTCTCCATGGAAATCAGCTTAAATTAAGAAGAAAAATTTAAAAATTAATGCTTGAATTTGGAATGTCGAACGCAAAATGGCGGAACGAATATTGCTTAACTCCTAATTTGAAACGATTTGTTAATCACCGTGAATAAATGTTATGATTAACGATTTATAAATTATATTGAATGATTCATACTTATTGCATGGACGGTAGGAAGTCTTCGTTTGCATTTGTACTGTACCTGACACGTCATGAGATCCTGGTGAAGGACTAATGAAGACAGATGATGTGATTGTCAAAGATTGCCATAGACAAAGCTAAGCTCAAAAAATGGTGCGAAAAAACCTCGATTTTTACTGGATTCAAAAACTAAAGGGCGTATTGTAGATTTTGACAGGAACTTATACTTCAGTGAGGTTCTATTATTTCATTAAAAAAACGTCGTGCGTGTCTCCACTTTGAAAAGCTTCAAGATGTAATAAAAAGCATTTAATTTTATCCAACGTCAATTACTAAGATAAATGTCTTGTCTAGGTTTGAACCTATTTTATATTCTGCTCTAGTCCCAGTGGGACTAGCAGGTGATCTTTGCCACACTCCACTTGCCGCATTCCTTTCGATATGAATCGATTTAATTACAATTGTCTTACTTGCTCACTCGGTTTTGCTACTCGATTGCTATTTATGTCGTTAATCGATTCGGATAAACGTAAAGAGTGTAGTAAGTGGAGAAAATATCAGAGTTCTGAGTATCGGTTGTAGATATCTGTGTCTTAGGGTTAGTTGTTTATATTTTACATATTTATTTCCTGTTATAACCTGTGGTTTTTATTTATTTATTTACAGAAAGTAAAATTTCCGCTATACTTTGAATCAGGCGGGAATGAGTACCTACCTACTACATACGTATTTGATGAAACTTCGATAATATTCACTTTATTTGAGGCTTGCACTCAAAAAAAATTTTTAAGTTAATACTCAGTCTTAAACAGGGTAGGAACGATAAAATTCATAATCATTCATCAATGAAAATGAAAATTGTGATATACATAGGAAATTACACAATGTCAATTGTGATTGTGTCCGCTACCATATACCTAGTAATTGTAATCGCATCTTACGATATGCGTCGAAACAATTCGACGATTAGATAAACGAGATGTTTGTTATCGATATTATGGGTAGCTATTTGTAATACGGTACCGTTTTCATTCTTTGTTTTTAAATATAGGTACTTAGTAAGTACGTTACCTATCCAACTATCTACGCATATTGAACGAACAAAGTAATGGCAGACAATTAATAAAAATAAGCGTAAATTTTTTTATTGCCTATTTCAAACTTGGAATAAATGATTTGATTTGATTTTGATTTGATTTTTTTTTTTAAAACGTTGCCCCACACTAGGATTAACTCCTGTGTCGTGGGTGCGTTTACAAACATACAAGTCACATATACATGACACCCAGACCCGAAACAACAATTTGTGGATCACACAAAGTGTTGTTCCGTGCGGGAATCGAACCCGCGACACGTTGCACGGCAGCCGGTTGCACCAACCGAGAAGTCAAGTTATTTAAAAAGGTTACATGCCATGAAGCGTTCAACAGTTGACTTGACAACAAGGCTATAAGCTTCTTAAATTCCATAGACAAATCATATTTACTTTCTGACGTGATAGACAAACACAGATGTTTCTGGAAACATTCTTGTAATCCTTATTGTTCAGCAGTTGTACAGATTTTTTATATTTGATTTGAATACATTTTTCTTTGAATGTATTGCCAAAATAACAATAAGAAATTTTGTGAACTTTACTTTAGTCAACGTCAATCACGCATTTTTAATTTTTAATATTTTATAAGATTTATTATTTCTAAGGTCTTAACCTCAGGTCTCCTGGATCTTTATCTGTTACAAGTCTACTACGAAAGTATATCAGTCTGTCGGTGTCGGTGCAATATAGTGTAGAAAAGTGGTCGAGCGCCATTTTCCAGTTTTAAAGGAAATGCTAACTGGGCCCGGCCGTGTTATTTGTGGTACTCGACTTAGACACATATTAATTACTGCCGGATGCTCGCGATTTACGACCGAGCTTTCAATTAATATAATAACTACCTTCACTTATAGATTTAACATTTGAATACTTATTTTAAGTAAAAAGTGATATTATTCTGAGTTCAGTTATAATCTATAACTTGCTTTTGAATTACCTACGATTTTCACTCACCATTTAAAATCTATTAATTATTTAATCTTTAATCTATATTACAAAAACAATTGCTGTTCGTTAGTCTCGCTAAAAGTTAAAAACTATTGGACCAATTTCGGTAATTTTGGTCTTTAATTATTTGTAGAAGTCCAGGGAAAGATTAAAAGGTGAGGAAAAAAAAAATAGAGGCGATACGAAGATTGCCGGGTGAGCTAGTCTTTCAAATAAAATAATCTCTGCAAGGAAAGACATCGGCTCATTAAACGATCAAACACCAAGCGTTCACCGGTGACCGCAACCTATTGTTCTATAATTGTGTCTATAATGACGGTACTCGACGAGATAAAATAGATAGGTACTAATAAAGTTTCCAACTCCCCATAATAAGCTTCTATTTAAAAAGAGGACCGTTACAAACTTCCATTTTGTATCATTACTTGATTATTGCGAAGAAAACTGCACGTGCTCTGAACATTCCACCTCCATGATTAACCCTCCCAGTTTGGAAGAGACCAGACATCAGACAAAGAGCATTCCTGCTCGTTAAAGAGAGACAGATGTATGGGAATGCCTTCTATGCAGGCTCTATTTGTCGCATTTACATAAAATGCAATTAGCAAATAGTTTTCTTCTCGGCTGTTCTTAGTCTTGTCTAGTGTAGTCTATGGAGCGTGGAAAAATAGTAAAGCAGTAGAATTTGTTTTAATTATTATTTGTCTTTCAAAATGGGTTGGAAGAAACGTAGGTAATCGCTATTTTATTTTATTGCCAAAAAAGTTGAAGACTTTCATTCATACAAGCTACAAGCATAGAAGCTTAATTCAAGCTCAAGAAGACGAAAAATAATTGTCACGAATTTTATTCTTGACTCAAAAGTAACATTCATATCAAATATTTTCACTTTTCAGGCAACGATGTTACTACTTCTTAGAGAATCTAACTAGATTCAGATTCTAAGAATGCAGATGATATGAATGAAATATAAATGAACAGTTTATAATTACAATCTATAAAAACTCTTGATTATACCACATATTATAAACACCTTGACGTAATAACAAGCCTTGTGTATTAAAATGTAAACGACATTGCGACAGGACAAGATGCAGCCGTCCAGACCCAGACTATTTACGATCTCATCCCATCCCAAAAATGACATAAAATATTTATAAAAATAAAAATAAATTGACGTTCTAAAATTGAAAAATTCAAACGGCTAATAGCGAACGTAAGGCTAGCCATACACGGTGAGACATCTGCCGTTGAAGTAAATTGTTAATTGCGACTTTGCGAGCATTGCTGTAATTCGCAGCTGCCCAGCCGTTAAAGCTAAATGTCAAACCTATAATCAATTCATTGCAAAGAATAAACGACAAGGTCGGACGGTCAGACCGTTTAATACTGATTAACTCTGAACGGATATGAGTAATGGACAAAGTGTTTTACTTTGTAGTTATATCATCTTACTACCGACATTGACAATTACCTTACAAGTTTACACATTAGTCATGCGTAAACTTGTAAAATTATTGACATTTCTATAATAGGTTTTGGATATCTGTATCCAAATACACAATGGTAACTACTGTGTCACGTTTATGAAATGATTTAAATAGGTAATCAATTTATTCTAATTTCTAAGTTATCTAATGTTAAATAATTTCGTATAAATTATGTATAAACAAGACACATAATATTGAAGTACCTACAGGGATTAATTTATAATTACAATCAAGTTAATCAACTTTATTTGACAAAAAATATCACGAAGCTCAATCCAGTTCCATGCTCTACTGCATCAAAAACACTTAATGGAAAAGAAATTAAACGCGGACACGTGGCTCTTTTTTTCAAGGCACGGCACGCGGCTTTATCAACCATATGCCACCAACGCGTGCCCTATAGACACCTCCCTTACCAACCAACCGTATCTCGTTCATGTTGATAAACATACCTTTCAAATACAACTATAGGTTCTTTTTTAAAATTCTACTGAATAAGACTCAATATACAGGCGATTCTCGGAGAAAAACCGTGATGTTGTGAATTTTAATGGACCCGTATGCATTTGAAATATTAAATAGGCTTCGTAGTGACAATGAGACATTCGCATGCTAAATTAATGTAAGTCTAGGATGTATGGATGGCTTTTCTATTGATTTGCATCTTACAACTTTGGTCAACATTGTCGTGTATTATTGTTAATAGGATTTGAATTGTAAGAATGTGTTTTGCTTTTACAAAGTCTTTAAATAATATTAATCCAACGATTATTTTTAATTTTTATAATTATACCTACAACAACGAATTATGTACGGACAGTTCAATAGTCTCAGTTGCAAGCTCTACAACAAAATTAATAAAAACCTGAACATCGTACGACTCAGCCGAAAAGAAGTCACAAGAAAAATCAGTGATTGGCTTCAGCAAATTGATTACAATGAAACTGAAGGTTTACTTACGAATATATCATAACCGACACACACATACACACACATACACACACACACACACACACACACGCACACACACACACACACACACAATTCCGGAAAATTTACCTAAGTAGTCCTTTTAACATTCCCTTTATATTTTATTATTTTTGTTTTGGATTACAGCTCCTCCCATTTCATTCATTCACTTTCATGACATTCACTTCATTGTAGAGTGACATATAATGCGACTTTGTGACATACTCCACGCTTGAATCACTGTTTTCCAAAATACAAGCTTATAGCTTAGTTTTGGAGGACAGTGTCAGTATCGATCGTAATTCACACTCGCTCATGTAATTGCCGCATTTCTGTGAATGTAATATTGTGAATTTTTGTACAATAAACAATTTTTATTTTTTATTTTTATTTATTTATTACGTAAAAAATATTGTTTAATAATTTTTGTTTAAAAATTTGTACGTAATAATAAATCTTGTTTCTCCAGTCGCATCATAAATGCGAGTCTTTAAAAAAGGACGATCCGATACTTTCACTGTTATTAAATGTAACTTTTTTTAAATTTCGAGGACGGAAGTCCCATATCTTTACACTTACAATATCGAGTAGAAGCAGATGTCTGGAGTCGAACCGGTAAGCAACCGTTTGGGGAACCCCTTAGTAAGGATCGATTGAATATACACATACAGGGTGCGTAACAATTTTAATATTATATATAACAAACGTATTTTTCCTTTTGATCATTAAATTAATGAAAAGTGATGTACTTAGTCCGCCTATAATTTACGATGATTATTTATTATTGACTAGGACTCACTCCTGTAGTACTACAAACTAGTACTATGACAGACAGATTCATAATTAAAAGGCATCTAAAGAGCAATCTATAAATGAATATTAATTAATTAATGACAACTAACATTGCGAGATCAGTCATTCACCGTTCGGTTCGTATGTAAGTGTTGCACAAACCGAACAATGGTAACAAGGCAACAATCGCACTCTGAAAATGAGTTATAATGTCACACACCTGTGAAATGGAGATTTGTTATTGTTTGTAATATCATTCATTTATCTTGGAACCGATCTGATAACAGGAGGAACAAAACTTGATTCGGTACTGGCTACCTGAACTACAATCTTCTTGCTGAAGAACGATAGAGTTTCTTACGTACTTGATCTTCTTCATAGAACCTTTTTGGAACGAGACAGTAGCTACCATAAATAAAAAGAATAATGAACAATCTTGCCAAGGTAGTCAAAAAATATTAATAGGGCAGATTTAAACAAGTTAATTTACCTTTCCAAAAAAAAATCGCAATTTACTTGGTAATACATCATTATAGAGGTATACATTTAATACATAGGTATAGGTTAGGTAGGCACACAGTAGGCATATAAAATATTCTGTTAATTTTATGTATAGGTAATTGGATAAATGAATCAGCCTTAATAAATATACTTTATAATGAGGCATCTTATTTAAACATTGAATATTATTCGATTAATATAAGAACTTGTTTGCTCAAGTGTAAATTAAATTTTATTCGTTTTAATAAAATTTCGACTCGTGTTATCGATGTTAAAATAACAGAGTAATAAACGGTAAAAGAAATTAATAAAAATGTTATGAAATCGTTGAAAACTTAAATCATATTGTATTAAATTGTAACATCATGTATATCTTTCGGTTGTCATCGTTTCCCGGGGCGGTACAAGCGCCACGACCCTTGCGTATGCGCATAAAAAGTGCTAACACCTGGACGTAACCATAGAGATCAAATCACTACACGGAATACACATATTATTACCTCATCTACTACTATTTTAACCTTTACATTCAGGAGTATAAAGTGCATTTTCCATGGATCGTAGTAATCCATTCTATATAGCTCAAGTACTATCGATTATTCGTGTGAATTATAACGGTTTTCTTTTGTTATTATTTTGACAGGTGACTGTCAGAAAAACGCCCATCAATCTAGGTATCTAGTTTTTCGTAATTACGTTGCATAATACATCGTTGCATTTTTTATTTCATGTCGTTTTTATGTCATTGCACTTAATTGTGTTAATAGCCGTATATCGTGTTTCTAATCGAGACGCATTGTTTTTGTTCAATCGCTGCAGTGAACGCCAGACGGTATTGCATTATGGAATAATTTGAAAAAAAAAGAAATTGCACCAATTGCACGTTCTCTGCACGATAGCAGACAAAAATCCGTTATTGAGGCAAAAAATTAGGCTGTCAAAAAAATTCCCGTTCGATTTTGAATTTGGATCGCGGACGGATAGGACATGGGACGCGCATGCGCGTGCCATACTGCGCGGCGGAGCGTGGCGTATGGGAGCAGATGACACGCGACCGTTACACCAGGTGCACGTGCCAACATATTTTTCCCGTCGGAATTTATGAGCTGTACAACTAACGAGTTAGTGCGAAACGTTAAAGTAACCATGAACTCCTTAGATAACTAAACGTCTACATTTACTTGTATTTAAATTGTTTCACTAAAAATACTTCTACTTTTCTGTCTTACAGTCTCAGTAGTAGAAGTCTTGCAATTTAAAATCAAAGTAACTAAAGATACTAGTATACTATGGGATAATTGTTGAAATCTCCATTGCTACAAGGCATCGATACAGATACATTGCTCTACAACTCTACACAGACCATTTGCTCAAATTGAATAGCCAAGTGTTTGGAATTCTGATGTTTTACATTCACCACGTTAAAAGGTATGACCTATCCTTGGCTTCAATTTGTAGAAAGGAACTATTATGTATTTCCTTGCTTGAAGAAGATGGCAATGTGAATCCGCATTTAGATAGGTACCATTGCTTCTCTTGACAATGAACATTTACACCTTGATTACATAGTTACCTTACCTTTTTGTGTTAGGCGACGAATACTATAAAACTTATAATACGATTTCATTTTACTCGATTTCTATGTAAAGTATATTATAAAATTATGATTGATTTAACACTAACAGTAAAGAATATTAACAGGTAACAGTCAAGATGAATGTTAAGGAATCAGAGCAAAGCATCGTTTAATGTATAACTTATTTATTAATCTAAAAAATTTAATAAATGTATTGTGAAGACTTAACATAAAATCACACTAACTCGTTTACAGATACACGCGATTTGTTAGATTTAATTAAAGATCAGTGGAGCAAAAACCATATCCTTAATCATAACAGAAAACCTTCTGAGATACAACATTATACTGTTGCAGTGCAATTGATCTAAGACAACGGTCGCAACAGGATATTTCCGTCTTTTACTTAGGTACTAAAAACCACAATACACGAACCTCAACTGAAATAGATGGCTACCAATATCTCAAACAACGAAAGTGCTGCGGTACCACATACCGTTGCCAAGTCTTCCTATAATCGATAGGGTTTTAGACCCCTTAGAAAATTAAAATTACACGAACCGAAATGTCCAATAGGTCAATAAGTGTGTATGGAAGATCATGTAATGACCAATAATAGGCCAGCAAAATAAGTCAGTCTGACATAAATGATAATAAAAGACATGACTGATCAAGTTTTATGATTCGCAAAAGTTGATCGCGTGTAATGGACCGCAGTGAATGCGCCGCGGTAACTACTGTCAGTCATGCTTTCCCCTCTCCGTGACCATTTCCACTTATAAATATTATATCAGTTCTGTTCTATAAAAAAAATACTACCTACCTAGATGGAATTTCCTCATTAATTTACGTTTGTGTCTTATTTACGACTGGATTACCCGATTAACCCGCGTTGCCGTATGATACCTAAAATGAAAATTAGCCTATGTGTTATTCCAAACCTTTGTCTATCTCGGTACCAAATTTCGTCCCGATCCCTTCAGCCGTTTTGACGTGAATGAGTAACAGACATACATACATATTTTCGCATTTATAGATAATATAAGTAAGATAGTAAGTCTGCAATTAAGAATCAACTCGATTATAGTTTGCAAGCAATGTTATGTTACCAATATGCCATAGTGATCAGGAATTTATCAATGCCGATTAAATTTTAACCGTCCTGCTGACGGTAGCTGATTTGGGATTGACTCTCAGAATCACAAACCGCTTAATTACCTACTTAAGATATCATTAAGCCTTTTCTAATGCTGCACAAGCAAATCAATTTAAACATTGGTCATGCCGCGGAGACCTTAAAGGGTTACCGGGGCTCCGGCTCGACGTGCAGAAGAAGGAACGGAGTGGTTTTTATTCAGTAAGAGTCTGACACTCCCTCCCGCCTCACCCAGGCGGAAGAAGTAATTCGATGAATTCCCTCTTCAAAAAAAAAACATTGGGAATCATTTCAAAGACATTTGGAATAAAAACTGGATTATATTGCTTGTTCGTATTCGTATGTAAAAGCGTAACTTATGTACTAAACGTACTAATTCTACTGCGTCTCGGTTTGATAGAAAGTTGGTAAAATAAAATGTTCAACTGTTATTTATTGTTAAACAAAGTCATATCGATTGTGGTTACAATGATGAACTGCTGCAGCAATTGATGGCCAGATCCAATGCTAGAAAGTTTTGTGCCCGACTTTTGTGAATACCTTTTTGTTTTGTGGCTTTTATTAATGTGAGTTACTATTTAGTCACTCATAAGTAATTAATAGTAACTAAGCCGATGAGTTTATTTATTTGGTGAACTGCACTAATTCATATAAGCTTACTTATTCGGTATTTACGAGTTAATTAATATAGGTCACGATTCACAACGAAAAGTTATTCTAGCATGCAAACTAACACGAAAAGTAGTCTAATCAACCAGTAATGTCACGGAGAACCTACCGGGTTACCGGGGCACCGGCTCGACGTGCAGGAGTAGGAACGGGGTGGTTTTTAGTCAGTAAGAGTCTGACACTCCCTCCCGCCTCACCTAGGCGGGAGCAGTCATTCGATGATTTTCCCCCATTAAGAAAAAAATCAACCGGTAATGATGTCGATTGTACCACGGTACAGGATAGGTAAAATCAGTATGTGGCAACGTTCTGTGGTGTAAAAGTATACGCACATTACAGTGACAGATCAAGCTACTCCAATCTGTCAAATTTAAACATTGGATTTTTGACTTAATGTCAATAAAATAAAGTTGAAGATGTAACAGAGAAATTTCGCAGATAGAATAGGTCGACCTGCTGGCCATCATACACTAAAACAGTAGTTTGAAATTTCCTCTCAAAAGCCTTTCACAGCTGATTAATTTATTCAAAGTCAGTCTCCATTGTCGGATCCATTGCTGGCATTGAAGCGTGTCGATAGAAATGGAGGAAGCTGACAGGTATCGTCGTGAAGGCTCATTGATAACTCCCAACTCCCAAGGTTCCTCAAATGACGACATTTAGGTCGATAGATAAAAGTCAGTGTCAGTAATTTTGTCGATTGTAGATACTTGTGTTTCATTTAGTAGTTATTTTTATATTTGTAACAAATAGAATTAAAAAAAAAACAATTGCAATAGTTGATTGGAAGTATTTGCTGAATATTATGTAATTTTTTTCTTTTTTTTTCTTTTTTATGGCATAAACTGGTAAATGTGCAGACGGATCACCTGATGGTAAGCAATCGGCGTCGCCCATGGACACCTGGAATACCATAGGCGTTACAAGTGCATTACCGGCTTTTTGGGAATTAGGATCGTTGGGGATTCAGGGATTGGTGAGATTGGAGAAGGAGAGGCTAATTGGGCCTCCGGTAACCTCACTCACACGACGAAACACACTACAACATTGTTTCACGTCGGTTTTCTATGAGGCCGTGGTATCACTCCGGTCGAGCCGGCCCATTCGTGCCGAAGCATGGCTCTCCCACACTTTCAAGATTTATTGAAGCACTCGATTATTTACTGAAAAACTGAAAGGCTTTCAGGACATCATAATATTCACAACTTGAAATACATAATGTAGATAGTTTTAATGTAGAAGGAAAATAATGCGACCGACATGTGCTATCTAAAAGTAAAACCACAATAACAAACGTTAAATACTTATAATATGTAGCTACCTATAAAAAATGCGGGTTGTCCGTCTGTTGTGAGACGTTATCCCGCATTCCAAGGAAACAAAACCTACAGAATATTAATTGAAGTCAACATAAAATGTATGTTATTTTATATAACTAGATATTTGATGAGAAGCTTACCTAATACCTTTACATGAAACTTTAAACAGAAATTACTTACTGATTTAGTACCTATCCTCTTTGGAAGAGTATTGTGTCCCTATCACAGTAATCACACTATAATATTATAAAAATGTGATAGTTTCTTTGTTTGGCTGTTTGTCCGTCACTCACGCTGAAACTACTGAACGGATTTTGATGATTTTTGTATAAAGGCAGGATAGGAGCGGACTTAGGTGATGGGATACTTTTTACCCCGATTAAATGCTCCGATGGGATAAAACTGGAATCATATTCTATGGGGACTAAGTCGCGGGCATCAGGAAGTTTCTTGATAAAATCTGATTTTCTTAGAGATAAGTACTTTTCACATGGAAACGAACAATTTATTATATTTTATGTCTATGTAATCACTAGCGACCCGCCCCGGCTTCGCACGGGTGCAATACACATGTACTCTATACATATCAACCTTTCAACAAACCGCATCAAAATCCGTTGCGTAGTTTTAAATATCTAAGCATACATAGGGACAGACAGACGGCGGATAGCGACTTTGTTTTATACTATACTATGTAATCATTTAACACAGACTGGTTCTCAATGCATCCCTATTGCGCACTTTCAAACACCATCATCATTACTTTACTAATGAGTGGTGATGATTAACAACTACATTATAATTATTTGTGTCCCATTAGTATTATAATGCCACTGTTTCACTACAGTATTTTGCAATAGGACAAGTATTAGATCTTGTATGCTAATCTGTTAAAACAATCTACTAAAGTCACATATCATTAAAATTTAACATGTCACGCAACAATAAGAATGGCGTCTAATGAGACGGGGACGAAAATAGCGAAATGAAAAAAAGTTGCTGAACTTAAATGTAGATGGATTTAAAGAAAGGGGATGAGTAAAGAAAAGATAGAATAAAGTATATTCTAAATAAGAAGACTAAACTATAAGTGTGGGAGAGCCATGCTTCGGCAGGAATGGGCCGGCTCGACCGGAGTGATACTACGGCCTCACATAAAACCAACGTGAAGCAACGCTTGCGTTGTGTTTCGTCGTGTGAGTGAGGTTACCGGAGGCCCAATTACCCTCCCCTTTCCCAATCTCCCCAATCCCTGAATGCCCAACGATCCTCAAACTCCTAATCCCCAAAAGGCCGGTAACGCACTTGTAACGCCTCTGGTGTTCCAGGTGTCCATGGGCGACGCCGATTGCTTACCATCAGGTGATCCGTCGACTCGTTTACCGGCTTATGCCATAAAAAAAAATTACCTAAAAACACGTAGGTAGATCACTAGGAAAACAGTGGTCCATTAGTTCATTTATGAACACAGACACTAAATAATCTCGAACAAGCTAAAAACTATATTCAGTTTAAAACTAAGTCCAAGAGTAGTTTCCTAAATTTTATTTTAATGTACGTCTGGTACATTAATTTAAAACTTTAGACACGTATTTTTTTTCTCACAAAATTAAATACTTTCGACGATATTTTAGTTTTAAATATCGTGTGACGTCACAGCGTGCCATATTTTATAGCACGTTATGGCGTAACGACCTCCCATTCCCAAACTTAGCGCCATTTTATCTAAGTATTGCAACTTAATACGAGAAAATAAAAAAATACGTGTCTAATATATTTCATTATCTAACTGACGGACTAATTAGATTTTTAATTTTTGATACCCTGGAAACTACCCAATTCACGCTTTTATGCGCCATCTTTGGTCGTAAATGGTATTTCTATTTACCATAATGGACACGTAATGAGTCAATTCACTATCATGTCATAAGGAAAATTACCATCAAAGTGTTATTTTAATAACCTTATCTACGCCTGGGTTTTATTCCTTCTGAGGGGCAAAATTGTATTATATACGTACGTCATACGCAGGATAAAAAATTACATAATGTTTTTTGACGGACGTATACTTTGCTACTTACTACGATACTTTGCTCGTATTTAACAATCTTGACCATCCAGATTGTACTCTTCAAAGTAAGATTTTCGAAAGACATCGAGACAAAAACGTCATTTCTTTTAAGAAAGATACGATTTAAAAGACACAGCTAATCTACAAATCGATAAACCAAGTTATTTATCGATTAGTAAACACGAGTTATCGACTAAACTGACTAACAGTCGAGTGTATTTAGTTATTGTCTGTATAATGTTGCAGTACACCAATGAATCATGAAGTCCGTTGAGTCAGGCAACCGCAAGCTGTGGCATACTTTACCTAAGTGAGAAGAACTAGGCTCTGGCTTGAGGTTTGACCTGCATCACAGTGTTAATTAAAACTATATTGTTGCAGATTAAAAGCTAAACTGTTGTACGTAGAACAGTAAAATTCCATCTATGTGCCAATTCCAGTCTTATTTTACCTGTGATAAAGTATTGATTGGATAAATGCTGAAAAGCCTATAAAAAGGTTTTAGTCTCGTGTTTATAGTTCATTGTGCATTTCTGAAATATATTATATCTATTAGTCTTGAAGGACGTTAAGATCATACCACTTGTGAAAAATTCGTTTCGCACTAAAAACAACTTCCTTTTTTAGGCAATGACTAAAGTATCGCGTATAATTTTGATATTTATCTAAGTAAATAAAAAATGTGTTAGGCATGTTCAGCCTAATAAGTAACAAATCAAAGATGTAAATGAATTCCCAGACTCACCGGACCGTATAAAATCTTAGTCAGATTCAACGCGAATTCCAATGGAGCCATTATTTGTGCGTTCGGATAACTGAAGGGGAGAAATCACAGTCGCGATGTGTGAACGCCCTTGCATTTTGTGTACAATAGTCTCTGCAACGGTTTTTAACATCTGCCGACCGGCCCTGGCGGATACTTTCGTGATATACCATTACTATTATTATTTCAAAAGCACGTCATACCTCGGACTGTGTTTTCAAATCTTTTTCTTAAACTATTGTAAGCAATCAACACAATAGCTCTACCAAATTCCCATGGCAATCAAACAAAAACAAAACAAACTTTACATACGAGATAATTTGACCTCGAAGGCAACGTCACGCGCCGCGAGCACGCACCTCCAATACTCCTCGTAATGGACCAGCCCATTACGTCACTGACACCGATCATTAAACCCACCACCTTAGACACAATGTTCCCACGAATCATTCACCTATTGATGTTCTTTTTTTTCTCTTTCAGGATGTCCAATTTTCAACGAACACGAAGTAAAGTTTGGTGGGGTGATTCACCGCCAAACATTGGAAGTCCGGTGGCGCAGCCCGAGTGGAACCGAAACAATCGCGCTCGAGACGATCCTGATTGGGAGCCCCAACTACCTCACTGGATAGCGAATCAGCCTGACGAACCACAAAACAATAGTGCTGATGACATCGCGCAGCCCATTCAAATGAACCAATGGCCTCTGCGTCATGGCAGTCCTGGCAGTCACAAGAGCCAGGATTCCGGTTTCTCTGACTCAGACAGCTCTCCGCCCCCATCACAGTATTATCAAGCTCCTGAAACAACGGATAATAATAAATCTTCAAGTAGCAGCGATTCTAACAACAACCAAGATATTACCGTGAAACAGGCTCCTGGTTATCAAAACACATCACCGAGCCATGATGCTAATATTGTGATGTTGCCTGATAATGTCAGTTGTGGGATGCCGACACCTAAACCACGGCTTCGAAGCAGTAGTGTCATACAAACTCCTTACGACCTACAGAAGTATTGCGAAATACATCAAGACGAAGAACATATGGAACTGCTGAAAGATAAGGACACAGAAAATGTAAGCAGAATCGAAAAAAATAAGAGTCCGCCACCTAAGAATATTAATAAAGATAAACTTAAGAAAGAAAATTCGCTAAATATTTTAAATAATAATATAAACAGTAAACCTAAGGTCAAAGTCGAAAACAAAATAGACATAAAGGTTACACCCCCGAGTAACGTGAGTAACAAAGAAAACAACATTACAACCAAAAGTGCAATACAAAAAGATACCAAAGAAATACCAGATAAAAACATTAATGTTATAAGTCCTTCGAAAAAGTACCCGGCGAAGAAGTCATTCATATCTAGTACAGATAGTGACAGCACCAAAGTTATTAAAATAGCTAAAGTAAAGGATTTAGAGACTAGCAAAAATAAATCAGACGACAGTTTAGAATATTTGAAACTGGAGGATGACAATGAAATAGCAGTAAACAATCAACCACGGGTGCGCACACCAATATCTAACGTGTCCTACGTTCCTACTGAGAGGACGACTTCATCGAGGGTAGAGTACACACGAAGCTTGTCAAATGAGGATGCTACTCCCATTACCACAACTCCAAAGTTCCAAAGAAATAGACTAAACAAATCACTTAACTTCGAAGCTCAGAGATTAGACCAGCAAATCCTTGACATACAGGAAGGATATCACTCGTTAGGTTACATAGATGAAGAACCTAACAATGACATGATGTACGAAAACGAACAAATACATAAACCAACTAACGCTATCCTTGGTAAGAATATCTTGGACAGTTTACATCTAAAACCTACCAAAAAACCAGGGCCTAAAGCTAAGCAGCGGATGGCTACCAAGTCAGACAGAACGAAAGATTTATTCAGGTTATTCCCAAAGAAGGAAAAGCCTGGAGTAGTAGATGATTACGCTGGTGGTTATTTGAAGGGTAGCAGGGTTCCAGTTCTAGGTCTACCGAGGGTCAAAGAACAAGACTCGTGGGTAATAGTCGGTCATCCCGAAGAAATGTTAATACCTCATTACAACGAAAGGCTAGTTGGTGAAGAGGGCGATTTAGTAAAAGCAGCAGAGAAGAAAGATAATGAAGACGACTTTCTCAAAAAGACGCGGCCAGTCACACCTCCACCACAGTTCCAAGACAAACAGAAGACTCCATACGAAACAGAATCTAACACGAATAAAAATCTTACACACGACTCCAAGAGGGAGAAATTAAAAGGAGAACTGGACTTCGTGGATGTACAGCTGAACCTAGCATGTACTTCCACGCCAAAGATGTTAGCTCCACACGAGTTTATGGACGTTCCGAAGAGCGATATGAAAAGTGCTCGTAAACTCAATATACAGGACGAATTCAACAGCGAGTAAGTATCCTGTCATTCCTACATTTAGACTTAACATAATTCACGACTTTAATCTATCGAATAATTAACTAGATTAGGTATGTATACCCATTGTAACCAAAACTCAGAATTTTTAGTACTTTATCAGAATGTCGAATGTTCTGAAAACCTTAACCTATGACAATACTTTTCCCAACCTTGATCTCAGCGAACGTCACGGCCTTAACAGTTGACCACAATCTAAACAATTAACCTTTTATTAAATTGCATTAAAACTGTATCCTGAAACTCACAAAATAATATGGTTTTTAACAGTCTCGTCCTTAATTAGGCTTTAAGGAGATTACCTTTAGTTCAATAACCCATTACGACGTGCATTCTCAATTTTATATACAAACTTAAAAAAGCGACAATCTGAAGATACTTATTCTTATATAACAAACATAAAAATACCGCTTAACATATTGTAACAAAATGCATTTTTGCAGGAACTACCCCTCCAGATTAGTTCTAAACAGTCAGAATGAAATTCTATATCGAGAGAGGTCTATAGACCAGACATGTTTGGAACGGCTATGTGATAGGAAGCCAGAGCCTGTCCAGTATTGGTTGTGTGACCTTGTCGGGTCATGTGAGAATGAGTGCATGACCACGCTGCAGAGCAAGCCACTAGGAGCCGAGATGAAAGCCATGGTGACTGCCAGCTCCGCGACTATAACAGGGAACATAAAGAAAGTGCAGACACATGGACAGATTATTGTTCATCAATACAGCGATGTTTTAAGGTAAGTGTGTACGTTACTATAATTTTAATAAATATATTTTTTATAGAAATGCTATGGAAATCTCCTTTCTGAAGTGGGTGTAAAAACAAATGCTATTGTAGTAAGACAGTCCTTCATTATTTTTTATAATAAACTTGAAGCATAATTGTTTATGGATATGTTGATTAGATTTTTATATTGTCATTATGAACAATATAAAAATCTAGTCAACATATCCTCAATCAAGACGTGTAAAGAATAATCGATAATCATTTCCTATAAATGCATGTTTCTGAGGAAAAAACGTAAATAATCATATGCATTTCATTGCTCTTCTAAATCAGGAAACACACATTTTTAGCAATCAGCAACAGTTAGTTCAGCATTTATAATTAAATCACTTTCATTAATATTACAGGCAAATTGAATCCGGAAAATCGAGTGAGGAACAAATCTGCTTGTTGGTAGCGAATATCAATGAGTTTGTGTTAGCTCACAGCATTACATTAAACACCAAGCCTCCAGGAGAGACTCCAGAACGATGGAACAAGATCAAGAAGTCCCTACAACTGTATCTACAGAAGTTAATCGATGTTGGAGAAGATGTGAAAGTGGAATTGAACGAGAGTATTCCCGAATGGAACTTAGTCTGCAAACATTTGGACACTTTGATTGAAATCTTCTTGGAGACTACTAAGGCCGTGCTTGTTCAACAGATGAAGGTAAGGTCAGACAGTTACTTAGGAAGGTAACTAGTTCCTTTAGCTATCGGCGTCGCCTATCGACACCTGGAACACCAGAGGCGTTACATGTGCGTTACTGGCCTTTTGGGATTAGGTATTTGAGGATTGTTGGGGATTCAGGGATTAGGGAAGGGGTAATTGGGCCTTCGGCAACCTCACTAACACGACGAAACACAACGCAAGCGTTATTTCACGTCTCGGTCTATTGTGAGGCATGGCCCATGGCTCTTCCACACTTAAAAAGTAAATAAACAGTAACGGCGACATGAATCATACTCGGATATTCAGGTACCCAAGAATGAGATAAAAGTACCGATTTTGATAAGCAATTAGCAATCAAAGTAGCAAGTTATACGAAATTCAGATTTTCACTTTCGATAAAATATATTAAAATAATCAGTTCAAATTACACACACACATACATTAATTCCTGTTTAACGTAAATCGTTTCTCACGACACTCGGACACAACCACGGAGCCACGAAAACTTTGTAAACAAATTGGATATGACATAAATGTTTATGTTCCCACAGACTCTGGTATCGATTATAGAAGAGCCACCTTCGGATATGATTCTCAAGAGTACATTGACGTCTATTGGACACTTGGCCATGCTAAGTGACACTACAGAGAGTTCCCTACATGAGAAATGTTCGAAGATCATGAAAAATATTACTGAGTTGCCGTTCGTGGACTGCGCAGTGCCCAGAGCGTTGTTGACAGCGATCATCGAAAGTAACAAGAGCTCTATAAAAGCGTTATCGTTACGTGCGCTTGCGACCGTCTGTGTCACTGGAGATGCGGTGAAACAGTTTGAAGAGGTATGGCGATAAGATAAAATTAATATTCTTATTTTTTTATATAGTTCGTCCTCCATTGGTTAGAACAGAAAGGTCTGTGCGATTAAAAAACAATGTTAGTGTTGTAAATACTAAAAAAAATCTATTGATTATCTTATCAGTTCAACGTGAATCAAAATCTGATAGGAAGATCGTCTTCATAACAATAATTTCTTTGAAATATTCGTATTACATATTTTATTTCACGTCCTTATCTTTGATTTGTCTATCTTCAGGGCGGTGGTATCGAAATCATCTCAGATATTCTCTCGGACCGCAAGAACCCTGAACCTCAGATGCGAGAGGCCATTACAGTGCTTACTCAAATTACTGCACCCTGGCTGAGGGGGCACTACGACCTCACACAGATGCACCTCTATCTCAACAACATCGTTGAACACATTACCGGTAAGTTAGTAATCAGGTTGCTAACGCCATCTAGTTTGTAAATTAAGAAATAAACAAAATATGTTCACTCTATTCCCTAATAGATGGCGCTACTAGTAGGTATTAATAAGATTTGGCACGACTAATTTTTAGGCTAGGTGATTGTCTTGGAGAATTTAGACAAAAATGAATTAAACTTTTGCTGGATAATGTTAATATTTATAATGTGTACATTTTTATAGGTATTCTGTCTCGTACCGAATGCTGCCAACTTCTTCTTCTGTGCACGGCTTGCCTCGTTAACTTGGTGCGAGAGTTGGAGTTAGAGAAGAAAGATGATGACGTAACTACCAAATCTGACATCGTCGAAGTGATCACCAAGCATCGGACTATCGAGAGACTGCTGGACGCTGTGAAACGACGAGGACCTAATATTTCCGTATTTTTGCAAGTAAGTTCGAATTCGTAACTTTTTTTGTTGTCTAATACTACAAAAAAAATGGACAGGTGTCCTATTTAGGTACTCCTTTCAGAAGGTACTATGTAGGAATTATCAGTCACTCTCTACCCTTAACCGACCATAGGTTCAGAAATAATGTAACTTACTTATAGGCTTTTGTTGAAAAAATAGGTAATTTTAATTGTATCAGAATCTCCCTATTTGTATTTTTACTAACTTCGCTTTGTCTTTACTCCTCTAGGAACAGACAGCATCTCTCATAGCGTGTCTATCCCGGATTCCTCGCTGCATGTTGCTCCTGTCCCGCGTGACGTCAGTGTGTGTGGCGCTAGTGTGCTTCGCGCGGTTCTCGCCCGGCGCCTGCGCACGCACCGCCGAGCTGCGCGCGCAAGCCAGGCTACACTGCCATGCCGCTGAGGCTATCTCTAGGTAAGTTGTAATTAAATATACCCCAAATCCCCACACAATGGGTTTGATATTTTTTTTTATTTGATGGGTCGACGTTTGGCCACATCTCGCCTGGTGGTAAGTTAGCAACAAAATGGGCAAACTAATTAAACCCCTATAATAAATTATCTGGCCAAAGTCAATGACTGGACTTAACTGGACACACTCTATCGAGATCATGTTTCGAACGTCGAAATGACCTTCGAAACCCCCAAAATGACGATGATTCTCAAACACCTAACTCCCTTTATTTGTTTACAGAATGACAGTGATGCCAGACGTCGCATACCAAATAGTGCAGCTGGAAGGCGTTCCCCTCCTTACCAAGCTGGTAAGGTTGCAGCGAACGCGGCCGCCATTGGACACCAACCCTGACCAGACCCTCATACACTGCCTCAAGGCACTCAGGACCATTTACAAATACCACCCAAGCACCTTCGATGATGAACAAGACGTTAAAGACATGATCAGACCCCATTTAATGGAATCCCTCATGTTATTTTCCGCCAAAAAAGAAAGCTACGTCTAGTGTTGTGTCGTTTAAAGTTCTCTCGATACTTTTATCGATATTGTTATTCGAATAACATGTTTCATGAATTGGATGGTGTTTCTAAATTGTAATTTTTTGGAGGTTCTTGCGTATACGTAATAAAACTGAACTCGAATACATATAATGTAGTTCTCCTGAGACTGAATTAATAAATTATCTAGTTATGAACTTATGACATTAGTATGATTACTTAAATAACGCAATGAATTAACTAATCGAATCAGTAATCACAGAACTTCATTAAAAATCATGATAATCGATTTGATATGAAATAGTTTATCGATTGAAATATTTGACAAATGAAATAGATCATGCCTTTAACCTCAAAGAAGAGTGTAAAAAAGTTACAAGCTTACTTACAAACGAAATATTGTTTCTTTATTATTGGAATATTCTGAGACGTTTCTAAATTCGAAGTTTTAGAATAAGATCTTTTGAACATCTTTTATTTTATATTTTTGCACTATGGTTCTGTACAGTATTGCCATATATTCCACTTATAATATAACAGTGTTGCTGTATATAAAATTTTAATTCTACTTATTTTAAGTACTTACTATTTTGGCTTTGTAAATATCGTACTTACAAGTAGGTAACTAACATTTACTTAATTTTACTATTTATCTTTAATAGTACAGAGGCCATACTATCATGAAATTACTTCTACTAGTCTTTAATCAATATTATACTTTTTTGTAGCTATTGTAAAGGTTTATTTTAATTTTATGAATCTTGTGGTACAAAACATAATTATTTTATACCTTGTCCTCACTAGGGACCATTGTGAAAAAAAACAACTTATTTTGACATTATTTTCAAAGGAACTTACGTCAAAAACAATGCTAATATTCAGCCAGCCATTATTGGGCCCTAGTGAGGACGACGTCTATTTAAAAAAGTTAATAACTCATTCGATGTAACAACAATTCTTACGTCTTTCTATTAGCTATTTCCATATTGTTTTGTCCATGAGATTCCATATTGTAATATTTTAACATCACTCAATAGTGTATGTTTGGTACCACCTTAAATTAATAAACTCTAGTATTGCATACCTTTTTCCTACAAGTGTTTAGACTTTAGTTTGTAAAGAAATTGCGTTATGCGGCACCCGCCAATGTTATCTGTTTAAAATAAAGTATATTATCTATTCTATTTGTGTTATTATTTTTCATAGAAAAACGTTCCAATACTATTTTGAAGAGAAGACACACGACACGCCTTTCCATTTCATTTTACGGCTCAGTTTTCGATTGAAGTCAATACTGTAATCGATAACTTCTTACTTATTTATAATTATAATTTTTTTAAATTTATTTTGTGAAATGTGGGTGCTTTATTGTACAGTGGCATTAAGTGCCGTAATGTGTACCTCTGCCTATCCCTTCGGGGATAAAAGGCGTGATGGTGAGTATAGGATATTGAATTTTTATATAAGACCTGTTTTAAATACGTTTTTCTGCACATTAGGATACCCACGCTATGGGTTGAATGCCTTTAAAAGTCAATAACTACACAGACAATTTCTAATCACTATTTATTATTAAAAACTATATTTCTATCATATTTAAAACTAGGTACCTACACCCCAAACCATATACCAAGCGGGATAATTATGACAAACCCCCTTAAAAGGTGAAGCCTAAAGTTACCAACAAATGTGATGCAATATTTGCAACTATCTAATGATGATAATTTTCACTATTTCTTTAACTTAATTATAAAGTTAGTCCAAGCAATAAGGTTGCGCGTTAGCTCTTCTCAACTCCTCTTTATATCTCTCTCGTTCTCCAATTGGTTTCAAATTCCACATTTTATACGTTTGTGGAGTTCGAATAACATTTACCAGGAATAGGATGAATAACACGAATAATACAAGCAGAGGTGCCTGGAAAGGAAATTGAAGAATCAGAAAGAGTATGATTGGGGGAACGAGTGCAAGAGACCTGGCAGAAGTGGGCTCACTTCTTTAAAAATATTCTGACATCAAAGAAACACAAACGTAGTCGAAATACAAATGGCTATTGATGTTGAGCTTAGTGCTTGCCTGGGTGGCCTAAATTATTTTAAAATACTACAATCTTCCTGTTTGCTAACTTTCTGTACCATTTAGACATATCGTCTCGTCTCCCCTGAATACCGAAAACCAACTTCAGACTACCTACTAGTATTTAGTTACCTACTATTAATCTATTACCTACTATGCATCCCCTTCATATAGATGGTTGGCAGGCCACAACCACAACTGTGCGCTTCTCGCGTAGCTTTCTGGCTCGCACAGCAAAACTGTGGAACGATTGAACGATCTCTCATCAGCGGTATTTCCGAACCGATGCGACCTACCAACCTTTAAGACAGGAGCGTATTCCTTTTTAAAAGGCCGGCAATGCACCTGTGAACTCCTCTGGTGTTGCGGGTGTCCATGGGTGGAGCTGATCGCTTACCACGTGATCCGTCTGTCGTTTGCCTCTTATTTCATAAAAAAGTGAACATAAGTTGGTACCTGTTCAATAACGAGTGATCGTAGAAAATATACAACAGCAAATGTGAACAGCAATATGAAACACAGTAGAACTTTGCTCATATTGAAAAACAGATACTTGTTGTAGGCCACAAACTTCTTTGCCATAACTGAGGGATCCATTTTATAAAATCACAGTCACAGCTTATATTCACAGAATGCAATATCACCAAAGACTACAATACTATATCTGATCACTTCCTTAATAATAATGTCACTCATGATATTACTTTGACATTCTAATTAGGAAGATATATTGAATTCTAGCGGCCAGTTACTAGTTACTACCAACAAAACAGATTACGAGTAACATAAAAGTCATCGCTCACCTAACAAGCACGGCTCCGGCACGGCTCCAACCTACCAATTACCTAACTTGTCATTTAGAGGTAAATATGAACTTTAAATTGAATGTCGTGTGACATATTTCATAACATCAATATGAGAAAGCCGTCCGCCGCATTTTTTTTATGGAATAGGAGGCAAACGAACAGAGCATCACCTGATGGTAAGCGATCAGAGTCGCCCATGGACACCCGCATACTTATTAAGTATGTTTTTTTATATATTTTTGATGGGCCGACGTGTGACCACTATATCTCTCGCCGTCGTCCCATAAGCAACCTATTCACTCCTTGATGGAAGACACTCTTCAGGAAATACAGACTCTGGCAAAGAATTCCACTCTTACCAGTATGCACAAGGAAGCTTGATGCGAAGCCCTTCTTGCGTGTGGGTCTATATGGATCTATCTTGAATCGGTTGGGCTCGCTGCCATCGCAGCGGTAAGTCCCCTCTTTGAGGAGTGGCTTGAGAGACGCTACGGCGTCCTCACCTACCGCCTGACGCAGGTCCTCACCGGACATGGGAGTTTCGGGAGGTACCTGTGTCTGATGGGGCGGGAGGAAACGTCTGGGTGTCATCACTGCGAGGTCCGCCCTGAGGACACGGTGGAACACACTGTAGCGGAATGCCCTGCGTGGGCTGAGCACCGCCGTGTCCTCAGGGAAGTGATCGGCGATGGCGACCTCTCGCGTCCGGGCCTAGTGCGGGCCATGATGCGGAGCGAGGGGGATTGGGATGCCGTCTCCTCCTTTTGCGAAGCAGTCATGCTAGCTAAGGAGGAGGCGGGACGCGTGATGCAGCGAAGCGCTGCCTCCTCGCAACCCAGCCATCGCGAAAGACACACCGGGCGTCGGGGATCGCGGGACGATCTCCGGCCACCGTAAGCGCGGGCCTGCGGACGGCGAGCATAGGTGGCTCCCCGTCCGACCAGAAACAGACCCGAGCGTACGGCGCGTCGCGTTCCGCGCGCGCCTCAAAGAGCCATCAGACCACCACAGATGGGGCCCAATACGGCCGATGCCGATTCGGAGTCGCGGAGAACCTAACGGGTAACCGGGGCTCCGGCTCGACGTGCAGGAGAAGGAACGGGATGGTTTTTAGTCAGTAAGAGTCTGACACTCCCTCCCGCCTCACCCAGGCGGGAGGAGTCATTCGATGATTTTCCCCCTTAAAAAAAAAAAAAATCTTGAATCGGTAACGCCTCGACGACTTACAAGCGCGTCTATAGGCGCCGGGAGACACTGGAAACTTACAGTTTCAAGACAAGCTAGAAAATACCTACCAGTAAAATTATGTGGTCAAGTATCTCGCCTGTGCAATGATAGCTAAACTATAAACATTATAGATTTCAGCTGTGTAACAAAGGTTAAGCAGTAAAAGGGTGGGGACGCGTGAGGCAGCGAAGCGCTGCCTCCTCGCAACCCAGCCATCGCGAATAACACACCGGGCGTCGGGGATCGCGGGACGATCTCCGGCCACCGTAAGCGCGGGCCTGCGGACGGCGACAATGGGTGGCTCCCCGTCCGACCAAAAACAGACCCGAGCTTACGTCTCGTCGCGTACCGCGCGCGCCTCAAAGAGCCATCAGACCACCACAGATGGGGCCCAACAGGGCCGATGCCGATTCGGAGTCGCGGAGAACCTGACTGGTTACCGGGGTTCTGGATTGACGTCCAGGAGAAGGAACGGTGTGGTTTTTATCCCACCAAAAACATAAATGTAAAAAAGGGGAGCCAAGTTCAGCCTGTATGTATCTATAGGGACAAAATAACGTTATGAACGAGAATCAAACTATATTTCTTTGCTTTATTGGATACCTATAATAATTGCTGTTATCTAAAAATGTGAGATCTTAAAGTAGGTTAGATTTTTTTTCTTTCCTGATAAACCTCAATTATAATACGATATAAAACTCCTGCGGCCATTAATTCAGAAACCGCTCCATAAGTGGTCGATTGAAGCATGCTTGCTCTATACTCTTCCTCCGATCCGAAAGGATCGCCACTTTCCGAGCAGGTATAGATACGTAAATTTTCCCAGTTCAGACATACATGTTCGACTATACTCACTCGTAACATTTTAGCTTGCTGTGTATTAGTCGAATTATACAAAGAAAATCCAAGTGAATGGAATAAGCAGCTCCCATCAGGGGGCATTGGCATAATACGATGTAACACAAGTGTATCATCCACCATTAATTCTACTGTACGACTCATTTTTATTAAATTAGTCCACACATAATTATATGCACATAATAAAATATATTCGATATTATTATAACGGTAACAATCAGCATCGCTATAATATTGCCTTGACATACACATTGGCACAGTAACAAATTAATTTGTTAAAATATTATTATTATTTCTTAATTTCGAAAGAAATCACAAAAGTGAACCTTGAGAATAAAATAACTAACATGCAGGTATTAATTAATAAACCAACAGACCCACGAAATTTATAATCAAATCGCTATCGCTTATAATTGTGTACCATTCGTCAGAGCGTTGTAGGTTAGGTAGGTTCAGCGCCGCGCCTCGCCACGCTGCACGCCGCGCGCCGCACGCTTTGGCCGCTTGTTTAGAGCGTAGAAAGCGCGTTAGGTATTATAAGATTTTTGTACCTATCAAACCCGTAACCCCAGAGAGACAAGGGCGTTGTCGAACTTTTAGGAATTCGAGATAGGATATTGGGCCTCTGGTCACCCTATGTATTGTTATAGGCGATTATGATTCTTATAACTATGTTTTCTTGGTTCAATTTCCTATAAATAAAAATATTGCAACGTAACTAAGGTACCTACTTATTATTTGTAAACACCAGAACAGAAATGTTACAAATACATTGCCGAACGGATTGGAGATTGGGGATTGGGGATTGGAGATTGGGACTGGATTACCATGGTTATTAAGGTTACTATAATTATACGTATTTCTTGAAAAAATAAAAATAATATTTTTCTTTTGTATAAGCGACTGTGTCTTACGTCTATGAAAACACGGTTCAATTTCCTATGAACAATAACAGTAGAAAATAACGTTTGTATGGGAACACCACTTATTTATGAACTTTTTGTTATTTTTGGATTTTTCCCATTGGTTACACACAATAACAGAGCTGTATTCCAAATTTCAAAGTTCCAGGACATCTGGAAGTAGGTTAGAAGCGACTATGTGTCTTATAGTAATGTAAACACGGTTCAATTTACTATGAACAATTATAGTGGAAAAGTACGTTTGTATGAAGACAACCCTTATTATTAACTTTTTGTTATTTTTGGATTTTTCCCTTTGGTTACATACAATAACCGAGCTGTATTCCAAATTTCAAAGTTCTAGGACATCTGGAAGTAGGTTAGAAGCGAGTATGTGTCTTATAGCAATGTAAACACGGTTCAATTTCCTATGAACAATTATAGTGGAAAAGTACGTTTGTATGGAGACAACCCTTATTTATTAACTTTTTGTTATTTTTGGATTTTTCCCTTTGGTTACACACAATAACCGAGCTGTATTTCAAATTTCAAGGTTCTAGGTCATCTGGAAGTAGGTTAGAATTTGCTACTAATGTCAGTCAGCCAATACTAAAATTTGCGAACTTTGGACCTTCATATCTTTACAACTGTTTGAGCTACCTTCATGAAATTTTGGATTATACATGTCCTTACGGATAAAATTAAACGTACTAAGTTTTATGTGTTTACGTTAAATAGTTTTTGAGTTATAGAGGGGTCAAAAGTGGCACGAAGTGGTTCGTGTAAAGATACACTGTGGCGCGCGCTGTTTGCTGAACTTGGCTGACGCGCGGCCGCGCGTCTCGATTCAGTAAGAGTCTGACACTAAGGCGGGAGCAGTCATTCGATGATTTGTCCCCGATTACTTCCCTAAGGGCACGGTGGTGCTCAGCCCACGCAGGGCATTCCCCCACTGTGTATTCCACCCTGTCCTCAGGGCGGTCCTCGCAGTGATGACACCCGGGCGTTTCCTCCCGCCCATTAGACACAGGTACCTCGCGAAACTTCAATGTCCGGTGAGGACCTGCGTCAGGCGGTAGGTGAGGACGCCGTAGTGTCTCTCAAGCCACTCCTCAAAGAGGGGACTTACCGCTGCAATGGCGAGCGAGCGAGCGAGCGAGCCCAACGCCACTGGGTATAAGGTTGAAAATCAATACAGGAAATTAATGACTTAAAACGGATTTCTGTAATAATTACCGGGACTTCCTGCCCTAGTTTAACTTTATAGTGAGAAAATTACCGATTAATTTGCTGCATCTATGCATACTGTTATTATAAACAAATGATTCACTTTGTACACGACACGTGTAAACTGTGATAAGCCTGCAATTACTGTGTTGTGAAGTACATACTACTTCCTTAAGGCTGAGTTTTATCCTATCTATTAAATGCAATTGCGTATCCTACCTATGTACAGTAACGTAATATATTTAATTAAACAGCATGCATGATCTACCCAGCTTCCTGCTTGGCTGCTTGCAACTTGAGCTGCTTGAATAATAGGATACAAATCAGTGGCGTAGCGTGCCCCGTATAAAAATTTGTTTATATAAACCTTGAACGATAAACATTTCTCACAACAGATTTTTTTTCTACTTATAATTTGTGTGAAAACCGAAAATCTTAATAAATTTTATTTATTTAAGTTTCTGCTAACCTTTGAACGCTTGCTTTAAGCGGGAATAAATCGTTTATTTTGACTTTTGCGATTACTGAAATAGAATAAAAATTGGGATGTTTTTATTAATTTTTGCTTAGGCACGTTGGGGGCTCCTGTAGTCCGGGGGCCCCGTATAATTGATACGGCAGATACGGCGCTAGCTACGCCTCTGATACAAATACAAAGTGACTCTTTGAAAAGAAAGCTGTGAAATAACCCAAGTTTCACCACGACTGAGGCAGCACAATCGGAGTGAAAATAGAGACCCAGTATGTAACAAAGCTGACGTTTCATTTCACTGTATGAAAAAATTATCAAGAATTTACACTTATGCTTCATAATATTATGGAGCACACAAAATGAAACTCAAATATGTAACAATAATTATGATTTAATGTCATCTGTTAATAAAAAAAAATAAAGTATACAGTATACTTATTACTAAAATAAGTAACAATCATCCATATGATTGTTTAATATTTTTTGAATGTACAATATCTACAGTAGTCTCGTGGCACATTCTAAGGTCTAAATCGTAGACACCTAAACAGAACTTGTTCTCTGGGGCCTTGAAGTAGTCTAGACCTCTGCCAATTTTTATTATCCACCCTGAACTCAATCTGAAATGCATAAAAAGATAATGTTATTTTACGATTCTCTTTACGATTTTCTCCTGGGGCATGGGTGATTTTACATACAAGTTCAGAGACCCTGAACATCAATTTGTGAAAACCACAAATTGTTGTTTCATGCGAGAATTGAACCCACTACACATAATGTATTGTGTAATTTATTTATACCCATGCATAACTGTTAAATAATGGTAATAATGACAGAATTCAAGATAAAATTATTCTAATTCAATATTTTGAAAACCAGTACAGTCTGGTCTAGTGTTTATCTATAGTGGTTTGCCTCTTAGAAGTACTTATAACACCTTATTGAGTACAACTCTAAAAGTCTATACACTGCAGACCACTGCAGACTTGAAAACTGAAAGTATCAATAATAATATTGATAGTGGCAGAATGTACTCACGTGATTTGTCGGTCATGTAAAGTCTCAGAAAACTTCACTATTAACTTAATTTTGTACTTAGATAAGTCATTACTTAAATTAGTAAGCCACTCTCTTTGGTCTCCTTGCGTTTTGTTGTCTCTTGATGTGATTAATTCAATCAATTGGAGGTTGTGGCAAGATCGGACTAACAGTTCACAAAGCCTTAGAAAATTCTGACACTGAAAAAAAATATTATTAAAAAAAAAACCGCCATTCTAAATTCATGAAATATTCTTTTTAAATCTGTGTAACTTTTTTTACCTGATGAAAAGTCCTTATATAAGGATCTTCAATGGAAACATAATTTACATCATCATCTAAAAATCGTCCGAATAGAGTTTTGTAACTGTGGCCTGTAGAATTATTTTCTATGTGCACCTGTTCATGAAACTGTCCAGCCTCCTTTTGTTGTAAAACTAACTTTTTTATTGTCTCTGCTCTGTTAATGTATTCTTCAACTTTTTTTCTAAGGTAGGCTTTAGTCGAATCATCATTCTCACCTGTAATTAATATAATTTGTATAACTTTGTTGATTATTTTCAAAAACATTTATTATCAATGAATTATTATGTAAAGAGTTAAATATTTTTTTTACTTGCCTCTCATTTTGTCTACTAATATTTGTAGCCCTTCTTGATAACATACTAGCGCTTCTGTGTACCGTTTCTTAGTATCTAATTCAACTCCTCGTTTGAGGATGTTTACTGCAGCACTTTCTATATTCATGTTGTAAAATAAAATCACTTAATAAACTACTGCAACAATAACAACTTATTTTGTACTGTTGAAAATACCATTGATGAACAATCAACAGAAAGTTGACTTTCAATTAGTGTTTACAAAGTGTGAAACAACTTAAAAACAAACGTCAGCTGTTATTACCATTTATCGCAAAATTTGAATTTCCATTGTTAAGAAATAAAAAATAAATTAACAAATATTTTTTCTAATTTATACTAGGTAAAAATACAAAGAAAACCAAAAGGCAATAAAATAAATACTGCAGAATTCCAGAAAGGATTCGAAACGTTGCGATATCCGTAAATGAACATCGTAAGAATAGTTATTAGGTTTTTCACCAACTTTGTTACATTTCACACATTATTGGATAAGCAAAGTTTTTAATTAAATATATTTTAAGTACATCCAAATCAATAATTATAATGATCGTTATATATTTTAATAACCATACAAGTAGTAAATTACCAGAGGTTACATAGCTCTCACTTCGTAATTTCATATAATATTTATATTCTTACAATTGAATATTTATTGAGTAGTGTATTTGGTTTTTGTACCGTTCTATTCTTATAAATAAATAAATAAGTAGAATGGAACGTATAATAAAGAAAATGAAAGACTCTGTGAAGTCTGTGGTCTTGCAATTTGTCAATGTCTTTGAATTTTTGAAAGTCGTAGACAGAAAGCTGTCTACATTGAAAGTATAATCTGTGAAATGTAAAGGTTGTAAACAAAGAGCACAACATAACCTCTATTTTCGTCGAATCTTGTGGTCTATTTTGAAGTTGAAATATTATAAAACATGATTTTAAATTAATACCCTTAAGTTGTTTCCTTACTGTGAAGCTACCCATTAATTTACTGTACACTGTTACTTCATTTTTGATAGAAAAATGTCGCGTCAGATGGGAAGAGTTGTTTCATCAATTTTGGAAAGACATTTCGGTGAAATTGTGCAGAAAGTGGGTGATGACTTATTTAGTTATGGCGGTAGGCCCATCGGCATGCTTGTGAGGCATACAGGACTTCCTCGAAACCAGGTACTTATTAAAAAACTGTATGTCGGTATTTAGGTTATGTTATAAAAATTGAGTGTATAAATGAATTTATCAATGCAATGACGCTTTAAACTTTAGCACTTAGTAAAGTAATGTATTTATGATCTAATTAACATTTACGATAGTAACTTTTTTAACCAATTTTGTTATTTACTTATTTACATGGAGAAGGAATGACCAGTAAACATTACGCATACCTCTCCATGCGAGAAGAAGCCTTTACCCACCCGTGGGACAGTTTTAGACTGATGAAGAATATCTTCGACTCCGTAACATTATCTACAAATGCTCTATTAAATCATGGTTTCAGGTGGTAGACAGTCTTCGCACACTACTCAAGTTTGACTTGGCAACATTTGAACCATACAATGACGTGGTTGTAGACTACAACCTGCTACCTGAAAATGTTCTCCTAATGATTAGATACCCCAGGTAAGTCATAAGATACTATTGTAAGAATATGGATGCCTAGTACAAACAATTTGACACCATTGATATTCCCGGAAGGGTCACGCAGAGGTGTGCAATACTACTCAAGGTCAAAATAGGAGAAAATGCCTGCAGCATTAAGTCCACCTGTCATTATGTGCAAGCAGCATATTAAACATGTAATATAATAATCCGGTGTCACCAGTTATCTACCAAACTCTGTGGTATTATTAAAAAAACAAAACGGCATAATACCTTTACAAAACCATACAAAAGCCTGTTAAATTTCTATTTGCTATAAGGTCCTTAAAAGTAGATGAATAGAATTCAATTTATAATTCATCATCAATAGCCTATAAGTGCACACTGCTGAGCGAAGCTTCTTCCCACACGGAGGTCTGAGCATTAATCACGCGATTTTAAACTTATAATTAGAATTTATAAGTCCAGGTTTCCTCACGAAGTTTTCCTTCACCGTTTGTCAGTGGTGTCTAAATAATCTTAGAAAGTACATATAACTCGGAAAAAGGCACATTGATACTTGCCATTGGTAGTATTCGAACCCGCGCCCTCTTAATCTCCGGGCCACCACGACAATTTATAATTAATTATACTTATTCCACAATGTGTTAATAATTCAGATACCTGCTACAAATGAAGAGCAAGTATGGGAGTGAGGCGGAGATGCTGGTTGAAGAGTTGCTGCAGCAAGCCACCTGCACAGCCACTACTCTACTCTTCAATATAGCTACAAAGTTCAAGGATGATAAGGTAAAGTATAGAGATATTGAGGTTAGTTTTGAAATGCTTTATAGTCCTTTTTGATGAAATAGGCCTTTAAACGAGCACACAGATCACCTGATTGGTAGCAATTAGGATTACTAAGTTACTAAATCATTTCTTATACTATTATATAAAGCCAAAGAGAATGTTTGTTTGTTTGAACATGCTTATCTGGGGAACTACAGGGCCGGTGTGAAAAATTCTTGTGTTGTATAGACCATTTATCGAGGAAGACTACAGGCTCGTCGCGTTCCGCGCGCGCCTCAAAGAGCCATCAGACCACCACAGATGGGGCCCAATACGGCCGATGCCGATTCGGAGTCGCGGAGAACCTAACGGGTAACCGGGGCTCCGGCTCGACGTGCAGGAGAAGGAACGGGGTGGTTTTTAGTCAGTAAGAGTCTGACACTCCCTCCCGCCTCACCCAGGCGGGAGAAATCATTCGATGATTTTCCCCCCTTAAAAAAAAAAAAAAAAAATACATATAAAACATTATGCTACGACCAAGCCGTGCGAGTTAAACCGCGTAGAAGTAGCTAGTTGTAAATAAAATAGGTGCCACACCACATAATTCAGCTTGTTGACAGGTTTTTGCTGAACACCTTGGTATATTTCCAGATTTTATACCATCACTGTAAATATCGAAGTTAAAAAAAGATTATTGTAGGTATGCCCTACGAACTTTGTGCTTTTCAGTCCCTTATCCCCCTCAATAGACTATTTGCGACTAATGATCAACTGTTTCAATCATCAATAAAAAATTCTAAAAACAATTTTTTTATTTGACTACTATAACTATAATGTTTGATTTTCAGGAAAAAAACATAACAATATTAGGTCTAAAGGATATGTTCATAAGTTTGGTGACTGCGGGCTACATTCAGCAAGCGCCAGTAGCTGAGCTGAAGGAAGGTAGTGAGATCCCCACTCTGATACCTGTCGCCACCATCGTACCAGATCTGGACAGCAGAGCTTTGTTACAAGCCATGAATAATGGGCACATTAATGATATTAAAGATAGTGAGTTTCAATATTTTTTACCTATTTTTCACTTATTGCTAGATCAGCTGTATGTGGCCCGCCAGACCTTTAACAGTGGCCCGTGCGCAAAAAGACATAATTGTTATTGTTCTTCAACAATATAAGTGTTCAAAGGAGTGCTCAAATCCTACTACCTAGACCTACTTTCAGATAGAGATATCTCTCAGGCAAGTCTAATAATGGGTTTTTTGGAGTTGCGTTTGATGGCCCAATGTATGAAGGGGTTTATTTGTCCAATCACAGCAGCTGTCAAATATTGAACGTCCAATGGTGTGACACTAACTAATTCCTCATTGGAGGAAAAATGAGAGACCACACTAGCACCATCTAGGGAGCAAAATATAGTAGACTCTATTCTGTAGGAATATCAGAATAATGACTGAATTAGTTATCCACACACTGCTTTGCCGTCATGGCTAAAATAAGTTTTTTTTGCTGTATAGCTAAAGTAAGTACACCTTGTTTCCAGATATTTATTGGAGAGTGAACTATGACAGATTCCACCTTGACTTCAGGGACGAGATCATGATCAAAGCTATCACAAGGAGAATCGATGAAAATGGTAAACATTTGGACCTTCTTTTAGGCCACATAGTTTTATTATTTTACTACCTAGTACAGCAGCTTCATCCGCAATGCTCGGTGCCTATTGATCATGGCGTGATGTTTTATAGCCTAAAGCTCGATGAATATACTATTCAGCACTAAAATATTTTTCCATATCAGACCTAGTTCTGGACATTGTGTTGTGGCAATATAAAAGAATACTCAATAATTAGGTATAATCATTCTTACTTGTAATACAATGTTGTTCATACACTTTGCAGCCGGAGAATTGATGAGATTTTTACTAGAGAAGATGTACCTAACGTCAGCTCCGTGGGCGCCGGAGTCGAGTCCTCTATGCGCCGTGGAGCTCCGCGAGAGGTGCAGGAGCGCCGCCACTGACAAACCACTGCTGCACCAGTTCGTGGACCAGTATCTTAAAGTATTAGGTACAAGTTGCCTGATTACACATGCTTTCATTATTTTTTTAATACAAAAGTAACAAGGATATAAGGTGTAATTTACCGATACTGCAGAATCTTCAGTCTTCAGGTTTTAACTTTTCTTTTCGTAATTTACAAATCACTATATTACAAAACAAAATGCAATGCATGCAATTACTACGATAACAATTATCAGGAATATGGAGTAGCCGATGCACCAATAACTTTACTTTTGTTTATTTAATCCATTTTAACATTACCTTTTTGTACAACTAAAATTGACTGGTTAATTTTTGCTACATTTACAATGTTTTTCACACATTCTTATTATAATAATTATCATAACATAACATCACACCTTTATCCCCGAAGGGGTAGGCAGAGGTAACACCCACTTTTCATTATTTATGGACTCATATAAAAGGGGGTGAATATATATGCCTATTGCCATATACCGGGCACATTTCCAGACTCCTTACTACTGTTGAGAATTTTTAATACTTGCCCGGCCCTGGAATCGAAGTGAGTCAGTCAGTATACCTAATAATTATGTATATTTTTAATGCATTATTATATTAACTTCTGTGTACAGAGGAGAATGGCGACGGGTTCGTCCGCCGCGTGGGCGACGCGGGCAGCGGCCAGTTCGCGGTGCGCGCGCGACACGCCGCGCTACAGCTCGTGCTGGCCGCGCTCGAGCACTGCGTCACCGAGAGACTCGGCTCCAAGGCCGCGCGGATATTTAGGTAACTAGATATACGTCAGACTCGGCTCCAAAGCCGCGCGGATATTTAGGTAACTAGATATACGTCAGACTCGGCTCCAAGGCCGCGCGGATATTTAGGTAACTAGATATACGTCAGACTCGGCTCCAAGGCCGCGCGGATATTTAGGTAACTACTCACGTCACTCTACGTCAGCAGCTTGAGAGGCCATTGTTTGACTATGGACGTCCTTTTCAAGAGGCAGCCGGGTTCAAGAGCTTTATAGGGTCAGGATTATCAGAAAACGGCACTGTATCCTTTATATATCTATATATTTACATATATACTTTATATATCTATATATATATATTTACATATATAGATATATAAAGGATACAGTGCCGTCTTTCCTCGGTTCCTACGATATCCGCGTTCAAGAAAAGGGGGTCGATAATTGTCATGAAATTTATAATTTTTGCTACTTTTCGGTACATAAGTAAAATTGCGATCGTGTGATACTTTGGCCATATTGCTGACTAGACTATGCTAGTAATCTGGAACGCCTCATAGTACCTGGTAAAGTAGAAGGAAAGAGACTAAGAGCCGGAGTCCCATTCGGTGGTCTGACCATATATCCAAGGAGCTGGAGAAACCCATGAATGTTGCAATGCACCAAGCTACGGAACGAGATGAGTAGCGACATCTAGTGAGCAAAATCAGAGGGAGTCACGATCCTCAACAGTGAGGGAATCGACTAAGAAGAAGGAAGCAAAATTACTGCTTGCTTCGAACATTGTCTAATAAATGAACGTTTTACAGGTTAATATACACTAAGAAGTACATAGAAGAGGATGATATACAGAAGAATGCTATGTTGGTGAACAAGGAATGCAAGCAGCTCACATACAAACTGATGGAGGAACACTTCATTAGTGTACAGGTAACTATGTTATTATAGTGTTTATTATTTTGGTCACTGGGGAACCCTTCTAAAGACGTCTAGGTTTTTGGGAGAAAGACCAGGGAGTGTGGGATTCTAACCTTAAAAACCTCTCCTGTGGCTTTGCTAGCATCAATAATGTTACTTTATCCTACTAATACATTTTAATGTGTTACGTTACTTTCAGTTATACAGTCTCTTTTAGGCTTACCTTTAGGCTTAATTCATTCTCCCGTATTCTGCCTCCTGTAGTAATTCAGCGAGGGAAGTAGAAACTATCGTTTTTTTTCTTTTCCTCTTATAATACTTATCTTCTGATTCATTTCGTTACGGGAACCAAGACAGTTATTCCTGTGATGCGCCGTACTTCAGTGTTTTGGTGTTTTCATGGTTGTATCTACTGCGAGTAGTACGTCTAGATCCCGGCTTATAGGAGTTGCAGCGGTTTTAGGAGGGTGTGGCGCGCTTGATCATTTAAAAAAAATAATTCGACTTTCCTACTAATAGGTTTTTACCTATGAAATTGCCGTTCTGCAGTATTGGCCATTTCAAATCAAATAATTTTTGTTTGGCTAAGAATTGTAATCATATTAGTTACACCATTTTCTTTTATTCCTTTGGAGAATTTGCCTCATTGTTAGATTCGGTTTAGTAATAAATAAGAGATCAAAGTATAAAATTGACTTAAGTACCTAATCAATATTTGTTGTTTTCCAGCCAATGAGAAAACCAGCTTCAGCAGGCGGTCTGGCGAAAGCGATATATTTATACCATGTCAAATTACATACTGTAAGTCCCATAGTTTTTGTAGAAATATGGACTATATTTCCATTTATCAAAGTCAATATTGTAATATCGTTACAATATTGATACAATGTTCCATTTTATTATAATCACTATTCACTCGATCACTTAATATTAGATTTTACTATTTTCTATAATTTGTGGTTTCAGTAATGTTTAGTATTTATTGGTTGGGCAAACATTTCAAATATAGTTTTAGTTTGAAATGGCCTTTTTGACCTTCAAATGGCCTTTTTGACTTTCAAATGGCCTTTTTGACTTTCAAGTGCCTTTTTTGCCGAAATAAATGCTGCATTAATTTTGTATGGCATGTTTAGGTGGCGTATACAGGCTTGGAGATGTGTTACCGTTCCCTGCACAACGTACTCCGTCGCGCCGCCCACGAGCGCAGTGCGCATGCGCGGCTGGTGGACAAGCAGCGCCGCGTGCGCACCATAGTGCACGGCATGCGACTGCGCGGGGAGCCGCAGCGGAATATTGATGATGTCAGTGGCTACTCATATTGTACTCACAAATCATACTTATACTATTTGTACTCCGTACTATGTCGTCTCTGATAATAATATTCCCACTACAATTGATGACACATAACATACATACATCACGCCTTTTGTCCCCTAAGGAGTAGGCAGAGGTGCGCATTACAGTATTCAATTCCACTGCTTTGTTACACCCACTCTTTACTATTTATGTTTATGAGTCCCATGTAATAAGGGGAGACCCTATTGCCATATACCGGATACATTTCCAGATTCTATGATACGACAGAAAATTAAAAAAAAATCTGTATTTCTTGGCCTGCCCCGGGAATTGAACCCGAGACTCCTTGCCAGGCAGTCGGACTTGCGACCACTCTGCACTCTCGCAGTCAGCTAATCAGGTCCCAATCGATTACCTCTTTAAAATAATATAAGAAAAATCAGTTACATTATTAAGAGCACCCTCCCCCCTTTTTTTTAAGGGGGGAAAATCATCAAATCACTGCTCCCGCCTGGGTGAGGCGGGAGGGAGTGTCAAGACTTACTGACTAAAACCACCCCGTTCCTTCTCCTGCACGTCGAGCCGGAGCCCCGGATACCCGTTAGGTTCTCCGCGACTAGCCCCCTCCCCTGGTGTAGCTTGAACTAGTTGGACAATCCCAAAACACTATGTGTATAAGAAATATATTAATGTGTGTCAAAAATATTTCAGGTGGAAGAAACTTTAACACCCCCTGAGCAGGCCGTACTACAGGGTGTCGAAAAGAGGTTGAAACAGCTGAGCACAGCGGAATTAGAGTTAGATAGAAATCTCTTTATATTCAAATGGTATTTTATGTATCCATACGTTGAATAATTTTATAGTTATCTCAGCCAAAGACTGCTAAATATATATGTATATCAATTCATAAATTATAATGGCTGCTTAATGTCTTGACGATTGCTTTTTGTTTTGAAGAGGGAAGACTAAACTTGTTAAAAGTGGTTCATTCCTGTTTTATGATTATTGTATTTTTCTTTGGTTAATGTGATTTGCTTGGTATTCTAGGAATTGTAAAATCTGTGGCCCTAGTGAAAAGTGTGTAAGTAAGTCCAATTTAGTCCAAAATGAGTTGATTATACCAAAATGATCAGAAGAAAAGCTTAATTATTCAAGCTATATATTCATAAAAAACATGTATTTTTATTAAGTAGTGGGGCCAATCACGAATATGATGCGCACAGAGCGTTTTGTTCCCGTAAAAATGAATTTTTGGTCTTAGATCCTTTTCACGAAGGCCGCGGAAATATTCACATGAAATAAGTTACAGTATCCTTTTTCAGAAAGTTATTTTTTCAATTGTGACTTTTTCCAACCCAATTCTCAGAAGTCTTCCAGTGAGCTTGTAGGTATGACTTGAAATATTTAAAAAATTGTACATACATAATTATAATAATGAATTAGTTGTAAGGGAAATGAATAAAAAATAGTCAAAAATATGTTCTTAAAATTTTATTTGACCCCATTGAAACTCAATAGTTTTTCAAAGTGTACAACCTATTCCTTCGATTCGATTTATTACAAAACGTCTGAGTACTAACAAAGTTACTGTCACACGTAATTTGAACAAAATGGCGTATAATTTGAAGCGAACATTTGCTACTACTCTCATTGCGAACAATGAAAACTTGTGTAAATAGAAATAGGTAATAGTGAGTTCACCGAGGTATAATAATATTTTGACGAATAAAAAAAAAACATAAATTATTTATTACGTTCATCTGAAGTACTAGCTGATGTACATAGTGCTTGCTAATTATACCTTTCTGTTGAGAGAAAATAATAAAAATAAAGTTCATAACCAATATATGTGTCTTCGTATAACACACGTGGTTGGTTGATATTAACTTTGTTACACAGTTATCATTGCCAAACTTGTGTATTGTATTTATAGATGTATTTTTCTAAAAATAATGCATAAAGTTATCACGTCTTAATTTTACCTGTACAATACACTGGTAACAAAGAATGGATAGCTTGCAATAAGCCTTGTTCTTGCAATATCTCAAAATATAGTATTAACATTTTCTCCACAACGATTTTTTTTTTATGGAATAGGAGGCAAACGAGCCCTCGGATCACCTGATGGTAAGCGATCATCGCCGCCCATGGACACCCGCAACACCAGAGGAGTCACAGTGCGTTGCCGGCCTTTTAAAAAGGAATACGCTCTTTTCTTGAAGGTTTGAAGGTCGTGTATTGAAACTAACCCCCATAATAACATTGATAGTCATGAAAAGAGCTTTCTGACGACATACGTCTCGCCGTTATTGGTCGGTAGGTACATTTCCCATATAGGTAGGCGTGCTCCATCGTCGGCCACATCATCGCTTACCATCAGGCGAGGTGGTGGTCAAGCGTCGACCTATAAAGTATAAAAAAAAATGTCTTAGCCGGTCATTCTTTCACTAACCCTTTGTACAAACCACTGAAACATCTCGGTGAACTCAACTACAGAACACTTGGAAAGAAAACGACAATCAACATTGTTATAATTATGAATTAATATTAACAAGTATATAGATTATGTACGTACGTTAAACACCTGTTATACAGTGACATCTAATATTTTATTATTTATTTATTTCAGACATCAACACTGGGTGCTGGCAAGGATTGTTAGAAATAAAAAGAAACTTGAATATCACTACAAAACTGCAATTTTAGTAGTAAATCATTTAGCTAGAATAAATTAGATCATTATTTCATCGTCCATATAATTTATATTGCATATTTCCAGTTTCTTTTATAGTTAGGCCTCTCCCATGTATTACGATATTAATTTAATTACTTTCTTCAGTTCTATATAAAGAAATCGTAGCCAGCACCCACCTGTCGCCTTGTAAAGATAATTATCCACTTCAAGCTAAATTAAATATACACTAGATTTGTCTAAATTAAAAAGTTGTCGAATATTTACACGCCTTGACCCGACTTGATGTCTCTTTGGAACAAAAAGAAATAAAATGTATATATGTTCTTTATTATAATGCGCTAGATATTAAATTAATCATCTACAAATATTAATTGTGTTTTAGAAAAGTGATGATGTAATTATCCAACAATTTGTATGTATCATTCTGCTAGACGGCGAACTTGCTGGAATAGTTAACTGAAAAGAAGTATTTAAATAATCTCTATGGCGATAACTATAGAAAAACCTTTATTAAACGTCTTACAATCACTCAGTCGTCATTAAATTAATATGTTTTTAAATTAATTCCTAATTAAGAAGGTTGAATAGATAGTATTCAGTTTTATATCAGTACATAATCAGCTTAGATATTATGTCCTTGCCAATATATTAGCTACACAAATTTACAAGACTGAAGACATACTGCGTTTAAGTATAAAATTTGTGCGCATTTAATCTCACATAAATCATAATAACGAGAGACATCAAAGTCGGATCATGATAACACTTATTATTTTTACTTCAGATTATTTTATGAACTATTCTATGGAAATATTAAAAATACAGTGAAGACATCGACTATCTGGCCTAAGATATCACCTTAACGCGAACGAATCGACCTTACTACGTTATCCGACTATACATTCTTGAGATGTTTACAAAAGCAGTTATTTATTTATATTAATTTATATTATGAAGTGTTTGTGTCACTTAGCGCCTAATGCAACTCAAATATAAATAGAAACATTAAGATTTCAAAACGACAGCAGTGCAATACTCAAAAAAAGAACTGGAAGCTTCCAAAAACGCATCAACCGCCATCTATGTACAAAGGTGAAGTAAGAAGCGAAATAAAATGAAACATGCAAATTAAAATTGTATTTATTTTATTTATAAACTAGGTATTTTATACAACTTAACAAAATACATACATACAGTAACTAAACAGAGCAACCAAAATATAATTCATTCATACTGGCATTGGATCATAACAACTCATATTGCTGCATTCATTCCTGAGAGAGGGACACGTTACGATTGGCAAGAACCGTGTCAGTCAGTCGGCAGTCGTGTGAGTCGTGTCGTACACCCACTTACACCCACTTACAGCTACTGACGTAGAGAACGTCGGAATCAATGTAGCAACATGCGTACCACGGGACCACACCGACATAGTGTTGCCTGTGTTCTACTTCCTCTAATACTGTTCAACGTATGCTATCACTGAGTTCATAATTTCCTTCAAATGTATGTCTGAACGTGTAAATAATTTTATTTGTACTATCACAAAACACTTCGCATTTAACCGGCTGAGTCGAATGAACATAACTTTTAAATAATTCGTTATTTTAAGCTTATAACAAAAATTAGGGCTAAGCCAAACAATATAATGACAACTCAATCCTTAAGACAATTTAATATACGATGGTTTTATAACTATAATGTAAGAAGCCAAATAAAGAATAATAAAGGAATAGATTTGTGATGTAAATAAAAATAATAAAAAAGCTCTAATTGATATTTACAAAAGTAATCAGACTGTGGTAACGCTAAGACATGAGGACCTGTATACTATAATAAGTAGACGATAACAAAACATACGAGCCGTCGCCGCCGCCACCAGCCAGCAACAATACGTGCGACTAGACCGTGCTGCGGGCAGCATGTACAAACTGTAAGCGAGACGTATTCATTGAATTCCCGAATATAGTCCAGTGCTTTATTACTATAATTTACCACTGTTGAACCAGTCGCCGTGTCGTGTACTATACATACATATTGTTTCTCAGAGTAAACATATGCATGGCGCGAGAGTGGCGCCCCCTCGGCCGCGCTACTCCCACTCACAAGCTACAGCTAGCGCAGTAAATACCATAATTTAGAACAAAACAATTTAAAAATTCAAATATTGCAAGAACTTATCACAAAAATTATTCAAAGTCTCCTAATTCAATTATACTATTTACAATGCAAAACAGGGTAATTTACACTTCGTTTGTTTCACTAAATAATTTGTCATTTTTAGATAAATATCTCCATAATGTAATATAAATTTATATATATGATGGCCTAAATAATAATACTAACATTTGTAAATTAATGTTGCTAGCCGGGATAAAGTAAAATATTGATGTGAAGCCAAATACCTATTACGTCCAGGAACTATTAAAATTATAGGCTTACTTATACCGACGAACCTTATCCCATATATCTACTAACGTTAACGTATTTGGGCAGCATGATATCTATAAAACGAGCTATAAGTTACGCGGTGAGATATACAGTATTACAGTATCGTTCTATATGCTGACCGCGGTCGACCTGGCGATATTGATACTTGCGACGTTTGCAAACGAAGTCTCGATTGATGTGCGTTTTGATCCTTTATGGTCTCGTAAGTTGTGCACGATTGTTTATTAAATTATTACTACGACAATTGACAATAAAAGATATCTGTGAGCTACGCATGCGTCTCAATGTGATGTTACTTCGTTTAGAAACGTGTCAAGTACTGTTCTGGGCGACATGGTATCCTGGCTTCTACACTGAACACATTGGAGTCCGTCCCGGCAACGCTGTCGGCTGTCTCACTCACGCCCACTGCCGCTCGTGTAAGTGCGTCTCCCTCACGCAGGAAGCTATTACAATATGCAGCAGGACGCTGAACAACAACTGCTAGAACCACCTTTACTTTTTTGCCGTTGATCTGGAAACAGAAAAAAGGATATGTTTTAGTTGAGTAACAATTTTATGTAGATACAATAAATTCTATTTTCATTAAAATTTTACACAATATACTCTAAGTTTTGCCTACTTGTCAAACTATTTTACAATACACTCCTATTCTAAAGACAGCCTACATATCAATTATGCTTAAATACACAGTTGATATATACACATCTTATTAGAACATATTACCTAAGTCTAGAACTAGAAAGTAGAACCATGGGTAACTCAGGGTAGTACAGTAAGTAGTACAAGGTATTGGTAGAAGAGTGGACTTACAAAAGGGAAGGAGGTAGGAAACAGGATAAAGGATCATTAGGTCCACCGGACTTCTGGAAAACAAGTCTTATATTTAATTGTCAGCACTATTTTTGGAAAAATAGTCTGCATAGTCTATTTACTGCACTATATTACTTTTCAAATCTAAAGTACAAATTGATACAGCTAAATAATAATTAGGACATTTATGTTTTCAAAAACTTAAATAATATTAAATTTAATATTTTATTTTAGTGGAGGCCACGTGTCATACATATAGTCACTCAAATAAGTCTTCTTTTAAAAATACCCCAGTTTAAAGATATAAAAAAATTCGAACGCCTATTAAATTCAATTGCAGTAAGAATTCAAAACAAATTAAATCCACCCATCAGTTGAAATTTATCTAGTTTAAAAATAAAAGCGAAATCAAATAAACCATAAAAACATCATTTGAGGAGTAGAGGAGAAATACCAAGCCTCCTTTTGTCGATATTTTAAGAGGCTAATATAAAGCATGATTAACAGAAATGTATAATTACCATGTGAGTTAGGCTCGGGCAAGTGCTCGCGCGGCACTAGGTGCATGACCGTGGTGCGTCCGAGCGGCAGGCCGAGCGCGCCCAGCGTCACCGAGCTGTGCAGGAACCGGCCCTGGTAGATCAATCGCAGGATCTCTGCGCGCGACACACATTCTGTTGCCCAGTCCGCTGGAATTTTACAATTAGGAATTTCAGATGGTTGTTTATATTTTACATAAAGATAAAATGGAGGATGTTTTATAAGAGTGACTAACTTAGGTATGTATACTGATAATATTTTATCTAAAGAAGAAAATGTATCGCTAAAAAGTTTTTTTTTCAGTAGGTACTCATGGCATACATGAGTACCTACTGAAAAAAAAAACTTTCTCATAACATGTTTATTGTATTTACCACAAACAACTGATACGCAATTACAATCTAACCAAATAAATAAAAAAAATTAAAACAATAAGTAACCAAAACAAAAATGGGCAAAATGACAAAAATAAATGAAATACACAGAAAAAACAAGAAAATAAATGTCGAAAAAGTTACAAAAAGTAATGTTTTCACATTGCCCCCAGAGAGATTTGAACTCTCGACCCCTGGTTTACAAGACCAGTGCTCTAACCCCTGAGCTATGGAGGCTGACAGTTAAAGCACCGTAAATGCTGATACCTATTGACGGAGCGTCGTTTACACACACTGGAATGAATCATACTCATGAACGCACACTAGTAAACATTTATCAGAGACAATGTATTCGCATCCTAACAACTAGATGGCGCTGTTATACAGGGAAATAATGGCTCAAAATTATGAGATTAGATTTTTTCCTTTTGATGAAAACTTCGATTGTTAGATTAATTACAGTTTTTTTAAAGAGTATAGTAAACTTGGAGGATGTGTTTAGTTGTAAATTACCACCGTATTCTACCCGTTCGGTAGTAAAGCATTGCGGAACAGCACACACTAACTATCGCGTGTCTCCCGCACTAACAATAGGGGTGGTGAGCGTAACAAACGATGTGGTCTTTTATTTTCTTATTTTTCTGAATAAAATAGTCGCTTTTCACGGTTAAACTTATGACTCACGTAAATTCACATTAAGTACGCATCTAAATGCTGAATAAAATAGATTTTTTGATATTGATAAACTGCTAATTGGTGTTTTAGTAGTTAAACCATACTAGGTCTATTTTTCTGTGACTCTGTTTCTTACAAAAAAAACCAATCCATTCTTTTAGTTATCCTCACAAATCCTTGCACTGAAACCCCTATCTAGCACGAGTAGGTGCCTAACCGTAACATGTCACAGGGACTAGCCGAACTAACAAGCAAGCTTCATAAATAACCGTCCGCCAGGAGGAGCCACTATCGGGCGGGACGCAACGACAATAATTCGTGAACTAAACACGAACCACGCCGTTTGCTCGCCGATAAATATCAACATATCTACAACTTCTACAATGTAGATAAACTTGGACATTTTATTGAGACTTTCTACTTCAGTGAAAAATCTTTTGGAATATTCTACAAGTTAGAATGCGGTTATCTAGTGGCTTAATTTTGGTTGTGCATGCGATAGCGTGGTCCAATTTGTGGTCGACGGAATTTGGAGCTTCTGCGGTAGCCGCGGTAGGTACACGTGGCGTAGCGTGAATTTTAATAAGATTATTTCCACTACCTATATTAGGTAGTATGTAAGTAGGTATGTATGTGAATGTACAATTATTAAACGCATTTATTTATAAGGAAATAAGAAAGATGAAAAAGACCTTACCTAGTTCCATCTGTGTTATTTATATTACCTGCCTATGTTGGATTTTTCATATACATGGTGATGCATTTTATCATTTTATTATATGTTGTATAAACCAACTATTGAGGTAAAAATATTTTAATAACAGTGTAGTCATCCACGACATGACACATGACATTGATGATCAGTTTAAACTTCAATTACAACCAGTAAAAACATAAATTGTAATTTACTACACGTTTGCAGCCAAAAAACAGAGATAATTGGTAGTTTTTGTTGTGGAAGTTGGAACCATTATTATTTTTACAAGAGTGCTTTACTCTTGTAAAAATAATAACTGAGGCTATACAATGATATTATAGCGTTGTAATTACAACAATTATCGTATAAAGGCATGTCTACACCTACTCGAGCGGTAACTGACCTCGGGCAACGAGCGCGCATCGGTACATTTGCACTTATTGCCGTTTTTTTTCGCGCGAATGTGTGTGTCAACCATTCTGCCATATGTTTTTCACACCATGTGTTTTGGACAGGACGGATATAAAAATAAATTACATACGTGAGTCTTCCGTGCAATATTTGTTATGATTTTTAACACATTTAGGTGTATCTAAAATTGAAAAAAAAAATGGGTTTGGCTTTCGACAAAAGTTTCGATTTGAAACAGCCTAACCCCTAACCTAAGCCTTTTATTTTAAGGTATGACTATAAGAGCGTTGGTTACTTCGATATTTGACGAAAACAGGAAAAATATTAACGGAAAAACCTTATTTTAGCAAGTTAATGACGAATTGATACCTGTTTACAAAAAAACACATGATGGAACCGACACTGGAAACGACCATAAATAGTATTTAACATATTGTAAGTAAAGCCGAACATAATGCCATGTATGTAAGTGCGTACTTTTCTTTTATGAAACGTTGGATAAATGGGAACCGACAAAAACATAATAAAATTACCATGAACATAAAATCTTGGGAATTGTAAGAAATGTAAGAATCCTACGTGTTGCTAGCGTGGAACCGTGAAACGTATCAGAACATTTTAATAACACATCGAGTGTCTTTAGCGTTTCCAGACACGTAGCGTCTATGTGGGAAGGTTGGTGGCTTAATTCTCAGAAAAAAACATGTTTTTTTATTGAATTCCAAGGTTTTATTTAGTTGATAGATAGCGACCCGCTAAATATTTCGCATCTAAATACTTTGGGAGTAATTTCTCTATTTCTAATTTCTATAGGTGTTTTAGGGAAATGACGTTCGCTTGATGAAAATTTTGTTTCCCAAAAACATATAATACATCTAACATTTACATCATATTCCTACAAAATAAAGTAAGAAAGTTATGAGACAGATCCTAAAATAAAAATACATAGCAAGTTCCACTGATTTAGAATCTACGTCACATTAACTAGCTATGACGTCACACTAGGTCACTGCAAGGTCAACCAAAATATTCTGTGAATGAATGCAATGTTAATTGAAATGGTCTTCACCTTCATACAACTCTTCGCGAATTGATACTAATCAATACATGAATGGCAATCATTCGATTTCGCACATCTTCAAAAACTGTTAAGTACAAAACATATTTTTTTATGTTTTTTGATTTACCAGCTTTATGAGTAGTAATTATTTAATTTCAATGAACGTTTTTATTTATTTATCAGCTTCCCACGTGAATTTTTTTTTGTAAAAAATAATTTTTGACAGTTTGATTTTTTAGGTATTTAAGTATTATGTTTGACGACTATTTCATCTAGTTGATTGGCTGGCTGTTAGTTTACTATAGTTATAGAAAATAGAAAAATTGCAAAGTGCTCGTCTGTTTATTTAAACAACGAACAACGTCACTTCTTTTCGCCATCACCAATGCCTCTCATCCAATTAACTGGCTTGCATAACAGCGCATCGTAGCTAATTCGATAGAGTTACCACACCAGTTCGTCGCCAATTTGAACCTTATATCAAAGCAATAAAAAATATTGCATAATTGCAGGACTTTGGAACCCAAACTGCCTTTACTATTTCAGTCCTTTGTCAAACACAGACAGGACAAATATCATCAATTTTGAACACCCTGTGCATGAATACTAGCACATTAAGCTACCCTGAACTATAAAAGATTTTGAACTTTAATACTAGGTAATAGAGTTGAAAATTCATTAAAGTATTTTAACAGTTTTGGGTACTTTGATATGCTGGTGTATCTACATGTTGAGTGTATTATGACGAAAACATAGGGACAAAGTGATTAGTTTCAAAAGTAATTTCACAGTAGGGCTGAGTTAGGAATGGGCAAAACACCGCAGATGTGGTTTTACTACGATAGTAAATCGATTTAGAATTTACATATTAATCGTGTTCTTCAGTTCTTCTGAAGCCTTTGTAACAAACGATTCTGTCTGTAACTTAGATGCTAACACAGTACACATCTGTAGGTAATCGAAACTTATGGTATCGATGAAAACTAAGTCCATTAAGGACAGAAAAGGACGATTATGACTGCGATAACTAGAAGCAATTCTGCTACTGGAGTATTTCACGTTTGATGTATTCTGATGCCTGATTTGGGTGAAGTATCAGATGCTTGCTATGTGCAAATACCGTATGCCATACCATTCTAGCAATTCTATAATCTCTAAGCTGTGTACTAGTAGTAAAACTTTTGTATATTTTTAGCTCTATCCGTTCGTAATAAAGTCGAAGATTTATTGGCAGGAGCAGGTTCATGTACCTACTGGTACAGTCGGCTAAGTTTAGTATCCAGGTAAGAAAATAAATACTGATTCAGTGCGGCGACAGTATCTATTGTTATAATTACCTAATTTTACGTTTTTTAAGGAATTCATTTCTTTGGTAAGCATTGATTGGTCGGTTTTTATGTATGTATCTAACATTTACCTTCAGGCCAGTTGTCGTAGACATGTATCGCGATGTCGCCTGCTGAGTCTACTGGACTGAACACGAACTCCTTCGTCTTGCCCGACACCAGGATTAACCGAAGATTTATCTGTGGAACAAGAAAATCATAAATGAATATTTGTGTTTAATCCATTTCACTACAGGGGCGGATTATGATTGAAACAGTAAGATAAACCGGGCTGGAACGAATTCTGATAAACCTGCTACATGTATAAAAAGCAAATTATTGAAAACACGGTATACTAAAGTTTACCTTCGAAAAAAGATATACATACTTTTAGAATAACGAAGAAAAATTACATGAAAATCAGATATTAATATTAAATAATCCCAACACGACAATCTGTTTACTATTATTATAATTTCTAAGTAGATACTCTCTAATTAGTGTAAATAACATTTGATTTAAGGAAAACACGTTGTAATTATTTAGCTTTGGGCTTAAATTACGCTGGTACTCCCCAATTAAATCTTGGCTACACGATGGAAGTTCAGAAAATTAGTTTACTTTTTATCAAAAACTCGTGTAACTTCTTATAACACAAGTTGTAAATAGCTCCAAGGCCCAAGTTATTATTATGTACTTACATTGCTTGTCAGTTGGAAATTAGGTTCTTTAGTTCATTCGTACTTTTACGGTGCAATAATATAAACTTAACTAATATATGCATTATAACTTCAAAATGAAATATGACGCGTAAATAACACAGCTAAACAGGGTTATTTTTCTACGAGTTCTATGTGGAATACGTATTATTACTGAACAGCATTTCTATAGTTATTCGTGGAACGCGCATTCTGTAAAACATAAAAAATACGTAATAGAGATAATTTTATCTAAAATAAGGCTGTAGGTTCTCATCATCTCATCATAAATAGTTTTTCTAAAATAAACACAATGATTCCATTTTCTATGCAAACTTTTTATATTATCATTACTGTAAATAATCCAACAATGCCTTCATGAACACAGTATTTATATACCATATGTTTAGTACTATATAGTTTCTATATTGTGACATACAAAATTTACAGCATAACATATAAAACTCAAAAGGCCTTGACCCAAAATAGAAGACTTGTGTTTCGTTTGCAAGGAAGCCAAAACGTTAAGTAGGTCAAGGATGAACAGTATCGATTGTACCATGAAATAAAGGTATATGAACCAATCGTTTAGCAACTAATTTCTATTGTAACAAACACTGGACATAATTCACTGTTAAAAATAAAACTGTATCAATGCAACAAGACTTATTAGAGGGAAAAATGAACGAATGAAAAAAAGTGGACGATTACGGGCTGATTGTAGTGAGCATCAATTTACTTAATTAAGTTAAAATAGTCATTTAACTAAGAGATTATAGATTTCAAATAATGATAAAGGAAGGCAAAAAATAATGATATTTCTCAATAGACCAATTGTACAGATGGTACAAAAATATAAAATAAAGAATAAACCTTTAAACTGTCAAATACCAAGCGGTCACCGGTGACCGCAACCTATTGTTCTATAATTGTGTCTGCAAACCCGGTATTCGACGAGTTAAACTATGACATGTTTTAAGAGTAGATAATAACCAATATAGCCAACAAAATATGTACTAGACATTGCAAAATAAAATAAAGTTATGTATTCATTAATTATATTTTCTTTCTATAATTCAACCTTGAGACAAAGGTATTTATAAAAAATAGTCAATTAGTAAACAAAGATTAGTCAGTTTTTTGTATTCCATGTAATATATAATAATATGACTGCATATGTACCACATATTTATTAAGGACAATCATTAATAAATCAGTCTCAAGTCCTAATTACATTTTTAACATTTTATTATTTCCGTAATATATATCTGACTAATATAAGAATTTATGTTTACATAATTAAATACTTAAATGATGTATAAATTATTACATTTTTATTGATACATTTGCATAGCTCATTGCAAACAAATACGTAAGTCGAGATTCGTTTAACATGGAGTTACTAACTAGCCATCCTTGGCGCATAAGTATGTATGGAAACGCGTAAAGCGTTAAACTAGTGTTTCGGTAAAATGTATGACCTTATATTTCGGTAAAATATAAAGCATAGCCAATTCCCTAATTATATTAAAAAAATAAACTACATACATACTTACATAATTTTTTTTTTTCATAAAAAAGCAGTTTGCATCATAAAAACTAAATGTTTTTGTTAAAATGTTACCAAATCTAGACGACATTAATTCAATTGACAATTACTTAATGTAAATTGTAAATAAATATGATGAGCTAATGTAAATTATTCGGATATGGTAAAGCGATTCTGATTCGGAAGTGTTAAAATAAATTAGTAATTTACTAAGTAATACCATAAAAACTATTAAATAATGTTTTCAAAGTTGTATGTATAATAATATCGGCAAAATAAAATACAAAAAGATAATTGCGACCCTGCCAGGATTCGAACCTGGAATCTTCTGATCCGTAGTCAGACGCGTTATCCATTGCGCCACAGGGCCTGTGAGAACAGTGTTGAAAATAGCAACCATATATTTGCAAATTTTTAATTGAACAAAAGGTAGTCTGTATTTTATTCTATTTGCCCGTTCTTTCACTTCTTGTGAGAAGGATTTCGTTTTCAAATAAATTTTCTATTCATAGGTATCTGACGTACCAACGAGACCGTATTTTACACCTACGCAATGAACTAAAATAAAATTAATGGGTGTGAGGCGACCCTCCTATAGAAATACCTACAACACGTACACCTATTTTATAGTAGGTAAGTCCGTACGTATATAGCATATTTTGCACGCGCCGGCCGACTCAGGGGACGCAGGGTCTTGCGGCGGCCATATTTCATTTTTCCCGCCATCCGGGGAGTCATCCGCCATTTTCATTCTTGCATCAAAACGTATACAAAGTTTTTATATTTCCCTTTGTGTTTTTTTGTGTCTTCGCGATATTTCAAGGAAATCTGTCGTGGCGTAATTTCATGTATATGTATGTATAAATGTATACTACCGACGACCTAGATTTGATTTGATTTGATAGGAACAAAATTAAATATTAATATTTTTTGTAACACCTTAACAATTTCGAATTGTTGAGAACATTATTATACTTCTTTGTTCTTTACTCTTTGTTCTAAATAATGATTCTACCGCGAGGGACTCATCCATTGTATTCCGTCTGTATAAATTGGAGTCTTACTAAAAGTTGTTTATTTAATCAAATTCCTAGGTTCATTCATTTCCTCGACCTACGCACTTCCACCGCAGATCTGTATTTCACGAACATCGAGCGAAGTGTACCGTGGCCGAACCCAGTTAGTTTCATCGAGGTCATTGTAGAAGCTTTATAACACAGTAAAAATTTATGTTAGCCTCATTAATATGACCCTGATGGGTCAAGCGGTATTGAAAAACGGTCTTTTTCACCGATATTCTTCTACGATGAAAATTCCTCGCAAATGTTTTGTAGAGGAATTTTATGAGGTTCTGGTGTTTCCCTATGGGGTCCATATTATTTATCGTTTATATTGTTCAAACAGACGTTTTTTGGGGCGACCGGCTGGGCTTTTCCGGTTTTGGTCCTCCCATTTTGTTTTATGATGAGTAAACAGAGGGGGCGTGTGTATGAATTACTTATTGATTCTATTAAGCGTGAATGATGCAGTAGATAATGTAGTATGAACTGTCCATTGCTTTAACGCCAACTAGGTAAACACAATGTGACTTGAATATATCAACGTTAGAACGATTGCACCATACGGAATACGTATTTGGGGGAACGACGTCGTAAAAGAGAAGAATTACTTGTGAGCGTATATGACAGTGACGTCACGGCTGTTAGAGTTCATAATGACGCGATTTGCACGATTGTCGACAATAAGCTAGCAGTTGCAAGTTTTATGGTTGCATCTGCAATGCGGGGCAGTGTACGGAACCAACCGCTAGGCCGCTTCCATTGCATATCAATATAATTGATTACCCTACCATTACAAGAGGTGCGACGCAAAATATTTTTAATCAATAACATACGAACATAGTTAGATATGTTAAACCATGCATAAAGTGTATTAAATTCGAGTAATCAAACTGTAGGTGTATAAAAACAGGAATTTCAAATAAGTAGGTATGCGATTCCTTCAACTAACAAGATACAAAATGCTTAGCGTTTCCTGTAAAATGTTCTAATTGGACCATATTAAATTCTCGCGGATCCGTGTCGGAGGGTGTCGCCTGCCTTCGGAAATTAAACTTAACGGTATTTAATTTTAGATACTAAAACAGCTTGTAGATTAAAATCACTGCCAGTACTAACTGGAAGATTCCTAGATAACCACAAATTGTACCTGATTTAACACAAATTAACGAATCTAAATTCTCGAATTCTAAGCACTTCCAGCCAGTAAATAATTCAAATTAGTAAGTAGCTAAAACCTTTCATGTCTTAGCAAAATCCATTAGAAATTAAACTTAAAGGCCTTGACTTAAAAACCTTGGTATGTAAAATATCACATCGGGAACATGGCACGTGTACAAAATTATATACGATATTCAGAATACTGAAAAGTTGGTACTGATCGAGCTTTAATATTTTAGACAGGCGGGCAGCGTGAAATATTGAATAAAAGTATTGATTTAGATATATGAACGGAATAAGCTTAGAAATATCGGTCCTTGTAAGGGTTTCTGCACAAAATGATCATTCTTGGCGTCTATCCATTCAATGTTAAACTGTTAAGTCATTTAATTCTCCTGGGACTCGGATACTTGGGGCAACTCTTCTAATTGACTCAAAGACAAACAACTTCTGTTAGTCAAGACTTCAGCGACAATTGCCTCCCTCGTATACTTGTTGCTGTTTTACTTAGATGATACTTAATATCTTGTTTCCAGGGAAGCCTACAAAAAACTCGGCCAGTACTCGGCACTCTTGTTATTTTCATTTCCTCGCGGCGATTAATTTAATGTCGGCGAATCTGTTGCTTATTCCAATTTCCAACATTACAAAGTTAGCAATTTATTTCACTTTAAAACATTTCTGTTGCTATAGCCTTTTGTGCCGAAAAACGTCAGCGTTAGTCTCAGCAGAAGTATTTAAATGGGTGGAGTTGAACGCAGTCAATTAAATCAATGGTTTGCATTGTCTTGAAGCAACTTTCAGTGAAAATAATGGCAGTCAGTGGACTGTAAAAAGAAACGAAGTCCGTGTTTTTTTTATAGTTACTTCCGCTTCTGAACACCAATGAACCGGTTTTCCTTGACTTGCAATTTTATTAAAACAACTCGAACTCGGATCCACGGATCCTTCTTAAAAACTTTCGTCCCAAGTTACTTAACAGTTTGTCTTGCTAGTCACGAAAGGTCGGACCTTCACAAATATTCACGAATATGATAATCGATACACCCCTTCCTTCGAATTATCGAAACAAACAGGCCTGGGACCTTTCCGGGTCGGAATTCAGACTACACTAGCACCATTTATGTATGACACCGGACTTGACCGAACCTAACACCTACAATTTAGGGTTTCCGTGTGACTTGAATTCGCCATAACTCCGTATGATACTTAAACAGATACGGTTCACCAGTTTTCTTCTAGATTGGACTGTATTTACATGTCAAGTAAGCTAAATATTACTTCCCTGTGTTTTTTATGTCATATCGCCTTAAATGGATAATTCACTTCAAAAACAGATTATAAACAAGAACATCTAGGCCATATGTTCCCTGGTTGTACAATGTTGAATATTATGCTGTTAAATTAAATATTCTTTCAAAACCGCGAGGAACGGCTGCAATAGACAGATAACAAGCTAAACCCAAATGCTCGCTTTTTCAATTTGGCCGTGGTAGTGGAAAGAATAAAAAAACAAAGGTATTTACTTAATCAGTGTATTATGCCGAGCTGCCAGAGTAACCGGCAACATGCAAGCGAACTTCCCTGGCTCAGCGCCAACTAATGCATGAATATGTTTATACTTTCCCGTGTTCGGGAGAAATTCCAGGCGCCGCTGGTTGGTTGGCTTTGACCGCAGGCAAAGGCCGTGTTATCAGCGTTCTACTTGTTTTATTAAATGCAACGTGCACTTATGCAACGTCCGGTTTTTGGGTCTCTCTCAAAAAATGCTGGTCATTTCCTTTGTTTTAGGATGTGAAGATAAAGTAGGCCAGTAGATTAACTTTGCCTTAATTTTTGTTTGGCACTGCTTTTGGGGTAACAGGACTACGAAATTCGCCATTCGAGGTATTGGTGAGATGTGACACTTACTACTTATTATGATTCACATTGTGAATCCGATGTTTATTAATGCCATTACGTGTCTTTAATGAAAGTTGTGCTCTTACAACGCAACGTCTTTTACACTTGATGTAATATTTTTTCTCATTTTAATGATGCCTGGTTCTGCGAATACACGATAAAGACATTATGTAGTAAACTAGTTGCATATCACTGCTGACAAAAAATTGGCTTTAAGAGCGAACATTGAAAAACTATGTAAATGAGAAAACTTGTGTGGCGCAGTGCACAATGACTACAGTCGATAAAAACGCTTTGACATTCAAGGTTTCTATCACGGATCACGATAAAAAAAAAACTGAATTCAATTCCATTCCTCATATTCTTGACATTTCAATTTGTTAATCCATTGTTATGTACCATTTATTTGTAAATGACGTTCTTATTCCTGGGACCTATTCGAGATAACAATGGGCGATGGAGCAATGGAGCTGTGGCTCAGTGGGGCTCGCTCCCGACTAGATAATCACGTTTAACGGCAAATAGAGTCTGTGCTCTCTAGAGGAACACTCACGACTGTATACGCCATTGCTGGTATAATAGAATAATAGATTAGTGCACGAGGTTGTAATGATCACATCGGTTCGACATTCACCCACTTTTGATGGTTATTGGCTGTTGTTGCCCCAGTTTTGAACATTAGTCCAGATTTTATGAGTCTCTTTATGTTTAATATTTGACCTACAAGTCAATGTTTCTAGAATTTTGTCTCTTTCTTCGTCTACGTTTAGAAGTTTATAAATGACCCAAAAACCTGTATAATAGATCTTGGCAAAAACAGAATGACAAAAAAATTACTGGGAAATTGAAGAAGTAAGCCTTTTTACCAAATCTGCCTTGGGATTCAGATTCAAACAGATTTATCAAAATTTGGTAGTCATTACGCCAACGAGGCAATGTCGAATATTCTTACGTAAGTAAATATTTAGTAATTTTGTTGCTTAAATTAGGGTAAGAAGATTTTGCGCGTGTGGTTCTGGGATCCTCTTGAAGGGAATTTTCATGATCATAAATCAACCAATTACTGTTTTGGGAATATTTCCAATTTCCTCAGTATCAATCAGGCGTGTTCCCTCGGGATTCTAAATCATAGACGGGAAATATTATTGGCGGAAATGTAAATTATTTTTCCTCAGATATGTTTCGTAGATAATGTATCTGCTAAAAATAGCTAACAACGTTATGTACGAGTATGTAACTGTTTTCGGCATTTTGCTTTATTCATTTTGCTATCTATCTCTTTATGTATCAAATCTGTTCGACTGTTCTTGGTAATACTAAACAAGAAAACCACAGTAAGTGAAGACTGAAAACTTAAACTGTTTGTTAGGCCGCCTTTGTCATTTTTTCTTCTTTGACTTTTGTTATTTTTTAACAAGAACCTCTGGACATAAGAAATATCGAAGTAAGTCGACAATTTCCTTAAGAAAAATTGTTCTTATTCTTTTTATAAAACTAGTGCCCTTTTTCAACCTTTGGGAGCATTTTGTAAGCAAATTGTGGTCATTGAGTACCAGAAGGACCACCAATAACATTTTAGTGGTCAATTTATTGTAGCATCAGTGTGTTGTCTTGTCTCGTTTCTGAATTTGCTTTTTTTTTGTAGTCATAAATAAAGGTAATACAAATAATATGTTGATGCCTATTCTATCAGTTTAACGGTATGGTATGTTATAGGGAAGACAGTAAAATATATTTCAAATGATCATCTGAAGAAATTCAAAATCCAACAATAGTACGTAATTTATCTAACTTGCGAAACAGGAACCGAATCCTCTTGATGTTCTGAACAAGAAGTATCATCCACAATCAACAACGAAAGCATATAATTATGAACACAAACTCTTCCGTGAAGTTATTTTTATCTGACCTCCATTTCCTCATATTTCATATCGGAATCACCCAGCCTTTGATCTGCAGTTACATCTTTGTTAATATTAATAGTTGCTCTTTTGACATCCAATAACCTAGGAAAGCAAGGGTTCCCAACCTTTTCTTGGACAAAGACCACTTTTATATCATTTTTATTAGGTAAGGGACCTCTATTACTATTAATCTTTTTTTGTATGTCGTATGGGGGTCCACTAAGATTCTCCAAGGTCGTGGTGTTCATTCTTATAATAATAGGGACTTTTGGATTGTTGGAATCTGTTTCCCGCAACGCACCTGTGACTCTTCTGGTGTTGCGGGTGTCCATGGGCGGCGCTGATCGCTTACCATCAGGTGATCCGTCTGCTCGTTTGCCTCCTATTCCATAAAAAAAAACCGCTTAATCGTCTCCTTTGACATGAGTTTAACTCGAGCTTAAACCGTGGTATTTATAGTACGAGATCCGGCTGCAGAATCAGTGTACCCATCGAGTGTTTGCTGAAAACCAAATTTTTACACATATTCATGATTAGGAGAATTTATATCCACCAGGTTGCCTATCAAAATGTGGCCGCTAGTATTTTAAATTAAACTATTAATAATTCATAATCCGTAAGAAATTTCATTGACTTTTTTTTTCAATGAAATGTCGTCTACTTTACGGGAACATCTATAAAGACTCTGAAAAATTATGGTTGCCGTTGCGCACCTGGCCGCACCTCTTCGCAGCCAGGTATACACAGGTATGAATTTGTTACATTTATACACCCACAACGTACATTTATAATTTATATATCAAATTAAAGCAATTTTTTTTCTGTATATTATTATATACGGTTGCTTAATTAAATCTGGCCGCCAATAAGGGTTGCTGGCTAATAAATATAGTAAATATTAAAAGTAGAGTGAAAGAGAGCTAGCGCGTAACACCACTAGTCACTAGGTACGACTCAAAATAATAAATACTCCAAAAGAAACGTCATTCTTTTCTAAAATTAAAAATTAAAAAGTCAATGACAAATTTAGAAATTACAAAAAAAATTAATATTGATGATAAATAAAATCAAGGTTACTTATGTAAAAAAATTGTGTTGTACAAGTACTGTATGAAAAAAGATTTAATTTTATTCAAGTATTACATTTATTTTACATATTCATCAATCATCAGTTTAAGGCATTGGCTGCCAATAAAAAACTGTTGAAGGCAAATCCTCCGCTAATGTCGGTCACCGGTGACTGCCATGGCGTTTAACGTGTTAAGCAAATTATAAATTTTTAAAATGTATTATATTTGTATTATACTTCCATGACTCTTTTTTAAAAATCTGAATCATCGGAGCTCTCAGTCACACTATCATCGCAGCTATCACTTTCATCAGAAATATCGGTATCGTCGTTATTATCGGAAGGCTTGTTCGTGGAATCACACAGCACATTCTCAACTTGCGCTGGAGTTGGATCTCCCAGGAACCATGTTGGTTTTAATGAGATTGATAATTTTTCGATGCACAAATAAAACAGCAATATATTATGTTGTGTATTACGTACTCCAAACAGCGTGGTTTCGAACTTAAAATAAAAATCACAACTGATCCGTTGAGAACACTAACATCTGACGCATGCGCAATGGCTTTAAACCGTCCGACAGCTGGCAATCGCTATCCTCGTCTGACTAGTGGTGTTACGCGCTAGCTCTCTTTCACTCTACTTTTAATATTTACTATATTTATTAGCCAGCAACCCTTATTGGCGGCCAGATTTAATTAAGCAACCGTATATAATAATATACAGAAAAAAATATGTTTAATTTGATATATAAATTATAAATGTACGTTGTGGGTGTATAAATGTAACAAATCATACCTGTGTATACCTGGCTGCGAAGAGGTGCGGCCAGGTGCGCAACGGCAACCATAATTTTTCAGAGTCTTTATAGATGTTGCCGTAAAGTAGACGACATTTCATTGAAAAAAAAAAAGTCAATGAAATTTCTTACGGATTATGAATTATTAATAATTTAATTAAAAATACTAGCGGCCACATTTTGATAGGCAACCTGGTGGATATAAATTCTCCTAATCATGAATATGTGTTTAAGGTTTTGTTTATTTTGTATAATGGTTGTAGGTAGTATTAGGTACGATGGGGTTGGCGTATCCTCATGGATAAAAACCCTGTATTCATTACATGTAGAATAAAAAAAATAAAAAAAATGAATATGTGTAAAAATTTGGTTTTCAGCAAACACTCGATGGGTACACTGATTCTGCAGCCGGATCTTAGACTATTAGTGGACACAGGTATTATCCATGATTTCTGTATTTTTTTTTCATTTTGGGGTCCATATTTTGACCTCTGAGGAGCACTGGTGGTCCACGAACCCTCGGTTGGGAACCACTGCTTTAAAAGGGACAGAGTGGACCAAGGGTAACTATTTCGGTAACAATCGACCATGGTCGAGGGAATTTAATATTCCTCTTTGCTGATTTGACATAACGGGAGGGTATTTTGTAGAAAGATATCTCTGGAGATTATATGTGGTATTTGAGGATATAAGAAAATTTTGTACTTTAGGATAAGTCCTTTTTTCTTTGTGTAATATAGTTGTTGTTCTTAGACACGAATCTTTTGCTTTTGTCTGTACTAGTCTTATTGACCCTCTTCGGTATTCAATCTTTTTACGAGATAATATTTACAAATAAAGCAAATTAAAATAAAACAAGAATTGACCTTTTCAGGAAAATCCTACAACTTTAACTAAAAGGAAAACATATACCTACAAAATGGATAACTTATTCCTCTAATTTATCATTATGTATAACGGAAACAAGAACAGCCCACGCGAAGAATTTCACGCAAATCCCGGCAATTACGTGCAAATTCAGAATAATTTCCATAAAAACGAGGCTCTTGTGAAAATACCTATAACCAATTGTGAATTTGTTTATTATGAAAATCCAAGGAGCCGTTACAAACACGTGTCTCTGGCGTCGACCTTGTTGTTAATTGTGCGGTCGCTTGTTAATTTGAGCTTTATGTTCAAGGAGTAAGGTCGATGACAATGGTCATGTTTGCATTAACCTTTTGACCGATTGCAGCGATAATGCGTCACGTCACGAACAAAACACTTTAAAGTAATTTTCACATGGCGTCGACTGTTAGTCAGTAGCCAGGTCACCTCGCTTCATAACAAAGTAAAAATGTCACTCCAGTACTTCTCGATGTGGGGTGCGGTGCCAGAAGACCTCCCCGTGGTGCACCCTGGGTACAGGTGATAGTCTCCCTAACGGGAGTGATAGGGTTGGAGTGGCTATTGCCTGTAGCTAACTTCTGGACGGGGCGGACGAACCCTGGATGGGTTCTGGAGGCGGCGGGTTTTGTGCAGACACATAGCCTACGCTTCCGAGGGGTCGCTTTTCCGCCCGTCTCTCTGAACTTAGCAGAGAACGCGGCGGAGAGGCAAGGACGGTGCTCGTTGCGCACTCACCCTGCCAACGAGCAGCATCGGGACACATGGTTCCTCGACTGCAACCGTCGAAATCGTAATCCGAGAAGAGATCATGGATGTCTCATGACTCAGAACGGGACGAGGGTCTTGGCTTGGTCGCCCGGACCGCGAGGAAGATAACCTCTATAAAAAATTCCTCCAATACCAAGTTCTGGTGCGCGGCGAGGGTATGCATGGCTGAGGAGTAGTGTCAGTCGTGAGCGCACCCCCAGCTAGGGTACCGGTGGACCCTCTAGTTGGGAAACAAATATACACTTACCCAGGTACAGGGGGCACTGCCTGGGCGGACCGTTTATTTCCCCCATACTCGTGGGAATTGTATGGAGTCTGATAATAAAAATAAAAATAAAAACAAAACACCGGAGGAGGAGAGGGCAAGCGAGCTTAGTTCGCTTGCTGTTGGCGGGGAGAGCCAGGGTGGCTCTGGAACCCGTGGGGAAGCGTTGGAGTCGTCCAGCCAATCCTTCACACGGGCCTTAAGTCGGAGGATGTCGGAAGCAGAGTCTGACTACTCTTCCGCATCTGGCGCTTACTCATTGCGCAGCTTGAGTTCACAGCGCCAAAAAAAGGGGACGTTTAAACGTCCCAGGTTGAAGGAGGGCGGGGATCCGTCCTCCAACGAGCAGGAGGCTCCAGCCTCTAAGATCCCTACGGCTGCGCGGGGTAGGGGTCGAAGAAAGGGCTGCGAGAGGCCGATGGCCGCTACTCGGGCCGAGTCAGCTGAAGCTGACTCATCAGAATCTGGCGGCGAGGGCTCGGTAGGCGACCTTGGTGCCATAAATGGCGACCTTTGCAAGGTGGTCAAACAAACACTCCGGACGGTGGCTGAGCAGAAGTCCGAGAAGGGCCGAAACGGAGTGTTAAGGCAAGCGAAGGCAGCCATTATGAAAGCGGCTCGACAGTGTGGACTGCCTTCAGCGGCAGGGCAGCAGATGGCCGCCTTGCAAAAAGAGCTGGGGGAGATGCGCCGAGAAATGATCCGGCTGACAGCCTCCAATGCGGCTATGGAGGACGAGCTTCGGTCAGCCAAGGCCCAGCTCGCCGCTGCTCGCGAGGGTCGACCCCGAGCCTCGCAGCCAGTGGAGGCCGACATAATCGGCCTGGTGCGGCGGGAGATGGCTGCGTTCCAGCAGCGTTTTGACGTGCTGGAGAGCAGGATCCTCCGCCCCCACTCGCAGGGAGTCAAGCAGCACCGCGCACATTTGCGGCTGCGACGGCTATGCCGACTACTCCTGGTCGGTCCAGCGGTGTCCGGGCCCAACCGCCGGCGGCTTCGCCGGCGCAGGCTTCAGCTGAAACGGTGGTGAGGGCGCCAACAGTTCGTAGGCGTGGGGGCGCCGTGCCTGGGCCGTCTACTGCCCCAGTTGTGGAGCCTACCCGAACTTCGGGTTCCCCTGCCAGCGGCGGCGGATGGCAGGTGGTCGGAGAGGCGAGGAGGGTCGCCAAGGAAGGGCGAAAGCGCCGAAAAAAGGAGCAGCGGCAGAGGCAGCGGCAGCGGCGCAAGGAAAAGCGCGCTGCGGCAATGCTTGTCACCCCTAAAACCGCGGCTGTAGTGATAACTCTACAGCCGGACGCGGTCAAAAGAGGCGTGACATATGGCGACATCCTCGCCAAACTGAAGCAGGCGGTAACTCCCGCGGAGTACGGGGCCCCTAACGGGTTCTCTTTGAAAGTGACGGCGACTGGAGCCCGTTTACTAGAGGTCCCCGGCGCGACCAGCGGTCCAACCGCTGACGCTCTAGCCGAAAGGCTCAGGGTGTGCCTTGGTGCAGACGAGGCTCGCGTGTCAAGGCCAACCAAGTGCCTGGAGTTGCGTATAATGGGCCTGGACGACTCCGTGACGGAGGAGGAGGTTGTGGCCGCTGTGGCCAGGACGGGTGAGTGCCCTGCAGAGCAGGTTAAGACCGGCACCATCCGTCCAGATAATTCGGGGTTGCGAACGGTTGTAGTGAGCTGCCCCGTCTCAGCGGCCAAGAAAATAAAGGAGGGTCGAAGGCTCCTGGTAGGCTGGGTCTCGGCGCAGGTCAAACTGCTCGAGGTCCGACCTATAAGGTGTTTCCGCTGCCACGTAGGGGACCACGTTAGCGCTAGGTGCACCTCGGAGGTGGACCGCAGTGACTGCTGCTTCCGTTGCGGTCAGCCCGGTCACAGAGCCGGCTCGTGCTCTGCCCCGCTACACTGTCACGCATGTGCGGCGGTTGGTAAGCCGGCCAATCACCGGGTCGGGAGCAAGGCCTGTTCCCCTCCTGCCAAATCCAGGGGCAAGGGTAGGCCCTCCGCTGCCCCCGTCAGTCCCGCCCCCGCCGCTGTAGTCGCCACTAATGCCGTCGCCGCGGCCACCACTGGCTGTAATGCCGTCAGGGAGGAGGCTGGGATGGATTGCCAATAATAGCTCCATTCCGCCTCCTTCAGGCGAACATCAACCACTGCGCCGCCGCTCAGGATCTCCTGCTTCAGAGCATGGCGCAGTGGTCAATAAATGTCGCTGTGGTCTCCGAGCCGTATTTTGTCCCGCCCAGGGATCACTGGGTGGCGGACTTGGACGGCTCGGTGACCATCATCTCGTCAGCCGCCGCCGGTACCCCGACTCTCGAGGCCGTTCAGAGAGGCCGGGGTTGTGTCGCAGCACGGTTCGGAGAGATCGCTGTGGTGGGCGTGTATTTCTCTCCGAACCGAACTCTCGCCGAGTTCCACAACTCCCTGAGGGAGTTGGTCGCCGTCGTTGTCGGGTTCCGTTCCCTCCCCGTGCTAGTCCTCGGGGACTTCAATGCCAAAAACTTGGCTTGGGGTTCCCGGTTTACTGATGTTCGGGGTAGGATGGTGGAAGACTGGGCCCTTGAGGCAGGCCTAGTCGTCCTGAACCGGGGTTCTGTCCCCACGTGCGTGCGGATGCAGGGCGAGTCGGTGGTGGACATTTCGTTCGCTAGCCCTGCTCTATCACCGCGTGTCGTTGACTGGCGTGTCATGGAGGAGGTGGAAACGTACTCTGACCACCGGTATATTCGGTTTAACGTCTCCACCGAGTCCGCGGACCCGCCGGTCAGACAGGCCCCATGTGGCCCGCGTTGGGCGCTGAGACAGCTGGACCGGGAGCTATTCCAGGAAGCCGCAATCGTGCAGGCCTGGGTGATACCACCGCACAGGCCTGCCGACATCGACGAGGAGGCGAGGTGGCTCCAGGACGCCATGTCCAGAATCTGTGACGTGGCGATGCCCCGGGTCCGGCCAGGTCAGCGCAAGCGCCAGACGTACTGGTGGTCGCAAGAGCTGGCTGCTCTACGCAGTGCATGCACTGCTGAGCGACGCCGGTACACCAGGCACCGCAGGCTTCGTATCCGTCCTCAGGACGCAGAGGTCAGAGAGGCGGAGTTGTACGAGGGGTACAAGGCGGCGAAGGCCGCCCTCAAAGCGGAGATACGGCGGGCCAAAGAGAATGCCCTCCAGGAGTTCTTGGAGACTCTGAACAGAGACCCGTGGGGACGCCCCTATCGGATGGTGCGGGATAAGCTCCGCACATGGGCTCCCCCGCTGACTCAGAGTCTCCGGCCAGAGGTAGTGGAGGAGGTGGTCGGCGCCTTGTTCCCCCGACTACAGAGGGGTTTCACCCCTCCGTCCATGACTACGCCCCCTGCGGTGCCCTATGCGGGCCACCGCGAAGACGACGGCGACACAGTTTCGGAGGTGACCGAGGCCGAGTTGAGAGCGGCGGTGCGCCGGATGGGCGCCAAGAACACCGCCCCGGGACCCGACGGACTGCACGGCAAGGCGTGGGTCCTGGCCTCGGAGGCTCTCGAGCCTCGATTAATTGGTCTCTACAGCGCATGCTTGGAGAGGGGCCAGTTCCCGCAATTGTGGAAGGCGGGTAAATTGGTCCTAGTGAAGAAGCCGGGGCGCCCTGCGGACTCTCCGTCTGCGTACCGGCCCATAGTGTTGCTCGACGAGGTGGGAAAAGTTTTCGAAAGGATCATTTCGAACCGCCTCGTCGCGCACCTGTCGGATGTTGGGCCGGACCTGTCGGACGGCCAGTTCGGCTTCCGCAGAGGGCGTTCCACGGTGGACGCCATCATGCGTGTAAGAGACCTCACGACGGGGACTGCAGTGTCCAGGGGTAAGGTCGTAGTGGCGGTGTCCTTGGACATCGCCAATGCCTTCAACTCCCTGCCCTGGAGCTGCATTTTGGAGGCACTTCGATATCATCGGGTGCCCACCTATCTCCGTCGTGTAATCGAGGCATACCTGACGGAACGGTCCGTCATTTACCCCGGTCACCGAGGTGAGTGGAACCGACGAGAGACGTCGCGCGGTGTTCCACAGGGTTCGGTTTTGGGGCCGCTCCTGTGGAACATCGGCTATGACTGGGTGCTGCGCACCGACCTTCCGAACAACGTCAGCATGGTCTGTTACGCTGACGACACACTGGTGGTAGCTCAAGGGAGGTCGCATCAGGCGGCGGCTAATTTAACGGCGAGAGCGGTTACGACAGTCGTTGAAAGAATCCGGCAACTGGGACTCGAGGTGGCGCTCCACAAGTCCGAGGCCATGTGTTTTTATGGCCGCGGGAACGCGCCACCTCCGGGTGAGTCTCAATTAACGGCGGGAGGAGTTACCATCGGCGTCGAGACGACGATGAAGTACCTAGGACTCGTCCTCGACAGTCGGTGGAACTTCGTGGAGCATTTCCGACGTTTGGCTCCTAAGTTGGAAAGGACGGGGGCGGCGCTTAAGCGCCTCTTACCCAACCTCGGGGGCCAAACGCCTCCTGCCGGAGGTTATACGCCGGGGTCGTGCGGTCCATGGCCCTCTACGGCGCCCCTGTGTGGGCACCGAACCTGATGCGGCGGCCCGCTCGGGCGCTGCTTACATCACAGAGGGTCATGGCGATCCGATTGATACGCGGATATCGCACGATCTCCGGGGAGGCGGCGAACCTCCTTGCCGGAGTACCGCCGTGGGATCTGGAAGCGAAGGTGCTCGCGCGCGTGTTTTGTTTGCGCGCGGAGGCACGTCGCCGGGGCGAATCTCCGCTGCCGCGCCAGATTAATGCGTGGCGGGATGAGCTCCGGCGTGATCTCATGGCGGAATGGCAGCAACGACTGTCGCAACCGAAGGCTGGGCTCGCTGTCATTGCAGCGGTAAGTCCCCTTTTGAGGAGTGGCTTGAGAGACGCTACGGCGTCCTCACCTACCGCCTGACGCAGGTGCTTACCGGACACGGAAGTTTCGGTAGGTTCCTGTTTCGGATTGGGCGGGAGGAAACGCCCGGGTGTCATCACTGCGAGGATCGCCCGGAGGACACGGTGGAGCATACGGTGGCGGTGTGTCCTGCGTGGACTGAGCACCGCCGTGTCCTCAGGAATGTGATCGGCGACGGCGACCTCTCGCGTCCGGCTCTGGTTCAGACCATGGTACGGAGCGAGGGGCACTGGAATGCCGTCTCCTCCTTCTGCGAAGCAGTCATGCTAGCTAAGGAGGAGGCGGAGCGCGTGAGGGAACGAACCTCCTCACGACCCGGCCGTCGCGAGAGACACTCCGGGCGTCGGGGATCGCGAGACGATCTCCGGCCACCGTAAGCACGGGCCTGCGGACGGCGAGCACGGGTGACTCGCCGCCCGACCAGAACCAGGCCCGAGCGTACGGCGCGTCGCGTTCCGCGCGCGCCTCAAGGAGCCATCAGACCACCACAGATGGGGCCTAACAGGGCTGACGCCGATACGGAGCCGCGGAAGACTTAACGGGTTGCCGGGGCTCCGGCTCGAAGTGCAGGAGTAGGAACGGGGTGGTTTTTAGTCAGTAAGAGTCTGACACTCCCTCCCGCCTCACCCGGGCGGGAGAAGTCATTGGATGATTTTCACCCTCAAAAAAAAAAAAAAAAAAAAAAGTACTTCTCGATGTAAATTATTTATATTTTTCGCTGTAAAATATGTATTGCGGTACTTTTTACGGAGTGTATAAACCGCATTGCTACAATATGAAATAACCGCAAATTAGTACTGCAAAGTAAGCTGTCACAACATAAAACTTTTGATTTATGTCGCTTGTCGTATGAAAGAGTAAAAGAAAATGAATTTGTTTATTAGCTTAATTTACAGCACTGAGGTACGGCAATATAGTGTAGAAAGTATTTAAGGAGAATGCAGGTAACAGGTTTTTGTTTTATACAGTGTGACTCACTCAATGCAAATCAGAAACGTGCGCTAGATCATATCTACATCCACACGTTGTTTCACAAGACATCCCACGTGCATGCATATTCCTAAATAGGCATTCTCCGTCACTACAGGACGAGTTACGACTACAACCTTCTTTAAGAATATGGATTGAAATTGAACTGATAGCAGTTGCAACCAAACCAGCAGTTCCAAATTACCTTGTCCAAACAAGCAAACAATAAGCTTTTACTTTATAATATTACAAACTTTTCTTTGTTTAGTCATCTTCGTCCAACTTTTCAAAAACTCACCAAATCATACACCTACTTATATCGCCACAACCTACGCTTTTTATACTCAATCTTGTCTGACACTCGGCAAGAGATCCTGTCATCTCCACATCTTGTCAAGTATATACTCCCACTCCATTTTCAGTGGAAAACAAAAATCATTTACGCTTTCTTTCTTTTATACAAACATTTACCAATCTCTTTGTATAAAAACAGCGATCAATATCACGAACACATACATAAAGTTTACCTAACAAAAATGTTTATAAATCAGCTTTGAATTGTGAACTCCATCTGAACTTTAGGTGGCTATGACCGCAGTCACCTTAACATCCTTGAACCCAGTCAAGTAATCAACGCTGTAAAATCTTAATACATTCTGTTTACTGTTTTTTACATTTTGTACCCGAAGATTTATTGAAAGGGTTGGATGGACTCACGCGAGGTCTGAGCGACTTAAGGGTATCAATATCAAAGGAAGGTTCGTTAAACAATTTTAACGAAGCTGTAATAGAGATGTCTCTGGCGTTTCATTATGCAGTACGGAGACAATGTATCGGGAGCCATATTGAAACCTCTGACCACAAGTTTCTTAGTGAAATTGTATCTCCTTTGTCACAGACGTAAACAAACATTAATCTGCATTGTTTATTTAAAATACCTATACGAAGGATTATGTTGCCGATATACGTTCTTGAAACCATTGATCATGTGGATACTAATATTTTTTCAAATCCAGACTCGAATGTATTTGTGTGGTTTCATAGATATTAAGTATCCGAAGCCATCGGCTGCAAGTGCACGGAATATTGAATTCAATTTCAAAGTGCGCTTCGCTAAATTTGGTGATGTCGTTGTTTACGTAACCTTCAATATAGAAAAATTTTCAGGCGAAAATGTGATTTCTGCAGCGTCTTTTGAAATGGTGCGAGAAACGTTGAGTGGATTGACTTTAAAATGGAAATATTTTTCTGGTAACAATTTTTATGCGACTATAATGCTGCCTGCTGGTTCATTCGCGTAACGAAAAGTTCTGCATTTAGTAGTTTTTTAGAGGGTTGCAAGCAAACTAAATGCGTTTAAAGATAAATAGGGAGTATGGTAATGAATTATCATATTTTATCCTTAAGTGGCTATTTACATCTAGCACAAGTGAGGTCTTATAATGATAGACATAACCATATTTTTCCTTGTGTTAAATCCTTGAAAACGATGTTAAGTGTTAGGTTAGCGACTTTCACTGGTTAACTGAACCCTATTGTTTGTATTTTTAGGTCACAAGTAACTTTCACAAGACAATGAGCACAGTAAATGGCTAATAAATTTTCGCAGTGACTTCCTTTTTGTTTCAGCATTTGGTAGGTAGGTAAGTACATTATTTGTTGAAGTTGGTCGCTGTAAACACTTCTTCTATTGAAATAAACGACTATCATGTTTAACAGCAATATATTTTTAATACTTTTACATCCTTTGTCCCATAATGGTCCTATATTGTATCCCAAAACCCATAATAAAGAAAGATACTTTTAAACAATAAATATACAGCGTCACTCATTTAATCCCTCATCCAGGTGTCGTTGATATATTCGAGGATCACAAACTCTGTAAAAGACACATCAAAAATGTTTTGGAAACTGTCCTATAAATACAAACTTGCTCTGGTAACCGCAACTTAAGTAAATGAAGCCATTATTTCATTGACGATACTTTTGACAGCTCATCTGTACTGGACAGCTGAGGGGTTCCTTCGCGTGGAACGATTGTGCCGACTTGGGGATCGATAAACATGTGTCAAGTTCACACAAAGCAGTGAATGTTTCTCGGAATCCTTGCTTTTATGGGTCGGTACTTCGGTAGCTAATTGATGTGACGTAGGCCTGAGCTCCAGGACCTTTTTCTAGCGCACAAACTTACGACTGCCGCAACTACTCGATCAATACACACTATGTCAAGTTCACCACGTAACCCGAGTACAGTATTGGTTTCGGCGAATTAATTTTACTGCGGTTCACAGTTGATTAGATCCGTTGTGATTTCTAGGTCGTCGGTTTACAAATGTATTCTATTGAGACATTCCGATACATGTGTATTGATTTCATTGAGGTTAATTCTGTTGTTGTACTTTTAGCGGCATTAAATATGTAGGAATGACCATCCGAGACTAGAAACAAGACATGTTCTAAATTCTTTGTAAACAGTACGGTATTTTTATGGATCCTGTCTGGCCAATTACAAAGTTGATGATGACAATCAGGATTTGCATTTGATACTCAGATTTGTGTAGCCTTAATAAGATGTTCCTATCCTTAAAAGTAGCAGTAACTCAATACGGTTTCGACTTGTGTACAATACGCCAAATATCTAATCTTCTAGATTGTACTGAACATATACCCCATCAAAGTATCACGTTTATAAGGTTTATAAAAGAAATAGGACCTAATAGAGACACCTACACCTGGTCCCACGACACCCACGGACGGTAGACAATATTAATAACAAAACAACGTCAACTAGGTTAAGTTAGCGATCAATAAACACATGTCAAGTTCACGTGGTCACACTCTCATTTAACATGAAACGACATTATTATAGTTTCAATGTTTAATGGTATTATTATCCATGTAATAATGCCTTTAGTAATAATAGTGTTTATATTGCTGTAAAGAAGCCATGTCAAAATAATTGACACGAGAATGGGTTTGGGTTTCCTTTCCATCATGATTGGTATATAAATGTAGTTAGTTCTGAAAGACCACAAATAAAAAAGACGAGAAAATCTACAAAGAAGATCAAAGTTGTACGAAGCAAAGTTCATTAAAAACCAACTAGCATCCCGTCATCATTATTCTAGAAAAAATCGATAAGTATCAACTTTGTCCCGCTGGGCTGCCGCACGTCTTACCCTGGACGCTGAGCCCCTCCCACTGAAATTATAATGAACGGAGCCTCGTCACCGTGGTGGCTTAAATATACTGTTTCACGAAACCGCCCCGACTTGATAGACTAAAACTTTTCGGATGGGTTTTTTCACGAGTTCCGTGCAAAATAATTTAAATTAACTATTCAAACAAGCTGGAGTACTTTTTTCATTCTTTTGTTCCAAAAATAAACACATAAATGTCAAGTTGATGTGCAATTATTTGGTATGTTTTGAGAGTTTTATTATGCAGGTGAATCTTCTAAGAATAATGTTACAGCATTGTTTATTTGAATGGGGTATACAGCTTGTACAATAACTGCACCTCAATAAAACTTAAGAATGGAAAGAAACCATCTTTCTACGAAAAGATATAGGTAGATTTCATACACTTTTTTTTCAAAGAAATACACTTGAACATTCATTGTTGGTTCGTCTATGTAATAAAACGTGTATTGCAACGTAAAATGGAAACAATGAATCATTAATGAATGTTGAATAAGACTACGTTTACACAGTTTTAAACATTGAACAAAACTAAACTATTGCGTACAAATAAATCAATCTAAATATTGTTCCACGACCTATTATTATCAAAATAATTCATCGATGAAAATGGTAAATTAATATTATTAATTTTTGAAGTAGGTATGATAAAGCGAAACACGCCAATAGGTATTATTTGTTAATCAATGAAATGTAACAAAAAATGTAATCTCGATAGTGGCGGCAAGCAATCTAACAAATAGCTTTTATTTTATCCATGTTTACACTATAAAACCGTGTCGGTGTTAACTTTTCATCACAATCACTAGTTTTGATTGCACAAGCGCTTTACTTTATCCATCAAAATGAAAGTTTTACTAACAGAACATAAAAAAAAATATTGAATGAAACTATATTAAAAACATTAAAGTATCAGTGAAATAAATTGGAAAAAGATCCTCGTCGTTAACTTTAAGTCATTGACGAACACAAAAAAAATAAGGCCTTGGTACGGTGCGGTGGCCAGCAAGTCAACCTATCCTGATCTGACATTACTAATTCCTAATTGAAATAACTGTATCTTTACCTATGAACCTATTTTATTCAACAATGTAACAATAGGGTTATGATCACCTGAAATAGAGGTATATTTATTTATTACAATCTCAACTTCATTGTATTGACATAAAGACGAAAATTCAATGCATGTTTTTTTTTTTAAACTTGCCCCACACTAGGATTTTCACCTGTGTCGTGGGTGCGTTTACAAACATACAAGTTCACATACACATGACACCCAGACCCGGAACAACAATCTGTGGATCACACAAAGAGTTGTTCCGTGCGGGAATCGAACCCGCGTCACGTTGCGCGGCAGCCAGTTGTCCAGCCACCGCGCTAATTGTGCCGTCACTATCGACAGATTGGAGTAGGTAGTTTGATCTGCTGACCACTGTACATAGTCATATTGAGGACAAAATGGGAAGCTTTTGTTCAGCAGTGGACATTTCCCGCTGATGATGATGACGATGACTTATAGTCATCATCAATTCATTACCGATATATGAAGAGGACATCAAAATGCCCCTATAAATAATCTTCAATGACCTTAACGTACATTTAGCGAGCTAGAGTTAAGTTTTTATTTTTTCTATCATGTCATGTCATCGATTGGGGCGATGTTACTATTTAGTTCCCGAAGGTCAACCAAAGTCGGTCAAGTACGACACAGGCTTTTACTTTTACAACGATTTGTGTTAAAACGGCTAGTACATTGCACTACCCGTCACAGTTTCTAGGAACCATGGTTACTTTAGTAGTTAACAGTGTATTTATTTTTAAAATGGTGAACTTGTTACTAGGCTGTTTGCAATGGAACGTCTGTCTTATATGCATTACTAGGTATATCGGTTTTTACACAGAATCTGTTATTATCTAAGTATCGTATTATTATAACGCCTTTCATTCCTGAAGGGGTAGGCAGTGGTGCACAACTGCACATTACGGCATTTAAAGCCATTGTACAATGTAACACCCACTTTTCACTATTTATGTTATAGTCCCATGTAAAAGGGCATGAGTCTATAGTTTGCCTGACCCGGGAATCGAACTCATGTCGCACTTGCGACCACACAGCCAACGAGGCAGGCTACTACTCATACGATACGCGACTAAGTATCATAGCATAAAATAAACAGCCACCACTTACTACCGATTTCAATAACTTATTTTAATCCAAAATTCATAGTTACTAGCTAGATCTGGATTTTAGCCAGAAACTCCAAACAACACAATGTCAAAAATCCATCCTATTCCTTATCCATAGCTTTTCCCGGGCGTACGGCACGTCACGTTCCGCGCGCGCCTCTAAGAGTCATCAGACCACCACGGATGGGGCCCAATAGGGCTGATGCCGATACGGAGTTGCGGAGAACTTAACGGTTTACCGGGGCTCCGGCTCGAAGTGCAGGAGTAGGAACGGGGTGGTTTTCAGTCAGTAAGAGTTTGACACTCCCTCCCGCCTCACCCAGGCGGGAGAAAGCATTCGATGATTATCCCCCCTTCAAAAAATAAATTCATAGATTTTGAATTGAGGTAAGCAATGGAAATAGCAGTTTGTTATTAACTATAGTCAAATTCAAAAGCTTTGTTCAGGCCCTTTTTAAAGACCATACATATAGACAGTTAGACAAAATATGCAATACCCAGTGAATCCCTAAAGACTTTTAATTAATAGTTATTTAATGCAAAATACTATTTACTCATTACCTTAAAATACCAATCTATTTAAGAAGACGACTCAAAACAAACATTAAAACAACTATAACTCATAGCAATTAAGTTAAAATTTATTGAAATGTCAACAAGGATAATTAAAACATCAATTTGTTTGGAATATAATTAATAGTGTTTTTGAAGTAGTGCTCGTAAATTAATAATCAACTAATAGGTATTATTTTTAAAGTAATTTAAGGTTTCGTCAGACGATAATTGTGTATGCAGACTTATGAGCAATGTATGTACCTATCTAAAGCATTAAGTATACGGTATGCGTATGTTACTACGGTGTATTGGTCCATATTCTAGGTTTCAAGAAAAATTGTAATGTTTCTATTGTTCTATTGATTTGAACCTTTCTGTGAGTTGTCAATTCGAACTCTTGAAGTGAGCTCGATCGTATTCCTGCCCGTCATTGGTCAGGATTATTCTCACAACCAATGACATGGCGGATCGCAATAGAGCTCACTTCGAGAGATCGAATTGACATCTTACAGAATTGCCTAGCTGGTGTGTAGCTAACTTATTATCAGGAACCTGAAGCGTCTCAAAGACATGAACAAAACATCTCCGATAAAAAACATATAATTGATGGAGAATGGAGAAAAGAATAGAATATCTAGTTCCCAATTCGCTAGTATTTAAGTCTACGCGTTTAACAAACAGCCTAAGGACTGCTATAAATAAGTATACCTGTTATTTTTTTTTCTCTTCTTTGGCAAACGAGTCTCCAAAAGTATACATGTTAAACCAACCTCTAAAGATGTGAAGTTATGTCATATTCTGACAGTACTATTCAAAACTGAACTAAAATACACATTTAATATCATTCGCATGATTTTTTTCATTTTGCTCTCGACATGGTCAACAAAGAACTACCTACCAATAAAGATAAAAGACAATTAGGCGTAATTAGATGGTAAACATGACGTACATAAACATCCTTATAAAATAAATTGATTGGCTCCAATACCATTTATAACTCATAAATGCAAAACAAATATTTGTACTCAATCCTACCTCCATACACTTTGTTTGTGGCCAAACAGACATTATTTACATTATTTTTTTTGTATTTATGCCTATCTATCATATCATCATCAGCTTCAATACGTCAATTGCTGAGCAGAAGCCTCCCCTTAATGTTCTATAGGGTACCATAAACCCTATGCTTGGTAGGCAGCTTCGGGATCGATGAAAAATTAAAGTGAACAGCGTACTTTAATTTTTACTGATACTGAGGCACAGAGGATAGATATCCTCTGTGCCTCAGTAACTGGTCGCAGTTTTAGGATACACTTCTATTTCCACGTTAGTATAGTATAAGTACTATCTGCTGTCACAGGTAACCAAGAAATGAATTTACATCCAGAATATGTCTGCGCGTAACTTTAATTGACTGATGTGCAATTCATCACGGATGTTGCTAAAGGGAGGGGAAAAATCTGGTCAAGTAAAGTTCGTCGTCTGACTCGTCGTATTTGGTGTGATGATAATATATTTTAGTAAATAAGAAGCATTTGGGAACTTAAAAGTTTAAATATACTTTAAAAAGTTGTTACGTTCCTCCCTAAAACCAAATGATTAAAGTAGTAATAAAAGGCCTGAGTGAACGTCAAAATAGAATATCTATTACTAGAATGATTTTTTTTGTAAAATTCATGTAACTATCAGTACGAAATTCGACTATATTTTAGTTTAAGGATTCGTAGGATTGGTTTAACCAAAGCGAGCACCCTGAGCACCGCTCCAGGCGTACTTTTCTATATTTTATAACACATATAGGTATATCGATTAGATAGTTCACGTTATATTGAAAGTCCTCTCCTATACTGCGATCGTGCCCATATTTGATTACTTCGACTCCCGGACTTTCGGGCCGGACTCGGCAATCGTCGACAAAATTGGAAACTTTAATATTTTATAGTACACTCCACCGCACACGATATTTTTGTTATTTACGTCTTATTTTGATTGCAAGGGTGTATTTTCTGCAGCATAGATATATTGGGCGATTTTTTGAAAATATATGATTAATTTCCTTCTCAGATTCTTATGTATCTTAAATAAGGTATTCGATCGTCAATATTATGAATACTTTACGAGTTTCAAACTTCAGTATTTTATCTATAGTCAACTTTCGATTACGATATTGACATTAAATATTTTTGTTAAGAATGGACCTTTTGCATTGAAGTGCAATATAAATTTCATACTTAGCGAAGCATTAAATCCTAACAAATCGCTTTAATACTCAAGTGCGAATAACCCTAACCCTCAGCACGAAGGGTAAATAAGACCACTAGCGACGGGGTTAACGGTTTAATATGTTAATTAATCTTATAATGAGACCCCAAGAGGATTAAATTTACTTATATTTTACATACATCCAAGTATACTGTTGTTCAGTAGCTTCTACAAAAATATAAGTCATTGTAAAGTTAAATCCTAAAATATTGTCGCGGAGAACCTAACGGGTAACCGGGGCTCCGCCTCGACGTGCAGGAGAAGGAACGGGGTGGTTTTTAGTCAGTAAGAGTCTGACACTCCCTCCCGCCTCACCCAGGCGGGAGCAGTCATAAGATGACTGTCCCCCCTTAAAAAAGATCCTAAAATATTTCATTTCAAACGAAACTCAGTACATTTTTGTTAACCTTACTTTTACTAGGTAGGTACTACAATATAATCATGTTTGTCTGTCTAAACGGGTCACTCAGAAATAACCGAACAGATTGTCATATGGTTTACCCTTAAATAGAGCTGCTCATGAGTAATTCACTAAGATTTTATCATCTCATCAGATCAGCTCAGCTCAGGAGATCAGCAGAAATACATCATACAAACCAGGGCCGGGTCACTAGTCAAATTTATTGTTAGTTTTAACCGTAATCTTGTTTAACAGCTCGCATGATGAGAGTACCTGGAAAAAAATAAACGATAACTTAGTACGTATTGAAATTAAATTCAATTTCTGAAGCAGCTGCAATAATAAAACTTGTAAAACGAACGAAACTTCGCATCATTGTTGTTTTAGTAAAAATACGAGCTCATTTGTTAAGTTTAAACTTTGTAACATCAATTTAAAGTTTGAGATGGGATTATAATAACAAGACTTTCTATGTATAAAGCCACTTTTCATAAAATAGCTCGCCTAAACTGTATTTTATTTTTCTCAAAGCGTTATCCAGACCACCACGGATGGGTTCCTATAAGGCTGATGAGGTTATGGAGCCGCGGAGAACTTAACGGGTTGCCGGGGCTTCGGTTCGAAGTGCAGGAGTAGGAACGGGGTGGTTTTTAGTCAGTAAGGGTCTGACACTCAATCCCGCCCCGCCCAAGCGGAAGGAGTCATTCGATGATTTTCCCCTCTTAAAAAAGACTGTTATGCTTAAAGATGAACCTGGGTTTCTCGAATATTTAATGACAGAAGGCAATTCTATTTTCACCTCATATTCAATTTTAGTCAGTGTGCTATCGATAAGGTTAAGACTATGAACTGAGAAATACGAAATAACTACTGCTTACTACCAACAAACGCGATATCACGAAAATTTATGTACGTTCGTATAATAATTTGAAAAGGCGTGAATTTCGTAGTAAAGCTATTTAAAGCCTATAGTAAAATGCAATTACTAACGGTCCTGGCTTAGTGCCAATGTTGGTTTAATTACACCCAGAGACAATAAATCGCTTGCACACTACAACATACGATCCGAATTAATCAAATAACAATAGTTTAGATAACAAATATTTTGAAAAATAACCACATACTCTAGAGGTAAGGCAATGGTATTACTGACAAGGATGGTCAATTTTATTTTGACGCCACGGTGGTGACGGTGACCGACACCGACGTTAGCGGAGAAGTTGCCTTCAACAGTTTTCATCAGTGAATTGTAAATGGGTCTTAACTCTTTTGCATTAAAGTATTAAAGTACACAGGATACTTGCTAACAGCTAAAACGTAAAGCAACGATAAAAGCTAGTGTCGGTATAAATCATGAGTTAATGTAAAAGTGGGTAATGTTACCCGCAGGTAAGGTGATCTTAATTTAGTGCCGGCCAAATGGGCAATTTCACTTCAAATTATGCCCATAACAACGTCCAGTGTAATAATCTTGAAAAAATATGAAAGCTCGAAACACTTTTGAGGTTTCGCCACTGAAGTACTCGGAACTCGTGGCAGGTACCTATTGCATTGCAAATAAATTTAAAAAAGTCAAATTTTAAGAATGGCGCAGGAGATGATTGAGTTATAAACTCAAAAGCGGTATCGGCATGGACCCTGGGGCTCTATACGAAATGTTAAAATGCTAATAACTGTTGCATTGAGCACAGTAATACAGAAGCTGAGGCTTTATAAATTTCATTCCAAGAAAGCGTAATGTAAACATAGTTTTGTCCCTGACAGTTTATAAAGGCAGTTGTCTAAGCATAAACCATCGAGAAATAACAACAATTATCACTAAGAACGATAGTATAAGTCGGAAGTAAGTTAAAGGGGTACATGATTTAACAAAAATGACGTCATCAAACTCGAAACGAAACGTAGAAGAAGTAGGTAAATATAAGCAAATCGGTACCGACAAGGAAAGCTCATATACAGCCAACAATTTTCAACTAGCCAAAGTGACCTAATTTGTGGAGAATATTTCCGGAGGTTAAATAATTAAATTTAGTTCAGTCGCAGTGGTTATACGATTGTTTGTGGCTTGCTAATTGCTTCGCCAGTAGAAAGAGGAACGTACTATTAGAGATGTTAGTATAATTCGTTGCTCTTTGTGCAGCGGTTTATCATTGTCAGATGTGAAACAAAACTATTCTGTGTTATGCTGAATGTGTTGAGAGTAAATCTCTGTGAACAATGAGAAACTTACTGTTGTGTCCAAAATCCTTCCTGTGAGATCTTGTATTAGAAGTAGTGTGTTCTAAAGCACTGTTTATGTTATTGAGCATAGCATTAATCTGTTAAGTAGAAATGCAGTTTATCAAATATACCAATTTTATTATTGTTAGTTAACATGTTATACAATAAGTTTTTATTTGGAACGTAGTTTCATTTCAGAATGTCGTTTACCGAGACTTCTTTTAATCAAAACGATAGCTACCTACAATTAGTCAGTTACAGAATACCGGTAGCGTGACCAAAACACTCTTGAACTAACCACCTCGTATACGTGACGGACAGACGTAGTTTCAGGATAACGAAATGGCAGTTAAATTGAGTTCCTACTATTTACGACTACGGATAAAATATTGCAACTTAACCTAATTACTTAGCACAAAGTGATGAAAACCAGTCATTATCGGCATTGTTAAAACTGTCATTACATTACAACCGCGATTGTATTTTTGCATAAATTATTCCATCGATGAATAATTTTATTAGCTTCACTACTCCATGTACGTAAATGTATTGGAATTGATTATACGTCTAACTTACACTTTCTTCTAAGTGTATAAATTACCACATGCAAATTGCTAGTCACGGTAACTAGTTAGACTTCAGAAAGGTCTTCTAATCAATAGTGTTGGACCAGTCCAGTGTCGGTTTCGGCCGAAAATAGCGCTTCGGTTTAATTCGGCTTTCGTTAACGATGAGCGCATCGGCGTAAGGGGGTACGTGTTCATTATTATTCACAAAAAATACGAAAATATAATCCAATTCGGAGTAGTTGCATGAATAGCGAGAAAGTTTATAGGCTGAAAACTAGGACGTAAGCCGAAATTCGACGTTAGTTTCTGAAAAACTTATTTAGCCCAAAATATTAAGCAAGCCTAACATTGTGAAAGTGAGGAACGAAATGTTAGTGGCTGACAATTTTGGAAAGTATCTAATAACACTTTCACCAACAGCAAACACAGTATTTATGTGAATGTGTCGAATCAATGAATCGTCTGCAATACCTAGTCATTTCAAAAGTAATAGAGGTATGAAAGCTATAAATCTTTTACGTACGAATTTTGCAACGACTGGCAATTTTAAATTGTCGTTAAGTGTCATGCTGGTCTCTCACTTTAAACTGCATCATGGCGCGGCAGAGATTGGAACCGGTACCAGTAAAACTATTTTTAAAAACAATTTAAATAACGATTTAGTGTAGTGGCCGCAAATCCCAAACAGATTTAAATATAAGGCACATCCCTTATAACAAGGAATGAAGTATAACATCACTAAAATAACATAGCTTACGAACTGGCAGACTAAGGGAATACTTAAGACTGTGGGCTAACTCGACAGAAAACTATTAATAGTCACTTTCATTGTATTTCCTTCTCGCCACGACTAAGGCTTCAGATCTTCGCTAGCTAATGATATTAATAAGTGAGAAAAGTTGTTAGTATCGGCCGGCCTTGGTAGGGGACGTGTTTAAGAGGCTGCAGTGGGGCTAACACTGTTAGCTTCCACACTGCGCCACAGTTTTATGCCCAAGTGCATAAGAATAAGCGAATTGGTACAGTCTAAGAATTTCCCAGTGTTTAAAATATTAAACACTTCATTTAATGAAAGACTGTAATTAGCGTGAAGGAAGCCTGAAAACAGCTTAATATGTCTCCATTATATTTATTTACAGATATAAAGTCTACTAAATCAGCCATTTTATTATTTGCATTTGTGATCAATCTATTTTTCTTCAGACACAACAGCACCTTTAAGTTTCTAACCCGCTCACCGCTCATGGCTTACCCCTAAAACATTAGACTGACGGCAGTTCCTAGTTTTATTGGTGTACCTCGTTTGAAATATGGTAAGAAATGGCCGGAAAACGTGACCGGAGTTCGTATTTCCAGTATAATGGCGTTGGTACCGACTCCCTTTGCACACTCTACTGTTCTTTAATCTTATTTGCAAGCCATTGGAACTGTGAACGTGGATTTAAGGTGAATCGTTTTCAGATGGAAGGTGTCATCTTATATTGTCATATGTGAGAGGATTAAGTTGCTTGGGAAATTGTAAAGAGAAGTGGAAGCAATTCATGGGTGAATTTGGGTTTCTTCTCTCATTCTAGTAATAATAAACGTTACAAACACTGTTTCCTAAAGCATAAATGTCATAGTTATGATTGAAAATAGAAATTAAAGTATAGTAATCGAATATACACTTACTGCTGTTTGTTCCGTGTAGTAAAAAAGGTAGGTATATACATACTACATTAACACATGCATCATAAGTGAAAGTAAGTCTAATTCAGTTGGAATTTCTTGTAAATATTCAGACTATGTACATTCATTACAATGTTAATTTACACTATCGATCTAATTGCCTGTATATAAACATCACGTTTTTGCCCGACATCTATATCTGTTTATGTTCAAATTCTATGTTAGTATTATAAATAGTATTTACGCAGATAATTTTGATATCAATTTAGAAGTAATTCTGTTGAAGAATAATTTATGTAATAGATAATTTTGTCGTATATAAATTGGCATTTTGGCTTTCCATTCATATTTACGGTTTTGTGTGACTATGTGTTTGTATTTTTTATTTTAAATACGTTCACACATTTTTGGAAGTTCTATTCTGAAAAACATCTCAGTCTAAATTATCACAAACTGTTATCTTACGGTCGGTCATATCAAAGTTACACGCATATAAAAACTTTAACCCGTAAAAAATCACAGCCGACCTAAAAAAGTCACCAGAGCCAACAGTCACGAATTCTAATTTCGAATGCGAAAAGGTTAAGTTCCGTGGGAAAGAGAAAAAAAAACTATTTCCGGTCGGTTGGTTCACGGAAACTAGATATCCGGGGATAAGATGGCCAGGAAATAGCCGATGGTAGCCTAATGAGAGAAGGTGGATGAAAAGAGCGACTTACTTTTGTAAGGTAACTTCAGAAAGGATATCTTTAGCCATTTAGATAACATTTCTTTGACAGAAAATAATTGGTTGAATGACAGAATATGTTACTTAGTTAGTTTCGTTAAGTCCTACCTAATTTAATATGCAGCTGGTTAGATGTGAATTAGTCGAATCTGCTTACGTAGAAATAAATCTCACTTATAAGATAAGAAAAAGAATAACTTAGAATTTTCCTTATTTGATCAATCAAGTTTATTTGCATTAACTTTGTTTATTTCGAAGACTAGTCAGGAATGGATCAAAAGCACACATCAGTTTTGGTATACTTTCAAAGGTTCTATCTATACACAATACTTAGAAAATAAACACAAGTCTGTCATGTCGAGTAAAATAATATCCAGCAAAGCTCGACTTGCTGTAATGCAGTGTGTATTGACACCAACGCTTATGTATGGTAGTGAATCATGGGTGTGGCAGAAGAAGCATGAAAGCAGGACTAATGCGGTGGAAATGAGAGCCCTAAGAAGTATGTGTGGACTAAAATTGAGTGATCGAGTGAAAAATAATGTTATTAGAGAAAGGTGTGGATTGAAAAGGGAATGTTACGCTGGTTTGGACATGTAGAAAGGATGGACGAAAGTAGAGTAACGAAGGAAGTATACAGAGCGGATATGAATGGGGCCGTCGGTAGAGGGCGCCCTAGACGGACATATAGTGACCAGATTGGCGATATATTAAAGAAGGGCCAAATTAAAAGTACCCTTAACCGACGAGCATGCATGAAAAGATTGATGACTGTTATTGAAGCGAAAGAGGTATGTAAGAATCGTAGTAATTGGCGTTCCTTAGTCTCTGCCTACCCCCATGGGAGACAGGCGTGAAGTTATGTATGTATGTATGTATGTAAACACAAGTTTTCAAAATACCAAAATTCAGTAGGTATATGAATACTTAATTGTTTTCCAGCTGAATGATTGATACCTCTCAAGTAACCCGGGGAAATTATTATTTACATTTATCGCATGTGCCGAAAAGTCACCGTATCGTCGTCGCCCGGGTTACCTGCAGGGCTGCCACGAGGAGCGGGTGCCACGGTGAGTAGGGTTGTCGAACTTGTTGTGTGAAACTCTGCGTATGTAATGCGTAGATTGTGGAAATACTTTTCGAAGCTTTGGAGGGGTTCGGTGTATTGATTTGTGTAATTGATTTCATTTGTTGGGGGCACATAACTTGTGTACATACTTATGAATGCGTGAATGGTTTTGTAGAAGAGTTAAATTCGGTATACATGTATATCAATTTAATTGAATTGTTTTTCAAAAGATTCATCTTTTGAAAAACTATATCACTTAAAGTTGATAGCGAAATTTAACAAAGAAACAAACAAAATTTCAACTAAAATTAAATCTTACTAACATCCCAACCCAATCGTATTATGGTCAAAACGACCAAACCGCTAACTTATTCTTATTGGTGCTTCCATTTGTGTACAAATAAACCGCACGGTAGTATTATACCCAGCTTTTAACAGCAATACAGCGTTACGGCGTTTTAAAAACCCCGGCGGTACCATAATGTGGGTACTTTGCAGTGATATCAATACAGACCGTACGAATTTCGAGTCAGAATCTAATGATCATTTTCTACCTACAGTTAGGGGAAATTCGAATTTACTTCAAGCGAATTTTATATTTTTGCTTAGAAGTGTCCTGCTAAACTAGTACATTAGCAAGTCTAGTTGTTACATAACAACTAAGAATGATAACCACGGAAATATTCACTAACGCCTCTATTGTATCAATTACACATTAAAGTTTGATAATTTATTGCCATAAGGCAAGCAGCCCTGCACTGCTATAAGAGATGACGTGGCGGGATAGCCGCCCGATGATGGATAGCTCCGCGAGACGTATCTCGGGGTAATTTGTGCCACCCGACGTTTCGATGTCGACGCCTTCCGGTCGGCCGCGTTCGTCGGGTTAAGGAATGCGGGAATTTATTTAATTTAATTCGCAAGGGCCTTGAGCAGTGAAAGGGTTAAGAATGAGGATGCATTTCGAAGGTTTTGGTGGTATGTAAGTCCGTTTTAATTTTGAATGTTTATTAAAGGTACAGCGTGTTTAACGTGTACGTGTATCTACAATGTACTTACCTGCAGATTGAAAGGGTTGGGTTGGTTACTATTTGACTGTGTTCATCATCACACGTCCATAAAGGTTATTTCCAGCTATAGAAATATGTAAGTAATACATAATGAATGCAAGAGCTCCAGTCAGCCGAACACGTGGGGGTTAGCGCATCCATAATACAACCCGTTCAATGTTGAGCTCCAGTGGCCTAGTTGGCGCGAGTTGCCCCTCGAGGTGTGACGTCACCGGCCCCGTGCACTTGCACTAATGGCCCAGCCGGGGACCGGAGCCCGACTACATGTGTCGGCCTCTCAAGTATTAGTGTTACACGAAAACATTTTTAGATGAGAATTGGATTTAGTGTTTTGGAAAGAACGTTTTCATTTTTGGAATTGCGTCCCGTTATTTGGTGTCTTTGTATGCAGATTCTACCGAAGTTTGGTCTTGTAAATGAAATGAAAAGCAAAAGGGAAATGGATAAATTGTGTGAGGAATGATATACATATAAAAGAAAAGTCAGTCTGTCATGTGATGACGTCTGGTAATAGGGAACGAATGACAGAGACACATTGCGAAAACTCAAAGTAACTCGGGAGAAGGACAGACGCAGAACAAAAATACAAAAAATAGTTTCATCTGCTAATATATTTGTTGTTCCGAATGTTTTAATCAATAGTTATTCAGTCATAAAATAAATCACCAGTCCCTAAATATGTACATACTATAATCCCATATCATACATCTAACTTATCTAAGAACCTCGGCTAAAATCCATAATTTGCTATGTTCATCTCGTAACCGCTGCTAAAGTATTTATTTTCTTCTTCCTTATACGTTTTCTGATCTATTTGTTTGTTGTTCTAAGTAATAACCACATAAAAGTGTAATTATGTTCATTGGAGTTCTCAGAAATATGGGAGCATTTTCTTTTCTTATCTCCTGGTGTTGCCAGGCGAGGGTGTCCTTTTATTTCTTTTTTCGTTAGCACCTTTGTCACAACCTACCTTTTCCGTCCACTTTATTATATTAAAACATAAACCTTTTTGGTTAATTGATTAACCAAAATTCTGTGTTAATATAAGTGCTACGTGTATAAGGAGAAAATAGTATCTAAGAATGGTTTTTAGAACAACTTTTGATTACTTATCTAGAAGGTAGAAAGTTCTATAAATAAACATTACTTCAATAATAAACTTTATATAAAAAAAGACTAGATATAAATCAAAGATAGGAGGCTATTTCTAATTTTGTAGCAGCAATTCATACCGAATAGAAACATATTATTATGTCAATATAATATTTCTTTCACGTTTCTTTTTCGCTTTGATTTATTATAAAAGCTCACACAAAGGGCGGAATGGGGAAAATATAATTTGATTTTAAGAAATCAGACCGTTGCTTTGGTGCTCTCCTGGATAAGTGGGGTGAAACACCATATTATAAGTGAGACGTCCGTTTAGAATTTCGTTGTTCGCAAAACACACCGAAATATCAATGTGATGTGATTTCTGACGGGGCAACGATATCTTTTAAAGGAATTCAAGAACCGATGTGTGGAATTGAGGGAAGCGTTTAATTAGCAAGCAAGTATTTATATTTAATTTTTGTGTCATTGCCAGGTATTATGGTCATATTTTTGGGTCAACTAGACATATCATATCTATTACAAACCTACTACTTGCCTATTACTACAAAAGAATTCCGTTATTCTGACTCAAACCTCTTTTACACAACAGTTACAAGAAGCAAGTGTCAACCGAAACAAAAATGTTCAATGATCAATTCTTTACAGTATTTCGATTTTCGACATCTTTTCTAAGTTTGGTTCTTGCGAGAAAATGTGAATTACACGCTCGCACCAAATCCGATAACTCGCAGTCACAGACGAGTGAGCCCTTACAAAGTAATCAGAGGGACGCAAGATTAGCTTCGGCCCTTCTCGGATAATTTCGGAGACCTTCGGTTTAAGGTCGAGACAACCATGGTTTCTTTTGCGTAAAAATCGCATTGTACGGAACGACCTCATTCCATGGACACTTGTAATTGCAGTAAAGCCGTGCACTTTTAATTACTTTTTCGTACGCTTATTACATAACGAACGTCGTGTTTTGGTGTGAATTGGGTTTAGTGCTTTAAGCAGGTAATTTTGTTTGGTAATGATTAGGAATAGGTATTAACGAAAATAATAAAATAAGATTCTTTCTTGGGGCTGCAACGCCTGCAATGCGCCAAATATAAAATTATTATGTAGAGCAAGCTATTTTGGGAGATCTTCGTCGCCTACTATTGATTCTGTCACACAAAGCTTCCTAAGTGCGCCTCGAAACTTGTAAAACATCAGACAACCATTAAACCATTAAATGTTACGGTCCTGACTCCCGCGAGATGAAACTGCATCTAAAATTCATACGTGTCGGCCTGGAAACTGACCTAAATATAACAAGGAATCAAGGAAGCTGGTTTATCTCAGTCTGTGAACCGAACAGCCGCAATTGGTAGTCAGCTGCCAAAAAGTGCAAAGACGGAGCCAAGGCAACACTTTGTATGATATAAATTTCGAACTACCACGTACTTATTCCACCGCCACGGATTTTTTTGTAAACCTAACTTTATTTGTTTCGCAATAGGTACAAATTCCATTGTTTTTGTTAAACACTAAATTGCTGTATTTATCTCGCTTTGTCCTCGTTATTTTTTGATATACTTAGTCTAATTGTGGTAAATTATTAGCAGGAAAATAAACCAGGCATCGCTAACGAGTCAGAGTTAAAGGAACATTAGGTTTTGTGTAATAACTGTTGGTGTTCAGCTCATGAGTTAGTTAAAGAAATGCTTCTTAGAAGAAGTCTTTGACATTGAGACAAAATCTCACATTGCAATAAGAACTCTTTAGATAAAAATGAACAGTATTAAAAGATAATTTGATTGTTCATGTTCACTAAGTTCAGTAATCAAGTGAAATTAACAGTCCATACATAAATAGCTGGATACAAAGCGCTGATGATGGATGTCTAGACAGCTAATTAAGAGGATCAGCAGTGTTATTAATAGCTAAAATAACTTGCACGCTATACTTAGTGTAATCTGCTTCAGTATTCGACGAGTGCAACTCTTTGATCTTGTTTGGTATTCATTTCTCGGTATCTAGCGTGAATGCACGCGTTGTTGAGTTATTTATGGAGCGATGTATGCGTTTAATGAATTGGTACGTTCTAAGTAACGAGTAATTGTAACAATCTATCTTTTTCCTCACGTCATTTAATGCTCACGGTTAATAAAACTTCTTTCATCTAGTTCCATTAACACAATACCACCAACCGCCATATGCATCCCCAAAAATTTAAGTGATTTCTTTGTAATTCGCAAGTCTCTTCCCAAACATGGGGATTATGGAAAACTCTATACTTAATGAGATGAGCCGTCGCATTTGAAATACTATCTCCATTTTACAGTTCAGTAGCAAACCTGACAATTTCGGGACGTACCTATTACCTCTAGTACAGAATACAGAATTAACGCAATGCATTTGACTACAATTTAATTAGGGATACAAAAACAGTTAGCATGATTAACAATCATCGCGGAAATACGATTGTTTGTGATTAACATAACTTGGCGAGTGTAGTAACAGTGTGTGCATTCAATTAGCATTTATTTACTTAATTATATCTACTACTTGATGGTATTAATAGTATAGGAGTTAGTAGCTGGCTTCTGTAGTCAATATTTTCTTGATAAGCTGCAGTTTTACCTGAAACAAGAAGAATTGGTCGGTTAGAAATATATTTCAAGGCTTATTTTAGAAAAACAAAAATAAAATTCAGACTAAAAAAATACATCTGTCAATCTGTACATTTTTCTGAAGTTTAATTCGTATAGTGTAGTCACAATGGAGATTAGGTAAAATAAGTTTGAAGGTGATTTAAAAAAAATTTATTAATGTATCTCAAAGTTTAAATTGCTTCTAAAACTTTAAATATTTACATTTTGCTGAAATATGACACCTACGAAATAAAAAGAACAATAAATCGCTACGTCAAATAGTGATTCAGACTATCAAATGAAACAAATATTCCTTTCACTCTTAACATCTCTGGAATAAAGTCCACTATATCTTGGTATATCTGAGTGTAGGGGAATATTATGGGAATTCTCTTGCATCACAGACATGTATCTTGTAGGCAGGGTTTGTTAGTTGTCAGCATTATTAATAACTTGCAACACAATATCTTCTGTAATTAATGGTAACTTTTCATGTCCTTATAATGTACCTTCCTCCTTCAATATTGTCTTAATTCCAAAAGCTTGTAACATTTAACTTGCGAATAGTATGGACTGTGATTGAGTTGTAATCAGAGTTAATAAACAAAAATATAATAGACTGTCATCTTATTTGTAAAGGTCACAAAACGGTAGAGGCGACATCTGCTAGTGCGAAAACAATGGCCGTTCGTCATTGTATTTTATTTTTGGAAAAAATTGGTATAGTAAACAGCAATTAACTTTGAAGCACAACATAAAAATTGTCATCATTTTTACCTTTAATTGAATACGTATCTCACATACAAAACGAATTTTCCTCAAATAAAATAAAGTTGCTTAGTTTGATGGGTGTGTTCACCCCCTTTATGTGATCGTCCACTATTCCAACGTGTTTATGACCTTCCTAGAGGTCTGGAGTCCAATAAACGAAAGATTCATAGATATCAATAAAGTTTTATCTTGACGTTATAGCTGTTTCCCCGAATGAGGCTGTATGACTGCTAAAACAAGACTTTTTTGTCCTGAATGACCCAGTTTCGTTACCCTAGCAGAAAATTGTTGGTGATTACCTACAACGGACATGATCGCATGGCTAATTTAAAAGAATCGATAAAACTCTCTTAGAAGGTTGGTTTCTTCACTTGCAATGTAGCTCTTTGTTTGCCTCATATATTCTACGTTTACAAACTTTTCAATTCAGTTTACGACTATCATTTCACAAACAGCACATCTCTAATCTCTCCGAGGTTCGCAACATCGTCGTAAATCGTAAGCAAAGATTTTAAGAAACATGCATGCTGAAATCGTTTTATCGACGGTTATTTTAAAATAAGAAATTCTAAATTCAATTCTCGCGCTCAATATTTGTTATGTCGTCGTAGAGCGTTCGGCAAGCGATTGCTGGCCGATATGAAACGGAGACGTGAACGAAATACCGTTAAGGACGCCCGTCCATCGGTTTACATGGAAAGAGGAAATTCGATTTTACTGGGAGACATATTCATATTATGTTATGCAGTGTCACGATCTCTTCGCGAGAGGTGTACAAAATCTGAAACTAGAATCACTGAAGTAAATATATCAACTGTAATAAAATTGTCTTGCTTAGAAAAGCGTTGCAACCATTTTATTTGTTTCCGCGAATATTTTCCACGTTGTCAGTGTATTTCTTTGTACATTCCAAATAGCTGTAGATCATAAATTCATAATACACTGTTTCTAAGAAACCACCGAGAATACGTGCATTTTTCACTGCTTCAGGAGATTTTTATTCCTTTTTGTGAACATAAAAAGGTATAGTGGCAAACAAGCTTTAGCTACACACGACAACAACCAATGGGTGAACGAACGACCAGACCGATTTTATTACAAGATGTAGAATTAGATTCGTACAATTTGAAACTGTGATAAGTTTCAAGAATATACGTTTGTGTCTCAAACGAGCTTGTTTTTGTTTAGACAAGCAATTTGAATGTAAAATGTAGAAAGCTCGAGTCAATAGAATTTGTAGAAAGACAAGTACATCTAACTTGGGTATTAATATTATCCCAGATGTCTAGACCGTCACACAATAGGCTGAGAACGATGTTTCAAAGTGACATAATTCTCACTGAATTACAGTTACCCACACTTTGCACGGAGTATAAATAAAAATGCTACAAATTCCAACTGCAGAATTTCATTCATTGAAATTCCGTCCGGCTACGGTCCAAAGTGTACAAACATAGTAAGTTTTATTTATGCGTGTTATTGTAGCACGGTCCCGCAGCGTCACGGCAGCGTGGCGAGCGGGGCGGTGGCGTGACGGTGGCGTGGCTGCGGCGCATACTAAGCGCACCGCAGATATATGACGCGCGGGTAAGCGCCATTGTGCATGCATGCCCTTTGTTGTGCCGTTTTATTTCATAACTCGTCCATAAAGGATGAGTGGAATTTGCGTACTGCAGAGAGAACAAACAATATTGTTGTTTTGTAGTAAACCGATATTGATGTTTTAGGCATAGATATGACTGTGATTATTTAGAAATGTTTATTTGTCTAATTTCTATGTTTTATTACGGGCATTACTTAACGTTGCTGTATGAGTTTTATAAATCCTTACATTCTCCTTTCTTTTCTTCAAGAAACCGACAAAGAAAAAATCGTGTATCTTTTTACATAATGACGCATGAATAAAGTTTAAAACAAGTGTATTTGGCTCGGATTGGCTTAGATTCAATCGTGTGGCGTCTACTATTCTATTAGGCTACAAGCTATCGGCCCGGGGTAACGGTGGTTGGACTAAAACCCCGTTACGAGAAATGGCGCAAGGGAGCAGCTTACAGCGACTTTAATTAGTCTGTGGAAGATGTAATTGAAATTTTATATGTAGTTTCTCATAGCTTATTACAGGTGGAAATTCACAAGGAAGAAAACTTTACCTTATCTACATCCACCCAAACTAAGTTAGTCTCTTTTTATTAAACAACACGAAGAATTTGTTTTGAATTTCATTTCTCTGAAGGCTATCCTGCACGGTTTGCCTAAGAAAGACTTTATTTTCATGGAACCAAAAGTCCTTTTCAACCGTCCATAAGATCAAAAACTGCTGAAACCCAAAATACTTCAAACTAGTCCTTTTTTCCCTATCTAAAAAAATATTAATGTCACTTATCACTTCCTGAACATCGTAAAGATAGCAGAATTTATACGACAATCGTTAAAGTGATGACACTTAATACCGGTTTTTGTCGCATCACCTTCCAACTTGGGGAGGACAAGCGGTTTTAGATATAACCGTAACGGCTCGGATCCGAGTCAGCATTAACTTTAACGATGCGATCGTTGCCGACTAAGATAACTGGTTTACTTACGTATCGGATATGTTTGTTTAGATATTTTTGACTGGGTTAACATTTTTGCCGATGAGGAGATGTCTTTGTCTACATACAACGACGAAAGTTACCCTTTAACCCGTCGTGTGCCGAAAAGTAGATCTAAGCGAGACACAATGCATTTTCTATTGTGTCTTATATACCGGCAGTCAAGAGGTTAAACAGTTGAACAGCAGTTGCTTTAGATGTTACGTTGATAATTTTAACAATCTTAAAATTTAAGTTTCATTCTGGCAGAATATTTTACACTTGCCCGAAAATAAACACCACATCACCCAAAAGACAGAAAAGACTAAGTTAAGAAAGCAACTTAACTAACTTAATAAATAAAAAAGGCTTAAGATAAACCAGCAGATGATACATAAACTAGAACCTTTATATTACTTTTTTCAGAGTGGCCGTATCTATTTCACCCCAGAGACGCGTCCAACACAGTTGATTAAAGAAATTAATTGTTTATCGTCGCCGGAGACGTGCTGCGAATATATTTAAACTCAAACACTGGAAAATTACTCCGTGTAAGGTTGCCAGGTTTTATTAACAGTTGAAAAATGTATGTAGAACAGCAACTGCAACGGGTAACGTTACAAAACTTTTTACGCTATGTGGTAAACCATTTTGAGAGAATTTCACTTTAAATTAAACTCAGAAAGGTATTATTTCCTGCATTCTAGAATGTTTTGCACGGTTATAATGCATGTCCTTTGTACATATTTTGTTTAAAGTACACTTGTATTATGCATTACATTAGGTATATGTGTGACAGCACCTGTTACCCCAAAAATTTATATTTGCGTACCCAAAATGGCTCCGGATGCTGCAGTGTCACATACCTCAAATCAAAAAACGAATTCATAATAGCGTTTAAAGAGTTTATGATAGAAACGAAACAGTCGAACGTGTAAAGAAATGGGAAATGTAATTATAAAACAACGTCATTGAGATCACGGAGGGGTATTTTTAAAGAGAATTTGGGAAAATGAACGAGAAATCATCTACCAGTCCATGAACTAGGTAACATTACTTCAGTAATTATTTTCGTGCAGCTAACTATAGGAAGATGAGTCAACTTACGTAAAACTAGACAGAAGTACGGAATACTGAGGAAGTTGGACAAAGTGACAGCCCTAACCAAGTCCGGGTAGTATATTCACCCGTGGAAAGTTTTGATGTTGCCCGGACGTGACACATCTTTGAAAGAAAGTAGGTAATATGGTTATGTAAGAAATTTTGCCGTGGCAACCGACGAACCCCGAATACAGGATAAAGCTATTATTGATTTAATCAGCGATGCGGTTTTCATGGGTCATTTTTGCGAATTCGGTTTTGGAAAACCGAGAATATCAGTGATTGATATTTTGTTTGCGGGAATTGATGGCAATAATATTATAAATTGATCTTTTATTAGAGGAAAATTTATATCATTGAAAACCAAAAACATCGATTGTGTCCATGTAATGTATTACAATTTTTTCGCAGTCCCAAGAGCCCAAATTATGATTGAATACTATTTGATAGAAAATAACTTTTAGGGCCAAAATCGAAATGTAAATGCTCCGATCGGTTATTGAATGGATTTGAAATTGGAAATTCCAAAGATAATAAATGTGATGGCTAGTTTATCAGATTTAAATTCAATTTATTAGCTGACCTGCGCAGCGGCCATTTTTATCAGTCCATAAAATATAGTACTCAGTTTAAATCGTGGGTATATCACTTTCAGATTATCGTAGGATTATAAATATTTGAAACCTTATATCTAGAAGGTCGTGAACTCTGACTTTGGTGTTTCTTAGTATAATGTTTATCATTAACAATTGAATTATTTTCAGAGCCTCGTGTAGGCGCTTCTTTTTGGTTTTGTTCATTGTATTTTACACGTTAAGCTTTGATTCACAAAGACCAGTATTAATTTAAATCAGAAGCTGAATTTTAGTAACAATGCATTTCATTGAACTTAGTGTAAAGTTATGTGAAAATTAAAAGACGAACAAGATAATATTTATTAAGCACCAATGTAAAGTTAATTGACAATTGCGAATAAAATGATACTTTCCCTGAATATCACTTCCAGCTATAATTTAAAACGGAACAACGAAAAACAAAATGAAATCTAACCCTAAAAGAGCGGGGCAAGAAAATTGCGACAAAAATTTCGACGTCGATTTGAAAATAAAGTCGCGATATACTATTTTCGTAAAGAATTACCCGTTGGCTTTATTTCCGAAGACACGCGGTAAATATTTCCATGGTGGGGGCTTAATAACAAGCGTTGCCGCTTTGGTATTGTCTAGCGAGTCTTTCGCTCCCTTCATTTTTATGTGCTCATAATTCCCGTGCCTTTTAGTAACAGAACAGGCTGGCTTTATCCACGCATTCGCCTCATCCCTTATTGTCCTTTTTCATATCTACGCTATTACAGAGTGTTGTTCATATTCATTGTAGCATGTGCTGTTTTTCATAGGAATTGACGAACTGTGACTTTGTAAAACAATGATATCAGATTCGATGCGTTCTTTTTACGTGTAAACAAAAATAAAAGGCGATGTTTGTTTTTGACAGCTTTGTTACAGTTCAAGTAACAATACTTATTATATTGCATTCATTAACTTTGAATGCTTAAATTTGAAATTGTTAGTTTAAGCTACACTATTGTGAGGAATAACTAGAATCTCATCACTTCTCAAAATCAAATTACAGCTAGGTACAAACTAAATGTTTTTTAATTATTTTAGAATAGTCGAAATTCTCATTTATTTGATGTCATTTCAATATAACGAATGGCGACTAAACGCTACATTTCGTACATTTAAAACAATATTTTTACGGCATGTTCTAAATCCAATTTAGCGGTAAAATCCAGGAGCGCTTCTGGTCTATTTTGTTTCTCATACATTATTCAAAATTATTCCGAGTGAATTACGTATGTGTGTGTGTGCGACTTATTGCGGATATTGTGTCTTATGTGTGTTTTATTGTAAGAATGTTCGCATAATAAACGTGGGTACGTTAATACGAGCGCGCGTTAGCAAAGGGTTAACTGAGTTAAGCTAAGATTTAGCTTAACACAAACTTTGTAACCTATTTTGCTTACTGTGTCGTAGGTAAATTAAGTGTCAAAGAAAACATTGCTTTTTGGAGTAAATAAGGGGAAAATCATCTATTGACGATGACTCTTAAAAAATTAGAAATACACCACCATCCACCACAAGGTGGTATGGTTTACAACACAAGGAACTGCCTCCAAGTCTCCTACTCTTAAAATAGTCTCAAGAACCGAAGAACGTTACAACAACAATAATTACCTAATTAATAATATACGAAAACATTTGCATACCAACCCTATACCAATATTGGCACTTTGTAACAACACAAAAGCAAACAAGCGATGATTTTGACAGGGCATCAACCGCGGGGTATTTTCGACCCACGTATGTATGTTTTCGACCTCACGCCCAATGCACATACATAATTAATCGCGAACGAGGATATCGGGTTAACAGCGGTTTCCTCACGATATATTGACAACCAGAAGTTATGCAGAAACTTGCTTCCCTCTATAAACTATTTTTGCTTATTTTGTTTAAAAGTACAGCTGTGAATGGTTTCAAATTAAAGACACCAATAATAGGTACTTATATGTAGATATAGCAGATCAATTATTAAACATATTACGTTACATAATTTTTCAAGTCAATACTTAAAAAATGATGTATCACGTCAATACCTACATGAATCAATTTTCATTATAAATGGCTGCATAATGAGTTTTAAGTGCTAGGAAAATTTAAGTTATTATTTAAAGTAACGCTCTAAAAGGACAATATAAATAAGTTGACATTTATATAGACATACATAAATAATTATCGTTCACAAATATAGCCCCGAATTAGTTATTAATTAACCACCAATTATTCTACCTTATGAACACCAGATAAACTAATGGAGCATGTAGATAGATTGTCCTATAATTACACGTAAAAAAATATCGTAAGCTTAAAGAATTCCTTACAATTGGGTACTTTCCTCATTCAAAAATAAAACATTTCGACTGTTCAATACATTATGTTAAAAAATAATCACACTTTCATTAATTGATTCTATGACCAACTTAATTATAGTATTTTTCCAGTATTTTTTTAATAAATAAGAATGTTGTTTGGCGCTTACAAAACGTGACGTCACAATATACAATCTCCTATAAAATTCATAGAAAACTATCGTTTTTGACAGTTCGAAAAAAGTATTGAAATTGTCTAGTTGGCATATACCATTGGGTACATATTACCCTAACAATACACATTAGAGGGTTACATTTTCAGTTAAACATAGTAATTTTTGGTAATATTGTGCAATTCACGTTACCTACGTGATTTGTAGATTATATATAGGGCAGTATAATTAATGGGTACAGTCAGATGTCGTTCGACGCCGATATTTATTCGAATTCGGGCTTTCGCTCCCGTTTCGATACGTATGATAATAATGAGATCGGCGTGTCGGATTTACCATTTAATTAGTAGTCGATAGATTAATGTTTAATTCTTGGTGATATGTTTAATTTATAGCTTCGTTGCTTTTTTGATCTGTTAATTACAACTACAACGATCCCATGACAAGCTGTAACAGCCATAGACATGATGCAATTGACATACAAGACATAATTTCAATCAAAGCATCATAAACAGGACAATTATCTCCCTCGGGGTTATATGCAAGACAGATATGACATAGACAGGTGTACCTACAACTATTTAGATGCACATCAAGGTACCCAAAACGATCAACACTCTGTAATACATCTTCGACTTTATCACAACACAATAAAGGTGGGAAATCTATAACAGATTGCAGATTGGAGTAGTTTAAGCTGCTGGCGTGTACATGTAGCATAATGGAGCTTCACCTACATGTGTGTAATTAGGTATTCATCTGATTTGCGCCGCGTGATTGCAGACGCGACGTGTCTTGGCTGAATACTGATTAATTGCCTAAAGCGGGAACTTCCGACAGTACAAACGTTTGCTGTAAATTATTACAAGCCTCTGTTTTGGGGTATTCGTTCGTATGTATTGTTTATTTATTTATTTATCTATTTATGCACAACACACAGACAGTACACAGGAGAACACATATATAAATATTTTGGAGGTACATAGGTACTACATATTCCCGAAGGAATCTCTTCCTGCAGTCCTTCGACAGGAAAAACGGTAAAAACAGAGACACTGTGCGTAACATGACATGAAAAATAAATAGATCACAATAAAATACATAAACCTATACATACAATAATTGTGTTAAGGGAATGTGTATTATGCTATACATATACATGGATGCGATTGTTGTGTAATGTAATATAACATCACACCTGTTACCCACAAAGAGGTAATAAAACCTGCCTACCTATAGGTAGCCCTAATATATTATATACGGTGTCCACATTTCGCCAGTAATGTTATTTTTCCACCTCAAAAGGACGTTTTCTGTTACATTAACCTAATTATCACATACTGGGCGCCATTTCAAGCTGAGTTAGCGATGAAAGTCTGGTTTTCAGAAAAAAAGTACATTCGTAACTATATATAAGCACTAGCTACATTAACAGCTTTATACAGACTCAGTAAGTTATAAGAAAAATAAAATTAAATCATATTTTTCTACGCTTTTACTGCAAGATAAACAGGCAGGAAAGGCAGAGGCATCCCCTATTAATAACCCTACGACAAATTTCAGTCACGGCGCATCCCCTGGTCCCAACGGCCCGGGACAGCGATTAATTCTTTAATTAACCCTACAGCCGCACGGGTCATTGGTGCCGCGAATTAGAAGAAATGGCGACGAGATAACTCCGCGAACGCACCCGCCATTTGTCTCTATCCAAGATGGCGGCCAGTTAAATAGAATATAAGGAATCCTCGGCCGGTACGAAATATTATTAACTTGCGGAGTACACTGAGCAGTTACGAGCATTCCAGACATAGTTAGGACTTGTGCTAGTATTTCTGGTGCATTCTCAAATTACAAGTGTTGTTTGAAAACAGTTCGAAGTTTGTAGTTGAGGTTGAAGGTAAAATGTATTGCTTCTATTACTAGAAATTATGGTGGCGACTTCTTCTACATTATGATCTATCGAATCTCAAACTTCAATTTAATTTAATTAGTAACACAATGTAGGTATAGTGTTATCGTACTTTAAAATATCTATATCACTGCGAGGATTAGGCAATATCCAGGACCGGATAAATTTAAATAATCCGTTGGTCAGGTCACATTGGGTGCTTTCGTGTGAAATTACTGATATCAGAGTTACCAGGCTCTTATCGAAAACCGCACGTTTTATCTTTTATTTTTAGTATAAAATACATAATAAATTGCAACAATTGACTACTCCAATAAATTACCTACAGGCGGTTGCATTGTTTCTAAGCATGTTTTTTCCATCCTGTACTCAAATAATTTTCAATCACTTTTAGAAGTCATCGGAAAATCTTAATCAGTACTAGTATGACGGCACGGTTGGCGCAGTGGCTGGGCAACTGGCTGCCACGCAACGTGTCTCGTGTTCGATTCCCGCGCGGAACAACTCTTTGTGTGATCCACAGATTGTTGTTTCGGGTCTGGGTGTATATGTGAACTTGTATGTTTGTAAACGCCCCCACGACACACGAGAAAATGCTAATGTGAGGCAAAGTTAATAAAAAAAACGTACTGAGATCATACGTACTTATGTGAAAACTGCTGAATTAAAAAAGGGTTTAAAAATACGAAAAAGAAATAAAATACTACAAAAAGCATTTAACACACAAAACACATCTGTATGCTCTTTGTACGAAACAAGCAACGATTAAAACCCAGTCTAAAACGACTAGGTACCAAAACTCTAGACTCTAGTAAGCAAATCTCGCCTAGATATAAGATTACAAGTACCTAGACTTAGAACCTTAGGTACAGAAGGTATGTGAGAAATTCCTCAGGGCACGGCACCAGTGCAGCTACCGTGTCGGACTGACACACAGTATGCGGAAGTAGCACAATCGTTTCATACGATACATTTATTACTAACTATAAATTTGAGAAATAAATTATTGTTTTATTAACAAAATATCGAATTTTTGACATGGTGATGGAATTTCGTGTCAAATATTTTTTTTAAAAACGCTGAACACAAGGTTTTTCTCCTAACACACACATGACACCTAAACCCGGCACAACAATTTATGGGTCACACAAAGATTTGTTCCGTGCGGGAATCGAACCCGCGACACGTTGCGTGGCAGCCACTTGCCACACCACCGCGCCAATCGTGCTGTCAAATAATGTCGATTAAGTCTCTGTTCGGATGTAACGACAACATTATCAACATTTAAACTGTCACACACCAAGCGGTCACCGGTGACCGCAACCTATTGTTCTATAATTGTGTCTATAATGACGGTACTCGACGAGTAAATAAACAGCCATGTTATAACATGGCTGTTTGAGTTTTGTTAATTTGTTAATGAGCTTTTTTATATAGCATATCAACAAAGACAGTATGTAATTGAAATTATTAAAAAACATACCCGTAGAGCTATTAAACATATTTCACCCATTTTAATTTTCAATTAACAAAATAATGAAAATCAAAGTGAAACGGTAAGGTCTGAACGTAGGCAACCCTCTGTGCCCGGGGGACTCGCAAATACTTGCCTAAGTAGCGTTAATTAACGTTTAGTCTACGACACAAGTGTACGACACTCGAGACACAATATACGCGCCGCTGTTGAATATACTGCCGTTTAATTTAAAACTTGACTCACGTTAAACATTGACGGTGACGAATGAATAATATGAAGCCAAAAAATCATAATATGGAATAAATTGGCATTTGCAAAAATATACATAAACATAACATAACATAACATCACGCCTTTTATCCCCGAAGGGGTAGGCAGATGTGCACACAGAAGTAACACCCACTTTTCATTATTTATGTTATGAGTCCCATGTAATAGGGGGTGAGCCTATTGCCATATACCGGGCACATTTCCAGACTCCGTGCTACTACTGAGAATTTTTTTAAAACCCAGAATTAAAAAAATATACATAAAATCTTTGCTAATTGGAGACTAGAGAGGACGAAACCGTTGCCATAAAACATATAGATTTTCGATAGATAATGCTACAAATCAGATCTTACACTTTATATCTCCTGCACACCAGTCGCGTTTGCGACTATTAAAATCGCATTAACTTAGAAGTAAAGAGTATAACCATGGAGTTTCCCGTTCGATTTTCTCCATAGAAATCTACACTCTCGAAGACAAATAGTTTCACTAAGGGACATACAGCTTGTAGTGTATTTTTTACTCCCGAAAATGGTCCTTTGGTGCACTTGAAATGCTTTGACTTCTGACTCGTTTTTATTCTAAAAAATCATTCATGAATAAATAACAAAATTAACATAGGCATATAAATGACGTATTTCATCAACATGGCTAACGATCCTTTCGTTTTACATAATTATAATTAGGATGGGACCATGTCGGAGGGTAACGGTTTATCACCGGCCGGTATTAGGACAATGTGTTCCATATTTGACGGTTTTAATTTAAATATAGAAAGGATTACTTTAAAAGGAGGGTGTGATTTATGAAAGAAGTTTTTATTTATAGGCACTTAGGTGAAAGACTTTGGTTTAAAATGTTAAGCCGCAGAGGATGTTGTGAGTTGGACGTGGTTAAGGTGTTGATGTCATTTCAATTCAAAAATATCACTTTGTATTATTGATATCATGCACAAATCTCACATCATATATGACTACTAAACGGCTATGCATGGCTTACCAACCCCACTTAAAACTAACAAACTCGGGCCCTTCGTTATCCTCCATGTTTTTGTTATTATTTTCGTATGACTAAATATTCTTCCAAAAACTTTCCTCGACACACTTCTGATTTGAACTGCAACAACCCAAATCCCTAAACAACTGCAATAGAACAATTAAAGAGCAATAACACGGCAGCAGCCGGGAGCCTTACCGATGTCGAAGCCGAAGTTTGCAATAAATTGCGCAAGGAGCGCTGCACGCGAAACTTGGCAAGATGTATACGAGCCAGATTATACTGGGTATGCAAATGTTGTAGATGTGAACTTTCCTAACTTCGGATATTAACATAGCTTGCGGTGGTTGGAACGATTTTCGTCGGCACGTGGCTGGTATTTGTTTCTTGGGTTAATATGAGACACTGTGTTGTGGGTTTATTAGCTCGGATTCCTTGACAATGTGACTGACGTGAGGTATGGAACTTTTGTTCCTGGCTGTGTTAAGAGAATTATATGACTGTTTTAGGAAACATTTACACAGAAATTGTAATGATAATATCTCGACTTTAGTATTTGGTTTGAAAAGTAAAATGTTAGTACTTGTCTATCGTCGAAACACAGTAAACATACGGCCATATTTAGATCTTATTCTATGTTTCGCATTGCACCAGACGTGTGAAATACATTATCTATTAACGCCATCTTGACATCATCAAAACGATTATCGTTTACCTCAGCCATCTAGCTGCAATTTCATCGTCATACACCATTAGTACATCTGCAATGCTCGACGCGTGTATTTGAGTGATACGGCAACAGTTGCTAGCGACATAAAGTGCGCTCGCATCTCGCATGCCTAATGTCTTCCGTGATGTTAGACTCAATCGTGGGTCTCATGTGGCCTCACTTCCGCGTACGATGGGTTAATAATATCTGTTAAAACTTTAGGGTAATAGTCGTTGCTTGTGAATTCCGAATTGGAAGTCGCTAGGGATATTTTCTATATAAATATGGATGCGTCTTTGTAGTTTTTTGGGCTTCACAATATTGTAGAGGTAGTATCATGGCGGTGTTTGTGATTTCAATTTAGTAATGTTTCTTCATCTCGTCGAATCTCTATTTCGTAATGTTTGTCTTTTGACTGACAAGCCATGTCTTCAACTATTTCAAAATTTTGACAGATTAATCAACTTAACGTCAATCCTTCAAAAGATTTCTCATTTGTACATTTATCAATGTGTGTGTGACTGTTCATAAAGAGAAAGAGGTATGTAAGAATAGTAGCAATTGGCGTTCCATAGTCTCTGCCTACCCCTATGGGAGATGGGCGTGAAGTTATGTATGTATGTCAATGTGTAAATTAGTTAACATTCATTAGAAAATCTCATCTACATTTACAATCGGTCACTTGTTTTCATTAACTTAAAAGCATGGTGATTTAATAGATATTAAGTTCTTAAGCAAATTGTCTGTTCAATAGACCAATGCTTAATAGTTGGAACACTTCCTGCTGGGAATAAATGCAAATCCGATAAGTGAGATGAAATGGAATCATTTACAAATGAAATTTGCACGTGGGGGCTAGTGAAGATTGATTAGCAAAGATATTGAATATTGATGATAATGCGCGGGACCATCGCGATCGCCAAGTCGTGATGAACCTATGGTAATGGTTCAAATTCATCATTAAGTTTAAAATACATTTAACAATTACAAATAAAATTACTTTGTAATAACAATAAATAACTATTTATTACAGCCTCCAATTAGTTAAAGATAGTAGCAGATTAAACGAAGAAACCGATATATTGGCTACCAAATCTGTTGGAGCTTCAAGGGGATCCAATCAATATCAATCTGGTGAAGAGTGGCAGCACTTGGGAGGTACAAATTGATAGTGACTCGATTGACGGACGGGGTCAATCACCAATTAGAGCCAGTTTTTAGCAAATAGTGTCGCAACGTTGTTTCGAAGCCGATCGATTGTTGGCGACATGACAACTCTATTTCATGTTTATTCATATTACTTGATACGAATCTTGAATAATTTTATAATGAAGAAATTAATTGGAGACTTGGAAATTAAAGTAAGGGTTCAAAAAGATAATGAAGACCACCTTAAAAGTGGAAAATACATATACAGAAAAAGCGGCCGTGGCGACAAAATAGGGCGAAATAAACTGCTATCGCGAGATCAAACCATCTGACCAACAACATATAACTACTGATAAGAAACTGAAAAGGGGCCACTGCCGAAGGTTTTATGGGTAACGTAAAAAGACAAACCAAATAACTGCCAATTGGCCATGGTGGAGATAACGGTAAACGATAGTGTTTTCTTTTAGTAGAAATTGTTGTTTCATGTTTTGGTTATGTCTAGAAGAGGTTTTTCTTATGATACTAACTTAGTTTAAAAAACTTCAATCATTACTTCAGTTCCAATATCTCATTGAATACTTCCCTAACGTAAGTTTTGGCCTCGTTATTTAACGCATGACACTTGAATTACAGATGGTAGTGATTCTGTAAAAGGGTATCTGCATTTAATCGGTCATAGTACTAGTAGCGACCTGACCAGCAACTGTAGAAGGCTCATTTAAAATGTTAATTATTTTTGATGCAGAATCTGTTACCCATAATGATCGTCCAATTTAAACTATAAAAGTCAAAAAGTACGAGGTTTTATATGTAGGTAATGTTAGGTTCTTCGACTAAAAAGTTGAACATTCGCAGTAATTAGTCATGGACTGATGATATTTGAAGCTCAAGTAAAAACTGTCAAGGCGGTTTTTGTGAGAGTTCTCCTTTTAGCGAATTACGCAGTCATTTTGATTGGGTTTTTGTGCCGGCTATCTCTTTTTAGGATAAACCTTTTGTAATTATCTGCTCTGTGGTCACGGTCTCTGGTGAAATGAACCGAATTAGGCAATTAATGGGTGCGGCAGCGCGACCGCAGTGCCAATTACATTGTTAGTTAGTGAACACTTTATGTGCCAATTGTATGGTGGTCGCTGATGGGGAATATTAGGATGCTCAGTTTGTGGTTTCCATATTAATAAACTATCTGAGCCCATTGCATAGATTGCATTACAAAGATATAAATAAATCACTACATAGTATAAAACAAAGTCGCTATCCACCGTCTGTCTGTCCCTATGTATGCTTAGATCTTTAAAACTACGCAACGGATTTTGATGCGTTTTTTTAATAGATAGTGATTCTTAAGGAAATTTTATATGTATAATACATGTATAATGCACCCGTGCGAAGCCGGGGGGGTCGCTAGCCAGAGAATAAGTAGCAGATGTAGGTACCAAGATTTTTTAAGAACACGTTTGGATTAGATGTGATCCAAAAACCAACGCCCTAAATAATTACAACTTAATAGAGGTGATAGTTTTTATTTTGAGAAACTTTTCAAGCTTCTCTAGGAACTCCAATAGAAGCATTATAGTAAGTACAATACGTACATGTAAACATTAATTCTAAATTGTTAACACATCCCTGCTAACGCAAACGTAAGTACCTATGTAGATGCTAATTGAGAGCCCCCAGGAACACATGCTGCGGCAGAGATATTGCTCGGAAAATGAACAAAGAGAACTGCGTCTGACAATGATAACAGTAAAATCTAGACTGCAAGAGACAGCCTACGTATCTCTGTAACGTGCCTGTATTTAGATATGTACCTTTAGAATATACATATATTGGTGTTTTCCTGTGTAGTAAAGCTCTGGTAGAATTACCTGAAACAAAAACAAAGACTACATTTAATTTTATTTTAGTTAGTGCCGTTGCTAAAACTTTGTTATTAGGGATATATTTATAATATGCTTATCATTCACATCGGCCTATCTAACCCCAGATTCTCTTCTTGAAGTATTCAAGACAATTAAATTTTAAAAGCTCGAGATTCGAAATAGTCAGTCAAAATACGTTTTATTACCTCTATTCTCATTCTTACACTTACATAACTTTCTATCTATGTATATCTTAGTGGCAGTTTCAAATATCATCCAATGTTGACATAGCCTACAAATACTACAGTTATATCCTTTCAGTCTGCTCCGAATGTATTTACTTAAGCAATACCATCTCACTAGGTAAGTGCACTATCAAATATCTTTGGCGAACCTATCGTTACGTAATGTTTTCTTAATCTGTCTGTATGTAATATTTAAAAGGAACGAAAAGCATTTAGGTGTTCACAAGTAAAGTAAGAGACTATTATTGTAGTCTAATAATAAAAATAAATAAATAATTTCATTACTTTTGAATTTAGCTCTCCTTCATAAGGGAGAGGTTTCCTCTAATCCTCATTCTTATGGCTATATTTCACCAGAACACAATGATAGCGTAACCAGTCGCCGCTACCAACAAAATGTATGCAGCTCTATAGAGAGTTACTACCTGGTGTTCTCTTTCTGACATCACGTCGGGTTCCCCAATTTAGGAGCTAGGTAGGAGAGCCAGGAGGTGGTTTCTTACTTTCTTCTTCTCTACACCTCTCATAGGAGTTTTATTAGAACTAGAAGAAAGGAAGAAACCTCCTCTCAGAACACTAGGCTCTCCTACCTAGCTCCTAGTCTATTTTGATATTGTCGCATTATGGTGTGTGAACTCTGGTGACCAGTTTGGTAGCTTACGGACACCACAGTGGCGCGAGTAGTTGCACCGCCATGGTGTCCCAGTGAGTTATTGCCCTTAAAAGGCGGCTCGTGGAAGTTAGCCCTTAGAAATACAGGATGCTTCTGTCCTCCATGGTTGGTCGCAGTTTTTAGGACACACCTATTAACGATATGGATATTATTATAGAAAAATAAAAGAGAAAATCAATTGAAGAAACTTGTCTGTTTGGAATAGCTCAGTGTGTTGGCGTCTGAATAATCAAATGCAAGCGCTGCATTATCTTGTTATATGCATCAAGTCTCGGGATCTTTGCAAAGTTAGTTTTGACAAGTTAAGCGAGCTTGGTATGATATGCCACGTTTCAGGAGAGTGAAGAAAAAGACAAAATGCAATGAAGTAAGTAACGAAGATAATGTAATGAATCCTTTGTTTTAATCAAAAGAAGACAGTTATGTTAATTATTTGAGTTCAAGTAAAAACAGGATAGTACCAATTTCGTATTCCAGAGAATTTAGATTCATAAACGAAATAACGCTAATGACATTGTAATCGCTTAAAGTATGCAGAACCGACAGATATAAGATCAAAAAAAATAAGATTATTAAATAATACCTTACCAGTTTTGAACAAAATCAGTATATTTTTTTCTATAATAAGTTGTAAACAATATGAAACTCCAAGTCAAATCCTTAATCAAAGGCAGAATGCTAAATTCCAGCCCATTGTCTTCGAACAGCGTGACGACGCTGTTCGAAGACATTTGCAGTCCACTACTGCATGGCAGAATTGGGTGTCTTCCAAGCACTTTTAAGAGCCAATTGTGAGAAATGGGTCAGGGATGTGTAGCTTGCCTATTTAGGGAGAGTAGTAAGTACTAGTTTTAAGAATGCTGAGTCATTATGACAATATGGAGATTTTAATTACATATATTGATTAGAAGAACTTGTTTTGAGAATGACTTTTAGTATGCATCGTGAATTATTGACGTCCTATGAAGATTTTTCAGTACATTTAAAATAAGTTGTGACAATTACGTAAACCTTTTTAAACATAGTAGTTGGGCTTGAAGTTGAGAATGAAGTTACAATTATTTAATTGTCATTCAAACATTAATATTTAACTTTAACAACAGCCCTAAATAAATGTCATAGAGTGTAGACGACTGAGACAAATACTTCTTAACAACCCAGCTAAAAAAAATTATAAAAAATAACCGGTAAACCAGTAAATTTTCATGAAAAGCTAATTCTAGTAAAAAAGCCCCTTCACCGATAACAATAATTAATTATCATTAGCACGTCGTAGCGACGTACGCGCTTGGGGAGCGTGCGCCGTTTGTAATCAGGCCTGACCTGGATAGTTCTTTGTTCGTCGCTGAATGAGAGCCGACGAGCGCAGGGTTAGCAGGGTTAATTGCGTAGCTGGTAAGCCTTTGGAGGGTTACAACTAATGCACTCACTGCGTATGTTCATGTTGTCCAAACATTTAGTTGTATGGAGCTTGCCATAAAATTATGAAGGTGGTATTTTGCATGGTAATCTTCATATTTCAAATTAACGTTGTGATTTGTGGTAACTTTAAATAATAGCGACTTATTAGCGTGGATATTTAACATTCAATTAACACAATTAGAAAGTTGCAGCAGTTGACGAAAACAGGCGCATGATGATGAAAGTTAGAATCCTCATTTAACCTGATTAAAAGACCAAATCCTCGCGTGTTTGAATGTCATGCTTTTAACCTCCAACCTGTTCTTCAGACATCGTAATTTGAATAAACGATTACCAATTACATTTTTCATTAATACTCTTAGTGCTTCTAGGTTCTATATTTTTAATTAATTAATAGATCGAGTAGTGAATGAAACCTAACACTGCTAATGCTATTCATCCCTAAATAGAATTAATTACAGAAGAATCCATAGAGTTTACATTAGCGAGAGAGAAAATTAAAAGTTTTTATTAACTTTCATCTTCAAGTTCTTACCCCTGTATTGTTTTTGAATAAGAATTAGTTCTGAAGTTTACCAGATTACGCTCTTAATATTTCAGTCAACTTTTCTTTTATAAAATGCTTACGTCATCGATAGGGATTAAAAATGGTAAAATTTTATTAGCCAATTGAGCCAAATTAGTCTGTGCGATAAAACCCTTTCCAATGGTGGAATTAATATCCTAACTGGAATATTCTATAGCAGGGGTGGCCAACTTGATTAGACCTAAGATCGACTGTTTACTAACGAAATCCTGTGCGATCTACTAAGTACATACTTCTTGAAATTAAATGCAGTTTAATTTCAGTTTAGTACACAATCATGTATTTTTTATTGACCAGTTTTAGTGGTTTCTTTTCATATCACATGTGAGATCGTTTTCTTAAATTTACTTAACATTATATGGTTAGCATAATCTAGTTTGTAGATAGTAGTTGATAATTGTTAAAACGTTGCGCAGTCTGGTTTATTTATTTATATATTTTGTCTGGCCACGATCGACTAGACTAACAGTCGCGATCGACTGGTCGATCGCGATCGACCGGTTGGCCACCCCTGTTCTATAGGCACTATAACATTCCTTAGTTGTTTTATAGAACTCAAATAGATTGACAACCTTATTATTTTGAACATAAAGTTGAAACTACAAAATTTTGTCAGATTAGGATAACTTAACATAACAGAGCAGGATAACAGCATCCTGCTCAGCAAATTATACAGACTGGGTATTCGCGGCGATCTTCTTCGTTGGGTAAAATCATATTTATTTAAAAGGTCACAGGCTGTAGTATTGGGTGGTTACCGTTCTAACTTCATAGAAATACCTAGTGGTGTTCAACAAGGATCCCATTTAGGACCTCTTCTATAATGCATATTTATTTGATATTACTGACTTTTTCAAACACTCCAAACACTTAATGTACGCTGACGACAAAAAAATATATTATAAAATAACGTCATTTGATGACTGTACAGCTCTCCAACAAGACCTTGACAATTTACATGATTACTACACAAGAAACAAGATTACAGTGAACGTCAAGAAATGTCAATGCATCAGTTACACACGTAAGAGGAACCCTATAACATACTCGTACCAATTTAATAGAATTACTATTAATAAAGTTGAGATAGTTCGAGACTTAGGAGTTATGTTCGATAGCAAATTGGCATTTTCAAATCACATAGATCTTATTACTAGCAAAGATCCTGCAAGGCATTTAAAAACATTGAAGCGCTTAAATCTGTATATTTTGCTTATGTTCGTAGCGTTCTTGAATACGCATGCCCAATATGGTCCCCTCAATATAATATATATAAAAATCAAATAGAACGGGTTCAAAAAAAATTTATTAATCATCTTAACTACCGCCTCCGCAAACCTCCAATGTCTTACGAAAATAGCTGTCGAACGTATGGGTTGTTAACACTCGATGAACGACGTGAAGTGTTGGACATGTGTGTACTTTACGACATACTGAATGGTAGGCTGGATTGTCCGGATTTGTTATCACAAATCAAATTTAATGCTCCTCTACGACGCACTCGCCATACGCCAATATTGCATGTACCTAGGCATGCCACTAACTATGCTAGTAATACTTACTCGCATTGCGCGAGCCTACAACAAAGACTTCTCTCAGGTTGATGTGTTTAACTGCACAAAACCTAGCTTTAAAGCCCAAGTTAAAAATATTATAATTGATAAAGGCAAATAGCGAGCAACTTTGTTCCACTCACCATAAAGCATTTACTATGTTAATTCATATTTTAATTAGGTTAATATTGTTATCTCCCTTTCATAACAAGTAGTATATTTAACTTTCAATTCTACCTCTATATTAAAACTTTATTTTTAAATATTGTTTAAAGTCCGTTCGCATGGTAAATACAAATTAAGTTAAGCAGGGAAACCTATTATTAGCCTTACTAAACTGTAATATCTTTATTTTGTATTATATCATATGTATCGCTGTTGGTTTTCTAAATAAATAAATAAAATAAATAAAACTTGGCGTCTGTATTTCAATCAATTTCCCACTGGGTACTTCATTGAAGGTTTCTATTTGACTGAAACTCAAAGGGTAAATAAGGACGATTTAGCTTAGTTACAACAGTCTAAATATGTTTAGTTTTCTATTTGATTGACTGACTGCCTAAGTGACTGACTTAAGACGGTTGATTGGGTTCTGTAGTAGTCCTGAACTGTTGCTGTTGCTACGTTAAATTTATAATTAGTTTGCTTTAATGCCTTTGGGATGGCCATTGGACATTTATGTTGGGTCTGATTTCCTGGTAAAATGTATCTAAGCGTACTGTGTTTTCTGTTTGGTAAAGCTACGGAAACAAATAATGGTTTAGATGAGTGTGATGTTGATATTATCTCCAAAGTATTAAAAGTTTCGTGAGATATACTAAATTAATTATTATCTTTTCGGTTTAATCACGTAACTGTTTGATGAGGATCTCGACTAGTTTCAAGCCATGCTAGAGGCTCACATTAATGAGTAGCATTCTGCGACCGCGGGTCGCATCACAACAATTTGATGCAATTATTGCGTTAAGAATGTTTCGCTAATCATCACTATAGTTCTTTTGAGACAAAAGGACAGGAGAGTGTGAGAGTACAGGACAGACATAATCACAATACTTGGAAGTAAAAAGCTAAAAATATAGAGACATTACTTTCAAAAACATCTTTTAACATTATACAAAATGTAATACCCTGAAAATCTTGTTAATTGCCCAGAGCAAGTTTTGATAGTCAACTGATGTTATAAAGTGGGTGCTACGTAATTTCCGCCAGAGGGAGCCTGAATCGGATTAGGGACAGTCGCTAAGTTAATTTAAAAGTATTTCTAGCCAACATGAGCGTTCACTGTTACTGGAGAATATACATAGCAAGCCGTCAGAGAACCTAGGACTCGTCCTCGACAGTCGGTGGAACTTCATAGAGCACTTCCGACGTTTGGCTCCAAAGTTGGAGAGGACGGGGGCTGCGTTTAAACGCATCCTCCCCAACCTCGGGGGGCCAAACGCCTCCTGCCGGAGGTTATACGCCGGGGTCGTGCGGTCCATGGCCCTCTACGGCGCCCCTGTTTGGGCGCCTAACCTGTTGCGGCGTCCCGCTCGGACGCTGCTCATGGCACAGAGGGTCATGGCGATCCGAATGATCCGCGGATACCGCACGATCTCCGGGGAGTCGGCGAACCTCCTTGCCGGATTACCGCCGTGGGATCTGGAGGCGAAGGTGCTCGCGCGCGTGTACAGCATGCGCGCGGAGGCACGTCGCCGGGGCGAAACTCCGCTGCCGCGCCAAATAATTGCGTGGCGGGATGAGCTCCGGCGCGATCTCATGGCGGAATGGCAGCAACGACTGTCGCAACCGAGGGCTGGGCTCGCTGCCATCGCAGCGGTAAGTCCCCTCTTTGGGGAGTGGCTTGAGAGACGCTACGGCGTCCTCACCTACCGCCTGACGCAGGTACTCACCGGACATGGGAGTTTCGGGAGGTACCTGTGTCTAATGGGGCGGGAGGAAATGCCCGGGTGTCATCACTGCGAGGACCGCCCTGAGGACACGGTGAAACACACGGTGGGAGAATGCCCTGCGTGGGCTGAGCACCGCCGTGCCCTCAGGGAAGTGATCGGCGATGGCGACCTCTCGCGTCCGGGCCTAGTGCAGGCCATGATGCGGAGCGAGGAGGATTGGGATGCCGCCGTCTCCTCCTTTTGCGAAGCAGTCATGCTAGCTAAGGAGGAGGCGGGACGCGTGAGGCAGCGAAGCGCTGCCTCCTCGCAACCCAGCCATCGCGAAGGACACACCGGGCGTCGGGGATCGCGGGACGATCTCCGGCCACCGTAAGCGCGGGCCTGCGGACGGCGAGCATAGGTGGCTCCCCGTCCGACCAGAAACAGACCCGAGCGTACGGCGCGTCGCGTTCCGCGCGCGCCTCAAAGAGCCATCAGAACACCACAGATGGGGCCCAATAGGGCCGCTGCCGATTCGGAGTCGCGGAGAACCTAACGGGTAACCGGGGCTCCGGCTCGACGTGCAGGAGAAGGAACGGGGTGGTTTTTAGTCAGTAAGAGTCTGACACTCCCTCCCGCCTCACCCAGGCGGGAGCAGTCATTCGATGATTTTCCCCCCTTAAAAAAAATAAATAAAAAAAAAGCCGTCAGAGAATGTACATACTACTAATCTCGTTTAGTGGAGTTTTATGGAAAATATTGAACCTCAATATGGCTCCATTGACTCATAAACGTGTTTATTACATTTCAATTCAATTCAATCGTTTATTATTGGAAATGCGCCATCGTGCGTCAGTGTATTCGTCATAATCTGCATAAATTACATATTCAACTTTTATCCTTACTGTGATATAATTTAATACTAATCCTTAAAATACTAGATTCTATGTAAACGTAGAACAGTAATAACAACACCCCGTAGGTAATACAAGTAGACATTGCTTGCCCGCCACACCAATTTACAAAGGAACAATGCAAAACCTGAGGTTAACAAATTAAATTTTCCGGACAGTTTAGAGCCTACTTTTGAACTGGGGCGTGAAATGTAAAATATAATTAGGGGTACGGCGGTGAGAACCGTGGGCAGATTGTATTTGTTTTCACCTCTAACGTGTCGCACCCAAATTAACGGAGGCCTTTATAAAAATACAAGTTGCCACGACAAAGTTTGCTCAGTATTTTCGGATAATACTATAATGTCCCACGTGCTGGCTTCGAGAGCCATGTAAAACGTTTTAGTGCTAGTACCGCACGTAATATAAAGTCTAATTTTAAACTTGCAAAATGAGCTTGTATCTAAAGTTTTTGTTGTTGTTCAAGAACCGATCGATGTTGTATTTTGGGCCTTATTTGATAAAGATTCCATATCTCCGGGTAGCTTGTATTCAGGATCTAAGTATAAACTTTATAAGACGCTTGACCTACAAAACTTTGTAATGCGAAAGTCTGGTTTTATTTACCTTAATCTCAACGGAACTAAGAATGACGATAAAACTTACAGAAAACCGAAAGTGCCTACTACCAAGTTGTTTACTTTTTGTTTGATAAAAAAAACCACTAGCTGACATATGGAAGTAAATGGTTTTCTTTGTTTTTCTAAACCGCTATGTGCGTGGATGATGTGTTAACCGCAGTAAGGTCAAAGATCAAACATTGCAGTTGTGAAACAGGTAATTTAAATTACCGGCGCTTTAAGAGAAAATAAAAATAAACATCAGGTCATTATTCTAAGGTGTAAACCAAACTTGTATCCCTTGAAACTCACACAATTAAGCGCTGAAACAATATGACGTAGGCGGGTTCATTTAGGGCGAGTTAAGCCTTCCGACCTATTTCTTTCTTCACGTGTTGCCCTGATACCGCCGCAGACAACACAGCTATAGGCACATACACTTCCTACATATAATAGGCTACGCTAACATATGCATGACCCATTAATTCCGAACTTAACGGAGAAAGGTTTCGGAATAAGGTGGAATCCTTGGTTCTTTGAATAGTCTATTTTATTTACAGTATTTTATACAAACCGCAGTCTGACCTATTTTTACCCAACAATCTACGTTGATTCCACTGCTGCTCTCAGCAAATCCCTTTTTGTTCGGATTTTCAGATTGCAATTAAGGGACCAAGTTATCCTCGTACCTACTATTTTTGTTTCATTTCCACTTGTTCTTGATGAGTACGTGTTTCCATTAATTCGCTGACACGGAGTAATTTTATCCAATTTCAATTTGATTGCAAAAGTATGAGGATCTCACAAAAAGTTTGTTCTATTTTGGTACGTCTACAATTATTGTGCTTTCCGTAGGTGGCTCGTGGCGTTTTTCCATCTCCCAAAATAGGACATTCCACAGTTGAATTTCAATGTATTTTTAATTTTGTCTCTGTCAGGAAACTGAACACAAAGAAAACCGTTCAAAAGAACAATAGCGTCCAATCCAATATTTTGCAATTGTGGCTTCTAAGAGGAGCTAACGTGAACATTTTGGACCGATTCATCATCATCATTTATTTAACTAATGTGCGCCATCGTGAAGAAATAAAGATTTTATTAAGATAAAGTATCCGAAACTAAAAAGGCATTCACGCCAGAATTTGAGAATCAGAGTACAATTCCAAAATATGGAAATGGGCAAGGAAAAAATTATGAAATGAGAAAAAAGATAAGTAAACGGCTCAATCCTTAAAGTTAGTCCAACATAGAACGACCTTCCGAATTGGATTCATAAGGCTTACGAGGATGCTCGTCTCTAATTTACATAGGAAGGCTTTTTGTTCAACTTCTTTAGATCCCCTTGTATATTCAATTATTAGTTTCTTTATATTCTTGAAAAAATATTATTTATTTTTGAATCTAAGACGAAATAAAAGACTACTATCTGAAGGTCTTCATCTAAAAAACCAGTTAAAGAAAGATATCATCAAAATACGATCAAATGTCTTTAAGAAGCAGAAGATGATTCACTTTTATACATTAATAGAAATCTCCTCTATTCATTACCGACTATTATTAATTAATATCCCTTTAGAAGTAACATCACTAAAATCTTCGTAAGCAGAATTTCGGTAGCCAAATCTAAACCAAAGAGCCACACAAGGGACCAATGAGAAAGCATTGTGAATTAAATTTAGTGCAACTGTCGCCATTTGTTACTCTGTTATCTCAAACTACCCTCCTTTTATTTGTGTATCGTTCACTGCGTACCCTTATCGGCGTTACACTTTTATTTCACAAAGTTATCCCAACTTGGGATTGTTAAGCTGTTTTTAGAGTCTTTGTGTATCGATTAGAGGAGGTCTCGATTTATGAGTAGTAGTTAGTACTTTGGATTAGAAGAATTTAAAAGTAACGTTTAGTGTGGATTGATATTTGGAGATTAGGGAATTAATAAGTCTGATAGGTCATGTAAGACGCCTGTTAAGATAATATCCTACTTTTCAGTCAACAGTTACGTATCCCATCGAAAAACTCCAATAAGTTTATGGAGAATTTTTATTTATCACATCATTATAATACATGGGAGTCATAAAATAACTAAAAGCGTGTGTTACAGTGTAGCTGAGGCAACTCCTTCGAGGATTGAAATGGGCGATGTTTACGTTTATTTATTTGAAAGCCAAATTGAGAAACTTGGACGTGATTAAATGAAAATTATTTATTTATCTATTACGAATATTACGTTACTCTAAGGTATTTTCAATTTTATCGCAAGACATTCGCGAACTGTCGACAATCCCCGTTGATTCATTAAGCGTTATTTATTAGATAGCCTCGTCGAAACTTTGCTCGTTTATATTAAAATTCGTAACAAGTTGGTAAGTTAAAAATTTTTGTTTGAAAACTTGTTCATGTCGATTTTGTCTGGGAGCTGACGTCATTTTTGTGGAGCACGCCCTCGAAATATTTGTATAGAAAATATTTTTTTTTATTTATTGACAAACTTACCCTCGTACCCAGGTACCCAGGTGACGTAAGAGAGTGGTTTAGCTTCTATTTGAAATTATTTCGCAATACGGACAGAACGACCGATGATGTAATACTGACATCACCAATCGACTTACGTGAACCTTTAGGTCCATTCTGCAGTAATATAATGCAGTATACCCATTACCAGTTGATTTGATAAAACCTTTCAAGTCAACCCATGTCAAGAATTAACGATCCTATTTGTAAGATATGATTATTGAACACAAGGTTCTGAATTTCATTTCCAGGTCATTCACAAAAATGAGTTCATCGACTTGTAAGTCCCTAGGGTTGCGTCATGACATGTTTTTGACAATAAATGAAAAGTTGGTCCCATAACACAACTAGGCATTAAAAACGAGCTAAAATAAGGCGTTGGTTTTGGAACTTTAGATAATAAATATTATGATTAGTCCCTTTAAGAAGGACCACACAATACACATTGTTTATTATCTGGTCTTCAACCTACCTAGTTTAATATGATTGGCTAAACCATTAATCTCATTCACAGATTATTAGTGTGCGTGTAAGGTTAGTCTATTATTTTGCAATTAACTAGTTAACGACATTGCTCCATCATAAGGAACCCGCAGTGAAATAAATATTAGAGCGGTATCTTAATTCATTTTTGTATCTATAGTCGTATTCAACGTATTTCTAATTTATTAATCAAAGGATATTTCGGTTCATGTTTACCAAAAAGTGCGTTCGAGCCAGGTAAACATAATCCATACAGTTTCTTTTAGTAAAATTATTTAGTGAATGGAATGAAGGTCTTCCAAAAGAGTTTGTACTGAAAACAATACTCACAATACATTGTTGTACAAACCTCACGACTTAACTCGTCAATAGTTGTGTATGGTTCTACTTCGGCAACCTTCGGCAGTCTTCGGCGAGCTTCGGCAATACATCTGTATCGTACCCTTGTTCTATTGTCAATTATTTGGGAAAAATATACCCGCTACAGGTGACGTGGGTAGACGAGTAATGTAATCGTGAACGTATAGCAGTTAATTATTGATTACAGATAATAATTACGCTTCAGATTGCTTGGACTGAATCTCTGAATTTAATTTCATTAAACATGGTGTTCATTTTAATTATTATCGCTGTGGAAATGTAGGTATTTGGTCCACAAGATGATTATTATCGAATAAACTGAGTGATGTGTTTTGGGTAGCACTCTTACACAATCACATAATCAAACTAAACATATTGGTTTAAAACAAACTGACAGTTTTAAAACGTTGCAGATACAAGCGTCAGTTCAACTCATTCTAATCTGTAGAATATTCGACTTTAAACACAAGACCAATAAAGTCGAAAGTACCCTGTAAAATCAATTCCATCACTTCAGTGATGAGAGACCGTAGTTGTGTTACAAAATATTTCCATGCTTTAACTGATAGCGGTTTGTTTTGCAAAAATACTGAAGCACTTTGGTATCGGTTTCGAACACGTTTCGATATCAGCTAGGGTTACCGGATAAAACCAATCGAAGGCCACCAGTATTTGGATATTTTACTCGTAAAATATCCAAATACTGGTGAAACAACATAGATTTTGGCTAGGTATAGATTTTTCTTTATTGCACTGTACAGCTGTAAGAAAATAATACTTGAATACGCGTTCTCCATACCAATGTTAAAGTGTCAGATAAGCTTCTGAAGTTTAAGCAGCAAAGCAGTTTAACCATTAAAGTCCACCTCAGCCAATAAATATCTGCAATATCAAACGTGTCGGTCGCGTCTTGTCGACCATGTAAAAGCCCCAATATTTTCTAAAAACAATGTCTTCCTACTACAACACGGACAACGGAACACCATTATGGATAGATTATCCCCTACAGCTCTACACTATGCTACAAATCCCAGAGGATCTTCTTTTACGTTGAATACTTTCATTAGTTTTAAGAGTTCTTTAAGATTAGACTAACTTTAATTAAAGTGTATTAAGAAGTTGGGGTCGATTTTAATTATGGGTAGTCAAGTTTAATTAGCTTACGTTAGTGGCGAAAATATACTACCATTTTCGCAAAAATATAGAAATACGTCAATCGTTGTTGTTCGAAGTAACTGAAAATTAGTCTTCTCTGATTGAACAGCAACGATTCACTTCAGGATCAACCCTATAAAATGCTAACAGTAGTGGAAACGCGTTTTTCGGTGTAACAATCATCGCCATCGCACACCCATCAGCTAGAGCTCGTTCAACAACCGTTGCTTGTTTATTTTCAATGCGAATATTCGTAAATATACCAGCTTGATTGGAGTTCTATCACTGAAACACATACAGCAGCCATTATTTGGAGATCGTAGATTTGCAGAGGTTAAAAGGTTGTGTTATAAATGGTTATATAATGGATGGCCATTGCCACCGTCCATTCAGCATCATCTTTGTAATAACAAACCATTAGTAAAAAACCATACCAAGTATTTAATGACTTGTTAAAGTCAAAATGTATTCTATAATTAAGTACTTTTCTAGATATTTTCATCTTGCAACGTAGAGAAACAGAGAATTACTCCGGAAAACGCAAAATGTAAATGCGAAATGTGAATTCCTATGAATAATGGGTCTATGTTAATTTGGACGGTAAACGTTGTATGTATTTATAATTATCTCTTGCTGCTAACGACTCATTTCGTCAGAAAGGAAATTTAATAAATTTTCTTTATTGCACAGCAGCAACGGACTGCGCTTCGCTAAGATTTGTTTTCTTAAAACGTAGATTGGTAACCAATACCACAATATACCAAAAACCATAAACAAAAGTTCATCAGCAATATGAGCGGTTTTTATTTTTCAATTCACTGCTATCATAAATCATTTCAGCCGTGGCCATGATCAACTCAGGAAATTCGATCTGGCTGCTTTATGATATGACACACAATATCCACGTCGACAGGTACCCACCGATAAGCTGTGATAGGACCCGATGATTGCACGAGAGTAGGCTTCCGCCCATGAGTATCAAATATTCCATTCATCAAACCGTCCGTCCCGACTTTGACGGGCCGTTTAATTAAATTCGAGGATCGGTTTAACGAAACAACAGTACATACAAATACAACCTCACCCCTCTTTGTTTCTTCAACAGCGAAAAGCGATGTAAACTTATGCCAGTTTGAGATAGGACTTTGAGACCATCGGTCTGAAAGTTTTACGAATATTAATTAATGCTATTCATTAAAGACAGTAAAGTCATTCTTAATTAAAATACGATTGAGAATAACATTTCTGTATTGAAACAAATATGGAACGGAGAATGGTTTATTGCACTGTCAAAAGAAACTTTCCTATGAATAGACAATACTTGCTTGTTAGTGAGTCTATCGGCAAGTGGATTCAATAAAAGAATTCAGAGTGAGAAATGATAGGGCATTTTATCAACAGTACCGGTTTAAAAGGCTGCAACGAATGCTGCGCGAGAGCACAATCATGACGTGTGACCGCGCGCTTGCGCTATGGCACGCCCGCACGCACATGAGTCAGACAGAGCGCGTTGACCCGCGACGCGGTGTGGACGCCTCCGACACATTAGATACCACTTTAATAACACACTGCGATAATTTTACAACCGGTTTCTCGTACATGGGACTGTATTATTATGATAATTGAAATTGCTACTAGTACGGTTACTAGAGTGTAAACAAGATAACAGTAACATGGCTCGCGACTATGTATTGTAAGCTAATATTTACTTACAATATTTGAACGAAGATGATAAACTTTTATTGTATTTTTACTACAATACAATATATTTATATTCGTTAAATTTACTTCCACACACATACTTATGTGAATCGTTTTGGTTTACCGATGTCTGATGACGAACCATTGTGTCGAAATTGACTTTCTCTTTTGGCCTCGTGATTTGTACACTAAAAACTTTCCAAGAAAGAAAATATAGATAATAGATAATATAGTATTTGACTAAAAATTTTAGAGCACTACTCAAAAGTATGCTTTAGAGTTTTAAGTCTTTCAAAGCTAAGGAGAGAAAGCTAAAGAAAGTCATTGAGACGTGACTGTAAAATACTTGAGGATACTAAATGACCTACAAAGTGACAATAATTTCATTTGGATCCAACCTGAATGAGGAAATGAATATCAAGGGGAGAGCGTGAGGAGTATCTCTGAACGCTAGTTGGCATCTTACATTATCTTCTAGCTTATAATTTTCAGTAAAACGTGACGGTAGAATACAAACACGTCTAACTAACTAATACAAGAGGACGAACTGAGTACCAAATAATTTGATTGGAAAATATTTGCAGGTCGAATGAGAGCGGGCATTTTTAAAATGAATAAGCGATTTATGCGGCACGAGAAATTTCATTTAGAAGGCAGTAATTTAGTTTTCTAGGCAACTGGAAAAATTGCGTCTCTAAAAATAAAATTGTAGCGATAAAGGTCAAGAGTCCAATCTAAGCTTCGTAAAGCAAGCAAAGAACTTCTTGACTATTCCTTATGAGTCTTTCTTTGGCAAAAGCTGTTATAATAAATTAGAACGCTTTCATTATGGATGAGATAAACACGAAATTTCAGAAACTACTCGTGTACTTAGCAGAAACAAAGAAAAATAAATGAAACACGGAAATTTTCTTTGTTAAAAAAAGAGCACTAAAACCATTTGAGTTCCAAGTCTGAATTGCTGCTTTATATCAACACAACAATATGGCCACAATAAAGAAATCTGGAAACGGTGACGTCAAAGTTTCTCAGTAAGCGGCGTTCTTATTACACCTGAACTTTTTTACGATACAAGTTAGAAGAGTGCTTTGGTAACTATTTTAAAACGACTTTTATATCACCATTAAAAGTTTCCGAGGATGTGTAATAAACGATCGCTAGACCATGAGATTTTATATCGCTTAGGATATTGTTTTGGATTTAATTTTATTACTAGCGTTGCGTCTCTGAAAACAGAAAGAGAGAGAGAGAGTAGAATACGTCAATCGAAATCGTTTCATCCTCCACAATAAAGCTCGAAAGATTCGTACATCATGTATGGTTGTTTTGTAAATTAATCTCTGTAAAGACATTTGATTGTTTGACACTAATCACTGGGGAACAAATAGACATCCTTCTACGATAACTGAGAGTAACACGATATCTATATTGACATTTCTAATTAATTCATTACAATGCAAAAGTCATTTGATATTCTTGTTGTGTGATTGAAGGATCAGTAATTAGAGCTCCTTGCTTACGATTTAAAACATGTTTACCTTTGTAAATATTGTCACGTATAGATGTACAAGTTTCTCAATAGAAGATGTGAGGTAAGATAAAAGTATTTGATCAACTACACTCAAAATAATTTATTTCACAACATAACATAACATCACGCCTTATATCCCCGAAGGGGTAGGCAGAGGTGTACATTATGCCACTGTACAATGTAACACCCACTTTTCACTATTTATGTTATGAGTCCCATGTAATAGGGGGTGAACCTATTGCCATATACCGGGCACAATTCCAGACTCCGTGCTACTACTGGGAATTTTTGAAAAACTGAGTAATACTTTTGCCCGACCCGGGAATCGAACCCGAGACCCCTTGCTCGGCAGTCGCACTTGCGACCACTCGGCCAATGAGGCAGTCTTCTAACTAGTAGAATAATTTATTTCAATTAAACCATAATTTGGTACTTTTGAAACGTCAACAAATATTAAATAAATAATATTTTGTCAGTCTGTCCGTCAGTGAAGCCAGGTGGTCGTCCCAAAATATAGATTCGTTGCTCTTTTAATTCATCAGATTGGATTATAATCGCCAGTGACGCCAACTGATGAAACAGATCTTTTGATCTATGAAATGGGTTGGCGTTTGACCACCATCTTACCTGGTGATATGTGGTAATTGTAGTCTCCATAACATAGTTTTCATACCTCCTTCATTTTTAATGAGTCTTCTTAATATCCTGTTAGATACTTCGCTTCAATGACGCGTAGCTGTCAGACTTATTAGATCTCTAGGGTTTCTAAATTTTCTCATTCTCAAATCTCGTATCTCGTTTTACTTATTATCAAAATAATTTTGCTTCAGAATAATCCATACGATGATTATTCTAATTGACCTTAGGCTTATAAATAGGAAAGTCGTGTTCACCTTTATTATCAAACTATCTTGGTTGTTTGTCATTGAAGCTATAAAGTAGTTCGTCTAGTATTTATGGCCCTATTACGCATTGTGTCATAGAACTGTCGGGATTCCAATCGCAACCTTTATTGACCCTAATAGCGGGTGACGATTGAATCATAATAGTATATCAGTATAGATCCTTTATTGAGCAAATCTAGTTTTATAGCATTTGTAATAGATTTTAATTGGTATACTTATGTTGAGTATAGTTCCCAGCTGAAGTAAGTTGAATGTAGAAGTCAAATTGCAAAATAATCTCTAACCCTATGAAAACCATTTAGAACACTTTACTATCTGGTGAAAACTGCGAAATATAGCATTTTCAGTTCATTTTCGCGAAGTCAGCAAAATCTACAAACATGAGTTTCTCGTTAATTAGATTTGACTTAATACAGAACATTGCAAGTCTTACAACGATCCTATCTTCACTCTAGGTACACAGATCTTTCCAAATTATACACTGTAGTCTTGATAAATAGTAACATTTTGTAGCATTTATCAGGCTCTTGGTGTAATTTGTTTTGAAGATTTAGTCTTTAGCTCCGAGCTTAAAGCAGATTACCAACTCTCGTCTGTGATTGGTTTCAAACACATTTTAATAGCTCCATTATTTCACATCGGTAAACGGTTTTATAACCCGGCATAATATTTCCTTTAAAGTTTATTTGTGGCAAGTTACGGTTCGATGTAATAACTCAATTTACATATTTATTTATCATACGCCCTTGATCCCATTTTTATAGTTTATTCCAAGTTTTATACCGAACTGAACCGGGCAAGATCTCATTACATAATGTATTTATTTACTTTGTCACCGTTTTATTTTATCAAAAGAAATACTTACTTAAAACGAGTAAACGTGTCGTACTATTACTATTTACTAGTTTCTCCTACAAACAGCTTGGAAAACGTACCTGAAACAAAAGAAAACGATCATAAAAATGTGAAACAATTGAAAAGCACTAGTATTTGAAACACGAGTACACAAATACTATTGGTAGAGCGAAAGTGTGATCAGTCAGGAACAAAACAAAAAGCATACGTTATACGCATTGCAGTTTGCCGTGCACGTCAGAAAAAAGTTCAGCCTGTGGTCTGAAACTCTGAATTCAGAAAGAACGAACATTTATTGAATAGTCACAGAAACTGCGTCAGGGATTCCATTCATCCGCGCTGCAGTGCGGAGGAGTGGACGACTACGGCACAAGTCATAAACTGAGGCATATCGCTTCGAAGTGGTAGTTTTACAAATTAAAGCAGTTTAACTTTTCCTACTTGAGTTTAAGAGCATCTAAAGAGATATTGGAGGGGATCGTTTGAAGTTCATCTTATTGTTATACCGCTGCATTTTAAGTTATAAAACTTTTTGAACCGTCGGTAATTAAATTAAACTTGATTTTATCATGAACTAGCGCCCGCCCCGGCTTCGCACGGGTGCAATATGCATGTATTATACCTCTATATACATAAACCATCCTTAAGGATCACTCTATCTATTAAAAAAAAACCGCATCAAAATCCGTTGCGTAGTTTTAAAGATCTACGGATATATAGGGACAGACAGACGGCGGATAGCGACTTTGTTTTATACTATGTATTGATAGTGATATGGGATAGATGTAGAAGGACCTTGGAATTAGCACAATATTGTTTCCAAACATTACGAATCAGAATTAACGAGTCCAAACTTGAAAAAAACTTAGGCCTTATTATTTGGAAAGAAGACAAAATTTCCGTCACTTACACCACGCACCTACGGTCGCTTACATCGAAGTGTGACAGTGAGAGTTCTGAGTTGACAACTTTATCTCAAAAGCGCAGTTTGTGGACTCAGTGAGCGCGGACAATGAACCACCACAACGCGCGTTAATATCATTTTACACCACCATTTATTGGGGAATACTCACTTTTCACATTCGTGTATTTTTATGTCAGTGACAGTCCAACCTCTATTTTTCAAAGTTCTTTAAAAATAACGAGTTTTTTATACGTACTTGATGAAATCTAACACATTTAACCAACAGTTTCTACTTTTGAAGATAAAGGAAGGACGTCGTTGTCAAAACAAAATGATGTGACATATTCCATTTTTCATTGCATCTCTGTGTAACCTATTGTTCCATGTCACATCCAACGTTGACAACATTATCACGGTGTGGATTGTACTCGTAGAGCGGTCGCGGACAATGAACCACGCGCTAATGTCATTTTTACGCCTCGGTACAGCTCGCCTCGCCTCGTCCTGCCTCACTGGTGCATTGAAAGCTTTCACGTTCGGCTAACACTTTGTTGTCACTGAGGCAAACGCTGAAATTTTTATTTTTAGAGAAAAAAATTGCGAGCTTTAAACATTGAACCATTGGTAGACGGAATGGTTTTTTGATGAATGACGATGTTGAGGATAGTTTCTCAATTGTTCCCATATCAAAGGGTTTATACTTATACTATATATATATATACTATAACGAGGAGACTGCCTCGTTGGCCGAGTAGTCGCAAGTGCGACTGCCGGGCAAGGGGTCTCGGGTTCGATTCCCGGGTCGGGCAAAGTATTACTGGGTTTTTTAAAATTCTCAGTAGTAGCACGGAGTCTGGAAATGTGCCCGGTATATGGCAATAGGCTCACCCCCTATTACATGGGACTCATAACAACTAGTGAAAAGTGGGTGTTACATTGTACTGTGGTAGAATGTGCATTGTGCACCTCTGCCTACCCCTTCGGGGATAAAAGGCGTGATGTTATGTATGTATCAAAGGGTTTATTTGAAGTTTATGGTATGTAGGAATACTGGCAAAATTAAGATATGTTAAACGTTTACAGAACGGTAAAATGATTGTGACTTGAAAGATTTTACATACAGTTAAAACAAAGGCTGTTGAAGATTCAACGCTTATTTCCAGTTTTCAAAAGCTCACTCCGTCCGTATTCATAAGTTTTCCAAAATTCCATCTCCCCTTCCATCAACACATCAGGGGCTAACCAATTTTAGGCATAAATAGGTACAGTTATCAACCGCATACAGGGCATAGATTAGGTCGGCGCCGGTCGCTTATCTGGCCACTCTGGTGATATATTCGAATGTATGATGCATGCTGATACATTGTAACTAGGCTACTGTCTCATAAACTATATTACTATTTGCATACAGGAGGTTTGAAATACAAAGGAATGCAATAGTAATTCACTTATCAGCGTCATTAGATTATTAGAATCTATACTTAATTAAATATTGCTTTACCAGAATTAAAAGGACATCTTTAAGGATTAAATACACAAGAAGTTATTCCTTGTTAGGTGCAGCATTTTCATAACAGGAGAACAGTTGCCAATAATTTGATTTTATAATCACAAAAAAGCAAACCAATGACAATAAAACATATCAATTATCGTGTCAATAGTGAAAGGCAATTTACACTTAAATGAATTTACTAGGTTGAACGAAAGTGCAAATTAATGTAAATTGGTATTTTAAAAGGACAAGCTGTCTCTCAGACAAAGAAATGGCGGCTTGTAAACAGCTAATCTAAAACAAAGGAAAACTTTGTGGGACGCCATACACAGAGAAATGGTTTTTGTTAGCACTACGCAAACTGGGATCTATTGGACATGTGGTATGTCGTTATGGTCTCGGCTAACTTTAAACGTGTCACTAAAAGTATTCTGCTCTTATTCTCATTTTCTGATAAGAGAAATCGGAGCTCACAACCACAACACTTCTTCTTGTGTCAGTTATTATCATTCTAAAGTAATTTTAGTTGCCAAAAAACCAGCAATAGAATGACATTTTATCTCAAAAAGTAGTAATTACGGCAAAATAAAGTCACAATAATACTTCATACTAAACAACAAAGTACTATCACTGTCTTTAAGTGATACCCCACTAACGAAACAGATCGTCAACAAAACAGCGGTCAAACATTACACCTAACAGAAAGGACTCCTCATCAGAGATACAAAGTTTACAACAACATACCGCTTACAATAGTGCAGGTACTACGGAGTATAGTTCCACGTGCCTATTGTACCAAGTTGGATGTTCGTAAGACAGTGACCGGCGACTGGTTCCGGAGTCCAGCTCACTGAACATGGGAACGATAACGCAGCAATGTAACTGCTACGTCAAGACGAGACAACTTCATGCGAACAGTTTGGTGAAGTGATTTAGCCGCCTGATTGGACTGTTTATATTTTCCTTTTGTCATATAATACCTCAGAAGCTTAAAGGTACATAAGCAATAAATTCAATTTAGATAATATTCAGTTTTATTATGAACGAGTTTATTAGATTTTTAAATTTAGTTTAGATCAATTAAAAATAAAAAACGTGTAATAAATAATTAACAATCACGCTGAATAGTTTTATCGTAAACATACATAAAATAAAAAGCCCACTGTAGTTAACTAAAAAGCATCAACCTAACAAAAAAATTAAATCCAATAAAGTACTGAAAATATTTCCAATATCGGAGCAAAATGCAATTTCGTTCATACCTTTACATGGCTTGCTAGTCGCTTTCCATTAGCAAAATGGTATGTAACCTTAATTCTAGTACCGTGCCTTTATTGAATTATTGGCATTTCTATTCTAATGTTACAATAATGGAAATTAGTTTAGCACAGCACACAGAGAGTATTGAAGATGGTTTTAAATACTATACGATTTGATGTCATTCAATAATGACTTAATTGTGTTAGCTGTTACTTGTTACACAGTATACATTATACCGTATGTACCGAGGGGGAATGGTTTTCTGACAAGAGACAATTAATATCTATAAATATGCATTACATTTCTACGATGTCGGTACAAACAACACAATTTTGGTAAAATTATGGGGCAACACGACGACTTTGCTAATAGTACCTATTCAATATCTATGCATTTACATAAAATCATTTTCAAAGTGTCCCTTCAATTCAAGTGTGGAAAACATAGCACATGAAAGGGTGTCGAGACTTAAGTGTAGTGAATGTAGACTGCACAGTCTACTGGACACGACACGACGACGCGACGATAAAACGACAATAGCAAATCATTGGACAAGTGAACACAGTGTAAGTTAATTCGATCAAACACGACAACGTGTGTTGAAATATTTAAAATAAAAGCTTTGAAGGAAGTTTTAGATAACATTGCACTTTTAGAAAGAGATTAAATGGAGGTTTACATAAACGAACTCGCCAAAGATATGACTGTAGTAATGGCTGTAGTAGCCGCTTATAATGTGAAGGAAGAAAATTTCGAAGATTTACCTCTTGTAATGTAAGAAACACATTTGAGAAATGGATCAGCCTGCAAAAAGCATTCACTTACTACAATACGGAGATAATAATTACTCAATCGAAACTAGACATATTATACTACTTACATGTCAAGTTGGAGAAAAAGAAAAAGATAAAGATAAAGTACGCAATGACGTGATTGTGTAACATAGCTGCCTAAATATTGAAAGAAGTGTCTTACTTGAAGATACACAAAAAATAAACATTGCTCAAAATGCTGATGTAACAGAAAGTGTCAATATTGATCCCTGCGATGGAAATTCAGGTGGCAAGGACCTTGCTACCACCATTTTGGAGGTTCCATGTCACGAATTGCACCGACCGGAATTCAATCAACGGCGCGTTGGCTGCCAAATCCAAATTCTGACACGAATAGTGTCAACAGGGTGTTAACATTACTGTCTCCATTCAAAATTGTAATAGCTTAGCAACGTTAGTGTTTCGAAACTATTCGTCTCTAAAAATACAATTAATAAGGCTTTACACCTGTAAATAAATAACTTAAACGTCTGTTGAATAGAAAAGAAAACGTCAGTGTATGGGATTAACATAAGCATACGAAAATATATATTGTAATTTGTATAATTTAGTCTGTAAGACCAAATTGTACAGTAATATGTTCGCACTAATAAGGATAGAGAAGAGATATATTAACAAAAATCAATCAAACGGATCTAATAAATTTACCATTAAACTGACATAAAAAGACACCCCATAGAATCAGGACATTTCGTCGTCCATCGCCAGCAGTAGGTGAATTTAATTACAGTGTAGCGAACGATAAATCGCCGCGGGGAAGCGGTGCGCCGAACAGCCTATACAGTTTCATTATAATGTTGAGCTCTAGGGTGCTTATGGGGGAGGCACAGAACATAAATTACCAGATAACTAATATGCTCTTTCCAGATTTTGTCGATAATTCTTAGTTGTGAGGTCTTTTGCATTATTTTTAAAAGCATTATCAAAATAAAGTAACCTTTAGGAAGGGCAACAAAGGCAAAAATATATCCTTTGGAGTAAAGCAAAAAATGTAAACTAGTATCAAAACAAACCTTTTCGGTCCATTAATGACACTAATTAGTTTCTGTTAATGTACTTTTGTCTGGTAAATCCAAACAATTTGCTGCCTACCTAGATTCATGTTTCATAATTATAATTATTTTGTGCTTATTTCAATAAATGTTGTGGGTTTCCCAAACCACCGAAAAAGGTCAAATATCATATTCAGTTCATACAATTACAACAACAAATAATTTTGTGTATCATTATACAAAATCAGTTTGTATTTAATTAAATTGGCAAAATGGGTGGGTAAATAATAAATACAGTGTAATAGAAAATAATGGACAAACATTCAGTGTTAATTATGTATTCCATTGTCAATTGTGTTTGGAACTGCATCAAGCGCAACGCTCGATAGGGTTGCCACATTTCATACTAGCATCCAATAGTAATTCAATCTAGTTATCGATTCAACCACGCAACGGACAGATTTTAGCTAACCGAAAACATTTTCGAACGGTTTTCTAGCTCAGTAACTGGGGCGTGTCAGAAATAACTAACTAAAATATAAAATCCGATATAGTTTATTTAGAAATCGAGTAACTAATATAATCGGATTTATTTTTATCTAGTCAAAGGTCATAGTAGTTTATTTTCTGATATCATTCAATTGACATAGTATAGGTATGTTAGTATAATAATAAGTGGTCAACCCTATTGTGATGATTTTGATATTTGATGACGATATTCGAATCGTATTATTCGCGAGGCAAACGTTAGCATTATAGGTCGAGTCACAATTCCCATTGATACGAAAATTGGATATAGGTATCTATTATTGAATAAGTATTAACCATTCTGATGAATATGAGGAGCAATAAAGTTTTGAGTATCGAGTAGAGTTATCAAAATGTGTACCTAGTAACCGTCCCGAGACGATCTCCGGCCACCACCGTAAGCGCGGGCCTGCAGACGGCGAGCAAGGGTAGCTCGCCGCCCGATCAGAACCAGCAGCTGTAGCCAAATGTCATTTAGCGCTTGTCTACATGTAGCATAGAAAACCAAATTATATGGAATTGACGTAAATTTTTACACTCGTCAGTGTCATCCCCATACATTTTGATTTCTACTCTCTCTGTAGATAAGCGCTAAAGTAGCGTTTTGCTAAAGGCCCAGGTCAGAACGTACAGCGCGTCGCGTTCCACGCTCAAAGAGCCATCAGGCTACCATAGATGTGGCCCTATAGGGCTGATACCTGTACGGAGCCGCGAAGGACTTAACGGGTTGCCGGGGCTCTAGCTCGAAGAGCAGACGTAGGAACGGGGTGGCTTTTAGTCAGTAAGAGTATGACACTTCCTCTCGCCTCACCTAAGGCGGGAGAAGCCATTGGATGATTTTCCCTCTCAAAAAAAGCTACCTAGTGACCGTAGATGAACAGATGACCTAATGAAGGACTCAAGGAGCCGCTTGATGCAAGTCGCTTCCAATTGGTGGATCTGGAAGTCATTGGGAGGGGCCTATATTTAGCTGTGAACGTCTTGTGGCGGACATGATGATGAGGAAATAGTTTGATGCACAGTTGAGATTCACATAATTATAACACATGAAAATGTAATTTCTATCAGCACCAACATGCTACATGCATTCTAGAATACAGAGGTACTTTGAAGTAAAGGGATAGTGACAGAAAAAAAATATAGTACAATTACTTTTCGGCTAATGTTATTAGTACCTACTTGAAACAAACTAACACAAATTAGAAACGAAATAAACACACAAGGTTTTAAGGCAAATTAAATTCAAAATTATATGGCGTTGTGAGTATGACACGGATGAAGTTATAAATGGACGGCTTAGTCATTCAACTAATGAGTGGATACCGTAGTCAGGTACAAACAAGTAGTTAGTGATCGTCCTAGATTTGAATTTCCGTTACAATGCACATGTTATGCAACGATTAGGTGTTTTATCAAACTTTATCGTTTGTGTAAATCTTATTTGTCAACTCAACTGTTACAATACAAAGTTTGCATCAACAAACTAGAATGTTGCCACTGAGAACCGTTCCTAATTCTATACGGACTACAAACTATGCAGTATTCATGCGGAACACGTTCTCCCACGACTCCCACATACGAGACCTCCATTAACTTGTTAATCTATGTCTAAGCGACACATAAGGTAACATAACGGGATACACATAGAAACATGGTCTATAATGAATTTGACGAAATTGGAAGAACTTTCGCTATTAATAGTGTAAGAAGAAACTAGAAAACTAAGCAAGTGGACCGACATTTGGAGTTATTTGTCTAGAAAACAGGTGAAATTGGTTGAGTTTTAGTACTTATATTCAATAAAATACACCGATTTATACCCTAGCAAATGTAATGAACTTATAAGTAGGGATAATGCAGATAAAAACAAATAAACTCTTCACAAATAAATGAAACAAACAAAGTTATCTAGATTAATGAAACCAAATGACAAAACCGTAAGAAATTTGAATACACAATTTAAAACTAAACGCGATTGAAGTAAAAATAAAAGGAGAAGCTTTTAGTGACCTTTTCTTTGTAAAAATCCAGTTTCTTATTCTTAAGTAAAGGTTTTTACTACGCAACGTCAATGAGAACCATTTTACTGAAGAACTTAGGTAACGCGTTTAGTGGATAAGTTAGTGTCTGAGTTGGTTACGTCATTCTTTTGATGTACAGGGCTTAGGCTGCCTCTTTATATGATAATTCTTTGGCCTGGGTTACCTTACATTTTTCTAGATTTTCTGGTACATTTAAATTTTTGATATGGAAAAGTTAATAATGTTTTGTATTGGGGCCACGACTACATGATCACGATCATCAATACCAACATAATCTTAAGACTTGTTACTCCTTTCAATTAAATATTCCTTAAAAATTCCATTACGAATCACATTTGTACTTATCAACTTATAAAAAAAAGAATTGACTTACAAATAGAAATTCGAATTGCCCAAGATATTCCATTTAGGTATTTCCAAACCCAATAAAACCCCGTTCAGGTATTCCCCACACAAACATGCAGGTTTTATATTTTTTGATATTGTTTTAAAACCTCGATTAGATCGTGATTTCATTCCAGCATCACGTACCTTATTGGAATATTTTTAAGGAGATAGATATCAGACGGATTCTAAGGTCACTGACCTCTTGACTTTAAAAGGTCCCTCAGATATTGATGTCGACGGCTGGGAGTACGTTTGAGGAATGTTATGAGACCACCTTCGAAAATAAGACAAATTCATAAAATTACATTGAGCCAAACATCAAAGGTAAAGACTGTATGACTATCGTAGAGGATTTAATATTAGAGATAACGTTGATTTATTTTATGAAAATAATCTTCGAACATCGACCTGCTAAAACCAGTTATAGTTTAACTGTAGTTAGGTATATTTAAAATAATAGAAAAAGAAACTGACACAATACAGTTGACGAATTGCTCAATGGGAATAGAAAAGCAATCTAAATTCTTTACGTGTACTAGGGGAGCATAGATTACAAACACCATGTAGAATATGACACTATCTTGGTTTATTTTATCGTCCAATTAAGTATTTCTTTGTATTCGTTTCATAGTCGGAATTAATTAACTTTTGTGGTCAAGTATGAGGACAAAAGGGGCTTTTTATGTGATTTATAGTTTGAAGGTAATGCTAAGAACAATAGTTCCTGAACTAGATTAGTAGATAAGTGATGACTTGGCGAACTGCCACTAAACTAGAAACCGCTGCGTTATCAATATTTAACCCTCCATATTTGCCAAATTGTTTTAAGCTTTGGCAAGCATTGTTAACTACACTACACAGTTTCTGAATTGTTATATTCTTTATGCAGGGTTGTTGAGACAATAAATCTAAACAAACGTAGTAATTATGTATGCGGAGAACCTAACGGGTAACCGGGGCTCCGGCTCGACGTGCAGGAGAAGGTACGGGGTGGTTTTTAGTCAGTAAGAGTCTGACACTCCCTCCCGCCTCATTCGATCGCAGCAGTCATTCGATGATTTTCCCCATTAAAAAAAAAAGTAATTATGGAAGAATTTTATCTTAGTATGTGTATAGTGTTTTTTATCATAGAAACTTTACCGTAGAACCAAATCTTTGATCAATGTCTTTGACTTATCAACTAGAGGTACAATGACATCCGTCTGTGCTAGGAGGTACTGATAGTCTTTTTCTTATGAGATCATGCATGCATTCAAAAACAATAGAGTAACACCTACTATGATCTTTACATGCAAAGTAGGTGGAATTAAAGTACGATTACTTTTACCTTCATGCATCTAGTATTCTAGTCATAAAAGCATACCAGTTAAGAGTATCTAAACCTGGTCTTGAATCTGAATCACGAATTAATAAAATGCACATAAAATAACATACCTTTAACTTAATAAACTCGAAATATTTCAAAGGCAATGGAAGGTTGCAAGTTCTCTTTAGACTAACAGACTAAAAAAACAGACGTAGACGTCTTTTTGCCTAGTACTCTGGTCCCAATCTAGTTATTTCTTTTTTTACTTGCTGAAGGCTGTCGCATTACGAACTGCAAATAAATAAACATCTTAGTTTGAGTTCCAGCTGGTTTTACAGACGTATGCGTTTGGCATACTGATGGCTTCATAGTGATGTGAAAGTTGCGCAGCCTTCCAATAAGTCTTCATAGACACTTAACTAGTACTTAGTGCAAAATTATTGGAACTATTTGACGTTCATCTTTTAATTTCTGGTTCTGTCGAAGTTTCTGGAAATTATTTTTGAAGTCTTTATTGTTTTTTTACAATTGTAAGTACAGGCGGCAGATGGAAGTAAAAACAGCAGTTGTGGGGGTCTTGGACTCAAAACATCTAAATTAAATCGAAAACAGTTGTTGTCGCTAGTGGGGACACCAGATCGAGAAAAGTAGTGGACCACAAAAATCTAATGAAGATAATGATGAAGGGAATTTCTATCATCGCTACACAGGATGTTGAAAACTACAGACTACAGATAAAATTGTTATGACTTTTCCGCAAATGGGACACAATGACACAACGAGTGTACACCAGTTGCAAAGTTGAAAACAGAATGTACGACAGCTGTGAACTTTGTTCTGTAGCAATGTTCTGCAGTTTTCGAAAATACGATAGGTTTAGAAAAGTTATACGCTCCAGTAATGGTGTCACTCCATCCAATTAGAAAATAGAAGTAATGTTGGAAAAAACTCTGTTAACAGGGCTAATGGAAATAACTAACTAGAAAATGTACGACTAAGTTTTTTCCATCGTTTTTTGCCATTTAATTCTAGCACATGCAGAACTGGGTCTACAATAACGTGCAATCACCTCATTCCCTCTTCTAAGAACTTTACGGAAATCTATTTGTAACAAAAAACCGTTAAATAAGTCAAGCCGGTAACAAACTACGTCGAGAACTTTCACGAGTCAACAAAACAGTAGCCATGGTTACAAGAGAAAGGTAAGTCACAAATCATGCGCCTGAGCAGTAAAGCAGGGTTAAATACGAGTAACGATTCTGAAATGTGAACATTTTATATTTATGTTCATATACAAAAACAGGGATTTTCGTTTAATAAAATTATGACTGCCTCCTTGGCCGAGTGGTCGCAAGTCTGTCGGACTATGGGTCTCGGGTTCGATTCCCAAGTCGGGCAAAGTATTGCTAGGCTTTTTTTTAAAGTTCTCAGTAATAGCACGGAGCCTGGAATTGTGCCTGGTATATATATGGCAATAGGCTCACCCCCTATTTACATGGAACTCCTAATATAATTAGTTAAAAGTGGGTGTTAAGTTGTACAGTAGCATTAAGTGCTGTATTGTGCACCTCTGCCTACCCCTACGGGGATAAAAGGCGAGATTTTATGTTATGTATAGCATAGTGATATGAATAGAAATAAACAACCATAGTTTTATTTCGTATTTTCCCGGTATTATCTATGAACTATAGAGCTCAATGGAATATATAATATGTTTACACTTATTATTGCTAGGTATTACAAGTTACATTCAACAATGGAGCCGTAACACCCACAGATTACTTACGCAATCAGTGCACGTGACTTGACTTGACCTATAACATAATTATTGTAGTATATGTGAAAACATTAACTATAGGATATCATATCTATTATTATAGTTATTAATTATAATTTATATCATAGTTGAAATGTATGTCAGGTGGAACGCGAAACACACAAGAGCAGCTGCAACTATCGTCGGACTTAGGAAAATAATGGAAGGAGTAATTCTTGAGACGGGCTGTACGTGGCTTGTTACGGTATCAGGCAATCTGTTCTCTGGTTTGCCCCCGAAAAAAGGACTTACAATATGATCAGAGGAGTTACAGGAGTGTTTCCGTCAAGTGATAAACCAGTCTTCTTAGGTAAGTAGACGAGATTTGTCTATTTACCTAGATAGGCAGCAGTCATTTCATCTCATATCCTTAATTTTTATTCAACCATTCCATGCAATTCTCTGCACGAATAAAACGCTATTACTTCGAGTGGTCTAGAGGTATAGTTCTCTCATTATACGAATGAGTAATTCTACTATCTAACTACTTACGACATACAACTTAATGATATTTCTATTCCTTAATCAATATTTAATGTGTCTACTGACGTCGATGACTCAGAACGACGCCTTCTACTCTAAGTTCCGGATTCTAAGCATTTAGATAAATATTTGTTTATGTTGTATGCTACATATTTATTTGTTGTGTAGATTGACAAGGATTCTTAATCTTAATTTAGAGCTTAATCAGATAATGACGAAGATTATTAAAATTGATAGGCTTAAGTCTCAATGTTCCACTGACTAAACCCTTGTAACTAAATACTGGTTACGAAAGGACTTTATTTCCTTTATTACCTACATTTATACAAAGGTTTCAATTTAATGAATATACATTGAATGATGACAAAAACATACTAACCAATCAATAGATTAATTACACTCTATCTAATGCCCATTATAATTATTCTGAATCTAAAATCTCTAATGAGTGTCACATTAAACTATCAGCAATTCATTATACTATGAAATAAACTGCAGATGATTCACGCAATTCACAAATGAGAACCAATGACAATGCAAGCCAGGAATTCACTTTTGGACCAATCATGCGAACCGAGCACTGTTTGTTATCAAATAAAACTGGAAGTACTTACATATTTATTAGTGTTTAACATACATGACATACCGACAAACTACAACAGGTCAAAATAATACAAAATTGCGAACAACACGCGACAATAATGACTCTTTTATCCAATTCACGTATTAACAGAATTCAATCATATGTTCGTAACAAGATACAAAATTAAATTAAACTTTATGCCTACAATAATAAGATAGTAAATAACACAGCAGTTGATGACAACGAAAGTTTTGATGCGTGGAACGGTTTTGCAACGTTAAATTGGCAATTTAATACGTTGATTCGTTTCCGATATTAATTAAGTAGATGCCGTATTAGATACCGCACCACGGGTGTTTCGTATATCCAGTTGAGGTAATTCTACTTTTTACAACTGAATTTAATTTGATACACTCGTTCACTCACAGCGTGTTCTTAATTTTCTAGTTGTCGCACGAGTATCTAGGTGGTAGTCGTCATGATTCATCAGAAACTTCAGAAATCTGACGGGTGTAAGAAGATACCACGTTTAGGGCCGATTTTACAATCATCTGTTAATTCTTAACTGTAAAATAAGATTGGCATTTGATAGATTTTAGTATGGAAGAATTGTCAAATATTCAAAGTTATTTCTCAGTTAAAATTTATCTGGCGCTGGAAAAATTGGCCTTTAGATGGTTGATAAAGAGCAAAAGGTAGTCAAAATCAGCAGCTCATAACAGTAAAAGTCCAACTATTATAAGCCTCCTCCACATAATTGTGGGGTTTGATACCATTGTTTACAAGGTCCGGCTTTATGATAGTGTGCTGTCCCTCGATCTCTATCATTATGAACTCCCTTAGTTATTTTCTACGACCCTCATGAGAAGAGCAGAAGAAGTGTATAAAAATAGAGCATATTAATTCACGAGTCGATACTTCAGTACAGTACCAACTTAGGTAAATAAATCCGTTTAGTACAAAGCTGTAGTCGCGTCCATTTATCAAATACATATGTTGTGTAAATACCGCAAATGGGTTTATTATGCAGACTACTATTATAAAGCACTTTGCTAGTTATCTTTACTTTCGTTTTAAATATTCGTATCGATCATTTGCTGCGGTTTTGAGTTTTTTCGCTAATTCTAGAATAGGTTCTAATGACCTATAATTTAAAAAATAAATCCTATTTTAGTCTCTTGACAGTTAGACTGCATTTCATAGTATGTAAACTACAGTTTTGCTGTACAATTTCTACTCTTGCTTCGAGCCGGAGTCTGGTAACCCGTTAACGGCTCAGTCATCTGCAACTTTGGAGTTCATTTAGATCCTGAAGTAAAAAATTTTAATAGATAAAGTCATAGATAATATAGGGAGACCTTAAAACCCAGTCTTGTTAGTTACGTAAACCTTCATAAATTACTTTCTATATTGAAGCATTCTCATTCCGTCTGTTGACTTTTAATCTCGCACTCAGACTGTTATGTAAACAGTTATTGTAGCGTACCAATAAAACATTAATACTGAAATATTAATATAACAGGCTGTAGGTTTGTCTGTACTAAATTACGTCGTCGAATAGAAGTTTTCTTCTCTTTAAATGTTAACATTTTCAGTTGAAATCGGAATCAATAGGTTGTCATATCGTCAGATTCGTTCTCAAGGAGCACTTTCTTTGTAATTGTTATGGCTAATACTACATTATGTTACACAAAGTAATTGTAATTACTACATGACATTCCCCCAGTTTGAGTAATTATCGAAGCACATTTTTATTACTAAAATATTCATACGCGTACGTTTAAATAACTTAATCATGGAACATATTTCAGTTTATTAATTTAATATGGCTTTTGATACACATACATCGTAGTATAATACAATTATTATATTAATGTTCATTAGTTTACGATTTCCTAGAACCAGTAATAAGCCGAATTACTCAATCATATCGTAACAGTCCCACGTCATTATTACCTCTATTGATAATAATATTTTCGTAATACAATATGCTGTCGAGTTGATTTCTGTTATGCCATAATTTATTTATTTATTTATTTTATTTTACACTTTAATGCACACAAAATAAGGTACATAAGGCGGACTTAATGCCATGTGGCATTAAGTCATAATTATATGAGAATAAGAGTTTATTTTTATTGAAGCCATTTAACAGAATATCTATATTCTGTTCCTTAATGTCTACGTTAAGGTCATTAAATATTTGACTGCCAATAGAAAACTGTTGAAGGCAAATCTTGCGCTAAGGTCGTCGATCACCAGAGACCCGGGGCACGGCGTTAACAAAACGTAACACAGAATTTTGACATTAACTTTATACAAAGTGACTCCAAATTCTATTTATGAACAGTAATGGTAGTCCAAATCATCTATCAGATAGGTTTTTCAGACTGGCCGAAAAAACCTTTCAAATATGGAAACAAAAACGTATATAAAAAAAGTCGGTAATAGCAACGCTTTTACTAAAAGAAGTACTCGATAATTTTGTTTTTGCTAAGTATTCAATTCCTCTCGCTCTGCTAAAGTGCACTTGATCTTGAAGTGGCTTCTTCCTCATTTGATCAGACCACCGCGTCGTCTTACAACTCATCTTTAATTTGTGGAGAACATTTGTGACTGAAACCAATTTTCTTTGATCTTTTGCTACGGGTAGTAAAATAAATATGAACTACGTAAACTTGTTTAAGTATCGGATACACGCAGTTCTTTAAATAGTGTAGGTATTGCTATTCGTTATAGCTGGAGGACCAATAAATACAGAGACAATTATCTCTTCTACTTGACTAGTTTTAAGAATTGTAAAACTCTGTAAAGTTTAGGCCGCATCAACTGGCGCGATATTGGCCAAACGTCGCGTCGTCGGTCAATTAAATACAAAAAAAATACTCTGTAAAAAGCAGGGAAGAATCTAGGCATATTTAGAGTGGACTGCACACTTCTATGAGGTAGTATTTATTCATGTTGCTTCTTAAACGATCCATCTACGTACCTAGTAGGTATAAATTTAAAAATAGTAATTTACATCACTTAAACCTAATAATAATCGAGTTAGTAATAGACCTCATCTTTGTAATAAATAGTAATTAGTAACTGATTATACCGATACTAATTTAGTTTCGCTTGAGTAGCTTCACGTAAGAACAACCTTACCGATAACTTAATTGGACACATTTTAATCATTATTTCAGATCGCGATCTCATGGCGGAGTGGCAGCAACGACTGTCGCAACCGAGGGCTGGGCTCGCTGCCATCGCAGCGGTAAGTCCCCTCTTTGAGGAGTGGCATGAGAGACGCTACGGCGTCCTCACCTACCGCCTGACGCAGGTCCTCACCGGACATGGAAGTTCCGGGAGGTACCTGTGTCTGATGGGGCGGGAGGAAACGCCCGGGTGTCATCACTGCGAGGACCGCCCTGAGGACACGGTGGAACACACGGTGGGAGAATGCCCTTCGTGGGCTGAGCACCGCCGTGTCCTCAGGGAAGTGATCGGCGATGGCGACCTCTCGCGTCCGGGCCTAGTGCAGGCCATGATGCGGAGCGAGGGGGACTGGGATGCCGTCTCCTCCTTTTGCGAAGCAGTCATGCTAGCTAAGGAGGAGGCGGGACGCGTGAGGCAGCGAAGCGCTGCCTCCTCGCAACCCAGCCATCGCGAAGGACACACCGGGCGTCGGGGATCGCGGGACGATCTCCGGCCACCGTAAGCGCGGGCCTGCGGACGGCGAGCATGGGTGGCTCCCCGTCCGACCAGAAACAGACCCGAGCGTACGGCGCGTCGCGTTCCGCGCGCGCCTCAAAGAGCCATCAGACCACCACAGATGGGGCCCAATAGGGCCGATGCCGATTCGGAGTCGCGGAGAACCTAACGGGTAACCGGGGCTCCGGCTCGACGTGCAGGAGAAGGAACGGGGTGGTTTTTAGTCAGTAAGAGTCTGACACTCCCTCCCGCCTCACCCAGGCGGGGGCAGTCATTCGATGATTTTCCCCCCTTAAAAAAAAAATAAAAAAAAAAATCATTATTTCAGATCTATGATGAAATAACTTCCACTGTTTTACTGTTTAGTTATTCAATTGATAACGCGATTAATAAGTCGCGTGTATGGATATGTCCTTTGTAATACATCTGCCAACAGCCAGGAGTAAATACATCTAGTGATTCAATCCAAAACTTCATCATGCCCAGCAAACAGGCATACACAAGATTACATCTATACAATCTGCACTCGATTTAAATTGGTACAATCATGCGCATAACCTTGTACCGCCTAGCCTAGGAACTGTAGTTGCTAAGTGCTTTACGCAAAATGGTTTTGTTAGGTTTCCTAGCTCAGTTTTTATATTCAGGCTGTGATGATGTAAGAAAAGGTCAACAGAATAGTACTATTTTATACGAGAAACCGATAGATTGTTCTACGTTCACGGGAAACCTGTAAAACCTTTTCTTCTGACGTGTTTCTAAGATATTCGACATACAAATTGGCAATACGGTTCAGGATGTTCATAAGAAAGTTAAATCACCTCAAAAGAAACAATATTACGGCTTTGCCTACAGCCTACAACATCGTTATCAAGATACTTAAACGTGTATAAAAGTCGAAATTTTATATTAAAGTTGATATGAAAAAAAAATCCTTATTTAGATTCATAAGAACAATAGACATGAATGCCAATGTGTTGATGTATGAATATTTCTTATTGTGTTCTTTAACCATCACACCAGATTCATAATTCTATCTTTTACTTATAAACGATTTCAGGACTTTATTTTAGTGTCTTACACATCCCTAATATTACAAAAACGATTCCGTGTAGGTACCTCATAAGTTAAAGGAAGTCCGTACCTCGCATTTTTAGTCTAGCACGTCTACACTTCGTCGTCGAAGGCATCGTGAGAATGTCTCACAGAAAGAAGGATATATACGTGACGGAATTGTACGAATTCATAATGACCAGGGTAGCTTACAAAGGTTGTTTCGGTCCTTCCAGTAACACGGAATGTTTTCACTCTTGTACCTATGTAGACAGGGGCGATTTATGCATAAGGATAGCCGTAGATTAGGTTAGCTTGTTTAACTGCAAACTGCAAGATATTTTGGTTTAGTGCCAAATTAACGTCAAGAATTAGAAACTACACATCTGACTGTGTAAGTCATCTAAATAACTAGTTCGTAATACTCTCGTGACATTAACGTTGTTATGCATGCAAATGCTAATCTCGTAAACAAAGATATAAGTACATATGATTGTCTGAGCCGTCGAGAAAGATGTTCGCAGCAAACACACTGACTCAATGTTTGCTTAGCAATTTGTAAGTCATTAACGGCATGCAAATAAATAACAAAGTTACTGGCACAACGTGGCGTGAGAACGCGCGTCTCTCATATAATAATAACGTTTAAATATTCTTAGTTAAAGGTTTGTGTCTCATAAGTTTGTTAGATGCAATCAGCTCTTCATATTTGCAGATTTATCCGGTTTAATCCCAAATACGCGCCACAAAACACTAATATCGCATCAAAGTGAGAACCTGTTTGCAGTAAATACAATAGGCGACGCCTCAAGCTGCAATCTGGTCGGTAATTAAAAACTCGCTGCTCAGGAACAAACTATTGAGAAAGTGGCACACAACAAACGGCAGAAAGGCTTGGCTTCATAACTCGTGAAATCTCATATCTGAGACTCATCTTCACTAAAAGCTTGTCTTTTGGTGACACAGACTTGTATTAACTTCGGCGTTTGACGTTTCTTAGACTTTACGACATATTAAATTGTGTTCTCAATCTCAATAGTGCAAATGAATTTGACCCAGGAATAAAGCTTTATGTCAATAGAACTATCAAAGACCATTCAAATAAAATACTGATAATCTAGAATAGTTTTGCTTGTTTCAGCATAGAGTTAAAGAAGCAGAAAGAAAAACAGCGAGTTCTATCGCCGAGGAAGTTAAAATGCATTGTAAATGTAAGTGAAGACTCAGTTTCCAACAGGTGATAATGAAAAAGTTAACAGTTACTGAGAACAGGGTTTAACAAACAACTATCAAGTGTCAGAGCAAAAGGTAAAAGAAAATTACTAGGACTATGGTCTCCTTACTTACTATTATAACATCTTGTTCTACTTCATTTCTTCTTCGTTACATGAAAACTAACATTGGCTATCATTGTATTGTCTTTACGAATAGTGGTTTATGCAATTTTAAACACAGTTCATCACGTACAAAGTAAAGAACAATGATCTGATTCACCCTAAAAAGACACTTGTGCAAGAAAAACTAAATCTAAGATCATCTCAAAGATGTTCCTTTGACCCAAATGTATCATTTCTTTACCTACGTTCCTTTAAAACATCTGTATTTTAATTAAATATATCAACTATACTCCATTATCTTGTTTCAGTCAGCCGCTTAATAATTTCCTGCATTACGTATGACGTATCTGAAACAATCTGAATCCAGTGCAGACAAGATATTGGCTCGAACATCGCGGATGTAACAGTTTTGGCAGATGATTGCGCACTTATGTCTTCTTGAAGGCAATTTGGTAGATTTTATCATCATTAAATAAGGTATTACGTTTCTGGTCTGTTCTAGATACTGGCTACAAAAATTCTGCTAGATTTTAAGTAATGTGACTACAATTTACTTCGTTTGTTTAATGTTGTCCGTTGAAGTTGAAGTTTGAAGTTCGTTCGTAGGAAGTTTAGTTTCATATTTTTCTTTTTTTTTTTAATACAACAAAAAGGTTTTTGCTTCTTTACACCTTCCTGAAGAGATTGATCAAGTCCTGATTTAAAAGGCGATAGGAAATATCGAATTGGTAGACAAAATTCACACATATATTAAACTTCAACCCCAGTAAACCATAATTCACTCATTAATTCATTCATTACAGGACAAATTCCACCACATTGTAAACTTCACATATTAAACTCAGGTTAATTTTGTGTTAGCGTTGTCAATATATCGCGTAGCATTGCTAACAATATTGTTTGGATACGAGCGTGCAATAATCCGCAGGTGAACGGTGAATGGTGCACTCCATCGCTCTCAGACTTGTAACGTAAACCCTAAATTGGATGCTACCTTGTTAGAATTCAAGAACCGTCTCTCCGTATAGTGTATTGTATTAGTAACTACATGTGCACTTTGAAAATGGACTATGATTGATAAATTAGGCCCAAGTTTTTGTTATTGTCTATCACGATAGCACGCTATATGGAGTTTCTTGCTCGCTCCATTCGAAACTACACTTTGGAACGAGCACCTAGCTTCACAGACAGACAGACAGACAGACAGACAGACAGACAGACAGACAGATAGACAGACTAACGGACAATTCAATTGTGACGATTCAAAAGTGTCCAATTAAGTATTTAATTGAATAAACGACAATACGTTCAAGAGACTCTGTTTTATTAAACCGCAAAGACGTGATTAACAAACGAACAACTATACGGAACAATTGAATGTAACCACTGGTTATATTATTATTTATTTATCAAAACATTTGTTTTTATGAGAATCGATATTTGTTTTTTAAACTCAAAACAAATACGAGCAGTGTATTGTTTAGAAAACACCGTTATCTTAAGATTTCATTACGATTATATCGTCCCTACATTATTTGATTAAAACTCGATACAGACATCGATAGTGTACGTCATTTCCGCTTCCTCCCCAGTTACCTGCAACAAAACAAAACACACAGTTAATACAAACAGATCGAAGGAAAACAAGTTATATTGTCCAGTGAAGCAAGGTCCCTACGATGTGGGAACTTAAGGAATTTCATACTGACTTGTACTTGTTTAAATTGAACCTTATTGTGTGGACGATAAGATAGGATTTCTTAATTTGTAAAATTGATCTTAAAGTTAGGGTTTAGCTGATAATTCCACCTGTGCCAAATTCTGCTGTGGCTACTGGCTAGTCTTCATCATTATTATCATCGTCACTGTGTGTGGTTAAATATTTGTGAGATTCTAAAAAACATTATTTAGAAAAGAGTAACGATGGAATTTCTTGCTCGTTCTTGTCCATTCGTAACTAAACTTTGGAACAACCACCTAGCGTCACTAACAATTCAATTTGACGTCTCAAAAGTGCCTAATCAAGGATTAATTCAAACAAATGCTTTGACTTTGACTTTAAAGGAGATCTATACTTTTAACTAGTCGCGGAGAACCTAACGGGTAACCGGGGCTCCGGCTCGACGTGCAGGAGAAGGAACGGGGTGGTTTTTAGTCAGTAAGAGTCTGACACTCCCTCCCGCCTCGCCCGGGCGGGAGCAGTCATTCGATGATTTTCCCCCCTTAAAAAAAAATACTTTTAACTAAAGAAGGATTAATAATAACACATGCAATTGGGAATCATCTGCTACCATTATAAATAACAAATCTTTATACTAATAAGGTTTATAATGTTTGTTTTATTTTTAATCATAATCAGTTCAATGTAGTTGTTATAGCAAATAAATATTCGAATGATATATAGGAAACGAACAAAATACACGATAAGTTAACTAAATGATTAATCTCATTGTTATAACGACTAGCAACCCCTGTGGGAGGTCAAAATAAAATGGTCTGAACGTCTGGTGTAAGTCAAATGAAGCGTTCTTTAATTCGTAAGGTAAATATGGTTGTTGTTTACGCCTCCCTCTATAATTAAGATAACTTTTCTAATTATGTTTTACGTCGCATTACTGTCAATAAAACTTATTTTGAGGGGAGTTTAATTTACTTTGACTGACTGTTTGTTATAATTACAATTAATTATTTGTTAAAACGTGTACCTTAATATTCAACAAGAAATTCGTTATTTAATAAAATAACTATAAAAAAACTAAATGAAATACACACTACTATAATTAAATTTAAATGACGTAGTATTGAAAGGCTATGTGCCGTGACAATACATTTTTTTTAAGGGAGGAAAATCATCGAATTACTGCTCCCGGCTGGGTGAGCCGGGAGGGAGTGTCAGACTCTCACTGAATTAAAACCATCCCATTCCTACTCTTGCACTTCGAGCCGGAGCCCTAGTAACCCCTTAGGTTCTCCGCAACTGCATATCGGCATCAGCCCTATTGGGTCCCATCTGTGGTGGTCTGATGGCTCTTTGAGGCGCGCGCGGAACGCGACACGCCTTACGTCGGGTTAGGTTCTGGTCGGGCGGCGAGCCACCCATGCTTGCCGTCCGCAGGCCCGTGACGTCACAATACATGGATTGACATCTTTCAGTCTATTTATACCACCAAAAAATCACTACTATTTAATATGGCAAACAAAAACGGAAGGAATCAACTCTATCCTGATGACGGTTTCTATTAACACCGATCCGGGCAGTCGTCGGTTCGTGGCGAATAAATAATCAAGTCGTCGGAATAGATAAATCGATACATTATAAATTACCAATGGGCCAAAATAGCCACTCGCCGTGACCTAATAACCTAGATATTGTTAATTTGAGAAATGTCCGCCCATTGCCGAAATGGTATTAACGCATTAATAGTAAAGTTGAATAGGCCTACTGCTGCCACTGTTTCTATTATCTGCTAGGTTATTTATAATTTGCAATTTAGCCATTTCATATTTTAAGGTATTTTTAAATTTGTGACTGCCTCGTTGGCCGAGTAGTCGCAAGTGCGACTGCCGCAAGGGGTTTCGGGTTCGATTCCCGGGTCGGGCAAAGTTTTACTGGGTTTTTTAAAAAAAAATCTCAGTAGGAGCACGGCGTCTGGAAATGTGCCCAGTATATGGCAATAGGCTCACCCCCTATTACATGGGAGTCATAACATAAATAGTGAAAAGTGGGTGTTACACTGTACAGTGGCATTAAGTACCGCAATCTGCACCTGTGCCTACCCCTTCGGGGATAAAAGGCGTGATGTTATGTATGTTATGTTATGTGTTTTAAATTTGTGTTATTTTTTTCTTGACTCTATTCAACCGATTGTATTGCCCAGTTCTTTTTATTTCCATTGGGAGGTGAAGTAATATGTGAAACAAACAAAAAAAAGACAAATATAAAACTTCATTTATATTGATAGAGTTGCGAAACAACGCTGGTAAAACAACATCGACATAAAAGAAAACACAAAAACTTAAATCACCGATACATGTCGAAAAAACTTTATGATCAAACGGAAAGCAAAACAAAACAATTGGTATTTGTAAAAAAATAAAGAAATACAACCATTACTGGAAAGCAATCAAAACTATCGAGTGATCCAATTCCAAAATCGCGTTGTTTTTCGTAGTAAATCGCCGCGGGCGCCAATTGGGAACACCCTGTAATTTCCGCGCACTAACAACTATTGAGCGCGCCATTGTTTTCAATCTTTTTCACGATTTAGCAGTTTCGCAGCACGCTTCGCTGGATCCAGCAGTCGGGCGTTCCTTTGCGCTCTAAAATGACTGAAACACTGCATTTAATCAACATTAAGGGAGGCAAACCTCGCACAAAAGTATTTTACAAAAGGCCAACCTGCACATGATTTTCCTTTTCTCTTTGCGCAGCTTCACAAAAAGTGAATAAGTAGTAGAATGTGGATAATTAAAATGAAAGGAACGAAATCTATTAAACAGGATTTTAGATAATAATGTTCTTGTCAGTAGCTTACTTAGTTATGGCAGGACATAAAAATATGGCAATAACCAATATTTGGATAGAAATTGAAGAAATAAGATATGAAGAAGAATGGTCGTTACAAAAAATTGAGTGTGCGACATAAATTGTACTTTTATTAGAGAGGAGCCACGCGGAAGACATAACGAGACATAAAAATGGTCTTACGATCGACTGGCTAATCTACAGATCCCGCCCGAGATAATCGGAACGACAAGGGTACTGGCCTGATCGCGACAGCGATCTTCGGAAAAAATTTATTGCTACAGAGAAACAGTTTATTTTCCGGACATAAAAACTTTGTGTATCTTTTTTCGAAGCTTACAAAATTTCAGAATTGTTATTCAGATCACACGTGCCTTCTGCCTTCTAAAACCATTCACATCTAAACCTTCACAGGAATTGGGACACTTAAGGCGAAAGGACCGCCGAAAAGGGGTTCGGTAATGAGTCTAAAAGCACTTCGGTTGAGGGATGTTACTCGGCTTAGAAAGTTGTGGCGAACGGAGCATGGCTACAAAATGGCAATGAAAAATTGTACTTTATGTAAACCATGAGCGAATTATGTATATTCAATCAGTTAGATATAGTCCGATGAATAAGTTTCGAAAAATCAACGAAATAAAAAATTCTTAACAAAAAACTAAATCTGGAACAGCAATACATTGAATAAATTGCATTAAAAGTTTTCGATAAACTTAACGAAATTCTTAAAAAAAGAGAAAAAAGAGATGTCACTCCAGTAAACAAATCAGACTATCAAAAACACGACACAGTGATACCGTCCAATCGCTTCCAATTGAATTTATCTGCATTAACGTTCAAATTTTCAAGCACTCAAGTAATTTGTAAACGTTGCCATGAGATTTCGGGTAAATCCTGTTCAACTGTGTAGAAATAAGGCAGACTTGTCGGCCGATCGATCGGTCGAGACGGCCCTGTATAGATGGCACTGTGACCCATTTCCGAAAGAGGGCACCCGTGTCGACGCATACCGCCTATTTTTGCTAATGTATTAACCAAAAACGGTTTTTCCAAAGCAACGCCTTCATCAGAAGTTCGACAAGAGCTCAGTGTAGTTGCTTTTAGACCCAGAGAGTACATTAGATCTATAGAGTATAATGCAAAATATATTTAACTAGTTACACGTCTTCATAATGAAGAAAATAAGTATTTTAGTGCCTTACATTTCTGTAGGTCGCAAAGACACAAAGTTTAAAATAGGTATTTACCGTTATTGATAATTACAGTCCGTTTGATGTGTACATAAATCATTATATAATCGATATGATATGAATAAGGAAAACGATAAAAAATATTATCCAATTTATAAGCATTTTTTTTTTCAAAAATATAAAATACCTAATAGCACATGTCGTGGTAGCCCGGAGGTTTAAGACGCCCGCTTCTCATGCATGAGGGTGTGGATTCGAAACCTACCAACGGCAAGTACCAATGTGACTTTTTCCGTGTTATATGTACTTTTTAAGATTATTTAGACGCCACTGACCAACGGTGAAGGAAAACATCGTGAGGAAACCTGGGCTTATAATTTCTAATTTTAAGTTTGATATCGCCAACCCGCAGTGAGCAAGCGTGGTTCTTCATGTGAGAAGAGGCTTTGCTCAGCAGTGGGCATTTATAAGCTGTTGATGATGATGATGATGAATAGCTTCCCTAGCTATAATAATTGTGAAAAAGTTCTAAATTATAAATGCGATACTGTTCATATTATGGACACTTCATTTTTTTACTCTTAATTAATGTCCTGCAATATTGGGTAATCGTAATCTGTTGCAATAAAATATTGGAGAATTTGTATTTTCAGAGAACTGTGGGATTAACTCCATTCAGAAATTCAGAAGACTACGGACATATCGCCATCGATCGAACTTAGGATATGCGACTTTATCAACAAGCGCTGATTACGATGATGTAATTTTAGTAGGACCACATCTACAATTATTAGATTAGGGTAATTCTACTGACAAACCTATTGTGTTTAAAGCCCAAAAAAAGTGTATCCGAGCCATGTATAAATTGAAACAAACTGATAGCTGTAAACCTTACTTTAACAAAAGCAAAATATTAACTTTCCCATGTATGTACATATACGAGGTATCTTTATTCGTGAAAACAAACTTGAATTTGTTTGAGGTATTAAAATCTAAACGTCGTGACCATGAAATATGCGCCCATCCACATAAAACAGCTTTGTATGGAAAAAGTCTTCTAGGTATGGCTCCAAGAATTTATAATAAAATTCCTAAACCTATTATACAGGAGAACGATTTGCATATATTTAAAAAAAAACTAAGCCAATTTCTTAGCGACAAGACATACTACTCGGTAACTGAATACTTGGAAGATAGGATTTGAGGTGAATTATACTGTGTGTGTATCTACTGGGACAAATGGAATGACAATAAATAGTTGGATTGTAATGATAATGAGAAAATTATTTATTTAATTTATTGACATATGATAATTTTTGTAATAAAGTAACTATGATGAAATGTAATATAATAATATTGACAGTGCATGACATTATATTTTAATTTAATTTTATGACAAATCAGACTATTGAAATCTACCTCTATGTATATAACTGGTAAATTAATTTGATATATTTGTACGCCGTTGATGGCAAGACATATGTAGCTGGACAATGTAAGGCTTGTAACATCTTTTGTAACCTATGTTCTACAAATAAAGTAATTTGAATTTTGAATTTTGAAGCTTTGTAAAATAGAAATAGTCCATATGAGCATTATAGTACAACTAAACGTAGAGAATTTGCGCATCAGTTCGATAGATTGAGTCGCATCGAGTTTTCTGTAACCAATATTATTGTTTTCTAGTTCGCTATGCGTTTACTAGGCAAACAAGGAGTATTTACGTCAAATCAATAATTAATAAAACGTAATAATCACGGCTACGAGGCTGTGTTAAATTCTGATATACCACATCATTTCTAACGAATCTCGGTTCGCGTATCAATTTTGCAATTACGCTGTCGTGTTAATTTAGCTCGCTCTCAATGTATAACAATAATTACTCGACTACTGGGAATTGTTTACATTCTGTAGCATTTAGATTTAGGTAGTTAAACTTTAATTCTGTCAAACTAATTGTGCCTTTAGCATCCCAAAATAAATAAGTTGCAATGCAACATAATGTGTCCTGAAAGCCATTATTTTAACGTTTTGACAAAAAATAAAACAAAAAAGAATGAATCTCTAGTCGAACGTAACTAATACCGCTAGGAGGGTATAGTATAGGGTGGCGACATTTGTGCGACCTTGCGTCTGACCCGCGGGCAATCGATACTGCGACACTGGCACAACACTACACGATACTAATCGACTAACTGTGCAACTCCTTCCGGCTGCTAGCATATCGATAACGTGGTAAATCGATTAAACAAGCATTCATTTCGAAATTAGATAGATGAAGTCCTTTTTAATAGCACATTATACAAAACAGTATATTAATGTTGACATACAGTCGAATCTGGGAAAGATTCAATGCCAACAGCAACCTAGTTGGAAAAATGCCAGAAGAAAATTGCACATCATCAGTCGAAAGGGTTCTCGTCAGATACTTTAAATTACTATGTATTACAAAAGAGCACACTATAGCTTACAAAGTAGCATAAATATTTCTATTGAATAAACTAACCGTAACATTGATTTAGTTTAAAATATCGATTAATTAGATCAACGTAATCGATGTCTTGTCAAGCGAATCGAAGTCAGTGTCATTTAGCATATCCGACGTTTCTAATTTCCTTTGTTTTGAAAACTAGAAATATGTCGGATATCCTTGCCTTCGTAGTTAATTAGTAGACTGCCAGTCGGGCTGAAATAATAATTAAAGTAGGAATAGTTCGATATAAGTATGAGGCATTCAAATAAGGAAAATTGTTCGTGTAACCGGTAACATATTTAGTCAAGAGTTTACAAACAGAAGAAAGAAGTATAAGAAAACACTTTGTCATTATTTTTTCTTTAACAATTTCAAAATTCAATAACCAAAATGCCTTCATCACATACATTTTAAGTATTATAAAATAATAACTCCAATATTTTGAACATCATCTCAGCACAATAGATGATTAAAATATGCAGATACGACAGATGTTTATACTAACAGATGTGTAGGTACTAAATTAGAGGCATACATCGTCATACTTAATCTCGTTTGACGGATCGAACCCATACAAATGGACATTGATTGAGGTTGACAACCCTGTGTAGACATTATGTCCGGTAACCAGTTTAATTACGTAACACGAAATTCACAAACTTGGGCCGAGGAAACATTCACTGTTGACTTGTTGCAAGATTTGTCTATTTGCAAATAGAAATAAAACATACAAATAAAAATATTATTAACTAAAAATTGCGGGGTACGGGCGGATAGCCTACTGGCTTGTTAGTAGGCTGCGCGACATTGCCGCGACCGCGCCCGCTGCTCATGAGGAAGAACCCCTCTGTGGGGTAGAGCGAAAACGAAACTAGTAGAGCTTTACTTAGTATATTCACGTGAGTAACCCGCGATTTTTAGTTAATTTAGTATATCTCACGATAGTTATTATAAAAAATATTATTTATTTTGTCAGTTCAGTTATATAAGTACCTAGTTAGTTTAGGGATCATTGAATTTTGCAATTTTTGTTGAATTCTGACAAGAAATCCTTTATTTTCTCGTGAACATATATTAAGTACATGACTAATATGGTATTTTTTTAATTTCTTTACATATTTTTTTTTCTTTCTTCTTGCCCTTTTCTATCTCCTTCCGATCTAAGTTTTATCAGATTCGGGGGAATGTTAACATTTCCATGAAACAGTTGTGAACATCCTAAAACTAGGAGAGAAGTGAATTTCCTGGAAAAAAATAAACAGCCTATTTCTTCTATTTTTGTTCTGCGCTTTGCAAAGCGCAAACAATGTATGAATTCATAGTGAATTCCGCAAACTAGAAACCAAGACTAATACTTGGTAATTTCCATAGCAAAAGATTTTAATGGTTTATACCCGTACTTAATCAAAAGAATCTATGAGAGAAAAAGGACCTTGATCAATTCCGTTTACAAAAAGAAAAAAGACTAATCCTTCCAAAAGCAATTAATACCCATTGACAAGACAATCTTAGAAATATTTTTAGCTATACTAAAATTAGCCATAGTTACTTTTTTTTAGATGACTCATTGAGGTCGGTTAGGTAGAATCTAAATTTAAATGCGCTTAAACATCAACCTTTACCGTGTGCCTTCTGTAGACTGGGCTATAAAATATGCTATGATCGTCGAAGCGGGTCGGTACACGTTCCTCGCCCCAATTTCAACTCAAAGGGCTACGCAGGCCAAGTAACATGTTCCGCCTACTTTGATTCAACCCATACAGATTTAAGGGTCACGAATTATAAACCTTCTTTCAAAGCATTATTCTCATCCACAATGTCTAGTCTCCTTTTCATCTTATGCTTGACACACTTCACTTCACAAAACTAATACAAGGCCTTTATACTTGACATAGATTCTATATTTAATGACTACTTATGTTATTTTGTTCGTAATTAAAATTATCACGAAATTGTGTTAAGCGACTTAATGATTGTTGAAATTAATTAGGTCCTTGTCGTTGTCTTAATATATTTTGTTCTAGTTTTCAGGTATTTTTTTTAGTTTATCTATGACAAGTAGTGTAAGGACAAAGCCATTTAACGCTATATGCTCAGACATTAGGTACATACAGATAGATGCAGCCTCAATATACAACTTCATTTGTATTTTAATAATATTTTACTTTACATCTTTCTACTGCACAATTTCCATAAACATTTAACCGACCATGTTTGCTAAACTGTTTCAATTAAGTAGTAGTTTGGCACGAATTCTAACAATGCCTAAGCCATTAGTGATAATAAGTGTGATGTTATGAATGTATGTTAAATTACGGCACACAACCCAATCAAATGCTTTTATGTTGTTACAGAAAGAACAACAAAAACTTTGGTAGCTCGTTTTCCTCGTTCGAAACTGTATGAGTAAAGGGAATATTATCTTTTATAACATATTTGTTTACGTTGCTTGTAGTTACCTAACTAACAATCTGAATTGCTTAACATTTAGAACAATTCCAACGCTAAAGATAGGACGTTAAAATAATAACTTGGTTGGGAAATTTTAATCAGGAAATTTTGCAGTTTTCCCAATCAAACCTCCTAGGATATAATTTTAAAGCAAGTTAAATCGCTTAGCATCACATAATCTCTCTTAATACCGAAATGTCTAGAAAAGACACGACTTAGTTTCATCCAGAAAACAATAAACCTTAATTAAATCCACGTTAAGCAACACATATTGTCATAACGTCAAAGTTAATCCCAGACATGAAACTTAAACAATATTCTTCGCAGTATTAACATTTGATGTCCAAATAAATAGGAATAAGTATGACACGTTTACTGCGTCATTCGAACATCGAGATCCTTATATGAGCAAAGTATAAAGACACCATTAAGTGGCATTAGCCGGATACAAGAGATAATCGGTAAATGAATATAATGAGTATCAAACTACCATCATCTAAGCCACGTGGATAGTTATCACGGATGTTATGAAATAAGAGATGAAAATATGGATATATCATTACTCAAAGAGAAAATGAAGATGCTGCGGCTATAATTCTGTTAATAGGTCACCAAAAAGACGCCAAAACCCCTTCGCATATATATTAGTTAAGAACCTCCTAAACGAAATCACCTCCAAAAATGCCCATGCATCATCAACCAAAACGACAGCACCAAGAAAATGTTAGAAACAGGAACGTTTTTCAATTTTACACTTCCAAATAAATTCCAATATCTGCATTTCACTCCTGAACTAGTATCGATTCCTTACACTTCCGCAATATACAATTTGAGACTAGCGGGTATACAAAACATGTAGCGTGCAGAGTCTACACAGAGTGTCCAGAGCACAGAACATACCTCAAGGAGAACCACCTTTGGTGCGCAGTGCCAAGGTTGCAGCGCTATTTGCTCACGTTACACCTATGCACTGGATTGCAAAGATCCTTCGGTACCTTGGACCTTATTTGAGAAATGTTTGATTTGAATTTGTAATTGACATGACAGGCATTTGCCTGTCTCAGAGTATTCAGAGTTGTTCCCAATCTTAGTCTCGATGGAAAACTGTTGCCTAAACTTAAAGGCATTTCACTGCAATATTTTGGCTTAAGGGAATTCACATTTTGATGAATTTGTAAATAATGGTCGTGGTTATTATAAATGTATTTAATGTATCTTTAGAGGGTTGCGAAATTTAATTTCAAAATCCAAATAATAAAACAATTTTACAGTTAATTTTTCGTGGTATTTTTATTGTTATGTAGATACTTAGTTCGCAACCACTTCATTTCTCTGCACTTACCTATGGTTGACTGTAAGAGAATGCCTTAAGGCATTAAGTCCGCCATTCACTGTATTTTGTGAAGAAGAAATAAATAAAATAAATAAAATAAATACTCACTACGTTCAAATGCATATTTGTGTATCAGATACTTATTCAGCTAAGCTGGTACCTACATAAAAGAATAATGCACATATTCAGAAAACTAAAAGATATAAAACTAAAAGAACACTGCATCGTCCATAAAGCTCCTAATTTAAATTCCCATTTTTCCGCTACCCCCATGTTTACAGATTCGGCCACGTAGCAATTCCTAGTCGTAATTAATGCATTCTCGATCCCTGAAGTCCCGAACTATTCAGTATTCATGAGAGGGCCTACCGCTAGCACATTACACCCAGATCTGCTTGCAAGTAGTTTCGGATTAGGCTGGCCACTCACGATTGCGTTTCACTTAGAATTAAGCAGTTTCAAGTCCTCGTGACCAATTTGGGAGCTTGCTTCAAGTTTGGGAAGTTAGAGTTGAGAGTTCCTTGTATGTTATGATAGTTGCGTATAGTTGTTCGCTTACCTTTGGTGTTAGAAGTGGTAGTGTAGTTTTAGATATGATTTCACTATCATCATTTTAGTTTTCATTCTTAAATACTATTATTACACGACGATTAGAATTAAGCTAGATCACATCCTAAACTTCGGACAAGGAACTAAAAGTCTTAATCTAATGCATCGCATCGATCGCATCCGCACCATTATAAACAGAACTTCAAAAAAAAAAACAAACAAGCAACCATCTACAAATTAAAATATAATAACACACTACTTATCACAATTATTACCCTGCGTGGGCGGTAAGTTACTGATAAATAGGTACATAACGATGCTAGTTACTAAAAAAATAATAAAGTACATGAACAAATAATTTGCGAGTCCGTGCCAATCACGTGTATCGACCCATTTAATCAAGGGTAAAAACGTGACCATTGAGGAACAGTCACATACACACACAGTCAGAATACACTAACAGAAATGCCGAATGGCACAACAATGTGTTGTATGGGTGGTGTACCAAAACTTTTTTTATATGGGTGTAATTGCATTTTATTTTGAAGAGTTTCAAAATGGCTATCCTGTTCTAGAGATAAAATTATGGTATCGAAATTCTTTTGAGCAAAAACAAAATCAGTTGATAATCCTATGAGTCTACACGAACTACAAAGACCATGAGGTTTTTTTTAAAGTACAGCTATCATACACGTATTCATAGAAACTACTTTTTCCAGAGCATGCATATTATTTCATGGAATTTTATATGTTTTGGTTTTTCCAAAGTACTAGGAACGGTACGCAATTGCGTTATCTGAGCTCTCAACTAAATTGCATTTTTTAGCATGTAATACAACGACGCGAACAGGTAAAAATTTAATATTTTTTGGGTCATAGTAAAGCTGGGTTATTTTAATATGAATATTAATCGAATTTTAATCCAGACCTCAATCCCTAATCTCTTAAGCTGTTATAATTATGGAACAATTGCCCTTTTAAGGCAATAATAGCAGGGTGTGCCTAAATGCCTAGGCTGAGTAGGAACCTCGATGGGATTAAAGTATTTTTATGCAAATAGTGTTGAAAACATTACTCGCTCTGTTTAATCCCGGTCTTTATTACAAGGGGTCCCAATCAGCCCCCTAGATCCGTTGCTAGATTACGTGATACCCGCGAAAGTCCTATCAATATTCATGAGACGATCGACGATGAATAGTCGATGAGTGTTGAATGTGTCGATACGTCGATTCGCTTTTCATACGGAATGTCACTAGTTTTAAAGAAATTTATAAGTTCTGGATGTAATTTGCATAGCTTTTAGTGCTTCTAAAATGCGTTATGGTAATTGTACACGTGATTGAAGACAGTCACTTTGAATAACCACACATGTTGCGATGTACACCTGTTTGTATGAGCTTTTCATTTTTGTGACGATTCATTTTCAGCAGAGATGGACTACAAAACTTCAACAGGCAAAATCAACGTCCAAAAAACGAGTTTTCATTATGAGAGGTCCCTCTGAACCTCCGTTACATTAGTATGCAAATTTTTCATATCACCCCGCGATGAATGCCCAGACTATCAATCTAAACCGTCCAGGTGTCGGCCCGTTGTCATGGTAACGATCTCCTTTGTTCCACGAGTTTTAACGATGTAACTTGATTTTATTGGGGACGTTCAAGTTTTTGTCCAAGTAACGAATGCGATTTATAACCCTTTTGCAGATGAACAATTGTGTTTAACTAGCCCTGTGGAAATGGCAATAAAGCTGTATTGAAGTACTTACATAAATTATGGCTATTCATGTCATCATCAATCGTCAAAGAGACGAATGAAATGTGTTAACGTAAACCAAAAATATAAATCCGTCAGTGAATAACCAAAAATGCTCCATATTTTTTCTAGGTGTTATGAATGTTAGCATTCAAAGACCGGACGTCCAACACGGACTGACACGTCCCCTACGAAAAAAGTAACAAATTCGCACATGTGCCAGCCATCCAGCAGCAATTATTATAAAAACGAAGTGTCCGTTTGGCCGTCCGTTCACTAATACCCATCAAAATCCGCTGGAAATCCAGCCTCGAAATAGACATCCAGGTCAAACGGAGTCATGCAAAATTTTAAAACAAATTGACCTAGATTTAGTGTCTCATAAATATTAAATTTTTGCCCCGTTTACTCGATAAGCTTTTGTGCCAAAGTTATTCCAGTTCCATATGCAAAATTGGATCGGCACACGAGATTGTTTGTACAGGGGATTAATAGCGATTTATTGGGACCTATCAGATGTATTGTAATAGGTACCTACATTGCGCTTGCGTCGCGGTAGAGGCGGTATTGTTGACGTGATTTTACTAGTTATTAAACGTTTGGTAATGCCTGCGTAACCATAGACTTGCGTAATATCATTTTCCATGCGTTGGCTTTTCTTATAAGATGTGAATTGGCAAGTGGTTTAAGTAATACCAACTTATTACGATCCGACGAAGTACGAATACGACAATTTCGAAGTATTAGTATTAAGTTAAAAGATTATTATCTAAACTCTGTCTTGTGACATTCTTAAAAGCGTTTATCTGAGGTATACATAAATAAAACCAAGCATAATAGAGCCGTAAAATCTTGAGAGCCTAATTTAGGACTACCGAAATATCTGGCTGAATCCGCACAAAGCTATAAAAGAACTCCATCAAAAGAGGTAAGACCGATATTTACACAGTTGGCGGAGGAGAGCACAATGCGCTAAGAAACTAGCATATTAAATTTAAATTCCATTGTGTTATGTCATAGGCGCACGTTGATGAAACGAAACTAAGCTATTAAGTCGTTTTAAAGAATTAATAGCCCATTTGGAACTAAGCTCAGTGGTCGTTATTCACGGTTCGTTTCGGTTACGCGTGAAAATCGCCTGTTACACGTTGCCCACGTTGGGTGACAATTTTTTACGCTATTTTCGAATCAGCTTTCTAACGCTTAAATGATTATTTCATTTTCTACATCACAGCGGATCGGGTTTACAAGATTGGGTATTTTTTGTGCTGTTTAGGCCAAAGTTATTTGTAACAAAACGTTTTTGATACGCAACGATTCTCATTAGGTGTAGCGTACGACCTCTAGTTGTAGAGAACTCGATAAAAACGGGCATCATTACCAATCTCATTTTTTCTAGCAATGACGTCAAAGCCAGTGATAAATTCCCTTTTAACAACGCTTTACTTAACCTTACATTACATTACAAATCTTTTAATCCCAATGAATATGCACATTGTACAAATGCACATAGCAGTATATATCCAACGTATCTGAATCGTTTACATGCAGGGATGCATCGCATTAAATCATCACTATGTATGGCAGAAAATATTGTTCAGGGTGTGCGTTGTTCGAAAATTTCGCTAAAGGCACGTTTCAGCGCATCGTTGTATTATGCCGCGGTTCATTCGATCCAAGCCGCTTTGAAGCGGTTAAGGCTGGATTTACTTTACAGTTGACGACCCGATAAAATATTAATCAGAATCACCCATGGATTTACATTTCGATGGACTTAATGTGTACTCATTGTTATTAATAATAATTACATACTTACAGTTGTATAGCGTTTTAACTGAAAGTGTTTCTTGTAGTTCCGATTCTCGGTATCACCCAATAGAATCTAAAATAATAGTACCTACACTATTACAAATATAGTGCTATTACACCTTGAGGTGTTGCGCTATATATACTAACGTCTTTACTATCTCTAGAAGAGTTCATACATTTGCCTTTTATTTGCCATTTCCCAAGCAAAAGTATGTATTCAATAATATTATTGTTGAAACTTTTGTAAAATTACAGGTTTACCACTATTTCACTACAGAAGAAAGAAAATAACTACCGCCGCTGTTTACTATCTATCTGTATATCTTGTGGACATACAGCACGCGGGACCACGTGCATCAATACGTGTGCATATCAGTGTGTTGTTTATAGAGCGGTCCACGCACACAGCAATGTTTACGCGGCTGAACAATCGCTGCGAGGTGTGTTTGTGAAACGCGTAGTAAAGTTGTTTTACTTTTTCGGTTCTTGTGTTTACTTTAATAAAAAGTGTAAACAAAAACACTCTCTTTGTGGAGAGTTTTCTATTCGATGCTTCAATACAGATTCACTAATAAAATGTCGAGACAACATCTTCAATTTCAAATGTGTGTGTGTCTTCGTCATGATACGGCTAGACGGTGTTCCGTAAGCGGTATCCTGTCAATTCCTGTCTGAGTAAAAGTTGTAGACGACGGAGGAAATTGCATGAAATGAAATCTAAATTGCAATCATGTCGTACGAATGTTATGTGACTGTGTACCAATACGAACCATTTCCACATTAAAGACTTCATTGCTAAGAATGTTCCAACCAGTAATTTTTTATTCCTGGAAATAATTATTAAAAGCATTTACAGACGAAAAAATTACAAAATCTTAATCATCCAATCAAACAGAATTGAGCAATGCGCAATTAGTCGAGCGAAAGATTCAACTAACTGCAGCATTAAGATCTTAAATGCGGAAATCCTTTAGTATCCTAACCAGTTAATAAAGTGGGTTCAGTTAGAGCTGGAGCCAATAAAAAGCCATATAAATGAAAGCATAATCTGGATTAGACAGGCGAACAAACGACGCTCCAATGTTCCCAGCCCATACATATTATACAAAGGCAGGGTCCATAATGGAAATCAGTAATCGATTCACCTCAGAAGCATGTTGAAAATAGTGACAAGACTGCGACGGCAATTTTTCATCGATAATCGCTCGGAAGTTAATCGTGTGGAAAATGCAAGAACATCGAGCGGCTCCACTATCTGTACGCAACTCGATTCCGATGTATCGATAAGTCGAATTGTAGAATCGATGAAATTTTCTGTCGCAACATTCCTGTTTAAATCTGGACAACGAAAGCGGATGTGGACATTTTAGTGATTCTGATCTCGAATTGATAGTGATTTTAAATAAAAAGAATGTTACTGTTGTGCGTAATATTTTTTTTGTATATTTCTGCATGTATTGTGTATGTATTCAACAGTATTTGAATGACAATAAAACAAAACCCAAACAATGTTACATAGATACCTTTTGTTTCTTTATTCTTTCGACGCTCAAGATCTATTTTAATATTTTATAGAACCAGAACTATAAGAGAGTCTACATTAAATGGATAATCGGAACTAAAATCGAATCTAAAATTAAAACACGGATCTATCAACAATTCTTACTTAAAACTAAAAGTGTACTATCGCCAAAGCAATCAACTAATGGAAAGCAGTCAACAGTCCCCTACATTCTACTCCATCAATTTCGAAACACTATATAAATACTGAAACGTGATTTCATTTGAAATTAAAACTTATTACAAGGTGAAAGAACTCGTTATTGCATATCTCTATAAAAGCTAGTCAAACAAAATGGGATTTTTCACACACAGTGGTGAATGTATGAAGTCACAAAATCAATTTGTAAAAGATTTCCGATGATGAAAAATGTAACCTATTTTATAGAGTATTTAGTTTAGTCTTGCAAAATTATCTTTGAGATAGTTATTTGTGATGTAATGTAATATGTAATAATGTTTGGTAATCTGTACCTATGATACTAATCTATAGTATGCAAATGTTGCAAATAACGTACAACTGGTACACTCGATCATAAGCAAACTCCTAAACACCATTCAACCAGCCAAGGACTATTCACATAAAATTGTTTAACTAAAATACCAAATTCTAAATTATCCTTAGTAATAAAATCCTAACTCAACACCAATAATGTAACATTTAAGTTCACATAACAAGATTTTATACATCATCAAAAATAAGATTGCACTAACTTTAACTAACAAAAAACCGATGTAATTGCTATTATGTAGGTAAATAAATATATCAGTGTAGATAAATAAATATATCAGTCTGATTTCTAGTCTACACCTGTAAGCAAGTCCCAAAACATCGTGATTACTTATACAAAATATTAGTTATAACAATTTCGTGATTCACTGCTATTTTACTATTATTAAATTACCCAGTTACGTGGGTTTACAACCTGACTGTTAGACAGTAGGAAATGTTATAATTAATTAATTAGCGTTAACTGTGTTCTGTGAATAAGTATAAGTATTTTATGGTATTGTAGAGGTTTAGAGGATGTCAGTGCGAGTATGTAGGTACAATAATGTAAAAACTATTTCTGTTAATTATTTTTGACTGCACGGTTGGTGCGGTGGCTGGGCAACCGGCTGCCGTGCAACGTGTCGCGGGTTCGGGGTCGCGGGCGGTTCCCGCACGGAACAACACTTTGTGTGATCCACAAATTGTTGTTTCGGGTCTGGGTGTCATTGTGTATGTGAACTTGTATGTTTGTAAACGCACCCACGACACAGGAGAAAATCTTAATGTTAATATCCCTAAAAAAAAATTTTTTTTTAAACGTTGCCCCCGTTAAAAAAAAATTTTAGAAGAACAAGTGGTCTCCATCAAAATCATAAAAATATAAAATATTGCCAAACTTGAGACTATAAAAAACACACGGGTAATTATCAAATCTTTTAAGACCTTATGTAATTAATTTTATAAGCTCTAACGTCTTTAGTCATATGTTTTGACTAGGGTAGTTAATTTAGTTCCAGAATCCGATCATAACAGAAATTTTGTTACGACTAGTCATTAGCCGTATCATAATAATCATAATTTGTAAGACAGTTTCAGAAACTGTCTGTTTTAAATTTATAATTTAAAGTATTAAATAAATATTAGTAGTATTGTATTGAAAGCCATTTCGTCAAACAACGCTAATTAATTATGAAACCTGTGTGAACGTATCAGTTTACTAATTAATTCAAATACGTTCAGCAATAATCGTAAATTAAAGCGGTGTTAAAAGAGAGACTAAATAAATAATAGTTAAACACATTTATTGTTAAGCTATTGGCCTAGAAAGTAAATTTTAATGTCAGCCTCGGATGCCGACAAGAATTCAGGATATGAAACGTATTATTCCCTCTGCAAAATAATAGATTTTGTACGAAATAATAAATTACTCATATTTCGTAGAATACAGGGACTTTATCATGGAGGCAGCGCTCGCCTCAAATCTAATTTCCTTTTAATATATCGAGCTCCTTGCAAGCACGTTAACTAAATCTGTTATCCCTACGAGAATGGAGGCTGAATACTAATATGTGAAGTGCCGATCATTTTGTACGCGCAACCGAATAGGGATGTGGGAAACTTACACTACAACTATGGGGCACCCAATATTGAGTTTATAAACAACTTAGTTGCTAAGTTACACTACATCTTACGCTTATCAAATACATTCTCGTCCACGTTGATTAGTACCTGCAAAAGAAAAAAGCAAGAGATTAATAAAAACTTCAGATTGCAAGACTGTAGTTCAACTTGGAATTTTTGTGACATTTTAAAACGAAGCCAATATAAAAAGGCAGCCACGAATTCGCGACCCTCCATCCCCTCTTCAAAAACTTCTTTGACAATGTTTTTTATGGCGTACACTGTACATTTGTTATTGGACCACTAGTTTCTTTGTGCTGGTGATTACAAATGGGAAAATTATACGAATCAAGCGATGCAGGGATGTTATACTGAATGTTTTTAGAACCCACCTACATCTACCCATTTCAGAATTGTTTATTTAATTTAACATTCAATCAACACAATACAAAAGTAAAAAAAAAAGGCTGGTTGACTCATTTTACCTTTAACCCTACGACATTTTAATACTTAATTGGTGCACAGGAGTTAATAATGAAAATACTAATTAACCGAGTAAATGAAAGACGGCTAACGAGTCACATCCGCGTCATTTAATTTGCTTGACGAGGTGTGACGTCATATTATGTCCTTCCAGAGTAATATTAAAGGACGAGTACTACCGTAGTTCGTGCGAGAGGAGAGTTGATGTTTATTAAAGCCATTGTACTCGGGATGTTGCCGTCAAAACTGGTGTTAAATTGAAATTTTCGTTCAAGGGTTATAAGAGTGTATTATTCGCTGCATCGTTTGATGAAAGGTTTCAATAGTTTCATAGCACTTAAATACTTGTTTTTATCCAAAATTTAATTTAAATACACTGGAGGCTTAGTTAGGTAAAAAAATGAAAATTCAAAATTTCTTCTTACTTCGATTTAATTAAAAGAAGCCAGTAATTGGACTATTTCAACTCTTATGTTTAACTTGAATTCAATACTAAGAATTAAGAAGTCTCAGCTACATAAAATAACTTCTAATCATCCAAATACAACTAAAATTAATTCAGCAGATCAATAACCGTCTGACATTTGCAACCTTTCGATAGCTTTTTGCCACATCACGCCGTCTTATGAGGGTGCTAAAATAACGCCTCGACTTTCAAGCAATCCTTTATAAAAACGTAATATAATCCACGGCCTTAACATCATAAATAGAATAACAAAAACAGTTCTTAGTACTATGGAAATAAAGGTGTCATTAATGTTAAATAGTTGCCATGACTATGGTCAAAGTCAAGAACGGTAATTACTCGCAGGTTAAAAGGTCTTTGAGAAATTAGAAAATAATAGCTGTAGTTCATCATTAGTGTTTTATCTTGGACCGTATAGTGGTGAGATCAACACAGGGTCAGGGAAACAAGTATAAATAATTGCATTTGGAACGAAGTATCTTTTGACAGGACTCTACATAGTAGCTCAAATGATGAGGTGCGTCTAAATCCAATAGTTGTTTGTTTCTATGAAAGCGGGTTGATTGTATAGCCAATTCGTCCTCAAAGAAGTGAAGTTTTGATCACTTGAGTTCATTACCTAATATGTTTATATCCCAAAATGACAAGTTAACTTCTCAACACCAAGGTCAAATTCAGTATTCAGGACAGTAACATTTGTGTATTAAAGAGGCAGTGTATGAAGTTTTTTTGAAGTAACGTTTCCATTAGGTACATGAATTAAAGGCACAGAAGTAGCAAAATTACGCTAAATGTGTGTGTCTGCAAATATGGTTTTACAAATAACTATTTGTAGAATTTTCTAGAAGGGCTGTCGACAACAATAGGTCATTAACTTAAGTTTTGATGCCCATTTACGTATTAATTGTGAAGTTAAAATTAGTATTGTGTTCATGAACTTATTATTTTTGGGTAGCCTACTTTAGAAGCGTGAACGAAGTACTGTCATTTAATATGGCCAGCTGATTGTCATGTAAATAGTAAACTAATAAGGATGACTATTTTAAGAATTCAATTCTCCTAAAATATAGTTACTTCCAGGTAATAACACATTAACACGTGGTTGGACTAACAGCTGTCCGATTGAAGCCATTATCATGATATTAAATATAAATAGTGTTTAAACTGTCTAACTGAAGTTTTAAATTAGATTTCCTAGAACATATGTTTTGAACACTTTTTTAATTGCTTCCATGCCTTCGGTAACTGAGGACGCATTATTAAATAAGGCAGTAGTTACGCGATTTTTGCATTGATACGATCTTTATTGTAGATTTCTTTTTGGGGACCCTAATTAAATTCGAGAGGCTAGCACGAAAAAATCTTTTATCATATACGTTCTTAGTATTTTATACATTGAGCCATTAAGGTATTCCCAGTAGTAGGAAAAAAACGCGTATCTCAAACCATAACCTCGGTTCCACGAGGCACAGTTCTTGGCCGGGAAACAACAAAAAGTAAAAACTATCTTTTTGCTTAACAAAATCCAGACAAACTTGTTTCAGGAAGAACTTGTTTTAAACAAGCCCGAGTGGTCCTTCGCTACTTATTTAGTCCAGAAAATACGAGCGTTTTTTGATAACTTTGTGCAAAATTCATAAATAGTTAGGTGTTTTTAGTTGGAACTTATTACAGAGGTCTAAACCCAGAGGTAAGTAAATTAGTGTTTTAACGAGTTTTATATATTATCGTCACAAATTCATAAGCCAATTATGGCCCACTGCTGGACATAAACCTAGCTTTGCGGATATCGTCACTCCACCTAAATGATCCACAGATCTCTTTATTGCTTTCAATTGCCTAACAATCCTGGTTACAATTACTACTGAAATTAATAATATACACGTTGCTCAGTCTCAGAAAGTCTTACTTATTGATGACATACATATTTTATTTCTAGTAAATGACGCCGAGCAGAGCTCGTTTTGCTGTTATCGCAAAAGAGAGAGAAGTCAGGATCGCGGTATTTATATTCCTATCTTTTTGAAACGTGTGTGATGTGCGATGTTTGTGTGTGTATTTATTACAATTATCTTTAATATCGTCGGCATCAGGCAGATGGTGTCGTCTGCTAAACAAGAGGGGAAGGCCCCTTAATATGGACACCGAATGATGTCCAAGTGACATAAGAGGCGGTTTGACAACGTCTACGATCCACACACTTGGCAAGCGCTTTATGTTAAGTATCAGATTAAGAGGACGCTAAGAAATGACTACTACTCTCGGTGATTAGTCGCCGTTTTAGGACAAAATACAACTGCAATCTGCGTTCTAATACCCAATGAGTAGAAGAGTCAACATTCAGGTATTTGCAACCATTCAGTTTATTAGGCAGATAATGCTTGATGTTTGTTTAGCACAATCCAAACAAAACTGTGTTCCATTTTAACTGGCAACACTTTCACAGGCAACAATAGTGAGATTGTATCGTAGTGTGGCAACTGTATCATCAATGGACGTGCGACTAAACATTGGTTACGCAATCAGTTACTTTAACCACAGTTTACGAGTTACACAAGTGGACTCATTATGGCGGCTGTTTGAAAGTTAATTGACTTGATCTTAAGATTACAAAACCATGCGCGTTTATGTCTGATCTGGACGGTCTATGGTCAATAACTGTGTTACCTACTAAGATTGATAGAATTACCTAGATATAGCCACGTTTCCACCGTAATTTATAACCTACCTACTTAATGTTTTTAGTTACTGTACTGTAACAAAATTATAATCGACTAAATTGCTCGATTATTAATGGAATAAAATACCAATACAATAGAGTACTCTTTTATAAACAGTCATCAGATACTATGAACATTTGTATATCTAAAATTTTACCTATTTCAAAGCGAAATTAATGTTGGCAGTAAAAACCTAGCTAAGAAAAAAAGAAAACATGACCCACTTAACTTTGAATTTCAAATTACGAACCAAATAGAAAAACGAACAAAATCGAATGGAAACGGTTAATTAATAGTTAGTTTTAAAAAGAGATGTTACGCCAACTAGTTATTTAAAACTAAAATAGAAGAGTAATGTAGTTTAAATTAAGTAAACTAATTTAATGAGAGATTATGAAATATTAAAAGAGTAGATACGTCGACCCATTGACCTGGGTTGGCGACCTTTCGAACAAAGAGTTCACAGCCATTGCGACGCAAGTTTACTTTCAATGTAAGCAATTCAATGAAAATCCTTTGTTTTGTAACCGTACTGATGGTATCTTATTCCCACATCGTGGGAGGGTAATAGTAATTAGGTTGCTATGTAGCATTTTACCATACATTAGCTAAGTTAGTGGTACTAACGCTTTTTATGGTTATTATCTCAACTTAAGCAATTTGCTATATAGTTTTGTCGTATGACAAAACATTTAATTTATTTGTAGTTTTTGACAGCTTTTTAACTGGTTGTACCGGGAACATTGAAGATATCACTAATGTCTGAACAATTACCAGAAACAAATTTAAATTGTGCTTTGAATTACAAACATAATACACCACATTATAAAGACTTACAATAATTAACAGCTCATTTAACATCTACAAAGCCAAGCTTTCCAACTTTTATCTTAACATCTGATGCATCCACGCCGCGTTGGTATCAATTAAAGTGTACAATCTAGGACACATACACACCAAAAATATCATGATTACATGTCAACACATGTGATGGTGTTCAAATGCACCTACTACCAGAACCATGCATCTTGTAGCACCATTGGGAATATGAGCATCGTTATAACAGCTGTCTAGTGCTGTCATATAAATGTCTACTTTATTACAACAAGGATAGATGTTACATTGCCATGTGTTACACGATGTCGTAGAAAAGCTATTTAAACTACACAAGTGATCTTCAAGCTATATATGAAGAGACAAGCATGAGAATATATCAAAATAATATAAGTAAATTATTTGTAATACACATTAGTCAAGTTGATCGAATTGATAAATTCAAGAGTATTATCTTTGATGAAAATTAAAAAAAAATTGGTGATAAATAGTGCCAATAGAAAACTGTTGGCGGCAATTCCCCTGGTAATATCGGTCACCTGTGTTAATTAGTAAGCACGATAAGTATAAAAAGTAGACTAATTTATTGTCAAAAGATGGTAAGTTGAGTGGCCATGGCAAGTACACGCAAATAACAAGAACAGTCAATGACTTCCGAAAAATAAAGTTATTTTTTGCATTTGAATGGCGTCCTTTGCCTTGAAAAATATCTCAACATATACAAAAAAAGGTTGCAATTAAAATACTGAACAATAAACAGATAACAAAATACCCGACAGAAACATTTAAAACAGGTAACGCGATACATTAATCGGTTGATCGTATCATAATTGTTTATTAAACAAGTTTGTTTTTACAAACAATTCAAAATACGTTTAAAGCACAAATATTGATAACATCCTTATTTGGATGATATGAATTTTCTGTAATACATTTTTATAATAACTATCGTGAGACATACTAAATTAACTAAAAATCGCGGGTTACTCACGTGAAATGTACCGAGAAAAGCTTTACTAGGTGTTACGACTAGGGAGGCTACGCGACATCGCTGCTACCGCGCACGCTGCTCATGAGGAACATCCCCATATGGTTCTAAACTAGTAAGCATTTCTCAGTATTTTCACACGAGTAACCCGCGACCTTTAGTTAATGTCTTCAATTCATAAAAAACAGCACAGCTAGAACTCAGGTGACCCGGGGTTGTCCTGCATCTGAAATCCGCCACCGAAGATAGGGCAGCAACATTCTCTAAGATTCTGGAGGCCTAACGGCGATCCCCAATCTATTAACCTTACTTTAGTTACGTTACACAAAAACTCACAAATTTCGTATAAATGCGAAATTTGTGAGTTTTTGTGTAAATTTAGACTAGACTACTTATTAACTACGTCAATTCAATTGATTTGCAGTGACGACACGAGTCCCCTTGTCCTCGGCCGAAGGAATCACTTTACATGCTCATTGTGGAGCCAAGAATATTACCTTAGTTAATCAAGATCAATTGATCTGATTATTTTATTGCATACTACAAACTGCGTTGCTATGAATGGGAAAATTTCCGCAATTACGTATAGTTAGTTTACTTATTGTTTCTTCATGGTAACAAAGGTTACCTAATGCCTATTCATTATAATAATAATGTTGGGTTTTCCAATTGATGAAGCATAAAGATCTAGGTTTGCGTCCAGTAAACCTAAAGGAGTGATTGACTCTGCTACATGAGTGATGGGATTAATAAAAACATGGAAAAATTTGGGTTTAGTAATACCTACTTATGTGGAAACAACTTTATTTACTTGAACAATGTATTTAGAGTCACTAAGAACTAAGTAATTTCAGGACTGGTGTTATGTCAATTTAACTCGTCGAGTACCGGTTTTGTAGACACAATTATAGAACAATAGGTTGCGGTCACCGGTGACCGCTTGGTATTTGACAGTTTAACTTAAAAAATCACACAGATTACAATGCGACCAATTCCAATATACCTATTCAAGTTAAAACTATGGTAACAATATAAATTAAACATTTTAATACAGCTTTCTCGAAAACAGTCGCTTTTAATAATCAAGGTTGAATCCGATTGCAACAGTCAGACAACGATAAGATTTCGCGTTTTTAATCTAACAGTAAAATCCAAGGTAAGCAGTGGTTTTATGCTCCATGACCAGCAAAACATTGCTACAAAGCCGGCCACTAAAATTATTGTGAAATTTCATTGATAAAGTAACTTTGTTGTGGTAATAATTTTAAGTACTTTACTACTTTTTGATACAATTCTAGATAGCATGTAGTTCAGTAACAACACTGAAGAATTGTAGTGCAGTTTTCATTTCATCCTAGTCTTTTGGGCACTCTATCTGGACAGCGAATAGGTTTTACGGAATGTAGTTGAATGAATTTATACACACTTAATATGATCTAATACTTACTGAGTCAATCTAACACTAAATAGGTCGACGATGGAATCCTAAATAAATAAATACTAATATTCGTGTGAGAGCATCCGCACCATAAACAAACTTATCGATTCGGGCACACAGAGAAGCGATCCGTCATGTATTGACACTAACCTCTATGATAAATCGATTCGGGGAAAACGATAAAATCCCGCCAACATGGCTGCCAGGCCAGCTGAGGTTCTTGTGTTTGTTGAGATAATAACTATATTTTACTCTAAATACATATAAAATTCGATCGTTTTACGTACTAAGTAGACCATCCTGTGGCAACGAACTTTCATACGATTAAATATTAATCGAGTTTACGCTTCTAGTTTCGGAATGAATGTCGATTTTTTCAAAGCAAACTAATCACTGAAAATTATATGGCTGGACATGAAAGGGTAAACGAACGGGAAAAGGGGATTTAGAAAGTGAGTTATCGGTTATAGTTTATTTATTCATTCCCCTACAGTACTGGATAAAAATATACATAATATTATAAGCGTCAAAAATATTACAAGTCCCTCGAATCACTAACGAATGTTACGTGTCATTTCCAATAATGAACAACACATGTCGCTTGCCATAACTTAACGCGAGGGTAGGAATAACGAGGAAAAAACAAGTTAATAGCGTCATATTTGAACAGGATAATGGAAAACACAAAATGTTTACAAAACTTACAGAATATTCACTTACATATTTATTGTATTATGTGACTTAATCATTTACCTTTACATATATTATAATACCTATACCTAGGTTGCTGGGTAGAAATTAAGTTTTGGTTCTTGAAGCAAACTTCGGGGGTTTTAAGATAGTCATACTTCAGCTAGGGTATTCTGTTCGGGAATTCGATGACGGGCGAGTTCGTTGAGTACCGTCATTACAGACACAATTATGGAACAATAGGTTGCGGTCACCGGTGACCGCTTGGTGTTTGACAGTTTAAATAAGATTCTCTTCACGATTAAATTATACGACAAAACTTGTTATTAACTTCTAATCCAACATTTATTTATTTAGTCTTTAATGTACACAATTTGATTATGGCACATAAGGCAAACTTAATGCCATATGGCATTCTCTACCAGTCAACCTTAGGGCTTTATTTATCTAATGTATCAGCATAATAAAACTTAACTGTCAACTTATCTTTGTAACTTAGTTAAGTAAAAGTATTTACATCCACCTATGTAGTTTTTAAGTTACGCATGTGAGTATATAAAACAACTTTAACATAACAAAGAAGTTAATATTGTTCCATTACTTTCTTGATCTAATTTCCACTTATTGCACAAATGGAAATTAGATCAAGAAAGTAATGGAACAATATTTTGATAGCTTGACGTTATAAACTGAATTATACATTCAAACAAGTTCATAGAATAGTTTAAAGATAATAATTCAAGAAAATTATAAAACTAAATTCTGGTCTTACTTTATACTCTAGAAACTAGAATATTTAAAAGGGGTTTACATATTTTAACGTTCGTGGCACGTTTAACTTAGTCGCAATAACTTTTTACTGTTATAGGCTTCATTTCATAAAACTGGATTAAGTGTACGAGTTTAAATAAAGTAGGAATGACTTATTCTAAGCATACACTCTTTTTAACTTTGATGTTAGATTATTCTTTTGATGAAACTAAACATTTATACACAGCATAATAATATTAAAACCGTCTCGTTAGTAGAATAGCTGTAAGCACGCGACTCCCGAAGCAAGGACTCTCGCGTTTAATTCCCAGGTTGGGCAATTGTATGTATTATTGAGTTTTCAGTTTTAACATAACATAACCTAACATCACGCCTTTTATCCCCGAAGGGGTAGGCAGAGGTGCACATTACGGCACTTAATGCCACTGTACAATGTAACACCCACTTTTCACTATTTATGTTAAGAGTCCCATGTAATAGGGGGTGAGCCTATTTCAGTTTTAGAGAATTCTAACTAGCTAATAGCACGCATTTTGGAATGGTGTCCGCTGCATGGCAATAGGTTCGTATCTCGACTAACTGGCGGAAAGAAAACTCTTTCAGAAAATGAAAAAAGGAATGTTATGATAATAACGAATGGCATTCAAAATCCCATGGACACCACTTTCCATAAGATTTCGATGATTCGACTGATCTGACATTGATCCATGAAATTCGACTATCAATTTTTATTCTTGTTTCCTCGCGGAAACCAAAATCGATAGTCAATTTTTGCTGCTCATTGTGCAATAAGTGTCACACAGTATAAAAATAACAGTTTCTTTATCCAAGATTATGGCTTTTTTGTTTTATTTATCTGGAAATCCGAGAAGGTTCTTAGTAAAACAATATAAAACAACGCCGCTCACAGGTGCCACCCACACGTGTGGTTCTTATTTAATACTATCAACATATGTTCCCCTATATATAAAAAACAACATAAATAGACCGTCCCTAGATGTTTTATCGACCATAAACAGGCATGCGGACTCTTTCGCCGATACATCACGTTTACACAGGGGAATATACTTTTTTCACACAACATATTTCTCCCTTAAGGCATGGCGAAAAGTAATTGCTATAATGTTTAGCCAATACATTTTTCCTCGCACTGTAACAATTGGACATTTTTATAATTACATGAAATGCCAACTCTATATTTCACCTCACAAAAACAAAGGTCGTTAAAGTATTCAAGTCTCATTAGTTTGAAGACAAAGGAAAAACCAAAAAGACACTATCGAATCAGTGTCCCTAAATCTCAAAAGCCATACCAACTGTCGTGGTTCGGAATCAGTAAATGTTGAATTGTAAACCGGTAAGAAGACCGTAAGAAGTAAGAGGGCGTGTCGAAAAGATTTATTAACAACGGTTGGATCCGTGTGGGAGCCATCACAGAGATTTGTAACTCTACACCTTGAGGCGAGGGATACGCACTAAAATGCTGTTTTAGAAACCGCCTACATTCCCGGAATGGAGTGAACCATGACTCTTTTAAGGATATATAGTTCCAAACAGGATTTGTTAGTTTAAGGCCATGCTCACATTGGCAGTCCGGATATTTGTATGCGACCAAAACGCAACAACTTAAAGAAGTGAAAATAGATTTTTATGACGCGTGTATTGTAGTCAAAGTCAGAACTACGGAACGTTATCGTCGAAATTTCAACTGTATTATCTCACACTTAAGTAATATTTTTGTTAAATTCATTGCTACGCCAGACCGTCAAAGTAACTACGCAAGGCCTAGGACTATTTTTGGACTGCTATTACAATTTTAGTACCTTTGCTTCGGCATAAAGATACCCTTTCGGAAAACCAGTCTTTGCTATTATTGGAATGAACATTTAAGGTCGATAACTGTTTAGTTACGTGAGCTGGAGTTTAATTGGTATATTTCATAAAGCAACCGCAATAGTTAACAATTTATTAGAAGGCTGGACCAACATAAATGATTATTTCAGTCATAAAATGAATTTAACATTTTCATCTTTCTATTTATTTTGTACTAGGGGCCCGCCCCGGCTTCGCACGGGTACATACACACACACACACATACACCCTTCTTTTTTGCGTCGGGTTTCAAAAAAAAAGTAAAATTATAAAGGAAGTTAGAATTTTTTTGTAATTAATATTTTTTATTCAAATTTTTTATTAATGTTTTTTTTGTTTTTTTTTTTATTTTAAATTTATTACAAATATCATATTATCTACAAAAAAACAAAAGCCATTAGTTTTAGTGAGTCAGAGCTTCCCTGTAAACGATATTTGAAGTAGTTTTATTTTGTGGCAGCAAAATAAATTGATTTTCAGGAGCTCCGACACGTGATAGGCCATTCTTTTCGTAGATCGATCTCTAATAATTCGACGGTTTGGCCTTGGGACTTGTTAATAGTTAACGCGAAAGATGATTTGACCGGAAACTGAAAATCGTCGGTCGTTTAAAAGGGATTGGCAGATCAGTTGGGATCATCGGTATCCTCGGTATATGAGCTAGTTGACCAGCCGGCACGTTATTTTATTACATTGACTCAGCACCCCCCCCCACCGTACCCCAGTGACGCTTACATGGAGCCTACATCGCATGCTGGCTAGCTGAGCGCGGTGAGCGGCAACCACGCGACTTTTTTCTAATACTTGCATTTTTAAACTCATGATATCTTCCGAATGAAATGTCCGAATTGAATAAAAAGGTATTGAAGCCGTCTTCTTGAATATAAGGTAATGTATTTTGATAAGGATTAATACCAAGTTACAAATAAAGAGCCTTTTCAAGCGGCGGCATATAAATTAAATTTTTAGAATAAAAAACCGCTTCCTGTGACATAACTATAATATTTAGACATGCTGTCGCGACACTTTTTGTAGTTAATGATGAGTTCTGCAAAGTCCGTAGTAAATGATTTTGTTCTATCATCAATAGTTTTCGCAGTGCACGCGACACGACGTAAGGAATTTTTCAGGTCATTTTTTTACACCTTGGGTTACATTATTGAAATTTTAGGAAAGATCCCTAATTATTTTTAAAATATAATATAGCCTATGTTACTCGGGGATAATGTAACTTTCCAGAGGTGAAAGAATTTTTGAAATCGGTTCAGTAGTTTCGGAGCCTATTCATTACAAATAAACAAACAAACAAATCTTTCCTCTTTATGGTAATATTAGTATAGAAAACAATCGCTTCAATAAATCAATCTAACTCCACTTAACTTTAAACATATTGCTTTGTTTTGACAAGTTATTTTTATTCTTCAATATGAAAGTATTTCGCTCTATCTCGACAATTCTATGGGATATAAATCAGAGATTATCTTGGGATAAGTCTCCCTCTTTCTCATTGGTCACAGCACGTGTTGCGTAGTCATCATTATCATAATCTTATTTTTCAAAAATGAATGTAGCTGTATCCCCCCCCCCCTTCTTATTCACCTCATTTGAATTATTGCAATGCTCCTTGGGGAGACATTAGACCCCCTCTGTGACTTTACATAAGCTTTACAAAAAATGCGTCTCATATCTTATAATTATATTTACTTTTAATGGAATAATGTAGGATTTCGAGGGGATACTTTCCAAATTATGTGAAGTAGTATATTAAAGGAAGAAATTGGGGAACAAATGGTTAACGTGTGTAAAGAACAGTTTATCACAAGATATACGACAACGTTTGTTACTAGAACTAAAAGGTATTCCACACGTAAAGGAAATACCCGTTCCTAACTTCGGAGCAAAGAACTAGAGAATTTTCCAACAACTTCGGTTTTCAAAACAACGTTATGTCATTCATGCCATTGTCCCCAAGACGCCGCATTTCATAACTTCAGCAAAACAAAATTCAATTTACGAACGTTGCCAATCAGTTGACGATATCGATATTCCCTTTGTTCTCAGTAATTTGCCTTCACAAGGAAACCCCACGGGACCCTTCCAAGAATATTTTATTTTGCCCCAAATTTCTTTACGAAATAAGTCGCCGTCTGTGTCCCTTAAATTTTGGCCTGAGTCTTAGAATGAGAGGTCATGTAATTTTGTTTGTCAACTAATTTTATAATTGTTTTATACAAGTTACGTTTCAATTTAGGTGTGTAAGTTTAATTATATTCGGTCCCACTTCTATAGATTGATTTCTCTTCTTTCCAAGACAACAAAATTGATTGTGTAAAGATCGTTAATCGCATTACAAAGCCATTCGAAACAGTGTTAGAGCGAGTAAATTACACTACCTCAGTTCTAGAGGTACAAACCTTAGTCATTTCTTGGAATGACCGGTTAGGTTTGTGGTCGGCTTACAAAGCAGATACCACGGCGCGATTTGATAGAGAATCGATTAAGTGAGTTTATAGCGTAGCTCGGAGCTACTGGCCATGCATTAGTTGCACGTACAGTTGTTATTTACTGTTATGTAATAGAGTGAGTTAATACATTGTTTCAGTACGTGGCTAACGGCTATAACTGGAGGCCACGTCCCGGAGGTGTGTTGGATTATTACTTGGAAATCTGCACTGTTTTATTATACACGCTGCTGAAATGTACTCATCTAATGTAGTACTATCAAAAGGCTTCGTTTCGACTAAAAACAGTGAAAAGATAACCTGTGTTGGTGATAGCTAAAACGTAGGCGCTGCCGACGTTGTAAAGATACAATCTTGCCCCATACACTGCTATAGTTAACTTTGAAACGGATCTCGGAGCGGTTGGAACTAAGCAAGTTGAGGGGTATGACTAACACACCGCCTTGAACTTTGGAATTTTATTGCTCAAACAACGCTAGAATGTATTTGACACTGGAACCTAGCGTATATTTACACTGAGATACAGTTTATTCACTTTAGAACAAGGCAAAGAATCTTTGTAGCTGTTTTAGCTTTATAAAACTTGCATGACATGTCCTTACGGCACGCCATTGCAGTATGGGTGACATGAATTAGGTTAAGGAATCCGCAACGTTACAAAGATACAAGAATACCGCAACAAAGATAAAACAGTTCAAGAAGTGGAATATATATCATCAGCAAGTTAAGAAGTTGCAGTGTGAACTCGGCACGGTCAATTAAACACGATGTTCGCGATGCGGATCATCGGTGGAAAGTTTAATGACTTCATACTTAGTTAGTTCTTAACTGCAACGTACTTATTGCCGTTTTGTAGTTATCCCTAACGTCACCAATCATGCAATTCCAACATTAAACGGTAATGTGACTTTAAAATAACCCACCCATTGATACATTTTTAAACACTGGTATCGCATGTATACACACATATTTCTTCAGCGATTATTATCTTTATTCAGTAGTTTGTTTGCACGTGCACCTAACCTTTACCAACATTAAATATGCACAGCTGTGTATCTTTTCCAAATAAATAAATGTGACTAAATGCTAATTTCCTTGTTACAAGGTGAGTAAAGATAAGAGAGTACGAAAATATCCAAGTAACTAGGCATCGTTTGAAACATCACCTACAAACTCCATTAACAAACGTAAGAAGTGACTACTTTAAACATCGTTCCCCGAGGGCCAGCTGGGAACGTCAAAGCTTAAAGCCTTTAAGAATGAAAGGCGCCTGATTTAAGGCCCCCTGTCGGCGATAACGAGGAAACAGGTTGCGCCAGTGGCCGCTCAATAAAACTTCCAACTAGCCAGGTTTTATCGGCATTCACCATCTACCCGCCAGTACCCGCATCTCCGTAGCCTAGGCGTGTCAGTGTAGAACACTCCACGCGAATTATGTAGCTATTATGCTTGATGTGCGATTTCTTTGCCAGATGTTCTTATAAATCTGACGGTTTATATCTTTAGTGACCTGAACGTAATTCTCGTTCAATTTCTACTTTCGATCTGGTATAACAATTAGGTTCCGCTGAACCTGCGGTCCAATGTTTTGCCTTTCTCTTTTGTTTAACGACCTGGACGCTTACGTTTGCTTGTTCAGCCAAGATGTTTGAATACATTTAAGTGTTCTCGTTCCCATAAGTCTTAAAATAAACGTCAAACTCAATAGGAAAAAAATATTCTACATTTTCCGACGGGGAAAAATTTACTTTTCTTCTTATATGTATAAGGTACAACAGAAAAGCGTACCAATACAGCTCATATTACATAAGCATGCGAGACGCGAATCCCGAGTGACTTGCGACGAGGGTGAAATAAAATTACACAGCGTCCCCTAAGAATGGCGACACGCGACCGTTACGATAAAGAGGATTATTGCCTGCACTTCAGAATGCACCCTCGATGATACACCATAACGACACACATTGGACAAACGGGCGACAACCCTAGAACACATTAATGTGGATTATCGTTATCTTTACAAAGCATTAGTCGATAAGTCATCTTAATCTTTACTTTCTTTGTTTAGATTATCGATCACATTGTTTACAATCGATTTCAATCGCCTTTAGATTAGATAAGAGAAGATAATAGGTACGTATTACGTTACGATATCGTTAAAATAAAGCCACCAACAATTCATACTTTAGAATTTATTCTTTTGTACCTAAAACGTGATGTGTCAAATTGACGAAATGCGATCACGAAAGTCCCATTACGTCTAGGGAACACATTTGGCTATTTAGCCACGGTCATCTGGTAGCCTAATAAATTATGTAGACGGACAACACCCTCGACTTTCCGATGAGTCACTGGGCACGACGACAAATGAGCTAGCATGGCCATCGCGAGGGTTCACGTCAATTAGTTCAACGACAGGTTTCATACTCGGACGACACTACGATTTGTTAAAATCCCCTCGCATGTTCTTTTTATTCAATTTAGATTCCAATGGGGAAGAAAATGTTTTCAATTTAGACGCTTTTATTTGGAATGACCCAGCTCTAGCTGTATGTGTAACTTACAGTGAAACTAGAGTACAGTACAAACTTTACGAAGCTGAAAATAAAACAATACGTGTACAGTTCCACCGATAAACTTTTTGCTGAGATGGCTTGGTCTTCAAACAGAAAATTGCAATGGCCAGCAGATGAAAATGGGTTACAGAGGTCAAATACCAACGCATCGTATACCGTATAGTTACGGAATATTTACCAACATAAATACAAGCTTTTTACTCAAAGAAATTCTCATTTGAGTGCTATCAACATTTTTTACTTTATACGACTTATACGAGTCCTTCTCTTTGTAACAAGTAGGTAGTTACACAATACAGTTAAATCCCATAATCGGATAGTAGTCACAGGTCTCGATAACTCGTTCTAAGATAGAATAATCGGATTACATCGTCACAAAGAAATGTTGAGGAGCTTTATAAAACTACTTGGGACATAACGAGGCGACTACCCGCTTCCAAGATGTTTTATTGAAACCCAACGACAATCAGATTGGATTTCAAGGATTGACGATTCTGATCACATTTAAAATATGTAGGCTCTTCGTTTTACGGTTATTTTTGGGAATAAAATGTATTTCGTGTGATAATTCTACAGTTTAAGTAACAATCCTGTCTTGTCTCCTCTACAATTATTAACGATATAGATTGCTAAACGTGTTGAATACCTTTATCTAATGAATGCAACCAATTCAAGATCCCTCTAAATCATCACTTAATTAAAACGATCTCTATTTATTACAAATTTTATTAAAATCAAATAAATAACGGTGCAAATCTACCTGTCGCAATTTAGTTCAGGGCTAGACACAAATTAACATAAGAAAAATGCTTCAATGTCACACAGCTGAGTTGTTGATTGAAGAATTATGCTAAGTGTGTCGCTCGTCATATCCTATAGAAAATAAAATATTCAGCAGCTTCTTTATCCAAGAGAATCGCGTGAATTCCGCGGGCTCTTCTCGACCCATTTGCGAGGTAATGGCCCGACTCAGTCTGCCTTCAGGATTCTAATGGAAAAACGTCTGCGTCCGATCACAGCCTTTCAACTCTTATTTTTATTTTACTTTAGTGTAAGCATAAAAACATCTTTCTAGAGACGTTATGCGACAACTGATAAAAACCACGAAGTTTATGTTCATATTGAAGAACTAAATAAATGTTAAATTCATAAATTATATTTAAATTCGTCTTTGAAGGGTAAGCAATGCGAAATATAATTATACTTTTGTCTCAAAAACTCAGATGCTGAGACCAACCACCTTTGAACAACACAGCACAGGAACAAGCTTTTTTATAAAAAATATTTAATTCAGAGTACTGCTCTGTAATACAACATGACTCAACAATTGTAAACAAAGAATTTCGCTCGGAATTTTTCAAATAGTGAAATTTATCAAAGTTTTCCTTTTTTACAAGGAAATGTCAGTTTCCCCACACTATTTCTCGTTGTGAGGCGTGATGTAAACCTATTTACACGCATGTGTAGCGTTACTGGTGGGGTGGGTGTTAAACTAACAAGGGTGCAAGCTCTTATTAACGGCCTGTCAAAAGTGTTATGCCCAAATCCCGTTTGAATCATATCCCTTCAGTCGCATATAGATTGGATTAACACAGTGACGCAACATTTATACGCTTTGTTTATTTATTTATTTAAGTTTTATACAATTGCATAAGGAGGACTTAATGCTAACAGCATTCTCTGCCAGTCATCCTTTGGGTAGTGCAGAAATGTATGTGGTAGGTGGTAAGCTGCAAAACAGTCATGAGAAATAGTGGTATTTATCCAAATTAATAAAAGGGTATCAAAAGCATACATAAAATACGTAAATATAATCGTATAGATATATATAATTATATATAATATAAATATCATTATACATATAAATATATTTGTGACTCGTATATGAATTTGTCCTATGTTACAACAAGATGAAAAATTATGAAAGATGTTATGAAACTGCCAGCTTTCCGCCAATGTACTCATGCGCCCTCCGCTTGAAACTCAGACGACTGGTTGCGGTTCTGACATTCGTTGGAAGCGTGTTCCAGAGAGAAATGACTTGAATGAAGAAAGAAGAATGAGTAAAGTTACTGCGATGGACAGGACAGTGCAACAGCCGATTATGCGAGGAGCGTAGATTTTTAGTATGGTTGTCACATACATACTGGAAATGGGAAGTTAAATAGTTTATGCTGATTTTAAACAGGGAAATGCATTAACTACCAATTTATTTACGAATTGATAATTTGGTAGTTATTACACACGTTTTGTTTAACGCTTTTAAATAGTTTAAAAATACATTTACATTATGGAAATAGTTTATGATAGAAAAAATAAATCGTGTCGGCTTTAGAACTGTTTAGAAAATGAATCACCTTGATTATAGTGACTGTTAATTTAATCGTAAATTTTAGCTTACCTAATTACAAAACGTAGGTCTAGCACTCATTAAGAATCAATACATCCTCAGATTTTGTCTGCCACTGTCAGCCACTTAAAGTAAATTTTTGTTCTATTTAGCTGAAGGGCACCCTAAAAAGCTACAACTACCTACGTTTGCGATTAACATTATTTTAATTAAAGATTGACTTCGGCAGAAGTAATTACTATAGAAAAAAAAATACAATGTGTTAAATTAAAATAACAAATAAATAGCAGACAATTGGAACTCGGCTTGTTACCAAGCACCTTGAGTAAGTACAATGATTTTAATGTGAGCGAATTACGAACCTTCAGACATTGGGCTGTAACAAAGCAACGGCCAATTTATTTATTGTTCTACTTGTGAGAGGTGAAAACGGGGCGGTTTGGGTGGAGTGCCCCACCCTGGGAGAACACTCCCCCGGGACATTGGGCAGGCAAACACTTTACCAGGGCACGAAGCAATTCGTCTAACATCAAGTAACATCGACGAAATTAAGATGAACCGCATTGCGAGCAGAATACCTAAACAATTACTTTTATTTGCAGAAAAACGCGTTGTTTTTCTGCAAATACTGTAATATTTATTGAACTAAAATCGACGTTATTCCTGTTCGAATCGAAAGTACCAACAATAATGTAAGGCCAAATTTCGTTGAGTGAAACTTAAGTTCGAAACAATACAGTAATTTTGTAATCGGGTCCGACATTGAAGTACTGATTAATATCATCGTTAACAATAATGTTTTTGACATTCCAATCAAAGTTTCGACATGATAGAGTTAATCAGCGTGGAGTTCTTGCTTGTTTCTTCGTTCATTTATAAATACACGTGAATGGAACGTACACACAAACACAAACATACACAGGTCGGTTAGAGCCAGAATTCTCCGTGGGAATGTTTTTGTCTGTGCTCATGTATGTATGTTTGTTTGTAGTGAATGCGTGTGTTTTGGTTGTGTCATAATGTATGTGATCACCACTCGTCTTACGACTATAGAACTTGTCTCATCAAATGGGCATTACCAGAGGATTCTTAAATTAACTGGTTTTGGCCACGCGGCTTAAACAGTATTTATTTATAACACTCTCTTTTAAATTTCGGATAATTCTATATTTTTTTGATGACGGTGATAACCTTCAAAAGTCGTCTAGCTTTTTGAGGAAACAAACTAGAGGTATAATAAGGACACGAATCATATCTAAATTCCTATACATATTGTAACTGGGGAACTAACTGTTGTCTGTTCCGTGGACGCCACAAAACGTACTAACCAATAAGTACGTACACATACAAACGTAGCTTTACAAAGAAAGACGTGACGCAGTTATGGGGCGATCTCAGCGAACCACCGTTAATTAAAAATGTTCCTCGTTGTTCCCCGGAGGAAGTTTACCTTCACCAGTGTTCAACTAAGATTTTTTTTAAACCACACCAAACTCTAACGTAACAACTTTCTATATCGGCACCTGATAATAATCTATTGCGCAACCATCCACTTCTAAAGTTTTTCATACGGAGAAAGATTCTAGTTTTATTTGCGTGGAAGATTTCACAACGATAGTGTATTTTTTGCTTGTTATTTCGTCTTATTTGAGTCATTCTTTTAGTGGGGTACAAAGAGACTGAGATATAAAGAAAATACATTTTTGTAAAACGTAATAAAAAGTACCCAAGTTGGTTAAATAGAATCAAAGAGGATTCTTTGTTAAGAGATATAATTACAGTTGTTGTAACAGTGTGATATAGTACTGTTCATGATGAACAATGGTAGCAGGTTACAAAATGATTAAGATGTGAATGTTCCTCATCAAGCTTCAGTATGAGTCAGGCTTTGTTCACCCACGTACAGTTCCTTAGCCTTCACGTTAATGGGTTGGCATCCATCATTTCGATATTATAAAGACGTTTTCATAACGGTGTTATTCATATACCAGTACTACCAGTACCGTTTACGTCTTTTGTTTTACTTTAAGTTATAGGTACCTACGTTTATAGTACGCACAATCTTGATTATAAACGGACTGCATATTGTTGGATTAAATTGCACGTATGAAGATAAAAACCTAACAAATGTTGTTAGATAAAGCATTTAAAACAGGTAATGGCTTATGCTTAATCATCTAAACCGCAATGATGATCGTATCATCACTGGAATTATCATAAAACATTGATCATTACTGCCAATAAATCAATTAATATGCGATCAGATAATATTGTATAGCTTATTCATTCAATAACTCACAAAAGCAGAGACTACCTTAATTAAGCCCACAACGAATTTCCTTAAGTTTTTTTTGCGGATCCCTTGATGGTAAGCAATCGGCGTCGCTCATGGAAACTGGAGGCATTACAAGTGCGTTACTGGTCTTTTGGAATTAGGAATTTGAGGATTGTTAGGGATTCAGAAATTGGGAAAGGCCCCCCCTTTCCTCACTCACACGACGAAACACAACGCAAGTGTTGTTTTACGTCGGTTTTCTGTGAGACCGTTTAGTAAAAAACACTTAATACCTAAAATTTTATCTCCTGGTTTTTTCATCTGAATTCGGAGCCTTAACCAGTACCTAAGTACCACATGGCCTGCCATTTGCGCTCAAAAACTACAAAATAAAATCACTTCTATATAGTCGTAAAATATTCCCATTGCTCCACAGTTGAATGAACTATGAACTAATAGGTAGATGAACAGTAATCGTTGGATTATCACGAAGAGATCAGTCCAATAACCACACGGTACCGTTACAATTGTGTCACGCGCAGCTCTGGTACGAAATAAAAGATTACCAACAGCTATTTAGGTAGCTACGTACCGAGTACAGGTACAGATGGTTATGGATTATATTAAAATAATAATATTAACGATGTTTCTTACGCCTCTATGTCTAAACCACTGAGCATATTTTGATTAAATTCGGCAATGGTACTGATGAGATGCTGTAGGTACGTGTTAATAATGCTTAAAATGATATACGTCTAGAAATTACGTTATGTTTATAAACTGGTTACAACACTGCATCGTGATTGAGTCAGTGTTATTTAATGCTAAGATCAAAGTACCTAGATAGGTATAACAGGCGTGTATAGTAGGTATTTAGCTAGTATCTGCATTCCTAGTAGGTATCTATATAAACTAATGTGTATACGTATCGGTATACACAATTGATTGCCAGTAAACACTTAAATACTTACATCAGTTTGGACACTCGGCTCTATTTTCTGGTGACTAAATTAGTTTTATGACTAGATGCAACGCTAGCGTTTTATGGCTGTCTTTTTCCGTTGCGATGGCAAAATTCTTTACAAGTGCTAACACGACCACAAATAACTAAACACTACACAATAAAGCAACGTTAGTCAGTCAGTAGCTTAAATTAGAAAATGTAATATAAAAGAAGGAGATTCCTAACACTATCATTTTTTATTTTATGGCGGCTCCACATTAGTGGCGTGAATTCACGCGCAAATTCTCGCTGTGAATTCACGGACCGACTTCATGCCCTCCATATTCACTGGATGTTCACAATCGTCCGAAACCCGCCGCGAAATGGACGTAGAAGCTGCTGCTGCGATAACTTTATTTGCTGTGTCCCTATACCACTAAATATATATATGTCCAAAATAAGAAAGTTATTAGAAGATAACGTTCGAAAAAAAGATGGTGGATGACTGAAATGCATCGTAACCGATCAAGGAACCGGAACCGGAACCCTAGAATATATAAATCATTTAGAAAATAAATATATTTATTTGTATTTTATAGTTTCCTCCAGCCCCAGAGAGATTTGAATCTCGTATCAATAATCTCGACAATCAATCAATATTCTTTACACTCACAAGAACAACATACTTACACCAACAGATAAAAGGGATACTAAAAAAAATACACGAAAATTATGCATACCTATTATTTTTGTTACATTATACATATATAACAAAAATAATTCATTTTATAAAATATTTTATTTTTCGATAAAAGCGATAACTGGACAGCAGTCTTTTTTCTTTTTCATTTGATTGATTTCTATATCCATTATAGTACTAATCCGCCTCCAGGCATCATGATGTTTGTTTTTGTTCTTATGATGAGGGTGTTTTGCATCCCACAATATACTGTGGGATGGAAAGTATACTTTCAGAATGGTAATGCTCTAAAAAGAGCATTTCAGTTTCGTTTTTCCAAACGTGCTCACGCGACGCCATAGCGCGCGCGCAGACACTGCAAACGTACGTACGCCTTTATAGTCCGGAGTAAACTGCGCCGTAGGCTTGTGTAGTTCGCGAACGAACTAGTTCAAAAGAGCGCTCCCACATTCAAAATATGCGAACTAGTTCACGTCATTCCCAACTCCTTAGTTCCTTAGTTCGTATTTCAAAGTACAAGGTACAAGGATTGTGAAGTCGTTTATATGTATAGTCTATGGTGAAGACCGAACTAAAAAATGCGATAACATATGATCTCACTTGAAAAGTCATGAGCTGAGTCGGGAGCTGACGAACTAGGGAGCCATTTGGGTGCCAGTGCCTTCCTAGTTCCTATCCGATTCATTCCAATTCCAACTCCAACTGCGAGTCGGGAGCTGACGAACTAAAAGAGCGGACTAGTTCGTTTAGGAGCGGCGAACTGATCTGAGTGATCTTAGTCGCGAACTATTAAGCACAAGACTACTGCGCCGGGACCGTGAATGTGTATGTGTACGCGTGAACGCCGCGCGAAGGAGACGCGAGTCCTTTGTCACGGGACAAAATACCGACTCTGATCGGGGAACAGGCGTGAACGCGCGTGAACCCTGTGAAAACCGTCCACATTCATGTTCGCGCCTGTTCACGGACCTTCACGGCACTAATGTGGAGCCGCCATTAGAATACGTCTGATGAACAAAGGCCTTCTCTCTAAAGAGTGTTTGCTATAACCCCCAAATTGTCTGCCTAGTGTGGGGACTAGGTAGACGATTTGGAGATGGTCAACAAAAATTTTTAGGACGCTGACTTATTTGGTGGCGTATGTCCTTCAAAGTCAAAATTATTTATTTCAATTAAGCAACTAGACCAGGAACGCCTTTTTGAACGTGAAACAAAAACAGTAATAGTGTCAGTCCTCCAGTGAAGATATTTGCTCGTTCCAAAGTGTAGATTCCTATGAAGAAGAACGACCAAGAAACTCCATAGGTTACTCTTTTTCAATCAGGTTTACAATACATTTCTTAGTTACATTATATTGTTCCTTTATCCGGAACGTTGTTTTATTATACTGTATAGTCTGTTTTTAACAAGCATACACCTTAAATAAACCGTTTGATTCTTAACTGTATAGTGTACCTGTACAGCTCGTTACAATGTAACACTAATTGCTGGAACGGGAACAAACCCAAGACGGAAACTCTCTCGAACGAAGCTACATTTTATGGCGATACAGCCTATCAATTGAATCTTAATGAAAATCAAGTAACATGTTTGTATACAAGTAAGTAAGCAAGTAAGTCCTATATACTGTGTAACGAGCAACTGTTTTCCCTACTTATGTCAGTACTTAGCGTAGAAGACTAGTCTTAAAATAATGTTAACTTTCGAAAACTGCTTGGAAATTCTTATTAAAATGTTTAAAATCAATCTAAAACTTGGGTAGAACTAGAAAAGGTTTTAAAGAGCATTTGTCCATGTGAAACTCGTGTATGGATTCCGTATTTTCAATCTCGCGTCTATTTTCCTCTCTTCAGAGAACGAAGATATTTATTATAATTCAAGAAAAACAGAAAATTATACCTACATATTAATTGCAAACTTACATTTTAATCCACGTGTAATCTATGCCGTACGATGCATAATATCAAATATTCATGAGATAGTTAACTATAGCAGAGTAAATGAATGATTCAAAACCCTAGACTAAGCTAATGACTACATACGAATGTGTTTATTCTGTTTATGCAATGTAATACGAAGCTGTAGCCTCGTTAAGTAAATGAAAGGTAATAAATAAAATCTCATTAGTCGATTAATAACAACTTCTTCTAACTATAGAAGTTATCAAAATCCAGAGCAGAGATTCAACTTGATGTCGTATTACGAACCAATTGCAACAGTTTCCACATACACCACCATAGGTAAAGCTTTAGAAAATGACAAAAATAAACCCAAAAAACAGTAAATTACAGTATAAATGTCTATAGGTATCATTTCGAGCAGTCATATGTAAAATGTAACGCGTTGCGCTAACGGTACAGAGATCGGAGTATAATTACGTAACGGCATACGAAACTCCTACGTTTCCAATGAGTCATGTTTCTAATTTAACGGAACTGTCCATTTTAAGTTCTGCTCAAACAAAGGAAAACCCACTTCACACGCTGAAAAGGTTATAGTTTAAGTTGGCTTTCGATTTCCAAATGAACATTGGTTAGAGGTTACTTTTTTGTAGGTAGCTGGTAAGTAGTTCATTTTCACTAGGATATTACCTCTTCGTTCTTTTCTTTCTTTCTTTTTTGTATATACACATTGACATATGATGTAATCTTCCCACAGTCTCAAGTTCTCAACTGCTAAATTTCTACTGGCTATAAAGTCAAACAGTGCTAGCTAGCAGAGAATTACCAGTGCCTTTAGCCAAACGCCACTTTAGCGGTTGTCTAGAGAGAGAGTAGAAAACTAAATGTATGGGGATGACACTGATAAGTGTCAAAATTTACGTCAATTCCATATAATTTGGTTGTCTATTCTACATGTAGACAAGCGCTAAACGGCATTTGGCTGGTTACAGTTTTCACTTACATGTTAACGACTTAGTAAGTTATTTGTCTAGTAGGAAAAGGGTTCAAGAAAACAAAAAAAAGAAGACAATGTGTCTATAGTCCACCTACCCTTTTAAGCAAACAAAATTTACCCAAAACTCGGTTTCTCTTGACCTTTTTCTAATTTAGAGTTGACCTCGGCAGGCAGATCTTTACGTATCCTTAACAGAAAGTGGGCTTAGATCAAAACCATTCACATATACGTAGTGTAATCAACTTTTTTCTTTCTTCCCCTCCTTAAGTCCATCGAGACGGTTCGTGATTGGCTGACGTTAATCAAAAATAAACGTTACATTGTGAAACACCGAATCCAATTTGATAATTGTGGCAGATCATTAACCTAGTGGCGAACGGGCACCATAACGTTGCGGAAAGTAGAATAAAGTGGATCAAGGGGTTTTAGCAATGGTTGTCGTGACGAAACACTCGTGGAGTACAGTTAAGTGAAGTATTGTTCGGACCCACGGAGCGAGACAGCTCATCTAGACGTCACAGAGTCACAGTAGATCGTTAACCCCTTGAATTTGAGGTGAATGAATACGCTGACATGGTGACCAAGCCAGCGACATCTAATTATGGCTTCTTGTTCTGGGAAAGGAATTCATTAAAGTAATACGTATTTGTAAATTAGCCTACACAAGTGTGTTATTCACCTCAAGATTTGATTGTTAGGTTACGTAGAAAAATGGATTAGGCTAGCGATAATTTAGTGCAAGTCATTCCTGAATATTTTATAAACGATACCTTTAGTTAATAATAAATCGATTTCTAAAAGACAAGTCCCCTCCAAAGTGTTCTATTAAAGCGAAATATTCGCTAAGTATACTTAGAGAAAAACCGTTAAATCCGGTGCGAGCAAAGAATTCTGCTTGAACTAATAGAGTTCAACTAGCCGTGTGAGTGAATGTGTAGCAATTATGAAATTTTATCGCAGCGTTTATCCGTAATTAGGTGCAATAATTTTCAATATAAAGTACGTTTATATTTCAGCAACACTTAAATTACACTTAATTGTAGGACATCGAAAGGAGCGTGCGTGGAAAACTCCAAAGTTATCTCTCCTAATTGCAAAAAAGCTCATTAAAACAATTAAGCCTAATTATGATTTCCATTTCCTTAGTTAAGATTGATCACTTGGGAGTTTTAGGAGATATTACTCTTTAATTATACCAAGGGACGCTTTGTAATAATTTTATTTATGCTTATTTGAAAAGGCGGTGCTAGAAACTGTTTATTTTTGTTGAGGAAAAATTAAACAGTCTCGATTCTCTAAAATTCTAATGGACAGATAGCCGAACTCAATTTGAAGACCGGGACAAAGAAGTAACTGATCCAAAGACTCAATTAAGAGATCCCTACAGACTTACTTAAGAATACTATTACTAACCATTTTAGTATTAAACGTTACTAAAGCTTAACCGCATCCATTTCACAATTGGAGAATGGTAGACAAAAGGGTATTGTTCGGTGAAAGTCATAGTCTGAATTGGAAAAAAGGGGGTAAAACATAAGCCTCTCCCTAAAACAAAACGTGGTGAAGAGCGCTGCGACCAGTAGTTGTCCGTTGTTTTGACATTGTAGAGGTAGTACTTTTTTTACCAGCTACGCTTTATTACCTACTGTTTGTATTACATGTACTTACTTTCGTTTTAGGTATACGTATAGAATAATAACTTCCATGTAAAGTGTACAATAACTCCATTTCTATGGGATAGGTAGGAGTTAAACGAACCTGCAGATCACTTGATGTTAAGTAATCAGAGATTTACGATTTTGTCTCAGGAACTACCATAGTTATTTAGTATCTACCATTATTATACATCTACAAAATTACCCATCTCGGAACCTTTTTACTATTTGTTTTAACTAACTAGTTTCGTTGGTATTTTAAGCCACATTCAGTGATACTATTTCTTTGAAAGGAATTTTCAATGTAACAAAAGTACGTAGTGGAATAAATTATTCGTCGGACAATATCGCTGTTGGTTCACGCAAACGCCATTGTATCTCTCATTTTCTTCTTTTTCCGCATTCCTTTGTTTCGGTAATGAAAAGTATTCCTATTCAGATTAATGAACGTTTCGAAATCGAGACTACTTTGCTATTAAATTGTAATTCCTATTTGTTAATTACTAGAGCACGTTTTTGCACATAGTAGGTTTCTGGTTTTATTATCCTTGGTTTCCTGACAATGACCAATTCAGATTCTAGGCGTTGGCTTTCGTCTCTTTTGTTAGATCGTAAAGAAACTTGCAGTAGTTGTAGTTAATGTTTTTTGTCCTCAAATCGGACGTTAAATTGTAGTAAGATCTCGATATTCAACGTCACAATAAGTGGCTACTCAATAAAAATGCACAACGACAGGGAAATTCAAATTATTGATTCATTAAAAACACGCTTGCATAATTCATACGAGAGAAAGTAGTTCCGTTCGCAGTTCGCACCGTGTGTTTTGTTAATGACCACATGTTTTCTAATATAAACATTTGCATACGTGATCAATAACAATACCCATATGACTACAACAGTTGAATATAATAGTAAAATTATTACCACACGAACGTATTGTATTACGAAATCATTGGTATCTTGCGTAGAACCTATTTTAATGAGGAGAGTGAAGCCAATTTTTGGAATACATACCTTTTAAGACTTTTTTTAAGAATTCTAGAACTGTTGAGAGCATTGTTACCGTTTACCATACAAACATGGTTTAACAAAGAACGGTTATCACTTAAACTGTCAAACACCAAGCGGTCACCGGTGACCGCAACCTATTGTTCTATAATTGTGTCTACAAAACCGGTACTCGACGAGTTAAGTCAACTGCACCAAAGTCATCACGACAATTATCTTCTTGAAACAATGAAACAAACAACTAAAGTTCACAAACCTACCATAAGCGTAGAACAAAGGGACTCTTATTATTCACTACATTAAATCAAGAAATATCTTCGTAGTTACAAATAAAAGATTACGAACCGACGCCGACTCACAAAAGCTTGATTAAAGACATCAAAAGCGTGACGCTCTCTTGCATTCTATTTAGATGCTACTCCCGTAGATAAACAAAGTATCTCTTGGTTCTTCAACTTCAATAATTTGATCCCTTGTTATACAAAACAGGGGTTAATGGAAAGTGTGGGGAATAATGGAAGCGCATGCCATCACCGTGTATCTAAATTCGGTTTTTAAACGACTCCATTGTCCTTTTTGATCGACTCAAAAAAGAGGTTATCAATTTGACCCTTGTAATGCTGCGATGGTCTATCGGTATTTCTAAAGTTACAAATGTTACAATGTAGTTTATACAATTTTTTAACATCAACGGTGGTTAGTAACAAAATGTTTATTACATTTTCTCCGATAATTTTAGTCCAATAGCTTTTTTGTTTAGATATGCCTCACCGACCTTTGGTTTACCCTTTAGAGAGAGAAGTTTATGATAAAAGCTTAGTAAATATTCCTAATAATACTTATTCGAGCGAATACCAGATTTGGCACAAATCTAATGGACTGGTAAATAGTTAAATACACAATCTCATACCTACAGAAATGTATGTTGTGCTAGTCAGGCTAATTCAACGGTACACTAACTTCGTTTTGTAGCTAGTTTAATCGCAAATATTTGAACAAGAATGTGGAGTAGGTAAGTGGTATCATGTTCAGCGATAATTGCCATTGCGAACTTAAATACAAGTTATTTTAATACTTTGCTATTATGAAACAGAGCTTCATTTGCTTTGGCCCAGTTGGGTTTATGTGAATTTCATGAATTACTATTTATAGCAGCTATAAAGTATGACAGTAGAAGTAAAACAGAGCAGAATTATAACCCGTAAAAGTAAGTAGACAAAAAACGTTCAATGCAGAGACCGTAAATAAAATTGCACGCAGATTGTCGGGGACCCATATTGCATAATATTCGGATGGCCGTCAGTTAAGCCAGTCACCGCACAGACTAGATAGAGCTGTGCTTCTGACACACAAAAGAAAAAAAAACATTTCCCGCAAATGGTGGTGGATTTGGAAATTTATGTTCGTATAATCTGTAGTTACGTTTCACTTCGCTTTCATACCCGCAAATGTGGTCCCGTTGGCTTATTGTATATAAAAGGACCACCGCATTGAGGTCCTTTAAGGTCTGATTTAGTGCGATGATTTTTGTCGCATTGACCTACTTTTTGAAGCGATATCGCGAGACTTTTGACAGTGGTGTGAGCATCGCCTGAATCAATCTGGGATTCGTCAAGTCACGCTTGACATTACGGCTGCAGTAAAATTTGGTTCATTGGTGCAAATTTTACAACACGGGGCAGTAAATTATGATCGTTATGATGGCTAGGAATCAGAATTAGATTTTAATGTTTAGTGTTATATTTAAGGTTGGCAGTGTCGTTTCGAGAAGGTGGTTGCGGGTCGTAGGCGGGATGTTCAGCAGTGCGTTCATACGGAAGACTCGTCGGTGTCACTTTAGTTTATTATTGTTCATACAGCTTGTCCAACCTCTATAGACTGTCATTGTTTGTGTCAGCTTTCGTGCTGTAATAACAACTTAACTCAACGCCATGCGTGGGTGGAAAGCTTTCATCAAATTACAAAAGTAAATAACATTCATCAAATGATAATATTCATTAACTTTTTATATTACTGTGCTGAATTCGAAATTATTATTTTCAGATCAATACTAGAACACAGTTGTACTAGTTATTTATTCTGTGGTCCTAACTACTCTGAATAAGCTGACAGATCTATAGATCATAGAATTGGATGTGTATTTTTAATTTATTTCATAGTAGGCTGGTAGGTACTATGTAGGTACTATAAGAGGTTCAATAAGATTTCCCTAACTAATTCTTCTATTATAAATGATTATTTGTAAGATATTAAAAGGTTTATGTTCAGATTCATCTCTTACAAAATGTAATGCACAATTCTACAACACAAAAAGGATACAAAATATGTACCTAATTATAAAAATAAAAAATGGAAGACTTGTAGAGGACAAAGGTAAAAAGTTACTTGTTTTCATAGTTATTTAAATTATAATACTTAAGTTTTGTAAAAATGAGTAATAAATATAAATCAACAGAAGAAATACACAAAAGTATTTAGTTTTTAAATTGTTGTTCCAGATCTCACAATGATGTTTAAATGTAAAATTATGTTTTTGCACACATCTACAACACAGGAGAAAATTCTATTTTAGAGCAAACTTATTTTTAATTTTATTTCTAGTTCTAAATTTGATTTATAAAAAAATATTTCTAAGACTGCCTCGTTGGCCGAGTGGTCGCAAGTGCGACTGCCGGGCAAGGGGTCTCGGGTTCGATTCCCGGGTCGGGCAAAGTATTACTGGGTTTTTAAAAAAAAATCTCAGTAGTAGCACGGAGTCTGGAAATGTACCCGGTATATGGCAATAGGCTCACCCCCTATTACATGGGACTCATAACATAAATAGTGAAAAGTGGGTGTTACTTCTATGTGCACCTCTGCCTACCCCTTCGGGGATAAAAGGCGTGATGTTATGTTATGTTATTTCTAAACAGTGTTGACATGTTTACCATATGTTATTAGAAAATGTAAGTAGGTGTTGTATTGTTTAATATAATAATTATACCTCGTGTGTTCATAAGTTTTGAGACAAACTTTTTGCTTATAAAAATAAAATAAAAATTACTGGCTGCTGTATATTTCTTTTTCTAATTTTGAATTTGGAATGTTAACTTTTAATATCTATGATTTCGGATTATTTTATTTAAATTTTATCGTAATGGAGGGAACAAAAGAATTACGTGCGACCGTCATTTCATTATTTAAGGTGGGAAGTTAACCTATGGACATTTTCCGAGAACTGAAGAGTTTTGTTGTGAGCCGTAACTTCGTGTATTACACTATTAAACGATACCAGGAGACAAGTTCTTTACATGATCGGCAAAGAAGTGGTCGTCCACGCTCTGTGAGGACGCCTGCGAACATTAAAATCATCCGAGAGCGACTTCGCCGAAATCCATGTCGCACTCAGAAGAAACTCGCTCTGCAGACCAATATTTCACGCGTTTCAGTCAACAGAATACTGAAATATGATCTCAAGGTTAAGGCGTATAGCCGTAGAAAAGTACACTTTTTAAACGATCACCTTCGTCAATTGCGACGCGAACGTTGTCCAATACTGCTTAGGAGACACGATGCGAGGAAGATACTCTTCACCGACGAGAAAATCTTTACCGTCGAAGAAAAGTTCAATCGACAAAACAATAAAGTGTATGCCAAAAGTAGCAAGGATGTCCCACCTTCAGCACGGAATGTCTCGCGTACTCATCATCCGGCTAGTGTCATGGTATGGTGGGGAGTTTCGTACGAAGGTGAAGCTGAGTGACTCAGCTTCATTTCTGCCAACAAGGCGTCAAGGTGAAAGCCAAAAATTATCAAAGTGACATTCTAGAGACTGTTGTGAAACCCCTGTCTAATACCCTATTCCATAACAAGTATTGGGTTTTCCAGCAAGACTCGGCGCCATCCCATAAGGCTAAAACCACCCAAGCTTGGCTGAAGGAAAATGTGCCGGCCTTCATTGCGGCGAACGAATGGCCCTCCTCCAGCCCCGACCTCAACCCGCTGGATTATTCTCTATGGACCGAATTAGAGCTCAGAGCCTGCCGAAAGTCACCCAAACTTGGAGTCACTTAAGCGAGCTCTTGTCCGAGAAGTGAAGCGAATTCCTCTGGAAAAGATTCGTGCCGCCATTGGTGACTGGCCAAATCGTCTAAGGGCATGTATTAAAAACAGGGGTGGTCATTTTGAATAATAATTATATTTAATTTTTACTTACTATCTACTTAATGTTTGTTATTGTTTTTATAAATATAAGTTTATTATTTAAAAAGATATGCAACTTTTAATTTGTCTCAAAACTTATGAACACACGAGGTAGTTATGTTTTTATACTATAACATAATATAGATACTTGTACATTTATTGAGATAGAACATCAGAAGACATAATGGAGAGTTGTACTATGTAGAGAACCACAATAAAAGTATTGTTTTACAAGTTGATAAAATATTATAATAGCTAACTATAAAAGTATAAAATATAGTATTTCTATAATGTTTTCTTTTTGTTCTTGAATGTATAATAGTTGGTAGACTAAGGGCCGATTTTTCAATCATCAGTTAATTCTTATCTGTGGAATTAAATAAATCGACCCTACAGGCTAATTTTCCCAATGCCAGATAAATTTTAACTGAGGAATACCTTTGAATATTTCACCGATCTTGTTCTTCCATACTAAAAACTGTCAAATGACAATTTTATTCTATTGTTAGGAATTAACTGATGATTGAAAAATCGACCCTTAGTTGTTAAAATGAAAAGTGTATAATTTGATAAGTTATTCAGAAAAATAGGATTTGTATGTGCAATATTAATTTGTCAATAATAAATCAATGGTAATTTTGAAAGTAGGTAGAGTCAAAAGACTGACTGTTGAATTAGGAAAATTCTGTAATAAGTGCAATGTAGTTAGAGGAAGATTTTAACAATAAACAAATAAATAGGTATCTACTTTTATTCATGGTAAAACTTGTTTTTCCAGAAATTTTGATTGATGATTTTATAACTAATGTGAAAAATAACAGAACAATGTCATGATTTCCTTAACCCATATATCCCCAAGTGGTCACCGGTGACCGCTCTCCACTAACGTTTAGAGGCTACTTTTGTATGGTCATACAAAAGTAGCCTCTAAACGTTAGTTAGTAATTTAGGGGATGGATTTCAACGGGTTAACGGTGCTATTATCTAACTACCTATAAAACTTTTTACTCATATGGTTTCAGTGTTTGTGGGATTACAAATAAATAGATCAGATACCTAATAAACAACATGTCTACTACAAAGTAAATTTAAAAGGAAAATTAGGAAAGGAAAACTGTTTCAATGACAGTAAAGTAAGTTAGGAAAGAATATACAATGTTTATGAACTTCAAGTTACTCAATTTAAATATCTTTTATCTTCAAGTTAGTTTATGTATCATTTTTGTTATGATTCCACACCTAAAATGTTATATTTTATAACATTACTACCTGCTGACCTAATATTACTGATTTTAGATCAATCAGAGATACCTCCAACAAGACACACAACTTTTAAATTGAAATAAATAGGTATTTTCAACTTAAGTAAGGCTTTCATTATCTTCTAGACACACACTCTTTATCTTTTTATTTAATTTGAACATTTAGGTATGTAATTTAAACCATCCAGGATTTTAGGCTTGACATCTCTGTAAGATGAGAATTTAATTTATTTAATTACAATTTATTTTTAGTTGGTGGGTACATTAAAATAGTCAGAAATCTTCAATGATCACTATGTTATTCCAGGATAGAATCAAGTTTTCTGGATTCTTTTAGAGAATTAATAAGATCCATTATCAAATGCCTGATGAAAACTAGGTCAATTTCTCAAAATATTTCTCATCTCAAAAAGATTATCGAAATCTAAATAAAGAGATAGGTACTGGTTAGAAATTGAAAATACCTGTAAACATAACCAGCAACTACAGACTACAGTATTTTATAAATTGATCATGTAATCGTTGTAAACGCTCGTCACAAACAAGAGAAAGGAGCGAGTTTAGAAACAAAAAAATATGACCTTTACGGCCGAAAATGCTCGGAAACGTAGCCAACTCACAACATACCTTATCTCCTGGTATGTTTTTCGCCGACATGGTGTGTCACCTTTCTGTTCTGTGTTCTGACGTCGTCTTGGGGACGATTTATCCAGAGGAAGGATCTCACTGTAGCCGTGAGAGCCCAGCATACGACACAAAACACTCCACTTTACCAATCACTTGGCCATTATCACTGATCGAAAGATGCATTAAAGCCACAAACATAATAATCGACCCATCGTTTGGAGTCGTAATCAGCACGATTTCCCATTGAGATTCATCGACACAGATAATTTTTCACAACACTATACACAAACACAGCGACTGACAGAAGCTAACTTGATTGAGTTGAGCTTGACGGAAAATGGCGAGGGATGGATAACGTCCCTCCCGTCCCGCCTCTCGCCCCGCGCATGCCATCTACATCACAACAAGTTCCAACAATTTTTCTAGAGGGCACCGCTGTACAATAACAAACAATGTCCTTGAACAATTTAGATATTTTAATCAATAGATGGCGCAGTATGTAAAAATATTTTTTGTCAAAAATGTAGATTTTGCAGTCGATTATTTAGTACCCAAGTTTGATAAAAACAAAATTAATTACAAAGTTACGCACCGATATAATAGTGCCAATTAAAATGTTTTGTTTATATAATTATGTCCAATCAATTTGAATCCTATTTTTTCTAATAATAGCTTGCAGTGCCATCTATTTTACGAAATACAAAACGACGAAGTGGTAATTGCTCTAATATATTATTATTAGTATCCGAATCGAATTTTGTTGTAAGATTATTAATTGATTTTTACTAAAAATTAACTACAACTAAAACATTTACACATATAAAAACTCCAGTATTAAACCACTGATATTTATTAAACCAAGGCCATTTTTATAGTATCAACATCAAAGAATTCAATTCAACGATATCTTTGTAGTTTGTGATTTTTTCTAGTTTGTGTATTCGTATGTATTTGTTTTGTTTTTTTTTTAATATTGATTCCTGTACATACCTAATCGAAAAGTGCATTTTAGAAGGAAAAGTTTTTGTTTGCTTGCAGCACTAGCTTCCGTTTTGAATTTTTGAACCATAGAGTTTAATTAGGCATCTATGCCAGCAAGTCTATATCGAGTTCGCGCAGACGCGCTTGCTTGAAGTTTATTTCGTTCTCTTCATTTCGCAAAATGGCGGATGGAGGCGTGGATATAGATTTGTATGCTGATGATATTGAAGCAGATTTTAATCGTCAGGTGAGATAGATTTATTAAAAATAATCATTTTAATGGTTTAACATGTTATAATAACCGATTTGCGGCGTGTTTTCAGTTTCATTATATTATGTATCGTGTTATTTAATTTGTTTGGGCGGTCTCCTTCAGGACGAGTTCGGCGGTGAAAATGTGGATTTATACGACGACGTGATCGCTGCACCACCCAACAAACCGGACGATGTCGATGGACCACCAAATGCGGCACCCCAGCACCAGCATCCACCGGAGGAGACAAACGGGAGCGTGAATTATCACAACAACGCATCAAACCACGGCCATCATGGCCGCCGTTTTCAGCTATACGTCGGCAACCTAACTTGGGTTTGTACATGATTTTGTCTCATTTAGATTATAATGTAAATATAGGAGTTTTATTGTTTTAGATGTCTGTTTTTCTCTTGGTAACGAGAAAAAGGGATGTCGATAGAGCTGCCATTCGCCACTCTGGTTTTGTTATCGAGCCGTCTAGATAATAATCAATGTTTTACATAAGCTGCTATAATTATGTCAAATATAAGTTGCGTATAATTCGTTCAGGGTTGAGTTTGAACTAAGTAAATTATTTTTATACCCAAACCACATGATATTTTCTTGGACGTACTTAGATCAGACTCTCAACACTATGTATAGATCAGGATTCTAATTACAATCTTCCCAATAGATGTTGGGATTGTGTAAAACTTGTTTTTATGATGTATATCTATCTTCTATCTAAATATAAAACATTTTTAATGATAACTTGTTACCTACTAATTTGTATGTGATATACTTACTTCATAGTAATATCTGGATAATATTCTTTATTAATCAAAATTTGTTGTCATTTTGTTGTTAACACATAAGTGTTATTTTGTAATCTAAAAATTCAGTGAAGTAACATACCTACTGCATTATGTAGTGACTATGATCTAAGCACAAAATATGTATCAAACCTTTTTCTTTGAATTCATCGGCACAAATATCAAAATCTGAGGACAGATGGCAGTTCTTTTCGGCAATCAGATGAAAATGTTGGAACCCTGCAATTGTATCTTACTGATATAACATTCAAATTAAGAAAGAAAATAATTTTCACAAAAATTGCACATAGATTGAAATGAGTGATATGTTCTGTAATTTTTCATTTGGTTGCTACATTCTTTATCTAGTCAATGTGCATCTGTGTATAAACAGTAACTGCACAGCCGCACATGTGAGTCACAGGCCTTATTTTTAACATATCATTAAATTATATTTTTTAAAAGTTGAAGTACAATTTTTAATAAGGCCTTAAATTATTTGTTTGGCTAAATATCTTACTAAAATGAAATCATTAAGTGTAGCAAAATCTTAATGGACTAAGCATTAATGAAGAGTGGTCTTTAACGATCCAAACCTCTTGTTTAATGCTAGTAGATTATTACTTATTACTTGTATATTTACTAGACGATTTTGCTATACTACATAATAGAAGCAAAAACAAGGAAGTGTAATTATTGACAAATTAATTTAAGTATAATAACAATTGTCAGCTGAAAATTATTGAGAGATTGGATTAGGTTATGCTAAAAACTATTTATTGCTATTTTGTTCTTTGTTTGTATACACAACACATCAATTTTGATGTGCCTATTTATTACTTTTCAAATATATTTATAGATTTGTTTTGTAAGTTTAGGCTTGTCTTAGCTATTAAATATTTAAACTCAAAGTGTACGAATAGAGATTACATGAATCTCCAATGCCTAGTTGGAACTCCCTACTATTCGATTTGTCGATATTAGGTTTATCATTAAAAGGCATGTGCAAAAAAAAATGTTATTGATTTTTTTAAATTTTAATTTTGTAGTGAATGTTTGTATGACATAGGTCCATAGTTACCGTCCATAATCCAGTCTCTAGTTACCTACTTAATACTGTTACACACCCTGTAAAGATGTCCTTACATACTTACATAAGTAAAATTAATTACTAAAACTGTAGCATTTCTGTCAACTGACTTAATCCATTATTATGTTATAAATCCTAATTTTAGATTGTGTTTAGGAACTTCTTCAAAAACTTCTGTGTCACAATTTATACAGGATTTGTAGGATAATTAAGACATTTCTTAATATAACACACATCTTGTTTTTGCTTCATTTTATACAGGTTAAATATACTTACTATATCAAATACCTATCAATATTTTAGAAGCAGTAAATTTTTCACACAGATTGTTCTTAGCATAAATAATTTCAATGGTATTTTAATCTATGTGAAGAAATTTACTATGTTATACAAATACTTTTAGTTCGTTTATGCACTGATCAAGGAAAAGGTCTTGGCAATTTCTGAGATATTGTTTCACATGATCTGCAATTTGCAGAATCATGTTTAATCTGTGATATTTTTCATAATGTTCTATTGTTTTCATATTTTATTTTATTGGATTTCATAGTAACATTATTTGGAAATGTGCAAAGAGATATTTGCATTTTAGGATATATTATTATCTATACTATGGTTTGTACATTGAACATCACCATTCCTCATACATTATAGATTAGTTACAGCAAAGGAATATAAGTAACTTGGTATATTTGTTTTGATTGATTCCTGGCTGAATTAGATTTAGTTTCGCTGTAAATAGTTTCATAACTTCATTTATTGAGTAAAATCATTGTTTTTACAAAAACCATGTAGCTGAAATTCATTTGTGCAATTTTAAAAAATGATATATTGTATATATTGAAAAATATGATGTTATAAAGCAGCAACAGTTGGTAGTTTAGTAGATTGGCTGCAAAGTGATGTGATACATTACAAATATGAAATAATCATGTTCACATTGAGACTTGAAAATGTATTCATGTTACCATAATATCATAAAATTCATTTCTGTATAGTTATGGGCAATTCTTTGTTAAATAATAAATATCTGATAGTTGTAGAACAAGTTGAAACATACACATAGGAAAAAATACATTGATGTTAGTAGTGTTAGTACACAATACTCAAACCAAAAATAGTTGTTGTTAACTAAAAACTGCATTGACTAAACAGTTTGCATGCAGCTGAAACAGCTGCCATCAGCAACAGCTATGTTTGGGTTCAATAAGTACAAGCCATATCAAAAGTTTGTAAATATCTCTTTGATGTATTGCATTGTTGGTTTTGTGGCAGTCACTCTTGCTGTCTTTGTGATTAAGGCAAATTAAATTTTGGCATGTCAGTATGAATGTGATTTAAAACCTACTACAAAAGTAATAGACAATTTCAAAGTTTCATGTTTTGCCATTGCACGGATATCTCTTATTTTGACATCCCCATCAATAAACATGAAACTTAAATGAACATACTTTTGTGGTTTACATTGTTGTGAGTTGTGAACACTGAACTCTGAATGTTGAGAAGAATGAATGATTTATATGTATTTATATATTAGTTCATGTAACATAATATATTACATAGATATCTCTTCCAGTGATTATATGTTAACCACACATCTTTGAATATTTTGCTTGATAATATTAAACACTGTCTTTGCACATATTTTTAGTACAGATATGATACAAGTGTTATGTATGACATAAAATAACTTACAATATTGTCAAAATGGTTGTCTGTTATCGTTACTATACATTGCTTTAGTGAATAACATAGAGACTTATGTGTCGCGTACTGTGTGTAGGCTATAAACTAGTTCGTCGGGTGTAGTGAGGGATTGCGTTCTACAATATTATTTCATAACGTAGTGACGTATATAGCGTTATTCGCCTATTGCAACATGCTTGTCATTTAATAATCGGAATCTTGAGGCAGGACTTGCATGAACATTATAATCCTGTTCACTCAATATTCTGGTTTGGTTTGACCCTATGTATTTTACTTAACTAATGTTTTTCTTTATCAGGTTTTCAGAGGTAAGATGTTTGAGCTTGTTCCGCGTATTATGTAGCTATTTGTGTCTTAATTTGATTATATTTTTATTGTTTTATTTTGTCGTTTTTGTTTCTTTAAACTTGGCCGATTTGTTTTCACATTTTGTCTGTACTGCGGTTGGAACCTGCCCAATTTTATGTTGTTGTGTAAACATATCATGTACTAATTTTTAATTGGCGCAAATTGTTGAATGTTTATCGCTACAGTAAAATTATAAATACCTGTATCTATCTACTATACCTCTAAAAATGTTTATATCCGGGCAAAAATATTATAATAATACTTATAAATTTAAAAGTATTGACACTATAATAATAGTATTTAAATTCAATAATGTATAGATAAAATAATACTTCGCGTCGTCGCACGTAATTTATATATTCTGTCAGGATTATGTATCACGTTTTCTATAGTATTACAAGGGTTGTAATTAAAGAATATTCACATTGTTATATTTCCCTGTAACATTTCAATATTGGCAGATGATTGATGGCATAAATACATACATTGTAATAATGCTAAAATTAATATTACTTCTTACTTATGTAATAACTCCCTGCTTAAAACATTTTTGTACGTAAGGTATTTTATTTAAATCTTATCTAGTGTACCAAAGTATTTATCACCTATCTTCGTTAGACTGATTTTGAATAATTTAAGTCGTGATACAATTAAAGTGTACAAACTTTGTTACTGACTAAAGATGTTAAATCCTTGTACTAAGTGAGTTATCCCTCCTTACTGTTATGGAGGATCCCGTGTCCCGTTTGAGAGTGATGGAGTCTGCAGTTTTGCGAACTGCTTTATTAATTTAACTTGATACTTCCGATATCTGTGATAAAGTTATATGAATGACAATAAAAATATGGTAACAATAAAATCTGTTTCCTTTTTCCCGAAGTCTCCTGATAGATGCGAGAGTACGACATTAGTAAAAAAACATAGTGCTTCGTCATAAAATTAGTGCAAAAAGTTAGATGAGTGTAGGGTTCACAGACACGTTTTGAGTGACACATTCATGTTGGCTTTGTACACTTCACAAATATTTACGGAAGTTAGGTGCATTAGCTGGCGTATGAATAAATCGCGTTAAATATCAATGACTTAGACATTCGCGCTAAATGGTTGTTGTTGGACGCGGTACCATACGTCAGAGTCGTGGCTGGCTTCATCACGTATGTATACAATTTATCGCTTAGCTGACCAGCTTGTATCGTGGTTTAGTTTTTGGTAAAACCTTTTGCAGTGGGCGACGGACCAAGACATTGCTAACGCCATCGCAGACATTGGCGTTACTGATTTTCAAGACGTGAAGTTCTTCGAGAATAGGGCGAACGGACAGTCGAAGGGGTTCTGCGTCATATCCCTCGGCTCTGACCAGTCCATTCGGATGGTAATGGACAGACTGCCCAAGAAAGAGATACATGGACAACATCCTGTCGTCACTTTACCCACAAAGCAGGTAAGTAGGGAGGGGCAATGGTTTATCTTAAATACAGATATGATTTAGATACAAATTAAATTGTTTCAAAAAATAGATTACATCAGCGAGATTCGTCCGAGTGAGCCATTTCAGAGTCACGCTCGTATTATTTGTTGGTCAAACAATTTAATCTGTATCGTGGCAAATAAGCAATCTCCTAAAAGCAGGGGAAAAAGTAGGCATATCAGGATATATTTTTGTGTATTAAGAACTAGTAAAAATAATACTAAATTAATTAAATTATACGGCTAGGTACCGTAAACTGTTCTAAGATAAATGTTCTAAGGTAAATGTTCTAAGATGGAGGGCATATATCTGACGTTTGTCTCACACGTTATCAAATTATAATGAGCCCCAGCATAACTTGAAAATATTCGAGCATCTTTGAATAGTTAACGTAACCTCGCTGTATATATTAGTTAGATTCGGAATTCCATAGATGAAATTGGAGTCGATATTCTTATAAAAACTTGTTGCTGAGTTAGAGCAAGTAACAAATCTTTGAAAGTACTAAGAATTAGAATTGGAACGAAAAATAGTTGGATAGATTCACTTCAACTGTAGGTTAACGCGTTAAAGTAGGTAGCATATAGCATTTCAATCTCTAAAAACAATAACTTTGCCCCTTCGCACACGAAACTCATCATAATACTAAAACAAATCTTTATCAAATGAGTCCTTTTGTATGTGTTTGTTAGCATAACGATCAATAAAATGTCAAAATTAAGTTTACGACACGACATCGTGTGCCAAAGGGGTCAAGTTTTCGATATTCCATTTGGGAAAGGTACCGTAATTTTTGGTAGGAATTCAAAGTTTCAAGAGTTGTGAGCGATTACACTATCGATTCAGTAGTCTACACGATAAAGTCCACATATAAAACATCACGATTTGTTATCACTATAACTAGTACCTAATTTCATATACTACAAGTCGCACTACTTTTCCCAGAGTACTGGAGTATAGGGGTAGACTTGATCTTTACAATGTATGATAATTTTGCTAGTAGGATACAACGAGAGTTTATTTCACAGGCCTTGAACCAGTTTGAGAGTCAGTCTAAGACTAGATCGACACCACCTGGACCTAACAATCCAGGTATGAGAGGACCACACCCGGGCGGCCCGCCCGGTCCACACCCTGGAGGTAAAACTATTCGATGGAACATATAACAACCAGCCTAAAACTCCCGAAAAGGGCGGCAAAGGCGTTTAATTACTAACCTCTTGCCAGTTATGTTATAAAATTGTAACAAGCACGAAAATGTGCAGTTACTAACATGCCCCTGTTATTGAAACCAATCTAAACTTCAGTATTTTACTAAAAGGGCATGGAAAAAGGACCGTAACGACTTAATAATATTGTGATGGAAATAATTATGCTTATGTTTATTTTCTATCAAAAGTATTACTTTGGTCCTCTTTTATTGTAAAGATGATTTTATTGACTCACAATACTAACATTTAAATAAGTACCGTACCGTACCGTATACGTGAACACGTGTCTACTACATTGCTGAGCTTAAAGATAATTATTTCGTTAACGTTGAAGTCTCCAAACTTATTGAGATTTCTCCATCCCATTGTATGCAAATAAAATATTTGAATACATGGCAAAATTACATTTTATATTCGCAACTTGGAGCATACGAATAGTATATTGCTCCATCAACACTGCGATAAGAGGGCATTCACATTTTTATGTCTTTATTTAACATGGAGCTTATAGAACAAGATACTGACACGAGAATGTTGAACAGATTTCTTTGGCGGTGGTCCAAATGGGCCGGGCCCCAACGGGCCGCGCATGATAATGCCGGGCGGGGCGCCGCACCACCAACTGCGTGGGCCGGCTGGCGGGGCGCACGGGCCGCACGGTCCGCACGGGCCCCCGCACGGTCCGCCGCATCATATGCCGCAGCACCAGGGACCACCACCACACCACATGCAGCACCAAGGACCTCCACCGCATCAAGGCCCTCCACCAAGGGGACCACCTATGCAGGTTTGTCAAGCTTTTTGCTAGATGCTAACGTGACTTACTCTATTTATGGATAAACAAGACATCTGTTTATATAAAAATAAATCTTGAGTTTCTTTTTATTTTTATAAAACATCCGTTTTTAAATATACTAATACATTTATCATGAAAATTGGTTCCATTTCCGCTGTTCTCGATTGATTGTAATTAATTAGTCACTTACATTCACTTTGTGAATAGTTCCAAGGCCCACCTCAGCTACAACGCGGGCCTGGTGGTCCCGGAGGTCCAGGTGGTCCCGGCGGTCGTCCAGGACCGGACTGGGGACCGCGCGGGCCGCCGCAGCAGTTGCCCCCGCACCCACAACCACAATACGGGCCTCCACAACATCAGATGCCTCATCAAATGCCACCACCCCACCCGGTTAGTATCGTTATCAAAGAAATTAACATTTTTAAAGCTAAAAACACGCTTTTAGTCGTGTATCTTCTTCATAGGAGAAATAGACCTAATTACGAGCCTAAACTCGATGTTTATAGGCAAGTAGTCTAAGGTTATCATCAAGCTAGTGGCTTATGGAAATAAGCCACTAGCTTGATGATAACATAATTTTGTATGGTTGTGATGATACAACAATTAGAAGTGCGTATAGTCCACATTACACAGTTCGTTACAAGTCGATCTAATAAAACCGTGTTAAAAAGGGTGAAAGCTGTGGGTTCTAAGAGTTTCGAATAAGGTTCATTACCAGGTTATTATTATATTTCAGGGCGGTGCGGGTGGTTTGCCCCCTGGCCACGCTGGGCTGGCCGGCGTGCCCCGGGGCCCGGCCCCCTTGCCCCATCATCCAGGTATGCCCCCCTACCCAGGTACGCATTCATTCATTTTCTTTATCATTACTGCTACTAAAAATACTAACAAACTAACGATGAATTTCAGAGAACAACTGGTAAAATTCTTTGAAGTTTGGTGAACTTGAAAACTTCTAACTTAATAACCAATAACATTATGTTTAAAAATAAGATACTGTTAATGATCGTGTTTTAAGTTATTAATATGTTTTCAATTGTGCGTGTAATGATTGGCAACAAAACGCCAGAGAAAGTAATAGTACGAGAGATGACGACCAAAACCATGTCTCATAGCAATACGGCAAAAGCCCTATAAAATCGTTAGATTGTATGATTCTGAACCCGACAAGGTGTGTAGTGTCGAAAGTGTAGCAACTGCGTGGGAGGCCATTTCTGCTGTGTCAAAAATATCTGAGTATCGAAAAATTGTCTGATAGAGAAGGTGCTACACTTATTTTGTCTGATATACATTTTTTGCACATATGGACAACTTATTTTATCATGTCCAACAATTTTCAGACACATTGCCATGATACCGATCGGTAAAATTTGTTAACATTTTCAAAACGGTCTCAATATTTAATGCGTTCACATTTCCGTCTGAAAATTGTTTTGGTCGCATCAAATAACCAAAATTTACTAATAAAAAAGGTTTTCAGACGTATTGCTATGAGACATTTTTTTGTCTGGTGTTTTTGTGGTCAGATCAAACGCTACGCGGAAAATGTCTGATATTGGTATTTTCGAGTTTAGGATAATCGTATCTATCGATTTGAGGCGGTTTTGGCCGTATTGCTATGAGACAAAAATTTTGGTCGTCATCTCTCTAACTATAACAGTAAATTGTAATATGAATTTATTACAAATGACACTCCAATTTCAAAATTACTGATTTTTAGTTTTTACTCTATAAATCTTTACAGTATTGTTTATGCTAAAAGTCCGGGCCCTAATGTCCGTATTTCAAGTAGATTTTTTAATTATTTTTATTCCTATCCCCCTTAGTTTTATTTTCAAGCAAAAGTAGCATCATTTCACTACATTAAAGCTTAATTAATGTATGTTATCTGTCTGTTGTCTGTGTTCTTGTCATGTGTGATGTTTAATGTTGAGTGTACACTATGTTATTGACTGGCAAGTGTGACTACCAAGCAATGAATCTCGGGTTCGAATCCCAGACATGACCATAGAATCTTGAACTGGGTTGCAACACACCCATTACTATTTACACAGGACTTACACAGGGTATGATGTTACAACTTACATGCATTCTTCGAAGAGAACACAAAGGAAGGCAGTGAGATTACTAATGTTTCTTTTACTTAATAAGATCTGGTATTGGCTGCAACACATTGAGGATATCGTTTTTTCTGCACCAATGTATGTTTGTTGTGTATGTTGTAGCAAATAATGAAATAGACAAGAGACCTTTGCTACACTAACGATTCTAGCCGTAGCATTCACTGGTCAATACTTCTTCAAATAGTTGAAATAAGTGCAGGAGTATAAAGCGTGGTGTTATTTGTCTGCAGGCGTGGGCGGCGGCGCCCCCGCCCCGCACGTGAACCCAGCCTTCTTCGCGCAACAACCGCCGGTACAACCACAACCCGCGGTACAACCGCCACCGCAACCTGGCCCGCCTGGTAACAAATAAACATAATTATTAAGCAATAAATAAAAATTAATAGCAATAATGCATGGAAAAAATTACATTGTGATTCTTGAAGAAGGTTTATTTGAATTAAGACTTAATTGAATTAATTACTAGATTGTTAAACGTAGACCACGTAACTCGAGCAGTTTTAAATTACGTGAGGCTTATGATTTGCGCAGCATTGTGCGATAAATCAAGCGACAAGTTATTAAAATACATGGGGCGGGCATCAATGTATATTAAACTATTGTAACAGGTCCAGGCGCACCATACGGTCACCCAGCTCACGGCGCTCCACCACCAGCGCAAGGACCACCGCCGGCTGCAAGACAACCATATGGAAGACCGCCTCAGGTAGGGTTCAAAAATTTTATGTGATAGTATAGTTTTATTGTTGCGTGTTGATATATTTTATTATAGAGTGATATAAGCAAATATCTCCTGATTTTAAGTAATGTCGGTCATGGTATAATAGCGGCAGGTTGGTCAAATATGACTTTTATCACATTATCTTGTCACACCATATCTTCATCTGCTGTGTGTGTTAACGATGGCTTGTTTGTGGTGCAGAACTACCCGGGCGCAGGCGAGGCCGGGCGCGGCGCGCACCACGGGCCCGGCCTGGGGGGGGCGCACCCCGCGCACGCGCCGCACGCCCCGCACGCGCCGCACGCGCCGCACGCGCCCCACGCGGCCCACCCGCCACACGCCCCGCACGCCGGCATCAGCGAGGCGGAGTTTGAAGAAGTAATGTCTCGTAACCGCACAGTGTCATCCAGCGCCATTGCCCGCGCTGTCAGCGACGCTGCGGCCGGAGAGTACGCCTCCGCTATTGAGACTCTCGTCACTGCTATATCACTCATCAAACAGAGCAAGGTAAGCTCATAACTATGTCAACTTACTTCTTCTTTACGAAACAGTATGGCAGAATGCAATGGCAGCAAAATGTGAGTGTGATGTATGAATAGGACGGACAGTTACTGTGTTCTCTCTGGGCTTCACGGGAACCTCACTCATATAGTAGTTCTAGGGCAAAAAACTAGATAAAACCAATCCCTAAATTTCAACCCTTTACTAATTTATCACAATACATAACACAATATATGAAATATTTTCATTAACAGGTCGCACACGACGATAGGTGCAAGATCCTAATATCATCACTGCAAGATACGCTGCATGGTGTTGAAACTAAGTCATATGGTAGTGGGGAGAGATCTCGGCGGTCTAGGTCGAGAGATCGCGATGCACGTGCGCATCACCGAACGCCCAGGCGGCGAGAGAGATCTGCCAGCAGATACCGCGACCGCAGCAGGGATCGGGAGGATCGCGACAGGTAAAATTACTTGTTATACACTATAATATTTCACACAGCCTCTGCAATGTGCTTATTTACCAAAAAAAAACTCTGTTTATGCAGTAAATTTTTGTTTGCAATACATGAAGTAAATCTTCAATCTCCCTGCCTGTAGGATCGAAAATAGTGTAGAACACTATTCTTCAGTTTTTTGTTGCATATTATAAGATTAAGTATAAATTTCAGTTGTAAGATACATGCAATGTGTTACATGCTTGATGTATTTCGACCACATTGGCAAGTTTCACAAGTATGTGCAGTTCTTACACTATGCAGGAGATGTTATAGTTGCACAATTATGGTGTATTTAACAATGGCTTTACGTGCTATGCCCAATAGGTCTCTTAACTTATGTCGATAAAAACTCAACTAAAACGCATTTGCGCTATCTACAAAGTGCGGGTAAATTAAGTAATTTAATTTTATACACATCACATTTCATGACAAGTACGTTATTTTACGTTCGATTAGTAAGTCATTAGGTAGTAACATCATACATAGTCATGCATGTAATCATTAATCATCGCAAGAGGGCTAACTAGGTAATACAAACGAGTGACGTTCTATGTTCCAGTCGTAGAGTCGGCGGCTCTTATACCGTTAAAGTATTACTGACGCTCTGCCCTTGCTTGCAGGTACAGGGAACGGTCGAGGGAACGTGATCGTGAACGTGACCGCGATGCGTAAGTGTCGCGTTTCTTCACAAATGCTCGCTACCATCACGCACGTTTACCTTTGGCGTGACAGTATACTAGGTTCTTTATTAGCTGGTATTCGGTGTTCGCTTGTATTCTCTTTCTCATTATCCTTGACACGAAGTAACGACTCATGTAGTGAAGATTTCGACGTATGCTTGTCATGTGTACCCCTGCGTCAGTGTGGTTTCCATTCCTATACTTCAAAGCTGATTGCCCAAGTAAATAAAGGTATTAATAGAAGTCATGTCTTTGTTACAGGTATTACAGAGACTACCGTGAGCGTGAACGCGACAGGTCTAGGTCTAGGGAAAGGGAACGTGCCGACCATTACAACAGAGGTCATAGCCGTGAAGAGAGGTAATTATCACTGAGATCCATTAAAATAGACCTTAAGTCGAGCTGTGTACCGTCCCATAAATTGTTTCTGTTATCAGTACTTCAGTTGACGTATGCTACATGCTAGTGGGTACAACATAATTTTATAATTGTTAATACAGAATATGAAATAACTAAATGAAAACTTAATTTGTAAAGCACGTTGATTAATTCTGTTTATATTTTAAACCAGTGTGGACACTGTATATAATGATTAACGTTAATTACTATTAGTTCTACCACCAGGCCGCGCAAGTCGCCAGTAGAGCCGACAGCGGAGAGTGGTGCGGGAGATGCTTCGGGGGCCAAGTCTCGCGCGGCGGGGGCGCCGTACTATGACGAGAGATACCGCGAGCGACGCGAGAGGGAGCCACCGCCGGCAGACCGCGAGCGAGACCGCGAGCATCGCCGCGACGCGAGGCACTAGCACAGGCCGCGCGGCCTCGCTCCGCTCCGACCACTGCAACCACTCCAACCACATTACACAGAGTACAGACACTTCAGGATATGGGTCCGACAGTACACACAATACATACACAGAACCTGGTACTAAGGCGCCATGTTATTTCATAAATACTTATTTTGATAGTGAATTCAACATCATTTCTACTTCATCGCCATTACAAGTCAATATGTTACGCTTGTCAACATGCCATGCAAAATTTTCTTTTTATTTCATAAATACTTATTTTGATAGTGAATTCAACATCATTTCTACTTCATCGCCATTACAAGTCAATATGTTACGCTTGTCAACATGCCATGCAAAATTTTCTTTTTTAGTCACTATTTATAGTACTTACGTTGCGTGCGATTTGTTATCTGTGTGTATGGACCTTTCTGTGGAGCAAAAAGTTGACATTAAAAACGTTTTATATTAGGTACAAATCCGTTTAAAACAGGGATTTAAAGTTCCGGACAATACCGAGTAGGGTATAAAATATTGTGCAACTTGATTTGTCATGCCTATTTGTAATGGATATTGAACAGAATCGACCTCTAACCGAGCGAAAGTCAGGTTATTATTATTCTAAAAAGCAATATGTACTGAAATTCTAAAATACTTTTAATAGTTGAATTTTAAGCAGTAAGTAACCAAAGGATTAATAGTAAAATCCGTTATTTTTTAATAGAATAGAATATACGCCGTAATGAACTATTTAACCAGATAATTTTGTATTTTTGCAATGCAAGATGTAAATACAAACTGGATGTGTAGTTTGAAATAGTTACTAGAGCGATTCGTTTGCTCAGACATTCGTAGATCAAATTGTTTTCAAGTCTACATTAAATTATCCCAGTATATGTCAATAGGCTCACCCCCTATTACATGGGACTCATAACATAAATAGTGAAAAGTGGGTGTTACTTCTGTGTGCACCTCTACCTACCCCTTCGGTGATAAAAGGCGTGATGTTATGTTATGTCTACATTAATTTCAAAATTTCCATTTGTTTTGCAGATGTTAGGAAAATTTACATTCCAAAAATCCCTCGTACACTTTGATCAAACTACAAATTCTGTGTTTATTTCAGGTTAAGTTTAAACCATGTGTGTCCTATATATCTGGAAAAGATGTAGTTGTATTATGTTCGCGTAAATTGTTTTGTCACGTCATGGTAATTTTTAGCCATCAAGCATATTGTATTACTTTTTATTTTCCACTGGTTTTTAATAACTAAGTTTTCAATGAGAAATCTATCAGTAACACTGTAAGATTAGTCATGTAAGTTTTAAGATATTCTTATAAATATATGGGTGTTCCATATGATTAGATTATGACACTGATTTAGTTGTTAATTAAATAAATTGATGTAATACATAAAGCAAAAGTTGTTTAAATTTTTAAATCCCTTATTTATTATAGTATTTTTGAAACATTCCAATTTATGTGTGGCCGCTTGTTTTCCGTTAACAAAGTAATAAAGATTGCGCAGTTTAAAATCATCCCTGCGGTTTAACCGTAGATAGGCAAAAATTCATAGTACAAAAGCCACGTGCTCGTTCAATATGACTGCAAATCGGAAAAGCGAGCGTGAATGCCTCACTGAACTTGCCAATGCTTGACTGAACTCCTTGGACTCCTTGCTCGCTGGTAGCACCTTTGATCGTTTAATTATGTTGTGTTGTTCATTTAATTACATGAATTTAGGAGAAAATAAATAATTCAAGAGATTAGAATAAGAAAGAGAATAAGAAACGAATTGGCTGCACGGTTGATGCGGTGGTTGGGCAACTCAAAAAGTATAATAAGTATAGGGGCAACTGGCTGCCGCGCAACGTGTCGCGGGTGTCGATTCCCGCACGGAACAACTGTGTGATCCACAAATTGTTGTTGTTGTGAGTCTGGGTGTCATGTGTATGTGAACTTGTATGATTGTAAACACCCACGATACAGGAGAAAACCCTAGTGTGGGGCAAAGATTTTTCCAAAAAAAAAATTCTAATGCTGCTTCCTATCCTACTACTAATATTATAAATCCGAAAGTTTGTGAGGATGTATTATGTGAGTGTGTGTATGAGTTTGTTACTGATTCACGCAAAAACTACTGTTCGGATTTAGATGAAACTTCACAGTAATGTAGATCATATTAATCTAATTCCTCTCTCCCCACTTTTCCGTCCCACATCCATACTTCCTTTCCTTTCCAAAGTGCTTGAGGCCTGTCTTATCTTCTAGGGCGTTAGCAGTCGGTCAGGGTTGGTGATGGTTCATCTACTTGGCGTGAACTGAGGGCTGGCGTTCCTCAAGGCGGTATACTATCTCCTCTTTTATTTTCTATTTACATTAATTTTATAACTTTCGAACTTCAGTGCGCGTACCATCTGTACGCTCTGATGACTTGCAGCTATATCGGTGTTGATGGGCTGTCTGATGCGATCTCGGAGATGAACGGTGACCTGGCGGCCGTTAAGAACTGGGCCCATAGGTTCGGCATAGCATAATCCTGCAAAATGCCAGGCCATTCTTATAGGTGGCTCCCGCACGCTGAATGGAGTTGCCATGGCGTCCATTCCGGCCGTGGTCTTCGATGGTGCGGTATTCCCGTTTAGTAGTGAGGTGAAAAACTTGGGCCTGCACATGCATAACAGTCTGAAGTGGCATGTTCAGGTCACCAGCGTGTGCAAAAAGGTTACTGGATCTTTGCGGGCTCTGTGTCGCGCTAAAAACTTACTTCCTCCTGCTACGAAGGCTATGTTGGTGCAGGCTTTGGTTCTTCCTATTATCGATTATGCTACTACGACCTGAATGCAGATCTCCTCAACAAACTTGACCGACTTCTGAATAACTGCATTCGATTGGTTTTCAACCTGCGTAAATATGATCATGTTTCTGCACATCGGATGCAACTAAAGTGGCTGCCCATACGCCAGCGCAGGAAGCAAAGGGCGCTAGCGCTAACCACCCTATTCTCCTTTCTTTGTTCACCTTCTTTGCCCAGTTATCTATCCCCTTATTTTCAATATTTATGCGCAAACCACAGTAAAAACCTTCGTTCTTCTCATGACCGTCTTCTCCACTCCACTCATCGCACTGACTTCTTTCATTCTTCCTTTTTCGTACAGGCAATTTTGCTGTGGAATGCGCTCCCCCTGGATGTCGGGATGGCGTCGACTCGTCTATCATTTAAGCAGAAAGTGCGTGAACTTCTCTTGGAGAGGGTGGCTGAATCATCACGCTAATTACTCACAGTCTATATTTATGTATGAATGTATGTATGTATGTATGTATGTATATGTATGTATGTATGTGTGTATGTATGTATGTATATATGTATATAATGTATGAGTGCATGTATGTGTGTTGTGTTGTACTCGTTTGTAGGTTATATATTATAATTATGTTTATTAATGTCTATGTATTATCTCTTAAATAATATGTAAATGTATCTATTTTATTTGCTCAATTAAATAGTTGCTTGCTTCTTGTTCACACCATAGCTCTTCTCTGCATCGCCCAAAGGTCAGACTGGGAGAAAATGCCTGCGGCATTAAGTCCACCTAATGTACATTTTGTGCATGAAGCTTAAATAAATATACCTCTATAAATCATACATTAGAATAACATACAGGCTACAATTTGTAATGACTTGATGTTATTTTGGGCGTAATAAACACAAAACGTTAGCCAAATCGGGCCTCTGAGACCTATATCGTACGCTGCTTATACCATAGGAGTTACAATAAGATAATGTAGGTACTGTAAGATTGTTTGTCTTGATTAGTTCTAAATATAAATCTCCGACGGCAACTTTTATGTGGAAGAACTGCCGATTTTTATCACTGAAACCTCACGAGACTGGCACTGACGGATAAAATCCCTGTTAGTGCGATTGTTTATTTTTTGAAACCACGAAAATAAATTAATTTCGCACTAGATATTATTATATCATAAGAGAATAAGAGAAATAAACACAATTTATACGTTCAGGAAACGCTTACGTCAGTTTATGATAGACGCACAACGGAGGCTGAATTTGACAAAGGCAGATATTTCAATTATTTAATATTTAATTTCTACTTCTTTGTGTTATTCCCGCTATTTTTCGTCTTATGATGCATTTATTTGATACAAATATTAAGCTTAAATATTACTTCGTAACAACATGTACATATTTGTAATAATAATATATTATTTGTATGAACCATTTTATTTATTTATTAATTTTATTTTGTCTTTGTATCTGACACACTACATGCAGTTTGTTTTTATTTTTTATATTATTTGTCTTCTCACCTACCATCCGTGAGTCACTGCAGGGTGCCACCAGAAGATCAGCGTTGAGTGTTACCACGCTCAACATAATGCTGAGGTGGAGGCCCGTTCCACACGTGCATGCATCTATATTTTTGTTAATTTTGTGATGTTTATTGTTTGTTTTAATTTTGTTTTTATTTATAACTCATTTTGTCTACATATCTGTGCATGCAATGTGTCGAATAAATGTTTTTCTTTCTTCTTTCTTTCTTTCTTTCTATATACCTAACCTAAGTACTGAATGGATTTAGTTTGTTAGTCATACAGTCGTCGAATATATATTGGCTAAACTTATTCAAAAACCCAATTGCCACCAGAAGTCAAGAAATTACGCGGGCGAAGTCGCGGGTAACAGCTAGTTCATAATAAGATGTTTTGCAAACATGAAAGGCCATTTCTAAGAAAATAAAATAAAATCATTTATGTTTGCAAAACAATTGCAAGCTGCCCTGTTATTTGAGTAATGATTTACTATGAAAATTTAATTAATCAAATTATTTTATGAGAAATACACACATGATATTATGTTTGTCATAATATGGTTATAATAAACATTATAAAGGTAGGATTACAAGGGTCTGAGTCGAATTTTTTATAGATGATTGCTTATAGGATCTATATAGTGATCTAGTTGTGCATTTGTTGGACTGCAACGCTGCATAAGAGGTTTGATAGCACGTATCAAGCAGTACATCTGTTGCATCTGAGCGAAATTATACATGTAATCATTTATAGCATTCTTCATTCTAGAATCTTAATAGTTTTCAGTATTGTGTAAACTCTGGAATAGTTTTGTCACTGTTTTAATTAATTTTCGTTGAATTGCTTCCAGAAGTTCATGCTAAGCTGTCATGTTTGCAGTGACTAGAAAAGTAGGTAAATACCTATTACAATAAATAATATAAAATAATATCACGAGGGAAAGGATCAGGAAGTTTGGATTAACGACCAGCGTATGATTACCATATTTCGCTCTAAATAGAGGAATTCACCAGCAGACCTTAGATTTTAAATAAGTAAACGTACTTAATTTTATATCTCTGTTCGTCTCATCAGCTCGTATTATCAGCTTAAACGATAATTCTGTTTTTGAGTCCTTGAATAAAGTAAATATAAGGTAAACATATAGACAGAGATATGTATAAATACGACGTCATTGCACATTCGTTTGAAAAGAGAAGATATCTAGAAAGTTCATTTTTAGACAGAATCAAGTTATGATTCTTATTTAACTCACAACACAGTAATAAGTCGACAGCCAACTGGCTCATTTAGATAATTTTATACACAGCTAGTGATCATAATGAGTCTCAAAAAATTTCTTTTCGAAAATGAATCTGTGGAGTAAGCTTTTTTGTTTATAAACGTACTTTCATAAATAGATACTAGTTTATTTCCTTAAAGTTAAGGACCAGCTGAAGAGATAAAAAATAAATATTTCGTTAATTGTTATGGCTTGATGGCTAAGTCTATTGTTTTATAATGTCTTTTTTTGTTTTTATTTGTCCTATCCTATGTGACTTACCTTCACTTCGTGGATAATTTGTATCAAAAAATTAATATAAGTTTAGCTTCTAACCATTTTCTTTAATTAGCCAATGTCGTCCAACTGCAGGGCAAAGGCCTCCTGCCCTCCTTCCATTCGTCTCTTCGTAGAGTTTTCTGTGATGACGGATCCTTTTCATAGGCATCTCCTTCTGGACCTGCCGCGACATCTATTGACTTTGAGCGGACTCCACTTAGTAGCGAGTTTTGCCCACCGCTCGTCTGACATTCGTCAGACGTGACCAGCTCAGTTCCACTTTAGACTGGCAGTTTTCTGATCAACGTCAGTGATTTGAGTTTTTGAGCGCTGCGAGACGATTAGGTATTCATATAACACTTTTTTTACTGTTTACTCTTAATATTTTTGTAGTGGCATCAGTTCTCCATCCCAATACATGTACATAAAAATATTGAGGTTCATGTTAGTGATCGTTGGCTCCTGGCCTAGGAGAGAGATCGGGGAACCAGAACCACGATACCAGACAATAATGCTCAATTCATTCTTCTTCTGTGTGGTCACTGCTGCTTTATACGGGTCCATATCCTACGTATATATGCATACAAGTGAATTATCTTTTATGGAAGTTGGACACATGTATATCGTGATTCTAATGAGTGCTAATGATATGGTAAGTAATGTTGTATACAGTTTCTATCGGTTACGTTATAACTACAAGCTTTTTAGTTTTCCAAATGGTCTGGAATTATACCTGGTTGATGTGAAATGGATCATAAACCTATTAAATTATACATATGTAATTCATAACATAACCGATGACAAGTCTGTGGCAGTTGTACCATACATCTTTAAAGAACAATAATAATAAGCCCGCAGGGCAATTTGAGGCGAGGTGATGGACATTAGCGACCCCGCGGGCTATCATCATCCCGAGTGCTCCAGGGAGAAGTCACCGTTCCTTACTCTCCGGCTTGCCTTTATTGGCTGGCTGGAGTGAACAATGACAAGGAACAGGTCTCCCACCTCTGGCTTGCCTTCATTGGCCGTCCAGAGTAGAGTCGCGAGAGCAGTGATCCTGCTCGGAGGGTAAGAAACTATTCGTAAGGTGCGAGTGGGCCAGGGATGCAGGAGGCTTCGGCTGGAGCAGATGATCTGAGTAGAAAGCGGTGGTAGTTTCTTAACCCTTCAGCCACTCACATTCTCGTTGCCCCTCTGTTGCTATATCTAGCAACCATTCCCGGTGTTCGGTCGGTGAGTTGGCGAGTCTCCGCCTGCTAATTTTACGTGTAGGTAATATTTACATTGTTTCGGCAGGTGCCATAGTCATCCATAGTTTCCAATTTACCGGTCCACAGCAACCTATCCATAGCCCTTTTTACCTTTTTTCTTCCATTATCCACAATAGTTCTACACTACCCGGGGACTGTCCTTGGGTGCATTTCCATAGTGCATACAGGGATAGTCGCCGGTTTGTGTGTCCATTACATTTAGATTAAAGTTGTTTAAAGGGCCTCTGCACAGTTGGCTTCGGCCCCTCGTAAGCCTCCCAAATCACCGGGACCCTGTGGTCCCGTGAATGGTAAAGACATACATAATAATAATAAATAAAATTAAAAAAACTGCGTTTAAAAAAACCAACTTCTAAAAATAAAGACAAACGTAAAAGTAAAAACTAAAAAGGAAAAAAATAACTATTATTGGTCATAAGTAGATACTTATAGCTTATATACCCACTGATAGGGTGTCGACAAAGGCCTCCTCTAAAGATTTCCACGTATCCCTGTCTCTAGCTAAACGGGTCCATACTGGACGCTGGTCCAGTAAAATAGCTGTATTTTCCTGATATCATGTTCCCATATTTTCGTATGTCTACCTCTATTTCTTTTACTGTCCCTTGGATATCATTCTGTCACTAGCTTCTTAGTCCATTTGTCTCTATTTTCCCTTAGCATATGTCCCTTCCAACGCCACTTAAGCTGTCCGTAGACCGTGTTTACATTTTTAAATTTATTTTTCTTTTTAATTTCTTGCAGTTTTATTCTGTCTCTTCTTTTTAAACCTAATAGGCTACTTTCTATTGCATTTTGACAAACTTTTAATTTTTGTTCTTATAGTTCAGTTAATGCCCATTTTTGGCACCCGTATAGTAGGTAAACATGGCATGATGCATATTTTGTACACTTTCTTTTTTGCTGATATTGGCATATCTTTATCTTTCTTTATTTCATTAAGTGACCAAAACCGTTTCTTTATTCTTCATTCTATTTATTTTTTCATGCAATCTAGTATTTTCATATTTGGAATCCAGTCCTTTTTGTAACTGCCTCGTTGGCCGAGTATTCGCAAGTGCGACTGCCGGGCAAGGGGTCTCGGGTTCGATTCCCGGGTCGGGCAAAGTATTACTGGGTTTTTTAAAATTCTCAGTAGTAGCACGGAGTCTGGAAATGTGCCCGGTATATGGCAATAGGCTCACCCCCTATTACATGGGACTCATAACAACTAGTGAAAAGTGGGTGTTACTTTGTACTGGAGTAGAATGTGCACCTCTGCCTACCCCTTCGGGGATAAAAGGCGTGATGTTATGTAATGTATGTCCTTTTTGTAACTCATTTCTTTTAGCGCCTTTTTTATTCCCCCTGTTTTAGTTATATGCTTTCCGTTCTTTTCTAAGTTGTTCGCTAATACTTTTGCTTAATTCTGCCATCTTTTGGATATTATTAATATTGCTATGTTTTCTTGTTGTATAAGTTCTTTCCGTTATTGTAATAATTGCTTACTTTTAAATGATATCGCTGACGTACTAATCATGTTTACTTTTGTTGTTTCTAATTTCAGTTGTTTGAGCAAATGATTGTTATTTTTCTTGGGTCGACATACATTGTTTTTTCCTTCTATTTTATTTATAAGTAGATCAGTGTTACCGATGCCTTCGATGGCTTTCATACTGTTGTGAAATTGTTTTGGTCTCTTAACACGTGTCCCTGAGAGTTTTGCTCGAACCATTCTCTGATCTGTGTTAAAATTTAAACTGCTTAAAATGGACAGGTCTTCTACTACTTTTAAGTTGTTAGACATAATATAGTCGATCTCATTTTTATACGGTCCATTGGGAGATATCCATGTCCATTTCCTTGATATTTTCTTTTTATAATAACCGTTTATGATACTTAATTTGTTTCCAATCATACATCTTTAACCACCTTTTATTAAAAGTCGCCATTTTAAGAAATTATACATTTCATAAATGTTTTTTACAGTCCAGAGTATTTACTCTAACATTATCCCAAAAGTACCGAGATTTGGCTAAGGAATTTCTGACCAAGATTCATCTGTTCTACTTTAAAGATCATTCTCCTTATGCGATGCTGGTAAGTTCGGAAGGCATATATTTAATAAACTGTCGAACACCAAGCGGTCACCGGTGACCGCAACCTATTGTTCTATAATTGTGTCTATAATGACAGTGCTCGACGAGTTAATTTAATGATACAAAGCTATGGTTGATACATACATTCTTCCCAAATAACAAAATATGAAATAAAATGAAATCGTTTATTTGTAAACATATATTGCATTTTATTTATTTTTAACCGACTTCCCAAAAAAGGAGGAGGTTATCAATTCAGCTGTATGTTTATTTCTTTTGTGTATGTTACGCGGTTACTCCGACGTTTGTAGACGGATTTTGATGATTCTTTTTTGTTGGATAGGTTATACTCTCGGGGTGGTCCCATTTCCACCAGGTCAGGATCTGATGTAGGGATCCCGAGCAGAACTTTTCAAAATTGTATGGATGACGAGAGCGTTTGTTAACTTTTTGGTATAGTATTTGGAACTACTACAATTTGATGAAGATATGGAGTTGATCTGATGATGGAGTCAAGAGACAGCCAAGGGAACTCCTCGATAATTTGTAGCAATGACCCCCTGTTCGGGCTTAAATTTTTTGTATTGAGAAGATCTTTACATATAGATTGGATGTCATTGTCATTAGGGGACTGATGATGGAGTAGTATGATAGCTAAGGGAACTCCTCAACGTTTAATAGTAGCTACTTGGTGTTTGGGCTTGATTAATTTGTAGTGATGAGAACCTTACACCTAAATGAGGTATGACTGTCAATAGGGGTCTGATGGTGAAGGATTATGATAGCTAGGGGAACTTCTCAACAGCTGACAGTAGCTACCTGGTGTTTGGGCTTGATTAATTTCAAGTGATGGGAACTTTACACCTAAATGGGGTATGATTATTATTAAGGGCCTGATGATAAAGTAATACAAGGGTACTTATAAACGATTAATAGCTACTATTAACTGTTAACCTGATGTTTGAGCTTGAATAATTTGTAATGATGAGAGCTTAACATCTATGTGGGATATACATAGTGTACCGGGTCTATATAGCCCTGACTAAACTAAAAGCATAAAAATAAAAACAAAAATTGCGTTTAAAAAACCGACTTCGAAAGCCGAAAACCTAAAAACAAGCAAACGGTTAAAACTAAAAAGCAAAAAATAACTATTCTTAGTCATACGTACTTATAGGTTACCCACCCACTGATAGGTAAGAAGTCGGTGCCACAAGTTTTAAACAAGAGTTATCCTTTAAACCCGTAACAAATACCTCATATTACCTAAGGTGTGTACAATTTTATGACAGATTATACCCATGACAGTAGTGATGATTCGCCGGTTCTGGCTCAGTAGTAGTGATGATTCGCCGGTTCTGGCTCAGTAGTAGTGATGATTCGCCGGTTCTGGCTCAGTAGTAGTGATGATTCGCCGGTTCTGGCTCAGTAGTAGTGATGATTCGCCGGTTCTGGCTCAGTAGTAGTGATGATTCGCCGGTTCTGGCTCAGTAGTAGTGATGATTCGCCGGTTCTGGTCACCATACCAACGTGGTCATGGTATTGGGAGCTTCTTAGGAGGGTTATTTAGATCAGTTTTACCCTTTTTAGCGTACGATGCGTGGTTCTGGAGTGATGCAAATCGATTGCAAATCAATTTATAGTATCTATTAATTAATTATCTCATTAATTAATAATCTCATTAATTAATTATTTAACCCTCATTATGTTTGATTTCCTATGTCATCAATAAAACACAACCATTCATTTTTAATTTTTTATTTCATTACTTTTTTCTACAAAATATGAGTGGAACATCTCATCCACAAAAATATCATTGTACAGTGTGTTTCCTGTAAATATGTTCGTAAAACTATTCATTGAACATCCTTGAAACTTAAATAGCAAATACATTAAGCAATATTCACCACAAACTGAAGTCCAATCATTCTGAATCCTATCAACATTCCAGTCCCATCTCTTACAATTCCTTTTCAAAAACTGAAGATGATATCGCTCAGGTGTTCGTCCATATGAATCAAAATATTGACCGATGCCATTCACATCGATATGTACAGCTACCCAGTGTGAGCCTGGTTTATCATCCGCATCCAAATTGCATATTATATACGTTGGCACATGTGTATACATAGGTAGTCTATTAGCAGCATAAACATTATTTTCTAGACTGGGATGAATCTTTTTCATATGTTTTTTTAATTCTAGTGTATCCATGATATCACTGTTATTAGCAGTTTATTGCAGTACCAATCTATTCAATGGTTGTCATAGGAATGTTCAATTATAGTGATTTGTAAATCGCATAGTGATCTTCATGTCTGTTGCGATGTGAGATAAGTTTGTTGACTCATAGAGTTCCGTCCGAGATAAGAATTGTGCTATATAACATCGAACAGTTGCAGTCATGCAGTCAGTCTATGGTCGTTTGACCACAGTGGATTGTATACGTCTACCAATACTACGTTTGTGTTACCTACTTCAACGCATCAATGATCATGGAGGTAAGTGTTTATTCTATTGACAAACTTACTTGTATTTCTGTTGTTGTTTTCCTAACGTGTGTGTGCGTGTGAGTCAGATTAAGTGTAAACAAATTGATATTAATGTGATAATTCTGTTGTTGCAGAGATCATTCAGCTTCGCAGACGATAATGAAAATACCTATAAACAGTATTACTACTCGCCACTCTCTCCCCAACACGAAGAAGAAAGAGATGACATCGTCGTTAATAACACAGATGATGGAGGAAAAAGGAAATCACAACCGATTGATCAATTTTTTGAAGTGACACCAAAAATAAAAAGGAAGAAGCAGCTATCGTCGACTGTGGCACGAGCTGCTAGAGATGGCGTATCATACATCTCTACAAATTCTGACGACGGAGACCAAGCGACGCATCTCATAAAAATTGAAATGTATGATATGAAGAAACTATCCAAGATTCCAATTAATGATCACTGGAAGCACGCTACCACGAGGATTAAATATTACGTGAAGAATAATAAGGATAGCATCTACGACAACACAAACGGTCTCGTATACAATATTACAAAGACAATAGCAGAAAGTGAAAAAGTTAAAAAATACTTTTTTAACAATGACACTCATTAGTGGATTAGTGAATGTGATTCTGTTTACTTAAACTCTCGTTATGCAGCAGAAGCCCGAAGATCTTGCAGAAAACGGTTTCTTTTATACTGGCCATGGAGACAGGACTAAGTGTTTCCATTGTGGTGGTGGTTTAAAAGATTGGGAAGATGACGATGATCCTTGGCAGCAGCATGTTCAGTAGTTTAGTCAATGTGCTTATATGAAGTTTAAACTCGAACAGTGTTTTGTGTAAGATTAAATAGGGGAGGTATATAAAGAAATAAAAATATTACATTGCATATAATTTGTTTTATTAATTTTATAATGTTAGCTTTAGTTACACACACACACAAAATGCATTAAGCATGACACATATATCTAAAACACAACACATATTATAATCTTAACTACTATAGTCTACAGTAACATTTCTATTTTTATCTATTTCAATAATATTATCAAACTCAGCATAAACAATACAGTTAATTGTTTGTATTAGTGAGGATTCAAATCGTACTTCTAATCTTACACTACCATGTTTTATGAGATTCCAATGGGCTGATGAGTTAGCTGATAAATCAGGAGTTAAATCAAATGCTAAAAGACAGTAACCTTTAGCATATTGTTCACGAGAGATTGCATTTCCCTCATTAAGAAAGTGAATACCTGTCCCCGAGAATAGAGTATGATATGCTGATGTAAATATATTATTATTAAAAGATGGTTGCAAAGCTTTGGAAGGTATTTGTTGACCATCAATATATAAACTGAAAGAGTTAATACCATAGTTTTCAAAGTTAAATGGATTTTTAGTAAGTGAACCATTAAATGCGGAATTATTCACAAAACCAATAATACATCTTTTGGGTACCTGTCCTAAGAATATATTATCAAGAGTTTTTCCTTGAACACCCGATGGAATTGTTAAAACTTTAACTTCAGCACGAGTAATAGGATATTTAGCAGTGGTAGAAGCTAAAACTTTCTGATGTGCGAGTAATACACTTGGATTAATTCGTGCTCTTCGAACAATAAGAGTTGCATCCGTAATGCAAACTTTAAACTTTACATCATTTGATCCAGCAATTAAATTAAAACTCTCTCTTGACCGAACTAATTTTACACTCATTTCAACGCCATTAATTAAAAATTTATCTTGATTGAAAATATCACCATGAAGATGACCAATCATTTCTACTTCCCTGCTTTCATTAACTAATTCCTGTCTTTTAACAAATCCAATGTTTTTACCATCTGTGGAATCCATTTTTCCTGCTGTATCATCATACCAAAGACTACAAGTAAGATGAGATTGTTTAGCAGCAGGAGCATAGTTTAAAAGGGTTTCCATGTATGCTCGATAAGCATAGGTATTATTAGGTGGTGATACAAGTTTTTGGTTTAAATAAATATCGAGTTGACTAAAAAGTGAATGCAACCAATTATTTACAGGTGCTACTGCTGTAGCTGATATCAAGTTTGTTGAATCTTGATTTAATACTTTTGCCTTTATGTGGAGTAATGTATGAGACAAATCTATGTAGTCATCGCCTGTTCCAGGAACTTGAAACTCGATAGGTCCATCATCAGCAAGAGATGAAATTGGTTTATAGTGAATCCACAACCCATTTTCAATGCTTGTTTGTGTAGACGGTAATGCAAACAAATCTAATTCTGACTTAACGCACTCACAAGAATGATTATGAAGGAAAGACATACTTAATTTGAAAATATATCTTTGATGTTTTTTGGTTTTAGACCAAGTTTTTTCGTAGCTTTCACTTTCGCTGTTAGTGGTGGAATGAACGAGGCCAATCGTTTTCTTTTAGTTATATACCCAGACCCTGTCATGTTAAATCGATCAATTTTGTCATCAGCCTTTCGTTTTAAGTTCGTACTAACTTGCTTTAGACGATTTTTTATTGAGGCTTCCATAGGACGGGCTTGAACCATATCTGATAAAAGTCCTACTCCAGCATTTAATGCCTCCTTACCAACCACTCGAACACCACTTGAAAGTAAAGGTAAAACTGATCTAAATAACCCTCCTAAGAAGCTCCCAATACCATGACCACGTTGGTATGGTGAACCCTTATAAATTACTCCAACTCCTGATCCAGCTTGATGAGAATAATAATTTTCGTATGGACATTTATGATGATCATGATGAGAATACATTATTATAATTTGTGGAAATGTAGTTTAATACACACGGTTCCAAACTGGAATGGGATTTTTTGTCCTGTGCTCGATCTTATATCTATTTCTAGTGTATCGAACTCTCTTCGCATAACAGGTAAGTAGTGAGGTGGAGAGAAAATGTGCATTTTATTCGCACCATAAATGTATTTTGAAGGATCTAATGAAATGACTCTTAATAGCGGAGTCATAACATCACCCACAATCTGAGGATCGATAATATCGCAATATAGAAATAGTTGAGATGGTAACCCTAAGTGTAAATTAGCAGGACACTTCCCAAAATTTCTGTCTAAGAGATTTGTATTTGGTTCATAACCTAGTTGTAAACTTAATTTGGGTGATAATGTTATGGATGTTATATTTTTATCCAAAACAGAAACAGACACAAATTTTGTTATTTCATCATAACGAAATTTCAAGTTCTCTCTGATACTATTTAACGTTTTTAAAATATGTTCAACGTTATCGTAGTTGGTAGCGGGAATATGTTTTTTGTAGTACACTGTTGATGGTTTATCTTCATTAGGCATTAACATGGTTTTTGTGATGTATACAACATTTTCATGATCTTGAACAGTAAACATGGTGCATGGATATTGAAACTCGACAACTCCAACCGACCATTCACCTTCTAATTTCATAGCTTTTGGTAATTTTGTTGAAAAATTTGTGGTCTTGTTATCAGGAAAGTATTCCATTGAACTATTGCTGAGCAAAGTTAAATAAAAACTTTCTTTATTCATATTTCTTTCAAACTAGAAGCTAAAATCCAACTGTTAAATTTATCTGGATAACCTCTCCACTTCACTAATACTTCTTTTCTGTTACCCGAATAACGAGTGCCAATTATTTTATCTATTTTATATTGTGAGGTGGGGTTGTAAGTGACCTTCTGTAATTCTCTTTCATAAAAAGTACCAACTATTGGTTCATTTTGTAAATCAGTTATTGTATAAACAATCCATGGAGATCTATCAATTATTGAAGATATAATAAATATTTCATCACTCCAATTTGATTCATATCCTTTTTGGAAAACATGTTTATATTTAGTTATTCGAACATAATCACCCACGTTGAAATTTGGTTTTGGATTTTCTAAAGAAAGTTTGTTTGATCCTCTATCATAAAGATTAGTCCAAACTGTCATAATATTGTTGGAACTTACATCACATGGGCACATCTTAATACTCGAGTGAATGCTGTTATTATAAGAGTATATTAAATCTTGTAAAACATCGATATATCTATAAGTATTATTATGAGTGAAATAACGCCACATTTTCATTTTTAGAGTTCTTTGAAATCGTTCAACAATACTAGCCTTAATATCAGGATTGTTAGTGGTATAGTAATTTATCTTTTTGGATTTAAAGTATTTTTGTACATCTTTTGAAATAAATTCTGTACCTTTATCAGATTGTACGTGAGTAGGTGTTGAATTACTTTCAGTAAATATACTTTCAAAACATTCTTTAGTTGTTTCTGCGTTTTTCTTTTTCATTGGTCTTGCAAAAGCATATTTACTAAATACATCAATAACACAAAGTATGTAGTTGAAACCATCATTATATTGAGCATAAGTTCGCATATCACTTAAATCAGCTTGCCACAGCTCATTAATATTTGATAGAATGTACCTATTACGCGGGAATTTTTTCCGAATGGGTTTATGTAGTGTATATGTTTCTTGCGATTGTAACCATTCCTTTACTTGCTTTTTATCCATTTTCCCCTTCATAGCTTTTGATAATTTATCAATACTACCAAAACCAGCGGGGTTAGATGGATCATAATAAATCCTGTTAATTTCTTCTAGTACGGGGTCCATTTTTCCCAATCGATCTTTTTACGTATTTTAGTTATAGATCTTTTATCTCCACTGCTCGGTGTAGAAAACTCTTGAACTTCAATCTCAGAGGTTTTGTTCAGATCTTTTGCTTGAAGTTGGTTAATAAACTCACATCTCTTTGGATTTCCAATATAAGTAAGTGGTACTTTAATATCTTTTAATGCTTTAGCAAATCTATCCCACCCTATCGGATCACTTTTTTTAAGGGTCTAAGTGAATCATTTATTAAATCAACAATATTACTTCCTGAAATTTTTTCATTATCAATTATGACTGTGCCTTCATTATCCCAACGTATTTTACTTTTACTTATTCCAATTAAGTTTAATAATGACTCACCTTTTTTATTATAAGTTTTTGGTATTAAACTGAGTATTTGTGTCGGTGAATACAGTGGATTTGCCTCACTTTCTATACTTTTAATAGATCCTTTCTCTTCTAACAAAGATTCAGCATCAACTGAACTTTTTAGATCTCTATCTTTACTTTTAAAACCAATTTTAGATCCATTTGAATCTTCATTAGATGTATCAGAATAAATTGGTAATCTGAGTGGTTGACGATCCTCTTCGGTAAAGTGAAGATATCTTTGTAGTGTTTGTAAATATAACATCCACTTCTTTCGGTCTTCCGTCTTACTATTCATAATATTTTGCATTTCAATATCTAGTCGAGACAAATTACTAGTAACCTTATTTTCTTGTTTTAATTTTTCAATCAATCCAGGTTCAATAAGTATCATTTTCTTAGCATTTTCCATGTTAACTGGCTAGTCCACTTACTAATCCACTCAATATTGCACCTAATATTATTGGTAAGAAAGCCCCTCCTTTTTGTATAATAATATTTTTTCTTAGTTTATGTTTACACTTATGCACCAGTTTACGGAGTATATTTTTGTGTTTATTCAATTTTTGTTTATCTTGATCTTTGAGAGGTATCTTTCCTTGTAAAACGTTATGAATACATTCACAAATACAATTTATTTCTTCTTCATCACACGTTTTAAGTAACGCTCTTTGATATTTTGGTTTAAGCGTGCGCAAAGCGTTCAGCAAATGTTTATGCGTTGTGAGTCGACGATGCATCATTTAGAAATGATTTGAATTGTTTGATTCTTGGTGTATTTAAACTCTTTCGTGGGGACGTAGACTGTACAGTAACCATTAAATGGGAATACATTGGTTTTGATACGACAAAAATCATTTGTATTCTGTTTTAAATCTATCATTAAATATCCATGCGCTTCTAAAGTTGCATCCCTGTAGGCGTCTTCAATGAATTTTGGGTTATCTGGTGACACTTGTCGTGCTAAATATCTTATTTGAGTTTTATCTCGAGGGTTTTTAAAATAAATTATATAACTTGAGTTTAAAGAAATGTCTCTTTGACCTTTACCTTGATGAAATAAATTTTGTGTTAAATAAAATACACTAAGATTCCTGTGATGACTACCTTTTGTAAATATATCCACAATTCTTCCATCAGACTCTCTCATTAGATCATCAATAATAATAAGGTGTGGGTTTTCACCATCAAACATATTAGGATTTGGAATTCCTTGATGATAGTTAACATTTGGTAAATTATATAAAGGCTGCATTTCATCAAAGCACCATGTGATCTGATTAAAATCGCAATTACATATTTCTTTAACTGATTTTATGAAATTTGTTACAAAATTTGATTTCCCACATCCACTTGGTCCTGCCACAATAGCAGTAAACGGATGGATAAAGTGATACATTTCACACGTCTAGAGTTTTAGAGGGATGAAATAAAAATGAAAATGTCGGTGTAAAATTACTATATATTGCCAAAATTATATAAAACATGTAATTTGCGAAAAACAGAATGTTTTGTATACTATTTCTAATACATTTAGTACTTATCAGAATTTCACAATCATCTCAACGTCAAATTTAAGCACACAAATAAAAACTTATATAATTACCACTTTAAAAACTTTTTTATACATAACACATTTCTAAGAGCACAATATTTTTTATGATGATTACAATTTAAATTAGGTTTTCTACCACAGTACTTTTCAACTAACACAGATAGTTTAGGATAATTTCCTTCGTGAAGCTCTAGTACATTACAGTTATCACACATGTCTTTTATCCATTTTACTTTTTCTGAACCTTTTACATAGATATTCTTGTTTTCTAGGTATGGTACGATCATGTGTTGGAATTCTCTATAGTCAATATAACCTTCACTCCAACGTAGACCCCTATTTTTTTCCAACCACTCGACTTGTCTCTTTTCATCTCTTGTTAAGTATGTGAACTGGTACGGTGGTTTAATTAAAAACGTTTGTGTATATTCATGCGTGGTAAAAGCTAACTCCTTTACTATAAAATTATTGTAGAGATCCTTAAATCCTTGCACATCTAATATCATAGTATTGGGATTCATGATATTTTCCTTAGTGTTTTCATTATCGTCTGCGAAGCTGAATGATCTCTGCAACAACAGAATTATCACATTAATATCAATTTGTTTACACTTAATCTGACTCACACGCACACACACGTTAGGAAAACAACAACAGAAATACAAGTAAGTTTGTCAATAGAATAAACACTTACCTCCATGATCATTGATGCGTTGAAGTAGGTAACACAAACGTAGTATTGGTAGACGTATACAATCCACTGTGGTCAAACGACCATAGACTGACTGCATGACTGCAACTGTTCGATGTTATATAGCACAATTCTTATCTCGGACGGAACTCTATGAGTCAACAAACTTATCTCACATCGCAACAGACATGAAGATCACTATGCGATTTACAAATCACTATAATTGAACATTCCTATGACAACCATTGAATAGATTGGTACTGCAATAAACTGCTAATAACAGTGATATCATGGATACACTAGAATTAAAAAAACATATGAAAAAGATTCATCCCAGTCTAGAAAATAATGTTTATGCTGCTAATAGACTACCTATGTATACACATGTGCCAACGTATATAATATGCAATTTGGATGCGGATGATAAACCAGGCTCACACTGGGTAGCTGTACATATCGATGTGAATGGCATCGGTCAATATTTTGATTCATATGGACGAACACCTGAGCGATATCATCTTCAGTTTTTGAAAAGGAATTGTAAGAGATGGGACTGGAATGTTGATAGGATTCAGAATGATTGGACTTCAGTTTGTGGTGAATATTGCTTAATGTATTTGCTATTTAAGTTTCAAGGATGTTCAATGAATAGTTTTACGAACATATTTACAGGAAACACACTGTACAATGATATTTTTGTGGATGAGATGTTCCACTCATATTTTGTAGAAAAAAGTAATGAAATAAAAAATTAAAAATGAATGGTTGTGTTTTATTGATGACATAGGAAATCAAACATAATGAGGGTTAAATAATTAATTAATGAGATTATTAATTAATGAGATAATTAATTAATAGATACTATAAATTGATTTGCAATCGATTTGCATAACTCCAGAACCACGCATCGTACGCTAAAAAGGGTAAAACTGATCTAAATAACCCTCCTAAGAAGCTCCCAATACCATGACCACGTTGGTATGGTGACCAGAACCGGCGAATCATCACTACTACTGAGCCAGAACCGGCGAATCATCACTACTACTGAGCCAGAACCGGCGAATCATCACTACTACTGAGCCAGAACCGGCGAATCATCACTACTACTGAGCCAGAACCGGCGAATCATCACTACTACTGAGCCAGAACCGGCGAATCATCACTACTACTGAGCCAGAACCGGCGAATCATCACTACTCATGACCATTAACCTAAGTTATATTTTGTTACGGGCTTGTGGCACCGACTTCATTATTGAGCGACATATAATGAGACTTTGTGACATACTCCACGACTGAATCACTGTTTTCCAAAATACAAGCTTATAGCTTAGTTTGGGAAGCAGTATCTGTATCCTTCGTAATTTACACTCGTCCATGTAATTGCCGTATTTCTGTAAATGTAATATTATGATTTATTTGTGACAATAAACAATTTTCTTTAACACCTTCTTCTTGGGCAAGTAACAATAAATTATTACATTATTTTTTTTTATTTCAGACTCACAAGAAAGTCCACCTAATTTGTCATCTGTTCTCTCTCTGCTTACTCTCCCAGATGTTAACTGGTTTTTCTTTATTCAACCTCATGCCCATGTACACGAACTACTCCTCAGGAAGGTACGCTAGTGGTGGCACTCAGAACTCAACGTTTGAACACTCTCTATATTTCTCCTACCCTTTTAACACTTCTACGGATTTTAATGGATATGTCGTTGCTTGTATTTTCCATTGGTAAGTTTGACTATTTCTATCATCATCATCATCATTATCGTTAGTCAATAAGCAACCACCGCTAACCAAAGGCCTTTTCTCGTACAGAGAAGGTTCTCAATTTTTACTAACATTTTTTTAATGGGTAAGCCGGTAAATGAACCTTCGGATTACCTGATGGTAAGCAATCGGCGCCGCCCATGGACACCCGAAACACCAGGGGCGTTACAAGTGCGATACCGGCCTTTTGGGGCTTAGGAATTTAAGGATTGTTGGCGGTCACCGGCCCAAGAATAATGATATCATTGCAGTACTTTTTAGAGGCACCATGTGCACAGTTAGGGCAACATGTATGCAGGCAACTAACTGTGCCATAATTACTCTCTAAAAATGATGGCACAGTCCAAAGGTGGATTTAAAACTATATATTTTTTTAACTTTTGCTCCGATTCAAGGGTGACGTTTGTAGAGGTAGTATTCCTGATGATGAAGTTTAATACTCTTAAAATATCTATTGAAGTAATTTTACGTGTACTGAAGTCAACTTTCGAGGTCAATATATTCCTAAATTTAAAATAAACCATTTATGATAATTTTTTATTTGATTGTAGGTTATTGTCATATTTATGCTCAACACAGTTCGTTATGTTTGACCTCTTCCTATCAATAATGGTTTTGCATCTTTGGGGCCATTTCAAAATACTAATCAACAGCCTGAATAACTTTCCTAAGCCTAGCGCTGAAACTCACTGTGAATTAGAACGAGGCATTAATATAAACGCTGAAAAATATTCGAAAGAAGAACTTGTTGAAGTTTCTCAGAAACTGAAAGAATGTATTGATTATCACCGAGAGATAATTCAGTAAGTCTAAAAAACTTTCAGTTTTTTATTTGATGAGAGCGTCTGGGATCAAGATAATTGTTAATATTTGAATGTGACATTTGTTTTTAATGAAAGAAAAAGTAATTCACCAAAAACGAGTATGTTGTGATTTAGGTAATTTTGTGATTGATAGAATGCTGATGTTATGTCTTTTTTTCAGCTATTTTTTACAGCTCATTTGCTAAATCGACTTATAGTCCTTTGCTGTCTAATTACTTTGTAACTTGACACTACCTACTCGACTTCATTAAATTTCAGTTATTTAGAGTATGGCTATGTTCAACTAGAAGTGAAACTATATTATTTAAACTTGTCATGAATCACGAAAGTAACATGATATTCTTTTACAGATTTACAAACGCCATGTCAGATGTATTCGGGCCGATGTTGTTCTGTTATTACGTATTCCACCAGGCAAGCGGCTGTTTACTATTGCTGGAGTGTTCGCAAATGGTCAGTCGATAGCAATAAAATTATTATTTATATTTTATGCGTCGTTGGCCGAGTGGTCGCAAGTGCGGCTAGGCGTCTCGACTTCGATTCCAGGGTCGGGCAAAGTATTGCTGGTGATTTTAAAAAATTATCAGTAGTAGCACGGAGTCTGGAATTGTGCATATACCGGATGCCAATAGGCTCACCCCTATTACATGTGACTTACAACATAAATAGTGAAAAGTGGGTGTTACATTGCACATTGGCTTAAGTGTCAGGATGTGCACTTCTGCCTACCCCTCGGGGGTAAAAGACGTGATAACGAACTTCTTAAAATTACATCTTTTTCCTTTTCTGTTGCAGACTGCGCAAGCTCTAATCCGTTTCCTGCCACTGACGATAGTATTGACTCAGCAATTAATTCAATTGTCAGTCATTTTTGAACTGGTCGGCAGTGAGGTAATTGTCAATTTATGCATCTGAGAAATGAGATTTACGACTTAACTGAGGGCAACACTAGAATCTTTAGTGGCACCAAGACCGTCCATCGGTTGAGATGACTTTGTGAAAACGGTTGACTTTTGTCGCACTGTCCATTTTAATAATAGGGTAGATGCCTAATTTTTATTTTAATGTCCGTCTAGTAGGTTATTTAAAATCATTAGACACGTATTTTTCTTTTTTTACAGAAACGAATACTTTCGACTACATATTGATTTGAAATGTAGCGTGACGTCATTTCTATGCTCATTTTATACGTAGAAATGATGATTTAGCCTCCACTCCTAAACTTTGATTCCTGTTATCAAAGTATTGTTTTATTATCCCTCGATGTTTCGAAGGCCTTTGACAGGGTATGGCACGACAGTCTAATCGGCAAGCTTCCTGAATATGGACATCCTACTGGTCTGTGCAGATGGATAGCAGACTTTCTGAGGGATCGGTCAATATGAGTAGTCATCGATGGCTGCTCGTCTGACCAATTTGGTATTAATGCTGGCGTCCCTCAGGGGTCAGTACTTTCAGCGACGCTCTTTTTGCTGCACATAAACGACCTGCTTAAGCCCGGTATCTTTGGGTATGCAGATGACAGCACAGTTGTTGAAAGGTATATGTGCAGTGCGCGGACTAGCGGAACACAGATCCAGTTTTTAAGAGAATCCATGGTCGAACGTTGGAACTCGACCTTGAAGGCGGTCTCCGACTGGGATGACGCCAACTTGGTTAGGTTCAATGCTAGCAAAACCCAGGCGTGTCTATTCTCCGCCAAACGGAGTCAATTTCCGCTGACTCCTACTTTCCGGAATGTGTCCGTACCGATAACCGATCATCTTGAGCTTCTTAGTGTAACTCTGACGCCCACACTCAACTTTGGCTCCTATATAGAGTCAAAAGCGCAACTGGCTGGTAGGAAGTTGGGTATCCTATGGAGGGTGAGACGGTACTTCACGCCGAAACAATTGCTGAGCCTGTACCAAGCACAGATTCGGTCCTGTATGGAGTACTGCTCTCATCTTTGGGACGGCTCGGCAAAATATCAGATGGACGCGTTAGAGCACATTGAGAGGCGTGCCCAGAGGCTCATCGACTATGATGCGCTTGTGAAGGCTCGGCTTCAAAGCCTCGAGCACAGGCGTATGGTTGCAAGGCTTTCGGTTTTCTACCGGATACATTTCGGTGAGTTTGCGGGGGAATTGCACAACTTGATTCCCCCTAGTCCTTTCCATCATCGTACCACAAGACAATCGGCGAAGCGTCACCGATTCATGGTAGATGTTCCGCCCACACGCACGAAGCACTTCGCTTCAAGCTTCCTTGTGCGTACTGCTAAACAGCCCGAGTGAATAGGTTGCTTATGGGACGACGTGCTACATCGTAGACCGCATCATCGCTTACCACCAGACGAGATAGTGGTCAAACGTTGCCCCATCAAATATATATAAATATATATATATATATATATATATATATATATATATATATATATATATATATATATATATATATATATATATATAAATATATTTATATATATATTTACATCCCGCAATCGATTGGACGTCCCATGAAGGCGAAAGTGCATTTAATCTGGCGTCCACCGGCTTTTGGCGTCCGCATACCGGACGCCACTTTTTTGGTCTATGCAACTTAGGTCCGTTTGGTCCTGGCTACACGTAGGTTAAAAATCGACAGAGGCCAAAAAATCGGTCCAATGGCTGTAACAATATTTTGAAAAATTCCCAAAGAAATCTCAGCGCAGGTAGGGCGCTGCTGTTGCGCGTATATACACAGCTGTATATTTTTGGGATTTTCTGACTATAAGTCCACGTATTTGACGTCCTCAAAAAAACAACAGCGACGTTGCCAGCTCGCTCATTAAATCTGTCTCAATAGATCATAATATTATCTACCGCATTCGAAACAATATTCACCGTCGTAGATTTCGGATGTGTTGCGTATGATTTGGATTCCGATTTTATTCAATTAGTTTTATCTGTAATCCTGTTCTCAATTTGTCAATGATCAGTGAAATATAATAGATGAGGGTATAAATAAATTCCTTAAAAGGATCTTAGAAATAAGTACTAAAGTGACAAAATTAAATGTCTTACCACAAAAAAGGTTAAGCAGAGTTTAACTTGTATTAAATGTGTATTTAGATAGTATAGTCTCCGTATAAATTTTGACGTAATTTTATTAACTTTTAATGTGGTTAGAAGGTGCATCTAACACTGAATAATTAATTAATGTCGTATTACTGATCAAATCAATCAACGTTTGTCTTCTTTCTTCTAGTCTTCGACGTATTATATAGATCCAATTAGGAATTATAAATGTTTTTGATTATAAAACATAAACACTTGAATAAAAGTGATATCCATATTTAAAATAACATTACATCACGTCTTTTTCCCCGAAGAATTAAGCAAAATACCGCACTTAATGCCACTGTACAATGTAATATCCACATTTTTACTATTTATGTTATGAGTCCCATGTAATAGGGGGTGAGCTTATTGCCATATACCGGGCACATTTCCAGACTTTTGAAAAAACCCAGTAATACTTTGCCCAACCCGGGAATGAAACCCGAGACTCTTTGCCAGGCAGTCGCACTTGCGACTACTCGGCCAACGAGGCAGTATATGATATCCATGTTCTTTGTTTTTATTTGCTTACTTAGGATTGGTAACCTCATATCAATCAGCTGCCAATTTAATATTTGAAACAATTACAGCTGGTTTCAAAGCTAGGGGATTGGGCAGCGCCGCTGAAGCGCGGGCTTCAACAATAAAGGTAGTACCCAATAGAGGAGATAATCGCGTGGGCACCACTAGAACTATTAAATTAGGAATCTTGCCTTTAATGAAATTGGAATTCAATACAATATTTGGGCACAAAAATCAGATTAGGCGCGGTCTTCAGTTACTTAAGGTTTACATTAAAATAAAAGCGGATGTCATAGATCATAATTTCTAGCGATAAAGTCCTCTACTGGGTACTACCTCTATGGCTGCGCTAGACCCTAGAGCTCCTATACATCTTCAACCGCGAGGCACTTCAGCAGCGCTACCCAATCTCTTAGCTCTGAAACTCGCCTAAATGAAAGAAGTTTTGAACTTAAATACTTAATAAAAACATTCTAGTAATAATAGTTAAACGTTGACGTTCAATAGCTATACACGAACGCCCAATAGCTATATACGGACGCCCAATAGCTATATACGGACGCCCAATAGCTATATACGGACGCCCAATAGCTATATACGGACGCCCAATAGATATATACGGACGCCCAATAGCTATATACGGACGCCCAATAGCTGTATATGGACGTTCTACAGCAATATACTGACGATCAATAGCTAGGTGATTTTCATGATTGGGCTCGCTGTCATTGCAGCGGTAAGTCCCCTCTTTGAGGAGTGGCTTGAGAGACGCTACGGCGTCCTCACCTACCGCCTGACGCAGGTGCTTACCGGACACGGAAGTTTCGGGAGGTTTCGGATTGGGCGGGAGGAAACGCACGGGTGTCATCACTGCGACACGGTGGAGCATACGGTGGTGGTGTGTCCTGCGTGGACTGAGCACCGCCGTGTCCTCAGGAATGTGATCGGCGACGGCGACCTCTCGCATCCGGCTCTGGTTCAGACCATGGTACGGAGCGAGGGGGACTGGGATGCCGTCTCCTTCTTCTGCGAAGCAGTCATGCTAGCTAAGGAGGAGGCGGAGCGCGTGAGGGAAAGAACCTCTTCACGACCCGTCCTCCGCGGCTCCGTATCGGCATCAGCTCTATTGGGGCCCATCTGCGGTAGTCTGACGGCTCCTTGAGGCACATGTGGAACGCGACGTGCCATACGCTCGGGTCTGGTTCTGATCGGGCGGCGAGTCACCCGTGCTCGCCGACCGCAGGCCCGTGCTTACGGTGGCCGGAGATCGTTTCGCGATCCCCGACGCCCGCAGTGTCTCTCGCGACGGCTGGAGCGTAAAGAGGCTCGTTCATTCACGCACTCCGCCTCCTCCTTAGGTAGCAGGACTGCGTCGCAGAAGGAGGAAACGGCATGCCAGTCCCCCTCGGTCCGTACCATGGTCTGAACCAGAGTCGGACGCGAGAGGTCACCGTCGCCAATCACATCCCTGAGGACACAGTGGTGTTCAGCCCATGCAGAGCACACCGCCACCGTATGCTCCACCATGTCTTCCGGGCGGCCCTCGCAGTGATGACGCCCGGACGTTTCCTCCCGACCAATCTGTAACAGGAATCTACCGAAACTTCCGTGTTCGATAAGCACCTGCGTCAGGCGGTGGGTAAAGACGCCGTAGCGGCTCTGTCTCTCAAGACACTCCTCAAATCGTACATGATACCTGCTCAGGAAGTACGTGGATGTTCAATAGCTATATACGGACGCCCAATAGCTATATATGGACGTTCAATAGCTGTATATGGACATTCAATAGCTATATACGGACGCCCAATAGTTATATACGGACGTTCGATTGCCATATACTGACGTTCAATAGCTAGGTGATCTTACATGATACCTGCTGAGGAAGAAACTTTCTTCGCGCGCATGTCCATCAACAGTACAGTAAGTTGACTAATAAAGTAGAAATGTATAAGTACTAAGAATACTGATAGTAAATAGCGTATCAAATTTGGTTTCACATGCGGACGTTCAATTGCTATATACGGACGCCCAATAGCTATATACCGATGTTCAATAGCTATTTCATCTTGCTCATTCCAACAACATTGATAGTAGAGGTATAATATAAAGTAGGCACCTACTAGTAGATAACATTATTATATCAATTCCGGGCATTGGTATATGTATCGATAATTTTTGCGAATATTGGAATAATGTTGAAACTCTGTACTACCAGACGAGTGACAAGAGAGAGTAAAAGAAAGAGACAAGTGAACACAAAGCTGGCAACGTTGCACTCGCAAATACCACCCACGGTGTGGGGACGTTAAGTAGCTGATACCATGGTTAAATCACGATCAATATATCTAGGACTCCAATTTGTTATCACCATTGTTTGGGGTTCAAAAATGTTGCAGCATGACTGCAAGAAGAATATCGTGAAAAATAAAATTATCGGAAAATGACGTATCCTACAAAGCTGGAAATCGAATAACTAAGCAATATTCATCAAGACATATTAAAAAAATTAACGGGAACTGGGGGACGTCATAATGATGCGCGACGCGCGACGTGCGTGACGCCAAAAAGATTCCAGGATGTAAATATGTATATATATATATATATATATATATGACAAAATAAAAAAAATACATATCTAATATTTTTTCATTATCTAATTTACGGACTAATTAGATTTTTAATTTTCATACCCTGTCATCATCCTAATTGAATTGATTTGACTGTTTAGTCCGTTGGTTATCTGAGCTAGACTTACAATGTCACCTTTGTAAAGATTTTCAATACTTTTCTTTTTATATATGAAATAGCTTCTCAAATTCTCTCTACTTCATTGTGCTCGCTTACTTCACGAGAAGAAACCCCTTTAATGCACCTTCTCGGATAATTCCTTTTCTGGGTATTCTTGTCTAAAACTGTCTATTTTCATTGGAAAAATCTATATTCATTTTAGTATATATTATCGTTTACAGAGTGAGAAATTAAAAGATGCCGTGTATGGTGTACCATGGGAATGCATGGACGCTAGTAATAGGAAGGTGGTTGCATTCTTTCTAATGAATGTTCAGGAGCCTGTTCATATTAAGGCTCTGGGTATTGCTAATGTTGGAGTCACTTCTATGGCTACGGTGAGTTTGAAGATTTTTTTTTTGTTTTTAAAAAAACGTTGCCCCACACTAGGATTTTCTCCTGTCTCGTGGGTGCGTTTACAAACATACAAGTTCACATACACAATGACACCCAGACCCGGAACAACAATTTGTGGATCACACAGAGTGTTGTTCCGTGCGGGAATCGAACCCGCGACACGTTGCACGGCAGCCGGTTGCCCAGCCACCGCAGCAACCGTGCAGATTTTAATCTTCTTTTGATTGTCTTCTTACATGATAAGGTAAGGTAAGGTAAGGACAAGCCTATATTACGTATACAGATAAATAAAATTAAAGTGTCTGTTTGTAATATTAATATAACCGCTTTTTACTACATGCACATGAATATAGAGGTACATACATGTGATATACATATATACCAAAATATATTTTTTTACAGTTTGTGTCTGTATGTCTGTCTGTTTGTATACTGGATAACCTCTGGAATGGCTGGACTGATTTTAACGAGCATATTGGCACGTAACTGGTGTACTAAGGAGTAACATCACCTACTTTTATTTTGGAAAATTGAAACAAGAAAGAAGTTGTGTCCTAAAATTCCTATTCTATGCGTTTGAAGTCGCGGGCAACAGCTAGTTATAACATTAAAACTTATTTACAAAAGTAAAACTTTGGTAGAGATGCACGAACTACTATGTAACCAATACGACAGCTATTACTATGAGTGTAGGCGAGAGACGATTGGGTAGAAATGAGACATATAGAAACAATTAAATAAAGAATTAAAATGTCATTTGTCTTTTTTTTCTTCCTGTGTTTCAGATCCTGAAGACTTCAATATCCTACTTCACCTTCTTACGAAGCATCTGAACATTAAATACTTTATATGTACGGGTCGCTATTATGTATTTCTTTGCTAACATTTCCTGTGATTGCTTTCTACTATTTATTCATATTCATATTCATATTCATATTCATTTAATCATTTGCAAACATGGGTACATAATATAAAGGTGTTAACAAAGTTTATAGTTTCTCCATATTTTGCCTTAACAGGGCATGCAAAGATATGTTATAAAAATAATTATATAATAGAATTAGGTCCATTGAATTGAATTATTTGTAATGTTGTTAGAATACAATAATGTCAAAGATAGTAACATTATTCTTATCACTGAAGTCAAAAAATTAATGTCAAATTAGATATATAATGTAAAAAAGTAATTGTCAATTATATTATAGAATGTCACACAAGCAATGTCAAATAAATTAAATTAATTATTGACCATAAGGATTCCCCTCAAGATAATCTTTTACAGTATAATACACTTTGTCATTGAGAAATTCTTTTAATTTCAGTTTAAACAAGTTGAGGTTCCCAATTTCTGAAATACAACATGGCAGCTTGTTGTATATCTTGGATAACATGCAAAAAACACTCTTACTCATTAAGGCAGACTTACTAGGAATACTTCTAATTTTGCCTCTATATCTGGTACTAGTAAGCTTATCAAACATCTGCATATTACTTTTAACAAAAACAGCAATTTCGAATATATATAGACATGGCAGGGTTAAAATTTTCAGCTTCCGAAAGTATGGCTGACAACTATCCGTTACCTTTAGTTTGCATATTGCTCGTATACACTTTTTTTGACACTTAAATGCGGCCTCACATTCGGTTGAGTTGCCCCAAAAAATTATGCCATATCTTAACGTAGATGATACGTAAGCATGATAGGCAGTCCCAGCGGTTGGCACAGCCACAGTTTTACGAAGCATGTATAGCATGTATGAGAACGTATTCAACCTGGCACACACATTTTCTACATGCGCTTTCCAATTTAAATTGTGATCGACCATTAATCCCAAAAACTTTGCTACTTTAACTTCACTAATTGTCTTTGTTAAGTATTTGATATGTAAATCTGAAGATGGTACAGCTGTATTTCTGAATATCATTAGGTTAGTTTTTTCCAAATTTATTAAAAGATTATTAGATGTAAGCCAATTGACAATAGAATTTAGAGCAGAATTTACTTCGCCCTCAAGTAATGTATATTTTTTATTAGAAAATATAGCGGTGCTGTCGTCTGCGAAAAGAATCATTGGAAAAGTCATAGCGTTTGGAAAGTCATTTATATATAAAAGAAATAAGAGCGGCCCTAAGACACTTCCCTGGGGTACACCATACGTCAATTCTCTATAGCCCGAAATAAATTCAACTTCTTTTTTTGTAATCCAATCGAATTTTCTTATCACAGTGGCTTGTTTCCTATTACTTAGATACGACGTTATAAGACTTAGAGCATTACCCCTAATCCCATAGGCATAGAGTTTATGTTTTAATATGTCATGATCAACATAGTCAAAGGCTTTGGTTAAGTCCATAAATAAGGCACAAACAGGTGTTTTATTATCAACACTGACAGTTACCATTTTTAGGAATTCGTAAATTGCTCTGTTAATATTTTTGCTTTTCCTGAATCCCATTTGTTCGTTCGCTAAAAGATTATATTTTTCAAAAAAGTTGTTAAAATTATTGTAAATAATTTTTTCTAAGACCTTTGAGAATATTGGAATAAGTGCAATTGGTCTGTAACATGACATATTTTCTTTGTCGTTTTTTTTAAATAGTGGCTGAACAATAGTTTTTTTTAGTAATTTCGGAAAATAACCGTGATACAGACAAAGATTGTAAACATGACATAGAACCGGACTTATGACATCATTAACCTCCTTTAATATCTTTGTTGAGATTCCATCATAACCTGTGCTATTTGTATTCTTCAGTGATTTGATTGTTTTGAGTATGTCAGAGGGAGTAACAGGATTAATAAATATTGAATTATTATTGTTATTGTATTTATGTGTCATTTTACATTTAAAAGTATTATTAGCATTAACTGTTAAAGGTTTTACTTGGTCAACGTAGAAGTCATTGAATTTATGAGCTATGTCAATAGGGTTTGTTATAATTTTTCCGTCAATATTAATTTGAGTAATGTAATCTCGTGGTATGGTCATCTTACTTCTGTTTATGACGTCCCATGTAGCTTTGGATTTATTCAACGCAGTATTAATATAATAAGTGTTTTGTGCCTTTTGTGTCTGTTTAATGATTCGATTTAATCGTTGTGAGTATAATTTTAAAGTAACCTTATCATTTTGACTCTTTGTTTTCCTGTATATCCATAGCAAATCACGTTTTCTTTTAGAACAGTTTTTTATCCCTTTACTGATCCATTTTGGTCGAGAGTTCAGTGATCGTTTGGTTCTCACTATGGGAAAGCATAAGTTATAAAGAAGACTGAAAATATCATGAAACTTGCTGAAAGCATTATCTGGGTCCAGTTCTTCGTAAACATCATTAAATGTTAGAGAGCGTAGGTAATTTTTAAATTTTATAATACTTTCTTGACAATAGTCTCTTCTTTCGACATACCAGTACATCATTTTAAGGTTATATTCAACGGGGCAAATCAATAATTGAGCTGAATGATCTGACAGGCCTAAATCAAATACATCAGATTTGCATCCATTAACATTATGTATGAAATGATCAATACACGTATCACTAATTAATCGAGTGGGAGTCGTTACAGCTAGTTTCAAGTTAAATTCTGCAAGTATGTGCTTATAAGTAGCCGAGATTCTATTATTTTTGAGAATATCTATATTGAAATCCCCACAAACTATAAGTTTTCTAGATTTATATGAAAAACAACGCAATATAACATTTAGTTTCTTAAAAAATAAATCTGTATCCTCTCGATTCGTTTTAGGTGGTCTATATATACATATTATAACTAGATTCTGATTCAATAGTTCTATAGCACTGCACTCAATGACATTTACTATTGTGTGTTTTGCAATGTCATCAATAGTTTTGAATTTAAATCCACGTCTAATTAGAATACAGGACCCACCACGCCTATTCTTCCTACACATAATTGAACCTATGGTAAAGGATTGCATATTGAATAATGATATGTCATGGTTAATTAAATTATGCTCTGTCACACAAATCACATCTACGTCAATTTTTTTATCTCGTAGATTGTCTAAGTTAACACTCAGAATGTCCAACTTACTTAACAATCCGTTTATGTTCTGATGTAAAATGTTAATAGACTGACACTCGAAAAAGATTGTCTGGAGATTTGGAAGTTGCCTCTGACGTTGCGACTTCAATATCAAGGTTTAGTAAGGTGTCCGTTTGGGTACATTTATGATTCCTTGTTTCCCGAAGAATGCGTAATTGTTGTTGGTATTCAAAGTATTTACGAGCATTATCCAAATTAAGAACTTGCCTTAATAAGGCACGACTAAGATTAACTGCGAAAGACATTCCGCGAGGTACAGCGCTTATATAGTTCATGTCTATATATTTCACATTTTTAAAGGCACTACAAATAAACCTCAATTCATAATTCAATTTTTTTTCATTTAAATATCTGTTAAACGGAATTTCAGTTACAATTATATTAGTGTTTGCTACAGTTTTGAACCATTTTTCGACACCATATTTAAATTCACGTGGGTTACAGTCATTGGTACCTCCAATAATAACGACGTAATCATTCATTGTGAGGTTTGGAACAATTTCATTCTGAGAATTAATAACTTCCTTCATTCGCGCTCCTGCTTTCCAAAAACTAGTCACTATATACTCAGGACCAATTAATTTTTGCAGTGTTTCCCGTATTTTCCAAACCTGTTGATCTCCAAGAATAACAACCTTTTTCTTAGTCTGTTTGCACTGAGTACTATCCTTACCTTTGGGTTTTGGTACTATCGTTAGATTTTCGGTAGTCAGATCCATTTTTTTACTTAAGTCAGTTGTCGGTGTTATATATACTGATTCGGTAGATGGAGCGTTCCGTAGACACCCTCTCAGATCAACACAATGCTTATCAGTATCTGGTGTATTCAAACCAAACACAGGAGTATTGACTTTGAGAGGAGTAGAAACATCATTTGTTTTTCGTTTCTTATATTTCCGTACTGATATAGGCGTTTGGCTCTTGATTTCGGAGAACTGAAGTTTTTTATAAGTTTCTATAACTCTCTGAGATTTTTCCAAATCAGATTTTAACTGCTGATTTTCACAATTTAAATTTTCTATTTCCTGATGCGCACTTTGCAGCTCTAATGTAAGTTTCTTTATTGTATCATTGAGGTCGATTACGGTCTGACTATCGTTTAATGATGTACTTGGTAAACTGGTCATAGTAGCATCAAATAACGTCGTACTCGATAAGCTAGAAAGATTTTCTAGCGAGCCTGTCAAGGGTCGTTGTTTACGCCTCGTTACGTTCTCCATTATTAGCAAGCAATTAAAAAGGTAGGACTATGCTAATTTATCAAAACTAAAGCAAATAAAGCCATAAAAAACGCAAACATGCGAGAAAAATTGTAGCAAACAATTCAATGAGCAAAAATATTTAGTGTAGTCAGCTGGATACGAACTCGATACTTGTCATGCGTGGATAGGTTGTCAACTTAAATGAGCCATCTGAACATCTACATGAGTGACGAAATAACAGATCCGTTCATTCCAAATGTCTTAAAATTACAAAGTACCTCCTATATTTTACTTTTTCCCATCTGTTTTATCGACAAATCGCTGTTATTAGTTCTTTACTATGAATACAGGTGGCACTTCACTTCTATAATTGTCACTGATTTTAAATTATCTTTCCACAACGGTTTCTGATTATATTGTTTTACTATTATCGTGTAGATTATAGCACTGGGTAGTATAATTATATAGTTATAGTGTTGCACTGATAAATTTTAGTACTTCTAAGCACTCACTCGTTCATTCACAATGTTTATAGACATTTAGCACTTATAGTTTTTACTCGTCATTTATTTGCCTAATATGGTATGTAGAGGCAAGATAACAATAGCACATATGTATCAAGTCATTAATCACAGTTCTTCATTATTATTTACTTAAATTTTCACTTTAAAATATTTTATTTGTGTGTTTATACTGAGAGCGTAACTCGATTGGTGTTTACTTAGCAGCGCCACCTGGCGGAATATTAGTTCAGTTTTTTCTCAATTTGATTAACCTATTAAAGAAAAACAAAGAAACAATTTGTTTTATTTGATTTTAATAAAATTGTCGCGGAGAACCTAACGGGTTACCGGGCCTCCTGCTCGACGTGCAGGAGAAGGAACGGGGTGGTTTTTAGTCAGTAAGAGTCTAACACTCCCTCCCGCCCCACCCACACCACCAGGCGGGAGTAGTCATTCGATGATTTTCCCCCCATTAAAAAAAAACGTAATAAAATTATCTAAACAAAATTGATTTACATTGCATAAAATAAAATGCATTTGTTGATAATTTTGACAAAAACAGATTCAAAATTCAAAATTCAAATTTAAAAATTATTTATTTGCGTAAATAAGGTACAGATAGTTGTAATTTTGTAATAACTTACGTCCTCTTATTTTGCCTTCAACATCGGCGTGCAAAAATAATGTAGATACTTTACAGACTTGTCAAAATTGTGTTATACTCTCAAAGAAAATTACAAATTTCTTTTCAATTAAGATAATAGTTTCAAAATTAAAACAATGAATTTTATAAAAGAGAAAATGTCACAAAATTAGCCCAAAATGTCATAAATGTCACACACAATATTCTATAAATGTCAATTTTACAGGAATGTCACACATATTATAAAAATATTACATTACAATTCACAAACCATTAAATATTACAATTTATAATCTAAATACTCAAGCACACTGTAAAAACATTTGTCAATTAGCAGGTTTCTTAAACCTCGTTTAAATTTATGAAAAGGTAGTGCCTTAATGGAATTTGGAACTTTGTTATATAATTTAATGCACATAATGTAACTGTTATTTGATGTGAGTGTGAGATTTGTTTTAGGTCGATATAATTTGTTGGCATTGTGAGACCGTGGAGCGTAATAACTTGCCGGATTCTCAAAGAGTTGCTTATGCTTAAAAACAAATATACACGACTCGAAGATGTAGAGGCAAGGCAAGGTTAAAATTTTGTATTTTCTAAAGAACGGGCGACAGGAATCTATTTGCTTCAACCCGAATATCGCTCTAATACACTTTTTTTGCATTATAAATGCTTGTTCTATCTCAACACATCGACCCCAAAGAATAACCCCATATCGCAATATGGAGGATATGTATCCGTGATACGCAGTCATTGCGGCCTCTCTTGATATTTCACGGCTGATACGTCTCAAGGGATAAACAAAACTATTAATTTTACCACAAACATCTTGCACTTGATTCTTCCAAGAGCAGAACTTGTCTAGTGTAATCCCAAGAAATTTTACTGACTCAGCTTCTGACAGAGCTATCCCTTTATACATCACATTTAATTCTGCGGGTTTATTCCTGTAGGTATGAAACTGAATGTATTTAGTTTTATCTATATTAACTTTTAGGTTGTTCCCTTCTAGCCACTGTATAGTTGTCTGGAGCACGGTGTTTAAAGAAAATGTTATTATTTTGCAATGCTCAGCTTCATAGAGATGATATCATTTTTGTCAGTCGATTAGACACTTTTGACGTGCATTTGATTTTGTTTTGATACATATTTGCCATGATTAATTGTTTTTAAAGATAAGATAAGATAAAGATAAAGATACTTTTATTTTGCAAATATGGGTAACAATTACAGGTGACATAAAAATAAATGTTCAGCCATATTTTACTATTTAAGCATGCAAATGATATACATAGTAAAATGCATTGGATAATATGTTACAATTGAAGACAAATAACCCAATAAAAAGAAAAAACATAAACAAAAAAAAAATACCATAAATTAGGAACACAGTTTTCAATTCAAGCACTTACAAAAAAATCCTTCTCATTCAGATACTCAGGCAAACTATAATATGCTTTAGCCACTAAAAGGCTTCGGAATCCTTTTTTAAATAAATGTAGCGGAAGCTCCTTCCAACCCTTAGGTATCCTATTATAAATAACTGAAGCCATGCAGTAGACACTCTAACGCATAAGTGCTGTCTTAGCTGGCTCTTTACATAGCAGACTATTATCGCGTCTGTTGCGGGGAAATACATCGGCCATGCGATTAAAACGACTAGGGTTTGTCTTCACGAACACAGCTACTTCCAGGATATACAAACTAGGCAACGTCAATATTTTGTAATTTTTAAAGTATGGTTCACAACTATCTGTAGATTTTAGCTTAAACATCGCTCGTAAGCACTTTTTTGTGCTTTGAAAGCGGCTTCTCTTTCAGTAGAGTTTCCCCAAAATATAATCCCATACCTCAAATGTGATTCTACAGTTCCGTAGTATTCAGTAAGAAGTGCATTTCTGTTGACTATAGTTGATAATCTATGTAATGCATATGCAGACTTACTTATTCTCTTACATAAACTATCCACTTGTGATTTCCAATTCAACTGTTGATCTATTTGCAAACCTAAAAACTTTGTACTTTCAACTTCTTCTATAGTATTATTGTTGTTATGTACTTTCAAATTTATACTAGCAGTCTGTTGTCTAAATTGGATAAATTTCGTCTTATTTTTTTTATTTTTTTTTTTATTTGGTTCACAAAACTGAATACAATCAACGTTACATATAAAATACCGCAACAAACTTAATTAAGATTATATCCTACTAGATGTGAACACGGCATGCATAATAGAAAAATCTTACATTACTAAATGGAAACAAAAACTTTAGTTCAAAATGTGTAAAAAGATCTTAACTTCTTCTTGAAAGAGGCAAGAGAATCGAGACGGAAGACATCAATGTCTTTACAAATGTTATTAGAATAACAACACATACGGTACATGGGCGAGTGCTGGCCAAGATTTGTCTTCGAATGCGGTGGGTGAAAAGTTTTTCGATTGCATATCCGACTACCCGCTCGCGGTACAGAAATATCCACGCGTTGCAGTATATCAGGAGAATCGGTAAGGTTGTGTATTAATTTGTATAGAAACATAATATCGGCTATTTTTCGTCTTGTGCCAAGAAGTTCCATTTTGTATGTTGACAGGCGTTGTTCGTATGATTTTAGGTTTTGGCATCCTAAGTCATTATATGTTAGGTGATACAGGAACCTCTTCTGAATACGTTCTATTCTATTAATATGCACTTGATAACTAGGATTCCAAACCGTACTGCAATACTCAAGAATACCGCGAACAAACGTATTAAATATTAAAATTGTGAGACTTGGTTGCTTGAATATTTTCATCTGTCTATTGATAAAACCCGAGATTCGAGAGGTCCGCTTTGTTATGTCATCTATGTGGAACCTAAAACTTAAAGACCTATCCAGAATTATTCCCAGATCACGGATGGTTGTCACTTCTGTTAGAGGGACATTATCTATTGTATAAACTGTAGGGTGAGTATTTTTTCTTCTCGTAAATTTTATATGGCAACATTTTTCCAAATTCAAAGACATGCAATTGTCAAGGCACCACTTGTAAACATTATCAAGATCAGATTGTATTAATTTGGCATCAGAATTATTATTAATTGCACGGTAGATTTTTAAGTCATCCGCGTATAGTTTAAAATGAGATTTAATAACGTTCTTGATATCATCGATATAGATCAAGAAAAAGAGCGGACCCAAGTGAGAGCCTTGAGGTACTCCTGAGGGAATCCTGCACACATTCGATTTGAAGCCGTGAACATAGACTAACTGTGAACGATTACATATATATGACGCACACCATCTAAGCAATGAACCATGTATACCTTTTTCGGCAAGTTTGGCCAGAAGACGATTGTGGTTAACCAAATCGAATGCCTTCCTGAGATCTGCGTACACTGCATGCACCTCACCGCCACCATCCATCACATCCACAATATCGCACACATAACTTACTAAGTTTGTGTTGGTAGATTTACGAGGTAGGAAGCCGTGTTGATTTGAATCAATGTATTGTTGGAAATGATTCAAAAGCTTTCTATTGACAATTGCTTCCAACACCTTCCCAGATGCAGATAAAATAGAGATTGGACGGTATTTAGCAACATCGTCCAGTCTGCCTTCTTTGTGGATGGGCGTTAGATGTGCAATTTTCCATCGTGTAGGAAAAGTACCAGTCTGTAACGATTTATTGTAAATTATTGTTAACGGCTTACTTATGTTGTGAGCACATTCCTTCAGGAAGATAGGTGGAATAGAATCTGGGCCCGGTCCTTTGTGTATATCTAGGGATTTCAACCTATTTAAGGCTTCATCTTCAGTAACCGTTATATTGTTATATATTGGTCCGTTCCAATCGTTACACTGGGAGGAAGAACTATTACAATTAAGACTACTATTGCAAGTATAAACACTTTGAAAATGTTTAGAAAATAAGTTACAAATTTCCTGACCCCCCCCAGCTGTTTCATTATGCAGAATCATTTTGTTGGGTAGAGAAATACTATTAGACTGTCTATCTTTGAAAATTTTCCAGAAGTATTTTGGATTGATTTTCAGGTGATTAACAGACTGTTTCTTAAAATTTGAATAGCATTCCGAGATCAATGCATCACACCGGTTCCTGGTGATATTATATTGCAGTTTATCCATGAGATTACCATATTTTTTATACCTAGAGTGATATTTCCGTTTTTCTTTTAACGCCTTCAGCAATGTTTTACTAAACCATACGGGATAGTTATCATTTCGCTGTTTGCGGAGCGGAGTGTGATTACTGATTATAGGATTGATCGTGTCGTAAAAAATGTCCACCATCTCGTCCACAGACAGCGAGCACTGGAGTAGATTAGACCAGTCAACCAGCTCCAGATCATTGTTCAGTGCTTCATAATCGCATTTGTGAAAATTGTAAGTTGGAGCGGGACAAGGTCTAACGTAACTCTCTTTCGCTGTCTGTACTTCGATATGTAATGGAGGATGGTGTGGATCCGGTGGAACTAAGCAATTACTAGCTGGCGAAACCTGTATATGGGCTGAACCATTGCATAGCACCAGATCGAGAACTCGCCCATTAGCATTCGTTATATGATTGTGTTGGTGCAAATTACAAAAAGCTAAGGAGTCGATAAAGATATGATGAAGCGCACCATCAGGTGCAATGGGAACCAATTGAGAAGAGTCGGGATCTATATGCCATTCTATATCACTCGCGTTGAAATCTCCAACGATAAGGAATAGACGCTCAGTGTTAGCTTTGGCACAATTATTTCCATCACTGTGAACAACTTGAGTTACATTTTGAAGAAAGGTTTCAGTATACTCAAGACTAATAGGGGAGGCATATATACACCACAGATATTTACTACAGTCTTACCAATTTTTAAGCTAAGCCACAAATCCTCGCATGTTGACTCCCAGGAATTCATTCTTAAAACTTCATATGATTTAAGTACTGCAACAAGCACACCTCCGCCGTCCCTTTTAGTTATATAGGATCTAGTGGAAGACCTATCACGCCTAAATACATTATAGCGATGATCCAACAATTCATAGTCAAACACCGTGTCATTAAGCCAGGACTCTGTTACGACTATTAGATCACAGGTGTTTTTCAATACTGCTAGATAAAAGTCTTCCGTCTTGGTTCTCAAGCCTCGGACGTTTTGGTAATATATGTTTAGTTCGAATTTTAATAACATTAATTTAAAGAATATACTTAATTACAATAATATGTGAATATTACAGCTTGGCCAAACAATCTAGTGATTTGATTATTCTGTGATCAGATGAAATTTCTTTGCGAACATAAATGCGACTGTTCCGTACCCACACAAATTTGTAATTTTTCTCCCTCGCAGCTATTCTAGTTGCAGCGTGTAGTTTTTTATTTTCTGGAGATAAATGCTCAGTTACGAAGATAGCTTGTTTATTGCCAGAGTAACCAATGTGCGTACTGTTCAGTTTGACGTTATCGCTAGTCCTGTTAAACATTTTGACTGATGCCAAAAAGTTATCACGATTACGTTGGCTGCTTAGCTTGACTACAATGTTGCGAGGACGGCTTGACTCCGGATTCAATTTCGAGACCCTGTGAAACGACTTAACTTCGGTGTCTTGCAGGTTATACGATACGGTTTTAGCGATCTGATTAATTATGTTAAGTAGATTTTCACTTCTATGTTCAGGTACTCCTTGAATTTCAATATTGGAATCTCTGGCATGCTGTTGTATTTGGAGAAGATTTTTATCGAGTTCAACTAGTTTTCGATCAAATTCGTTGCTTTTGACGGACTGTTCAGACATACTCACAGTGAGTTTGTCGTTTAGTTTCATTTGTTCGTCGTGAGAGTCTGACAAAAACTGTATAGTCTTTATTGCCTCATCCAATTCTTCTCTCATTTTTGAGTATTTGATCCCCAGCTCATTAAAATCGCTCTGCACCTTACATAACATGGAGTTGAATTTTAAAAATGTAGATTGTTGATTTTCGAATTTGTCCAACATTTCCTGGCGTAGATTCCGTATTTCAGTTAAAATTAGATTTTGATCAATTTCTAGGGATACCATGCTATTTAGAGGACTATTCTTAGCTTGACTTCTCTGTAATGGTGTAGAATTACCATCGTCAACTTTTTGCTGAGCACAAATAGAACAAATCCACTTCGAACGTGTCGCCGTTGATTCATTAAACTTCACACATTCTTGATGATAATGGTGATGGCAATTTTGATTAGTACACTTAATACGCTTGTGCGTTACAAGAATATTCGACTTGCATTCAGAACATTGCACCATTTTGTCTTTGACAGTTCAAAGTCGCACACTAATAAAGGCTAACGAACAAAAATACAATTTCCAGTAGTCCGCCGAGTGTTGAAATTGCACACTAATAAAGTCCTTTGTGAGGTTACTTGAGGGTACACTTATTATTGTCACTTAATGTTCGTATTTTAATGCGTGTTTTTGGTTATTTGTCCAACACTAAACACGAATTCCACTCGTGTATCAATGCACTATACCAGTCTCGATCACAAAAACGTATCGCTGCAGTTTGTTATGTACTTTAGACAGAAAATATGAATTTAGATTGAAGAGCAATAAATAACACAACTATTTCGATTTCGTTCCACCTCCCGTTACACAACTATTTCGATTTCGTTCCACCTCCCGTTTTATTTAAATTTATCTTCAAATTATTTGCATCTAGCCAGTCTACTGTTTGTTTTAAACTATTGTTAATATCTCTCTCGTACGTAACTATATTTTTACAAGGAATTGTAATCGTACTATCATCTGCAAAGAGTGTTATGGGTTGGTCAATAGATTTTGGTAGATCATTTATATATAAAATGAACATTAACTCGTCGAATACCGGTTTTGTAGACACAATTATAGAACAATAGGGTGCGGTCACCGGTGACCGCTTGGTATTTGACAGTTTAAAGGGCCTAGTACGCTACCCTGTGGTACCCCAAATAATACTTTACGCTCTGAAGACCGATATATCTCATCATGCTTAGTTTCTATGTTAATCTTATTGATTTGTTTTCTATTATTTTGTAGGTATGAACTTAGTAGACTAAGGACATTGCCTCTAATCCCGTAGGCTTCGAGCTTTTTTAAAAGAGTAGGGTAGTGAACATAATCAAATGCCTGGGTCGTGTCACAAAATACACCACATACAGGGTTACGTTGATCAATATTTTTAATTATATTATGTACAAAATCATATACCGCCATATTAATTGTCCTACTTACACGAAATCCTTTCTGTTCCTCACACAAGACATCATGTTTATCTATGAATTTATATAGTTCCCTATAAATATACTTTTCAAAGACTTTAGAAAACACCGGAATTAATGATAGTGGTCGGTAGTTTTCTATCCGTTCCCTGTTCTCTTTTTTAAAAAGTGGCTTGACTATAGATATTTTTAATGCACCGGGTATATGCCTGCGTCAATTATTGACTGCACGGTTGGTGCGGTGGCTGGGCAACCGGCTGCCGTGCAACGTGTCGCGGGTTCGATTCCCGCACGGAACAACACTTTGTGTGATCCACAAATTGTTGTTTCGGGTCTGGGTGTCATGTGTATGTGAACTTGTATGTTTGTAAACGCACCCACGATACAGGAGATAATCCTAGTGTGGGGCAACGTTTAAAAAAAAAAAAAAATAGTTAGGTTAATTATGTAACTTAAATGGCCGGTTATTTCCTTTGACACTTGTTTTATTATTTTTGTGGCAATACCGTCATATCCTACACTATTTGTATTGTTTAATGAAATTATGATTTTTTCTATGTCTAGCGGTATACAAGGAGCCATAAACATTGTTTTATGATTGGTTTCAATTTTGTTGTATTTCGGTATACTAGTCACATTGAGTTTTCCTTGTACTTTGTCGATAAAATAATTATTGAAAGCTTCAGCAATGTCTTTAGGTTTTGAAATAATGCTTTCATTGTGTATTATTTTAGTAATATTAGATTTAGGTAGGTTATATTTAGCACGTTTGATAATTTGCCACGTAGTTTTAGACTTATTTTTAGATACATTAATCTTATGATTATTTTGCGCCTTTTGTGTTAGAAGTATAATTGTTTTATGCAAGCGAGAGTAGGTTGTGAAGTTATTTTTATTAATTTTGTTTGGGTTTAATCGGTATTTCCACAAAAGATTTCTTTTCTTTTTACTACCTAATTTGGTTCCCTTCGATAACCATTTAGGTCTCTTTAAGATGTCTACCTTAATCAATTGCATTGGAAAACACAAGTCATATATTAATTTAAATAAATCGAGAAATTTATTATAGGCTTGATTTGGTTCGACTGTATCATACATTTCAGCAAAGGATAGACTTTTAATGTGATTTTTAAACTTCAATATATTTTCCATACTATAAATCTCTTTTTGCCGTATACCAATAATTTATACGAAATTTTGATTGAACTGGACAGTGAAGAAACTGTGCCGTATGGTCGGATAGTGCTAGTTCTATTACGTCAGTTTTAAACACTTTTTTGAAACTATAAGCAAAATTATCTATACATGTGCTACTGGCCATGCGGGTTGGTTGCTTTAATGCTAATTTTAAGTTATAGCTCATTAAAAGATATTCGAAAGCATTTGAGGGGCCATTACATTTAAGCACGTCTATGTTAAATGCTGGATGCCGTGCGATTGCCTCAATTAAGACTTTTTGTGACACACAATAAGTTTTAAGCCTACAATACCTAGGTTTCTCACCTAGGATTTCTGGGTTGACAACTCTTAACCCGTGTTAAACGTGTGTTAAACGTGGATCCACGCGAGACACAATGTATTTTCTATAGTGTCCCATATACAGGCATTCAAGCGGTTAAACGTTCTTTCCTGGGTATAGTGTTTATGAAGTCGCAGGATTTTAATGCATAGTTCCTATTCTGCGAGATTTTTGAGATAAAAAACTATCATATGTCCTTAATCTGGTTTTAAAGTATAAAGAAAGAAAAGCATTTATTTAGCACCAGGCACGATGCAGCATAAATACAACAATGACAATAAAATACACTAATAAAATCAGAAAAGAAACATGTCAACAATATCCCCATGCTAAATGGGTAACCCACTCAGTGTAAGCATTTGGATTACTATAGATAATAAAATATACCTAGAATAAAACACTCACCTTTTCAAACCTATCATTGAACGAGCGAAAAAAAATCAATCACGGGCTAGATACTTACACCAAGATATAATTTGGTGGAAGCTCGGAACCTATACTTTCGTCGGTAACGAAACCATAGCAAAGGTAAGTGGAATAACAGTGTACAATTTATTTGCTAATTGTTGAGTATTTTTGAGGCTATAATTTCGTGTACCTTTAATTACCTAAAATCTATAAACCAAAATTTTAAACCGAAAAATACTTGAAAAACAAAACGTTATCAAGTTATTAATAGACGCAGAGCCACCTATCGCTAAGTAGCGTAACTACTACATAATTATATACCAATTAGTAATTCGTTGACTTATAAAACAGCAAATAAATGAGCCGAAAAGTGCACCGAATCAGTGTAGGTAACGCTAAACATAAAGTTGTTTTAAATTACATACAGCGCCATGTATACCAATACACGCAGCGAAATCTCTACCAATATTTTTGTTTTCCCTCGGGAATATCAAATTTTTCCTTGATTAAAAGTACCTTATTATTTAATCCAGACTTCTAACTTTATGTCTGCAAAATTTCAAAGCAATCGGATTCGTAGTTACGGCGTGAAAGCGGAACAAACAAACAAACAAACAAACTTACTTTCCGATTTATAATATAAGTAAGGATAAGGAATAAGGAATAAGGAATAAGGAATAAGGAATAAGTAATAAGTAATAAGGAATAAGGAATAAGGAATAAGGAATAAGGAATAAGGAATAAGGAATAAGGAATAAGGAATAAGGAATAAGGAATAAGGAATAAGGAATAAGGAATAAGGAATAAGGAATAAGGAATAAGGAATAAGGAATAAGGAATAAGGAATAAGGAATAAGGAATAAGGAATAAGGAATAAGGAATAAGGAATAAGGAATAAGGAATAAGGAATAAGGAATAAGGAATAAGGAATAAGGAATAAGGAATAAGGAATAAGGAATAAGAAATAAGAAATAAGAAATAAGGAATAAGAAATAAGGAATAAGAAATAAGGAATAAGGAATAACGATAAGGATATCTTTGCTTTAACAGTTTTTCTCGACAACGAGGCAGTCTGCAATCTTGTTTTCTAGAAATGTATAGGAGCACAAATGTCTAATAATTGGTCACCTAAAGATGCAGTTCTATTTTCTACGTAATAGAGCAATACGTGTGTATTGCTATATGCCTGGCACAATTCCAAGCACCTAATTAACTATTACCTCTTTGTGTGATCCACAGATTGTTGTTCCGGGTCTGGGTGTCATGTGTATGTGATATTGTATGTTTGTAAACGCACCCACGACACAGGAGAAAATCCTAGTGTAGGGCAACGTTTTTTTAAAATAAAATAATAAAAAAAAAAATATGATTCAAAAATGATGTTCTGTTACAACAGTACCCCGGTAACCCGTTGAGTCCTCCGCGGCTTCGTATCGGCATCAGCCCTATTGGGCCCCATCCGTGGTGATCTGATGGTTCATTGAGGCGCGCGCGGAATGCGACGCGCTGCGCCGTATGCTTGATACAGATATACAAGGTGTTGTTTTAAAGCCGCGTCATTTTGTAGGAGGTAACTCGGCTGTCGATTCTGACTCTGAGTCCGACCCAATAAAAAAAATTGTAGGTAAATATTTTTAATTTTTCTGTAAATTACGGAAATCCGTAAGTGCGAACTAGACGCCGCCGTCTTGTAACTAGCTTTATAACGCGGCTTAACACACACAAACTCAAACCCGTTATTGATATTATTCCTAATTCCATAAAACTCCAATAAGAAGCATTGCATCGCCTTAGAAGTACATTACTTATTTATTGTTCTTGTTAGGCGTGCGATAATTTTTATTCTGCACCTTTCAGTTTGGTTGTTTTTATAGGTATTTCTGCAAAAATAGTGTTCAAAATCAATCAGTTACCGAGGAGCAATTAAGATTAACACGTTTGATTAGATTTTCGTTAATTGGTTTCGATGATATCGGATTGAGAGCAGATGTTGAACGAATTCAATGAATGGACGATTTGCTTTGAAGGGTGATTGTTCGAAGGTTAAAAATAACTTCGTTGCGGTAAATGTTTTATGGTAATGAGATTCAACTGTTCATTAATAGGCAGGTAGGTACCTACTGTCCTTGGTAACCTATCCTCAACAAAATAAATATATGGCTTTTTTTTAAGGACGGAAAGTCATCGAATGACTCTTACTCACTAAAAACCACCCCGTTCCTACTCCTGCACTTCGAGCCGGAGCTCCGGTAACCCGTTAGGTTCTCCGCGGCAAATATATCTTTTAGCTTGTCTTTCTCTAGCCGTAAAATGTTGCTACCATCCGTGCGTAACTGTAAGGGTGTCCACTGAAAATCAGTGCTGGGTGACTCGTGTGCCTTTCTTACACTGAGTGAGTAATCCATTCAGCATGTGTATGTTGTTAGCATGTTTCTTTTTGATATTTTTAGTATCTTATAGTGTCATCGTTGTATTTGTGCTACCTCTACATAGTGCCTGCTACTGAATAAATGCTTTTATTTCTTCTTTCTTTCTTGATAGTTTTAAAACAGATTAAGGATGAATAATAGTTTTTATCTCAAAAATCTTACGGGAATGGGAACTATGCATATTATAATCTTGCGACTCTCTATTTTTAATCACTAAGCCCATTGAAATTTGATTGAAATTTTGTACAACGATAGTTTGAGACCCAGGAAAGTTGTCAACCCAGAAATCCTAGGTAAAAAACCTAGTTATTGTAGGCTTAAAACTCATTGTGTGTCACAAAAATCTTCAGCATTCAGCATTTAAAAACAATTCATCATGGCAACTATGTACCAAAAAAAATAAATTCACGTCAAAAGTGTGTAAGCAATACTTGTTTCCATAAATCTAATTGACTGACAAAAATTACATCATCTCTATGAAGCTGAGCATTGCAAAATAATAACATTTTCTTCAATCTGTTTTTGTCGAAATTATCAACAATTGCATTTTAATTTTTGCAATGTAAATCAATTTCGTTTAGTTAATTTTATTACGTTTACTTTTATTAAAATCAAATAAAACAAATTGTGTCTTTGTTTAGCTTCAATCGGTTAATCAAATTGAGAATAAAATTGAACTAATAAATAGTAGAAAGCAACCACAGGAAATGTTAGCAAAGAAATATATAATAGCGACCCGTACATATATATTTAAATGTTCATATGCTTCGTAAGAAGGTGAAGTAGGACAATGAAGTCTTCAGGATCTGAAACACAGGAAGAAAAAGACAATAATTCTTTATTTAATTGTTTATACATGTCTCATTTCTATCCAACCGTCTTTCGCCTACACTCATACCAATAGCTGTCGTATTACTGGTTAAATAGTGGTATGTGCATCTCTACCAAAGTTTAGTAAATAAGTTTTAATGTTATAACTAGCTGTTGCCCGCGACTGCGAACACATAAAATAGGAATTTTAGGACACAACTTCTTTCTTGTTTCAATTTTCCAAAATAAAAGTAGCTGATGTTACTCCTTAGTACACCAGTTACGTGCCAATATGCTCGTTAAAATCAGTCCAGCCATTCCAGAGGTTATCCAGTATACAAACAGACAGACAGACACAAATTGCAAAAAAGGGGTTTTTCAGTATGTATATCACATGTATATTCATGTGCATGTAGTAAAAAGCGGTTGTATTAATATTACAAACAGACACTTTAATTTTATTTATCTGTATACGTAATATAGGCTTGTCCTTACCTTACCCTACCTTATCATGTAAGAAGACACTCAAAAGAAGATTAAAATCTTCAAACTCACCGTAGCCATAGAAGTGACTCCAACATTAGCAATACCCAGAGCCTTAATATGAACAGGCTCCTGAACATTCATTAGAAAGAATGCAACCACCTTCCTATTACTAGCGTCCATGCATTCCTATGGTACACGATACACGGCATCTTTTAATTTCTCACTCTGTAAACGATAATATATACTAAAATGAATATAGATTTTTCCAATGAAAATACAGTTTTAGACAAGAATACCCAGAAAAGGAATTATCCGAGAAGGTGCATTAAAGTGGTTTCTTCTCGTGAAGTAAGCGAGCACAATGAAGTAGAGAGAATTTGAGAAGCTATTTCATGTATAAAAAGAAAGTATTGAGAATCTTTACAAAGGTGATTGCTAAGTCTAGCTCAAATAACCAACGGACTAAACAGTCAAATCAATTCAATTAGGATGATGACATGGTATAAAAATTAAAAATCTAATTAGTCCGTAAGTTAGATAATGAAAAAATATTAGATATGTATTTTTTTTTTATTTTGTCATATAATAAAACAATACTTTGATAACACGAATCAAAGTTTAGGAGTGGAGGCTAAAACATCATTTCTACGTATAAAATGAGCATAGAAGTGACGTCACGCGACATTTCAAATCAATATGTAGTCGAAAGTATTCGTTTCTGTAAAAAATGAAAAATACGTGTCTAATGATTTTAAATAATCTACTAGACGGACATTAAATTAAAAATTAGGCATCTACCCTATTATTAAAATGGACAGTGCGACAAAAGTCAACCGTTTTCACAAAGTCATCTCAACCGACGGACGGTCTTGGTGCCACTAAAGATTCTAGTGTTGCCCTCATTTAAGTCATAAATCTCATTTCTCAGATGCATAAATTGACAATTACCTCACTGCCGACCAGTTCAAAAATGACTGACAATTGAATTAATTGCTGAGTCAGTATTATCGTCAGTGGCAGGAAACGGATTAGAGCTTGCGCAGTCTGCAACAGAAAAGGAAAAAGATGTAATTTTAAGAAGTTCGTTATCACGTCTTTTACCCCCGAGGGGTAGGCAGAAGTGCACATCACGACACTTAAGCCAATGTGCAATGTAACACCCACTTTTCACTATTTATGTTGTAAGTCACATGTAATAGGGGTGCTCACCCCTATTACATGTGGCACCGTTACTATTGGCATCCGGTGTATGCACAATTCCAGACTCCGTGCTACTACTGAGATTTTTTTTTAAATCACCAGCAATACTTTGCCCGACCCTGGAATCGAAGTCGAGACGCCTAGCCGCACTTGCGACCACTCGGCCAACGAGGCATTATAATAACGAGGCATAAAATACAATTAATAATTTTATTGCTATCGACTGACCATTTGCGAACACTCCAGCAATAGTAAACAGCCGCTTGCCTGGTGGAATACGTAATAACAGAACAACATCGGCCCGAATACATCTGACATGGCGTTTGTAAATCTGTAAAAGAATATCATTTTGCTTTCGTGATTCATGACAAGTTTAAATAATATAGTTTCACTTCTAGTTGAACATAGCCATACTCTAAATAACTAAAATTCAATGAAGTCGAGTAGGTAGTGTCAAGTTAAAAAGTAAATAGATAGCAATGGACTATAAGTCGATTTAGCAAATGAGCTGTAAAAATATACTTGAAAAAAATACATAACATCAGCATTAACTAATCATAAAATTACCTAAATGACAACATACTCGTTTTTGGTGATTTACTTTTTCTTTCATAAAAAACCGATGTCACATTCAAATATTAACAATTATCTTGATCCCAGACGCTTTCATCAAATAAAAAACTGAAAGTTGTTTAGACTTACTGAATTATCTCTCGGTGATAATCAATACATTCTTTCAGTTTCTGAGAAACTTCAACGAGTTCTTTTTTTGAATATTTTTCAGCGTTTATATTAATGCCTCGTTCTAATTCACAGTGAGTAACAGCGCTAGGCTTAGGGAAGTTATTCAGGCTGGTGATTAGTATTTTGAAATGGCCCCAAAGATGAAAAACCATTATTGATAAGAAGAGGTCAAACAAAACTAAATGTATTGAGCAGATATATGACAATAACCTGCAATTAAAATAAAAATTGATCATAAACGGTTTAATTTCAATTTAGGAATATATTGACTTCGAAGGTTGACTACTGACTTCAATAGATATTCAATTAGAAGTTCAACGCCATGAATACTACATTCAACTATCATCCTCGACTCGGAGCAAAAGTTTCAAATATAGTTTTAAATCCACCTTTGGATTGTGCCACCATTTTTAGAGAGTAGGTAATTACGGCAACTGTGCCAGTAGTTTCCTGCGTGGTCTTCAATGCACTCATGATGCCATAATACATGTGTAGTATACATATCACATAACTTTTTTTATTTTTTCAATTGTGTTCTAGCTTCGCATCAACCACTTCATTTCTCTGCACTTCCCTATGGTTGACTGTAAGAGAATGCCTTAAGGCATTAAGTCCGCCATTCACTGTTGTATTTTGTGAAGAAGAAATTAATAAATAAATAATAAGTACTGCGGTGATACTGTTATTCCCGGGATGGTGACCGCCAACAATCCTTAAATTCCCAAAAGGCCGGTAACGCACTTGTAACGCCTTGGTATTTCGGGTGTCCATGGGCGGCGCCGACTGCTTACCATCAGGTAATCCGTAAGCTCGTTTATCGGCTTACCCATTAAAAAAATGTTAGTATGATAAAAATTGAGAACCTTCTCTGTGCGAGAAAAGGCCTTTGGTTAGCGGTGGTTGCTTATTGGCTATCGATATTATCATATTAATAATAATGATGATAGAAATAGTCAAACTTACCAATGGATAATACAGGCAACGACATATCCATTAAAATCCGTAGAAGAGTTGAAAGGGTAGGAGAAATATAGAGAGTGTTTAAACGTTGAGTTCTGGGCGCCACCACTAGCGTACATTCCTGAGGAGTAGTTCATGTACATGGGTATGAGATTGAATAAAGAAAGACCAGTTAACATCTGTAAGAGTAAGCAGGGAGAGACCAGATGACAGATAAGGTGGACTTTCTTGTGAATCTGAAACAAAAATAATAATTTATTGTTACTTGCCCAAGATGAAGAAGAAGTTAAAAAAATTGTTAATTATCACAAAAAATTCACAATAATTATTACATTCACAGAAATACGGCAATTACATGGACGAGTGTGAATTACACGAAGGATACAGGTACTGCTTCCCGAAATAAGCTATAAGCTTGTATTTTATTGTCAGTCGTTGGCAATATGATAGCTAGGAGATTCTTTAAAGCCAATACCCAGACGAAAGTTCACCTATTTAGAACATACTGTCAAAGTTTCTACACGTGCCAACTTTGGACTCGTTACACGAGGAGGTCTCTGGATGGTATTCGTGTCCAGTACAATAACATCTTCAGACAGTTAATGGGTCTTGCCCCGCACTGTAGTGCGTCGGGTATGTTCACAGAAGCGAGGCTGGACACGTTTAATGCTATACAGAGAAAGCGAATCGCTGGATTCTTGTCTAGAGTTGGCACTTGCACAAACAGTATCATCAAGGAGTTATACAACCGATTGTATGCCGCGTCTGTATATAAGAAATGGATGCAAATTGCAGCGTAATGCTGTTCATGTCATTAAGGTTATTAATGTGTTTTAGTTTATGATAAATTGTTTTTTTTCATATTTCATATTCATATTCATTTATTTGCGTACCATAAAGTGATTAAGGTGTTACAATAGGCTTAAAGCTAAGTACATTTATGGACCCTGTAAGGGCACAGCAACATTTGTTATGATAAAGATAATTAAAGTCAAAATAAAAATGATAATTACTAAAATAAAATGTCATATTAAAATTCTTGGTAAGTCCAATAATTACAATGATACCTAAATCAAATTTAAACAATCATAATTAAATTAAAATAATCAAAATCAAATTAAAATAATTAAAATCAAATTACAATAACGAAAATCAAATTAAAATAATCAATAGGTTATGATAAGTCAAGTTCAAAAAAAAGTCAACAAACATTAAAACAAAACTCATCCACAACAAACAATGTCACATCAATAATATAATACCTCTATAATTCAAGTAGCAGGTACTCTAAAAATTATTGCATTTTGTCATTCATGTATTCATCTATTGTATAATACCCTCTGTCTAATAGAAATAGCTTTAATTTATTTGTAAATATGTTATGTTTGTTAATATTCTTCAAGTGTTCTGGTAGTTTATTATATACCTTTATTGACATTACATGTGTACCTGACGAATGCATTTTAAGTCGTGAAATTGGCATGTTTATTCTGTTTCTATGTCTTAGAGTGAATCTGTTCTGTATTTCTTCTCGTTTTGTGTAGAATTCAGGATATTGGCATACAAATTTACAAATTTCAAATATATAAAGACAAGGCAAAGTCAACACCTCCAGTTGTCTAAAGTGAGGCCGGCAACTTTCAGTTTCATCTATGTTGACCAGTATTCTCACAAGCTTTTTTTGGATGGTGAATAATGAGGGTGCATCGGTACTATTCCCCCATAAAATGACACCATATTTTAGCCATGCATAAGCGTACGCGTAATACGTGACTAAGGCTGTTTTAAGGTCTGTATTTTTTTTAATTTCGCGAAGAGCATATGCAAACTTTGATAATTTCATCCTCAGTTTTTGGACATTAGATTTCCAATCAAAATGTGAATCTATAACCAAGCCTAACAAAGTGAACCTACTGACTGTTTCAAGTTTGAAGTCCTTATAAATAAAATTTAAATTCAACGGTAATTTTTGGCGGGGATGGAAGGTCATTATTTTGGTTTTGGTGTAATTTACTTCTAGATTATGTTCCGTTAGCCAATTTGTCGTATCGTTCAGTATGGAATTTAATTTATTATTAAGGTTAGTAGTACAGTAATATGTGGTCATTATGGATATGTCGTCCGCAAACAAAACAGAAGGTTCATTTATATGGCTTGGAAGGTCATTTATATACACAAGGAAGAGAAAACAACCAATAATGCTTCCCTGCGGTATAGAAGCTTCGATTTGTAAGTATTTTGATCGGACTAATTCTATTTCGCTTGTTTTTTTATTATAATATTGCACTTCTACTAGTTGTTCTCTGTTTCGTAAGTAGGAAACAAACCAATCATAACATTTTCCGCGTATTCCTATGTTATATAGTTTATTTAACAGTATTTGGAATTGATTGATGATTAATTTGTAAAATGGCAAAGTAAGCTCATCTGCACACTTTTTCAATAAAGTTGGGGGAAGGTCGTCTATACCGTAGCTTGATTTGTTTTTTAAGTTTTTTATTAATGTGTTGACTTCAGATGGATCTACTGGGCTTATGAAGACACTATTCTCTGTAGAGGAGACAACAGGATGGATACCTTTATTTTTAGTGTTTGTTTGGCTCGTTCCAGTTTCTCCAATAGAAGCGAAAAAAATGTTAAATATATCAGCTATCTCTCCTGGTTCCGAAGTTTGACCATCGTTTGTTTGCAGAGTCATACTATTGTTTTCACGTTTCATTTTTTTATTTGTTCGTTCGTTTACAATTCTCCACATTGCCTTTATTTTATTATTTGATTTTCGAATTTCATTTTTAAAATGTTGTTTTTTTGCTATCACTATAGCCTTTTTTGATATTTTCTCGTAGTTTCTATAGTACTTTGTTAGAATTGGGTTTTTAGTTTTAGTTACTATTATTTTTAGTAACCTTTTATTTTTACAAGATTTTTTTATTCCTTTAGAAAGCCAATATTTATTATAATTCGTTCTAAGTTTAATTTTTTGTAAGGGTATATATTCATTCAGATTTTTTTTAGAGTGTTATTGAAAGCTTCATAATTTTTGTTAATGCTTTGTCCCGGTATTATAATTTCATTCCAAATTTCATTCTGTAATTGAGTTTTAAACAGTTGTATATTTTTATTGCTAAAGAATCTTTTTTTTGTTTGTTGGGGTACATTTAAATGTAAAATCGTACCATTATGATCTGAGAATCCGAATTCTTCTACTGTTGTGTACATGCCATCAAATTTGAAGTTTGTGAATATCAAATCTATGCATGTTTTTGTTGTAGGTGTGGTGCGTGTTGGTATTTTAATGTGTTGTTTTAATTTATATTCCTGCATTAAATCTAATAACCGATATGTTTTTAAGTCATCGGATAGAATATCGATATTGAAATCTCCTCCTATAACAATATTTAATTTTGGGTATTTTAAGTTTACATATATTAGTACTTCCTTTAATTGTTTGTATTAAAGCTTCTTCTTCCCTTCTGTTCCAGTACATAGTTATGAGTAGTAAATTTTCATTTGGTAATTCAGTTGCGCATATCTCCAACACATACTCTATTGACATATCTGTTATGTCTTTTCTATGTATGAAGTTAATATGATCTCGCATTAATATACTAACTCCTCCGCCCGTTCGACTGTTGCGGCAGTAAGATGCTGCAAATTTGTATCCACTGAAATGTATTAGATCTAGCTTCTCTTGTGAAAGCCATGTCTCCGAGATACCTACATATAGCTTTATATAATAAATTTTGAGTAATAAAAGATTCAAGTATTTCCTGTTTATTGTAAAGACTTTGCATGTTCTGAAATAGTATTTTAATTGTTGGGTCCTCGTTTACGAAATGTATTGTTTTTATTTTCCTCCATAGTGATTGAGTGACGGAGTTGACTAAGTGATTGAGTGACGGAGTTGACTAAGTGATCGAGTGACGGAGTTGACTAGAGTTGTCCACCGTAATATCGATATCCTGTGCTGCTGTTGAATTTAGCTGTTGGTATTGTTTTAAGCTGTCACCCTTTATATGAATTAGTTTTGCTTTTATGTACAGTTTGTTACTTTTTGTTATTGCATGTAATCCATTTTTTCTGGCCTTGTATAGCTCTTCTCGCATTTGTGCTCTCTCTTTCCGTGCGTTTACGTCCAAGAATTCCGACAAGAATACTCCCGTTCCCTGGAAACACTGGCTGTTACTTATTATGTACTTGACCATTCTTTTGCTAAGTAGCTCAATAATCAATGGACGGCTCTTTTTGCCTTTTTTACCCACCCTGTACATGTCTTCGATATAACCTGAAAGGTCAGTGTTCATAACATCTTTGTTTGTTTGTCTCTTTCTTACTTTTTCTAGATAATATAAGTATGTGCTGGTTATTTTTTTGTTCCTAGTAGTATAAGATATGGAGTGTACGATTCCGAAATAAAGAATTTATTATTATGTCTTTACCATTCACGGGACTACAGGGTCCCGGTCATTTGGGAGGTGTACGAGGGGCCGAAGTCAACTGCGCAGAGGCCCTTTAGACAACTTTAATCTAAATGTAATGGAGACACAAACCGGTGACTATCCCTGTATGCACTATGGAAATGCACCCAAAGACAGTCCCCGGTTAGTGTAGGACTATTATGAATAATGGAAAAAAAGGTAGGGCTATGGATGGGTTGCTGTGGACTGGTAAATTGGGAACTATGGATGACTATGGCACCTGCCGATACAATGTAATTTTTACACGTAAAAATGGCAGGCGGAGACTCGCCAACTAACCGACCGGGCCTGCTAAATATAGCAACAGAGGGGCAACGAGAATGTGAGTGGCTGAAGGGTTAAGAAACTACCACCACTTTCTACTCAGATCATCCCTGGCCCACTCGCGACTTACGAATAGTTTCTTACCCTCCGAGCAGGATCACTGCTCTCGCGACTCCACTCTGGACGGCCAATGAAGGCAAGCCAGAGGTGGGAGACCTGTTCCTTGTCATCGTTCACTCCAGCCAGCCAATTAAGGCAAGCCGGAGAAGAAGGAACGGTGACTTCTCCCTGGAGCACTCGGGATGATGGTAGCCCGCGGGACCGCTAATGCCCGTCACCTCGCCTCAAGGTGCCCTGCGGGCTTTATTATTATTATAAAACAGTGATTCGGTCGTGGAGGACGTCACAAAGTCTTATTAATGTCGCTCAATAATGAAGTGAATGTCGCTGCTGCGTTGAGTGTGTTGAACATTATATTATTCTGAAAAATGTGTATGATTACTTAATTTCTGTATTTTTATACTTGTAAAGTTTATTTGGATAACAGTAAAATTATACTCATCATTAACATTAATATTATAGTATACATGATATATAAATAAGAAAATAAATATTTATTTGAGAAGAATATATGTATCAAGCATAGTTATGAATGATACACATTAAATTAATAAAGATATGCCGTTCGAACTTACCAGCATCGCATAGGGAGAATGATCTTTGAAGTAGAACAGATGTATCTTGGTCAGAAATTCCTTAGCCAAATCTCGGTACTTTTGGGATAATGTTAGAGTAGATACTCTGGACTGTAAACAATATTTATGAAACGTGTCATTTCTTAAAATGGCGACTTTTAATATAAAGGTGGTTAAAGATGTATGGTACAACTGCCACAGACTTGTCATCGGTTATGTTATGAATTACATATGTATAATTTAATAGATTTATGATCCATTTCACATCAACCAGGTATAATTCCAGACCATTTGGAAAACTAAAAAGCTTGTAGTTATAACTTAACCGATAGAAACTGTATATAACATTACTTACCATATCATTAGCACTCATTAGAATCACGATATACATGTGTCCAACTTCCAAAAAAGATAATTCACTTGTATGCATATATACGTAGGATATGGACCCGTATAAAGCAGCAGTGACCACACAGAAGAAGAATGAATTGAGCATTATTGTCTGGTATCGTGGTTCTGGTTCCCCGATCTCTCTCCTAGGCCAGGAGCCAACGATCACTAACATGAACCTCACTATTTTTATGTACATGTATTGGGATGGAGAACTGATGCCACTAAAAAAATATTAAGTGTAAACAGTAAAAAAAGTGTTATAATTGAATACCTAATGGTTCCGCAGCGCTCCAAAACTCAAACCGCTGACGTTGATCAGAAAACTGCCAGTCTAAAGTGGAACTGAGCTGGTCACGTCTGACGTATGTCAAACGAGCGGTGGGCAAAACTCGCTACTAAGTGGAGTCCGCTCAAAGTCAATAGACTTTGCGGCCGGCCCAGAAGGAGATGCCTATGAAAAGGATCGGTCATCACAGAAAACCCTACGAAGAGACGAATGGAAGGAGGGCAGAAGGCCTTTGCCCTGCTGTGGGACGACATTGGCTAATTAAAGAAAATGGTTAGAAGATAAACTTATATTAATTTTTTGATATAAATTATCCACGAAGTGAAGGTTTGTCACATAGGATAGGACAAATAGAAATATGAAAGACATATTATAAAACAATAGACTTAAGCCATCAAGCCATAACAATTAATGAAATATTTATTTTTTATCTCTTCAGCTGGTCCTTAACTTTAAGGAAATAAACTAGTATCTATTTATGAAAGTACGTTTATAAACAAAACAGCTTACTCCACAGATTCATTTTCGAAAAGAAATTTTTTGAGACTCATTATGATCACTAGCTGTGTATAAAATTATCTAAATGAGCCAGTTGGCTGTCGACTTATTACTGTGTTGTGAGTTAAATAAGAATCATAACTTGATTCTGTCTAAAAATGAACTTTCTAGATATCTTCTCTTTTCAAACGAATGTGCAATGACGTCGTATTTATACATATCTCTGTCTACCTCTATATGTTTACCTTATATTTACTTTATTCAAGGACTCAAAAACAATTATCGTTTAAGCTGAGGTTAGACAAGATATAAAATTTTGACTGAAATGCCCGATGGTAATTTCAATTGAATATAAGTTCAACATACAGTTAAACTTAAAAATGTTTAAGTATCTATATATATATAGTATATATATATGAACAAAGATATAAACTTACGCTTACTTATTTAAAATCTAAGGTATGTTGGATAATTCCTCTATTTAGAGCAAATTATGGTAATTATACGCTGGTCGTTAATCCAAACTTCGTGTTCATATTTTTTAATATTTTTCTAGTCACTGCAAACATGACAGTTTAGGATGAACTTCTGGAAGCAATTCAACGAAAACTAATTAAAACATTGACAAAACTATTCCAGAGTTTACACAACACTGAAGACTATTAAGATTCTAGAATGAAGAATTTCGCTCAGATAAATTACATGTATAATTTCGCTCAGATGCAAAACATGTAATTTGAGATGACCTAATTCCCAACAAATGCACAACTAGATCACTAGATCCTATAAGCAATCATCTATAAAAAATTCTACACAGACCCTTGTAATCCTACCTTTACCATATCATGACAAACATAATGTCATGTGTGTATTTCTCATAAAAACATTTAATTGATTGAATTTTCATAGTAAGTCAATACTCAAATAACAGGGCAGCTTGCAATTGTTTTAGAAACATAGGTACTTTAACAATTTTATTTTATTTTCTTAGAAATACCCTTTCATGTTTGCAACACATGGCTCTATTAACTAATTATGAATTTGAATTATTTCTTTTCTTCCACATTAATAAATGATTAAAGGTACCAGCAAGCAAGGAGTCCAAGGAGTTCCGTTGTCAATTTGCAAGTCAATAAAAAAAATTCAATCAACTACAACCACTATCGCCAACAAACTGTTATACCTCTACAGGTTGAAAATTTTTGATGTATAAGCTAATTTATGTATAATTTTTGTGAATAAATACATACGTTAAAAAAACATAATTGATCACCTATGGAAGGAGTTCTATGTTCTACGTAATAGGGCAATATGTGTGTATTGCTATATACCTGGCACAATTGCAAGCTCGAAATTATAATTCAGAAATAATGATCAACAATCTCAAAAAAAGACAATAACAGTTTGCTCTAACTGGCAACCTTCCTGAGCAGTAACATTCCCAAACGAGGCATCAAATCACTTCATTGAATTCACTTTCGGTTCCGTACTTTGAATGCTATTTTTTAGCATCTACGATAGGGGTTGTATAGTTTTGACATTGAATAATTATTAAGATTTTATTGGATTGTGAGATTGGTTTCAAGAGTAAGCACCCAGGTCTAGTAAGGACGCCCACGTTTCCTTTTCTCTTGGGTTTTGCAGCCCAAGGCTTGCATAGGTATGTGGTCAAGGCCCATTCGAAGCATATGGCCAATCCGTGTACTTATCTACTAAGTAAATGCACAAATAAAACACAGTATGTACATTAATCGGTAAATCATTTTATTATGTGGTGGAGCCTAAAGGGCAGTTTCCTAAAAGGGTCATTCGGCTTAATGTACGATGGGATCTCTAATGTTACGTAGGTACATTACATAGTACTTATATAGGCACTAACCTAATGTTTTGTGTTTACATGATTGCGCCAATAGACTGCGCAGATTCAATCGTATTTATAAATGTCACTGTTTTAATAACATAACATAATGGCACGCCTTTTGCTCTCCGATGGAGAAGGCAGAGATGCATATATTGAATATATTTTTTTCTATTGTATAAACCGGCAAACGAGCAGACGGATCACCTGATGGTAAGCAATCGGCGTCGCCCATGGACACCTGGAACATCAGAGGCGTTACAAGGGCCTTACCGGCTTTTTGGGGATTAGGAGTTGGAGGATCGTTGAGGATTCAGGGATTGGGGAGATTGGGGAAGGGGAGGGTAATTGGGCCTCCGGTAACCTCACTCACATGACGAAACACAACGCAAGCGTTGCTTCACGTCGGCTTTCTGTGAGGCCGTGATATAACTCCGGTCGAACCGGCCCATTCGTGCCGAAGCATGGCTCTCCCACACCTAAAAGCATTGTTAGCACCCACCCGGCGAATACTAGTCCCTACCTCTAGTCCCTAGTATCTTAAACTAATTAACTTATCTTTCCTTCCTCCTAGTTCCTTTACACATATATACATACATCTATACATTTATTCCACATAACAACATGATGTTTTTATCCACGAAGGGATTTTTATTTTTTTTTTTTTTTAAGGGGGGAAAATCATCGAATGACTTCTCCCGCCTGGGTGAGGCGGGAGGGAGTGTCAGACTCTTACTGACTAAAAACAACCCCGTTCCTTCTCTTGCACGTCGAGCCGGAGCCCCGGTTACCCGTTAGGTTCTCCGCGACTCCGAATCGGCATCGGCCGTATTGGGCCCCATCTGTGGTGGTCTGATGGCTCTTTGAGGCGCGCGCGGAACGCGACGCGCCGTACGCTCGGGTCTGTTTCTGGTCGGACGGGGAGCCACCCATGCTCGCCGTCCGCAGGCCCGCGCTTACGGTGGCCGGACATCGTCCCGCGATCCCCGACGCCCGGTGTGTCCTTCGCGATGGCTGGGTTGCGAGGACGCAGCGCTTCGCTGCCTCACGCGTCCCGCCTCCTCCTTAGCTAGCATGACTGCTTCGCAAAAGGAGGAGACGGCATCCCAGTCCCCCTCGCTCCGCATCATGGCCTGCACTAGGCCCGGACGCGAGAGGTCGCCATCGCCGATCACTTCCCTGAGGACACGGCGGTGCTCAGCCCACGAAGGGCATTCTCCCACCGTGTGTTCCACCGTGTCCTCAGGGCGGTCCTCGCAGTGATGACACCCGGGCGTTTCCTCCCGCCCCATCAGACACAGGTACCTCCCGAAACTTCCATGTCCGGTGAGGACCTGCGTCAGGCGGTAGGTGAGGACGCCGTAGCGTCTCTCAAGCCACTCCTCAAAGAGGGGACTTACCGCTGCGATGGCAGCGAGCCCAGCCCTCGGTTGCGACAGTCGCTGCTGCCATTCCGCCATGAGATCGCGCCGGAGCTCATCCCGCCACGCACTTATCTGGCGCGGCAGCGGGGTTTCGCCCCGGCGACGTGCCTCCGCGCGCATGCTGTACACGCGCGCGAGCACCTTCGCCTCCAGATCCCACGGCGGTAATCCGGCAAGGAGGTTCGCCGACTCCCCGGAGATCGTGCGGTATCCGCGGATCATTCGGATCGCCATGACCCTCTGTGCCATGAGCAGCGTCCGAGCGGGACGCCGCAACAGGTTTGGCGCCCAAACAGGGGCGCCGTAGAGGGCCATGGACCGCATGACCCCGGCGTATAACCTCCGGCAGGAGGCGTTTGGCCCCCCGAGGTTGGGGAGGATGCGTTTAAACGCAGCCCCCGTCCTCTCCAACTTTGGGGCCAAACGTCGGAAGTGTTCTATGAAGTTCCACCGACTGTCGAGGACGAGTCCTAGGTACTTCATCGTCGTCTCGACGTCGATGGTAACTCCTCCCGCCGTTATTTGGGACCCACCCGGAGGTGGCGCGTTCCAGCGGCCATGAAAACACATGGCCTCGGACTTGTGGAGCGCCACCTCGAGTCCCAACTGCCGGATTCTTACAACGACTGTCGCAACCGCTGTCGCCATTAAGTCGGCCGCCGCCTGGTGCGACCTCCCGTGCGCTAGCACCAACCACGAAGGGATAGGCAGAGGTGCACATTACGGCACTTAATGCCACTCAAACTCCGCGCTATTATAGATTTTTTTAATTCCTTTTCCTTCCTATATTCCCGGGTCGGGCAAAGTATTATTGGGTTTTTCATAAATTCTCAGGAGTCTGGAATTGTGCCCAGTATATGGCAATAGGCTCACCCCCTATTACGTGGGACCCATAACATAAATAGTGAAAAGTGGGTGTTACATTGTACAGTAGCATAATGTATACCTCTGCCTACCCCTTCGGGGATAAAAGGCGTGATGATATGTTATGTTTTCCTTCCTAGATTAATTATAACCTACTCCTCGCAAAACAGTGTTTTATCCTAGATACCTATAACACTCTATTCACAAAATGTTCTAAACTAAATGGACTTGCCGTTCCAATCCTGCTACGAACATAGATTTGTTTTTTTGTTAGACTCGTACATTAGAAAAGGAACAAAATGCAACTGCCACGCGCGCAGTTCTCTATTCAAATAGCTGGTAAATATTCAGTTCCGCAGCGAGGCTCGTGATATAGAAGTTGTATAAGGGATAAAATAGTTTTAAAACTTTACATTTAGGTACCTACCTACTGGTTTCGATGTAAACTGGGTTGAAAGGAAAAAAAATGGTTTCATTAACAACACATTAGTGTTTCACAGGCTTTGGATAGTCAGCCACATTTATATTTTACCTAATAAAGAACACGGAACATTAATCATAATGTTTTTCGGCTTGGGTGCTCGCGCAACGAAGAACTCGACTAGTTTCAAGACATACTGGCGGCTGGTCCTCACTACCTCACAACGTTTCTATATTATTGCTTCAGTTATTTGAATAAGGTTGACTGTCGGGTAAAGGGTCTCGGGTTCAATTCCCGGGTCGGGCAAAGTACTAATGGGTTTTTCAAAAAATCTCAAGTGTAGCACGGAGTTTAGAATGGTCCCCGGTATATGACAATAGGTTCACCCCCTTTTACATGGGGCTCATAACATAAACAGTGGACTTTCCTGGCTAACGGGTTACAGGGGCTCCAGCTCGACGTGCAGGAGAAGGAACGGTGTGGTTTTAGTCAGTAAGAGCCTGACACTCCCTCCCGCCTCACCCAGGCGGGAGCAGACATACGATGATTTTCCCCCCTTAAAAAAAAAAAAAGGGTGGTAGAACACATTTTTAATCGTTCCTCAAAGCGCTTCTTTTGGGAGCGCTTAGAGGAATAAAACGGGAGCGCTTAGATGGGCGCGCTTCAAAACGGGAGCGCTACGTGGAATACCTCAATTGTTTACATTAGTGGGTTTACATTAACTACCTAACTATTTAATAAAACTCAGATCTTATGCGCAACGGTCATGCATGGTTCTTTCGTGTTATCTTGGTTTATTTTAAAGGTTTCTCTATAAAATAATCTGTACTGTACCTGATTCTTTTGATAAAACCCTTAATGCGCTTTAATCTACCGTAGCGCAATAAAGTTCATTTTAACTGAGCAATGACCTCACAATATCGGTGTACTGTTGCAGGACGATAGTAGGATAAGTAACTACTTGAATGTACTTAGGTAAAGGATTTTAGTTTAGCTTTATTTGTGTAAAACCCTTTGAGAGAAAATGTCATAAGCAATAGTGACTATTGTTGTTGGTAAACGAGAATAATTAAATAATTGTATGTTATGTATTTGCATGTATAATATATGAAATTGTATGCCATAGAGGTTTTCAAGGGTGTAAGTATATAGCAGTAAGGGTCGAGTATTGAATATTTCACCAACCTAATCAAGAAACACAAAATACAATATTATAACTATCAATTACATGATTGTACAACTCCACTGTAGACGTTCTTTAATGATATATTTATTTATTGTAATTAAATAGTATAACATTACAGTCATAAAACCAAGGCTTTATACATTTGAAATCATTATAAAACTAAAAAAAAACAAACAATAAGAACAAGGAAACCTTACAAACTATGACAGGTTTCAAACTGTCAAACACCAAGCGGTCACCGGTGACCGCAACCTATTGTTCTATAATTGTGTCTACAAAACCGGTACTCGACGAGTTAATATAAATAATACAACACAATATAAAATAAAATACAGTTATGCATGTATCTATATATATGTATACTCACACAACTTCATGCATTCTTTGCACACAGTCCTCCAGCTTGACACAAAAGTATCACATTCTGGTGATGATGTCAGAAGATCGAGATAATCTCTGCCCGGCCCCAAAAACAACGCAAGCTTTTATTTTGTTCATAATTCCTCAATTTGAAATTGAACATATAAATCAGGAAATATTTCTATGTCGTACATAGGTCCAATTGTATTTTCATGTACCGCAGACAGGTCACAGGTCGTCGACCCTTAGAGTGCGTACACTCACTGCGTTCGATTTGGTACAAGTAAACCTGTTTCAAAGAGATTGTTGCTCTGTGCACGAGTATTTCTGCGCCAGATTCAAGTAGATTTACGATTTTCCGCGTTCAAAGCACTTTGTTACCGTTGACTTTATTGAAAAATTCGGATAATTTTGTATATAATATCATAACATCACGCCTTTTATCCCCGAAGGGGTAGGCAGAGGTGCACACAGAAGTAACACCCACTTTTCACAATTTATGTTATGAGTCCCATGTAATAGGGGGTGAGCCTATTGCCATATACCGGGCACATTTCCAGACTCCGTGCTACTACTGAGAATTTTTTAAAAACCCAGTAATATTTTGCCCGACCCGGGAATCGAACCCGAGACCCCTTGCCCGGCAGTCGCACTCGCGACCACTCGGCCAACGAGGCAGTCAAAATAGATATTTTACATACAATACAAATATTAAATATCTTTAATAATATTATGAGTTTCACCCTTTTCTAGGAGATCTTAGCAAAATTTATCTTTTTTATGGGATAAGCAATAGCGTGGCAGACCAGGGTGACGCATATCATGTCAATGGATACCTCACGCACATCGATGAAAAACAAATCAACGGATGACGTCACAAAATCCTACATCGCACATGCGAAGTTTACATGCAAATCAACACGGATAGATAATCCCAATGAACAACTGTTGGGCAGAAAGCCCGCCAGGTATCTCTAGAGGTATAGTATACCTCGCCTGGTCGGAAGATCCTTCTTTTCCGATATTAGGGACCTCAATTCTCTGTTGCCTAAAACAGCATACTGTAGGTCTACTCTGATTCGACGAAAAACGAAGTTTGGGACGATATTTCTACCACATTATTGTGGTAGAATATATATTTCTACCACAATAACATTTATTACGAACGAAAAAGGTCACCTGCAATCGGACCCGCAGTCCCCCCATTGACACCCACGACACTAGAAGTCACAAAACTCCTCAAATTTGGTTTTTGGAATTGGCCTTTAGGGAATGGGAATTTGAGGAGTTTAAGGCATTATGCGCATACCAAGTTTTCCACACGCACATAGAATACAATATTGTTACTTTAGTTGTTATTTTCCCAAAAATATACGATAGAATACAGTGAGTAGACGCCTTAATGCAAAAGGCAGTGTCAACGTCCCCGGTATATTGTTTCAGACGTTTGATTTAACGTTTTGAACTGAAAACGGAAATTAAACCATTATGTAGGCATTGCTTTTACCTTCAGATTTACAGGGTTGCCACTTGCCACATATCTAATGTTTATTACCTTATTGTAACGTTTAATTTCAGATATATTTTGTAATTTAACTGCCTTGTTTGTGTTCTGGAAAGCGCGAGCCGGGTCAGGGGTGTCAAGTTTTGATTCTCAGGGTAGGGAAGTATTATTGATTATTGGGGACTTTTTGATTATAGGGTAAATGTTCAGTAATAGCATGAAGTCGAGCCTTTTACATGGAACGTGCATAACATAATAGATGAACAGTTAGCTTTAATGGTATGCAAATAAACAATTTTTCTTTTTTTCTTTAGACATTTTGTACTGTCGCGGAGAACCTAACGGGTAACAGGAGCTCCGGCTCGACGTGCAGGAGAAGGAACGGGGTGGTTTTTAGTCAGTAAGAGTCTGACACTCCCTCCCGCCTCACCCAGGTGCACCGCAAGTGCGACTGCCGGGCAAGGGGTCTCGGGTTCGAATCCCGGGTCGGGCAAAGTATTACTGGGTTTTTAAAAATTCTTAGTAATAGCACGGAGTCTGGAAATGTGCCCGGTATATGGCAATAGGCTCACCCCCTATTACATGGGACTCATAACATAAATAGTGAAAAGTGGGTGTTACATTGTACAGTGGCATTAAGTGCCGTAATGTGCACCTCTGCCTACCCCTTCGGGGATAAAAGGCGTGATGTTATGTTATATTAATTTAAAACATCATGTGATGTCATAACAACCTGCCAATCCTAAACTAAACAACTCAAGATTTAAAAAGACTGTGTCATATCTTATTTATAACTAGCTTTTACCCGCGGTTTCGCTTGCGTCACAAAGCATAAAAAGTAGCCTATGCGACATATACCAATACACACAGCGCCATCTATACCAATACTTTTGGTTTTCCCTTGGGAATATCAAATTTTTCCGGGATAAAAAGTACCCTATTATTTAATCCAGACTTCCTACTTTACGTCTGCAAAAATTCAAAGCAATCGGTTTAGTAGTTACGGCGTGAAAGCAGAACAAACAAACAAACACACTTTCCTATTTATAATATTAGTAAGGATTTATCTCGTGTCCAAGTTTTGCTGTTAGTATTAATTTGTGAATAAAAGTTTTAATTAATAACACGATCCGTGCCCAAGTCCCCTTTGATCTTGTTTTAACACAATTTCCATCGCATCAAGTCATTCAGATTGTGTAATATTCACGTCTCTTTGATTTTGTTTTCATCTTTGCAAGAGCAACTGCTGAAGATGGACTCTTTAGTTCAATATTCTGTACTAGACAAAGACTTATGCTATGGGCCAAATGCTATTTAACGCTTGTCTACCGAGGGAATGGAAAACTAAATCTGTGTGAGTCTTACTTGATATGGCTGTGTTTCCCGTGACTTCGTCCGCGTACAATATGTATTTTAGAACATAACTATTTTTTTGTTTCAATTTTCCAAAATAAAAGTAGCCTATGTTACTCCTTAGTACATCAGCTACTTGCCAATAAAAGTCTTGCAAAATCGGATCAGAAATTAGCTAGTATAAACAGGCAGATAGATAGCCAGACAAAAATAGTAGAACATATTATTTTAGTATGTATCATAATTAATCATAATGTATCATAATTACAAACAGACACTTATTTATGTATAATCTAGAATGTTGTCCAACAAAACTATACAAATATAGTTTGACTGTTGTATCTTATTAATTTGTTTTATTCACAGTTTATATGTTCTGTGGTTTTATTGTATCATTTTTACAAAATATTAATGTCATTCCTATGGTTACTCCAATACATTGAGTTTTCTGATATTTTAATAAATAAGCGCTTAAATAGCATAAGGCTCATAGCACTTGTTTTAAATTAAACGTTACGTAAATTAAACAATGTAAAGCTTAACTTATGCGCTATCTGCCTAAGCCCCCTTACGCACTAGAGTATCAACCGCGCGGCTAGTCGCTCGCTATAGTTGATCCCTTTTCCAATTTAATATGCAACCACTAACCGCGGTAACCGCGTCTGTCGATACGAACCACCTTTTTTTTAAGGGGGGAAAATCATCGAATGACTCCTCCCGCCTGGGTGAGGCGGAATGGAATGTGGACTCTTACTGACTAAAAACCACCCCGTTTCTACTCCTGCCCTTCGAGCAGGAGCCCCGGCAACCCGAAATCCTCCGCAGCTCCGTATTGGCATCAGCCCTATTGGGCCCCATCCGTGGTGCTCTGATGGCTCTTTGAGGCGTGCGCGGAACGCGACGCGCCTCACGCTTGGGTCTGGTTCTGGTCAGGCGGCGAACCATCCATGCTCGCCGTCTGCAGGCCCGCACTTACGGTGGCCGGTGATCGTCCCGCGATCCCCGACGGCCGGAGTGTCTTTCGCGATGGCATACGAACCGCTTAGGCGGGCAACCGCTAGTCCGTAAGGGGCTTTAGTAAGTAGTTTAAAATATAAAGTGCGACAATTACAGAACCCTCTGTTAAAATAGATTCCAGAATTGTATTACGTAATAAAAGGCACAAAATTTCTATTACAACGTCACTAACAAAAAGTGGGTGGGAGTACGAAATATCTTCTGAATACAATAACATCTGCCTACCCCTTTTTTAGCCAATCAAGTTATACAAATCGTTAATTCAATGACGCACACCGCCAACGAGTTCAAGATGTTTTTCTTGATCCATCACAAAGTTATAACTTAGGTTGAAGTTTGAGAAATTCAGCTCAATTTACAATTCGTCTACTTAAAATTTATTGTTAACATAACTGAGCAATTATTTGTTAGAAATACTTCGTTAACACTTAATTAATATGTATTTAATAAAATGAAACATTTATAAAAATACTTGCGCAGTCTGTTAAAATAAATTAAACGGATCTAGTGGGAATCAACCTATATCCGAGTTACGCTCATACTTTTTCTCATTCATAAACATACATCACACACATACACTCACACACACGCGCAAACACACACACATACACATACGTCACTTACTAATATTTGTTTTCATTGCATATTGCTAAGAAGTATAGACTAAGTCAAATAAACTTCAATTTCATTGTATTTCTTTATCACAATTATGTTTTGTGTACAATTATCTTGTATAATCTCCAAGGGTAGAGGCACTGATTGCTGAAACACAGGTCATGAACCTAGTTCAGCAACAGAAGCTACAGCAAGGACACAATAACTGTATACATAATATATGAAATCTGTTACTGGCTCATATGTTTTAAACTGTGTAACTTCTTTTATTTTTGGTGAATAAAGTTATTATTATTATATGTCTTTACCATTCACGGGACCACAGGGTCCCGGTCATTTGGGAGGCGTACGAGGGGCCGAAGCCAACTGCGCAGAGATAATAATTATTATTATTATTATTTAATCGGGGTGCAAATTTATCGACATATGTATAATTGTAATTAATAGAAATGTAATTGTGATTTGTAAACAGTTTGTTGAGTATTGTTTTATTAGCATTTTTATCCTCAAGCGGTCACCGGTGACCACAATCCACTAACTATATTATAGACCTTATTTCCGATGTTTAGAGACTACTTTTGTATGAATAAATTTAGGGGATGAAAGGAAGATATTTCAACAGGTTTTAAAGAAGAATTACTGTCTTTTTTAGGTGCAATGTGACTATAGGATTTTATTTTGTTCTGTATTCGTTGCATGTATCATCTATCTACACTGTGTCTTATGTCTTATGTTTAATTTCCTTTTCCTGTCGCAGGTCTGCAGGAAGAAATCCCTTAAGGGACATGCAGTACCTATGTACCTCATGTTTATAATGTGTTGTCCTTTGTAATATTGTCTGTGTGGTGTAGGTACATAAAATGATAAATAAATAAATAAATAAATAGGATTATAAATTGTTAAACAAAATTTAGTAGAAGTACAAAATTCAAGACTAAATAATGCTAAGCGTTGCATACTAATATGCAAAGGTTTTTTTTTCTGGAATAGCAGGCAAACGAGCAGACGGATCACCTGATGGTAAGCGATCAGCGCCGCCCATGGACACCCGTAACACCAGAGGAGTCACAAGTTGTCGGCCTTTAAGATAAGATCTTGATGACAGTTAATACAGATTTAAAAGCTTAAAGTTGAATTCTAAATTTAACGCTGAAATACTTAAACGCCACTCAATGTTAGGCCGCGTCTGATATACTCAAACGCTATTTTGAATAATTGAAGTCAGTCTTAAGTATAGTTCTGTCTCTACAAATTCTTTGTAAAATGATAGAGATAGCACGATATTTAAGTACAACACCAGTTGAAAATAATCCCCCAATTTGTTCATATAAAAGTAGTCTCTAAACATAAGAAATAAGGTCTATTGCCGCGTTCACACGATTGATGTTTGCCACAAATACCAAAACACAACAAATAAAGTCCCAAACAGCGATGTGGAGCAAACCTGTGGATATATCGCAAACTGTTTGCCGAACAGCCTTTGATCTGTGTTTGTGTTCGCCACTGTTTGACACCGATCCCGAACAGGCAAACACATACAAACACCCATCCACATGTTCGTATTTGCTGTTTGTTGTTTGGTGTTTGCCATTGTTTGTCAAGCGTATGGACGGGGCTTATAATATAGTTAGTGGACAGCGGTCACCGGTGACCGCTTGGGGATAATTGAGAACCTTCCAGTATTTGGACGTATATAACAACAAATACAATGTCAGTCTCTAGTTAACAGATATATCCAGACAGTAACCAGCTACCTAAAAGGTAAGACGTAGCTCAAATAACATGACGAAGTCTTCATCATTTGACAATACCTATTCCAAAAATATGTCCTTTGAGCTACCTCTTCGTATAACAATGTCGACACCTTCCATCCATTCAACTAATGAACATGATCAAAGCGTATTCATTGGCAGTCCTTTCATTTATACACAATATAAGGTTCATTTTTGTATGTACGCTAGTATATACAAAAAAAGTTGTCTATATGTTCAGACTCAGGTTTGTCAAAGAGACCAGTAACCCGGAGACGGGCACTAGTGTCTGTTATCTTTTGTTTTGGTAACTTTACTGCAACCTCCAAATCATTAGTTAAGATGAATTATAAAAAAACCGTAAAAGCAAGTCCTGAAGAATGATTTGATTTAGTAGTAGTGAATGTGCGAGCTGATGAAGTTAAATATATTTGTTAGTGCGTATCTTCTAAACGACTGCACCAAATGCGAGCATTGAAGTTTTACATGAAGGACAAACATAGACCTCGGGGTTGTCCCTGAATTTCCTAATAAATTGAACAATTTCTTCGCATCCATTCAACGTCAGGTTGGAAGACTAGTCTTCTATATCTAGAAACTATTTTTATTTTCTAACATTTTTCACGAACACCTACATAGTTACATATCTGACGAGGGTGCTCTCTGATGTCGTGTGGCGGGTCCATTTACGCTCATCGGTCATATGAGGCCATTTTTTGACATCTATAATAGGACCCCATAGTATAATGTTTCCTTTCTCAGATTCAAGAATGGGTGCTACAATAGTTGCGAGGGTCGTGTCTTTGTGCTTATTTATGGCAAAATATGTAGATGTGTAAGAATGAAACATGATATTGTTATTGGTGCATTGCTGTAGTTTAAGCTTTTGACAGCCGATAGAAAAATATTGAAGGCAAATCCTCCGCTAACGTAGGTCACGGGTGACCTACGTGGCGGTTAACGTGTTAACACAAATTACGCTCAAGGAGTTGACTTTTCGAGAGGTTTCCGTCCACTGATCAACTCAGGAGCAGTGGAATCAATTCAGCTCAATTATGGATCTGAGTAATGGACAGAAATCATTGTTTGGTTAACTTCAGCAAAGTACCTATAACTACCTCTACAATATCACTTTTCATTCTTCCATATCTAAATAATGTCCTTATTGATGATCAAGATGATGAGTGTGATGACATTAATGAAGAGGATCGTGGTCCTTATATAGTGCTTTCTCAGTGGACAAAAGTCAAAGTCAAAATCATTTATTTCAATTAGACCAGGATGGCGCTTTTAAACGTCAACAACCAAAATTTAGAAGTGAAGCTAGTTGGTCATTCCAAGGTGACATACTTAGAAATCAGTAGTTGAAGATTTTTTTTTTCTTTAAGGGGGTGAAAATCATCGAATGACTGCTCCCGCCTGAGTGAGGCGGAAGGGAGTGTCGGACTCTTACTGACTAAAAACCACCCCGTTCCTTCTCCTGCACGTCGAGCCGGAGCCCCGGTTACCCGTTAGGTTCTCCGCGACGTATTTGAAGAATAAGGTGTAAATGTTGAATATTTTTTAATGTAATTTATGCAGCAGAACCATATAACAAATATATTCATATGAAATGTGCAAAATAATGTAGTTTGTTCAATGGACGAAGGAGTAGGCGTTTTGAATCCCATCTCTATATTTTCTAAGGTCCATGTTATTTCTATTTCTGGCCGATTGAGACATATTGAGGTCGAGGGGCCTCTTTCTTAACCCTGTGGGCGAGAACATTCATCTTGCGTTATTTGTCATTCTAACGTGGTTAAGGGTTAATCGGTAGATTTATTGGTTTTCAAATATTTGGATGCATTGAACTTTAATGATGTTTTTGATATTTTGTTTTTTCAGAGTAAAATTATAGACTTTATTGTGTTTCGTTAATGTGACTCTTATTAAATAAGACTCTAGATAGATTTCCAGTTTGGGAAATTAAAAAAGAGATGAAAATTATTTTCTGACACCCTTTTCTTATTTTGAGGGTTGCTAGTCGAATCACAAAAATGTAAAAGCATATTTTAATAAAATTATTTATTTAAAATAACATAACATCACGCCTTTTATCTCCGAAGGGGTAGGCAGAGATGCACATTACGGCACTTAATGCCACTGGACATTGTAACACTCACTTTTCGCTATTTTTTGTTATGAGTCCCATGTAGTAGGGGGTGAGCCTATTGCCATAAACTGGGCACAATTCTAGACTTTCGTGCCACCACTGAGAATTTTTTTTAAAACCCAGTAGTATTGTCCGACCCTGGAATCGAACCCGAGACACCTTGCCCGGCAGTCGCACTTGCGACTACTCGGCCTAAGAGGCAGTCATATATAATTAAATTTTTTAAAACACATCTTTAATAGAGAGCGGATCTCATTGTCTAATAATGAAGCTCAAAAACTCTAAGCCAATAAGAAATTAATAAACTCAAAACTCAGTGGCCACAGAAGCCATCGAAGCAATCAGCTATCAAAAACCCAATAAATTATAAAATGAACAAATACAACAAACGATATTTATTAAACAATTTATCTGGCTGAGTTTAACGGGCGAATCGATTAAATCGATTTGAAATCGAGACTAAGGTTCGACGGCTCGATTCAGAATCGGCGCAGTTTTCAATTGTTATCGACGTATTATCGAAACGGCTGAGTGTAAAGAGTAATCGAGCGTGAGATACATGGTTACAACATTTGTATTGCGAGCCATTGTTTATTTTAATAATATTGCATATTTACATTGGTACAGAGTAGAGCAATAGTTAGGTACTTACTTGTACCTGTGTTTCTATATACCTTTCGTGAAGCACCGGCTTACTCACGTAACTGTTTGACGAGGAACTCGACTAGTTTCAAGCCAGGTTTTTTTAAGGGGTGTAAATCGTCGAATGACTGAGTGTCAGACTCTTACTGATTAAAAACCACCCCGTTTCTACTCCTGCCCTTCGAGCCGGAGCCCCGGTAACCCGTTGAGTCCTCCGCGGCTCAGTATCGGCATCAGCCCTATTGGGCCCCATCCATGGTGGTCTGACGGCTCTTAGAGGGTCATATTCATTAGCAGTATTTCGCGACACATGACGCGAGTATGATTTACAAGATCAATGTTTTTTAAACTATAAAAACAGTCAGTTTACTTGCACCTGAAACAAACATTATGTAACATTAAAGTTACAAAAGATAGGAAAGGCAAAACGACAAAGCGTTAAAAACAATAAATAACTGTATTCTTCTTTGTAAATGATTTTTAGCAATTGTTGCCTTATTTTTTGTTTATTTCCCGTTGAAAAAACAATTCGGAAAAACCTAAAATCAAATAAATATCGAACTTTAAATTATTGAGCATGCATTATGCTCCTAGACGGGGTAGCCGGGGCTCCGGCTCGACGTGCAGGAGAAGGCACGGGGTGGTTTTAGACAGTAAGACTGACAATCCCTCCCGCCTCACCCAGGCGGTCATTCGTCCCCCTTTAAAAAAAAAGACGGAGAAAGTATCACGGAATCATGGAATGAATCATCTATATGGTAACAAACCTAATATTATGTTAAGACTTTATATGTATAATTTCTATTAAAAGTAGGCAATTATTGTGAAAAAATCAAACCAAAAGATATTATTTTTATAATATTAATAACAAGGGTAATAAATGAAAGTTTTAATAAAGACAACGGTCGACGGTAGCCTCGCGTTGTTTTTATTCTGTGGCGCATGAACGGAATGAGAGAAATGAACAGATGGCCAGTGAGGTGAGAATGAAACAGGGAATGCTATGGAGATGTTAACAGTTCTAAACAATTGCTAAAAGGCCGTTTTTTAAACTGCGACTGCCGGGCAAGGGGTCTCGAGTTCGATTTCCGGGCCGGGTAAAGTATTACAGGGTTTTTTGAAGGACTCAGTAGTAGCACGGAGTCTGGAATTGTGCCCGGTATATGGTAATGGGCCCACTACCTATTACGTGGGACTCATAAGATAAATAGTGAAAAGTGGGTGTTACATTGTACAGTGGCATTAAGTGCCGTAATGTGCACCTCTGCCTACCCCTTCAGGATACAAAAATATACAGTCTAGGTCCTAGGTACCCTATGGTTTTCTGAGTCAAAAATATCACATAACATTTGGTTCCCGAAAGGTTAGGCAGAGGCGCACGTGCTAATAGAAAATAATAATTAAGGTACTCTTTCTATAGTGTGTATGTATGTGTGTGTGTACGGACCGTTGGTCCTAAAGATCTATTAGTAAAAAACTGCTATACTATGACAATATGTTTGCAAATGGGAGTAAAAATATTGTCAGTGTCAGTGTACCTTAACCGACGAGCATGCATGAAAAGACTAATGACTGTTGAGGAACCGAAAGAGGTATGTAAGAACCGTAGTAATTGGCGTTCTATAGGCTCTGCCTACACCCATGAAAGACAGGCGTAAGGTATGTATGTATGTTGTCCGACGTAAGTGCTTACTCTTGAAACTAATCTCAATGTAATTTCAATCTAATAAAATCTCAATAATTACTCAATGTTAACACTATACCAACCCAATCGTAGCTGTCAAAATAGCATTCAGAGTTCGGAATATAAAACCAAACTCAGTACCATTTAGTTCATTCAATATCCACGAAATACGGATGCAAAGGGCGCTGGTGTTGATGAATTTTGAAAATTGATTAATTCGGCTTTTTTTAGATACGATTATAGAACAATTTCCCAATACCAAGTATGTAAAATATTCAAATGGAATTAAGTAAATAGAGAAATATTGAATGTTAAAGTTTAACATTCTTATATTCAAGTTTATTGACATTTGATATTAAGGTAGAAGTCCATTTTTAACATTAAAAAAATGAAAGATTTGGTTGTTTGTTTGTTTGAAAAAGAGGCTTTGAAACTACTAGTCTCATTTGAGAAAATCTTTCACTATTGGGGCTTCCCAATAGTGAAAGATTTTCTAGAAAAATGAATCATATATTATTACTTGACAAGTAAGCTTTTACTTGTCAAGTAATAATGTATGATTCATTTTTAAGAATGGACCAGCTCGACCAGGGATGTGTTTTGTCCGTGAGTGATATTACCGGAGGCCCAATGAGTCGCCCCCTTCCCCAATCCCTGAATACCCAACACTTCTCAAATTCATAATCCAAAAGGCTGGTAACGCACTTATAACGCCTCTGGTGTTCCAGGTGGGCGACGTCGATTGCTTATCATCAGGTGATACGTCTTCTAGTTTACCGGCTTACCCATAAAAAACGAATATTTCTAAAGATATGTATATCAGGACGTCTACAAGAGAGAATTCTTATAAATCAGCAGGCGAAACTGCATGTGGTAAGTTAGCTCTAAATAAACGTGTAATGAATATTGACTGAACTTATTTTATCTTATATTGTGTCTATACTATTAATATTAATGTTTATTATACCTCTACTTTTAATAGCAAATCGAAATGCTTATTGTGATTAAATTCTGTATCGAGGTTATTGCCAGTTGTAGTGTGTGACATTAAAATTAATTATTATTGTCAAGTCGAAGGTCTTTCATCTTAGGTATCATAATTGGGTACTTTCCTGAATCAAAAAGTAATTATTTCGACTGTACAATACAATAAAATATAAAAAAAAATCACACTTTCATTAATTGATTTTATGACCACCTTAATTTTAGTATTTAACCAGCAAATTTTTAAATAATAAGTAGATATGCTGTTTGACGCTAAAAACACGTGACGTCACAATACACGATTTCGTACAAAATTCATAGAAAACTGTCGTTTTTGACAGTTCGAAAAAAGTATTGAATTTGACTAGTTGGCAAATACCCAATTATAAGTAAGACCTAAATGTGTTTGCCATGTCTGTGATTGTGTCTAGTTAAGGCTTAATTTCGAGCGGGGAAAAGCATCCAATGACTTGTCCCGTCTGTGAGATGAGAGGGAGTGTCAGTCTTACTAACTGAAACCAGTGGCGTAGCGTAGCTTGCCGGGGTCCTGTATTAAAATTTGTTTGGGAGAAGAGAACAAAAATATGCATAAAATACTAATAATTTGTGTGAATATCGGAAAATTTTCCATGCAACTCTCTCTGCCCAAATTACTTATCGGATGTATGATTGCCACTTTAGTTTTTTAAATATTTCTATCAATCTTCGAGCGTATACTTTACGCGGGAAAAATATGGGATATTTTGATTATTGTGATTATTGAAATAAGATAATAATAGGGACGTTTTTATTATTCTTTTCTCATGTCCTGTAGGCCCCGTATAAATTATACGGTAGGTATGGCGCTAGTTACGTCCCTGCTGAAAAAACTACCCGTTGCTACTCCTGCTTCGAGCCAGACCTAAGTAATCTGCTAAGATTGCACACTGCTAAATGAGGATAAAAAAATCTTCAACAATTTTACATCGAAGAACATTCTATGCATTTCCCAGTCCATTGTCAATAGTCAGTATTGGAAAACATTAAAACGAGGGTAGCCTGCGCCTGCCTTTCAGATGGCTACACAATAGTTGCCACGAAGTCGTTTGACTAGGAATAGTTAGATCAGTTGAACGACACATTGCTATCACATTGCCAACCCGATGAGTTCTAAGAAATAATGAAGTAGTTTCTTTGGAAATGTCAGTATTCTGTATGATGAAATGAATTGGTAGCTTTGTAACATTCGCCTAGGAAGTATACTTAGTAAGTAAGTAGTTTAAGTGTGGGAGAGCCATGCTTCGGCACGAATGGACAGCTCGACCGGAGTGATACCACGGCCTCACAGAAAACCGACGTGAAGCAACACTAGCGTTGTGTTTCGTCGTGTGAGTGAGGTTACCGGAGGTCCAATTACCTTCCCCTTCCCCAATCCCCCCAATCCCTGAATCCCCAACGATCCTCAAACTCCTAATCCCCAAAAAGCCGGTGACGCACTTGTAACACCTCTGGAGTTCCAGGTGTGGACATGGGCGACGCCGATTGCTTAAAATCAGGTGATCCGTCTGCTCATTTACCGGCCATAAAAAAAGTAAGTAAGGCGAGTGGACTTTTCAGAATTGTAACAGTGGTACAATTTTGTAACTAAAATTTGATTGCCTAAAAATGAATTTGCCTCGCACGTACAATAAACGCAATGTTGCTCGTTTACAATGACGGCAGTCATTGTAAACAGTGAAAAATGGGTGGTACATTGTACAGTGGGATTAAGTGCCGTAATGTGTATCTCTGCCTATCCCTTCGGGGATAAAAAGGGTGATGTTATGTAAAAATGACAAATTCATTTACAGATCTTCGGTACTGTAAGATAGAATTGTGATTGTTTTGTAACGAATACTTCACTCCTCTTAATTGGAACTCAAAGACATACCACGTAATTAGAAATGTAGAGGTAGATACTTGAATGGTAGTAAATTCCCCGAAGAACGTGAAAGAGCTTGTTACCAAGTGACATTATGTTTTGTATAACTTTACTAATTAAACCAGTTGCTGCTTATTGCAACTACAACAATAGCTAAATGGTATGTAGATCATGTACTGGTACTATACATTTATATATACGTTCATTTATCACCCTCGTTTTTTTTTCAATAGATGCAAATTTTATTTATAACCTACTGTAGCACTTCTCTGCATCACCCTGTGGTTGGCTGGTATAGAATGCCATCCGGCATTAAGCCCGTCATTGTATACACATTTGTACATAAGGTGTTAAAATAAAAAAAGAAGAAACCTTTTGTAAATACATACTTACACCATTATTTGTATTTTGTTATCGTCCCAAAGTATAATAAGTAAAATGGTGCTCTTTTGGTAATACATTTTTATAAAGAAATATTTTTTTAAAACAATAAGTAACTAGTGAACCATTGCAAAAAGAACACTTCGAAAGCGCATACAAACTCACATTATCAAAACATCACGCCTTGTAATTCCCGAAAAATTATTTCTGATCGGGTGCCACGTGCAAGGCAAATAGTGTTTGTGGTGTCTATTTACATCAAGTGTTTCATGTGCGTATTTCGATGAAAAATTTTCGGCAGGATGTCGTCGACACTTAGCTAGAGGCCTAGAAGTTGGATGAGAAGAGCTGAATACCGAGCTCAGTGGCGTGCCATTGGATGAATTTCCACGCTCAAAAAACAAATGGCCTCATCTAATGATTCCTTCCGCATGGGTGAGGCAAGAGTGAGTGTCAGACTCTTACTAACTAAAAACCACTCCATTCCTACTTCTGCACTTAGACCCCGGCAACCCGTTAAGTCTTCTGCGGCTCCGTATCGGCATCAGCCCCGTTGGGCCTCATCTGTGGTGATCTGATGGCTCCTAGAGGCGCGTGCGGGACGCGACGCGCCGTACGCTTGGGCCATTGGAGAGGCCTATGTCCAGCAGTGGACAAACATGGGCTGAAGATGATGATTGTTTGCCAAGCATCCACATGCTTGGCAAACAAGGTCCACACCTGGCTTTAAATTGATGTCATTGATGTATAATCTATGCCTGTATTGTATATGTCCTGTTAGTCATCTGAATACGACAAGCCCAGACCGGTCTATATCATTCCGCAGTGAAGGCGTGCGTGGGCTACAAATCGTTCCAAATTCACGATTTAATCTCGACTAAGCACATATCTACCATTTTTTGGAATCTCACTTCCACGTAGCACAACAAGATAACCTGCGTTTCTTCAATAGAATTTCAGCTTTGTACATTTAGGAATAGAGTCGGAAATTGATTAGATATGTTTGAACTTTAGTGTAGCTTTGTCTGCAGTCTGTTCACAATTTCATCATATTTGAGGTTTATATTGCTATATGAGGTATATAGGGTGTGAATTTTAATTCAGTCTGGTATTTCTTTTCAACGGGACATTGTATCCAAGAAAGATATTTTTTATTATTGTGAGATGTAATCTAATTTCTTTTGCGATATGAATCGCTTTGGTGTGAGAGATTTTTACATGACATAACATTACCTGTATGCTTAGTGAGTTCTTTATTGTATCAGAAATGATATTAAAATAAATACCTTTAAGATCCTTACTTATTTATGTTATAAATTGGAAAGTGAGTTTCTTTGTTTGTTTGTTCCGCTTTCACGCCGTAACTACTAAACCGATTGCTTTAAATTTTTGCAGACGTAAAGTTAGAAGTCTGGATTAAATAATAGGGTACTTTTATCCCGGAAAAAATTGATATTCCCGAGGGAAAACAAAAATATTGGTATAGATGGCGCTGTGTGTATTGGTATATGTTACATATTCTACTTTTTATCCTTATGTGACGCGAGCGAGGCCGCGGGTTAAAGCTAGTACTTAAGACTTACGACATTTATTGCTTAAAAAGGAATATTCAGAGGTGAATCTATGCATTTATACCTCTAATATAGAATCAAGCCATTCCTTTTCCGAAGTGGTACACCTATTGGCATATTGTGACTCTTGGCAAACTGTTAGAGCAGTCGATGACTCACGTTGAAATACTCAAACGGTATTAAATTTTAAGTCGTGCTGAAGTATATTTTTTTTATAATCTCATTTATTGTAAGGGATTTTTGTATACATTTTGTGACGATGTCAATCCCATCGTGCTTCTACATAACGAATGTATTTACAACTTAAACAAAATAACTTAGTCTACTTATCTATCTAATATAAAGGAATATATTATTATAATTTTCGCAGCTTCAGATGTAGGCTTACCTAAAATATCATTAAACATTCCAACATCCATTGCTGACAGTTTCATGGAGTTGAGAAGTGTATTTCTCTTATTTGTATGTCGGACACAATCCACCAACACATGCTGCACGTCTTCTATGCTGCCACATATCTCACAATTAGGGGAGTCTGATTTTCGCATGAGGTGAGCAAAGTGGTTTTTGTGGAATGTGTCCTGACCGTAATCGAAGCGCAGCAACAATTTGTCTTCTATTCAATTTTGACTCGGTAAACCAAGGTATATGAGGAGGCTCACATTGTATACTTTTATACCAAATCCCTTTTGTTTTCGATCTTTCGTTGAAATGTTCCTTCCAAAATGAGTTGTTTAATTTTCTAAATTTGCTTAAAATTTCCGTATAGTCTGGCAATAAATCCCGTATTTGTGTACCGCCCTGAATTGCATTTTTAGCTAGTCTGTTAGCCTCCTCATTACCCAAAAGTCCGACATGAGACGGAACCCACTGTATAACGACATTTCTATCAACCTCGTTACAGTGCTGAAATTGTTTTAAGATTTTGTATGCCGTAGCTAAACCCTTTGATCCATTATGCATGCATTTTAAAATATGCTGTAACGCGCTTTTACTGTCCGTACACACAATTTTTATTATTTAACTGTATAATGTTTTGGCTTGTGCTCTAAAATTATGCGTGTGCTTATAAATAATAAATAAATAATTTTGTAACTACAAATTCATTGTAAAACGACAGAAGCAGGCATAGATATGACATTTAAGTACAACTCCAAATTGAGTATCCTTTCAGTATTAAGGCGACAGTGTAACGATAATGATAGTGCGTTTAAAATTGGGTCAAACAATAATAAACCTTATAGTGACACCACTGAATGATAATATTACAATAACCCTTTGTTTTCAGCTTCTATGAAATCTAAGCAGGTAATCTTAGAGGGTTTATCGTGAAATGGTGTCAAGGACTCTAAGATTATGACCGTTTTAATGATGAGAATTATATGCGGTATCCGTTTACTCTTTAGTCTGTATAGAAACTCTTCTCAAGGTAAAGCTAAGCTTGCCAAGGCCTATTGGTGGATGGGCAATATTAATAGTAGCTTAATAAAAAAAATACATATCATCTTCTACATTAAAGTGATGTTGCAATATCATCACTACGAAAATGAATCACTTAATGCATGGTAAATATTTAATATAGTACATGGGACTAATGTCATGTTCCTGGTTAAAATAATGGGAAGGTAACCTTTGAATACAAATACCTTGTCGTTTAGACGAGATAAATGATTCACATTTGTCACGGAGTGCCGGGATTTTCTGCCCCGGTTGCCATGACGACGTAATAAGATAACACATCTATAGGTACCTCGTCTATGATTTAGAAAAATATGGCGGCTCATTCTGTTATTTTTTAGATGAAAAAGGCAAGTTATTGAAGCATGTTTACAAGGCTCTAGAATATTAATTTTGTTGAATGTATCTACATATATATACATACATATGTATGTATGACAAAAACGATTAGAATAGCAGTTTTTAAGATTATTTATTTACTAATCTTTACTTACTTGCAGTTTTTTCTCGTAAGGCCCTTACTTATAGTAAAATATGAAAGTTTAAGATAGATATACAAAATACATCAAGCTTGTTATTCTATCCAGACGTAACGTCTTTAAAAATTTAGTTTTATGTCATTTTTTAAAAACCGGCAACCAATCCAAATGCGACTCAAGCGCCATCTACTATATCCATATATCATGGAAACTTATTCAGTAAGTCAAAATCCTTAGTTCCAAGGTCTAGATTTGTACGGTAATAGCCCTGGAGTGGTTGAACCTAAGAGAGGTGGTCATGTGAACTAAACCGTGGAGAATGCTCCGGTCAGCTAAACGTGGAGTAGGCTTTGGCATGGTGTGGCAAGTAAAGAGTATACTGAGTTTTATAACACGTTACGTCACTGGGCTATTACGAGCCCAGAGATTTGAGTCGCCCGCATTTCATGCGGACTAAGGCTATGGACACACGGCGCGATTTCCACCCGCGCTCGCCGCGTTTGCGGGCCCGCAGTCTTTGTAGAAGTGTCGTGCAGTCGTGTCATGGTGGCCCGGAGGTTTAAGACGCCCACTTCACTGCGAAACACCATTTGCTTTTTTGTGTGTTCCTAAATTCTTGTTGTGTGGCGTAGCAAAATAAATAGGGTGCGGGTTCGAATCCTACCAACGGCAAGTACCAATGTGACTTTTTCCGAGTTCTATATTGTCAGTCAAACAATTGCAACCGCCGCGGGCGTAATATACGCCGTAAAAATTGCTTTCATATTTTACATATATATATCTGTATTCTACAAAGACTCATCATTAACAGCCTATAAATGCCCACTGCTGAGCAAAGCCTCTTCTCACACGGAGAAGGTTTGAGCATTAATCACCACACTTGCTCAATGCGCGTTGGCGATTTCAAACTTATAATTAGAAATTATAAGTCCAGGTTTCCTCACGATGTTTTTCCTTTACCGTTTGTCAGTGGTGTCTAAATAATCTTAGAAAGTACATATAACTCGGAAAAAGTCACATTGGTACTTGCCGTTGGTAGGTTTCGAACCCGCACTCTCATGCATGAGAAGTGGGCGTCTTAAACCTACGGGCCACCAAGCCGTTCTTTTAGTGTACTTAGGACACATAATAAATTCATGAATGATAAAAAACAAATACACAGTTTGTTGACTTTTAAACTTTAGACCGTGAGGCAAGTTTTCTTTATTTTTTTTAATATGCATTGTGTTGAAAGTTCGTTGTAATGAAACCTTTGATTTTTTGTAAACTTGTTTTATTACAAAGCCATTATTAGGCTCATGCTGAAATTTTTCCTTTAGGCTTTCAAGGCTTGTATTGAAGTATCATTTTTTTATTGAAAAACCATAGGTCATTGAACTTTAGGTTGTATCACTGAAAATACAGTTGTAACCAGTTGTCGGATTGGTAACTGTAACTGGAAGTCTAAAGCAATCTTGGATAAGGTTAGGTAATGTCATTTCATCATGAGTGATTAATTAATAGTCTATCGTTTTCTGTGTCAAAAAAAAATTTTGCTCATAAAAGATTGACTTTTTAAAAACATACAGGCTGAAAATTAAAAAAAAACTATGGAAATTAAAAAATACTAGCACTTACAACCTTCAATCTGATTCACAGTCAAGAAAATATTAATAAAAACAGCCGCCTGCATATAATAGAGCCGTGCGTGGGTGCCACAAAGACCAGTGGACCGCATCAATTATGCCGCAGGTTCATTCATAGTCTGTGCCTACATTACAGAAAAGTATTTGTTTAGTAAAATCTTTTAATTCATTATATCTATGAGACAACTATATGTATACGAAGACAAGTTAGATGATAAAATCAACCAACTAGACATATCACGCAAATGTTAAAATACTAAAATTCACTCCTGTTTGAAGGATCCTCCCTTATTCTTCAATCTTTGTTTTGTGGTATAAACCAGTAAAGGAGCAGATGGATTACCTGATGGTAAGCAATCGGCGACGCCCATGGACACCTGAAACACCAGAGGCGTTACAAGTGCGCTGCTGGCGTTTTGTTAGGGTTAAAAGTTTGAGGATTATTGGCATGAGGGATTCAGGGATTAGGCAGTTTGGAGAGAGGGGGGGGGGGGGATTGGGCCTACGGTAACCTCACTCACACGACGAAACACAACGCAAGAGTTGTTTCACATTGGTTTTCTGTGAGGCTGTGGTATAACCGATATGGAGCCATAGAATGGCTCTTCCATATTTTCTAGAAATTAGATCTTTACCTGAAGTTACCTACTCCTTTAATAACATAACATTAACCTAACCATAACATCAGGCTTTTTATCCCCGAAGGGGTAGGCAGAGGTGCACACAGAAGTAACACCCACTTTTCACTATTTATGTTATGAGTCCCATGTAATAGGGGGTGAGCCTATTGCCATATACCGGACACATTTCCAGACTCCGTGCTACTACTGAGATTTTTTTTAAACCCAGTATTACTTTGCCCGACCCGGGAATCGAACCCGAGACCCCTTGCCCGGTAATCGCACTCGCGACCACTCGGCCAACGAGGCAGTCCTTTAATAATGGCATTTTAAAGCTATTCCACTGAGCGAATAGAATGATTCAGCTAGGAGGCAACACGAGTGGGGACACCAAAAGGCCTGTAACACACTTGTTAGTTGTTAGTGTAAACTGGCCATATGTGGTTTTTTACGTCATTAACTATATCAAAATAACAACTAGCGGTAGGGGATTGTTTCTACTAACAGGAAAACTTGAACCCATTTCTATTTAGGACACTACAATTTGTCCCATGTATGTATCGGTTCTTGTAACAAGATTCTATGTTCCCACTGAGAATTTCAAACCCTAATAATATTTGTTTATTTGGTGGTTTCACCGTAAATGTCAACTGCTATGACATTTAGATAATGTTACTTACAACACATGTTCCTAATGTCGTACATATACCTTCTAATACAGGGGTAAGGGTCTCCGCTCACCGCGGTGTAACGTGTGAGACCGTACACCGCACGGATTATGCAAAAATCAGTGTTTTGTTTACATTGGGATCGCGTATTTCAATTTTCACGCATTTTATCCTTGACGTGTGACACTTTGGAACGTGTTGAGTATAAACACGGATTGAGAGGTGGTAAAGTCAACTGTTTTGTTTTAATGGATTTTTTGTGTATTAGAAAGTGATGAAAAACAAAAAGTATCAACCCTCAGGCAGGTACGGAGTTTGTGCAGTTTTTGACAAAAGTATTTTAAAACTTGTGCATACAATTTTTATAAACTTCATGTTGAAGACGTGATAATTTTGACGAAGTAATCATAAAATAATCCGATTGAGAAAGTAGTTCTTGATAAGAATAGTTTGTGAAAATCTCCTTTTGTGAGATTGGTTGAAAAATTGATCAAATCTCGATAGAAAGATGATAGCTTTTGAAACTTCAACTAGAAAGTCGAATGCACTCGAGGGAATATTAGGGATTATTTTTTCTTTATTTTAATTAGAAGTTTGTCGTTCAGTTGAATGTCATTCGTGCATCCAGTGCCTTCTTCTGACGGTATGTGAGACCTCAAGCAGCTAAACTAACGATTAATAAAATCTAGATTTGACTCTTAAAGTGGTCTAAAAACAGTTAAGCAGCATAGTACAGTCTTTAGAAAATAACGTGACGACAGGTTCTAACTTCTTACCTAAAAGTTACGAGGTTGTGCATCTAACTATTTATTAAATATAAAAATGGATTTAAAGTATGTAAACTGGCACATAGATAAGCAAACAATATAATTGCCAATTAAATGTAAAAGTTAAGGTATAATTGGTTCAATAAGAGCAATGACCTATAAGACGTTATTGGATATTTCAGTTTTAAAATTTTTAGTTATTGTGTGATGAGCACAAGGCAATTTCTTAGTTTCATTTTGTTATTACAATTAATACAGTGTCTAAAATAAATTCTAATACAATGCAAACTACATGATGCTCTAAATAGGTAGTACTTGTATTAATAATCCTATTTGACCTTTGCTCCTTCTTATGACTTAATATATTGACTGATAAAATTTCATTTGCCCCCTTCAAAATTATGTCAAAAAGCAATTTGTTACGCCTCAGTGCACACTCACCTACCTTGATTCCAAGGCCGTCAGTGAGTGCTACCGCTTAATTAAATTTTAATTATTTCAACACAAATGTTGATTTTTGGCGTGGTTTCTGCAAACAATTTTACGTGTTCACTCGCTTTACAAAATGGCTACTTTTATTTAATTAGTTGACTAATATAGTCGTCGTTTTCGTAGACAGTCGACTTTATTTAAGGTCTTATTTCAGCTAGTAGCGGGGGATTTTTAAAGAGTAATTTAATTAGTACCAGTAATTAAAAAGTACAATTTTGTTCTTACTTTTTTTATTTACAATACAATTGTAACAAATGTAATGTAATAATAAGTTAGTCCATTATAAATTGGATTACAATAAAAACTAAACTTAAGTGAATAGTTGAAGTTCGGGCTACATTTCACTGGGACACCGTGGCGGCGCTACCAACAAAATGTATGCAGCTCTATAGAGAGAGATAAGGTCATCGCACGCTAAATTAGCACGGCTCCGGCACGGCGTTTTATGCTTTGTAAACAATACAAAAAGTTTGTGATTTGGGCGGCTGACTTACAGCTTTTATATTGACGTTATGAAATATATCATACGACATACGATTTAAAGTTCATATTTAATGACAAATTAAGTGTTGGGTAGGAGCCGTGCCGAAGCCGTGCTTGTTAGGAGTGCGATGACCTTTATTCACCTGGTGTCCGCTTGGACGCGAAACCAACTCATACATTTTGTTGGTAGCGGCGACTGATTGATCACATTTTCACATAGCGACAAATCCACTCAGAACCCTCATATTACAAGTAAATATAATAATTTCATCACATTTTAGTTTCTTCGAAAACCATATTTTTATTGTACACACGACCACACATCAATCTATACAAAACCAGTTTATCCTGGTGTCGCGTCGCATCATCTTTCCGCACATTTAACGTTCAGTTTATACTGGTTATGTAGGTAAAGCTCGATGTGTAGCCGAGTGTACTTGGCGAAATTAATAACAATCGACCTTTCTAATGTATACAATGGAAGAAATTCCTTTTTATTTTCACACAAAAACATTTTTCTTTTAGGAATTGTTTTTCGTTCAAACAATAGAAGAATATGTTCGATTATATTGACTCTAGACTTAGAAATTAAGTGTGTCTTGATTACTTGTTTAATTAAAGATTCTTCGAAGTGTCTCCCGGGAGTTGTTTTCAATTGACCACCACTTTTATATAAAAGTGGTGCTCTCTATATAGAGAGAACTTGTGTAAAATAGTAATATTGTTGTATTACAAACTTTTTTAATCTATATTTACAACCCACATGCCAAACAAGATTTTGGCGAACCCTCAACCCTTTCATACGATTGAAAAGGTTCAAAACCAAACTGTTATAGGCTGTTGATGATAAAAGATTAATGTTGGCTTATTAACAAGAAACACACATACATGCATATATTACTATTACCTCAACATACAATATACAAAGTCAAGTATAACTAATCTACATAATAATATAAAAACATATCAAGTCGCCTGGTCGACGCATTTCGTGACCAGGGAGCTGGTCTATTTCTCTGTCAGCGGTTAAGCAATGCCATACAACGAGGCAATGCTGCCAGCCTTCTAGGTAGGTAAGTACTTTCATATGTTGATGCGGACGAATTTCTTGATGCTCTCTGTAAATAGTTTTTGTTAGTTTTCTTTTATTTAAATTTTATCTTTTAGTTATAGTGTATCTTAAGTTGTACATATTTGTTTATTTTTTCCTTTCCTTATGTTGTAAATATCTCAGTTTTAATAAAAACAGAAATAAACTAAAATTAACATAAGAAATATAGAAAAAAATAGGATAGGAAGAAAAAAACAAGAAAAACTAACTTAATGCATCAAAAAAGAAATTATCCTCATCATTGTCATGAGGTATGGTGCCCAAAAGACATTATATTAATCTCACACAACTAACTTACACAGCCACTGCGGTGTTCCTCCGGCCACAGGCAAAGGAGGAACACCGCGGTGGCTTTAGCCGGTAAGAGTCCTCCCCGTCGTCGTACCCATGACGTGGGAAGTCCATTAGGATTTCCATTGCGTTATAAAAAAAATAATAACTTACACGAGTGTAAAAACCACAAATCGTTCTTGTAAACCCCAGTAGTGTAATCCCGGTTTCTTTGATCAATTGCCTAAAATAACCCTTGAAAATGTAAACTTTTAATTTTGTTTAAGTACTTAATTTTGGTCTTAACTTTCATTAGTTGTGGTTGTGGCTAAATGAGAATTTGTTTCGCGGGGTGATTGAACTTTGTGACGTCACTACTTTTTAGCGATAGTTCGGGCGGTATGGTGGATTCATAGATTTGTGTATTAGGTAACATTTTGAATGTGTGTAATACTTGATAATAGCTGGTTTGAGATGTTTAAAGTTTATTAACTCGTCGAGTACCGGTTTTGTAGACACAATTATAGAACAATAGGTTGCGGTCACCGGTGACCGCTTGGTGTTTGACAGTTTAAGTATAAACAATTAATAGATACTGTCCAGAGTTTATATTGCTAACTGAAACAATGCATTTTTTCCATATTGACCTAGGAATCAAACCAGAGAACCCACGTTCAATTGCAACTACAACATACATACATAATATAAACCATATACAACATTTTGCAGAAAAAATAGCTGTAATTAAACACAATACATAGAAACGTTCAATTTGTTCCAACCGCACTCAATCTCATTTGTTACAAAAACAACCAGTTCAAGGAAACACGGTGTTGCCAACCCTTTATTTTGGTGTGGTTACATTATTTAACAAGATACGAGTACTTTGCTTGAAGAGTGGTTACGCATTGTTGGCAGGAGAATTTACCATTTTTAATTTTGTAGAAAAATATTATGTTTTGAAAAACAATATCATAATTTTCATCTATATTAGTACCATGTACCATTCCCATGCTACTACCGAATACAAGCGATACCACGGCCTAACAGAAAACCGACGTGAAACAACGCTTGCGTTGTGTTTCGTTGTGTGACTCAGGTTACCGGAGGCCCAATTGCCCCTCCCTAGTCTTCCCAATCATCGAATCCTCCACAATCCTTAAATTCTCAATTCCCAAAAGGCCGGTAGCACTTGTAACGCCTTGGTGTTTCAGGTGTCCATGTGCGATGCCGATTTCTTACCATCAAGTGATCCGTCTGCATGTTTACCGGCTTAAGCCATAAAAAATCTGTCTGGACTTTAAAAGAGAGAATGAACTCTGAGTTTGTTTCGGCGTATCTTCTCAAGATAGTCAGTTAGGAGGTCGGCCCTCGTCTAGTAATTTAAATATTGACGTGTAAAAGTGTTACTTCTTAACCTATTTTCAGAAATATATATCATATCATTTCCTTTCATTTCAATGTGATCCGGGAATTAGAGACCTTTTTTGCGGTTTCAATGAGATAGTCAAAGGTACTAATTAATATACGACTATTTAACTTACAACTTACTCTAGTCTAAGTCAACACGTGTTTGATTTATTCTAGTTGTAAGGACTACACGTGTAAGTAATCAGATTTCGAATTAACTTGTCTTTTACGCTTCGGTAAGTTCAAGTTGCTAGTCATGAAATAGGTTATTTTGTGATCGAGGTCCGTTTTTTGTTTATTCTGTGGACATAGGGACTGTAAGCCTACGTTTTAGCGTTTAAAGTCCTATGTTTTTTTTTTCTTAAATTAAACGTTGCCCCACACTAGGATTATCTCCTGTGTCGTGGGTGCGTTTACAAACATACAAGTTCACATATACATGACACCCAGACCCGAAACAACAATTTGTGAATCACACAAAGTGTTGTTACGTGCGGGAATCGAACCCGCGACACGTTGCACGGCAGCCGGTTGCCCAGCCACCGCACCAACCGTGCAGTCAAATGTTACTATGACGATAGAGTGGATAAGTGCCAATTTTCTTTAGATTTAAACTTCTATTAAATAACTATCTTACTAATAACGAGTTTGCATCATGCTAGCTAAGTCTCTCTTATGCTGATGTTCAGATACCTATAAAAACAATAGGTTAGTTACCAGGGTATGAAAATTAAAAATCTAATAAGTGCGTCAGTTAGATAGTAAAAAAATATTAGAAACGTATTTTTTTTTCTCGTATAAGCTACAATACTTAGATAAAGTGAGTTTAAGTTTAGGATTTCCGGAGCAAAAAATGTATCATGTTGTGACGTCACACGATATTTCAAATTAACTCGTCGAGTACCGTCATTATAGACACAATTATAGAACAATAGGTTGCGGTCACTGGTGACCGCTTGGTGTTTGACAGTTTAATATATCGTCAAAAGTTTTTAATTTTGTAAGATAAGAAAACATAACATAAAACATACGTGTGTAATGCTTTAAATTAATCTACCAGACGGACATTAAAATAAAATTTAGTAAAATACCCTATAAATGCTTCCATGGGATAAAACAGGATTACGCAGGTAAAAACTAGCTTATAAAAAAACAACTATTGGTTGGTTGGTGGTGTAGTGAGGTGAACTAAAACTATTTGTATTATATTATAACGTTTTGCGGACTGAAAGAGACTGGGCCTCACGACACAGGGAATCCTAGTGTGGGGTCCAGAGCCATATAAATATGTAATGTGAAGCTTTTTGTCAATAAAAATATTTTTTTATTTTTTTTTTTATTTTTATTATTATACATACAATCCTAGAATTCCTCGTTGACTGCCTACAAAGTGCTACTGCTGGGCAAGGGGTCTCGGGTTCGATTCTCGGGTCGGGCAAAGTATTACTGGGTTTTTTCAAAATTCTCAGTAGTAGCACGGAGTCCGGAATTGTGCCCAGTAATAGGCTCACCCCCTATTACATGGGAGTCATAAGATAAATAATGAAAAGTGGGTGTTACATTGTATAGTGGCATTAATTGCCGTTATGAGCACCTCTGCCTACCCCGTCGGAGATAAAAGACGTGATATTATGTTGTTATGTTCTAGAATTCATGAATCACACAAATAGTAGTTGCTAAAGTTTATTATTATAAAGATCCAATTGTCACCACGACAACCGAAGCAGCAAATGACCTCAGAGGCAAACTATCCTGCCGAATCGGAGGACTCATCAAATCTAGGGTTCGAACAATGGCGTCCATCCTAGTAAACGGCTTGGGGGAGCGAGAGAGCTGCCATCGACTAATGGTAGATGAGGCTCTCATGAACCACTTTGGAGCCGTTGTGATGGCCGCCCGAATAACTCGAGTCAAGGAAGTCCTTCTAATTGGTGACATAAATCAGCTTCCGTTTATAGATTGTGATAACCTCTTCCCTCTACTCTACAGCCGCCCTACATATATCACGCCCATAAGCCAGGAATTGATGTGTACCCACAGAAATCCAATGGATGTGGCGTATGCCCTCAGCACAGTTTACAGTGGCATATACTCGTCCAGGTCGTTCGTGAGATCCCTCGAGATAAAAAGGTTCTCGGGGGCGATGATTCCAAAGTCACTCCCCGACACTTTATACCTGGTACACACTCAGGTAGAGAAGGAATCCCTTAAGAACCAGGGATACGGGTCGACCGTGGGATCACGCGTGCTCACGATACACGAGGCACAGGGACTTTCGTGTGCGAATGTGATTGTTGTCAACACAGCAACAAAGAAACATCAAATACATGACAGCGTACCACACGCGGTAGTAGCAATATCGCGTCACACGCATGGTTGCATCTATTACACAGACAACAGTGAAGACGCGATAAGCAAACTAATCAGGAAGGCGGCTGATGAGGGTGAGCAAGGTATTAAGGACTACAACCTGAAAATGGCTATCAAACACGGGGACGCGGCAGTCATGGGTGCTCTCTTGGGCGGGGAGTGTTGCTTGTGATGAAACGAATGCAACATGAGGAAATGTGTGTGCAGAAACATGTAGAAATAGAATATAACCAATTGACTTTGGACTATTGTACGCTTTATTGGAATCGGCCCATGTGGCAAGGGTTGAGGCGTCATGCACACATAAATGTCCTACAGTCGGTGGCGCTGTGTGTTGGGTTGTTCCGTTCCCAATAAAAAGGTTGACCGGACCAATTGCTGACACACACGTCATACTCGTGAACGGGTGCCTTCTGCTGGGTCAGGTCGGCTCTCCCATCTTGTTGGTGGGCTGGTTTCATAAAGCTTTTGAAATAGAAATAAATAAATAGTGCCTAATTATTATGTAACCTATACTTTTGGTAATAATTATAGATGTAGTTAATTGTAGTGTGTAACTAGGTTCCCTCTTTACTTTATAAAAATTGACTAGATGTATTATAATTAATAAAACTGTATGACAAGGGCACGGACCTAGAGTCCGTGGAGAAATAATCTATAATATTAAAAAAAAAAAAAAAAAAGTTTATTATTTCGTGCAAACTTTGAAATGGATTCTTGTTGCAGAACAATCAATTCCTCAGCCTAACAGTCAGCCCAAAAAACGGTATCTTCGATATTTAGCAAAATATCATTTTCATTTTACGTAAAACTGCTGACAGTTGCCCTTCATACATTGGATGACACAACATCCTTTGTTAGGACCCTTGTCATTCGTTTGGGCCTTTAACTACCTGTAACTACTGACATATGAGTCCCTATGACAACTAGAACTGATAGGTTTTGCATTGGAAGTTACGAAATAACTGATGAATGTATTTTTACTTTTGTGATTACAGTTTAACTTTGGGCTTTATGGAAATATTTTTAACATATGTAATTGTAAGATTATTTATTGTTTATGAAATCTCATTCAAATTCTTCGAGTCTTAGTTTTAAGTAGATTTTTGCATGCACAAAAATATCGCGGAAGATTTGTACCCAAAACATCCTGTATACACGACTAACAAGCTTCCTTCCATCCCAGTTAGTAGACACAGCACGTCCACTCCATTTATTCCCAAGACAAACTTTTCATATTAAAAATCAGCCGGACCCAGTCAAATTTAGTAGTAACCTTAACCCATTTTGTAAGAGGTCAGAAGGGAAAGAAAAAGAGTGTATAAGCAAACATTTGAAGGCAGTGTTTGATTTGTTCGAACTGTGCTTGTGCAACCTTGAGAGATTAGTAAAAAAGGATTATCTGCAGGATTAACTTTTGTGATCAAAATGGGTCTATTGACAGTGTCATTATTGAGTTAAATACGAACGCTGTCACTGACTTGTTGGTTAAAGGATTTGGGTTTCGTTTCCGTGTTGGGATTAGTAAAATCTGGTTTTCTTAAATGTTTAGTAGCACAAAGTCTAAACTTGATATCATTTGTGTTCTTTAACATAATTGGCGATAAGGAATTGTCACACAATGTGTAACACTACCTTGAATCATGACCAAGTAAGCATACAACATGATTTTCGACGAACTACACTTATTATTTCATGTGTGGGAGAACCATGCTTCGAAATGAATGAGCCGGCTCGAACGGAATGATACCCCCAGAAGGCCGGTAACTTGTAATGCCTCTGGTGTTCCAGGTGTCCATGGGTGACGCCGATTGCTTACCGGCTAATCCCATAAAAAAATATTATGTGTTGTAATTAAAGTTTTAGTACCAAAAACCAAAATTGACCTACACTCAGGCACTATAAGAGAAAAAATACAAAACTTACTTATTTCAAGTGTCTATAAATTGGATTATACCTAATACTATTAAGGATCAAAGATTTAAGCTGTAAATCCATTGTCATTTTTACTTAGTTTCGAAAAGGTAATTTTGCAACAAAGAAAGGAAAGTAAGGTCAGGCAATGTTTGCGGGGTTTTCACCCCTGTTATCGAAAAACTGACCGTTGATGGGCTCTCAGGAAAATAGTCGAAGAAAATAAAATTCTATGATATGGTCGCATCTAAGTAAACGGTACTTTCGATGAAAAATTGTCTGGACTATAGGTAAGTTTTGTTTTTTCCTAGCTTCTTGGATCTATTTGGTTTTATAGTGTGTAGATAAATAGAAGTATTCAGATTAGGTAGAAAGGACTTTTTTAGATACGTATTTTTGTTTGCCTGCCTCGTTCGCCGAATGGTCGCAAGTGCGACTGCCGGCCAAGAGGTCTCGGTTACGATTCCTGGGTAGGACACAGAATAACTGGATTTAAAAAAAAAAATTAGTAGTAGCATGGTGTCTGGAATTGTGCCCGGCATATGGCACTAGGTTTACTCCCTTTAAAATGGGACTCATAACATAGGTAGGCTGTGTAGCATCTCCTTGGCTGTTCAACCTATTTATGGACAGCTGTTTGAACGACCTGAAAGTAGGAGAGTCTGGATTAAGGATGAATGACACAGTGATTAAAACATTGTTGTATGCCGACGACCAGGTGCTTGTTGCCTCTTCGGCCCAAGAATTACAACAAATGATCACTGCTATGAATGATGCATTTGAAAGGAAAGGTATGAAAGTAAATGTGAACAAGACGAAAGTATTGGTGATAGAAAGAAATGAAGTGATAACAGAATGTCAGGTAATGACAGGTGATGAAAAATTGGAACAAGTGAATGAATTTGTGTATCTGGGATCACTATTTACGAGAGATGGAAAGTGTGACGGGGATATTGAAAGGAGAGTGAAAGCGGGAAATAGTGTTAATGGTGCTTTACACTCTGTCATGTCGAGTAAAATAATATCCAGCAAAGCTCGACTTGCTGTAATGCAGTGTGTATTGACACCAACGCTTATGTATGGTAGTGAATCATGGGTGTGGCAGAAGAAGCATGAAAGCAGGATTAATGCGGTGGAAATGAGAGCCCTGAGAAGTATGTGTGGACTAAAATTGAGTGATCGAGTGAAAATAGTGTTATTAGAGAAAGGTGTGGATTGAAAGATGATGTAGTGACAAGGATTGAAAAGGGAATGTTACGCTGGTTTGGAAATGTAGAAAGGATGGATGAAAGTAGAGTAACGAAAGAAGTATACAGAGCGGATATGGATGGGGCCGTCGGTAGAGGGCGCCCTAGACGGACATATAGTGACCAGATTGGCGATATATTAAAGAAGGGCCAAATTAAAAGTACCCTTAACCGACGAGCATGCATGAAAAGATTGATGACTGTTAATGAAGCGAAAGAGGTATGTAAGAATCGTAGTAATTGGCGTTCCTTAGTCTCTGCCTACCCCCATGGGAGACAGGAGTGAAGTTATGTATGTATGTATGTATGTCATAACATAGGTAGTGAAAAGTGGGTGTTACATTATATGGAGGCAGTAAGTGCCGAAATGTGCACCTTTGCCTACCTTTGCTTTAAAAGGCGTGATGTTATGTCTTGTTATATCTTCATTTTAGAATTTGTTAATACCTTGTTTGTTTTAATGAATAGAACCTACCATCACTTGTTTGGCAGTCCTAAAAACGTATTATAGACACTATAGTGTGTTACAAAATATAACATAATTAAAAAACCCGCAATCGGTTTAGTTCTAATACTTAATTACATCTTCTACTCACTTAAACAGACGATCCCCAATAAATTCTCAAATTAAATATCATAATCAAATCAAATCAAAATTGTATTGACGCGATCTTGATCTGAATAGTTATAAAAAATATCAAATCTCGCAATTAAATCTTAAGGCTACTTTGAAGATTCAATCTTAATTAATATTATTTAAGTTCACATTCCAATGTTCTCGCGATTCTAATTAAATTTGCAAAGACAGGCTTTGTGTTGCAGAAAATTATTATTAAATATTAATCTTTGTATAGTAGAGGGGTCGGCTACGACGACTGCTACGTGGGTGCTACGGTACTACGCTTCGTAGCAACGTAGCAACTGAGAAGTGTGTAGGTAGGTAATATTAGATAAGTCTATTAATGCGAAACCTACTTAGTCAGTGATTTAATCGTCATAACAGTTACTTACAGCAGTTTATCATATTGTTTTGTATCTGATATTAGGTCAGCCAAAGAATATACAGATTTTGCTGTTTCGGAATTCTAAGTAAAAGTGATGATTAATGTTGTAAATATGTAGGTAAGCCATGTGACTAATAGTTGTCTTAGCGATTGGATACTTTGACATTAACAACAATACATGCTGGGACTAGAAGAAATCTTACAAATTGTATAACTAATGCCACACACAGACATAATATGCTCTTAAGTATGTCTGAAGAACGTTGAAGGTCGCAAAAAATATAAGTATATAACACATTCATTTCAAATACGGCTTTCACTTTCTTTTCGCTTCATAATAAAAATATAAACATCGTAATATCTCGGTCTTAACTAACGCAATCACTACGTCAAAGTATGAACGAATTTTTCGTGAAAGTACACAAGGCTAAAATTAAAAGCAAAGTAGTAATGATTACCTATTCTTTTAATTATATGTAAATGATATGAAGCCATTAACTTAAAATCTAGCCTTCGTGATCAACTATTTTGTCGAAACAGTGTCACTAATCAAAGTGCTACGGACTACGGCGTAGGCGTAGCGCTACGGGCTACGAAAAGTCGTAGCGAAGAAGAAAGGATGTGTAGTACTTTTGGCTAAACTAATTGGTACAGATTTAGATTATGTTTGACATATCTGTTTGTTACCATCTGAATCATCTAGTGATACTTATCAATGTAATATTATACTTAAACGATAAACTGTAATTGTTTATTTGACGTTATCACCGGCGGGGTCATTCTATAGTATTTTGTGTCTAGAGATAGTTAGAAAGCTGTAGATTGATATAACGTATAGGCTACTTATGATTCCTTTTACACATTGTATGGAAAAAAATAGTGTAGAATAGTTTTTTAGAACGAACGTTAAAATGTCCCTTTACAACCTTGCTACCTACATAAGCCATTAAACCAAAATTGAAGTGCAACCTTTAAGTTTCCAATAAGCATACTATTAAAATGTAAATCAAGCTAAGTAGTACTCAAGTTTAAGTTAAGTAACTAAGTAAGCCAGTCACTTAAGTTTTATAACATTGTGCTTCAGCTTAAGTAGTCCGGAAGTACGCTTGTGGGCTGTAAAGGCTCGTAACTAGTGGCGTCTTTACATCATAAAAGTATTGTATATTTATGTATGTGTAACATAACATAATGGTAAGTCTTTTGAACCCTGAAGGGGTACAATTTTTTTTATGGCATAAGCCGGTAAACGAGCAAACGGATCATCTGATGGTAAGCAATCGGCGTCGCCCATGGACACCTGGAACACCAGAGGTTACAAGTGCGTTACCGGCTTTTTGGGGATTAGGAGTTTGAGGATCTTTGGGGATTCAGGAATTGGGGAGATTAGGGAAGGGAGGGTAATTGGAATACAATAGTCTACCTACATTTGTCTGAGAGCGATCTATATAAGTGTCTTGACTTTGTTACTTTATGCAGATATAATTTATATAAATTAAATGTGTAGTTCCATATTGCCCTATCATGCTTACCACTGTTTACAATTCATGTGAACGCGAAACGGTCGCTCGCTTGCTGACCAACCTACTCCTATCTTTCTTTGGTACATATTCGATTTCACCAAGGTCTAGTATTAGTAAGAAGAGGGTTATGCTATCCGTACCATAGGTAAGCGTCACTAGGGGTCAATAAGTGTCGCGGAGAACCTAACGGGTAACCGGGGCTCCGGCTCGACGTGCAGGAGAAGGAACGGGTTGGTTTTTAGTCAGTAAGAGTCTGACACTCCCTCCTGCCTTACACAGGCGGTAGAATTCCTTCTTGATTTACCTCCCTTAAAAAAAGGGATCTCTAGGTCCTCGAAGTGCATATCACGAAGTCGACGTATCATGTCCCCGTTTAGGTTTTGCGCCCGCAGGTGTCATGAATCCCATTCGAGTATGTCCCGGAGGTGTCATGTGTCCCAGAGTAGTGAGGCATAAGCAGCAGTGTACACAGAGTGTGTAACACCGATTTATTATCAGTTATGTAACAGGTTCCTTGTACCGCGGAACTCAGACTACATGTATTGATGAAAAAAAAAAAATAAAGACAGAAAATAATACGTAACATTTTTCCCAACCTTAGAATAGAAGAAAAGACCTCTTACTCGACGCACTTAATAAAGACTTAATCAAATGACTGCCATTTATATTTTTATTTTATTTGCAGATTCGTATATCTTTATATATATAATTCTGCTATACGTGTGTATGTCATCGAACTCCTCCTAAATGGCTTGACCGATTTAAATGAATTTTTCTGTAAGCGTTTGAGTGGCGCCCTAGATGGTTTAGATTTACAAATCAGCCCGGCAGATGGTGCTGCAGTCGGTGTCTAATCTGTTATTATCCTAAACGGCTGAACTAATTTGAAAGAATTTTTGTTTATACATTCAAGTGGATATGCAGGACAACGTCTGTCGGGTGCGCTAGTTTTGTTATATAAATGAAACAAAAGCATTTCAAGTCATTAGCTACATACTTACTCAGTTTTGGTAACTAAAACAATACTCACTTACAAATTACATACACACTACATCTGAAGTTCAAACCCATTAAGGTTATTGTACAAACAATCGCAGAACAAGATACAAAAGGATCATATGTCGAGTATGTCTCTATGTTTGCACTGACCTTGGAAATTCCTCGATCGATAACGATGAGTTTCGACATTTCGAAACCTTTCGCTGAAGACAATTGCTTCGTGGAAGGTTGTTATAATTTGACTTGTCTTGTTATTCGGGCCAATTATAGTATTTCTTGGTAATTTAATAACATAGGTAAGGTAACATAAATGAATAGAATGTATTGATTACATATAAGTGTTGTAGGTAGAGTACTCTTTATTAGTTATCGTATCTAATTGTTTTATAACATAACATCACGCCTTTGATCCCCGAAGGCGTAGCCAGAGATGCACATTACGACACTTACTGCTGCTGTACAATGCGACACTTTTCACTATTTATGTTATGAGTCCCATGTAATTGGGGGTGTGCCTATTGCTATATACCATGCAGAATTCCAGACACCGTGCTAATACTTAGAATTTTATTAAAAACCTAGAAATAGATATTCGTTCCGGAAATCGAACCCGAGACCCCTTGCCGCGTCGCACTTGCTACCACTCGGCGAATAAGGCAGTCATTGTTTTATAATGTACTGGTAACTTGTCCAGAAGTTTTTTAACTTTTTCAGTGATATCTTTTTTACTTATGTTTTAAAAGAAAGTGCTTTAAAGAATAAGGAATATTACAAAAGGAAAATTCGTAAAATCAGTGGAATGATTTTATAGTTTTGCCCTTTTTTTGAACAATCAATCAAATGACTTCTCCCGCCTTGCGTTAGGCGAGAGGAAGTGTCAGAATCTTACTGACTAAAAACCACCCCGTTCCTACTCCTGCTTTTCGAGCCGGAGCCCCGGCAACCCATTAGGCCTTCCGCTGCTATAGTTTTGCCCTTAGCAACACATTTCACGATGACTTTCTATTACATTGAACAATATGTTCATAATACCTCACTATGCCGATGCTGGAGCCGCTGGATGCAGTTCACTTCCAACCGGCCTATCTGAAAGTCATTGGGGGAGGCCTATGTTCAGCAGTAGACGTCCTGTGATATGATGATGATAACCTAATTATAATTTTGATATAACATTTTAAGGTCGATGAGCGAGTGACAGACTGATATCTCAAAATTAAAAGAATTGGAGCCATTAAACATCTCCAAGTCACGACTACTGACTATAAAATATTAAATATTTTACAGTTACAGAAGATTTGCACGTACTTATTTATTTTCTCAACACAAAGGACTGTTTTGTAGTCAAGACTTGTTAAAAAACTTTTTAATACTGTCTGCTGAGTGTAAAAAGATTATTTTCTTGTATGCATACCAAACTTTTACGTTGGTCTCTATATTACTTGTATCTGTATCTCAAAAATGTCTAACGAATATTGAAATTCGGGATCGATGACTACTCGAATGCAAACTTTTTATAAATGAATGTTGTAAAGAGTAGTGATGGAGTTTCTCGTTAACTTTTCTTTGTTTACGTCTTTGCAAAATTGTTGCACTTTAACGTTGAGTATCGTCATTACAGACACAATTAAAGAACAATAGGTTGCGGTCACCGGTGACCGCTCGGTGTTTGACAGTTTAAGTGCACTTCTATAAAAGGGGTTGAAAAATTATAAAAATAACTTATTTTCTTACTGGTCGTAATAAATGTAACTGCTGAGCAGGTGCGCTCAAGTTTGATTCTCAATCGTAAAATTGTCTGTTTGTTGTTTTTATCTTTTTAAAAAAAACCTCAAGATGAAAACCTTAATAACAAAATAATTAATAACTCTAAAAACTATATTATTGGCTTCTGTATAGATTGTAGATCACGCTTCAAGTATTCTTTTAAAAAAATATTCAACGTAAAGTTTTGACTTTTCTACGATTTTATTATATATAGATTCTGTAGTCTCCTTTGTAATGTAGTGGACGCATTCACAAATTATCATAAATATAGGGGATTAATTCTTGTTTATTGCAGAGACATTTTTAATATGTATAATACAAGAGCTAGAATAGTATACAGTAGTGTAGAAAATACAAAAACAATAAAATTACACCTTTCCGTATTCAAGCTTTTAACAGCGAATAACTAATCGAATAAACAATAACCCACATAACTGTTTAATATTCAAGCTGCAAAGTGCACTCGATACGTAATTCTCAGATACATTACGGCTTAATTGAACTTAGCTTGCACTCAGTGGATGGGCGCTAAGAGGTTATAAGTATCCTTACTATATCCTTACTATATATAAATATTATAAATGGGAAAGTGAGTTTGTTTGTTTGTTCCACTTTCACGCCGTAACTACTAAACCGATTGCTTTGAAATTTTGCAGACGTAAAGTTAGAAGTCTGGATTAAATAATAGGGTACTTTTTATCCCGGAAAAAATGTATTTTATCGAGGGAAAACGAAATTATTGGTATGGATGGCGCTGTGTGTATTGGTATATGTCACATAGGCTACTTTTTATCCTTTTGTGACGCGAGCGAAGCCGCGGGTAAAAGCTAGTACTACAACAATTTACGCGACACGTGTAAGGAGAAGTTGTTAAGTGACATTTGATTATTTCACACATCCAGCAGATTAATTCATTCTAATCTATCAATATTATAATTGTGGGAGAGCCATGCTTTGGCACCATGGGCCGGCTCGACCGGAGTGATGCCACGGCCTCACAGAAAACAGACGTGAAACAACGCTTGAGTTGTGTTTCGTCGTGTGAGTGAGGTTACTGGAGGCTCAATTAGTCTCCCCTTCCCCAATCTCCCCAATCCCTGAATCCCCAACGATCATCAAACTCCTAATCCCCAAAAGGCCGGTAACGCACTTGTAACGCCTCTGGTGTTCCAGGTTCCATGAGCGACTCCGATATTGCTTACCATCAGGTGATCCGTCTGCTCGTTTTACGGCTTATGCTATAAAAAATGTAATGTTAGAATTTATTTCCAAAATTGTTTTAACATTAAATTTACATAAAAAACTCTCGTTTACAAGCTATTTAATATTTAAATGACCTTGAGGCGGCTGTTACGTGTCTAGTTAGTATGTTTAAATTATATTATATTTTATAATAGTTCGTTCAATAACATAACGTACCGTAGCAACATGTTTGGTTCGCCCTGAAGGGTGGATCTGTAGTTGTGGTATAACTAGTTTTTGTAAGGAAAATCATAGTTAAATAGTAGCTAGACTACATGATATAACACCAACCCTTCTATCACCGAAGGGGTAGGCAGAGGTGCACATTACGGCAGTTAATGCCTCTGTACAATATTACACTCACTTTTCACTGTTTATGTTGTTAGTCCCATGTAATAGGGAGTGAGCCTACTGCCATAAACCGGGCACAATTCCGGATTCATGCTACTATTAATAATAATAATATAATAATAATAAAGTTTATTTATTCAGATAACTGAGATCCATCGAAATAATAGTAAAGAAAGAACACAATATATAACTATACTTAGATACAATATTAATATGCAATTATTGAAGTCGATTCCCGAGTTCGAAATTGAATCCAAGACTCCTTGCTCGCATGGTCAGCAAGGCAGTCGTTCCTGACGGAATTGTCAAGGAGGCAGATTCGATTTTTAAAGTAAATAATAAAAAGCGATGATTTCTACTTACATCACAGAAGCGATCTCCAAATCCTCAAGCTCGAAAACGCTTGACTTGACTTGACAATGCACTTGTGACTCCTCTGGTGTTGCGGGTTTCTATTGGCAGCGCTCGATTGTTTACGATCAGGTGATCCGATTGTGTTATTCCACCCTGTATCATGAAAAGTAACGTAACTTTCGAACTATACTTACGTATAAGCTATAAGTAGTAAATGAAGGACTAATAAACATAAACATAACATCACGCCTTTTATTCCCGAAGGGATAGGCAGAGGTGTACATTATGCCACTGTACAATGTAACACCCACTTTTCACAATTTATGTTATGAGTCCCATGTAATAGGCGGTGAGCCTATTGCCACATACCAGGCACAATTCCAGAATCCTTGCTACTACTGTGAATTTTTAAAAACCCAGTAATACTTTGCCCAACCCGGGAATCGAACCCGAGACCCCTTGCCCGGCAGTCGCAGACTAATAAACTATTGATAAAGTATTAAAATTAATCCCATTAATTTAAGTCACAGATTAAACTAAAAATTAAAACTAGAAAACGTAGCAATTGGCGGTCCATAGTCTCTACCTACCCCATTGGCGTACATATGTATGTAAATGAGAAACTTATTTCAGTCCTTACATTTCAATATTGAAAAAGATTTCTTGAAAACGTTATTCTTTTCTACAAATATGTGGCGTCGATTTGAAACCAAGGTCATTACTCCTTATTTAATAATTTAAAGAGCAAGTGGCCCTATGTAATTTCAGTTATTTGTCAAAATGTAAAATTACTTGTAAATTATTTATAAAAGCTTTGTATTATATTCCACCATGTTTAATTGCATGTTTATAACACTTATAAGAGAATTTAGACATATAAAAGAAAACTAAGAAAACTATGAATCGTCAAAGTCAAAATCGTAACCTTGAACTTACCTTTAGTTATCATAACTTCATACAGGTGGACAGGTTCACATTGGCATGGTGTATTTTGTTACTTAAAGAAATAAATATCAGCATGACAATCAAGTTCGAAACCTACCAACGGCAAGTACCAATGTGACTTTTTCCGAGTTATATGTACTTTCTAAGATTATTTAGACACCACTGACAAACGGTGAAGGAAAAACATCGTGAGGAAACCTGAACTTATAATTTCTAATTATAAGTTTGAAATCGCCAACCCGCATTGAGCAAGCGTGGTGATTAACGCTCTAACCTTCTCCGTGTGAGAAGAGGCTTTGCTCAGCAGGGGGCATTTATAGGCTGTTGATGATGATGACAATCAAGAAGCTAGTCTTCGGAAACTTCTCTCGCTTTATTCTGTGGAAAAAGCACGAGATCTATCTAATAGTATTGTGAGACACTCCCACAAGTAGAGGTACACAGATATCATACGCCTTGGTTTTATGACTGTAATGTTATACTATTTAATTGAAATAAATAAATCACAAGGCGGTTGGTACGGTGGCTGGGCCACCAGCTGCCGCGCAAAGTGTTGTGGGTCCGACACCCGCACGGAGCAACTCTTTATATGATCCACAGATTGTTGTTCCGGGTCTGGGTGTCATGTGTATGTGAACGTGTATGTTTGTAAACGCTCCCACGACACAGGACAAAATTCTAGTGTAGGATAGTTTTTTTTTAAATAAAATGCATCTCAATACTTACCGTTATTTAAAAACAAAAAAGAAATACCTAATTAGTAATCAAAGATCAGTTACTAATTAATCTCTGAAACCAAACTTCATATATATGAGAGTAAAAATAACAAGCTATAAGATCTTCACAATTAAGACTAATACAGAATACAGCTTTTAAAAATACGCCCAGAATATTGCAAATCAATCTCCATACTTTGAAAGATTACCCAATAATTAAGGAAGACACGCGCAAAATTAAAGTACACGTGCAAAATTCAAGATAATACAACAAAACATTAAATTGGCTGATGACCTTGAATAACAATTCCCCGTATTATCATCGATACACAACGTTTTCCGAATAAAGAAAAATGGGGTTTAGTAACTACGCAATAAGCGACATGATCGTGTAGCTGTCAGGCAGGTACAGTCCACAAAGTATTTCTTATGCAGGTAGCAATATAAAGATTGATTCGTTACAGCGACAGTAATCATTGTATGGCTACTGAGCCGACCAATACAGACCTACGGTTACAAAATATACGCCTTGATTCAAAAGCATACAATATAGTATAACAATCGTTACAGTATCTGTAGGTACTGAATAAATTTTGCAGCTAAAACAGCTTTGTTAGTTTGCTCCGTGCACACAGCGTTTATTTTTCTCTGCATCATTCAAAGGTCAGACTGGTAGAAAATGCCTACTATTAAGTCCTTCTATTGTGCTATAAATGCATGAAGCTTAATAAGTAAAAAAATAAGTTGGCTGACTGTACAATCGAAGTTACAAAGCGCAACCCTCGAACTGCAGCCCACACCTGCGTATAGGTGGCCCCCGATTGTTTCCGAGGCACATTCGCGCCCAGACCGTCGGCCGCGATGGGCGTTCCCCAAGTCGCTACGACCGCTTCATCCGCCGAGCAAGGGCTCGAGCGACCGCGCCGTCCCCACCTGTTGATCGTCGACGATTCCAGGGAAGCTAGAGCTGTTGAAGGTTAGTTCTTATTACTTTTTTTTATATTTTTATTATCTATTTTATTTTATTTTTTGTGGAAATGTGGGATATTTTTTCAGGACCGTGGATTTTCTTTTTTTTTGGAGACAATTTACATACATTTTAAACAAAATATTAATTTGAGTAAATGTAACGTTTTTTAAAGTGAATAGTGAAAACATGATGATAAAAATGCGCGAGTTGCTTATTTCTTTGACATCACTTTAAGGTATTTTATAAAGAATTAACAAAAATGAATAATTCGTATTTTAACACGTAAAAAAACTGACTAACGACTTAAAAAATCGTATTCAGACGATAACAACCAAAACATGGATTGCGAAAAGATAACAAAAAAAAACACACACATCAATTTATTTATTAAATTATATTGCATATTTATTTTATCACCGGATCCGACTATCATAGCGTTGTGTAGGTTTATCCGTCAGAGACACTATAACGAACATAACTGACAGTTGCTTGATAAAAACCACACAAGATATACTCGAATTGGTACTGAAATATTTATTACTCCCACTAGTATTGCTACTAAACTTTTAACGGCTCCTAAAGAAAATTTTGTGGCACTCTTTGGTGTACGCAATAAAGGTCAGTTTTTTATACTTATTATTTTGTTCTTTAATGTATTTTATTTATCGTCTGTTTTTGTCTATCGATTGTGTGCTTTATTCATTTATTTCGTGTGTTATTTTTTCAAGTGTTTTTTTTATTATTTTATAAATAGTTTTGTTAGTAGAGTATTGTGTGATTTTTCGTTGTTGAAGTGACAAGAGTGATTGTTGTTCAGAAGGTAAACTATCCTATCGTCGAGTCGGATTTTCAATTAAGACTTTATCCGTAATAAAATGGAGTCTCGGAGTTTCTCGGACTTGTATACACATACAAGTCCGAGAAACTGTGTATAACTGTAGATATAACCGTCTGTTTGTTTGGTTGTGTGTTTGTAGATCGTCTCGTTGGTCTAGTCGTCGTAAACACAAAGTTCTCTGCTTAATTGTGTAGCAAATGGGTGAAAAGTGTAACTCTGTTGTCGGGATTTTCAAACTAAATGGTTTTGAATTTAAGGTTTAAATTCCCCTGTTACATTAGATGTATAATAATGAGACAGATACATACCTACTTGTTAAAAAATGAAAAAGGTCTATCAGAATTAATATTGTCTCCATTTTCAAAGGAATTATTACTCACTGACGCGAAAAGGACTTGCATCGAATAGTTTTGTAAATATTAGAAGATCGTATAACCTTGATAAATAAAAGAGGAAATATATATGAATGGAGAAAAATAAACACAGGAATGAAAACTAATTAGTATATTGAATTCAATATCCGTTTCAAAGATGGCCTTTCTTCCGGTCCGACAGAACCTCTATTGTCTGTGGACGTCCATTTGACATTCGTTTCATTTTATTTTAAATTAAAACTGCTTTATATGAAAGACAAAGTCAGTTGAATCGATGTTATTAAATTTTAATAAGGTTTATAGACAATTCTGTTTTGTTTTTGAAGCGTAATGTAAACAACGGTATTTATTTGAAAGGCTAAACAGGATGGCTGTATGTATGTATGTGTGTATGTTTTCAGAGTAATTAATAAAATTGTAAATCTTAAGTTGTGTTTTGGAATCAATTTTTTTATTAATTTAGTGGAAATGATAGGTTTCTTTGTTGAAACTGTAAAGTCATAATATGGATGTGTTTTTAATGAGTATTTTTTTTTAAAAGGTTTTCCAGAAAAATCTTGTTATAATTAAAATTGAAAATGAGAAAATATTTGTTTTTAATTCTTTGGCTAATTAAAGTATAATTAAATTGCAAACGTATACCTTAAAAATAAAAGTTTTCAAAACATTGAGTTTAACATTGAAATGTATAACGTACCTTCTTAAATACGGTTTATATTTTATTTTATTTTATACTAGCTGTTTCGAGACTTCGTCCGCGTAAAATATGATTTCTGTTTTATCCCCTGGGAGCATTTAATCGGGATAAAAAGTATTCTATCACCTAAGTCAGCCTATACAATGCTTGTATGTCGCGGAGAACCTAAAGAGTAACCGGGGCTCCGGCTCGACGTGCAGGAGAAGGAACGGGGTAGTTTTTAGTCAGTAAGAGTCTGACACTCCCTTCCGCCTCACCCAGGCGGGAGCAGTCATTCGATAATTTTCCCCCCTTAATAAAAACCCTGCCTGTATGCCAAACTTCATCAAAGTAGTTTCAGCGTGATAGACAGACAAACATCCGCACAAAGAAACTGACATTTATAATATTAGTGTGATTTTCATGTCTATCACATTTTTTTAAGTACCTCTAATTACAAAACTAATAAACTAATTATGAATTACTAACTTTTTAGTTAAAAAAAAAATTACAATTGTTTTAGTGACAGCAAACTTGTGAATTTTCAGTCTTGACTTAGAAAAAAGGTTTTCATAATATTGGTCATCGTTTCATACTTCTTTATATTTACTATTATGTAATATATATGTATAGCTATAATATTTAATATTTACCTTTTTTCTCTCTCTCTCTTTGCTGTTAGTTTATTCTCTGTACCTTATTTTTCGCAGATTTTTTACTTAAACCCTAAGGTTGACTGGTAGAGAATGCTGTATGGTATTAAGTTCGCCTTATGTGCCATAATAAAATTGTGTACATAAAAGAATAAATAAATAAATATATTCACATTCGTATTTGAAATAAATTGTATTCCTTGGCATAGTTGAACTGACATTGAATACTTCTTTTTTTGGAATATTTACATAACATAACATAACATCACGCCTTTCATCCCCGAAGGGGTAGGCAGAGGTGCACACAGAAGTAACACCCACTTTTCACTATTTATGTTATGAGTCCCATGTAATAGGGGGTGAGCCTATTGCCATATACCGGGCACATTTACGGACTCCGTGCTACTACTGAATTTTTTTTAAAAACCCAGTAATACTTTGCCCGACCCGGGAATCGAACCCGAGATCCCTTGCCTGGCAATCGCATTCGCGACTACTCGGCCAACGAGGCAGTTTTTGGAATATTTTCAAGAATAATTAAACAAACTGATTTTAATTTGGTTTATTACTTCAGCAATGACTAATGAGGTAATTTTAGTAGGTAGCCTAGAAGTCTAGCTTAGATCTAGTTCATTTAGTGGCCAGACAAATACAAAAAGAGTCTAGTTGAGTAATGTGGGTGTGTTTAAATGCTCAGTTAATGGCAGTCTCGCCTTTATTTACATTTACATAAGGGTTAATTAGTCTGCCTAGCTAAATTAGGGTGAACAGTCAACAGCTGAGATTGGTAGCGAGTATCGTCAGCTTTCGATCATATATGTGACGTCATACCTTTTGTTTGTTAAGGGGGTTTGCATATTTATTCCTGGTAATTGCTATTTCTTCATGTTTATTATTTTTCTTATTTCTAGATAAAATGTGTGTAGGTAGTGAGCTTAGCAATAGGCTACTACAAATTTAGACTACGCGGTGAGAATTTAAATAATTCTTCCATAAACTACGTTATAAAAAAACGTATGTTTGCTCACCAGATGTCGCAAGTGTGCACCTCTCGTTCTTCGTCCAAAAGGGAATTAGCCAGTGTCATATCATTTGACGTTCAATATTTGACAGCCACTGTGATTGGACAAAAAAACGTTAGCCCCCATTGGGTTGGAGATCTCAATTTAAAAGGTTCAGGTTCAACTCACCGCTACACGAGTCCTCAATAGTTTAGTTATATTAATTACTACAGTTAATGTTGGTTTCGAATTAAATACAATTCGCGTAATACAGTAAGGTTCGGTTTCACAAAATTATGCGCAATTTAATGTTGATTGACAGGATAATCAGCCTTATAGCTGACAAAGTTATAAGGGTTATATTACCGTGTTACAATTGACTGGGTTTCCCGCAGAATTTCGTTTGATATTAGCCAATTTGATTGGAGATGTTTCCGCGGTGTGGCTTGTTTACAGAAAATTTCGTATCAGGTGTTTCTTTGAAAGAAGATAGCATTAGTGACAGTAACAACAATAACAATATAAATAATAATTGATGTCACCATTCCCCATGACGAGAACCTCGTGAAAGCTGAGAAAAATAAACAATTAAAATATCTAGACTTTGCTTACGAGGTTGTCGACATGTGGAATGTGGATTCGGCTATCATCGTGCCGATGGTCATGTCGGCCAATGGGTTAATCTGGAGGCTGGCCCTCCTGAGATGGATGTCGAGGCTTTTAGGGTAGATGGATGGATCAAGTGCCTGATACAGAAGGCAGTTCTCCTTGAAACGGCACGTATCGTGAGGAGATTTCTGTCTCTGGAGCTCTAACATCGGCAGCTTGGACCATGCTCCCGCTACTGGTCGGGTTCTATTTTTTATATTTTTAAATATTATTTTTATTTTGTAAGTAGTATTTAAAAATGTAATTTATAGAGAATTTTAAATAAATATAAGGAAATAACAATATATATCATTAATAATGCCAAACAGAGAACTCTATAAACACTACAATTGTCAGTCTACAAACACCTTACATGTATGCTAACTACCTCTATGACCTTGTTTTATACAGATTATACAGGAATTTTACTAGATGTATGAGAGCATGGGAGGATTTTAAAACTCACTTATCATTAATTAGTCCTTCAAGTATCACTTATTTGTCACACTTACATGACTTGTATGCACGGATGGCGCGGTGGTTGGGCAACTGGTTACCGTGTCGCGGGTTCGATTCCTGGATCAACTCTTTGTGTGATTCACTGATTGATGTTTCGGGTCTGGATGACATTTGTATGTTTGTAAACGCACCCACGACACAGGAGAAAATTCTAGTGTGGGGAAACGTTTTTTAAAAAAAACTAAATACCTGTTTATTAATTACTTTACTTATACTCAATATTTATCGAAAAAAATAAAAACTATATATTTTTTTTAGAATATTCATGATTTTATCGCAACATTATTTTACGTTAGGCACCGATTGCTAATGACGTGGCAATTTTTTATATAAGTTGTATTTTACTCGTGTCATAGCAGGAAAATTAAATAATAATCTGTCAGAAGAAGTACCTAATAAAGAAATAAAAAAGGTTTCTCATTTTCAGTAGATTTTTTAATTTTTCCTGGTAGTTGTACCTACTCTTATTAAACTCACTTTATTTTTAATACGTTGCAATAAATAATTGTAATTAAGATAAGTTTCAGATATAACAAAATTGTTCATATAAAAATGACAGAAAATTCTTAAAAACAAAGAAAAACAATTCTAGTAAGAATTCAAGTAAGAAGGTTTTACTTGTAGAAACTTATTACTCATTATTTTTTATAAATGGAACACTTTCATCGTATACGTGCAGAGACAACAGATGCATTAAAAAGAAAACGTGTTATTTTTTTTTTTAAAAGGTACGTATGTATCTGACCTTTTTAGTTGATTCAACCGCGAAGTTTCTCTTAGTTCGTTAGTCGATGGTCGTTCGTAGTTATTACACTTATGGGGTCAAACCTCTTAAGATGATGAGGTTGACTTCATCTCTTTAACAGTATTTACTAAAAGAGTTCCTTTTCATACTGTCTGACATTTTTGCCTTTAATCTTGAAGTTAGAAAATGCTTTAACGTAAGTTCCTAGTCGTTGAGAGAGCAATTAAAGGAACGTTGATTTCTGTGGAAAGTTCCAGTTTGGTTTGACTAGACAAACATTGTGGGTACAAGGAGGTTTTAAATATTACACGTATTAAGGTAGTGTATATTATTGTGCCCGGTGTATCACGTGGGACTTATAATTGCTAAGAATAAAGAACGATAGACTGCCTCGTTGGTCAAGTGGTCGCAAGTGGGACTGCTGGGCAAGGGGTCTCGGGTTCGAGTCCCGGGCGGGCAAAATTGTACTGGGTATTAAAAAAATTATCTGTAGTAGCACGGAGTCTGGAATTGTGCCCGGTATATGGCAATAGGCTCACCCCCTATTACATAGGACACATAACATAAATAGTGAAAAGTGGCTGTTACATTGTACAGTGACATAATGTGCACCTCTGCCTACCCCTTCGAAGATAAAAGGCGTGATGTTATGTTAATAAAGAATGAAGGTTATATATTGTGAACATTTTTATAATAATTTCGAACAGATTCCAGAGCCACTGGGATTCCCTCTGTTCTAGGACGTACCTAGAGCAGAAGGAATCCTAATGTAAGACCTAGGGACCCACCGTTGTAATCTTATAGTACTAAATACTTTCATTAGTCCTTCACAGGTTGAAAATCGTGACGAAAGAGCTAAATGGTACTTACATCAAAGCGCTCGCATAATATAGGACACTATACTATATAGTCTAACATATATGTATATACATTTATATGTATATATGTATGTCTTAAAGGCCACTCCACTCGTAACATAACCTAACAATAAAAAGCTTTTAGATTTTATTCTCAATCTTGATAATGGCAACGAAAGGACGCGGGTTCATTTACTGTTGATTGCGTCGCTAAGTGAGATTCAATCATGTTCCAAGTTATTGTATTGTTAACTGTTAAGTGTTTGTTAATTTATTTATTTACTTTTTGTAAATTATGAGAGAGAGTTAGATGTTAATGAAGTGTTAAAATATATTGTAGAAGGTTAAAATAAATTAAGTAATAGAAACATCTTCCAAGATATAGTTTATGTTTGGTAGAAGTTAATATTATGGTTAATTTCATTTATTCATTAGATAAACAATAAAATTCTGCAGTTTATTTGTTATGTATTGTATTGTAAGAATTACAAACGGATACCTTCCACAGAATTTCATTCGCAGCGCATTCGACAGATGTGGACGCAACCTAGCATTTTAAACTTTATTTTAGATTAATTATTATATTTTTCAGCTTATTCACGTAGCTGTTAAACGATGACCTCGACAAGTTTTTAGCCATAGTAGAGGCTCATACTCTTATTCATATTATTAATGTTTATCATTCGACTACAAAAATTCTCATACTATAACATACTAAAATGACAGACATAGCGATTGTAGTAAAATATTACAAGCCAGACATCCGATGCAACAAGTAAACTTGGATGTTTGGGTTCCCAACACACGAGTCATTGCCTCGGCGGCCATCTTGTAAAACGTACAAACCTTTCTAGACAAAAGATGAAAGTCATTCCGTTGCTAGGCAACAGGTGTTTATTATATTTTTGTTTTTATCAAATTATAATATCAAAGTTTTATCTTGATTAATATGATGTTGATATTGGTTGATAGTTGAAAATATTTGTTTGTTGTTTTCGATATTTTTTCTGCATAAATAAGCATTGTAAATATTTTGTTTAATTTTTGCTTCTATCTACAGACATAAAGAAAAGTATACCATAAAACGATTCGTTTCAGAGTGAAAGGTAATTGACAAACAAATATACGTATTTTAGAAAAAGTATTGGTAAGGTTAGTGAATATTGTATCTATTTGACTGGCGGTAGATAAGTGCTAAAGGCAAATCTTGCGCTATATATTAACATATTACTGGATCTTGAAAGATTAAGTCGAATATTCTTTTAACGAAAATCAAACCTATCTTTTACACGTGTAGATCCACAATCCAATATCTTACAAACAGAACCCTTTCCCTACGTCGCAAAATAATGTAATAACGACATTGTACGAATAGTTTCCTTTACCAGGCGACATTGTTTGTTTTAGTTAATTGATTGAAGTTGTTTGTTCAAGTTCACTTTATTAGAATTATCATTTTGTCTGCAAAATAGGCCTTAACTTTGTGCCTAGCTTTTAAGTTAGTTTCAACAACGTTCGTTGTGTTTGTGGATTTATTAATAACATTAAATTACTTTTTTTAAAATACATAAAACTGTCTGGTTTCTCAGTCATCGTCGTCACCATTCAGAGCTGTGTGACAAGACAGACCTCCTTATGAGAACATAATTATAACAACTTATTTCTTCATAAAACTTTTATTTTTTATTTATAAATAAATAAAAAATAAAAGTTTTATTCATATCAATAACATTTACATATCAAAAACAATTTACATTGTGTGTGAATTAAAGCTTAAAACTAATAACACAAGTAGTACAAAAAGAAAAAAAAAACAACACATTTCTTAAATCGAATTACAATTAATATTGTTGCTAAGATACTGAGTACTTGATACTGATCTCATAACGACAAAATTTATGTGACACAACTACATTAATACATTGATACACTGTTCAATAAGTATACCCAATACAATACAATACAATATAATACATGTCATGCAGCTGTCAAAATTATAGTTGCATAGTCTTTTTATAATTACTATCGTGAGACATACTATATTACCTAAAAATCGCGAGTTACTCACGTTAATATACTGAAAAAAGCTCTGCTAGTTTCGAACCACAGAGGGGTTCGACCTTATGAGCAGCGTGTGCGGTCGCGGCGATGTCGCGCAGCCTACAAGCTAGCGTTGTCCAAATCTTCACCTACCATTGAGTTCCCGCGTCGGGCTCTGGTTCAGGCCATGGTACAGAGCGAGGGGAACTGGAATGCCGTCTCCTCCTTCTGCGAAGCAGTCATACTAGCTAAGGAGGAGGAGGGCGCGTGAGGGAACGAACCACGTCCCAGCCGTCGCAGGAGACACTCCGGGCGTCGGGGATTGCGAGACGATTTAAGGCCGCCGGTAAGCACAGGCCACAGAAGGTAGTTCCCGCCTGAAAGAACCATCTACAACCACAGATGGAGCCCAATAGAGTTGATGCCGATACGGAGCCTCGGAGCACTTAATGGGTGGCAGGGGCTCCGGCTCGAAGTCCAGAAGTAGGAACGGGGTAGTTTTTAATTAGTAATAATATGCCAGAGAGGCGTCATTATCCCCCCTGAAAAAAAAAACCACCATAACCATTGAAAACCAATCCATATATTACGCCCGGATCTGGAACGACTACTACTGATAACCAAAGTAGCTGGAAAAATAATGAGTCTTTCGACTATATTTTCTTTCCTTATGGGGTGAATACACCATTAACTTTCCTTGGAACTTTATTTTTACAATAACGAGAAGCAGTCTAATTCCTTGTCCTTGGATAGGAGGAAGTTCCCGATACCCGGGCAAACTTGGCCCGGTTATCCGGATCCAAGGCCGGGTAGCAGGTGATTTTTGGCGCATTATGTTGCTCATGATGGATGGGGCTTTGGTGTTGAATAAATTATTGGCGATAGTTAATCGGATAATCTGTTGTTTATGTGAAGGTACGTTTTTATTTAAAACCTTTTGAATTTTTTGTGGCGGTTATTATTTTTTAGCTTTTTATGTTAGATTTTCTTACTAATACTTTTTCAAATATGGAACATAAAATTTCAAGTAACAAGTAACTTCTTTTAAAGATATTTAAACTGTCAAACATCGAGCGGTCACCGGTGACCGCAACCTATTGTTGTTTAATTGTGTCTATAATGACGGTACTCAACGAGTTAATGTGATTCCATAAACATTTCTCTGTAATCCCTGTTAAGTATCGAGTGGGGATCAAATAACTGAATAATGAAAAAAGACCTGCGTTCCCGGCTTCCTCTCTAATTACCTTCAAGGAGAAAATATCCTTCAGAAAGGTGTATTTTATTTATTTGTCCTTAATTGCTTTCTACGACCTTGTATGATTATTTACATTGAGTTGCTAATTTATTCAGGCTTCATTTATTCATCTCTGATGGATATTATTAATAAACTTGGATGGAAGTTTGTGAACAAGACTACCAAGTAAGCGCAATTCTCTGATATACTAAAATATGTGTTAAGTAGAACCTTGAAATCAAAATTCCTAGAATATTTTTTAACGAAAACATGTTAAAATTAAAAGAATGGAACTGAAAATACTTCTAGTGATGCTAAAAGTAGTACAAAGACATTTCTGCAAGTGATATGCTACGTGCTACGGTGTAGCATAGGTACTACGGCGTAGTCTTTACTACGAAGATGCTACGCTTTTGAGAGATTCTTTGACATTAGAATTCCATTTGAGTTTATTTAAAAAATAGTAAAGGAAAAGCAATTGAAAATAGTCTGTCCTTATTACATGGAAATTAAGCGTGATTTTTCGCCATTATAACCTATAACTTGTTTGAAGACTGTCTCGTTGGCCGAGTGGTCGCAAGTGCGACTGCCGGGCAAGAGGTCTCGAGCTTGATTCCCACGTCGGGCAAAGTATTACTGGGTTTTAAAAAAATCTCAGTAATCTAAGCATATGGTAATAGGCTCATCCCTTATTACATGGGACCCAAAACATAAATAGTGAAAAGTGGGTGTTACATTGTACAGTGGCATAATGTGCACCTTTGCTTGCCCCTTCGGGAATAAAATGCGTGATGTTATGATGTTATGTTGTTCAAAGAAAATTGTTAATATAACACAATTGTATGGAAGACGTTACAACTAGTTATTTTTAGTTTTTCGTGAGTATGTTCCTTATTAAACGATGGATATCTATGAATAAATAAGTGCATAATTTTTTGTGTCTTTCGGTTTATTCTTAAGCGTAGTGATGAAAATACAAAATGAGAAATATCTTTTATATCGAATCAAATGAACAGAAACTCACTTATTGAGTTTTCGATCGGTTTATTTCATTGGAGTCTTTTATTTGCACTTATAATATTAAACTGTCAAACACCAAGCGGTCACCGGTGACCGCAACCTATTGTTCTATAATTGTGTCTATAATGACGGTACTCGACGAGTTAAAACGTGCTCTTTACAATATACTGATTTTATATACACTGTTGAAAATATAAATCTGAGCAAAATATATTAAAATGTGCCAACATATTTCACATACACCTCTGTCGTTTGCAATCATACATTACCTCTATATAACGATGTCCTCAAACTATCATTTTTCAAGCCAAAGATCCTTCTATCGTAATTTATGATTAAAGTATTCAATGTAACAATTACAAAACCTGAGATTTAGAGGTACACAGAGCTTATTCAAACAATTAACCTATAAATATTCTTCATAGTAACATTGACGCCCACGATAATCAGCCAAAGTTTTAATCTCAGTACTAACCCAAATACACTGCTATTTTCCATTTTACTACGTCTACTACACAACACACACACACATTTACAATACAAGACAAATAAACTGAATATTCAACGCACACATCCAACCACAGACGGTTATCGTCACGCACACATTGTAATGAGACTTTCCCCAAACGTGGGCGTGGCTGGCAACTCGGTACAATATAATGTATAATATTCACCCACGTACACGAGTGTACTAAAAATAGTACGTTTGTTACTGTTTACTGAAAATAGTAGGTTTTGATTCTTTTGATGTTCTCTCTATGTGCTACTATGTGTTTGTATTCGAAGACTTTGATGGTTGCAACGTTTTTCCTTTTGAAGATATTTTTGGCTTTGTAAAGCAATTTCCTCAGCTTGATATTTTGTTAGGACGTTTTTCCTAGAATGTAGGCGTTGAGGTTTAAGTCATGTTGCAAATATAAGTCTTCACACAATTGTGTGGCTTTAGCAGGTTGTTTTGTGGTCGTTTTTTGTGTACACGATCTTAAGTTAGCTTTTGGCTTGTGGTCTTAGTCTGTGTTTGTAATTGAAGTGTAGAAAATACAAATGACGTAAGTGGGTAATTAGATACACCACAGATTAATATTAGAATAATTTCTCACAAGTATGTTATATTTATTACAATAGTTTCTTGATATTAACGGCAGGTAGGAAAAGATACCGGATTGACTAAAAAGACCATTATCAGACAAATTAATGGGAGTTCAATAAAAATGCCATTTTCCGAGTCATTAATCCCTTATCTATAAACAAACCAAATCATTTAATACATTGCTATTAAGACTATTGACCTACACTACAGTAATATATTATTATCTAAAGACTTAACTGAAAGAAAAACATTTTTAAATCTCAGTTATATTAAACCTATGGATAAAAAAATTAGCCAAAAAAAAAATTCCAGATTTTCATATCATATTCTTGACTTAAAACTAAATGCATATTTCTTAAACTTTTTAAAAAAATACATCGAAAAAGCGGTAAATTGATTTAAACGCAGTTGTTACTGCATTATTATGCACAAAGAAGCTGGATTTTAGTCTCGAGGGAAAGACTGGAAGATACATTAACTAATTATAAAAGAAAAAAATGTTTTTAATGCAACGAAAGGTTTTATATAAGGTACAATACTTTAGTGCACAATTGGGAATTTGCATTTGTAAAATGAAGGTTTTAACTGATGTATTTTCTATGTGTAAATTATTTACGCTTTTTACTCCCCTAAGAGGTAGAGTAGAGGTAAACGATTTTATAATATGTTCAGCATTTTAATGAAAATATATTTTTTTTTGTAATGTCACTTACTTTGTTTTATGGGTTTCATTATTGTATGTTATATTTGAAAGTAAGTGATAAATTAATCTTTCTTCATCTTTGATAACGACTCCTTTAAATATAACTATCAAATATGAGGTTTTATATTTTTTTATATTATGTTTTACATAATTGCGCAAGGAGAACTTAATACTAACAGCATTATTTGCTAGTCAAAGTATATTCAATTGCTGATTTGATAAACTTAACATAAATATACAGTTACCACTTTTAAAATTGTATAATATTATAACCCGCTTGATTATATACCTGGAAATGTGCCCGGTATATGGCAATAGGCTCACCTATTACAAGTGACTCATAACATAAATAGTGAAAAGTGGGTGTTACTTCTGTGTGCACCTCTGCCTACCCCTTCGAGGATAAAGGGCGTGATGTTATATTATGTTATGTTATAACCCGCTTGATTTAAGACCCATCATTTTTCTTGCCACAGCTCGATTGAAATCTCATCGTTAAACCAAGAAACTTATTGTCATGACAACAAACAAAGTTTTCATAGAGGTATATAAGGGATAATCTCAAAACAGGTTGAAACTAGTCATAACAAGACATATCGATCTACTCGACTGTTACCAGGGTTACAGACGGCTGTAGTTATATTTTGTTGTTCAAATAAAAATGGCCGAATAATAAGATGAACATTATTAGTCTCTCGTATAAAGTTGTTGTGGACAATAGATAGGGGGGGTATCTTTTTTATTGTTTTTGTTGAAATTTTCTTCATTTATATGTTAATATTAGTTGTCATATTATTATTAACCAAATTACGTCCACCGCTTAGCAGAAACGTCTTGCCATAAGGACTCTTTCGATGTATAATGTAAAAACAAACATGTAAATGTAATTTCTTTTTTAGTTTAAAGAAATTTTTCAGGGACATACGCACATGAAACCCTAGACGTAAATTTGTAGGCACTTATCGCATCTCACGTGCCACACGACGAGAAATACCTCTTCGAGAATTACATGGCGTGATGTTTTGACAATGTACTATGTGGTCGGATGCGCTTTTGAAACTTGCTTTTCATAATGGTTCACCAGTTATTTTTTGTTTTAAACATTTTATTTCTTTGTAAAACTATTGTATTACCAAGACAAAATCATTTTACGTCGAGACGAAAACGAAATAGATTTCACAGTGTATTTATTTTTAAGGGGTAGTGTCATCGAATGACTTCTCCCATCTGGGTGAGGCGGGAGGGAGTGTCACGACTCTTATTGACTAAAAACCACCTCGTTCCTACTCCTGCCCTTCGAACTGGAGCCTCGGCAACCCGTTGAGTTCTCCGCGGTTCCGTATCGGCATCAGCCCTATTGGACCACATCTGTGGTGGTCTGATGGCTCTTTGAGGCACGCGCGCCTAGTTCTGGTCGGGCGTCGAGCTACCCATGCTCACCAGTTTTCAACTCTGCATAATAATGGAAATGACAAAAACCTCTCTATAGTACATTTCTGCTTACCTATCAAAAGAAAAACATGATGTTTCATATTTACTTTTCATATGAAGAATGAATGAATGTTACCTAAGTGTCGTTCATTCATCATTCACTCTGTCGTGCTTCTATGATGGATAGCTCTCATTTTTGTTGTTATCAAAAGTTACAAGAATTTTCAGGATGCTAGAGGTAGTGAAAATGTGATAAATGACGTTGGCAAAAATTGCGAAGCTTTTATACTCGTTAGTCTATATAAACAAAAATGAAATACTGTTTGTTTGTCAGCTTTGAGCTTATCGCCTCAGATTGGAGGGATCGATTTGATAAAAAAAACGTTGTTGAAAAATTTAATCACGAAGATACAAATTAATAATTTGTTATCTGCAGTGATTTTATTTTGTATTTTTTTGTCGTGCAAGCTTTGTGGATATCTAGGTGACGTTTTGTTTGTCAAACTTGAAGCACTAAAGAAATGAACGAGACAAAATACCATCTCTTTCATACTAACTCTATGTAAGTGTGCAAGTGAATAGAATAATCTTATCACCTCTTTGTAACAGCCGGTATATCGCATATACCGGTATATGAATGGACACACTCCAATACAACAAGAACTAATTAAATCAAACTAAATACCATACATACTTATCTTATCACAGCTAAAAATAGAATTCCCGGTCCACAAATAAAATTTTCAAGGCTCAAATAAAAAATACAGTCAGTATCGATGTAGCAGGAAATGGAAGCAAGGTCGGAGGCTGCGCGGGACTCGATCCTGACCTACTTCCGGGTCAAGATCAGATGGGAGGAGTGGGGATGTGACGTCATGTGCGCGCGTCGCTTTCACGGTCAGTCGCTTTTCGCTGCTGAATTTTGAAGTGACTTGTGACGTAGTGTGACTTTTACGATGAATGCAGGTGGAATAGTGAAGTTTTGAAAATGAAGATTAGTTTTTTAACCGCTTTAATATGGTTCTGGGTGTCATATAAAATCTCCTTTAAACACCAAGTTCATGAATTTTATTTAAAATCGCTGCAACGCTAGGTCTAGGTCGTCGTCGATATATATTTGTGTATGTATTTATACCTATATATTTTATGCATATGACTATATATACTATTTACTATTATGTAATATATAATAATATGTATAACTATATTATTTAATAATTACCATTATTTTTTCCTCTCTCTCTCTCTTTGTTGTTAGTTTATTCTCCGTACCTCAGTTTTCGCAGATTTTCTACTTAAACCCTGGTTGACTGGTAGAGAATGCCATATGGTATTAAGTTCGCCTTATGTGCCATAAACAAATTATGTACATTAAAGAATAAATAAATAAATAAATAATTATGTATGTGAAATTGTATATTTGTAAGCGTACCCTTGATATAGGATAAAATCGTAGTGTGGCGACACATGACACTTGCAAAGTTTAAATGAGAATTAACACGGATAGAAAATCCCAACGAACAACTGTTGGGCAGAAAGCCCGCCAGGCACGAACACCTCGCCTAGTCGGAGGAATCTTCCTTTTGCGATCTTAGAGAACTCAACTCACTGTTCTGTAAACTAGTATGGGGGAAAGCAAAATTTTTTTATAATTTTCATACACATCATCATCATCGACAATGTGACAGGCCAAATTCGAAAGTTTGCCATCATTTCCACACCTTGCAGACAGGTAGGAGATTGCGGGTTTTAAGGTTCAGGTTTAACAGAGAAGGCTGCTGTCCGGTCTATCCTTAGTCGGTTTTTACGACACCCAAAGAACAATACAACTGAAACCGTTATTGCGCGAAATAACCATAACCATATTTTTAATTATAAAAAGACAGGAATTCATTAAGTTATAAATGGAACATTCTGAGATATGCTTCATTTCATCTGTAGCTACTGTGAAAGGGAGAGATTGTAGCATCGTCGCTCCTTAGGGAATCACTGTGAATATTAATCAGTACAAGTTTCTTTTCTTTTTGAAGCCAGATTAAATTGGCTACTGGTATTAGAAAATTTACGAGTTATATGGATCTATGTAACTTAGGATGGTGGTAAAATTGTATTATAGACTTTAATAGTATAGTATTTTGGTTTAAAAATTTCATAATCATATTAACTGCTTTATTTGACTGTCTTGTCGGTTGAGTGATAACAAGTTTGACAGCCGAATAAGACGTTTGGCGATGAATTTCTGGATCAAACAGTGGTGTTGGTGCTGATTCCTGGATCAAACTCAGTATTAGGAGTTTTTAAAATTTTCTCAGATATATTAAGGAATCCAGAATTGTGCCCGAGGTATGACAATAGACTTAACCTAACCTCTATTGTTATTACGATTTTTTGGATTTTCAAAAACTCTAATTTCAAAGTGTAGGTTGAAATATTAAGGTGTCCGAAATTGGGCCCGGTGTTTGACAATATGACATTGCCAGTATGAAAATGTCGTGCATATGCAAGAGGGCGCGGTTTCGTAACCTAGCAACGGCAAGTACCAATTTGGCTTTTTCCGAATTATATGTTTGTACTTTCTAAGCCTATTTAAACACCACTGACGAATGGTGAAGGATAACATCGTGAGAAAATCTGGACTTATAACTTCTCATTATGAGTTTGAAATTGCCAAACCGCATTGAGCAAGCGTGGTCATTGATGTTCATTCCTCCATTTAAGAAGAACCCTTTGGTCAGCAGCGGCCACTTATAGGCTTTTGATATGTATGTATGAAAATAGATTCACCTCCTATGACAAGAAACTCATACCCAGTGAAAGTATAACAATAAGCTTACCCACTATTACCTACATGAGATTCATAGCACCGGTGAAAAAGAGGGTGTTGCAAAATTAATATTCACGTCGGCTTCGCACTATGTGCCGATTCCAGGCACAAACAGGATTGAGGTGAATGCCCCAGTTACGTTCCCTAGACTTATAAAATATGGTAATGCGAAATACTTATAAAGAAACGCAGGTGGGCGATACCATTATTAAAACGGTCAGATGACTGAATATTTATTGTGACTTTTAAGACCATTAACTTTATTATTTTTCTTTTTAGTTTGAAATATTTATTCGTATTTATTAAACTGCGTTTTTTGATGACCAGTTTTTAAAGAAAATCGTGGAGTTGTAGTTCTATTAGGCTCTATGCAACGAAATAAGTTTTTTTTAAAATATATAAGGACTTAAAAGTGATATCTATCAAAGTCAAAATCATTAATTTCACTCCTCTGATGCTCCTGCGAGTGTCCACAGGCGGCGCTGATCGCTTACCATCAGGTGATCCGCCTGGTCGTTTGCCTCCTAATCCATAAAAAAAAACGAAAAGAGTTCAATTTTTTTATTAGAAAAATATATTAGTACTTTGAAGATATAATATATATCAATCTGTATTACAATATGTAAATAGTTGCTATTTGTTATTTAAATCAAAACTTTAAATTGTAATAGTACCTAGTAAAGTGGAATTTGGGTAATTTTACTGCTAAATACTTTTTTTGTAACTTTAATAATCTTTATTCATGTAAAATGCAGACAAAACAATCTGTTGCAATTTTAAAAGTTGATTGCTATTGTATTTTTTACTTTTTACGAAAAATTATAGACGGGATTTTATTAAAAATGCAATACTTTGTAATTGAGAGAATTCCTTTTAAACATTTATTTATTTTTGTCTGACTGAGAATTTTTTATTTATAACGAAACTAATATTAAATATGATATGATATTAATATTTATTAATTTTATATTCACGAATAGTCTTATTTTCATTAAAGATATTTTAAATTTTATAAAAATGATCCTACTGACCGGTACTTAATTCTGTTTGTATTGCTTTACGTATTATTTTCTTTAATAAATAATAATAAATATTACAGATGTTTTCACTGTGTATGATCTGTTATATGTTTTTTAATAAAATTACTTTTATCTAATCTAATCTAATTACTTTAAAAATATAACGATATTCTGTGTGGTATATAAAATGAAATTATTTTTGAAATTTAAATAATATGTATTTAAATTGTTAAATACTATGAAGGCTTCATGACTGACATAAATTGTTTGATTATGTCGTTAGGTTCTTGAATTAGAGCTATCTATATATTTGACTAAAACAATAGCATTTTTATTAAAAAAATTTAGTGTTTAGGATTTAAATTATAAATACACATTTGTTTGTGGGTGTATGAACTCTATTTATCTATGTCATAAAACAATTACATCAACATACCTAAATCTTACACATTAATTAATCATACACACTCCTTGTCTAATTTTCTCTTACAAAACCTATAAATATTACATCTTTGAAAGATTTATTAATGTTTTACTCGTATACTCGATAAGGGGATTAACAATATATCCAATGGTGATTAATGATGTGTACCCACCCTATATATCTGTTCGCTAATGAACGCTCAGCTTTATTCATACTGCAAGCGGTGCAAGAGAATTTATTATTAATGAGAAAATTAATTAATTATCGATTTTCTTATTTAAATATTTCTGAAGGACTAGTGTTGTGTAGCCTTTGATGTTTTAATGTATTTAGTAATAAATTCTTTGGAATTTGTTTATGGTCCACTAAAATGATAAATGGTTTTTATTTTGAGGTGGTTGTGGTTTGGTAGTTTAAATGTTGCGTATTTTTATTAATTTTGTTTTAGGATACATATGTAAATTGGGAGTTACAAATCTTAATTTTTTTATATTTCCTTTCTCAAATCAATAATGAAAAACTAATAATGGCTGAAACCATTTAAGTCAAGCAATTTTGAAAAAAGTAATTATACGTATATGCTAACGCAGGTTTATATTACTGGCACAAAAGAAAAAAACTTTCAAATAAATTCCAAATTCAAATGACGATATTTGTTGACTAAGTGCAATTTGCACTATTTAAAAAGTTTCTTTGAAAATAGAATAGATTTTTTTTTATTGTAATTTTAAATATTTTTAAGAATACGAGACATAATCCCTATGCCTTACTTTGTATTGTTATTTGTGGTTTAGCATTCTAATTTTGAAAATAAATTGCATATCTTTTCTATATTCGGTTTTTTCTATTTTTAGATGTCAATGAATTGTTGAATATTATAATGTTATGTCTCTTTTTATTGTCGTTAAAATTTAGTTATACTAACTTTTCCAAATCTTTGATAACAGACGTGCGTTCGCACTTGTAGTTGCTATGGTATATGGATATTCATAAGTGATGTTGATACCTTACCATGAAGTACCCTGCTTGCTTATTTGTATCTCATAAAAAACATAATGATATATTATATAGTATTAAAATAAAAGTAATTTCATTTTCTAAAGAATTTTTATGAACATTGTACTCGAATGTTCTCGATGAAAACGTTCTTCCTATCAGTTATCTAACAAAGGATGATATTGTCCGTACATCCTTTAGATGGCATAATGGCATTGACTGGGAGTAGGTCAAGATCACCCGGGCTCGGGAACCGGGCAAGCGACCCGGTTTCTGGCCATAACCAGCATCCTACTACACGGTTATTTTATGACAGGTTTTTATATACCCGGACACAGAAACCATTTTTATCGGTGTCACAATCGTGACAGTTATAAATGTTAAAATATTGTTCTGTATTTTTGTGTCACTGGTATTTTTATGTTACTGGTATTTTGTATTCAATTTTCGGGTGCTAGTATAAAGTTAAATACATATGAGAATTGTTGGTTAATGGTTAAGAATAAAAATGGATAGTTTAGAATCAGTGGTAGCACAGAATTCGGAATTTATAGATTAGACTTGTTCACTACAATGCGATTTTTTTTTTTCAAAAGTAGGTGTATCTTATATAATTAAGTATTCTTCTGCTGATCTGTTTGATAAGTAACAGATAGCATTTAGTAATCATACTGTTAATAAAAGCATTGTTTCATCCTAGCAAATTCTGCGAACATTTTCATCAGTTTCCCCCCGTCCTGACGCGCATCTAAAGCTCGATACGGGTTGCCATTGACAATGCCCGGACTAGGTCATGATCGCTCCGTGCTGCTGACCCAGTTACCGGTCATGATCAGCCTGGTCTCAACACTGAAATATTTCACGAACACTCTATTGACGTATGAAGTTCTGTATCAAGGACGTTTTGTGTTGCAATGGATTTAAATAGGCCGTTGGAATAATATGAAAATTTTCGTTACTTTATGTGACTGTTCTGTGGACAAAGTGATGTGTGACAAAATATTTTTAAATATTAATTATATGGGACTCATAATATGGTCTAGAAGCCTATTGACTGCCTCGTTGGCCGAGTGGTCGCAAGTGAAACTGCCGGGCAAGGGATGTTGGGTTGGATTCCCAGGCCGGGCAAATAAAAACTGAGTCTATAAATAAAATCTCAGTAGTAGCACAGAGTCTAGAATTGTGCCCAGTACATAGCAATCGGCTCACCGTATTACATGGGACTCATAACATGAACAGTGAAACGTTGGTGTTACATTGTACAGAGGCATTAAGTGCCTTAATGTGCACCTCTGCCTCCCCTTCGAGGATAAAAGGCGTGATGTTATGTTACACAGGGTATTTGGAGCATGGACCAACACAATATTTCAGGGATGTGTGAGGTTATTACTACCATTTACCTATAAACCCTTTGTCCCAAATATCTCGGTTGGTTGTAGTTATTGTATGTACAATAAATGATAGCAGGAACAAATAGCTTGTAGCATGCTGTAACTTAAAAAAAATTAAATGGCTTAGAGTGCTTACTAAATTAATTAATTAAAAATTGATGTCGATCAACTTACTGACCGCACTTGCTACTCATGAGGAAGAGCCCTACTGCTCGAAACTAGTAGAGCTTTTTTTAATACATATATTCACTTGAGTAACCCATGATTTTTGATTAATTTAGTATGTTTATTATTGTTGATAGTTATTATAAAGGTTTAGACTCTAAACCAAATAGTAAGTAATGGTCTAAACTTTATGGCATTACTAAAAAAAACATCTTAGTTCCTTTCACATTAATATTACATGCGAATCATGATATAAAAAGTGAAAGCTGGTTGGTAAATTGCATAATTATAAATATGTGCACCTATACCTACCCTTCCGGAGATTAAAAAGCTTGTCATTAGGCAAATGTCATAAATATTACAGAAATGCAATAATAAAATGTCCCCCTTGTGTCATTCTGGGTCAAGGTTCGCTGGAGCTTGCGACCTGGATTTCGGTCATGATCAACCATTCAGTTTGCAACCAGATAAGGGAGGGGAGGGGTGGAAGGGAATCTTGCACGTTCATACTTTATATTAAAATGCAGTGACTAGTCTTTTTTGTGCTTTTTGATATTAACTTTTCTTTGAAGTCACTTTTGACATTTTCTTTTATGACGAACTCTTTATATTATAGTATCGAAGGATTTCATTTATAACAGTTAAGAACTATACAATAAAGATCATTTTTGATTAAGTTTTGATTTGTGTCTAATTATGTTTTCCAAATATTATTAGACATCATACTGCGTAGGTATGTGTGTATTTATAGAACTTTCACAACTCAAACCGCAGATAATCTTCTAAAGCAGCATTGTTGCTCTTAAACTCCAAAATCAACTTTGAGATAAAAATATATAAATTTCTTATATTCTTAACTAAGATTACAAATACCTAAGTAATTCCACAAACACATTTAACAGTTTGAACACACAAAAACTCTTAAAAGCATAAACAACTCCGAGATTATCCAATAATTTACCCATCAGCTGTTATAAAGATAATCTTGTCACGATCACCGCAAAAATTGCCTTATAAACTTCTTTATGCTTAGACCTTTTTTTTAAGGGGGGAAAATCATCGGATGACTGCTCCCGCCTGGGTGAGGCGGGAGGGAGTGTCAGACTCTTACTGACTAAAAACCACCCCGTTCCTTCTCCTGCACGTCGAGTCGGAGCCCCGGTTACCCGTTAGGTTCTCCGCGACTCTGAATCGGCATCGGCCATATTGGGCCCCATCTGTGGTGGTCTGATGGCTCTTTGAGGCGCGCGCGGAACGCGACGCGCCGTACGCTCGGGTCTGTTTTTGGTCGGACAGGGAGCCACCCATGCTCGCCGTCCGCAGGCCCGCGCTTACGGTGGCCGGAGATCGTCCCGCGATCCCCGACGCCCGGTGTGTCCTTCGCGATGGCTGGGTTGCGAGGAGGCAGCGCTTCGCTGCCTCACGCGTCCCGCCTCCTCCTATGCTTAGACCTTAAGATCGAATTTCCCACATACGTCTGAAATCTTAGGCTTTGTTTACAGAGACGCGGAGCGTTGGGCGTCTGTCATACAGTCGAATCTTACAAATGAATATTGGAGCAGATGTCTTCAACCTATTGAGCTGAAATTTTGTATACACGTCTAATTTACATAACCATAAATGCTTAGCTTTTTAAAAGTCTGCTGCAAGATTAAAGCCAAGAATACATTAGGGGACAAATATCGTGCAACACGTGTCGCCAGCGACATCTAGTATAGTAGCACGACTTTGCCGGCCTTCAGTTCATTTCATTTTCATTTATTTATTCATTTAACAATTTACATTGTGTCTGTAATTTAATATAGGTACAAAAAAAGACAAGCAAATTCAAATTATGAAAACATAATCACATACACAAATGACATTTGACATGACTGGTAAATCGCGCGACACGTGTTGCCAACTACATCGAGTGAAGTAATACGACGATGCCGGACTTCGGTCGACATATCTGTCCCCTAGTGTAAGTGTAGTTTAAGTATAGCTAATGTATGTCTATTCTATTTGTGTTGGTACCTACCAACCGCGCTACGCAACGCTCCGCGTCTCCATAAACGCAGTCTTACGTGGTAGAATTATTGGGGAAGGTATAATCGGTACATTGGTTACCAGACCACGTTCCTTCGATTAAATGTACGCACGCTGTCTGAGTTACTTTATTATGTTTTTGTTTGTATTGATGTGGTTGATGGAAGGAGAAATATATTGGCTTGTTATATCGTGATTATGAATCATGAAAATGGTTAAAAATGTGTGTAAAAATATGCTTTCAATTTGAGAGAAAACAAACAGAGACTCTATGATAAAACTATTATTTTTTAATTGTGATCCCTCAGTCACCTTCCAAGTTTAAAGGCGAGCCTGAAAAGCCCAAGTGTTAATTATCATATTTTTCTAGTACGAATTTTTTTATAAATGGTCAAGGCACAGTTTATAAATTTTTCTTAACACACCCGCATACTAATTACTCCATCAACGAAAAAAAAACAAACAAAAGAAACAAAAACATTTCTAAATTCAAAACCTGTTGAAACGTTGCTACCAACAGGTTATGTTTGAAATGCGTCGCGTGACCGCTACATAAAAGATTAGAAACTTTGTTATTTTACCCCGACGCTTTTACAAGGTCACACCTGCTGTTCGTGCATAACCCTTATACTTTGCAATGACACGGCAAAAGTATTTTTAGAATTTGATTTTTATGAGAATAAAAAACAATGTTTTTGGTACAATTTAGCACGAAATATTTACTTTAATTTTATGGACGATATATTAAAATAAAAGGATATTTACATCAAAAGGACGAAATACGGGTAAATAACTTTTAATCTTCGTAAAGTAAATTATGCTTATAAGGTATTAACATTAAAGTCAACATTTCAGAGTTTACTAAATATTTATTTTTCCAAGAAACAATATTAAATTTGAAAGCCCCATTTTACTACATTTTACAATAATGTGCAACAAAATTCTATTTAACTCGTTACACCTCAAACCAAACCACATTTAACCAATCATACCTATCAAAGCGAACCAACAAGGAAACATGAATTCCAAAACTTAGGTTTCTGAACCCTAGGATACTTCACAAACATATGATTCCTTAGTGCAAATGCTATACAAAATCTTTGCATTCAGGTTCTGAAGGTGAAAGTTGAAACACTTCGCACGAGCACTATGAACAAACGGTCCTTTGTGTTACTGCAACTCAACAGGTTAAGTCTACAACCTCTAGTTGTAGATATTGTACAAAATGTTCTGTTATTCCCCTTTTGTTGGATAAAGGTATTAAGATCGTGTGTAGGATAGCGTTCTGTTTTAATTTGTGAAGGTTTGGGAAATGCTGATAGCTTTTGGTTTACTGGTCTAGAAGCCTATCGACTGCCTCGTTCGCTGAGTGGTCGCAAGTGGCCGGGCAAGGGGTCTCGAGTTCGATTCTCAGGTCGGGAAAAATACTACTGGGTTATTTAACATATTCTCAGTAGTAGTTAGTTTGAAATTGTGCCCAGTATATCACAATAGGCTCACCCCTATGACATAGGACTCATAAAATTAATAGTGAATAGTGGGTTACATTGTGGAGCACTACCTCTAAGTGCCGCAATGTATGCACATTGCCAGAGATGCCTCTGGTCTACCCCTTCGGGGATATAGGCGTGATGTAATGTTTTGTATGTTATGTTGTGGTCTAGAAGCCGCGAGTGGGACTAATGAGTTCGATTTATGAGAAGATCGGATGGGATTCATATATAATATAAAATCAGGGTGACTTTATAGGGACTCCATATGACTCAACAAGGAGTGTACCTAAACACTTAAATTCCAAGTTTGTTGTTTGTTTTCCTGTCGTTTTGTTTCAAGTTCAAATTATTAGAGTAAATTCGATCTCTTACTTATTATTTAATTCTGTACCCATAAAGTTAACATAACAACGATGAAAGAAAATGAAATAACAGTATCGGATGACGTCACGCAATTAGTATTATTTTCCCTAAAAAATAAAAATGGCAGTCCAAGCGTACACTCGTATTTTGACGCCACTTCAAGGTCACGCCTACTGTCACTGTTGTAGCGTCGTAAGCGATCAAGCCGAAAATGGATATTCTTAATGAAATCTTTCCAATTTTGAAAGAAATTGGTATTGGTTAAAATTTATTTCAAAAATTTCGGGTGTCTTGAACCATCCATGGAGACTTGGAATACCTGAGGCGTTACAAGTGCGTTACCAGCCTTTCGGAGATTATGAGTTTGAGGATTGTTGGGGATTCAGGGATTGGGGAGGGTACCTTTACTCACACGACGAAACACAACGCAAGCGTTGCTCCACTCGGTTTTTTTGTGGCCTATGGTATCAATCCGGTCGAATTGACCCATTCGTACCGAAGCATGGCTTTCCTACACTTGCCACTCCCAGATGGTGACAAAATTGTATTCCACTCTATCGCCACAATACGGCTCAAACATTTCTACATTAAAGTATATAGAGGTAAAGGTTTGCAATACCTCCAAATTTTAATTTCGACCCGTTGTGGAGCAACAGGCTTGTCGCTAATCAAATTAAGCTCTTACGTAAGTGACGAAAAGTGGGTAGAATTTATAATTCAGGTAAGCCTCTAAGGGCTTGAAAAGTTTTTGGTTTTACTCACCTACATGTAATACGGACTTTTTAGAAAACTGATAGAAAACGGGTTTACTGAATGGTAAACTTTTGACTACTAAACTTTACTAAATTTCTTTTTAGCCGATTAAGAGACTACACATTGATAGACCGGCCACCAGCGCTCTGAAACTTGAACCTTTTAAAGTATTACAAGTAAAAGACCAAGACAAATGGCAGACAGATAAAACATTATGTATAACTTTATCTTAATATGTACATACGACCTTTTAAATATAGCTTATGGGTAGGAAGGCGGCCTCGTTTCGACGTCACAGAAAACTGACGGGAAACAATACTTGCGTTGTGTTTCGTCGTATGATTGAGGTTACTGGAGGTCCAATAACCTCCCCCCCACCTCCTCAATCACCCCAATCCCCGAATCTCCAACAATCCTCAAATTCCTAATCCCTAAAAGGCCGGTAACGCATTTTTAATATCCCTGGTGTCCATGGATGGCACCGATTGCTTACCATCAGATGGTCCTTCTCTACTTTTACCAGTGTATTCCACAAAAAAGGAAAGCGTTCTTTCAAAAAAAATTGTAAACATGATTCCTTATTTTCATATTCTATACGGGTTTCTCCATCAAATAATAACACCATAGCAAGCATTTCCATCAACAACAGGTTGGTTCATCCATTAGCGTGCATAAAGAGTTCTTATACAACCTTTTTGAATGGCTGACATTGATGAAAAGGTTCAAGGAGGTTCATAGAATCGGAGATAAGTGTTCAATGCGCAATAGCGATAGACATTTTTATTGATAATACAAAATATTGGGTTTGTATTTTTTTTAAGATAGACGGTGATGCTTAAAGTTGTGTCACTTTTTCATCTTGTTGGTTTAGGCTGCCTCTTTTTTCTTTAAATGCCCCACACTAGCATAGCAGCCGGACGCCTAGCGACCGCACTAACCGTATCATTGTATACTTACTAAAGACCAGTGGTTCTTGCGTTCGATTCCCAGATCAGGTCAAGCAGTATTGGGCTTAATTCGGAGACTAGAATTGTTATGGCAATAAGCTCCTTTCTCCTATCTCATGGGACATTTATTTGGTAAATATTGGGTATCGTATTATTTAAGTGCAACTCTTCAAATGACTTTGGGGATTAAAAAGCTTAATTTCGTGGTTGCGATGTACGAGTAATGCCTTATTTAGCAATGAACAAAATCCAATCGCACACGGACAAAGTTTGTCTCAAATCAATAGTGTGTTACACTTACAGCTAACATTATTTATTGCCTTCTGCCCCAGTATTAAGGTCAAGTGTTACATCTTTCGCTACGTTTGTTGTTAACAGGTCATTAACTTTGACTTATCTGTAGCCACACTCGCTTCTTTACAGAGTAATCTTTTATCCTATAGTAATTATTGAAGTACAGACATGATTATAGAAAACTTTTAGCCAGTGATGTTTAAGACATATAGAATACAATCTAGCCAGTGATATTTTTTTACTGAAGAACATCATTTTCTTCAGTGAGACGAGAGAGAGTGTCAGACTTTTACTGACTCAAATCCACCCTGTTCGTAATTCTGATTTTCGAGCCGTAGCCCCGGCAATCTGTTACGTCCTCTGCGGCTCCGTATCGGATTCTAGTCAGTTTTAAAATGCATTAAGAGCTCAAATATGTTGGTTAGCTTAGACCAGTTACCTTGAATGAGTTGGCTGATGCTTCATAATCAACAGTCTACGTCAGTCCACTTCAATACTATGAGCCTCTTCTACGTATGAGGGTTATATTCCATTAGCTTTGGCAAACGGAATGGACCTGCTGCCGGTGTCTGTCAAATGCGTAATTCCTCTGTCGACTCTTTTAGTCGAAAAGGCAAAATGATAAATGCATTCTGTTTTATAATCAACAAAGTGCGGAAGAAAAAAGTATATAAAAAGAAAAACATTCTTTATTTTATTTGTACGATTTTAATTCTATCTATAAAATCTAGATTGATTTAGGAAAAGCCTCTAGGTACATAAGTAACAATACATTAAGTGACTACCTACTTCTTGTCTACATGACTGAATATCCTTAAGTCCAAGTTCGCTTCACGAGTCTTACAAAAATACTGAATACATCTGCCAAGAAATTGTGACTGAAGGCTTTGTTGGCTGTTACACGCAACAAAAAAATTCAGTTCTTATTATAAAAGAGATATATCTCTCAAGAATATCAGTTTCCACATGGCTGAAGCTATCAAAATAAACGAAAAGAACATATTTATGAAACATTCGTTCGCTGAAAAATTCCTTTCATGATGATTAGGACTTTTCCGTTAACATAAATATCTGTTATTCATTCCTGAATGTACCTGTAACAGGCTTTTAATTTTACATTTTAATGCGAATTTTCGATATGAATATACTTGCTTTCGAAGTTTATTATATATTGAAACAGAAAGATATCTGTTATAATATTTATTCATATTTTACATAATATTTATTAAGAACACCAGAGATCAGAGGCGACAGCGCTCTCTGTATAACCTGAAACTTTATATTGCGAATTCCAATCTTCTAGAGGAGCTTATAGTTCAGCAGAAGACTCTCCCATCATGCTTGGTGCTATTCAAGACAATCGGAAAAGCGTCACCGATTCATGGTAAATGTCCCAACCACACGGAAGAAGCGCTTCGTATCAATTTTCCTTGTGCGTGCCGCTAAGGAGTGAAATTCTTTGCCAGAGTCTGTATTTTCTGAAAGGCATACCTGACTGTCTTCAAAGCCCGAGTGAATAAGTTGCCTATGGGACGACATGCACCATTGTAGACAGCATCATAGCTAATCACCAGGCGAGATAGTAGTCAAACGTCGGCCCTAAATACAAAAAAAATAATTATAATGTGGTTCCAATTTGATTATCTTGCACTCAGGTATTGACATAGATTTAGACTGGGGCTTAATCGTACGCTATAAAAGTAACAGTAATGTTGATCGTTAACTTTGAAATGAATTTATTTAATAGATTTTCATTTCACTATAATAGTAAAACACCGTTTATAACAAACAACAAAACTAATAACAGAATCCTAACCAAGTTAATGCCTTTCAAAGTTTGAAGCCTTCACGAAGCCTATTTGAATAGCCATTAAAATATCTCATTATTTCCCGTCTGGTCGGTACAAAATTTATTCCAACGAATAACGGTACGTTCATACTGTAATTTGTTAAGAATGGTGGGTTAGTTAGATCAATTTGTGAATGGGTAAGCAATTTTGACCTGTGTAATGCTGGTCTTTTGCCTTAGGTGACTTAACTTTCTTCAAAGTGCAGTTTTCGATCTCCAGCCACCCTAAGACGATCTCCAGCCACCGTAAGCGCAGGCCTGCGGACGGCGAGCATGGGTGCCTCCTCGTCCAACCAGAAACAGACCCGATCGTACGGCGCGTCGCGTTTCGCGCGCTTCTCAAAGAGCCATCAGTCCACCACGGATGGGGCCCAACAGGGCCGACGAATTCGGAATCGCGGAGAACCTAACGGGTTATCGGGGCTTTGGCTCGACGAGCAGGAGAAGAAACGGGGTGGTTTTTAGTCAGTAAGAGTCTGACACTAAGGCGGGAGCAGTCATCCGATGATTTTCCCCCCTTAAAAGAAGTGAAGTTTTCTAAAGACCGCATCACAATCGGTTTACCCGATCAAGATATTTATTTGTTTTTTTTTTATCTTTTTTAAATCGGTTAAAAATCGTTTGAATTGGGAACGTGGCTCAACCTTCTAATGCGATTTAACGACAATAACTGGGGTCTAATCAGTCAATCCCTTCTTGATCGGTCGCTGATAGCTTTATTGGCCATTATTAGTTTAAATTGGCTGGATTACTGCTCATTCCTTTGTAAATTAAGGTTTTGCAAAGGATATTATTATTAGAGGTTAGTTGTCACCCTTAAGTCGATTATGTCTGAGTCCCTTAACGTTTTTTTAAAGCCCTTTGCTTAATTTTTAGTATATTCTGTGTGCAGTTGTCGAACTTCCTATAGTTGTTGCAGCGTATAATTTTGTGAATTATCAGTAGCAACGCCATCAAAGGTTTCGCATGTTGTGACACAGTCGGTAAGAAGTATGTAAATGTACGCATCAAACTCACAATCTACTTCCACGAAATCGTAGGCATAATATTTATTTATTAGACTTCAAAATCCATAACTTTGAATACGGTATTAACCTTGATAGACCACTTTTGTAGAATTTATTGTAGCAATTCGAAGAACATCATTTGTTTGTAAAAACAACACGAACTTTCCCCGAAAGGCAAATTAAGTAAATTTAAGAGTTTTTTTATTTAAAATAATATATACAATTAATATTAACTATAACTAAATGAAAATATATACAACTTAAAATATAAATAACTATGAACTAAAATATTTACATCTTAAAAAAGGTAATAATAAATAAATAAGCTATAATAAGGCATCAAAAAAAATTTTCCTCATCATTATCGTGAGGTAGGGTGCCCAAAAGACTGGCAGCATTACCACGTTGAATGGCAATGCTTAACCTTTGTCCAAGGTAGAAGCCAGCCCTTCGATCACCTGAAGTGTCAACCATCCTCTTTACAATATCTTTGTAAAGAAGATGTGCACTTGGGCGCCACGGCCCTAAAGTTTCAACCCCAAACGGTTCGAAAGCATAATTGCCAATCAGGCTATCATACTTTCGCCGTTTTAGGTTCTCGGCAGCAGCAGCGGCAGCACCGGCTCGACACGCTGAGTTTGGAAGATGGGATGGCGCCAGAGTATCAACGCAAGTGGCGTCCCATACTAAAGGCCTACCCATCTTCCAAGGGAATAATGACATACCGTCGGGTCTCTTGCCATCGTTGCGTACCAAGCCATTAGGTTCTAAAGTAGCTGGCACGCCAACGGAGACAAGAGCTCGACGAATTATGTCATTAATACTCGCGTGTCGAGCAAAACGACCCGCACTACGGCTACACGACAAGCCGTGGTGTCCAAGGCTGTTGACATCTTCACCACAACGACAACGATGAGGTGAACAAAATGAAGCCCCAAGCCTTAAACAAATTGCAGCGCGGAATGTGGTGTCGTCCAACAAAGTACCTAAGTTGGACGAAGGCAAAGCAAGAAGCCATAACCCTGACTCCCACTCACCCACAGCCAAAAGGCGAGCTCGCTCTGCAGTTGAACAAGCGGAGTTCAATAGATTTTCGCTCACTTTCCTGCAGAGGGGCTCGTCCCATTGTCTCTGGGAGAATGATTTGACGGGGGGGTCAATATTTGGGCAAGCGATTTTCCAAGCTTTCACAGCTTCCACTAAAAATGGTACATCAAAATTAACCAGTGATTGAGAAAGAATTTTCCTGGTTAATTCTTCAGTACCATGGGCGGAAGATATGAAAGCTGGTAGGCTTACACTGGAAATTTTACGGACGCCAAGCCCACCCATGCGGACAGGCAGAGTAGCTTGTGTCCAGGCTCGGTCGTCGAGAGCCACATTCAAAATTAAGGATAAAGTTTGTCTAATGCTTCGGTCAATTTTTTCTAAAAGAAGGGGTGCAGACCAGAGGTGGGTCGAGCGCAAAAAATACATAAATTTGGGACCAAAACAACAAAAACGAATAATAGTATAGGCCGAATGCATTCTAATGTGATACAGTCTTTCTGAAACGACAGAAAAATTTTGAATTTTTTCATCAATAAAACTTTGAAAAGAGTCCTCGAAGACGGGCGCACCTAGGAGGCGAAGCGAACATTTATCGACAACCGAGATATTAGGCGCAAAAGTAGTAAATTTTGATATGATCTGTCTGTCGGTAGAGTCATGTAAAAATATCTCACACTTGGAATAATTTAGGTCAAGGCCAATAGCATGAAGTTCGTTTTTTAAAAATTGGAAATCATTTAAAACTGTATCTGCATCGCCTCCCAGGGTACCGTCATCGAGGTACCACACATTAAATTTAGAATTTAGCTGTCGTATAATAGGATTAATGGCCAGGCTAAAAATCACTGGCCCAAGGGGATCGCCTTGTTGACAGTCAACGGCTGATTCCAAAAGGTTGTCCTGATATAATAATTTTGTAGGGTGTCTATAACATTGCCAGAGAAAACTAAAAATTTGGGGTACTTCCTTTTTAACTTCTGTCAACAGAGTATCCCTATTGACCGAATTAAAAGCATTCTTAATGTCAACCTTCAGGATGATATCACCTTTCCTGGAATTCAGGTAGGTCGACAACGCATGCACGGCAGCCTCGCAGCCCCCTCTAGATCCATACCCGAGTTGAAGGGGCTGGAATTTTTCCGAAAGAAGATTATTATAAAATTTGCAACAAATCTTGGCTGCCATGCGACGATAAGTTGTTCCCACGGCAATGGGACGAATACCGCCATCCTTCTTGCGTAGGGCACATAGATTGGCCCCGTACAAAACGTCGATGACGGATTCGTGCACATTGTCGGAGAGCATAAGATTGATCAAAACCGTAAGCTCCTTCAGCAGCGTCAGGCCGGACTCCCCGGCGCTTGAGCTCGTCAGATCTTTGAGATGCTGCGGCGTCAAACCGTCGAGGCCTCCGGCAGAACCGCTCCGGAAGGAGCCTATGGCAGTGACCACTTGTCGACCTGTAACAGATAGGGTATGAATATCTGCTTCTGGAGGATCCGGAAAAGACCATCTACTGGGGCCGGGTGTTTGCTCTCCAGAGCTTTAAGTGTATCTGGAGAACATGGAGCCAGTACGTCATTGCTAAAAATAATTCTGGCTGCGCCGCTAATATCACCTTCACCTATTTTGGTCTCAACTAAATCAGCTAAAGTTTTGGTTGAGGCATAGCTGCAAGCCGGTAATTTTGGGTCGAATTGGGAAGCCGAAATGCAATTTTCTTTGATTTGTTTTGTTAAGGAATTTTGAAAAGCCAAATTCTTTTTAACATGTAATATTTGGTAAGGGAAGGTGAGGAGTTGTTCCCAGGCGCGTAACGAGTTCTCCTGTGCTGCCAGACGGACACAATTTGCTAACTGTTGCGCAACTAAAGGTCTGGCACCACGGGGAACTCGTTTAAGTACAGGGATAGATTTTTTAAATTTTGATAATCTTTTCCAAAAGGGATCTGTCGAAATAAGAGGAGTAGTATCGGTAACGGGGCTGAATGTACTTTGAGATTTGTGAACACGTCCAATGTGTACATTCAGCCCTCGCTTACCTTTAAAATAGCGAGCCTGGGAACATAGCGGGCATCTTTCCAAAGAAAGCTGCGACGCTGAAGGGTGACTACCGAATACACCACAGTCCGCACTCGCTGTTGTGCTTGACATAGACCAAAAAGATAATTCACCGATAATTCACTTAATATACTAAATAAGAAAAAACGTACAGATAATTAAATATAAAAGTAAAGAAATAAAATAAAATAATAAAAAAGTCGACCGCTGGTCACACGCCGGCGACGTAAGGCGCCGCGCCTCCACGCCGCCCATGTCCATAGAAAGCTAATACGCGTAGTGGTAGCTGTACTTATTGATCAAAATCCAAAACCAATAGATACTTAGTTGAAGTTGTGCTGCAAGAAATTGGGGCCACCAGTGCCTAACTCACTGCACTTTCTATTTTAAGACGACACAAAGATAGGTTCAAAGTATGCAACAGACAGGGCACTTGTATTTCGCCTTTAAATATTTTTTTATAATCACTATCACGACCCGATGTATATAATACACTTTTCATGTACAAGTTTATCAATATTTTTATTGATTGTAACAACATCTTCACCAAATAGCAAGGAATTTGGGTATTCTTGGAACCGTAACGCTCTTTGCTACGAATTCGTAGCAACGTACTACGCAGCTACGCCGTAGGCATTGCTGCGCAGTAGCTTTCTTTTATTTATCTATTTTGTTGAGTAATTATTATTCTTATGTTATTGATGAAAGAAATAAATATTGTATCATATCAAAAATATGTCTGAAACAAAATAATGTGTAACGAAATGAGATCAGACTTTTGTAACTAACGTTTTCATTTAATTTCTACTTAAAACTAAATAACTTTCAAACCGCATTATTTGTTCAAATTAACTACGCATCCGAAAACACGAAGAAACGTTAATGTTTCTAATTTGTTGAGGGGATTACGCATTTTACTCTCAGCAAATTGATGAAGGGATAAACAAATTAATGAGTGCTTTTAAGGTCTGAATATGTTGTTAGGCGGCTCGATATGACTGAGTACACACGCGTTTAAAGAGTATAATTGTTTCAAGAAATTAAAAGCGTTTTATTTCTAAAATATGATATTGATGTTAAAAGACACGCATTGTGTATTTACAGTATGTAATTTACTCTATCACTAGTTTTGGAGAATAAAATAATACATTTTTATACCCAAAAAACATGTCACTTATTTTTTATTTATTTTTTAGTCTTTAATGTAAACAATATGATTATGAAATGGCACATAAGGCGAATAATGCCATATGGCATTTCCTACCAGTAAACTTATCGACTACTAGCTCTATGTATTTATTCCTATAGAACTTCTCTACCCTGACAATAATAAATACTACAGAATAGATTTTCTGAAATCGGTCTCCCCAGATGGCTTTCTTAGTAGATTTATAATCATCAATGATCATCTGATCAAGGAACATTTTTAATTATAAAATGTAATTTTAATGTCGTTCATCAATGTGAACTGACTCTTAGGTCGCGAGAAATCCCTTAAATTTGTAACAAAACATCTGCTTTTTCAACCTCTTCCTAAATACTCTTTTGTTATTTGATTAATGCTAAATACTTGATTGTCAAATTAATGACCTTAACTTAATGAATAAGAAGCCCGGTTTGTGGAAACTTCGAGAGCAATCAGTTTCAAGTTTGGTGTTTTATTTTTTTATACAAATTTTATTGGTTCACTGAAGAAAATTGCCATATAATAACGACAAAGACCATTCACTGCTGCTGTATTTTGGGCCTCCTTTACATAGCAGGGTTTGTCATAATCTTCGTGTTGGGCAGAACTGGTTGGACTTCGCAGTTTAAAAGGTTCAGATTCATCAGAGAGTGCTGCAGTCCGGTTTATAGTTACTGTTTGCTATACCCGCGAAAAGAGTATCGTTAGTATCAAATGTATTCTATCAATCCTACTTTACACGACACTCAGTCAAAACTGTAATATCTATATATGTATATGTATAAAGGAAGTTACACTATTTACCTCTATAACTCAAGAACGGCTATATTTATTAGCTAGCTTAGAACCAGGAGACGGACATAGGATACTTCTTACCCAATTGCCTTTTTTTATTTTCTACCGAAAATCATGAACGGGAACGGGAAAAGACGAGAATGCGCGTATGAAGTCGCGAGCAGAAGCTAGTATAATATAAAACATACAGTAGTAATATAAAAACAAACAATATAATAATGGCTCACAGAATAAGTAATTACTTTGTACGAATATATATTATTATATTGTCCTTGGCATTAAGGCACGCTCACATGAGCGAAACGATTATGATTCGTGTCCCATTTCAAACTAACTGCCGTGTAAAACAACAGTACAGTTATATTTTCACGGTTTCATTGTCACACTGAAAATTTAACGTTTTTCACTTTTTGTATGTCAAGGATTTTGTTATGAATCCACTGAGTTTTGTATCGTTTAATGAGTAGTAATTTGTAATAGGTTAAGTGGCATGCTTTGAAATGTCTGATTAGGTTATGGTCCGAAGGTATTTTGTTCAAATTTTCTTTAACATAAACACAAACGAGCACATGGGTGGACTTAATGCCGCAGGCATTTTCTACCAGTCTGACCCTTTTAACTATTATAGAGGTAATTTATTTCCTATTCTGTCTTCCATTGTCGTATCTTTCAATCGCTGTATCTCAGTTGGTGACGATTTTTTGCGACATTTGATCAATTTATTTAAGACTCCAGCTTGTCATGCACGAGGGTGTGGGTTCTATATGACATTTTCCGAGTACTTTCTAAGATTGTTTAGACGCCACTGACAAACGGTGAAGGAAAATACCGTGAGGAAACCTAAGTTTATAATTTCTAATTTTATTATAAGTTTGGAATTGCCAACCCACATTGAGCAAGCGTGGTGATTAATGCTCTAACCTCCTCTGTGTGATAAGAGGTCTTTGTACAGCAGTGGCCACTTATAGACTGATGATGATGATGATGATGATGATGATTAGATTATCGGTTAGCTTAATTGACTGTTTTATATTTTTTTACGCAAACATGAATTTTTTGTATACAAAATACGTCAAATTATCCATCAATTAGCTTTACTAGGTATTGTACCTCAGTCATTTAATTCGTCGTATCGAATTTTGGAATGATTTTTAGTTTCTTTGACTTTTTACTAATTTTATTACTAAGCCCTAGCAATTTTGTAAAACTATAAAATGAAATTGAAGAATTTAATAATACATTTTTAGCGTGGTCATTGCACTGAAACTTTGAACTCAAAAGCCTGCAAAAAAGTTTTTTATTTTTCCGAATTACAATATGAAAAATATCACGTATTTTTATAGATCACGTATCTCTATAGAATGAATATTCAAATGAGAAATTTTCTTATTGATGCACGCTTTAAATGCAATAACCTGATCTCGCAATATCGTATGATAAACGGCCTTCATACGCAGCACGACACGGCGTATGATGCAGGACGACGTAGTCCCAATAAGGCGTAGCGCCGATATGGCGCAGTGCCTAGCGTATAACCTGCATAGTATTGTGCAGGAATTTAATAAGAGCTAAACATTTCTTGAAAATGTTTTATTGCGCTTTTTGATGTTAAATGTGAATGTAGGAAAGTGGGAATAATATTTGGAAAATGTCTTCGCAAATATCCGGGATATTTCTTAGAATTCAGATTTTATGTGTAATTTGAAAATATAAGCCTCTATTCATATCGAATTATTTATAAGCATTAAAAGGATTAAAAGCCAACATTTTTTAAAATCTCGCTGACTCGCGGACTGCCTCGTTGGCCGAGTAGTTGCAAGTGCGACTGCCGGGCAAGGGGTCTCGGGTTCGATTCCCGGGTCGGGCAAAGTATTACTGGGTTTTTAAAATTCTCAGTAGTAGCACGGAGTCTGGAAATGTGCCCGGTATATGGCAATAGGCTCACCCCCTATTACATGGGACTCATAACAACTAGTGAAAAGTGGGTGTTACATTGTACTGTGGTAGAATGTGCACCTCTGCCTACCTCTTCGGGGATAAAAGGCGTGATGTTATGTTATGTATGTATTTTTTAAAATAAATATCATTTCAATTAAGCTCTGAATATTTAACTAGATATTTAATTTTGCCATCTTAATTGTTAACATCTTATACGTTAGACCGAAGTGCAATGTTAAGTAAAAACTAATTAAAACCAAATCGAAATAAACCAAACCAATTAGATCGGAATAGGTTTAATAGTCATTCTACGACTATTGAGATATAGGTGATTAGTTTTATAAAGGTTAGCTTGTAATACAATAACAACATTGTTACTTGATTGGCTGGTAATTGTTAGTGATACCGATATATCGATAATTACTGTAATTGGCTATCAGGTTTACAGGCTTTATTGATTACTAACTTATTGTCTGTCTTTTATATAGGTTTGGAAATGTGATAAACAATTACCATTTTTATATCATTTAGTTAATTTTGTATGCGATAAGTCCGTAGTACAATTTTTTTGGGTATAATGAAATCGAATTTCTTAAGTTCACACTAAGGAGGGAAGTACTATATATACATTTACTTGTATATTATTGTGATGTTAACACGGCTTTATACGAATTACATTCACACATACAAAGAGAGATAAAAAAAACAGTTACAATGCCAGAAAAAACACTTAAATAAACGTTACATAAAAAAAACAATAAAAAACTAATAAATTAAACAGTTACAATAGTAGATGACTAACAAAAATACATACATATTCAATATTATACTTTCTCACCTTTTAGATACCACAGCGAATAATTGTATTATTAATTCATTTTCTTTGATACTTGAAAATTGTTATGCATTTCAAAGTAAACCAATATTTAATGAATTTAAGGAAGTGTCCTGACACTAACTTTTTGGTTCGATTTAATTATGCAATTTGTAATCAACATAGCTTAGTCAAAGTAACCTGTAATTTGTCAAAACAAGTAACTAAAGTGTCATATCATCTCCACTAACTATATGAAAAAAGTTATCGAAAGGGACTTTATGAACATAATATATATACAATACAAACTAGAAGCAATATAAAACAAACAATTTGAAAGGTTTAAAAGCCGACAAAACCTTGTATGAAAACCATTTAACTTTAGACCAACGTATAGAACCTTTTTCACATAAATGTAAAGAAGTTTTATCATTAATTATTATTATACACCATACACCTAATGAATGTATTAGTTTTGTACTCACAAGCTTTATAACTGACGGTATAAGGCAACTTTTTATCAACTTTGTTCGATAATTTAGCTTATACCTTATCGCTACTTTTAAGTGTGTGAGAGCCATGTTTCGACACAAATGGGCCGACTCGTGGGTTCGTCGTGTGAACCCCCCCCCCCGCTTCTTTTCCGATCTCCCTAATCCCTGAATCTCCGACAATCCTCAAAAGGCCGGTTAACGAACTTGTAACGCCTTTGATGTTAAAAGTATCCATAGGCGACGCCGATTGCTTACCATCAAGTGATCCGTCTGCTCGTTTACCGGCTTACCCTATAATAAACTCCCAACTACAAAGGTAAAATAAACAAAAAGAGTTAATTTTCTGTTTAAATATGAATAAGAAATAAGACAAAAAAATTATGCATTTTGAAGCTCATAATAATAGATTTCAAACAAGTTATGTCTTTCATAGTTCACTGTCTATTCGCACAGAGATTAGTCGTGTATTTTACGACAGTAACTCGAATATCTTATATATTGCACTCGTATATCTATTTTATATACCTCTACATTGGTATATGTCGGGATAGCAACCAGCGAAGTTTTATGAGCCAACAATATGGTTCAAGGTTGGAAGATGGTTTGTTGGCCCAATGTTTGCACCAAGTTTGGGTGTGGTATGTTGGTTAAACAAATTGGTTGGAGACAAATGAATTGTTTTTGTAGAGGTATGGTGTATGAGTACATATATTTAGTGTCCTTTTATCTTGTCGTTTTAATGGGAGTTGTGTTTATTATAATAAACATTTTACTCTCTTACTTAGGTTTCTATTATTCTAAAAGTATCATAATGCCTCGTTGGCCGAGCGGTCGCAAGTGTGACTGCCGGGCAAGGGTTCTCGGGTTCGATTCCCGGGTCGGGCGAGGTATTACTGGGTTTTTAAAAATCTCAGTAGTTGCACGGAGTCTGGAAATGTCCGGTATATGGCAATAGGCTCACCCCCTATTACATGGGACTCATAACATAAATAGTGAAAAGTGGGTGTTACATGTACACTGGCATTAAGTGCCGAAATGTGCACCTCTGCCTACCCCTTCGGGGATAAAAAGGCGTGGTGTTATGTTATGTTAATCATAATGCCTATTTCATTGGTCGTGTTATAGCAAGGGCTTTCTCCATAGTAGGGTCAAGAACGGTAGGGTCATATTGATTTTTTTTAATTCTCAGTGATAGCGCGACGTATAAAATTGTGCTTGATATATGGCAAGAGACTAGTTCGTATCTTGGGAGAAAAATTATGTGTTATATCGTAAATATTGACATCTGATTACTCTTTGACGTCATAGAGTATCATTGGTTTCCCATACCTTACTTGTGGGATCAATATAAAGATAAAAGATAAATAAAACAATAAAAACTATAAAGGATACACCCAAGCGGAAGCCACGGAAAACTACAGTTTCTGAAAGGAAAATAGTGTGGAAAATATTCTTTTTTTATATAAAAAGAGGAAAATATATATTCGATATTTTTTATCGCTAAGAACATCATCCCATTTCTTTCTGTCTCCGCTTTGCTTCCACTCTATGTATTACAAGTTCTCTGAGATATATATATACCTCTATATATACATACTGAAAACGTTTGAGTACCAGTTTTCCTTGTTTGCAGAGAAAAAGACACATTTTCGTAACAGAATGTTGGTATATGTTTCTTTTACTTGTTTAGGTGTATAATGGAGTTTGTAGACTTTTTTATGAAATAGGTATCAAGTTTAAGATTAGAGGTTCATTTAGCGTGGAATTTGGATTTTACCCGGGCCTGGCCTGGTACGCATGAAGCAATTACTCCATGCATGAGACTTATACCTAATCAAAATTGGTTATTAAGTACATTGTATAAATGCTACTCTGCTTAAACGGAGTTAGCGAGATGCTAATTTACTTACAAGTTGTTCAAGATTTTATGTGACCTTGAGACTAACAAAATGACAAGACTACAAACCGATCTACATGTTTAGTACCGATATATTAATTTCATTCCCTAAAGCAGGTTAAAGACCTCCTTCCACTCTTCTCTACTCAAACAATTCTGCGGCTAACCAGTATAGGTGTCTGGCTCATCAAAACCAGTCCTTTTGGGCCTCAACTGATCAGACAATAGACCGTTTAATTTATGTACTCTCTTAAGAACTTAAATATCTTTTAATAGACTTGACATCTTGCTTGTCAAACCATTTAGCTGCGGTCTAGTCTAAAATATTTAACTAGTATTTGAGTTTACAAACATTATAGTTATATTTTATCCTTGACACTCAATTTAACTAAACAGAACTCTGTTTAATTGTGAAACTTAAACATATTCTTGGTCTGGATATTAAGACTTTTAAAGGAGTAGATATTTTTATAAAGTTAAAATCTAGTTTTATGTACGTTCAAATGTTCAAAACTTTTAACCTAACTACTTGGTATTGTTTAAATGTGCTAAACTAATATTATCTCTTGAAATAAATTAACGAAATATGTACTTATTTAGGCAACCTATATACTACTAAATAATCATATTATAGTACTTGTAAGTATCATTTACTTTCCTCTACCCTCTATGAGAGATATTCTTTGAGCTATTTTCTTGAGCGATCTTTTGAGACGCTAGCCACCCACATAATTTATAGGTGATCAACTAAAAATTGCGGGTAATTCACGCAGCCTACTACATACTACATCACCGCGACCGCTCACGTTGCTCATGAGGAAGAGCCCCTCTGTGGGTCGAAACTTGTAGACCTTTTCTCAGTAACCCGTGTTTCACGTGAGTAACCCGCGATTTTTAATTTAGTACCTATGTCCCACTATTATTATTACAAATAAGGTTATAGGTGATGTTTAAATATGACAACGAGGCCCAATGACTCGCTCTCTTAACCATATAGTTGTTAGAACAAGTTAAAAATGGTCCCTATCCATATCCATCCGTGCAATTGCACTTGAAAATTACAATAGCAGTTCCACTCTTTGAAAACTTTACCACTAACAAAGTTTATTTAACAAAAACCCGTTATTTTTCTAAGTTTCCAACGCCGTTGACATTGCATTGGGATATAATAGATACAGATAATATATTCAGTACCTTAAAATTGAAATTTTACATTCATATTGAAATTCGCAGTGTCCTTGCTTTATGTACAATTTTATTTTATCCTTTTATATTGAATGTATATTTTGTAAAAGATTTTGAAGATAGATATTGTGTTATAGTCTAATGGTAGTGCTTTGTTGTAACTTAATGGTTTAGGAATTGCAAATGCACTATCTCGCCTGGTAAATAAAGTAAACCTTAACATTTATTGGGTTTGTGTAAGTTGTCTTTCCATTCAATCGATCATACATAAACTTCTGTTAGATATGACAAGCTATGCAACGTTGATGCTACTGCATCTGCAGTTTTTTTGGATAATAGCTAGCGTGACACGTACTGAATTAATTCGTTGTGCGAAACAATTTGTAGGGCACATAGCTTATGAATCTAAGCCCTGGTGCGGCTTTAAAATAATATAGTTTTTTTTCAATCAGTTTGCTTTAGGAAACTGTCAACTTCAATATTTTTTTTCTATGGATACGAATGACCTCTGCGGGTTACCGACGCTCCGACTCAACGCAGGACTTAAAATGTGGTGGTTTTTACTCAGTAAGAGTCTGACACTCTACCAGGCCTCACTCAAGGTGGCAGAACTCATAGGATAATGTTCCCCCCTCTCCAAAGTACTTATATCATCACTGTAATCATTAGTCAGTTTGATTGGATTTAACGCAGAGAAGCTATAGTTTGAAGGCCATGTAAGCTAGTAATAACAGGAGATCATTGTTCATGCCTGCTCACACGGCTCGGGTGGCAAATTAATTACTTTGTGTCCTACAGTTTGCCTATAAACTGTGCGCGGAGATGAAGGCCATTGCGTGATGCTGCAGAAGTTCGATGTAAAGATAAGATTGTGTAAATGGATCGGTTTGTTTTTGTTTAACAAATAGTTTCTTTTGTTTTTTTATGGGATAAACCGGTAAACGAGCAAGCGGATCACGTGAATGTAAGCAATCGCCGTCGTCTATGGACACCTGGAACACCAGAGGCGTTACAAGTGCGTTACCAGCCTTTTGGAATGGGGTGGAGGGGAAATTGAGTCTCCGGTAACTTCAGTCAGACGACGAAACACAATGCAAGTGTAGTTTCACGTGGGTCTTCTGTAAAGTCTCATTCCGGCCGAGCCGGCCCATTCGTGCAGAACTACGGCGCTCCAACACTTAAACTTTGTAAGGGATTAGCGTTGATTAAGTGATGAAATAAGATTTTTATAGATATCATTTTAACACCCCCTTGTTATGTTACAGTGTATTTTTTGGTTTAGTTTCTCGGATTCAGGCAAAATATTGGTCATAAAGATTTTTTAGTGTAGCGATTTTTTTCAATAGTACCTTTTGATCTCTGAAATTGTGCTCAGTATATATGGATTAGCATTAAGGCTCATCACCTATTATATGGTACTGAAATAACTATTTAAAAGTTACATTGTATATGTGTACCTCTTTACTTTAGCCTTAACCCTTTCGGTGTAAATCGTTATGTCTAAAATTGAGCAATTCACAAATTATCATTCCACTAGTATCCATGGACCTTATCACTTGCAATTTATGGTTCATTTCACTCCATTTTTTATAAACGTAAAGATAAAATGGAAATAGTTTTTTTACGTTCATAGTTTTATGGAGGAGTTCAGGTATCTAGTTTCTGCCTTAGTTTACAACCATCGTATTTCGTAGAAAGGTCCTAAATATATATTCGAACTAGATGTTTCAATATCTCGCAATGTATTCTATATAATTTTGTGTATATGTTATATTACGTGATATGATACGTGGTAATATCATGATTACATTTCAAAGTTTTGGACTTGAAAACTTTATACTTTACATATATTGACTTTTAGAAATGGTTTATTTACTTTTGTTTTGTGTATTATAGTAGCCATTTTCAAAGGTATTGATATAAATATGAAGTGCCTGGATGACCGAGCTTTGCTCGGAGTTTTAATTAGATCATAGTATTTTTTGAAAAAAAGAAAGTATAAAATAGAACAAAAACGATAACATAGAAAAAAAAAGAAACATTCGGACCGAGGTTTGTCCTGCTTAACAAGCATCCGTTCTCCATGCAAAGCTATTTTAACTTTATATGTAAGGGAGAAATTTACATTCATATTCTAATAAGGAATTTTATTCAATGAAAACAAGGGCAAAACGACTCCCGAAACCCTGAAAATTTTAAGAAAATCGATGGAACCGTTTCCGGAATCTCATATCTCATCTTATTATATAAAGCGGAAGAGTTTGTTTGCTTGTTTGTTTGTTTGTTTGTTTGTTTGAACGTCTCTGTAACTACAAGTCTGATTTGAATAATTATTTTTGTGTTGGATAGCGCATTTATTGAGGATGGCTATAGGCTAAAACATCACGCTACCACCAATAGGAGCTGAGCAGAGCGTGTGAAACCGCGCGTAATTAGCTAGTTATTGATATACTATTTACTGCTCTGAACTATGAACTGCTCGTTTAAATGATATAATTATGTATTCGAACTTACACCAAACAACCAAATCAAAATGTGTCGTCTTTTAATCTACGAATGAATAGACAGAAGTCTACATATACACAATGTCCCATCCACTTTAGGTATACCACACAGTTATGTATCCCATGTTATAGGGGATGAGCCTATTACCATACACCAAGCGTAAGTTTTAGTCATAACCTACCTACAATATAAACTACATTATAATATATTATAGTTAGAATATATTGTAGGAATTTAATTTAAAAACTTTATATTTTAAAGTTAGACAAGAAGGTATACCAATTAAGTTAGGCCCAGCTGAGGTCTAGTCTAGACTGTAGTAGAGAACAATCGATATACGAATCCTTTAAGAAAAGGAGTTTACGTAATGTATCGTAATACTTTTGAAGACCTATTTTATACGTATAATATTGTTCGAATAGTAATGAAAAATAAAATACATTTTAAAGACGAATGTGAACATGAAATATACATTTAGTCTGTCAAACCAAGGCAAAATTACCCCCCTTTCCTAATCCCTGTGTCCCCAACAATCCTCAAATTACTAATCTCAAAAGGCCAGTAACGCACTTGTAACGCCTCTGGTGATCCAGGTGTCCATGGGCGAAGCCAACTGCTTACCATCAGGTGATCCGTCCGCTCGTTTACTGGTTTATTCCATAAAAAAAAACGTTATTTTTTCCTGTTGTTTCAAGTATGTGTTTTATTCTTCAAACTAAATAAACTAACTGCCTCGTTAACCGAGTATTCGCAAGTGACGGACGGCACGTTTGGTGCGTTGGCTGGGCAACCGACTACCGTGCAACGTGTCGGGTGTTCAATCCCCGCACGGAACAACTCTTTGCGTAATCCACAAACTGTTGTTCTGGGTCTGAGTGTCATGTGTATGTGGACTTGTATGTTTGTAAACGCACCCACGACACAGGAGAAAATTTTAATCGGGGAAAATGTTATTTTTTTTAAGAAATGTGTTACTCTGTAGATATATCTAATGTTTGACGGTAACCGGTTTGTTATGTTCAGCTTGTCCTTCGACAGAGGCCTCGACTAAAACTTTCCATATTTTCATGTTCCGTGTGGCAATCTTCCTAATATCGTCTTCGCAACGTTTGTTTGCCGTCGCTTCTTTTACTGTCTCGCGGGTACCACAATGTGATTAATTATAACATAACACACCTTTTATCCCCAAAGGGGTAGACAGAGGTGCACATTATGACACTTAATACCACTGCACAATGTTACACCCACTTTTCACTATTTTATTTATTTTTTTTTTATGGCATAAGCCGGTAAACGAGCAGACGGATCACCTGATGGTAAGCAATCGGCGTCGCCCATTGACACCTGGAACACCAGAGGCGTTACAAATGCGTTACCGGCCTTTTAGAGATTAGGAGTTTGAGGATCGTTGGGATTCAGGAATTGGGGAGATTGGGGAAGGGAAGGATAATTGGGCCTCCGGTAACCTCACTCACACGACGAAACACAACGCAAGCGTTGCTTCACGTCGGTTTTCTGTGAGGCCGTGGTATCACTCCGGTCGAGCCGGCCCATTCGTGCCGAAGCATGGCTCTCCCACACTTAGCATGGCTCTCCCACACTTAAATGTTATGAGTCCCATGTGATAGGGGGTATGCCTATTGCCATATACCGGGCACATTTCCAGACTCCGTGCTACTATCGCAATTTTTTTTAAAACTCAGTAATACTTGCACGACCAGGGAATAGAACCTGAGACCCATTGTTTATAAGTCGCACTTGCGACCAGTCGGCCAATAAGGCAGTGATTAATATCTAAGCTTAACTATTCTAAACCTGTAGTACTATTTCAAACGTATAAATATTTTGAATTAAATAAATACAATATCAAAACTTAAGGTTTTATAGCAAAAATAATCAACCCTTACGAGCCATGAGTACAAGTTATACATATTCAACAAGGCACTAACTCAGGGGATGATTCTACACGTTTGTGGGTGAATTTCATCCCTTCATTTGGGGTGAAAGTACGATTAATGGGGGTAGTGTGTCTTCAATGTAAGGGGCTGTGTAGACGGGGAACATTTTACTGCTGTGGACAAAATTTCTTTATTTTTAAATTAAATTCAGATCATTATTTTGAAAAACCATCATGAACTTGACTTAAGTTTATTATAGGCTACGATGAATCTTCTTTCTGAGTAATTTAATATTTGACATAGTTTATGGAGTTAATTATCTCGTTGATTGAAAGGCTGTGAACGTGAATCTGATGTTGGATTTCCAGGTTTGTGTAAAGTATTATAGAATTTCTTTTGAGTTATCGATCTCTAATGATCGATATGAACATATCTCAGTAGTAACACCAGAGTCTGTGTCACTAATGAAATATTTTCGATCGAATTGTACGCGATATAATTAGCAGCTGGTTCACTTCGTATTATTCATTCTAAACATAACTAGCAAATAGTGTGTTTTACATTAAACATATGCACATGTATCTATATACATACATAACATCACGCCTTTTTATCCCCGAAGGGGTAGGCAGAGGTGCACATTTCGGCACTTAATGCCACTGTACAATATAACACCCACTTTTCACTATTTATGTTATAAGTCTCATGTAATAGGGGTGAGCCTATTGCCATATACCGGGCACATTTCCAGACTCCGTGCTACTACTGAGATTTTTTAAAAACCCAGTAATACTTTGCCCGACCCGGGAATCGAACCCGAGACCCCTTGCCCGGCAGTCGCACTTGCGACCACTCGGCCAACGAGGCAGTCACATGTACCTATATCTTAGGGGAAATAATGTGATTTAAATCATGTTTTGATGGATTATCACAAAAAATAATCTAGGAATAGTTGCTCGTCTGCACAGGCATTAATTGTAAAGTTCTATGCGGCTACGTTAATTTGCTTTAATTTACGCAATATTTCCTTTGAAAATGTTTCAAGATTGATTAATCGCGATCTGGTTGAGATTTTGCTTAATATTTCGGAGTTGTATTTTATTAAGATGGATGTTGGTACTATCTCTAATTCTCTATTGGGGTGAATGATATTGTTCTTTAGAGTATTATGTGTCCTTTGGTTATGTGAAGTAGGTCTCTGTCCTATGTATGTGTTTACTAGCCTTACTAAGACAGATCTACAACAAAATGTGTAATATGACTACGCAGACTCTTATGACTGCACAGTAAGGTCCGTGCAGTACTCGCGGGTTTGATTACCGCACGGAACAACACTTTATGTGATACACATATTGTTGTTCTGGGTCTGGGTGTGATGGTGTATCAGTGTATGTGACATTGTATATTTGTAAACACACCTACGACACAGGAGAAAATCCTAGTGTGGGGCAACGTTTTTATATAATAAAGCTTATTTCTTTTGGGTTTTCATTCATAGTACATTGCTAGACTATAGGACTCCTCTATAAGAGTTTGCCATTCTACACGCTTGTCAGGTAGTCTGGAGGTCGCAGTAAAAGGTGCAGGTATACCAGAGATTGTTACCCATGGTCTGTCAAATGTGTTGTTCCGTAGTCACTTAGTCAGCTTTATGACAACTGCGATAAGAGTTGGGGCGGTAATTAAAGATACTGTAGTTAATTGAGCATGCTCAAAAATGTCCTAAAATCGAACGCCTGTCGATTTGAAAACATGCCTGAAATGAGCATGCTAATTTAGAATAACATTCCGACAAACATGCTACTAAGTGATAAGTGCTCAATTGAAGCATGATTTTGTGCTTGAAAGAAGCATGCGTCATATTTCTTTAATGTATTTTACTCGGCTATCATCAAACAGCTTTACTACACCTCTGTTTCCGCATTTTAGAAAACAATGCCGTGACTTTACTCGTTGTAAGTAGCCAAATAACATTAGAAATAATTTAAACTGAAATCGTATTAACGAAATAACACTGAAAACCGATGATTAATGTTTCTAGAAAGTTCTTTACTGTAATGACAGAAGTTTCTCGAAATAATTTCGCACTTGCAAAAATTTAAAAGTAATTTTCTTGTGTTTGTGTCTATTGTAACATAAATTTAGGCCTGTTTATTGGATAGAGGGATGAGCAGAGGTTGTTTACCTTTAAAGTATTAGTTGCTAGTTATTTTTTCAATTGCATTTACTTTTTTGAACATAAGTTTTTAAAGTGACGATTTCTCTGGATCAGGAGAGTGCAATTGTGCCCTGTGTATGGCAGTAGGTTCACCTCATATTGTATGGGACTCATAAATGCCTGGTGAAAGGTGTGTGTCATATTTCATACATTGTCTATCTTTGCCTACTCCTTTGGTGCATAAAAAGCGTGAATTTACATTGTAATAGTTCGTGAAATAGTTTCTGGAAAACAACTAAAAACTACTATTCGTTACACAACGTAATAGCCAATATTTTCTAAAACGGTTTCCCAGTTACCTAACCAAATAAAAATGGTGACAATACGGCCTTTAAACGAGTTACAAATATCGGGGAAAATGCCGTTTAAATATACACTATACTAACTAAAAAATGAAAGGTTCCAGTTTTTCAGTTAGTTTAATACTAGAATGGTAATGGATCCAGAAATATTGGGTATTATTTTTTTTTTACCAAAAACGTGATCTCATGTCTTTTAATTGCCGATGGATTAGGCACACGAGCACAGTTTGTAATGTAATACTGTTTTTTCCAGCAATTACATAATGACTTCCGGAGATAATGTATGACTGTAGAGACTTTGTATATTGCCATATATCGGGCCCAATTACAGACTCCATGGCTAATAAGAAGTCTTTTGATAAAAACCAAAAAGCACTCCAATACTATGTAGACAGTCGAAGATTGAAGCTTTGTCCGGCAATCGCATTTACTACTTAATCAGCGAAATAATAATTTTACTTTACATCCTAGAAAATTCTACTAATGTTTTATTATCTTTAGATACTGATTTAAAGTTAAACCACTGCAGTATATCTCAGTAATCCGATTGCAAATTATTAACTTTGTAATAATAAACAATGGATCATGGTTAACTTAAACTGTTTTACATAAACGGTCTGAGTTCTAAGTTATAGTTATTGTAGTCTAGACCAGACGCGATGTAGTTTATTGTAGGCTATTTGTTTACATGTGGGGTTGTTTATTTGTTTATTTTAATTGAATTTTTAAAGGACGAATAATTATTTTGTTGGAGTGAAGTTTATGTTTGGACAATGTATCAATAAACTGGAATGGCAGGAGGGTAGGGACGGACTTTGCCCTGCAGTGGAACGATCATGGTAGAAAATAATAATAATAAAATTTTAGTAATAATAGTTCCCTAAGATCGGAGAAGGAGGATCCTCCGACCAGGCGAGGTGTTCGTGCCTGATGTGCTTTCTGCCCAACAGTTATTCGTTGGGATTATCCGTGTTTATTCGCATGTAAACTTTACATGTGCGATGTAGGATTTCATGACGTCATCTATTGATTTGTTTCATCGATGGCCAATGTGCATGAGCTATCTTTTGACATGTGTTGCCACAAAATGATGTATCAATAAACCCCCTTATTGGTAACATGTTATCAAGGTTCAGGGATGGCAAACTTAAATACATTTAGAGATTAGTCACTAAATGTATTTAACTTGAGAGACTGGACTGCAGCACTTTTTGACACACCTGACCCTTCTCACCCTTCTGCCAAGCCTGGATGGAGACTATGGCAAATGCTCTTTGGATTGTCATGGATTGTTAACAATGAGCTATATAACCAACCTGGGATTTTTCACGATATTTGAAACGCAATAGGCTCACTCCCTATTACATGGGACTTATAAACTAATAGGGAAATGTGGGTGTTACTTCTGCCTACCCTTTTGGGGATAAAAGTCGTGATGTTATGTTATGTTATTTGAAACGTTCGGAAACTTATATTTGAGTTCATCTCTTAAAATCTATAATAATCTTATATTAATAAAATTTCATATTAAAATTTAACACTTCGAAAGTAATAAAATGCTTATTTTGTTAGACAAGATATTACTTTTAATGTTTGAAAAGTTTATCGAAGATTTGAAATCATATTATTTAAATTTGATTTAAGGCGGCGATTGGATTCAGAGGTTAGAGTGCTTTGCAAATGTTTGTAGATCTTGTGATCTGTGATCTGTGATCTTGTGACCAATAGATATTGGAGATTAGAACTTGAAATATTGAAGATTTGTATTCGTTTTTGAGGGGGTTAGTATAGAACTAGAAGTACGATTACAGCTAGGTTTATGTAGGTGGAAGGTCCATTCATAGATAGGGTTGGTTTTGAAATTTTCTGAAGTTCTCGCACGTATTTTGAGATTCTGCCTAGCGTTTAGCTACAGAGAAGGGCTAAAGAGATAGCGACGCGCTTCACATCAAGCTTCCTTGTGTGTATTACTATGGAATTCTTTGCCAGAGTCTGTATTTCTTGAAGGGTCGTCAACGCCCGAGTGAATAGTTGCTTATGGGACGATGTGATCCATCGTAGACTGTGTCATCGCTTAGCACTACGCGAGATAGTGGTCAAACGTCGGGCGCTCAAAATTAAATATAAAAAAAACCATTACAATAGAAAGTAGACAGTCTGTTTTGATTTTGGGTCTACACACCGTTTTTTGTTAAATAGAAGACAGAATAGAATAGAAGATAGAATCTACACACCGTTTTTTTGCTAAATAGAAGTATTTTCAAAGAAGATGTCGCGCACTTACGCTGCTCATGAGGAAGGACCCCTCTGTAGTTCGAAACTAATAGAGCTTTTCTCAGTATATTCACGCGAGTAACCCGCAATTTTAGTTAATTTTGTATGTCTAAGGATAGTTATTATAAAAACATTTATTTATCTGTTTAACATCGAATAGTGTATTTTTAATTTATTTCTTACTAGCTGACCCGGCAAACTACGTACCGCCAAAATTATTTTTCTCACATTTTAAACCTTCCCTAGACTCCCACGAACAATTTAAGACCAAAATTATCCAAATCGGTTCAGCCGTTCTCGAGTTACAAACGGAAATTCATTTTTATTTATATAGATTAGTGACATTGTCTTTTTTAACCCGCGATAGTCTTTCTTTGTTTTCGTATGACCTTTAAGCTTGCACTTATTGACAAAAGAATATGAAAAAAGGGTTTAAAATATTCATTGGTCAAAATTCGACCATCGAACGACCGAAGATATTTATTAAATGTATTTTGGTTTCAATTCGGGTTTTGTTAATCGTCTTTTTCCCTACCATTGATTTCGGTTTGGACCCAATGCGGTTTTGTGTCAAATGGTTATTACAATACTTTGGAAACTGATTTGAGGGGTAATGCCACAGCTGTGGTTTACCTTTTTTTGTAATTTTTGCTTCTGTTTTTAGGGTAGGTACGCTTATCTGTTTAACTTCAACAGTTTTAGCCGGGATTTATTTACAAATTCATCTGTATGTCTAATCTACATATCTCTTAGTATTGGTCTCAACATATGATCAGCAACTCGCTATATGATCCACAAATTGTTTTTTCAGTCTGGGTGTCACCTGTATGTGATATTGTATGTTTGTACATGCACCCACGACAGAAGAGATAATCCAGGTGTGAGACAATGTTTTAAAAAAATAGTAAATATACAGTATCTCTAGGGCACTACAGTCCAAAGAAAGTACGAAGTTTAAATGAATTCAAAATTGAAAAAGAAGTTACTTAATTTGGTTTGCATAGAGATAAGGTGAAAATAATTCCAATGAAATAATAAGATCATTCTATAAAATACCTATTAGATAAAGTATTCCAAGGTCCTTCAATATAAAACACGTGATACTAAATCAATAAGCCCCAATAACAATATAACAACAATTTAAACTCTCACTAACCATTAGTTAAACTAACAGATTGTTTAACTGACCGCGTATAAAGTAACGAAGTTAGGATCGCGTTCCGGCTTGCGGCCCAATTAGAAAACTTGTAGTATGGTCCCAGTTTGTAATAGCTGCTTCAAATGAGATGCGGTGAGTTTTGGGTTATGATATTAAAAATATTTTATCTAAGGTTTTATATGTTTAAAACGTCTGTAAGCGATTCAGTGTGGGTAAATTACGAACAGTGTTTTCCCTCTTACATAATGTTACATCGTATTTAAAAAAAAGTAAAGCTGAATTGACATTGAGGAAGTAAAAGAGCGTTAAATCATAGCAAATGGAATTCCATAGTCTCTGCCCACCCCCATGGGAGACTGGCGTAAAATATGTATATAATATGTATGAAGCCAAAAATCGAAGACAACTTTAGATATCGCGTAGCTAAAAATCTGGACAACATTTTCTTAATGTGTTTTCCCAAGTTTATTATGTGAAATTACTTTGTCGCATTAGACTAAATATGTAACGACAAATTTAATATGTGTGCAATAAATAAATAAATAAACTTGACAATTATTTATTTATTTATTTATTTTTATTATTATTATTTTATTAAGGTGTAAATATTTTAGTTTTAATTTTTTTTTATATATATTTTAAGTTGTATATATTAATTTTTATCTAGTATTGTATATATTTAATTGTGTAATAGTTAATATTAAACTAAATACATTTAAAAAAAAAAATAATAATAAAAAAAAAAACTTGACAATTAAAATTAAAAGCTCATGTTTCGCAGTCCAGTCAAATCTTTGACGCACAACGCTGTCAGATTAAAAAAAAACACCCCCATCACATTTTAATTAAAATAAAACAAACCTTTATAAATACACCACGGTACTCTTAACGCATTAAAAAAACTCCCAACATCCCAAAAAACAAATAATCCCCACATTTCCATGAACGTCACTCAAAACATTATCACATGACATTATTATGACAGATGTCAAAAGCATAGGTATTTGCACGGGACCTTGCACCTTACGGCGTATCTAATAAGGGTGGGGTTCGCAAACATCTTGTGACGGGGTCACCTGTCATTCTTGTGTCAAGTGGTACGTTCAAACAAGGTTGTGCCATTTATAATGGAAACATGTCAGTATCGATGTTTGTGACATTGAATAGGGGATTGGACAAGGAAATAAATAATTTTATCGACTTACTTGTTATTTTACGCAGTTTTGTCTATATTATTATTATTTAAAAAAAAGCCTTGCCCCCACAATAGGATTTTTTCCTGAGTCGTGGGTGCGTTTATAAACATACAATATCACATACACATGACGACACCTGGGTGTCCCGGAACAACAATTTGTGGACCACACAAAGACTTTTTTTGTTTATTTGTTTGTTACCTACACCTTCACATCAAAACGGCTGAAGGGATGGGGATGAAATTTGTAACAGGGGAGATTATAGTTTGGAATAACATATAGGTTACTTTTTATTCCATGGCACCGCGGGCGAGGCCTCTGGTAGAAGCTAGTAAAATTATAAAGTAACAGTTCATTAATTTCAGTGGTAGATCACTGTCTACATCACTATGTTGTACTGGATTCAATTGAGTACTTGCCAACTAGTCCAATTCGATACTTTTTTCGTACTGTCAAAAATGTACGAGTTTGGGTATTGTGACGTCACATTTTTTTAGCGTCAAACAGTATACTGTTTTGCTGGAAAAATACTAAAATAAAGTTAGTCATAAAATCATTTAATGAAAGTGAGATTATTTTTTTATATTTAATAAAGTCAAAAGAATTATTTATTTTTTAATTAAGGTAAGTACCCAATTTCAAAATCTGCTGATATATTACGTAGTTATAGACGTTTTCAATACAATGGAGTCTAGAAATTCAATTCAATATCATGTTTAATCAACACTATTAATAGCTACTGCGACATAATATAATATCATTCCAGTATATGGTATCAAAGGAATGCTTAATGTGTACTGGCTATTGTATATACAAATGTAAGCATACATTCGAATTCCGTGGTCTAATACAAAGTTTGCGGTATCCTAACAAAACTGCGCACAATGCAGTTAGGGGCCGTCGATTAATCACGTGTTTGATATAACAATAAATATGTACATGTGATATTTTATTACACGCCCCGTTCCCCCCTGTGATGTTTTGCAATTTTTTTTGACACTGCACAATGTAGCACCCACTTTTCACTATTTATGTTATAAGTTCCATGTTATACGGGGTGAGCCTATTGCCATATACCGGGCACATTTCCAGACACCGTGCTACTACTGAGCTTTATTTAAAAACCGAGTAATACTTTGCCCGACTCGGGAATCGAACCAGAGACCCCTTGTCCGGCAGACGCACTTGTTATTATTGAGTTCAACTAGAAAAATATTAAAGAAATTTCCAAAATTACTGGCAGTGTCAAATAAATTACTAAAAGGATGTTAATTGCTAGTGACAATCTTTTGCTGAAAGAGCAAGATGACCGCCTAATGAAGTTATTTCGTTTCAAAGGTAGTCAGTTTGTAGCGAAAAAATATAGAATTAATTTTTTTAAGGAAAAAACTTCTACTTTCATATTGAGTTCCTTAATTCTAGATATTGTAAAGAAGGCTGTGTTTTCGAAGTTAAATTTTTAGGTCATTTTTTAGGTCTCCCTTTATAGTTATTTTCTTGTCGTATATAAATTATTTTGTGGCGTTATTTATTACAATAAAATTGGTTTCATTTTGATGTAGAAGCCTTTACATTTGTTATGTTTATTTTTTTTATTTTTCGTTTCTAATGTTTTTAAGTGTTATGACCAGCCGACAATCAGATAACATGTCCGGAATCGAACATATACCTCTAGTAACAAATCCTACCAATATTAACATAACATTACGCATAACATCCTCGAAGGGGTAAGCAGAGGTGCACATTATACCACTGTACAATGTAACACCCACTAATGTAATAGGGGGTGAGCCATATACCGGGCACAGTTCCAGACTCCGTGGTACTACTGAGAATAAAAAAAAATGTTTTTTTTAAACCAATATTAACATTTAATAAGTTATACAATCGGAGACAACAACATTACATATTTTTTTAAACAATTGACTTAACAACACTTAAACCGACAGTGGCGCCATAAAATTAGTTAAAAAGATATATTTGGTTTAAAACTCGTAAAATATTTTCTAATCAGTATTTATGTGCCAATTTATTTGCAATAAATAAATACGTATATATATTAGAAAGATCGTTACAAACAAATTTAATACATTAATATTCAAGAATCGTTGTAGCTTGAAACAAAGCTGATTGGCTCGTAAGTAATGTAAGACATTTACAGGTTATTCAACCGTTTAAATTAAGTTTAATTGGCTCTGCAACACTTGTTAATATGTACTTCAATTTATTTATCGTAATTAATCATTAACACCATTTAAATATTTGTCGATGTAAACTAATATAATAAATATGTATTATTACTCTAAGGGCCAATTTTCCCAACATCAGATAAATTTTAACTGGGGTATAACACGCCCGGAAGGAGGACTGTGACCTGTAGGTCACAGTTTAAAAGATTCAGGCTCATCAGAAGGCGCTGCTGCCCGGTCTTTGTCGCCGCCCGACCAGAACCAAACCCGAGCGTACGGCGCGTCGCGTTCAGCGTGCGCCTCAAAGAGCCATCAGACCACCACGGATGGGGCACAATAGGGCTGATGCCGATACGGAGCCGCGGAGGACTTAACGGGTTGCCGGGGCTCCGGCTCGAAGGGCAGGAGTAGGAACGGGGTGGTTTTTAATCAGTAAGAGTCTTACAATCCCTCCCGCCTAACCCAGGCGGGAGAAGTGATTCAATGATTTTCCCGTCTTAAAAAAATACCTCTAGATAAACCTGGTCTAAGGTTTAAAAACATCAGAGTCATATATAGTAGAGTCATAAACCTCGTTATACTTGAAATACGACCCGATGAGAGACGTTAAAGGTCGTATGTACCGTTATTCACGATGTAAGTGTTATCTTAATGATGTAATAAAGTTTCGTAATATGAATAATAATGGGGGCTTATTAAACCTAGATGTTTTAGTGGTCTGAAGAAAGGGTTCTCAGGTGGTAGCAGATTCTTACTGGCGATTGGGTTTTGAAACCATTGAAGTATTTTTGAGTTTGTAGAATTTGTCAATAGGAATTTCTGTGTCATTTTTACTATAGTATATCAGTGCAGTACAGGACGTTCACTCTTTACATAGACAGATGTCGGAATAAAGGTCGCAGGAAGCCGCTGCATGCACATGGTTTCCAGTTGACTAATCTGGAAAACAATGAGAGATACCGATGGTTGGTATTTGACATGATACCGTAACTGACTTATGTGTAACATAGACCTTTGTTTCACAATTAATAATACCAACCATTAATTAAATTCTATCGATTTTAATTTCAAATCTAAGGTTTCTTAGAAAGACAGTGAAGCATTTAATTAAATATTTATCCAAACAACACAATAACAGTGATACACCACGTTTCATTGGAAAAGCAACGATTCAAAATTGCAAATCTCCAACGTATTACCAAAGACATAACGTTGAAAATCGCTGCAATATCGGATAGAGAGGAAAATTACATTGTCACTGTAAATAATAGATCGATTCGAATCGATTCTCGTTAAAAGAAGTTTTATTGGACCTTGAATGGAGAACTGCAATCAATATTTGTCACATTGTATCGATGTGGGGACGGGGTGGATTCTGTTGTATGAAAAGTAAAATGAATATTGTTGGAGAGGTTTTCGTTTAACCTAAAGTTTATAAAGTCTATTGTTCCTCCATATTTATACTCTTTGGCTTATTGTCCCTTGTCGCTTGTGAAAAATCCTTAAAATTGAGAAGCAATGGGAATAGTCATAATGAGATCGTTACTCTTGATCAAGATGATTTAAAACTTCCGTACACAACACAGTTCAAGATTATACTAGGTACTTTTTAAATCTTTATTTTAACATACATAGCATCCTGCCTTTTATCCCCGAAGGGAGAGAGGCAGAGATGCACATTACGGCGCTTAATGCCACTGTACAATATAACACTCACTTTTCACTATTTATGTTATGAGTCCCATGTAATACGGGTGAGCCATTTGTGATATACCAGGATTTTTTTAAATAGACTTATTCTAGGGCAATTCACTTGCATTCAATAGGTATACCTTAGGTCAGACATCAGAATAGGGTGCTGCATAGTAAAATATTAAATATGGCTGTCTAATGTGTCTATATTAGTCAGTTACATTTCTGACAAAAGTTTCAGTGTGTCTGTGTTGTTATGGTTGGTCAGTTCTAGTGGAGTGTTAGGCAGTGAACTATTCTTTTTTGTAGTATTTTGTGAACTTTGTATAGGGAAAATTGAAGTGGGTATGTCTATTGAGTTTTGATTGCTCCATTGTACAATTGTAATGCAAATTAATTAGGTTCAAGATTTACTTTTAACTAAATCTTTAAAAATACCTAATAAATGATTATTTACCATTCAAAAATTTATTAAAAAGACACTAGATCTTAAATAAAAGGACCCGGTGCCTCCTTCAGGTGCGGATGCGGGCCACCGGGGAGGTTTTAGTGAAGTAAAAATCTCGCACTCCCTAGTCTTTTTTCCCCAAAAAGCAAGCACATTTTGATGGTATCCGCCGTCAACAAAAAAAAATATCTTAAATATAATACTTTTTACTGTACACTAAAAATATATATGAAAGTAGATAATGGTCTAAAAATGAAACATCATCTTTTGTCTTCAGGCGTGTGGCCAGCTGAAAGTTTAGAAGGACCTGCAACTGTCCGTGGTAGCTCAGTAGACTACGCCGCGGCCCTGCTGCTTGCTGCAATGGCCGCCGTACTTCTAGCTGCTGTGGGCTACCAATGCGCTGCTACCTGGAGGTGGATTATGGGCAGGTCAGTAGACATAGTTTGAACTGTTTAGAGATTTGGATGACCTTGGAACGGTAAGTGGAAGGCTATAAAAGAGGTGGTAGGATAGTGTAAGGATGTGATGGTAGGAAGTATCTAATGAACTCACTAGCTATTTAAGATCTTTCAATTTTCACCGTTATCTTAAAAAATAATGACCTTGAATTAAAAGCTAAAAAGTTGAGAAGTGAAGTTGAGATCTTACTTAGGTATTACATAAAATAAGAAAAATTACTTTGAGATGTAAGAATAAGTTAATACTTGGTTCCGTTTCTGTAGTTTTAATTCCACGTTTCGTCATCCATATAAAATATTTCTCTTTTTTCTGACGTCATCACTAATTACTTGGATTACCTATAATTACGTCATTTTGCCACCTTCGTACATGATACGTTACGCCATTTCGTACAGATACTCATCTGTACGAAATGGAGGGTTATTAACTTCCTCACGTAAATGATATCTGTCATTCACATTTATACAAACAAAATATTTATTTCCTTCAACTTCACACTTCTCTTTTCACTTTAAATATTAAAATATTGTGCTTCAGACATCGGAAGTGGGATGTTTAAACGTTGGATGCATGTTTATCAGGCATTTTGCCGTTGACAGTGAGATGACATTTTAAATATTTGCTCCGAGATTATTTTTGGAATTGCACTCCATTTTCGCATATTTGACAATAAGACAGTTCCTTTGACATTTAATTTAAAATATAATGTTTAGTTTTCATTTAGTTATGAAGGCATGCAAGTTATTTGTTCACGTTTTATTTTATAAAATGAGAAATGATTGTTCTTGTTGATGCTTGAATATTTTTTATTGCAATTTGTTGACAGATATTCTAATTATATTACAGAAAAAAAAATGAAGCTTGTAAACTCACAATATTTTCCACAATCAATAAGGCGCCTTGCTTTATTGCAGTTAGGATTCGTTTTAAAAAACTAAACGAAACTGTGGCTGTCATACTGTTACTTTTTTATAAGAACTATTACTTTTTATAAGAAACATAACAACTACATTTCTAATTTCTTTCTAACCCTTTATTTCTTTATCTTCCACTATCACATAGTTTTACGACTTTTTTAACAGATCACTTTGGTGTAGGACACGTCGGGATTCGGAGGAGAGTAACTGCGACTCCCTCTCTCGCCAAGCTGCCATCCGCATCAGTCACTCTCTACCTGACCTCCAGACTGAACCTCTGAAGCAAGAGTACGTTCAGGAGCATAAGGATCCTGCTAAGAAGGTAAGAATTATAAATTAGTTTTAAGTAATACTTGATGACGGGGGATACTTTCAGAAGGTGCTTAGATATTTGAGCATTAAAATAGGAAGTTTGGGATTGTTAGCTTAAAAACCACATTCTTAATCGGTTTATCAGTACTTATAAGGTAAAGTAGATAGAAGTACAAATATTTCTTTACTTAGTTGGAATATAAGACTGGATTTTTTTGTTGGGTAAAGTATAATTGGTTATACATATGTATATCTTTAGACTGCCTCGTTGGCCGAGTGGTCACAAGTGTGGCTGCGCGGCAAGTGGTCGATTCCTGGGTTGGGGAAAGCATTACAGGGTTTTTAAAAAATTCTTAGTAGTAGCACAGAGTATGGAATTGTGCTTGATATATGGCAATAGGCTCAGCCTCTATTACATGGGACTCATAACTGACATAATGTACAGTGGGTGTTACGTTGTACAATGGCATTAAGTGCCGTAATGTGCACCTCTGCCTACCCATTCGGGGATAAAAGGCGTGATGTTATGATGATGTTATGATATTAATATAACTATTAACTTACAAAGATGACTGTAATAGCCTCATTAGTTTAAATGCTTTGACTTTGACATAAGTAACGTAAAAAACACTATTTGTTTATAATTACATGTCTTTAAGTTGACATTGAATTTTTAACCGTAAATTAAAAGTTATTTTTTATATTTTTTTTCATGTAATTACCTTCTGTTCTTGACGCCCAGTTATTCATGTCTTTACTATTTTATTAATTTGTAGCCAAAGCATTGTCTTTTTAAGTACCTAACCAACTTTTAGTGACTCGATCACAGTAGAAACACGTTTTTGACTTTTTAATTCATTTACCACCTTTTAATTTATTACTCACTTCTGCCCGCGACTTCATATGCGCAATCCCGTTTTTTCCCATTCCCGTAAGATCATAAGAACCTTCTCCTAATAATAACAAATGCAACAAAAAACGAATCCACGCGTAATGCCGTGAACAAGGGAAAAAGGGATTCATTTATATATATTTACGATTTAGAATCACTATAATTATCAGTTTTATTACCATTATGCGACTTTGTATGGAGAGACTTCTGAAACTTGCTTACATAGGCACAAAAATCTCGCTAGCACAATCCTGAAAGCTGAAACTATACAATTTCATCTAAGTTAGTTTACATAAATAAGAACTTGACCTACCTATGTTGACTTATGTATTAAGTTGTAGGTATAACAGGTACAAACGTGGAACTCATACAATAGGGCTAAATGTATTTTTTTTCTGGCATAAGTCGGTAAACGAGCTGACGGATCACCTGATGGTGCAATCGGCGTCGCCCATAGACACCTGGAACACCAGAGGCGTTACAAGTGGGTCACCGGCTTTTTGGGGATTAGGAGTTAGAGGATCGGGGATTTAAAGATTGGGGAGATTGGGGAAGGGGAAGGTAATTGGGCCTCCGGTAACCTCACTTACACGACGAAACACAACGCAAGCGTTGCTTTGCGTCGGTTTTCGGCGAGGCCGTGGTATCACTCCGGTCGAGCCGGCCCATTCGTGCCGAAGCATGGCTCACCCACACTTACCTATATATTTGTGAAGACTGTTGCAACCCTATCTTGTGGTATTATATAGGTTTCCTTACATATGTGTCGCTTCCAACCAGCCTATCTGAAAGTCTTTGGGGGACGCCTATGTTTAGCAGTGGACGTCTATGACTGATATGATGATGATGATGACATATGTGTCTCTGAATACATATAACACAGCGACTGTCTCGTTGGTCGAGTGGTCGCAAGTGCAACTGCCGGGCAAAAGGGGCCTCGGGTTTGATTCCCGGGTCGGGCAATGCATAATTGGGCCTCCGGTAGCCTCACTCACTTGACAAAATACAACGCAAGCGATGCTACACGCCAGATTTCTGTGAGGCCGTGAAGTATGGACCTCCCACAATCATCATCAAATAAATATTGTTTCAAACACATTTGAACATAATGCGCGAAGTTCGTCTCTCGACTCTTCAACTCTTTCATCGTTATGTCCTTGGCCCACTTCGGAAACTCATATTCATTATTTATGATATTGCTAAATATATTCCGGCTGCTTCCCCGAAGACAAGAAATTTGATGTGTCGTGAATTTTAATACCTGATATGATATTCATAGTAGGTACTTTACACATTTCACACATACTCAGAGAGCATCGACCATTTGAAAAATGAGTAAGCAATAAGGGCAACCTTTTTTTCGGCATTTATCTTTGGTTCAAGATAGTTACATGTTTTTATTATTTTTTGTCACGTTTTGTATGCGTGAAATGTCGGTCATATTTGCCCTTTTGGGACGTTAAGGATAAGATTTCGTAACCTGTTGGGGTAACTTAAGGGGTAGATATTAGGCAAAACATATTTTTTTTTGTTTTGAAGGGGGGAAATCAGCCAATGTCTTTTCCCGCCTTGGGTTAAGCGAGAGGAAGTGTCAGACTCATACTGACTAAAAACCACCCCGTTCCTACTCCTGGTCTTCGAGCCGGAACCCCGGCAACACGGCAAGTCAGCCTTCGGCGGCTCCGTATCGGGCGTCAGCCCTACTGGACCCTTTCTGTGGTGGTCGGCCCCATCTATAATGATCAGGCAAAACATTTTTACAGTTTTATATACGCATTTTCTTCTACATTGCACATAATTAACGTAGAGGTATATACTTCGAATTTTATCAGTTGTGTTATGTATTTCAACGGGGTCTTGTCCTGTCTTGCACATGCTGAACTGGTCCCATTTTACCGCAGACTTGGGACATGTTGAAATTCAAGTTGAAGTCATGAAAGTGTTGAGCTTACTTGCTTTACACTGAGCACAATTCCAGACTCATTCATTCTAGAATCATCGCTTACCATTAAGCGAGATAGTGGCCTAAGGCCTAACTGTTATTAATAATAAAAAAAGACTCCCTGCTACTGTCGTTGTGGCCCGGAGGTTTAAGACGCCCACTTCTCATGCATGAGGGGATAGGTTCGAAACCTACCAACGGCAAGTACCGTTGTGACTTTTTCCGAGTTATATGTGCTTTCTAAGATTATCTAGACACCTCTGACAAACTTTGTAGGAAAACATCGTGAGGAAACCCGGGCTTATTCTAATTATAAGTTTTTTTTTCACCAACCTGCATTGAGCAAGTGTGGTGATTCATGCTCAAACCTTCTCCGTGTGAGAAGAGGCTTTGCTCAGCAGTGGGCATTTATAGGCTGTTGATGATGACTCTCTGCTACCACTAAAATTTTCGAAAACCCAAAAGAAACCAATAATACTTTGTTCAATCCAAAACAAGCTTCAATTACATAACTTAACCTAATATCTTTTATCTTCTTTTTACATAGAACAGTTACACAACCATTTTCAATCTCCTCGCATAGAAACAAAAGGGTTACTTGAAACTTTGTATGAGTTCAGAAATTTCTGGCAACTCCGAAGTTGTAAAGGTAATCAAATATCACCGGGACGACTAGTCGAGACAGATTGATCGATCCTTGAGTTTGCTAGAAGTCATTTTGTACTCGTAATGTGCGAATAAATTGATTTTCTGTACATTATATCCTGTTAAATGATTGATTTGCCAACGTATTATGAAATTTGTGTGTAGTTGATGTGGATATAAAATCTGTATGGCAATAACCTTTACATAACGTCATGTGTCTTAATCTGTTACGTTGCATTCATATTGAGAAACATTCATTGTTTAATTGGTTTTGATCTTCAGACCTCGGTGGTTACTCTTGAAACCAATCTCAATGTCAATGCAATTTCAATCCAATCAAATCTCAATAATTATTCGATGTCAAAACTATAAAACCCCTATAATAGCTGTTAAAATAGCATTCTTAGTACGGAATATAAAACCAAACTCAATACCATTTAGATTGTTAAATATCCACGCGATGGGATGGGATCCAAGATGCAGTAGGTGCTAGTGTTGTAACTCGAGATTACGAAATTTCACAATACCAATGTCGATCGGAATTGGATTCAAGAGTAAGCACCCTGATCTCTTTAATATTAAATCTTTATCTTTGTAGTTTACTAAAGCTTTTCTTAACAGATATCTCTGTCATAGTGTCCTATATTTTAGTCTAAACTGCACTAAGCAGTTTATGAATAAATAATTGCATATAACTAGACAGCTTCAAGGGATTCTCTCTTATATAATAAAGGTAGGTACTGTTAAACATGATATTTTTTTTTACGAAACCAAGCTTCAATTGAGAACTTATCATTTAGTAGTATGTGCGTTGGAATGTTCCTCAAAAGTAGAATGCTTATTTCAGGCATGTTTGCCAATCGACAGTAGTTCGATTTTTAAAAATCTTTGAACATGCTCATCAGAACGCCTTTTAACATGCTATTTTAAAACACGTGTAAGACACCTCAAAGTTTGTATAGTTTTCTAGTTTAGTTATTTAAGCCAAAAACATCAGATTCAGGCTTACGAAATACGAAGGTTAAAATGTTTAGTTTTTAGAATTTTAAAAAACCCAGTAATACTTTGCCCGACCCGGGAATCGAACCCGAGACCCCTTGCCCGGCAGTCGCACTTGCGACTACTCGGCCAACGAGGCCAACGAGACACCCAAAAGTATTTGGAAAAATGCTCGAGACGATAATATCTTCAGTTGCACACAACTTCAATCGTCCACTATTGAAAGTATTAACCTTCCCTCAGAATTATCTGGAAATAGTGGCGCAGCACTAACTGCAGAGCAACTAAAATGTTTAGGGTCTAATTCTTGGGTCAGGTACAACACTTTTTTCAGATTTATGAAACATAAATTTTACAAATGGTGCTTTTGCAGGGAAGCATATTTAATGTCGTTAATGTGTGGCAACAGAGTCATTTTCTATTAAATAAAACTCATAATCTAATCTGTAAAAGATTTTAATTATGTTGGTAAATAGCAGAAAAAGTCGTAAATTATTCTAAAACATGATTTTCATTCACCAGGAGCAAACAACCATATAAATATCCCTTGATAACCTCCAGCCCATAGGGTTAAGGTCGTTTTGACCCCTAATGAACAAATGAGGGTTGAATTGCTTCGCGAAATTGATCTTTAAGTCGGTTCAGATGTTTTATTGATTGGTTCCAAAGGGAATTTTAAGTACTTTGAGATTTACGATTTTTTTAAAGATCATGTTTTCTGGAATTGGTTATTTGAGTTAAATGTTTTACCTTCAACAATAAGCTTACTTAGATTGTGTTAATAAGCTGAATTAGATTACGGCTAAGGTATTAGAAACGGTAGTAGAATATTATCATCTTAGGGTGTGTCCACACCTGGCAAATGTTCCGCGAATATGCAGCTTGCGAGCTGCGCGTATGCATTTCAAATTATTCTTTATATGAACCCTGCATGCGTTACACTAAAGAGGTGCGTCAGATCATTGCCATGACTGCACGCGCGCAGCTTGTGGGCAGCACCCAAACGGCTCGCGAGCTACATATTCTTATGTAAAGAAGATACATAGTCTAGCAATGGCCTGTCATATGCTCATGTCGATAATAATATTTTTTTATGATGATTTGAAATTTCTTGATCCTCGATTTTTTAGTAATAGGCATGGTATTTGAAGTTGAGCCCTATGTACGGCATTAGGATAGGTGACAATCTTAATGTCTTAGTAATAGGCACGGTACTTAAAGTTGAGCTTACATGATATTTATATAATAAATCGGGCAAATGTGTGCGTTTCCGACTTACAAATTCACATATACATGACATCCAGGCCCGAAACAAAAACGTATCTATCATACAAAGTGTTGTTCCGTACTGGAATCAAACTGGTGACACGTTGCACGGCTGCCCAGGCACGGTATCAACACAGAAACCAGGAGATATAAAACAAAATAAATAAACTTATAACACAGAAAATCTTTTTTAAATTAATTTAAGTTCCAGTCTTTACTTACATAAGGGTAGAAAGTAAATACCAATTAAGGGTAATGAACTCATTTATTTTTATAGAGGAAAATGTTTTTACTGAAGCATACAATAAAAGTACGTATAGCTAGTTTATTAGGGTCTACAATGCGATTACTCTGAGTAGTTGTACCTATATAAGGAGGATCTTACTTAGTATCAATAGAAATTGATTACTGATATTACTTGATTGGCTTAGGTACATTTGTCTTGGTATTTGTAGTTACTTTTAGTTTGTACCCTCTTTTATCATCACGTCTTTAGTAAGCGTATGAATAGATAAACGATCTCTTAAATAATCCAAGAAAACATCTGATGAATGATTTTCTATGCAGGAAACGACTTTATGCCTTGTTCTCGTCCATTGCTGTATATAAGCCTCTCCAATGGTACCTACGCCACTGAGCTCGATCTTCAGCTTTACGCATCTATTAGCCATTTTGCGGATATTGTCACTCCACCTAGCTGGAGGGCGCCCTATACTGCGTTTGCCTCTACGACGACGACGACGCGGTCTCTACTCCAGAATTCGTCTATATAAATGGTCATCGGTTTTTCGACAAATGTGACCGGCCCACTGCCATTTCAGTTTGCTAATCCTTTGGGCTACGTCGGTAATTTTATTTCTCTGTCGGATCACCTCGTTATCTACCCTATTTGTTATGTTGGTGAAGATTGATTATAATATTTTTATTAGTAACACTATTCATCAGAGAGACTACGAGTATAGCCTTCTCCATACCTTAAATTACTAAAATTAAATACCTAAATAGAATAGGATAGTAATAGTATCGTATATTTCAAAAATGCCTCTTTAAAACTCATATTCTTCTGAGCTCAGAAGTAGCCCTTCGTGGTTAACTAGAGTACTGATAAAGTATAGGAATGTTTACTAATTAAAATCTTTTATGAAACTAGCGCACCCAACAGACGTTGTCCTGCATATCCACTTGAATGTATAAACAAAAATTCATTCAAATTAGTTCAGCTGTTTTGGATAAATAACCTAAACACGACTACAGCGCCATCTGCCGGGATGATTTGTGAATCTAAACCATTCCCAGATCCCCTTGAACACACACAAAAAAGTCGTTTGAGAGAAGTTCAGTGACATACACACTCACATAGTCAGCGAAGCGCTGCCTCCTCGCAACCCAGCCATCGCGAAGGACACACCGGGCGTCTGGGATCGCGGGACGATCTCCGGCCACCGTAAGCGCGGGCCTGCGGACGGCGAGCATGGGTGGCTCCCCGTCCGACCAGAAACAGACCGAGCGTACGGCGCGTCGCGTTCCGCGCGCGCCTCTACTCAGAATTATATACAACGAGGCTGCTATCATTATTATAAATTGTTATCAGTTATCACAAAGTACTTAAAATTGGAATTATACAAAAATACTGCACTGTCTACCCAACTAATTGGCATACTGGGAACATATCGGCGAATGTATACTAATCTAAATTGGTCCCCGGGGTAGAGGTATGTTTGTGTTTATTATACGTGATAGTAGAGCCATGGTTATCTCATTTGAAAATATAATACCTCTACATAATGTATTAAACCAGTTTACAGGTCGGTGTATACACAATAAAAGGTCTTGTATTTATTCCTGTATAGTATAGTAAATACAACACAAGTAATATTTAGTTAGTAATCTATTCTGAGTACAAAAAATAAAGACATACCTTTTCGTTTAATTACGAAATGACAAGAAGAATTGAAATAAAACTATGAAGCACTGGCTGTATCCCGCGGTTTCGTCCAAACAAAAAGGAAGTTTAAGTCATATTATAGAATTGCAGTGCGGCGTGAAAGACACACAAATACAATTTCGCACCTCTCGCGTCCGGGCCTAGTGCAGGCCATGATGCGGAGCGAGGGGGATTGGGATGCCGTCTCCTCCTTTTGCGAAGCAGTCATGCTAGCTAAGGAGGAGGCGGGACGCGTGAGGCAGCGAAGCGCTGCCTCCTCGCAACCCAGCCATCGCGAAGGACACACCGGGCGTCGGGGATCGCGGGACGATCTCCGGCCACCGTAAGCGCGGGCCTGCGGACGGCGAGCATGGGTGGCTCCCTCCCCGTCCGACCAGAAACAGACCCGAGCGTGCGGCGCGTCGCGTTCCGCGCGCGCCTCAAAGAGCCATCAGACCACCACAGATGGGGCCCAATAGGGCCGATGCCGATGCGGAGTCGCGGAGAACCTAACGGGTAACCGGGGCTCCGGCTCGACGTGCAGGAGAAGGAACGGGGTGGTTTTTAGTCAGTAAGAGTCTGACACTCCCTCCCGCCTCACCCAGGCGGGAGCAGTCATTCGATGATTTTCCCCCCTTAAAAAAAAAATACAATTTCGCATTTATACGTTTAAACATTATTTCAACTAGAACTGTAAAGAATATATCGCCCGTTGGCTAATCGAGTCTACACGTGACCAGCTGGCTATTTCTTCGGACAGAAAATAAGCATTGCCATTCAACGTGGCAATGATGTCAGTCTTCTGGGAACTTTCCCCTGTGATAGTGATGCAGACGAATACTTTAAGGCCTAAATTAAGAGTTTAATTTTTGTTATTTCCTTGTTTGACTTTCGTTTTATTTAATTGTTTAGTTGTTGTTAATTTTTAGTTTTAAATATTTATGTAATTATATTTATTTAATAACCGCTCACATAATTGAAATATAATAAACAATCAATCGGCGAAGCGTCACCTATTCATGGTAGATATCCTACCCACACGCACGAACCGCTGCGCATCAAGCTTTCTTGTGGGTACTGCTAAGTAGTGGAATTCTTTGCCAGAGTCTGTATTTCCTAAAGGGTGATAACCTGGGTGTCTTCAAGGCCCGAGTGAATAGGTTGCTTATGGGTCAACGTGCTCCATCGTAGGCCACATCATCCCTTCATTTGTAATAATATAGTTAAAGAACCAAAAGATAAAAGAATTAAAGAAGGTACCAATAAACTCGTTTAGTAACAAAATTGTATTTGAAATTATAGTACAAAATAACATTAAAAAGTTACATTGTTCTCGCACAATCCAAGTAACAAAACTATGTAGGTAACAAGAGAATTGTATTGTGAACCTGATTGAAAAAGAGTAACCTATGGAGTTTCTTGCTCGTTCTTCTACATTGTAATCTACACCTTGGAATGAGCAAATAGCTTCACTTTTAATTTTTTGTTGACGTGGTAAAGTGCCTTTCTTGTCTAATTGAAATAAATGATTTTGACTTTGACTTTGAAGTTGTTGGAAATGGGACGAGGGCTATTTCTGCTGTTACATTATTCTAGTTACAACATTACACTAGAGCTAATAAAAACGTATTCTTTTATATTTTCTTTACTAGTTCTTGCCCGCAGATTCATGGCAAATGTTCTATATATTCATTTGTTAAAACGTCATAGTAACTTGCTTTAAAAAAGGCCTAGGTATTTTTTTGTAGATGCATGTATTTAAGTATATTTGGAAGTTTTAATTTTGAAATTCTAATTAGAAATATAGGGCTCTAATTGATTACGATTACGAAGCCGATTTTTCCAATGCGAGATAAATTTTAACTAGGGAATAACTTTGAACATTTGACAATTCTTCCATACTAAAAAATATCAAACGTCAATTTTATTCTGCAGTCAAAAATTAACCGGCGATTAAAAAATCGGCCCTTAGAAGGATACTTTTATTTTATATTTTAGAGCTGTCTATCAACAGCTATGGAGTACAATAAGCCGTAATGTAAACATGTGTACCTACGTATAGGTACCACATTCATACGTAAATACCAACCCCAGAGAATACTCGAATCCAAAAACACAGACTCTTCATTTCATATATTACTACAGAAAATATTTGTTTTCTAAAAATATTTAACAACAAACCATTGGCTTCGCCTACCTAATTACAGACTATGACGTCAATGAGAGTATAATATAATGTAAAAAAGACCTTGTATCGTAATATCTCAGTACCTAAGGGCTTTTTATATAAATAATACGTCGAACAACGTTCGCCCCCTCATTTCGCGAAATGCCTAAGGCTAACTGAAGATAAAATTATCATAATTATAATGTTTTGTTTGTTTTTTTTTCGGTTCTCGAAATTATGGCTGTGTTACGTGTTGGTAGGATCCTTCTGTTATGTTAGCTGACCCGGCGAGGTTTGTTCTCAGAATCAATAGAGTTTGTTCAAATTGGTAGCTGATTTACATTTTGGTTTGTGTAAAATGTGTTGGGAAAATCAACACGTATGTTGAACTTATTTAATTTTGTGTTGATTGGTTTTAAGATAATATGTAGTGTGTGGAGACTTATATTAATTTGAAAAACATGTTTAAAGGTTCATTGTGAGAAAACGAGAATGATTATCCGGTTGTACCTAGGTAATGTCTAGACATTATTACAGAACTTCTGAAACCGTCCCAAGCAATATTTTCTTAGTAAATCGAATTAAATTACAACATAATACCAAACATTTTTGTCATAACACCTTCTGTAATACTGAATTCTTTAACAAAGACGTAAACAAAAAATTTAACGAATCCCTAATTTACACAGTATTTTTTTTAAACTTCGTCGAACTCAGTCCGCTTTGATATTTTGTTACCAACCAGCAGCTGGTCGCTGACAGTTGCTCAGTGTTGCCACGACGAATAATTTTCCGTTAATTTAAAAATAAAGAACGTCAAAGTTTGTAAGAAGTGTTGTATAAGTTAATGAGTTCGTTCGAACCGTTGTTGTTATACTGCCAAGACGGAACGCTAAAATTAAAGTTGTGAAGTATTTTTAGAATACTGTAATACCTACCTACGTAAACAACTTAACGTAGGCATAAAAAAAAAAAAAAAAAAAAGGCAATGTTATAATATTAGGAGTGTAAGTTTAGTTGCTAAGCCCAGAGGCGTAAATCGTTGAACCGATTTTGATGAAGTCTAATTGATTGAGTCCTGTATTATTCACCACTGTCGCAAAGTACATAATATGTACATAGGTACATAACTACCTTGTGTGTCCAAAATAGCCCCGACTAGCTGTCAATAATCTCAATCCAATATCTGTGGATAAGGATCGAATTTTGACAGAAATTATATAAACAATATGTCAAAAGCCTATTTATTTATTTAAACGCTTCACTCACTTAATGTACAATAGGTGGACTTAATATTACGATATAAGTACTACCGGGTTTTTTAAAAAACTCAGAAAAAATTAAATACCTTTTCATTTTTGTCAAATGATGAACGTTTAATTAATATTAAACCTTGTGTAGTTTACAAAAAAGTTGATAGTTAGTTAGCATTCAGATTTAAGTGATATTTACAAGCAAACCAGGATTAACTTGAGCTGGGTTTGCTGTGTAAATACTCTTTCTAAGAAGCTTTAGCCATTAACTTTTACTTTGAGTTTTTCACTCCTTATTTACGTTTTCAAATTTCCTTTTTAAAACTTGTTATCTATTTGCAAATGATTAATATTTTATTTATTTCATAGCTGTTTAATTTTCTTTTGCATTTCATAACTGAGATCTGATAATTGGCCGAGTGGTTGTAAGTAACTGCTGCGCAAGGGGTCTTGGGTTTGATTTCCGGGTCGGGCAAAGTATTACTGTGTTTTTTAAATCCTCAGTAGTAGCACGGAGTCTGGAATTGTGCCCGGTATATGGCAATAGGCTCACCCCCTATTACATGGGACTCATAACATAAATAGTGAAAAGTGGGCGTCACATTGTTCAGTGGCTTTAAGTGCCGTAATGTACACCTTTGTCTACCTCTTCGGGGATAAAAGGCGTGATGATGTTATGCTATCTATAAGGATGGTTGGTGGCGTTTTATGGCTTCGTCGTTACGTCGACGTAAGTCAGATGAGACAAAATTGACGCCTATATGGTTTTTTAGTTTTATTTTTATATTATTTGTAGTTGTACATAATATTTATTGATTTTCTCGTTATTTTCTTGTTATTCCATCATTTTTTATTTAAATATATAGATGAGACAAAGGTGTTCGTTATATGAAACTACTCAAGCAGGTATACTAAACTTTTAAAACTCTTTAAAAATAAAATTAATACACAAGAATTAAACTCAAGACCAGGGTCCCAAGTTTATTTCTTGTGTTTCTTTTATCAAAGACTAACGACCCGCCCCGGCTTCGCACGAGTGCAATATGCATGTATTATACGTACAAACCTTCCTTACGAATCATTTTATCTATAAAAAAAAACCGCATCAATATCTGTTGCGTAGTTTTAAAGATCTAAGTATACATAGGGACAGACAGACGGCGGATAGCGACTTTGTTTTATACTATGTAGTGATTTATCGAAGATTACATTATTCAATGTTACCTACAATTGACCAATAAGGCAATAAAACAACTTTTTAATTAAGCCAGTAAACAGAATGGTGTTAACTTTGATTTTATTACTGCTACGACCTATTTATCAAGACTATGGGGGATACAATTATTTAGAGGTAACGTCAGATTGTTTAGTGAGTATCGTAAATATTGTTTAAGGTCACACTTCTTAACACGATTTTGTAATTATTTTATTTATAAATTGTAGAATTTGAATCCTGAATTAGAAATGTGATATATATGTACATAATCTTATGTTTATCTACTATTGAGGTAGGCAGAGACTATGGAACACTACGATTCTTATATGCCTCTTTCGCTTAATCAATTGTAATTTTTTTATAAATCTGATCAATTTTTAAAATAACATTTGGGGTAGGCAGAGGTGCACATTACGGCACTTATTGCAACTGTACAATGCAACACCCACTTTTCACTATTTATGTTATTTTATGTTATGAGTCCCATGTAATGAGGGGTGAGCCTATTGCCGTATAATGGGCACAATTCCAGACTGAGATTTTTTTATAAACTAAGTAATACATTGCCCGACCCGGGAATCGAACCCGAGACACCTAGCCCAGTAGTTGCACTTGCGACCAGTCGGACAACGGTAACTTTTGTTGAATTACAAATGAATACTTTAACCTCGTAACTAATTAAGCTACTACCTAACTAAGTACGGTTTAAATGATATCCATTTCAATACAGAAAATAAGGATCATAATTATACTAACCCTATGTTTTGTTTCCAGGTTCTTCGTCAGACAACCCTGCCAATAGTTCCAACGCGTCACCAGACCTTCCAGCGCCAGCTGTCCCATCGTCTCGACCTGCCTTCTATCCAGTTCAGCATTTGCAGCTTGGAGCGAGCTGACTCTTCAATTGGACTTATTAAGGTATTTATATATCCAGTACTAGTTCAACTGCTATGTCATTTTACTGAGGTTCTCTGGTCAAAACAATAAAATAGACGTGTTCAATTTTGTAATTATTACAAATTGGTTTAAATTATTTAAAAACCGTCTTCAACCCCACTTCTTGTTTTGGAGTCGGTCACTTAATACTAAAACTTTTTCCTAAGTGAAAAAAAACAACTTTCTGAAAACCATATCAAAATCGGATCAGCCAATCGTGAGAAAATCGTGCACAAACATACAAACATACATACATACAGGTGAAATTTAGAATATCTGTTTTGAAGGTCGATAAAGATACTATAAAGGCATTGATAATGAAGTGAAGATTAAAATTCGTTTCTACGAACTCCTGAAGGAATAACGTACGTGATGACGCTTAAACTAATTCAAAATGGCAGCACATTTCAAAACTGCAACGAGTGACGTCTTTAAAGGGTTCCATTTTACAACTGAAAAAGTTCACAATAGGTTTTTAAATGGTACTCACGTTTTTCTTAATATTGAATTAGTATCTACTGTTGAGTAAATATTTTTTTATTTTTTTTTATTTAATGTTACAGATTAATTCTCCACGGACTCTTGGTCCGTGCCCTTGTCATACAATTTTTTTATTACAATACATCTAGTCAATTTTTATAAAGTAAAGAAGGTACACACACAGTAAAATGTTTTTTTTTATGTTGTAATGTTGAATAATCGAATGATTGTCTAATACGGAATTTCGGGTTTGATTCTTTGGTTGGGCAAATATAATAGGGTTTTTTTTGTGAATAAGTTCGTTTCAAATTGTATATTTGATCTTCTGCTTAGGTCTTTGGGGATTAAAAAACGTGGCGTTACTTAATCTTATACACTTACTAAATCACTAAAATTGTTAACAAAAATCTAGATTCCCCTACCTATAAAATCTTACCTTCATCAAAGGTTCTTTGACAAAAGAGACTGTAGCCTAATGAAAGCTTGTTCACATGATTCTGGTTTCTTAATTATCACCCCTTTTGTCTCTGTTCAGTATTTTGACGCCATATTCTTTTATTTTTAACTTGTAATTATAAAACTGGCCAGTTTTTGTGTAACAAAACTCTTTGGTAGACAGAAGCGAAAAAGCCTTGTGTTCCGAGCTTGTAATTAAAAAGAATAGTTTTTTGAATTTCGAATTTTGCTTGTTTTTTTTCAGGTGGATATATCTGTTTTTATATCTGGATAATATCTATTTTTCAACGATGTTTTTGGAATAAACACACTATTCTAGACGTATATTCAAAACGATATTTTTTATTGATCTTAGATAATTATAAGATCTTTGAATATTGAACTTAGTTATCAGGCTTAGTAGTCTTTATAATATTCCTGTAGTCGGAATTGGTTAAATCATGTTTAGGACTGGTCAAACTTGAGGGCGCAGATTCATTAATGTCTTTAAAGTAATAAAAATAATAAACGATATTCTTTGAATCATTGCTGATATTTCTCTCCATAAAGTTATAAGGAAAAAAGAAAAAGAAATAAAAAACAAACTTCAGACGACCTTAAGCAAATATGTAAGAAGAATAAGAATAATAATAAATAATAGAATACGCAATCAAACTCCTCAATCAGTGTGTTACAAAATAAACGTAATAATACGATTATTATTATTACTTTTCTTTGCTTCGAAACTTTTCTCCTTTGTCAACAGAAAAGTCGAAAAAAGAATCTCAAACAATTTTGGAAGTAACAAATGATGAAAGACTTCATTATTGAAGTTTTTAGGGGTGTAGCGATATGAAAAACGCTTATTTTTCCTTTTTTCTAATTTATTTTAGGGTTACCACGTCTTGAATAGAACTAATTAGAAGTCAGATTCTTATTTGCAGCTGTATGCAAGGTTTGATTCGTAGATACAGTGGGCGTACCAATAAAATCATGCCCAGTTATCAAATGGAACTTATATTAATCAATGTAAAATGTTAAAATAACACTGTCCACCGCTGTCTTTCCCTTTTAATTGTCAAACACCGAGCGGTCACCGGTGACCGCAACCTATTGTTCTTTAATTGTGTCTATAATGACGGTACTCAACGAGTTAAGGATTAAACAGCGTGATGTTATAGTTATGATAAAAATTTACAATATTTCCTTTATAAACTTACATTTTAGACAAGTGTTATTCAACCAAACACCGACATATTTTCGTAACTCTAACATATCCAACTAAAACGAAAATAACTCCAATCAACGGAACAAAATACCAACTAAAAATACCTAACAACACAATTGATAACGTTGTCACCTGGACACTGACAGTTGACTAGCCATTCACGGACACACGGACAGCCCTATGCTTCGGAAATCGTGTGGAAATGACATGTCTGGGAGTGGAGCGTCTGACAATATACGCGAGAACAATGAATTTAATTTAGTACCTGTTTATAGGTTGATGTGCCGTAATATTACATTATGCGGTTTGCTAGGTTATTGTTATACGTATATGATGCGCATTTGGTGAGCTATTCAAATTGTTGTTCGGTTGATTGATATTTGGTTTAAAATTGGTATTAGAATTGATGACGTTTACCTGATAGACTATCATTTTATCTCTTATACTATTATATAGTCGCGGAGAACTTAACGGGTAACCGGGGCTCCGGCTCGACGTGTAGGAACGGGGTGGTTTTTAGTCAGTAAGAGTCTGACACTCATTCGATGATTTTCCCCTCTTAAAAAAAATACTATCATATAAAGCGGAAGAGTTTGTTTTTTGTTTGTTTGTTTGAACGCGCTAATCTTCGTGTCGTATAGCACATTTATCGAGGATGGTTATAGGCTATAAAACATCACGCTACGACAAATAGGAGCTGAGCAGAGTGTGTGAAACCACGCGAAAGTATCTAGTATACTATGAGTATCTTCTACAAACATAAGAGAGTTTTCCATTACCTCCAAGATTGACAGACTTGTTTATATTAAAACTTTCGTGAGACGAAAACGAGGAAAGCGGAATGCTGCTCGTAAAAATGAGTTTCTAGCATAGCTTGAAACTAGTCGAGTTCCTCATCAAACAGTTACAAATGTAAGCCGAAAACATACTTACTTAACAGATGTGTTGGAGGTCGCATTTTTTTAAGGTCTTTGACCTTATGCAATTCTAATAGTTTAATAGACTACTACCAACCCGCCTCGGCTTCGCACGGGCGTAATATGCATATATTATACATATAAAGCTTCTCCAAAAATCACTTTATCTATTAATAAAAATACCGCATCAAAATCCGTTGCGTAGTTTTAAAGATCTATGCATACATAAGGAAAGACTGACAGCGGATAGCGACTTTGATTTATACTATGTAGTGAAGCTGCTGCCCAGTGTCTGTGTCTATTAAATGTCAAATGTGTAGTGACTTAGTCGGTTCTCCGATAACCCCAGGAAGAGTCAGGGTGGCGACAGATATATACTCTGTCGTCATAAGCCAGCAGCTGTAGCTAAATGCCATTTAGCGCTTGTCTACATGTAGAATATAAAACCAAATTATATGGAATTGACGTTAATTTTGACACTTGTCAGTGTCATCCCCATACATTTTGATTTCTACTCTCTCTGTAGACAAGCGCTAAAGTGGCGTTTCGCCGGGAAGCCAGCGGGGGCAGTAAATAAATAAATGAAACACGCAATTTAAAAGTCAAGAAAAATGATCAAAACACATTCCTTCAATCCAAAGCAGTACTCAAAGAAGGGAGTGAAATAATTAAGCGACAATCAACTTAGTGACGTCGAGTGCTGTCGAAATGATCTCATTTCTGTCTCGATCGACGCTGCATTATTGAATAGTAATGTTCCAAGTGCCATCGATAATGAGCAACGTGGAAATTGAGTTGTCACATCGAAGTGAAGCGATGATAGTCTTGTCAAAGTTTTAACGAAGTGATTTTGGAATAGACTTTGAAGATCTTTGTTCTTTTTTGTATTTTTTTGTTCTTTTTGGGAAAAGTTTTTTAAGATTGACAGTATTTGGTTGAATCGGGCAAAGGGTCTCGGGTTCAATTCCCGGGTCGGGCAAAGAATTACTGGGTTTTTACAAAATTCTCAGTAGTAGCACGAAGTCTGGAATTGTGCCCGGTATATGGCAATAGGCTCACCCCATATTACATGGGACTTATAACATAAATAGTGAAAAGTGGGTGTTACATTGTAGAGATACAGTGGCATAATGTGCACCTCTGTCTACCCTTCGGGAATAAAAGACGTGATGTTATGTTATGTTATTTGGTTGAATATCAGTATTATATCTTTGCGTGCTCCAAATGGCTGTTGTATTTTAGTACCAAGTCACCTAGTTGCTTTTGTTAAAGCGTTTTTTAAGCGCGATACACAGATGTTAGCTACACATTTTTAACAGACATGACCTACACCCCTACGTACTGGGCTCGCTGCCATTGCAGCGGTAAGTCCCCTCTTTGAGGAGTGGCTTGAGAGACGCTACGGCGTCCTCACCTACCGCCTGACGCAGGTCCTCACCGGACATGGAAGTTTCGGGAGGTACCTGTGTCTGATGGGGCGGGAGGAAACGCCCGGGTGTCATGACTTCGGGGACCACCCTGAGGACATGGTGGAACACACAGTGGGAGAATGCCCTGCGTGGACTGAGCACCGCCGTGCCCTCAGGGAAGTGATCGGCGATGGCGACCTCTCGCGTCCGGGCCTAATGCGGGCCATGATGCGGAGCGAGGGGGACTGGGATGCCGTCTCCTCCTTTTGCGAAGCAGTCATGCTAGCTAAGGAGGAGGCGGGACGCGTGAGGTAGCGAAGCGCTGCCTCCTCGCAACCCAGCCATCGCGAAGGGCACACCGGGCGTCGGGGATCACGGGACGATCTCCGGCCACCGTAAGCGCGGGCCTGCGGATGGCGAGCATGGGTGGCTCCCCGTCCGACCAGAAACAGACCCGAGCGTACGGCGCGTCGCATTTCGCGCGCGCCTCAAAGAGCCATCAGACCACCACAGATGGGGCCCAATAGGGCTGTTGCCGAACCTAACGGGTAACCGGGGCTCCGGCTCGACGTGCAGGAGAAGTAACGGGGTGGTTTTTAGTCAGTAAGAGTCTGACACTCCCTCCCGCCTCACCCAGGCGGGAGCAGTCATTCGATGATTTTCCCCCCATAAAAAAAAAAATACCCCTACATAAATAATAACATAATATCACGCCTTTTATCCCCGAAGGGGTAGGCAGAGGTGCACACAGAAGTAACACCCACTTTTCACTATTTATGTTATGAGTCCCATGTAATAGGGGGTGAGCCTATTGCCATATACCGGGCACATTTCCAGACTCCGTGCTACTACTGAGATTTTTAAAAACACAGTAATACTTTGCCCGACCCGGGAATCGAACCCGAGACCCCTTCCCCGGTAGTCGCTCTCGCGACTACTCGGCCAACGAGGCAGTCTAATAGTCTAAAAACACCCCTACGTACTAATTTATCAGTCAGCAAACCCATAATACCAAACAAAAACAAACTTTAGTTCAATAATAACAGAGTTCGATTTGCAAACACAGTCAGTCAACTGTTTGATTAATTTGTTTTAGTTTATGTTACATTGTGTTGTTTAGATATTGATTGCGATATTTGAATAGTTTGTCCGTTTGTTTGTTTCAAAGCAAAGGGTGATGTTCCGTGAAACAGTTGTTATTGAGGACATATTTGTTATTAGCTGATCAAGTGTGATAACTATACTTTGTAATTTGTGATTCGGAATTTTCGACACATAATATAACATCACGCCTTATAACCCCGAAGGAGTAGGCAAAGGTGTGTATTATGGCACTTAGTGCCACTGTACAATGTAACACCCACTTTTCACTATTTATGTTATGAGTCCCATGTAATAGGGGTGAGCCTATTGCCATATACGGGGCACATTTCCAGACTTCATGCTACTCAATAGTCTTCCGCGGGTCAAATATAAGCCTCTAGCATAGCTTGAAACTAGCCGAGTCCCTAGTCTAACAGTTACGTGAGTAAGTCGAAAACATAATAATTGGGTTGAAATTAACACAAATTGCTTTATGAAGTAAAATGTGTAGGAGAGGTATTTCGTTATTATTTAATTATTTAATATCTTTATAACTTTGTTTAAAGCGTACTGCCAAGGCCTGTATGCGGGAAGTCTGTGGTTCAGCTGTTCGCGTGGAACGCTAAGCGCCTTGCGCGTCCAATACAATAATGTTTTCAGGATGATGTTGAAACTCCCGCGTTTCTGTAGTGCCTCGGGGATGTTTACTCAATCGCATACAGATAGTTTTCATGCGATCATCAGAAAAAAGGTGGCATCGCTTGTGAGAAGGATCCGGGGGAGTGACAACAGCATCCTGAACGTCATTGCCGAGGACCCGAGAGCTCCTGTACTGAGGCATCTCATGAGGAATCATTGTCCTTCTGAGGAGCCTCGTAAGTACATGACGCATTGATCTTAAAGTTGCCAAATATAATTGTAATTATTACTAATCCTAGTGTTTAAGTTTAGCATGTAAGTTACTAACAAAAGTGGATTATTTGTTGTCCGAATAAAAACCTTTATTATTATTATTATAAATGAAACATGAAATGTAAAGAGAAAATGGATAAAATATTAATATCTTAATTTCAATTTCATGCATGAAATTAATGCGACGTGCAGTGACTGTCATTATGAGATTTAAATTGTTTTCAGTGCTGTGAATCAGTGATTTTATTTTATTTTTATTGTAATTGGATGTGATATTTTCAATATCGTGAACCAGTGTCATTTTGATACATCATTTTTTTGGTCTCAGTATTGAAAATATACAACGAAGTATACTTTAATTTTTGGATAGAAAATCTGGAAAAAAGTTCAAATTGTTCTTCGTCTGAATAAGGTATTCAACTCAAGATCTCTTGTTTAGCAGCCGCTATAACGACTATTTGATAAATGAGTGAGTTATTACACATAATAGATCATAAAACAAAACAATAATGTATTATAACAAAACTGTTATAATGTTTTTCTTTTATTATAAAAGTTTAACAGAAACAATAATTTTCCGACATTTTCCTCAAACGTAAGATTTTCGTAATGAGACCATTTTGAAAATAATTTCGCTAAACAAGCTGTCTCTCATTTAGATTGAAAAACCAATAAAATATTCTAACAACTCGAATTAAGTACTCTTTTCCCATTTGTTTGTCATAAAGACTCGCCTGAAATTGCTGAAATGATGACAAATAGTTGAATTATGTACTTTGTAAAGGCTTTAGGAATGAAGAAATGAAATGTCAGACTTAATAACGTAAAGCTTTTTGACGTTAAAAAGCAAACTGATGTCAAGTTCTAGAATACAGTGCTAATTCAATATCTATAGTACTGATACTTCTGATGGTTAGCGCGGTGGCCGGGCAACTAGCTGTGGTCCAACGTGTAGTGGGTCCGATTCCGCACGGAGCAACTCTTTGTGTGATCCACTAATTGTTGTTCCGGGTCTGGGTGTCATGTGTATATAAAATTATATGTTATAATCGCATCCCCTATACAGGAGGAAATCATAGTGTGGGGCAATATTTTCTGACTGGCTCGTTGGTGGACTGGTCACTTGTCCGAACTAATTGTTTTAGGTTTAATTTCTGGGTCAAACAAAGGATTAACTTATCTTGTTTTATTTCAGTTTTTTTTAAATGTCTTAGTAATAGTACAGTGTCTGTTATTGAGTTCAGTATATGTCAATACGCTCACCTCGTAATATACATATAACATAATTAATGAAATCTTGGTGTTCAAATACGTACACTTCGTAGTCAAAATCAAATCAAAATCTATTATTTCAATTAGACCAGGAACCCACTTTTGAATTTCAAACAAATATAAAAATATCAGTTTGTCGGTCAATCCTCTAGTAAAGGTATTTGCCCGTTGCAAAGTGAGTAGTGAGTACCTATGGAGAAGAACGAGCAAGAAACTCCATAGTTTACTCTTTTTCAATCGGGTTCACAATACAATTCTCTAGTAATATTCTTTCTTTGAGTCTATTATGTGAGAACAGTGTAACACCACTGATGTGATTATGTGAGAACAGTGTGACTGCCTCGTTGGCCGAGTGATCGCAAGTTCGACTGCCGGGATAAGGGTCTCGGGTTCGATCCTGGGGTCGGGCAAAGTATTACTGGGTTTTTTTTAAAAATCAGTAGTAGCACGGAGTCCAGAATTGTGCCCGGTATATGGCAATACGCTCACCCCCTATTACATGGGACTCATAAATAGTGAAAAGTGGGTGTTACATTGTACGGTGATATTAAGTGCCGGAATGTGCACCTCTGCCTACCCCTCCGAGGATAATAGGCGTGATGTTATATTATGTTATTATGTGTAACACCAATATGTCTCTGCCTATACGATTAAAAAGCTTTTTTTATTAATTTTTGTGACAAGAAACTATCTCTTCTCAAACCACTTTAACCAATCCAACCTGAAAATCGTACATATCACCTTAAATTACGGTTCATTTCGTCAAAAATTTCATACTGACAGATTTAGGTCTCATTAGACACGATTAATAATACTAAGATATAACTCTCACGACAGATTAGCAACAATGTTGTTTACTCACTCGTCTGAGTAATTTCAACGAGAAATTTTCTTCTAAAGAAGATTGTAAAAAAAATCTTTGAATACGTTTTTTTTTATATAGGAGAGGAATCGAAAGGACTAATGGTTTTTAGATTATGCCATTGAATGCCGTTTAGAATTAAAGAATTTTTATCTATTCATCTTAGGTACCTACCTAAGTAGGTAGGTATGGTATAATATGGTTATTATCTGCGTTGGTGAATTAATTATTCTTCAGTTTTTACTGGCTTATATAATAAAGCCAAGGATACACAAATGTCCTACGACATGTATCGACGACATGTCAATCAAAGTCTGCCGATTTTACCCAACATATTTGCGGGAAATTAAGGCATGAAAACGCGCGCCTTATGTCCACAGTGACGTTGATGTTGCCAGACGTGTCGACCAAAGTCTGGCAACATCGCGCTTTTTTTTTTACTCTATCCAACGTCACTGGCGTGACGGCACAGGACATATTTTGTCCCCTAGTGTATCCATGGCTTAATGATATAGTCCAATGGGTAGTGTTATTTGAAATTAATGATTTAGTCAAGTTTTTAGTAAAAGAGCACCAGGTTGGAGACTTGATCTCCTCATCGGAATGTTAGTTTGGGTGAGTCGCCATCCGACCAGAACCAGACCCAAGCGTACGGTGCGTCGCGGTTCAGCGCACGCCTCAAAGAGCCACCAGACCGGACTGATGCCAATACGGAGCCGAAGAGCCTTAACGGGCTGCCGAGGTTTCAACTCGAAGTACAGGAGTAGAAATGGAGTGGTTTTTAGTCAGTAAGTCTGACACTCCCTCTCGCCTCACCCGGACGGGAGAAGTCGTGGCAAGATTTTCGCACCTCAAAAAAAAAACTTGCGGAAGGTTTAATGTAGTAGTACTAAGGAATTATTATTAGAGAAATTGTCAATATTGAAGCCAAGAGTTTATTTGTCCAGTTTTTACGCCAAATTTTAAAAGCCGCCCATAAAATTAGGTTTACCGTGAAACAGTACGCTCTGTTGAATATTTTTATTGGCTCCGTTAAATTTAAATGGCTATATTTAAACCATAAATTACATCTAAGAGCTATTCGTTGTAAAAGGGGCCGTTTTTATTGTTTCCGATTGGTCTATATTGTTTTTGAAGGTTAATGTTTTTGGCCCGAGGTTAAATAGTAATTAAATGATTGGCAGTCTTATTTAATAGATGTTAGAGTTTAAATTGCTGTTAATGATTTATTGCCACAATAAGTGTGACTTTTACATCTTTCTGTGGATTATGGAGCTGATTAAAAAAGTATACATTTGACTAATACCAGAGAGTAGTGCTCTCTGATTAACTCGAACCTTTAAAAGTGCGATATCCAAACAGCTTACTAAACATGGAGATCAAGGCAAGCCCTCTTAAAGTGGAAGCCCATTGTTCAGAGGCCTTAGTACGAGTTTGTCATACGTTTAAAGTAATCAAAATAAGACCGCTTTTGGCGAAGTGAGGAAATGTGTATGCAGAAATATGTAGATACAGAAACTAACCAATTGATTTTTGAACTATTGGAATCAGCCAACATAGCAACGGCTGAGACGTGCACACATAAATGTCCTACAGTTGGCGACGCTGTGTGTTGAGTTGTTCCGTTCCCAATCAAAAGGTTGACCGGACCATCTGCTGACACACGTGATCAGGTAGGTGCCTTCTGATGGGTCAGGTCGGCTCTCCCATCATGTTGGTTGGTGGGCTGATTTCGTAAAGCCGTCGAAATAGATATCAAGAGATGATAGTTAATTACCATGTTATTTATTCTTGTAGTAGTAATTATAGATGTGTTTAAGTTTTTACACTTAACTAGGTACTTTACAAATATTGATTAAGCGTATTGTAAAAAAAAATATGACAAGGGCACGGACCGAGAGCCCGTGGAGAAATAATAAGTAACATTAAAAAAAAATAGACCGCGTTTGGTTTATTGGTTGGATTGGTTTCAGAGCCGAACACGTATTCGGACTTCTGAGGGCGAGTCCTAACATAAGCTAACAAAACTAACCTAAGTCCTTGTTTCAGCCGGAATTGTACAAGAACGAGTTAGTTCGCCAGTCGTCTACTGAGAGCGCTGAGCTGGAGTTCTGTGGCAAGCTGCATTTTGCACTCAAATACGACCAGGAAGTCGAGGCTCTTGTTGTCAAGGTAAGATAAGTCTTTATTTTATTTTATAATTGCCTCGTTGGCCAGGTTCGATTCGAGGGTCGGGAAAGTTTTACTTTTTTTAGTGTCGTGGTGGCCTGGAGGTTTAAGACGCTCGCTTCTCATGCATGAGGGTGCGGGTTCGAAACCTACCAACGGCAAGTACCAATGTGACTTTTTCTGAGTTATATGTACTTTCTAAGATTATTTAGACACCACTGACAAACGGTGAAGGAAAAACATCGTGAGGAAACCTGGACTTATAATTTCTAATTATAAGTTTGAAATCGCCAACCCGCATTGAGCAAGCGTGGTGATTAACGCTCTAACCTTCTCCGTGTGAGAAGAGGCTTTGCTCAGCAGTGGGCATTTATAGGCTGTTGATGATGATAATGATGATGAAAGTTTTACTGGGTCTCAAAATAATCTCAATAGTAGCACTGGGTCTGAAAATGTGCCCGGTATACGGGAATAGGCTCACCCTCCATTATATGGGACTCATAACATAAATAGTGAAAAGTGAGTGTTACATTGTACCTCTACAGTGGCATTAAGTGCTGTAATTTGCCTACCCCTTCGGGGATAAAAGGCGTGAAGTTATGTTTAATTTTTATCGGATACCGCCCATGTACGAACAAGAAAAGGATAACAAGTGCTTTGCTACCTTTAGTTGGGCCTCCGGTAACCTTATTCACGTGGCGAAACATGTTGTTTGACGCTGGTTTTATATGAGGCGTATTATTCCGGTTGAGCCGGCCCATTTGTGCTTATGCAAGACTCACTTACGTGTAAAACGTGTTATCGCCTCACCCTGTACTATGCAGGATTATACTTCTCATATAATACCTCTATACTACATGACTTATTGTTTACTTTTATGATATTTAGCTTGTTAACTGTTTGAATATTAGCACCATAAAACAATAACGATCAACTCATATGAAACCTAATATAATTGAAATTATTCATAGTATTTTGAACTCATTGCTCTTAATGACTCGATTAAAACTAATTAACAATGTTACCTTTAGCTTGATGATCGAATAAATGGTTGAATTTAATTCTTCTAATAGTGTGAATATAATCTGAAGGAGAAATCTGAATGTAATATATTAAAGCTCATTATTTTCTTCAGTGGTTTTGGGATCGGATTACTATGAAAGTAGACACTGCATTTGAATGAGATAGATGCGAAGTGCAATGGCCTATGTCTGTCTATGTAAACTATGTTCGGGCATCTTCGGCACTTTTCGGGTAGTAACGTGAGTCGTGAACCAAATAGTACAAGCACTACCCTGCTATCGTAAAGTAGAATTTGAAAACCTTTTTCGATATACGCGAGTGTTGTTCAAGGGAATCCTCTGCATTTTTTATATAAGGCATTATTCTATTCAGGTGTTGATTCCCGGGTCAGTGTGACCTCGAGTATGTGTAACTTTATTTTATAGAGACTAAAAACGTTTACATAGTTTAACGACAATCATCATTATCATCATCAGTCACACACGGAGGTTAGAGCATTAATCACCACGCTTACTCAAGCCAGATTGGCGATTTCAAACTTATAATGTGAAATTGTAGGTTTCCTCATGATGTTTTAGTTCACGTCTGTCAGTGGTGTCTAAATACCTTAGGAAGTACATATAACTCGGAAAAGTTACACTGGTACTTGCCGGGTTTCTACCCGCACCTTCATGCACGAGAGGCAAGCTCCTTAACTTCCAGGCAACCAAGACGAGAACATATTACACCCGTAATGACAAACATCATTATAATTCAAGAAAGGAAAACAATAAAAATACCTACTTGTATTGAACTGTTAAACCGTTACGTAGGATGCGCGACATCGCCGCGACCGCGCACGCTGCTCATGAGGAAGAAACCCTCTGTAGTTCGAAACTAGTAGATCTTTTCTCAGTATATTCACGTGAGTAACCCGAGATTTCTAGTTATTTAGTATGTTTTACGATAGTTATTATACCTCTAAAATCATGTTAAACCAACGTTCTTGATATAAGATTAACTAGCAGGGAACAAAGTTGGCTTAAATTTAATACCGAAAATGTAGTACGTGAAACAATCTAACTAAACAGATACACAAACTAGGCTAAAGTCTAGTACATTCGCGTTTGTAACGTGGTCTTGAATCGATCGATAGTATTCATGTACTAAGCTTTGTATATGGCTAAGGCTATGTTCAGATCACATTATAATCCCGCTTTTCCCATGAGATAAGACATCGTTAACAATGTGTCGTCTGTATTTCTCCATATCTATGACTATTTGTATGGTTGTAAGTATTGAAAGGGGATGGGTAGAAATGTATTTGTATTTGCGTTCATGTACAAAGTAAAACTTACATTTAATTTAATAATAAATTACATAAAATCGTAGGAAAGTGAAAACTGTACATAGATTTTTTTAAAGGGTCTTTGCAGCGTGATCTAACAATTATACCGACGCTAAAAAGATGTTTTTTTGAATTTTGTCAACTTGTCTGTACTACATGGATTTACTTCAAATTTAGCATGAACATTACTAACATGTTATCACCTGTGGGGAGTAGCTGTGAATCACTATTCCACGCGGAAACATATGATAAAGAATGAAATTTCATTGCCATTACTAATTTATGGCCTTTTGCACCGTCTTCACTGTTTTAATTTTTTTTGTGTGTTATTGTACTTTGTGACGGTGTGCAAATAAACAATGTTTCTTTCTTTCTTTTCTTTCTTTACTAGGAAAAATTGTCAATAATACTAAATGTATTTTTGAAATCGCTCGTGGATTGGGATTTCTCGGTAGTTATATTTACTACCTACGAGACATTCAAGACGGCGCGGCGTGATGATGTTCCATTAAATTAAAATCCTTAATTACGTTTCAAAAAAAGTATTCTGACATATTTTCCAAGTACATTGAGGACCTTATTTCGATATTAAATTTGAGCTTCATTTAATAAGAGTAGCCTTGTCAAAACCGCTTGGTAACAGCGATTACAAAAGAGCCAACAAGACATTGTTTTGCTGACAGCAAATACATAAAACGTAAACAGAGGGCAATGACCTCTTCCTAGATATTTTTCCAAACAAAAAAGTTACTTGAAATTAATCGTATTAATGAACATATTACGCTTAATCTAGTGAACATTGTTTCAATACTAAAAATAAGGTTTATATGTAATTATAGAGGTAATTTGGATGTAATAGCCAAAAAAATCGTTTTCTTCTTTTTAAATAATAAATTGACCTAGTTTCAGTTTTATTTTGTATCGAGGTTGTATTTCCTAAATAAATGTCTATACAAATTAATTGTGTCGTAGTTAACATAACATAATATCATGCCTTTTATCTCCCAAGGGGTAGGCAGAGGTGCACATTACGGCACTTAATGCCATTGTACAACGTAACACACACATCTCAGTGTTAGTGTTATGAGTCCCATGTAATAGAGGGTGAGCCTATTGCCATATACCGGGCACAATTCGTCCGTCCTACTACTAAGTTTTCTTGAAAAAACCCAATAATACTTTGCCCGACCTGGGAATCGAACGCGAGACCCCTTGCCCGGCAGGTACGAACACTCGGCCAACGAGGCAGTCTGTGTTGTAGTTTTAAAGTAAAATAACCACTATTGTTATTATTTGGTTATCAAATCTAAGATGTAGACCACTAACCTATCAGCACTCCTTCCTACAAACTCCGAACATTATTCTTGTTAATATACAAAACTTTTCTAAATTTAAAGGAACTTAGATTTTTTTTAAGGGGGGAAAATCATCGAATGACTGCTCCCGCCTGGGTGAAGCGGGAGAGAGTGTCAGACTCTTACTGACTAAAAACCACCCAGTTCCTTCTTCTGCACGTCGAACCGGTGCCCCGGTAACCCGTTGAGTTCTCCGCGCACCTCTAATCTAAAATACGCGACACTTAGCGATAGTTTCGTTTTCATCAACAGATAAAAAGTATCACCTATGGTGCTTTCTTACGACACGTAACTCTTAAGAAAATGTTTAGAGGTAGTTAATAAAAACGAGCATAAAGTAATGAATAACTACCAGATCCCTTCCACCCACTTCAAGTAGGTAATAAATGTTCTACGTTCCAAACAATTAGTTTCCAACTTCCCAATAGAAATTTCACACTACAATCGGGTTTCCAGCCCACAATACGGTACCAATTTGTTATTATTTACTCAGTTGGAACACCCAATATCGTGATAACGAGGCCATTCACCCCACACTGAGCCGAGGGTTGAAAACCGCGGAATTGGCAGAGCAAAGCGGCTGTTACTGCAAATTAATCATTTTATAACCGTCCTAAATGTTATTATGTGATATTTATAAATAGTACTCGGTGTTACTTATGAAATTTCATTTTTCTTGGAATTTGCTTGATAGGATAAAAAAAGACACAATAATATTAAGTTGTAGGAAGCCATCTTATATACAGTGGCCTGTTGATGGTGATAATACGTACATACATACATATAACTTCACGCCTGTGTCCCATGGGGGTAGGCAGAGACTAAGGAACGCCAATTGCTACGATTCCACATACCTCTTTCGCTTTATAGGCATCAATGTTTGCATGCTCGTCGGTTAAGGGTACTTTTAATTTGGTCCTTCTTTAATATATCGCGAATCTGGTGATAATAATACTGAATAATGAAACTAAGATTACAAATGTTTGTCCATCGAACACGCTGATACTACTGAACGAATCTTGATGAAATTTGGTATTCGAGGTAATCGGGCTCCCATGGGATAAAACAGGAATACGCGGACAAAGCCCCGGGTAAATGCTAGTAAGTGATAAATCAACGATCTTTATGTCATTTTAGTAGTAGTTATAGTGAAATCTACATGAATAATGTATATAAGGAAAGTAGGTCTCTTGCTAAACAAATGAAACTAGATAATATTTCAAGTAAACGTTTGTAACCGTTGAATAATTTTACCTTTTCTAAAACTATGTATAACTTAAGTTGAAGCTCTATGATGATCAATTCAAAGTGAAAAAAAGATTAACAGTTATTATCCAGTAGGAAAAAACTAGATTTTTTGATACAGTGTAGCAAAAAGTCTACTTTAGTTACAGAGTTATCTTCTCAGTTGTTTTTCAGTCTAGTCTAGCATATTTGACCTTGAATTTCTTTTATGTAAACGGGTAAAAAAGTTTGTAGACACGAACGTTCTTTATAGGTATAGGTAACTGTGCCAAATGAGGGTCGATTTGCGAAAAAATCTCGATCTATACAAATCGAATGAACTCGGTGAAGGAAAGCAATCATTTGTCACAACTACGCTTTCATTTTGTTCCAATCAAAATTTTCCAGGTCAGCATGAAAAAACATGGCGACTGGACACATTTTTGGGGTTCCTTATTTCAAAGGGAGTTTTGGTTTCACTGTTTGTACATATTTTGCTCTCTATGTTTCTATATATTTGTCTGTCAGTTTTTTTTAGTAAGATTTTAAATTATGCCAATAGGCTCAGGTCCCCAATTACATGGGACTCGTAACATAAATAGTGAAAAGTGGGTGTTACATTGTCCAGTAGCATTAAGTCCCGTAATGTGCACATCTGCCTACGCCATCGGCGATCAAATGCGTGATGTTATATTATCTTCAAATTATAAAACAAAAATGTTCATATTTAAGTTCCTTTAAAGTTAAGCTGACATTGACAAGCTGTCAATCGAACCAGTCGATTGGCAGCTTGTTGACCATGTCTATAATTACATAGCTTACATCATATACATTGGGAATGCAAATAGAATTGTACTTCACAGTAAAAGGGAAAAAATGCAAATTGTAATTGATATCCCTCTGACCTAAGAGGCAGACAACGCAATTGCAACTCCTATAGTATATCATGTGTCTATGAGCGGCGCGAAACTTAACATCTGAGTCTTAACGTCCGAATCCAACTCGCACTTGACCCTTTTCAATCAGCCATCCTAATACAGCGACCGATAACAAGGTCATGTCAAATTAAGGCCGAGATTTCTAACAAACTTAAGATTAAAAGTTCAAATCTTTAATAATGTGTAATGATCTTAATTAAATTTTGTCGCTTATAGGTCATGCCCTTTAGAGTGTCTTGAACTTTGCAAACGATTTTGATTTATAGACTTTGTGGACCAGGTAATAGGGATTAAGTTTAATAATACGGTAGAGTAGGTTTACAGTCCGCCCACGTGTCGTAAATTTTTTGGGGTGTTTGTTGTATGGTATAAAGGATGTGGAAACAAATTGAGTAAGATACGTATTATCTGAAGACTTTTTATCAACAGTTTATCGTTTAATGTGAAGATAAATTTCCTTAGTTTTCATAGTTAGGCACTCTCCATCTATTGTTTAATAAAGATAAGAAAATAAAAGGTGTTTCAATCTAAAGACCGGCGAATAGTTATAGACACGATATGGCTTGGTTAAAAACTATTATAATAGAGTATAGGTAATAATTATTTCTGTTCTTGTTAATCAATCTTTATTTTCTTACCTACATAGTAAATAGCTGTGCAGACTACATTCGAAATATGTAGATAGTTTTAATCATATTTTATTCGACATGGGTAATTATTAGCCCAAAGGATCAGTAAGCTAAAGTGGCAGTAGGCCGGTCACATTCGTCGAAAAACTGATAACCGTTGGGGTAAACGTGTTCTAGAGTGGAGACCGCGTCTAGGCAAACGTAGTGTAGGGCGCCCTCCAGCTAGGTGGAGTGGACATCCGCAAGGTGGCTGGCAGTGGTTGGATAAGAAGAGCTGAAGACCGAGCTCAGTGGCGTGCCATTGAAGAGGCCTATGTCCATCAGTGGATGAATACTGGCTAATGATGATGATGATGATGATAAATTATTACACCGACGATTTGAAATTTATTTATTCATTACTAGCTTTTACCCGCGGCTTCGCTCGCGTCACAAAAGGATAAAAAGTAGCTTACGTGACATATACCAATACACACAGCGCCATCTATACCAATCATTTCGTTTTCCCTCGATAATATACATTTTTTCCGGGATAAAAAGTACCCTATTATTTAATCCAGACTTCTAACTTTACGTCTGCAAAATTTCAAAGCAATCGGTTTAGTAGTTACGGCGTGAAAGTGGAACAAACAAACAAACAAACTCACTTTCCCATTTATAATATTAAAATATTAATAATATTAATATAAAATATAATTAATAATATAATACCTCTATATAAATATATATATTTAATATTTAATTTAATTATTATTTATTCATTATTTCAACATAATACAAAAATTGTGTACACTGTACAAGTGGACTTAATGCCTTGGGCATTGTCTCCCAGTCACTCTTTAACTAAGACAGAGATGAAAGTAGCAGGTGATTTTAAACCAAGCAGGCATTTAGAAGATTATTCAATTACGGTATCATACCTGATTGGTTTATAAGATGTGAGCAGTAATAAAATTGAGTAAGTGCTAACATTCTCCTAAAAGGGGTAAAGTAAGAATCCTTCGATTTACGCCTTCGTATGACAAATGGATCGCTCAGCTTTAAACCCCCTCCTCAGGTGTCAATAAGGACGAATTTCATTTGACACTCAAAATTAATTGCTTCATATTATTATATTTGATTAACCAGCCATTTGTATGGGTAGCATGAAAATTAATTAATTTATTGGCTAAGAGCACGTGTGGGAAATGTCAGAGGAATTAATGTCCAAAATTGATTGGCGCTTGTGTGTTTTTTGGGACGTATTACGTAAAGTAGATTTATATTGTTGTTGTAGGAAAATGTACCTTAATGTTTTGAAACGAAAGTTCTTTAAAACCTCTTCTAACATGGAAATGTTAACAAATCTTATGAAAAGAGATGTTACATTTGGGGATTTGTTATGTCATTTAATGTTTAAAAAACAGGTCTTTCATTCGGTATATCAACCCCAGACACTTAATCTGATGATAAAAGTTTTAAAACCTCAATAATGACGTTTGTTATTATCGCACAAAAAAGTTTAATTTAATATTTAAGACCGAACCCACGTAGCTTCCGTGATTTTATTAAAAATCCAAAATAAATTTCTTTTCGGTTACAATTTCGCAATTATCCATATTTGGTACTATTTGTGTCTTACTTTATCAGAGAACTCTTTACACTTTAAATGTTAAATACACATAGCATTTAACATTCATTTAACATTCTAATAATGGTAATTGAACGTAAAAAGCAACAGTTTTTTCAACAATATTATTTGTGCCAGTCAGCATACAGCACTCTTCACTTCTTTATCATTACAAAAATCTTCTTCCATCATGCTATATCTTCTCTCTTCTCCAGATATTCGAGGCTCGTGATCTCCCAATCAAGGATGTGACGGGCAGCAGTGACCCTTACATCAAGGTCTTCCTACTCCCTGACCGCAAGAAGAAGTTCCAGACGAAGGTTCATCGCAAGAACTTGAACCCTGTGTTCAATGAGACCTTCTTGTTCAGGTAAGAAAATAATATTGAAGTCATTGGAATTGTTACTGTAAGTGACAGAAGGAAAAGTCGGTTTCTTAATGTGATGGTTTCAAGTAATAAAATAGTAACTGAACAATTAATTTTGCTAGATTTTCACCAATACTTTAAATACCCAGTAATATTTTTCCCGACCCGGGAATCGAACCCGAGACCCCTTGCCGAGTCGCCCTTGCGAGCACTCGGCCTTCGTCTGACATCTTGCTATGAAATGCTCAAAGTCGAATCAATATGCTACATTACACGCAAATGCTTGTTGTTACATTATACACAAATGCTCGTTATTCAGGGAGGTATTATTGTAATGTAATGCTCAAAGTCGAATCTAAAATGTTACATTACACGTGAATGCTTCCGGTGAGGGAGTACCTTTATGCATTTTCTAGGGAACACAAGTTTCATAAGTGAAGTTTATCTCAGTAGGCTTTATTTGCACAACTTTTAATCCATTAACAAATAACATTTCTATCTCTTTAAATAAACCAAACAATGAAGTAACTGATAAACACAAAGAAACACAAACTAATTCTAATCAAGTTTGCAAGGATCAAATTTAATGCCCATCAATATCACCAAGTTCTCAAGGACAGTGTCATCTTAAAATTCTATTTCGACTTTAATCCGTCATTTCGATCCATCCCTTGGGACTTGGCCGCAGAATTTTGCCAAAATTTCGACAAAATATTAGTTTTATAAAGTGCCACCTGACTCCTCAAGTTACAGTCAGGTAATTGAGATTACAGTTAGTTTTCATCTTGACGTTAATTGTAGGCTTCGCTTTATAAGTATCATCCGAGTTCCCGGAATAGAAATTTTTGGATATTAAATTCAGATATGACTAAGCGATAACAGGTTGGTGTTGTTAAGCTGGAGGTGTATCATAAATGCTTATTACATTTTATGTAATTACTGTTATGAAACATAGTAAATTAATTATATAATGAGGTTTACGTTGCGGAAGGTGCTCGACTAAATTCAAGCTAAAAACAGGGCTTATAATTATGAGCAGAATGCATGGTGACGTTGTGAAATTAGTTTTGGTTTAGTGACAGTAAGTCTATTAAATATTTAGCCGATGATATTCTACGAATGTTCCAACTTAAACCTTTATCAACATTATCAGTAAATTAATGATCCCTCTGGGCTCATTGGGTAGATACTAGTAACCTTTCTCGTTGGTTTATAAGGCCTTCTACATGGAACTGAATTTGAAATCGTTAATGAAATAATTTTACAAAAGCAGTTAGCAGTCACCAGTATCTCAATTCTTCAGAGGTTTAATTTGAGAAAAAAGGTACCGATGTGACTACATGGACCTGTTAAACAGAAAAAACTTTTTTTGCGCCTAAAATACTCTGAAATGTTCCACGTTAAATTGACTTGAAAGTTTTGCCATAAAACTCTCAGAGGCTTCTACAAACTTTGCCAAATCTTCATAATTACATCCGAACGGAGGTTGACAACCTGTGTGGGTTGGATGAGAAAAATGCCTAATCTGTATGCAGAACAAATAAATTGACAAACTTTTTGGAACTTTTCATTCAGAGGTCAAAGACCTCACCTGGAGAAATGGGGTTGACAATCAGAAGTTTCTGCGAATGGGAACATTTGGGTCAGGTGTCAAGTTCGAATTAATCTTTGGTCTAGTAGTTGAGCAAGAATGAATCTTAAAATGGAAGATTCAGGTTTCATTTTATGCTTTTGACAATTCGTCATTTTGTGATTTACAATTTTGCAAAACACGGGTAGGTAAGTAGATCTTCAGAACAAATTGATGTCCACTTACTCTTTTGCTTTTGCTTATAAATAATCATGTGTACAGACCCTGTCTGATAATGTCTGATAATAGTAAAGTTGATGACAATTGTAATTTTTCTTTATTATCTTCTCTGTCATCTCCATTTAACGTTAGGTTAGGTTAGGTTAGAATTGATGTAGACATCGAAATAAAGTGCTCCTTCTGAATTGGAATGACAACCGTCTTTTATAACAAAATCTTTGGACTTTCTGTCATATTGAAATGTTTTGTAAAATATTGAAGTCGAGATAAACGGACTACCTTGAATGATTGGTATAAAATGTGTGTCTGTGAGTTTTTGTAGAATATTATCGATTTGACTTAAGAATGAATTTGCCTCGAACGACTTTTCATCTTCTTCAATCATTGTGTTAAAGTTGCCCTCATTAAATATTTCACAGGTAGACTTTTAATTTGGAACAAGGACCCGGATTATATTACCTTAGGTAAAAGAATTAATAACGAGGAAATTCCAAAACAGGAAAATTAACAAATTATATTTTATGTTGCCCGCGACTTCTTCCGCGTAGAATATGATCCCTGTTTCATCCCATGGGAGCATTTAATCGGTATATAAACTCCTATCACCTAAGCCAGTCCTTACCCTGCCTGTACACCAAATTTCATCACAATCCGTTCAGTAGTTTCAATGTGATTGACGAACAAATATACAAACAAAGAAACTTTGACATTTATAATATTAGTGTGATCTCTTCTTTCTCTTCTTCATTTTTCATAATTATTTCACTTGTGTAAGGTTATAAAAAGTATGCGATCAATTTAATAACTAGACTTGTAGCTGACATTTAAAGCCAGTCAAAATGTGTCTTCTTGAGATACTAACGTATCCGTCTTGACTACCTTTCCGCACACAAAAATGTATATTTTGTTTTGTATTCATTACTAGAAAGACTGTTACCTTCTGTCCAAACACTAAGTTATTCAGGACAAGAAGATAAATTTGGAACTGGAACCCTTAACAATTTACCTAAATCCTTTTCCAATTCGAATACTGTCCTCGGGAGTCAGGACCTTGAATTTACAACCTGTGGTTTGGAGAATATTGGACATTTTTTAATTATTTCTTAAATGGTTGGGTTGTAGGTAACATATTTTTGGAATTATCTGATTTTAAGTGCCGAGTGGTCGTAAGTGCGACTGCTGGGTAAGGGCTCTCGGGATCTCGGGTTCGATTCCCGGGTCGGATAAGTATTACTGGGAGTGAAACATGGGTAGATTATTGTCTGGAATAACATGAAGGCTACTTTTATCCCACGAAATCGTAGGCGCAACAAGAAGCTGTCATGTTATTATAATAACTTTCGTGAGACATACTAAGTGAATTAAAAATCGCGAGTTACTCAAACGAATATAGAGGTATTGAGTAAAGCTCTACTAGTTTCAATCCACAGAAGACCTCTTCCTCATGAGTACCGCGGTCGTTCGAAACTAGTAGAGCTTTTCTCAGCATATTCACGTGAGTAGTAGTATCATACTGCCTTATTGGCTGACTGGTCGCAAGTGCGACTGCCGGGCAAGGGGTCTCGGGTTCGATTCCCGGGTCGGCCAAAGTATTAGATACTGGGTTTTAAAAAAAATCGCAAAAAATTTTAAAAAGCACGAAGTCTGAAATTATGCCCGCGTATATGGCAATAGGCTCACCCCCTATTACATGGGACTCATAAAATAAACAGCGAAAATTGGGTGTTACATTGTACAGTGGCATAATGTACACCTCTGCCTACCACATCCATAAAAGGCGTGATGTTATGTAGTAGTATCATATAAATATTTTACCGACATGGGAATTGAATTGACTTCACGGTTGGTGCGGTGGCTGGGCAACCGGCTGCCGTGCAACGTGTCGCGGGTTCGATTCCCGCACGGAACAACACTGTGTGGTCCACAAAGTGTTTTTTCGGGTCTGGGTGTCATGTGTATGTGAACTAGTATGTTTGTAAACGCACCCACGACACAGGAGAAAATCCTAGTGTGGGGCAACGTTTTTAAAAGAATAAAATAAAAAAATAAAATAATTGAACACTTTGAACGTCGTTGATATCTAACAAGAGAAATCGTACATTGACTTAGTTGTAAAAATGTTTGAAAGGCAAAAGCTGAGATATTCGGTGATTGACCTGAGAGTCACATCAATCTTTGTTTGCCGATGCAATAATGTATTAAATAAAAGAGTGTTGCTAAGTGTCTGTCAAGACAGATACTACCTAAGTATTTTTGAGGTGGCATTAGGGTTATATTGAGCCTAACGGGTTACCGGGGCTCAGGCTCAAAGCGCAGGAGAAGGAATGGGGTGGTTTTTAGTCAGTAAGAGTCTGACACTCCCTCCCGCCTCACCTAGGCGAGAGGAGTCATTCGATGATTTTCCTCCCTTAAAAAAAGGCTAATTTGTATTGTGTAGATAGATGAAGTTTGTGTTCACTCTGGCAAAAAATAAACTGATTTATTTTGGTTTTATGAGTGATCTCTTTATGTTTAATGTATATATGAGAGTCTGTAAATAAGAGTCTCTTGAAACAATGACTGTGACACCGGGTTACTATAGATTTACAAGCCGAACATACACACATTGACTCGAAGGACATCTGTCGTCTTCTTAAGCCTGGTAACGTGGTAACCACACACACGCACAAATAAATTGTCATTTTGGTGCTTCAATCATTTCTAGGTGACATTATGTCCGCCTTTTTTAGCGTGTTTAGTGTATTAGATCAAATTTTTCTTAGACCCGAGTAATAGAACTACAGACGTTTTTATTAGGCGGTCTCAGATACGAGTTTTCATAATTTCTTGCGATAATAAGGACCGTACATTCTTTTCTACAGTTAATAAGTAATTTAATTAACATAAAATAAAAGTTTATAGACAGAAGAAGATACTTAAAACTTTTATTACAATATGGCTAACAAAAAATGCAGATTAACACTTGAAAAATGATTTCGATACTGTTCTGATCATAAAAATTCAACGCATGCAGTCTTTAGGGTCGATTTCGATCAGTCGCGTTCAAGTGCTTTCCTCTCACTTCAAGTATCAATTTCTTCAATACTCTTGAGACGTAGTGCACTCTTAGAAACAACATTTTGTAGTACTAAGAATTTTCTACATATCAAGTATTGGTAATAAATCTTCAGACCGTCTCATTGATCAACAACCAAAAATTTAATGTTCGTTTTGGTAGAACAGAGGTTAAGTTTTATTGGATCTTTGACTTAGGAAAGTTCAGTTTGGGTTGTGTCCCGTTATAGGAATGAATTATATTATATTTATTGTACCACGACGGGCGGCGGTAAGAAAAGCACACGGCCCACCTGATGGTAAGGGATAACCGTGGCCTATGAACGCTTGCAACACATGGGGCGTTACATGCGCTTTGCCGAGTCTCTTTGTCCAAATTTGCAAAAAGACCAAATATCAATCATGGTGGTATCAAATGTTATATCGAAAGGAAAGTTCATATAAATGTGTATTCCTCTTTGAATACAACAATAACAAACTAACACTAAGTTACTTAATCCATTTTTCTTGTCAATCTAACCCATTTTTCTTTTCACAGCGTTCCATACGAAGAGCTTCGTCAGCGCTACATCCAGTTTTCAGTGTATGACTTCGATCGCTTCAGCCGACATGATCTGATCGGTCACGTTGTCCTCAAGGGTCTGCTGGAGTCTGCTGACCTTCACCAGGAGATTGAGTATACCATGAATATCCTGGCTGCTCCACAGGTAAGAAACAATAATAGTTTTGTGGTTGTGTATACAAGAATACTGCTTTTGTCTAATTCTGTGGAATCTATTAAAAAAGATATCGTGTCCTCCTTCTTTTTTTTTTGTTTTTACCCCATTAATCTATAGTTAAGATTAAAATCTAAATTACAATATGATATATTAAACATTTTGAAGGCTGAGTCTTGAAATCTTGACATCTTAATTCTGACCAAAAAATCTTTGACTCAGCAATAAATCCCTTGCCTAAAAAATCAATCAAAATGTTCTCACAATATTATGACATCTTAATAACTCGATATAATTAATCATGGTTGCAATATTCTTTCAATTAATTTGATTTACCCGTACACAAGGTTGAACATCGTTGTAGCCTTAGGCGAGGACCGAAGGACCAAACTCATTAATCATTGTCTATTTCTTACTGTGTTTGGTCCTTTTTGGTCCTTCGAGTTTCTGCTTAGTTCGTGGATTGGGTGATCGCAAGCATGATTGCCAAGTCTCAAAATTGATTGCAGGTTGGTGTATTATTAGGTTTTTAGATGAACTGGATAAGGATAACTTTTAGGTAAGATGCCAAGTGTAGGTTTTAATGGGCCCCATTGGCCATAACCTACCAAACAGAAGCAACTCGATACAAGCGCGAACACCGAAACACTAAAGTCTGGTACGAGGTAGTAAAAAGAAACAATTACTAATTAAAAACAACTGTCTTGTTATACAGCAATAGGCAGACTTCCGACTCAAAACCACTCAAAACCATAAACGGTATAACTCACAGTCACTTTTACCCTTCCAGAATAAAAGCCATGTCACGGCTTTCTTGTCCTTTGAATCGCGAAGGTTACGTCTTTTATCTTACACCTTCCCAGATGTGGTGTCGTGAATATAAAACAGGTGACCTAATTTCTCAAGGTTATTTTGATGGGACATTAAGATAATATAAAGGCTTCCGTGTTATGCAATATAGAAGTTATGAGTCTGTTCAATATTGTGGGTGTAGAACTTTACTGAAACGTTTTTCGTGTTGTCGTGAGGTGTAATTATTATTTTTTATTGTAATTTTGACTTTATTGGGTTCTGTTTTGGGTGGTAATGATTGTATCTATTTGAATTTAATGTTGATACAGTAAAATGCTTTTGCTTCATGTTGCTTATAATCGGTTTGGTTTGTGTATCTTTTCTGTTTATGGTTTCGTTTTATTCCCTGTTATAAATCGAACACAAATACAATAACTAATAATGTAAAGGTGCCTAAAAATTCACCTATTTATTTGCCATTATTATTATTTATGCGTGATATGTCATGGTAATGCGAAGGTTTAAGACGCTCGCTTCTCATTATGAGGGCGCGGCTTCGATACCTACCAACGGCAAATACCAATGTGACTTTTTCAGAGTTATGTACTTTCTTAGATTATTTAGTTACCACTGATTAACGGTGAAGGAAAATATAGTGAGGAAACCTGGGCTTATAATTACTAATTATAAGTTTGAAATTGCCAACTCGCATTGATCAAGCGTGGCGATGAATGCTCAAACCTTCTTCGTGTGAGAAGAGGTCTTTAGTCAGCAGTGGCCACCTATAGGCTATTGAGTGTTGATGATGATGATTATTATTTTTGAGATGCAACAAGAGAAAACCAATAAGAGATAATCATATACCTATTTCAATTCAAATTAAAATGATTAACTGTGCAAAGTTATATTATTTTAAAAACCTTTCAATGTAATCTAACTATTTAATAAAATTAATTACGATTGGATCAAGTCTGCCAGCTGCCATTTATTGACGAGTATTTAAGCCCTCGTAATGCACACACGTGATATTCAAAAGTAGATTTTATTACTATAATTATTTAAGTCATAATTTCAAATAACTTTTCGAGCGAATCTCAATAAAACATATTTTTAGTTAAATTTCGAGCAATTTAACTTTAAAATTTTTGATTTTGAAACGCGTTTTGGAATTTATATTCCAGACGGATTATTAAGTTTTTCAGTGATTTTAAATATTCTCTAATATTTTAACAAGCTTTAAATTGTTGGACAATTTTGAATTATTAAGTTCTTCTGCTTCATATTTTAGTATCTAACCCTTTTTATTCTATGTACAGGCATGATAGTAAGTCTAGACAAGGGATATTTCGGTCTGGAGAAAAGTCCTTTCATCACTATTGGTCACGCTCTATGGTCACGCTATATTATTATGTATTTAATAAACATCATGTCACATGACATTTCACTTCTATCACTCGGCCAACGAGGCAGTCAGTTAGTGAAAAACTCAATATGAACCAATCAAATGTATAACATTAACTTTTATAAGTTGCCATGAACTAAATGTGTGAATATTATTTCATTCCACTATTTCTTTTTTAACTACAACAAGTACAATAATCAAAATCATAAAGTTTAATGATAAAGCTTATTAGCTACTTTAAAAAAGTAATAACTTAAATTGTTACTTTTTATTATTTTTCCTTTCTCTCTTTAAAAAACTGTGTTATTATGCCGGTGTACTAAACTACTAACTTTTTTTAAATAAAGGTAAAATACTATTTAAAAGATTGTTTTCAAAAATGTTATTCGCACATTGTTCTTGATTTAATAATCTTCAATCGCTTTTATTTAAATTAAATAGTGTAAGTTTTATCATTTGTAAATATTGAACATTTATAAAAATATTTATTCACTTTCTCTCACAGAATCTTTGAAATGAATTCCTTTTAAACAAAACCGGGGTATACAATATACAGAGTCCTCGTACCCGTAATAAGGACAAACAATATATCATTGTATCGACAGGTTAATTTTTATATTCCATGTGAGCAAGTAAAGGCGCTTAGACATTGAAACTAATGGAAAATATTTTCTTGTCTACGTAATATGATACATTTTGGTAACAACTGCGTCTACGCTAGGAGAGCTGAGCACGAACGGAGCACGAGCCGAATACAACTTGACCGACTTACAAGCCACGAACGAGCGCGCTGCGAGCAAGTCGTTCGCGCTCGGCTGCTCCCGCTTCTGGTCGGTTTTTAACGAACACAAAGGGATCTGCTTCGCGCTTACAGTGCTCACTGCGCTCACTCATAGCGGGAAACTACGTTCAAGGATAGTGATCGTTGTAGGTTCATTTACATGCTCACTTGACGCCACGAACGACGAAGCCGAGAACGGCTCCGCTAGTGCTTCGCTGGTGCTCGGTTCCTCTAGCGTAGACCGCTTTTAGAGATGTCATAACAGAAATACACGTTTTTTTAAATGGATGTGTTCCTTGTAGTAAGCTAAAGCCATGCTGAATAGAAGATCAACTTATTGCTATACTCTGAGCACGAATGTAAATTGTATACCGTCACTGAAAACTTTCCGATTCATAAAATGCAATAAATATTTTTCCGATTTGAAAAATCGACCTTAGACGTCTTTATACATTCAAATTTTATCAGTAAAGTAAAATTTTTCGAGGCCACACAATAATTACAAAATAGATCATATTGTGACTTTTCTAGAACGTTGCTAAAAAGCTCCCAGTGTGCACACACCTGTACGTTACGTTTCTTCTACCTAATTAAATTTACCGCGGAGTAATTTTTCTTCATAATATTGTTTTCTTATATAAAAGCTTTTTCTTGAGGTATATTTTTTGTTATAACCGTTTTGTTGTTGTGGTCCCTAACAAGACTGCTGCGCAAGAGGTTACATAGTCAATTTTCGAGTCTGAAACGTATGTGTTTTTCAAAATTCTTCCTAGTCTCCCTAATTTTCCGTATAACATTAGATTAATACATAACATTACTGGAGGAAAAAAGATGTTATATAAGATACATCTTGTGTACCTCAAAGGGTAGTACATGGGTTTTCATTATGTTCTCATTGTTAGTGTAAACAGCGCAAGTCAAGAGTGTATTAGTATTGGCAGGTTGCAGAGGGCACATAGCAAGAGTGTATTAGTATTGGCAGGTTGCAGAGGGCACATAGCAAGAGTGTATTAGTATTGGCAGGTTGCAGAGGGCACATAGCAAGAGTGTATTAGTATTGGCAGGTTGCAGAGGGCACATAGCAAGAGTGTATTAGTATTGGCAGGTTGCAGAGGGCACATAGCAAGAGTGTATTAGTATTGGCAGGTTGCAGAGGGCACTTAGCAAGAGTGTATTAGTATTGGCAGGTTGCAGAGGGCACATAGCAAGAGTGTATTAGTATTGGCAGGTTGCAGAGGGCACTTAGCAAGAGTGTATTAGTATTGGCAGGTTGCAGAGGGCACATAGCAAGAGTGTATTAGTATTGGCAGGTTGCAGAGGGCACATAGCAATTCTTTTTCTCATCTCTATCGTTTCGCTTTTGGCAGAGTGGTCGTAGTCACATTGTGTCCGCTGTATTTGTGTTGAAGGCCGATACTGCTTTCTTCACGATCTCCCGCTATCTCTTCCTGTTTGTAAATTGTCTGACGCAGTATTGGTTTCCCTTTGCCGATTTGACTTGATCAGTCCAGCACATAGGTGATCTGCCTCATGAACTGATTCCCTCTACTTTCTCCTGAATGACCATGGAGACTATGGACTTAGTATCAAGCCAGGAAACATGGCCAAAGTACTGCAGAATATGCGTCTGTACTATGGTAGACAGACGTTTTGTGATACCGAGTTCATAGAAATAGAAATTGCTCCATGCATAATAATAACTTACAATAGAATCTGGTTAAGATTCAGCTACATATTACCTGGTTGGGTTATGTACAAACACCGGGAAACTTCACGTTAATATTTTTTGTTAACAGGAGAAGAAAGACCTTGGCGAGCTGATGCTCTCGCTGTGCTACCTGCCGACTGCGGGCCGACTGACTGTGACTGTCATCAAGGCTAGGAACCTGAAGGCTATGGACATCAATGGATCCTCAGGTGGGTGAAGATTAGAACCTAGGAGCAATTTGCATGAAATTTGTACAATGAAATGTATCATGCACTGAGAAAATAATTATATTCTATTATGTGAATGGAGAAGTATGAAAAGTATAGTTAGAAGTGGAAAGAAGGAGTGCTAAATCAATATATGTAGGTTCAAGTACCTATATAAAACTCTTTACTGACTGACTGATTGATATACAATGTTGATACTGCTTAGTGTAGAACTGACTAAGAAAAAACTATTGATAAAGGAATAGAATTTTGGTGAACATTTTTGTAAATAAGTAACTATAAAAAAACGTGCATTACAAAAAACTAATACTGTATATATTTATTTAGTTTCTTAAGCAGACAAATCTTCTCGAATAATTTACAAAACTCCATTATATATACCTCTATAAGGAAAAATCTTACTTAATCTCAATAATCAAAGCTTATCTTAATTCTCCAAACGATACAACAATGCAATATGTCCTGAATACACAAAAACTTCTCCTAACTTACAAACTCTTAATCGGGTTAGGGAGCATCCAATGGCTATCAATTAGGCCTTAGATTACTAGAGGTAGAATAGGCGAATCAATAACTAAGTAAACTTGCCCTAATTGTTTTATCGAATGCCAATACAATAGAGTATTATTATTTATTATCTATTTTCAGCCATGATCGTCCCACTGTGGGGCAAAGGCCTAAATATAGGTTCCATACTAATATAATAGGATAGTACACTAAATTTTATTTTAATGCCCGTCTGGCAAATTATTTTAAATCATAAGACACGTATTTTTCTAGTCTTACAAAATTAAATGCATAACATGCCATCACGCCTTTCATCCTCGAAGGGGTAGGCAGAGGTGCACATTATGCCCGGCAGTCGCAATTGCGACCACTCGACTAAGTAGGTAGTCTTTAAATTAAATACTTTCGATGATATATTGATTTGAAATATCGTGTGACGTCACGGTTTATACATTTTATAGGGTAGCGTGATGTATCTACCACCTCCCACTCATAAACTTAACTCCTTTTATTTAAGTATTGTTTTCTTATGCGACAAAATAAAAAAATATGTGTCTAATATTTTTTCAATATCTAACTGACGGACTAATTACATTTTTAATTTTCATACACTGTCTACTAACCTATTATGCTACTTAGCAAACTGGTGTAGGTTGAAACCTAGATAACTTATCATTAGTAGGTAGTGGGCGGCGAATTTGAGTTTTCAGTTGACAATTTGCGAGTAAAGTTAAATTGCTTTAAATGTTAATTTTGATGAATTTGTCAACTTTTTCTTGATTAGGTACCTACTAGTTATATGGTTCGTTAATTTTATTTTAGTTTCGAGTTTTATTGATACCTGAGTGCCAAGCACGAATAACTATCGCATTCGTAACGTAATAGTATCGAGCGCGTTCGGCGCTCTGATTGGCCGGCTCAAGTGAACCAACCAATCAGAACGATTACACTCTCGATACTGTTACGATACGAATGCGATAGTTATTCTTGCTTGGCCCTCTGTATTGTTGATTAGAAATCGTCTGAGAATGGGTCTTTGCCAAAAATGTTGTAACAACTCAATTATATTTATTTAAAGAAAGTAATTAACTAAATTCGGATCACATATAAAATGTTACAAGATTGCTTTGTCGTTCCCAATAATTATTTCTTCTCAACTATCTTCCAGAAATTATTCTTAGAAAACTTATGATATATTTTTATTTTTTTTTAAGGTGTAAATATTTTAGTTTTAAATTATTTTTTATATTTGAAGTTGTAAATAAAAGTTCATGTATCAATATTTAAAAAATATTAACCAAATAAAAATATAAAGTATTGTGTCAAAAAAAAACTTAGAAAACTCAAACCATCATCATTCCAATACTAAAACTTATAATCTAATTCACAATTCAAAAGCCAAAAAACACAATTACATAACCCACCCAATTCCTTTACGAGTAAATAAAACGAAAAAAGAAGGTACAGAAGTATATGTAGGGCAAAACAGCAATTTCGAAAACATGTATCGGAAAACAATATCGGATGAATCCCAATGTGCGCGCGTAAACCCGGTGTGAATGTAAAGAATTTCAAACGTCCACTGATGAAGTTTCCAATAAGGTGAGAGTCCCAAAAAATTTTAGATATGAAATTATTCATTGATTCATTGCCTTACACATGTCTCCCATGGAGGTAGGCAGACTATGGCATGCCATATAGCGTGCCATAGGCTGTGCGGTATAAGATAATGAATGAATAAATAATTACATCACCATACACAGCCATTATCCGTGTGAGTGATGTTCACATGGCTATGTACCCGTGTGAACATCACTCACACTGATAAACATGTGTGTGTGCATATTGATAGTAGTCATTACGATGGCAGTCGACTTTAAAGTTTGGCTGTACAATTGTGTCGTACACAGTGAGCAGCAATCTGTTTCCCCGCCTCTGTTGTCAGTTACGTACAAAAGCATGCAGATGACATGTCAATTAGTCAAATAAAATCACCATGCAATTAGGACCAACTTTATGAAGACAATTGAACCAATTAGAGTGATTTATTACTTTTAATACATAACATCACGCCTTTTATTCTCGGAGGGGTATGCAGAGGTGCAAATTATGGCAATTAATGCCACTGTACAATGTAACACCCACTTTTCATTGTTTATGTTATGAGTCCCATGTAATAGGGGTGAGCCTATTGTTATATATATACCGAGTACCAGTCCAATCGCCGTGCTACTACTGAGATTTTTTTAAAAACCCAGTATTGTTGTGCCCAACCCGGAAATCGAATCCCAGATGCCTTGCCATCGCGAACAGTTACACTTGCGACAACTCGGCCAACGAGCCAGTGATTTATCACTTTTTTATTATTGAAACAATAATTAAGACAAAGTGGCTATTCATCATTGGTCTCAACTTTAAGACTTCCCAAAGTCTTGTCCAACTTTGGAGAAAGATATAAATAATTACTGAACAACTTTTCTGTTAGTAGAACGTTGTGATTGTTCTGTAAGCGAAATGAGAATTTAGGTTCTGAACCATTAAGTTGAAAGGCTTTTTATGAAGACGCCATATTTGTTTTCAGGACAGACTTGTGTAGCATTTGCTTTGTTCGTAGAATGTGGGTGTCAAGTAAGATGTTTTTGTCCCATTCATACGCAGATTTTTTTGTAATTATCGTGAGTATCAGAAGTGAGGTTACGGGAGACCTAATTGCCCCGAAGTCTCTATAATCCCCGAATCTCCCACAATGCTCAAATTCCCAACAACCACAAATTCTGGTATGAGGACCAGTCTCTGCCAATTAGTTTATGTAGAATTTAGAATTGGTATACCTATATAGTCCTCGTCCCATTTTCGGTATAGAATTTGAGATAATAATATGATGTTCGACTGCTATTGTCAAAAATCAAATCTCATTTGTTTGTCTATTACCTGTAAATATTAGATTTTTGTAAATAATATCTAGAATCATAAAAATACTATTGAACATTATTATTTTACAAAACTACCGACTTCAACCCTTCTTTTTTCGAAGTCAATTAATTAATTAATATACTAAACCTTCTCTTAACAAACATTGTAACAAACACTTAGCTGAAAATCGCATCAAAATTCATTCTACCAATGGCGAGATAACCACGCGTACATACATATATATCTACAAATCAAATGGAGAATCTCTCTCGCGCCCGCTTCTTAAGCATGAGGGTGCGTGTTCTAAAACTACCAATGGCACGTACCAATGTGACTTTTTCCGAGTTACATGTATTTTCTAAGAATATCTAGACACCACTGACAAACGGTGAAGGAAAACATCGTGAGGAAATCTGGGCTTATAATTTCTAATTATAAGTTTGTAATCGCCAACGCGCATTAAGCAAGCGTGGTGATTAATGCTCAAACCTTCTCCGTGTGAGAAGTGGCTTTGCTCAGCTGTGGCCATTTATAGGCTGTTGATGAATCCACCTACAAAGACAACGCAATACAATATAATTCTTCAACGACAATATTATTCTTTTGCAGCATTAAAACAGAAAAGCCATATTGTACAACAGTATCCTGATTACCATTTCATGCAAATACAGATAGCCAATTAGGGGAAATAAAACCTTGAAACAAAATTGTAATGACGTATTTTTCTTTAACAAGCTTGTGGATAAGCTTTTAAAAGAGAAGAGCTACTTAGAAAGGTTATAAAATGTATACAGTTGTATCATAATATTTATTTGTAAACGTTAATATTTTGATTTATATTGTTTAAGAGATTATTCTTAGCTCTTGATAGGGATGGTACATAGTATAGAAGTTTTTATGAAAGTCGTATTTTTAAAACTTGTATTTTTTGGGCCACGGAGACATTTATGTTCGTCAATGCACGTCTTGAGTCTGATATGATGTTGTCCATGATGGTTTTAAAAGTCATCACATACTGAACAATCACTGCTCAGGCACGACGTTTTTTGCTTTGATAACATTATGACATAGGATTTAAAGTTCATATTTAAATGACAAGTTAATTGTTGGATTCGAGCCGTGCTTGTTACCTTCATATATTCAACTATGAATTTAACTTCGTTTATCTTTTGAGACTTTCAAAAAATACTTATTATACAATAGACTGGAACCTTTTTTGTCAAGTACACCTGTGACTACGTATGATAATAGCCGTTTCCCTACCTCCACTCAACAGCACGTTTTCTACGCAACACTTGAAGACACGTGCAAAAAGACCTTAACCCACACACAATACGTCATAAAATCAACAATCGACATCTATTCCCTGAAGTTGTTGAGGACCCAACGTGACTAGATTGCCGAATATAGCCGAAGTTTATCGAATTGTTCCGAAGTCTACCCAGACAGGGAAATGTAGGACAAACTAATAAGTTGTGCCTACAAAATCTGGACTACTGAGGAAAGTTTGCTAGTAAACGTGGTTACTGAATGGGACCTATTCCTGGGGAGTGCGTGAAGTTAGAGCACTGTTTGGATGGTACTACGAAATCTGCAATTAATTATATGACTACTTACTTTTCTTGTTTACAAAATGTAACCTGTATATAGATGTTTCTAATTAAATTATTAATGTATTGGGACTGCCTCGTTGGCCGAGTAGTCGCAAGTGCGACTGCCGGGCAAGGGGTCTCGGGTTCGATTCCCGGGTCGGGCAAAGTATTACTAGGTTTATAATTAATTCTCAGTAGTAGCATGGAGTCTGGAATTGTGCCCGGTATATGGCAATAGGCTCACCCCCTGTTACATGGGACTCATAACATAAATAATGAAAAGTGGGTGTTGCATCTGTGTGCACCTCTGCCTAACCCTTCGGGGATAAAAAGGCGTGATGTTATGTTATGTATTGTGATTAATACTTACAATACAGTAGCAGCACTACAGTCGCCGCGTCGCAGGTCGCGAAATGCTGCTCATGAGTATGAGCCTCCAGCATGGCTTGAAACTAGTCGAGTTCCTCGTTAACTTATTACTTGAGTAAGCCGAAAACAAAATAATTTATTTAGTATGCTCACGAAAGTTATAATACAAATTAATTTTACTTTACATAAATCAGACGTAAACTGAAGTTATAATACCGATTACAGACTTGATCTAGTTTCAAAATTGATTTGCCATGTTCATGCACTCCGTTTCGGACGACACAATGGAACGCCAAATACCTCAATTTCGGCATACTTTTGCTGCATATCCCAATCCACCGATTGCCTCATGCAAATTATTCATGCATTCTATCTTCTACATGTGTTTCTGGTATCACATTTTCGCATTTTTTTTTATTGTTTCTTTTATGGGATAATTATAGATATTTCGAGTTTCTTTATAATTAGTAGACGTTTGAAATTTTTTTTAGGAAATTTTGGTTTGCTGATTAGGTTTGCCAATAATAGTAATTGTGTAGTAATATCACAATATCAACAAAATAATTTCATTTACTGTGCAACTAAAACGGTAAAGTAAATAATTCGGATAAGAGCGAGCAAAAAACTTTTATGTGTGATATCCTGTCCAATCTCGTCTTATGTCTCTAAAAAGAACATAGCCATATTAAGTTAATAAAAAAAATGTTTCATTTATATCTTAACAATTGTTTAACGTTTTTAAATATTTAAATGATTGTAACCCATAAATGTTTACTATTGAAAATATCATACCTAAAAATAATATTAATAATTCCTATTATTTTGTAAGTAGAGTAAGTACTGTTGCGGTGCCCAAAAGGGCCTTAGGCCTTATAGTAGGAACACATTATGTCAAAAAATTGTAAACCAGCCTGTACACACTATAGATATATTAAAGTCATTTTATTTGATTTGAACTTCATATACGTGGACAAAACCACAGTCTCATACTAGTCTTAAGTAAAGACCCACAACATATCGCTGAAGGGTTTTTACGGGAAATTAGTTATTTTTGCTGTAAGCGGAACGAAAACTTGACCTTAATTTGACATTTAGCTTTGGTTCATTTAGTATCTTTGTTGAGGTAACGTTTTTGTTCAAGCCTTTGTATGTTTACAGATTCGGGTATAATGGTTTGTACTTATTAACTTATAATATAACACGCAACTTTGTTTAGATAATTATTATTGTACGTCTAAGTAAGGAAAAGAACGGATGTAGAAAGGAGATTGTAGAAAGGATGGATGAAAGTAGACTAACGAAAGAAGTAAACAGAGCGGATTTTAACGAGACCGTCGTTAGAGGGTGCCCTAGACTGTTTTATACTGACCAGATTGGAGATATATTAAAGAAGGTACAAATTAAAAGTACCATTAACCGACGAGCATGCATGAAAAGGTTGATGATTGTTGATGAAGTGAAAGAGGTATGTAGGAATCGTAGCAATTGACGTTCCATTGTCTCTAGCTACCTTCATGGGCGACAGGTGTGAAGTTATATATGTATGTATGTAAATAAGAAAAATGGTGACGTAACATATTATATTATACACATATAACCAGATCTGGTCGGTCAGATTTTAATATTTAAAATTATATCAAATATTTGCGACTGAAACAAAATCAAAGTGATTGTAACATTACATTACAAATCAAAGCTTATCTTAAACTGTCAAACACCAAGCGGTCACCGGTGACCGCAACCTATTGTTCTACCTCTATAATTGTGTTTATAATGACGGTACTCGACGAGTTAAAGAAATTACATTGTCGTCTTCAGGTAGTGTAGTGCGACGCTAGCCGCGTCTTTAGTTGGGAATTGTTGCTCATGAACCCTGTGAAGTTTGAAATTAGTCGAGTTACTTCAAACAGTCAAACAGTGAGTCAGCCGTAAAACAATAATCCGCCAGTAAGCAGGCGTTCAAGGTTGCAGTTCGTAAGTGGATCTCGGGTGGACAGTTGGTAGAGTCTTCATAACCTATCTCTTTTATGTTTGAATATTTGATTGCACATATAAATATACATATATACTTATTTATTTATGTATATAATAATAAAATATTAAAAATATATATATTTATATTTACAATACTCCGTTGTATGTATTCTGTCATTTTAAAAATTATATTAGATACTCGTTGTCAACTTATTGCACCGACCACGCTCTCAATGAATCACCTAAAGGTTGGCTAGTAAGAATGCCCATGGCATTAAGCCCGCCTATGTACTCTTGTTGCATAAAGTTAAATAAATAAAAAAATAAGTCATTGGGAAATTCTGTTTGCTGTTTATGGTCTATTGTTCGGAGTTCTATGTGAAATTCTTGTAGATGATATTACTATAATGATGCTGACGATGGTAGTGGACAAAAAAGTTACTCACAGCCTGAGATTCTACTACTCTTATAGTCTGCTTTGGTACTTAGCACTGCTATGTGGTCTTCTTGGATTTGGTATTCACTTTATTATTTAAAAACTAATTCAGAAACCACTCTGTAAAATAAATTTATCGAATATGATCTGTCGCGGAGAACCTAACGGGTTACCGGGGTTCCGGCTCGACGTGCAGGAGTAGGACCGGGGTGGTTTTTAGTCAGTAAGAGTCTGACACTCCCTCCCGCCTAACACAGGCGGGAACAGTGATTCGATGATATTCCCCTCTTAAAAAAAAATACCTATGATCTACTGTATTAATTTGTGTCAAATTAATATAATTACATGATCCGTTTAATCTATAGAGATTTTGTACGACCCGGACTTAATCCAGAGCCAATCTCTGATTTTAAATTGATGAATATTGACTAATTATTGCAATTTGATTATTAATATTATTGTTATTGTAGTGCTCGGAAACGGTTAACTCTGAATCGGTGGCCACGTTAGTGTAACGTGTCATGCGTTTGCGATGAGCGGGAGTGAAAAGCAATCATGTAGTTTGAGTGGAGGCTGCGCTAGTCGCACTAATATGGCCTGCCCCATTCTAACCTTCACGATTGTTTTTTTTATGGGATACAGTGGTAAACGCGCAGACGAATCACCTGATGATAAGCTATCGGCGTCGCCCATGGACACCTGTATTTGAGGATTGTAGGGGAATTTGTTAAACCGGGGAGAGCGGGGGGGGGGAGTAATTGCGCCTCCGGTGACTAAGACATATTTGAAAGGGTGTCTAAAGGTTTAGGATAGATAACCTAAACATCGACTGCAGCGCCATCTGCCGGGCTGATTTGTGAATCTAAACCATTCCCAGATCCCCTTGAATACACACAAAAAATTTCATCAAAATCGGTCTAGTTGTTTGAGAGAAGTTCAGTGACATACACACTCATAGAAGAATTATAATTATAAAGATTTGACAGTACTTTTAAAAAAAACTTGACCCTAATTCTCCAAACGGTTTTCAACCCTCTCAATATTAAAAAGACATCAGCATCTTCCTGCTACCTGCTTAGTATTCCAGAACAATTTACTCCTTACATTATACGTGTCTCACAGTCATTTGTATTCAACATGAGTTTAGCAATGCGAAAGAAATACTGTAATGTATTTTTCTACGGATTTTCTCTCATTTGGTTTAAGGGGTACAAATAACAAAAGGGTTAATCAGGGGTTGGTACATAATAATACACAGAAAATGTAGTATTTCTGTTAACCGACTTTTGTAATATACTATATTAGGGTTTGCCTTTAAGACTTCTTTCTAGGCACTATAGAAAGTTTTAAAAAGGTGTACCTGAATTTGTTGAATAATATAATAATTTATTGCGAATATAGGTCAAGTTACTGTAGATGTTACAGTAGTTATTATAAAATAATTTGATCAGCTACATTCTGCCAATTAGCATGCAATACTTTTTGTGAATTACAATTACAATTTATTATTTATTACTTACATTATTTGCATTAGTCATAAGAAAATATTATATTACAATTATAATTTATTATTTATTAATTACATTGTTTAAATTAGTCATAAGAAAATATTAATTACAATTACAATTTGTCATTTATTACATTGTTTAAATTAGTCATAAGAAAATATTAATTACAATTACAATTTGTCATTTATTACATTATTTAAATTAGTCATAAGAAAATATAGGTAGATGTTACAAGTAGTCCAAGAAGATGAAATTAAGTCATTATTATCATAAAAGAATTAGTATCATTGAGTCATAAACACTAAGCAAACCTAAAACTCAACTGAATTTGTCACTTAGATAATCGTTTACATTATAATATGCCTTATTAATAAGTAATTGCTTTAATTTAAATTTAAATGTTCCTATGTTTGAACATCGCAATATGTCAAGCGGGAGATGGTTGTAAATACGAGGTGCCATGCAAAATATACTATTACTGAATTGAGCAGTTTTATTTGATGGAAAGCATATCTTCATACCATGTCGTTTGCTCTTTAAATGATCAAACATTGAATTATGCAACCTTACAAATATGGCTACCTCATAGATATAAATACATGGTAAAGTTAACAAGTTTAATCTAATGAAAACGGGTTTACAACTCTCTGTAGGTGTAAGTTTACATATTGCTCTGACACATTTTTTTTGAGCTTTAAACGCAATGTCTTTGTCAACCGAGTTACCCCAAAAGATGAACCCGTACCTTAATAGTGATTCAACATACCCGTGATATGCAGTAATAACAGCAGATGGGTTCACTACTTTGCCAAGCATATACAGTGCATAAGAGAATTGACTTAACTTTGTACATATGCTTTCAACTTGAAATTTCCAATTCAAACCGCTATCAACATGAAGACCCAAAAACTTTGCAGTTTCCACTTCGTTAATCTTACATCCATTAAATTTTATGTCAATTTGTTGCAATTTATTTTTCCTGTTCCTGAATGTCATAATATTAGTTTTATCTAAATTTATTAGCAAATTATTATAGGTTAACCATTGAGTTATTGTACCAAGAGTATAATTAATATTTAGTTCTAAGTCATTTTTATTTTTGTCACTGAACATAACTGTGCTGTCGTCTGCAAATAAAACCATATCATGGTCAACAAAATTAGGCATATCATTGATATAAATGATAAATAATAAGGGGCCGAGTACACTGCCCTGTGGAACCCCTTGAAGTACGTCACTAAAATCTGATGAGTGATCAGTTTCTATGTACGTTTTTGGACATATGCGAGATATTTGAGTACATTGCTGTCGATCACTGAGGTAAGATTTTAATAATGCCAATACGTTGCCTCTGACACCATACGCTTCTAGTTTATGTAGCAAAATATTATGATTAACGTAATCAAATGCTTTTGTTAAATCCATATACAATGCGGAAACTAAATGTTTATTATTCAATCCCGTCATGATAGAATGCAAAAGTTATACACAGCCAAATTTATACTTTTATTCTTTCTGAAACCTGCCTGCTTATTAGTAAATATACCTCTATTATTTAATTCGAAAAATTGATAAAGACTTTTACCGATAACTTTTTCAAGTACTTTAGAAAAAATAGGTATGAGTGCTATAGGTCTATAATTATTTATGAGTTCTCTATCATTCTTTTTATATAGAGGTTTGATTATAGAACATTTTAACTTGTTTGGAAATACTCCAGAAACTACTTATACACAAATTAATAATATAACTCAAAACGGGTGAAATAATTACAGATACAATTTTTAATATTTTAGTACTCACATCATCGTAACCAGTGCTGTTTGTATTATTTAAAGAATTTATTATTTGTACAATGTCAAATAGAGAAGTCGGGTTTATAAATAAAGAGTGATAATAATTGTTGTTACATAACGATAATTTATATTTGGGATTGTCATTTGCGTTGGTTTAGTAACTAAACCGGTTATGAAAAATTTATTAAACGTTTCAGCAATCTGAAACGGGTCATCTATTATATTACCATCAACTCGTATCTGCGTTATTTGTACTCTCGGTATATTTTGCTTACTATGTTTAATAACGGACCAAGTCGCTTTTGATTTCCTTGTTGCCATTTTAATCTTAAAATTCATTTCGCGATTTTTGAGTAAGTTTAATAATTTTGGATAAACGTGAAGAATATGATTTAAATTGGTTTTTATTATGTGGCTTTGGTTGTTTTCTAAACCGCCATAATAAATCTCTTTTCCGTTTTGAGCATGCACGTATACCGTTTGATAACCATGATGGTTTCATACGACTGGTTTTTTTAAGTAATGTAAATGGAAAACACAGGTAATAAAATAATGTAAATATGTCATGAAAACTGTCGAAGGCAGCATTAGGATCATCCGTACTATATACATCGTTAAAACTAAGGGATTCCAAGCATCTTTTAAATTTAATTATATTTTCCTTGCTATAATCTCTTTTCTTAATGTACCAGTGAGTAAGAGAACATGTTTCTTTAACTGGACAGGATAAAATTTGAGCTGAATGATCGGAGAGAGCAAATTCATAGATATTACACTTACTTGCATCCTCTAACATCGTACAAAAAGTTGTCGATACAAGTGCCACTACTTGAACGGGTTGGCTCATTAATCGCCACTTTGAGGTTATAGCAACACGCAATATTCAATAATTGGTTTGACTCTTTAGATTTTTTTATTGCATTTATATTAAAATCCCCACATACAACTACTTTCTTTTTAGAGAAACATAACTCTTTAAGTACAGAATCAAGTTGAGTGAAAAATTGTTCAAATTGTTGCACACTATTTCTAGGTGGCCTATAAACACAAATTATAATAAGGCCATGAATTACGAGCTCAATGGCACAGCATTCAATCACACCATCAATCGCATGTTTTTTCACTGCCTTAATAGACTTATACTGGTGTTTATTGTAAACCAATATACAAGAACCGCCGTGGCGCTTACTTCGATTGAAAGATGTTGCACGAGAGTAATTTGGTACATATAACAATTTAATATCCTCTCCTAACATGTTATGCTCGGTCAGGCATACTACGTCAGCTGGACTGGCATAAAACGTTTTCCTGTCTACATTCAAGTATGCTCAGGTGTGATTTTTCTTTTATACTTTTCACAATAGAATTTCATCCTTAAAGTACTTCTATAAAAAAAATTGGAAAAAGTGATATCTAATCTTTATAGTACAATGCTGAAAATCTTTATTGTTTTTACTGTACAAAGGACATGTGAAGCCCCGCCCACTTGAAATATGGCGTCTTCTACAGGATATCGGGATGATATTTAGAAAGCTTTTGTGTTGTTTACTTTGTTTAAGTGCCATGTAGGCCATTGTGGGTAGATTTAGGTTTAAGTTAATGGTCAGATTTTTCTTATTCGGTGTTTTGAAAAGTTTATTATTTATGGTGTAGACAACTTTTCGTTAAAAACCTCTTTTCTAATTTAAAATTACGCTTATCACGCGCGAAGCGCAATATGAAAAATGGTAGTCACGTGGTATGTTGGCGCTAAAATTTAAAAAATCGTAGTCCCGATCATACCTCGCCCGAGCGGGCTCCGCGCTCGCGCCGACAGTCACCGTCGAAAAGTTTTGCGAGTAGCGTGTATAGAAAACGCTCTACGAACCCATAATTTTTTTAAATTTCTTTAATTCATTGTGATCAATATCCAACCCTAATCTGCTACAGTAGTATAACTACTAGCACTTTGTTTATATTATTTTAGCCGGACAACGATAGTTGCTTCTGGTGTTAAACATGAGAATAAGAATATTAGACTGATTAGAATAAAAAACGTAAAAGAAGTTCACTTCTTTCTGGTTCTTTAGATGGTATTACATGTTGTTCTTTATTAGATTCAAATATGTATGTTGTACAACTTCTTTCCATTAATCTTAATTGTTTTCTCTCTTTCCAAACAGATCCCTACGTCAAGATCTGCCTGATATGCCAGGGTAAGCGCATCAAGAAGAAGAAGACGACGGTTAAGAAGAATACTCTGTCACCAGTCTATAATGAGGCCCTGGTCTTCGATCTTCCAGCAGAAAACGTTTATGACGTCACTCTGCTGATCAAAGTTATTGATTATGATAGGTAAGCTGTAGTATATGATACATTAAATATGGTAACAACTAAATAGTAAGACCTAATTTATTAAAAATAAGAAAATGACACGAAAAGTATTCACGACGTCTTGTCTAGGCATCGAAGAATTCATCCGCATCACTGACATCGGGTAACCATACCCTTAGAGTTTGCAAAAAATTGTACAATAAGATTTTTTTTACAACATTTGGTAAGGACTATCTAGTTGGTCAAGACTATCTAGTTGGTCAAGTAATGATAAGTACTGAAATATAAATACAGGATATCTCTGAACTCGTAATGAGAACTTAGTATTGTCAAATTTTTAACGACTTTAAAAATAGGAAGACGTACTATGTTCCAATGATTGATTTATTATTTATGCATGTTCACCAATAATTCCACCAAGTTTCTTTTATTTGAAAGGTTACACTTTCAAGGTGGTCCCATTGCCAGGTGAGGATCTGATCATGGGATCCCAGGAAAACCGAGGAGAACTTTTAAAACTATAACTATAAGTTTCAAAGTCTTTTGAAGTCGGTTTTTTCTATTTTAACTGATCCAAGTAACAAACCAAGTCCTCTGCATTCAGCCAATAAATCTGTTTAAGTCTCTCAATAATAGAAATTCTAGAATGCCATTTAACGAATAAATTAACTATGAATGCACTCATATTTTCTATAACTATGAATGTCAGACGCAACGAAACCAGTCTGCAGTTAATTGAAATGAATTTAAAAATGAGTAATAGACAAGAAAATTAGTAAAATTGTTCAATCAAGCCAGTGTTAATAGTATTTCAATTTCTTTATGTTCATTTCTTTTTGTTGATCAAACTTAGATGTAATTGAGTAGTTGGTCCAGACTATGGACAAACAACCCTTTTTATAAAAACTCAAGACTTAATTGCTGATAGAATAGAAGAAACAGTTTAACCAAGTTCATGAACTTTTACTTTATCAAATATTAATTTAATATTGAGCGTTGATGAAGTTTTGCCAGACTCAGATTAAAACAGTTCATTTCTTAAAGTTTTTACAACAAACACCTCAGAGACTTTAAGCATTTTTGAGTTATTTTGGTTCTATGATCGGGATTAAAAATTTGAGACTAGTTTCGTTATTTGGTGATCAATATTGAATTTTGCTTTTAAAGTTTTATTATTTTTGAAATTCCGGTAGCAGTATTTAGTTTGGAAAGTAATGTAATATATGATCGGTAGGTTAAGAGAATTTTAATCACAAAAGCTCTTTCTTTCTATTCAACGGATGCAAAATGTATCCATTTCATTCCATTTTATGACTGCACAGTTGGCGCCGCGCTAGTGTAGTGGCTTCAATTCCGGAAGCACTCTTTATGTGATCCACAAATAGTTGTTTCGAGTCTGTTTGTTTTTTTTTTATTTCTGCAAATAGGTTACACAGGTCAATCTTTAAATTACTAGATGATGACAATATTTTTTTTTCATTTACTCACTTTTATTTCATATTATTCTTACCAAAACTCAATTTTACTAATATTAGTCCTACATACATACATAACTTCACGCCTGTCTCCCATGGGGGTAGGCAGATACAATGGAACGCCAATTTCTACGATTCCTACATACCTCTTTCGCTACATCAACAGTCATGAATGTTTTCACAGTCCTACATACTAACATTATATCAACAAAACTAACTCGTGTCCAATATCTAACCGTACCATAGTGCAGTCCGTACATACTATGCACACACTTCAAGCCATTAAGAACCAAATTATCATGGTCTGACTATGTATGATCTTTCCGTACATTCAACGGTCAGTTCTATACCGGTTTTGCATAGGTAGTTTCTAGTATTCAGTTACTATAGCTAGTATTGAGTGCAGAGGTTTCATATTACGCATACAAGTTCCTGTGGCTTTGACGGCTTCGTTTTATAAGGTCTCGTACACAAAACTACGATGAGATGCAATGCGAATTCGTAACGCAAAAAATTACGATGCGAATTGCTGCGATGCGATTTCATGCGACAAGGCGTCTCCCAGGGTGGCCATTCCTTCGACGGCCGTCAACCGTACTAAACGTATTTTAAATTGAAAACTAAGCCCTGACATGGATCGTAAAAATAAGTGTGCACTTTAGTAATTGCTTAGAAGAAGATTTTGAGAAGATAAGATTTTGTTGCACGATCCGAATCAATTCGCAAGTTCTTGCTCGCACATTTTTGCGATGCGACGTCGCATCGCAGTTTTGTGTACGAGCCCTCAAGCCTCGACCATCCAATCTCAATATTGGACGGAATTTCCAAGAATTTAAATTCTCAAGTCTTTTAATCTCAAATCCGGAATGTACGAGGATTACAAGTATATTAGGAAATTTCAATTTCAAACAGAATTGAAATTAATTTTCAAGTTTAGTTAATTATGTTGATATGAAATATTAATTTGGATTATTGAGTGCTTCATTATTTGAGTTGTAATGTTAAAGGTTGAACACGAAGTCTCGACTTTTCTATTAGAGCTGAGTAAAGTATTATTAAGATTTATTAACACCACGGTCTCTAATTTTTATTAAGACCATGATATTTTAATACATGAAGTTTTAATACACTTCTGCTCAATCGTTCCGAAAACGTTTACACATTCAAGTGATGTTATTAAATATGATATATCAGATTAATTGATTGTAAATATGATATATAAGATTCTTAAGAAGTTATTTGCCTACTTGACATTTACTTAATAGAGGAGTATGTCTTCAAAATATATTAGGAGGAATGCGACCTTTACAGAAAAGTTAATTTGGAAATTTTCAATTTTTCCCTCATAGTATTTTAATAACCTGTGTTTTTGGAATAAATACTTTCATTTTTATAAACACACATTAATGTTTTATATTCACATTCTGAAAATAAAACGATACATTTCTTTTAATATCATATCCGATAAACATCTAGGTTTTTCATGTACACACAACTAATAGCGAAGGAAAATATCGAAAAAATAACATGAAGTTAAAATATTGACATACATCCTAGGTCTCATTAATTGATTGTTACAAAACTAATAAATTAGGATAGGAAATAGGATTTAGCGTAACATTAAACCTTGACTTGTTTTTAGTTACATCTAACATCACACTTTGTTCCCAGAATTGGCCCCAACGAGCTGATTGGCTGCTCTGCAATTGGATCCACCTTGATTGGCATCGGCCGCGACCATTGGCTGCAGATGCTGGACAACCCTCGCAAACCAGTGGCTCAGTGGTACCCTCTGAATAAAAGCCCTCCTGCTAACATCACGATACCCAGTAACGATGCCCAGAATTCGGGACTAAGCTGCTTGAATGGAAGGTGAGATATAACTTGGGTAGACTCATGATTGAAACTCATATTGTGCATTTAATTATCTTAACATAAGGTTACTTGTTTTATTTGTACCAATAGCGATGTAGGTAATTTATTTTATTCGTCCAATTTGGCATGATAAGACATTTAGGGTATTTTATCAAAATAAGTAAAACTAGTTTAGTTGTTTTTATTTTATTGCATAAGCCGGTAAACGAGCAGACGGATCACGGTAAGCAATCATCGTCGCCCATGGGCACCTGGAACACCAGAGGTGTTACAAGTGCGTTACCGGCCTTTTGGGGACTAGGAATTTGAAGAATGTTGGGGAATTAGGGATTGGGGAATGGAAAGGGTAGTTGGGCCTCCGCTAACCTCACTTACACGACGAAACACAACGCAAGCGTTGTTTCACGTCGGTTTTCTGCTCGGCCGTGGTATCACTCCGGTTGAGCCGGCCCATTAGTGCCGAAGCATGGCTCTCCCACATTTGCATACAGTACTTGTAAGAAAATTGCACTTTTATATTTAGAATATTGAGAATATGTTAGTCTGTCCGGTAAATGGAAATATTACAAAAACACGCTCTTTGTAGACACGTCCACATACCGCATGTATGTGTGTTCAAAATATTTTGGGAACTTCAGCAGTTTTTCTTAATATCTAAACATATTCCACGGAAAACCAATCTACGTGTAACAATATCGCTTACAAATATGTATAGAATGGAAATATGATATGTCATGTGTGTATCCATTGATTACACAAACGATATGCTCAAACATTCAGATAATCAACAAACATAATATACGGAGACAATATAAATATTTGTACAACGATCCTGCATTGATTGCAATATCTTCTATCTTCTATGTTTTTGTATGAGACTCTGTGATGAATATTATCTTAGGGCAGTTAAGGTAATAGTTTACTTACAAAATTATTTTTATATTAATTAACGTACTGTTACAACATAACACCGCGTCTTTTACCTTTTCTTTTTCGTATGAGTCCCATGTTATAGGAGGTGAGAATTGTCTGACCTTGGAAACTAACCCGAGACTCCTTACCCAGCAGTTGCTCCTGCAAACACTCGGTCAACGAGTCAGTATTAGAGCATGTGCATGCTAAAACATGTTCTATTGATCATTCTCAAAAATCGCAGGTCGCTTCACAAACATGCCTGAAATAAGCATGGTAATTTTGAAAAGAGTTACCATGCAGGAATCGAACCCGCGACAGGTTACGTTGCAGCCAATTGCCCAGCCACCGAACCAAGTCAATACTTTACTTCTACCTACTCTATCTATATCTATTTTCTTAGTTCACAACCCTAAAAGTAATTTGGTTTGTTAAATCTCTTGTGAAACTATCTACTAAGCTTCTTGATCTTCATGTCCGTCTGCACAATCAATGTTTATGTCCAGTGCAGCTATTTACAAATACATAAGGCTAATCTTTAAACTCAAGGTCATTGACATGAAACTAAGTAACTTTTGTTTTTATTACATTGTTTATGACTGTTCAATAAAAATTAGACCAGCTATAATCTCTATGCTTGGTTAGGTTTATTAGACACCGCTTCTGCTTTGTCTCTCCAAAATTAGGTTCTTTAGTCTGTGTTGATCAGACCAGAGCAGATGATGGGTCAGATCAGAGCCATCATACCACCACGTATGGGGCCCAATAGCGCTGATGCCGATACGGAACCGCGGAGAACCTAACGGGTTACCGGGGCTCCGGATCGAAGTATAGGAGTAGGAACGGGATTGTTTTTAGTCAGTAAGAGTCTGACGGAAGTGTCAGACTCCCTCCTGAATGAATCACACTTCCTCCCGCCTTGGTAAGGCGGGAGGAAGTGTGATTCATTCGATAAATTTCCCCCTTAAAAAAAACCTGTGTTGATGACTCAATATATGCTACTCTGCCATATGCACATATGGTACAGTAGCATATACACACACCTCAGAAAATTGACAAAAATATATTAAACAAACTCATTAGCTAATTCATATTTTATCTTTTCGCGCCCTGTCATCCCTATTTACGCAAAGTAACTTTTGAAAGCCGTTTAAAATGTTTCATAATCCGACTTTAGTTAATTTATGTTCCTTTTTACAGATGAAGAGATGGAAGACAAAGGACTGAAGATTATCACCATCAATTAACGGTGTCGACTCTGATGACGTCACTTAGCAGGTATACTCGCGATGCCAAAACGTCTTATACTCGTAGTAAGTTAATGTGATTATTAATTAAACGGTTGTATGTCCATTTACCGTAGAAAAGAAATGAATCAAAAATCAATGTTAAGTGATATTGAAACGTAGCGAAAGTATATGTTAAAGCGATTATGTATGTAGAAATAGATATATGTTGATGTAGAAGAAAATGAATTTATCCAATAGAAGTTCTAATTGTTTATAGATCGAATATTATTTGTTTGTAGTAAGTAGTTTTGGTATAATCCAATGTTCTCATATCATTCTCATACATTTCCTCTGTACTTTACTAACCATATACAATGTTACTTCTATTTATACCTTGGAATACGCACACTTCAAATTCAAGACTTATCACACATGTACATATTATATACTTATTAATGTTGTATAGTTGTTGTCTTTAACGATACGCGTATTTTAATCTGTCGTCATATCTTGTAATATCTGATATGTTAATCTGAATTCAAATTATATATTCAGCAGAGTTGAAATTTCTTTAAACAATGAATGTTACAAACATTCTTTTGTCGGACAATAATGTAGTTGGAAATAAATATAATATGAATATATATGCGACAAACTAAAACTATCTTTTTCAGAGTAATAGCACAATATATGAAAAATATCATTTGTTATATATTATATATGTTATTTGAAATTGTAAGATGAAAATGAAGCTTTAAATCGTTTTAAAATTAAAATATATCTAAAATATAATATCATGTATTTAAAGTATGTATTGTATATGAATAAATTTTAAATTACATTAATATGAAAAATGTTTATTGGAAAATAAACACTGGAGATTGATTTATGGAGCTGTCAATGTAGATACATTCTGCATGTGGAGCAAAGTGAAATATGGGATACTTTAGTGGCGGCGCTGCCGTCGATTTTAAAAGATTATCTTTAAATTGACATATTTATTACTGTGCACATAATATACGAAGCGTGTTTTTTAAATATTGAAAGATTATAAAGATTATTGTAAAAGTAATTTATTTCGATTCACATAAATACCCTATCTTTTTCAATTGAACGTAGCTTAAATAAAAACTTTGATATTATTCAATTATATGGCTATTTTATGAAAACTATACGTTCTGGAATGTATTTATTGGTGTATACCCTATATACTTAGATATAAGAGTAATTTTAAGGTTAGATTGTCCTCTCAACGCTGCTAATTTTCTACTGTTATTGTATTGTGTCATTAAAAGTTCAAGATTTCATATAAAAATGATGATATTTTTCCTACGACTTTCATTGATTAATGGTTCTTTGCGAATTTTGTGATGAACGGACTCGGAAAGTAATTATTTGATGATGACGTGCTAAATGAACGTTCACGGATTTTTATCCACGTATTTAAATATGAAAGATCAGAAAGTTTTGTAAAATGTAAATAATTATAAGATGCAAAGATTTTTTTCGAGGTAAAAGCTTTGTTTAATCGGGAGTTTTCCTCGAAAAGTCGTTCTTTTTTACCGAAATATATCGTATTTACGAAATGCCCAGAGGCCCTGTAAGTCTTACTTCCTGGCCCATTGTTGTCGGGGCAATTTTGTAGCAAAAATGTTTTGTTCTTTGTAATAATTTAAAGTCAGTTGCATACTTCAGTGCACATATATAAAGGGTGTCTCTAGTCAGACGTTTTGGTCATTGACCTTTGTTTTCTGGGCGAGTAAATTACACATATTCTTTTAAAGTTATTTATTATGAACATTATAATGGAAATGACAGTACAAGAGATGGTCGAATGAGAGGCAATATTTTTGTATGAGATTAGGATACTTGTCGTTAACGTTGCTAAGTCTTTATACTGTAAAACTGTTTAGATTTAAGTGAATATAAGTAATTATACTGATTTATGATTAAAATGTTGACATTTTTAATTATTGACGTTTTATTTTTATTCGAAACTGTGTATTTTTTACTCTAATTTTATTATTAGACTTATTGTTCGAGAACTTGCAGGCATGTTTGCCAACGAGACGTGTCAGTTCCGATTTTCGAGACAAATAGTCAAAGTCAAGTCAAACTCATTTATTTCAATTAGACCAGGTTGTCGTTCGAACGAATGGTGACGTTCAAAAGTGCCTTACTTTTGAACTTCAACAACAAAAATTTAGAAGTGAAGCTAGTTGCTCATCCGAGGTGTAGCTTCCTATGGACAAGAACGAGCAATAAACTCCATATGTTACCTACTCTTTTCCATCAGGTTAACAGTACAATTCTCTAGTTACATAGTTTTGTTGGTTCGATTGTGTGAGAACAATGCAACAAATAAATCCAGTCAAATAGATTTAAAAAGAAAATAACCTTGAAGACAATAAAATCATGCAGTCTGGAGCTGACCAGTCCCAACTAACGGCGCCCGTTTACGAACATGACACCCAGTACCGCCCAACTCAACTATTTTGTAAGGAATCGAGCGATAGAAATTAATTCATTCTTGTGGGACTTACGCTATACCTAATTGGTATATTTAACCAACAGCCTTTAGGAATTGTTACGTAATAATATCAAAAACAAATACATCACTTCCAAAACCTTTAAACACAGGTAAGTAAATGCAAATCCCTGTTCCCACATAGCAACGTCCCACAAATCTAGCTCTGGGACCAATACCTGTCGCGTTGATAAACGACAGCTCAAGACCGTGCCTGTAAACATATTGAATTTAAATCGAATCTCAGCTGGACTTAGGCTAAGGACTCACGGTGCGATCTTCTCCCGCGCCCACTGCGGTGGCGGAATAGAGGCGGAATTATAATATTAAGTGTGGGAGAGCCATGCTTCGGCACGAATGGGCCGGCTCGACCGGAGTGATACCACGGCCTCACAGAAAACCGACGTGAAGCAACGCTTGCGTTGTGTTTCGTCGTGTGAGTGAGGTTACCGGAGGCCCAATTACCCTCCCCTTCCCCAATCTCCCCAATCCCTGAATCCCCATCGATCCTCAAAGTCCTAATCCCCAAAAAGCCAGTAACGCACTTGTAATACCTCTGGTGTTCCAGGTGTCCATGGGCGACGCCGATTGCTTACCATCAGGTGATCCGTTTGCCCGTTTACCGGCTTATTCCATTAAAAAAAAATATTATCAAAATCAAAACTCACGAGACCGCAGTTTTCTGCGAACCCGCAGCCGCCGCGGTTGCGATTATCGCCCGTTAACTAGGCGGGTGATTATCGCTAGACGGTTAAACAATAAGTTGAGTTCCAGACCAGCCGTTCCTTTGCGATCGTCTGCCAAGTGAACTCAGAACGTACGGGTGCTAACCGCCACGGCTGCGTGCGCCGGTGCATCGCGAGTCGCAAACAATTACAACCGCCACGGGCATAAAATGCGCCGTGAAAATTGCTTTGATTTTTTACATACATGTTTGCATTCTACAAAGACTGCGGGCCCGCAAACGCTACGGGCGCGGAAGAAAATCGGGCCGTGAGTCCTTCGCCTTAGTCGTACAGGTGTACACAGGTATCGTATCTGTGTGACGTATTACAAGTAAGCATATACGAGTAAGTATGTATGTGTGTGTATATAATGTAAACATGACTACCTCTTGGGGTTGGGTTCTTGGAGTTTTATATTCGAACTCTAAGTTGGACTAAAGGTTGCCTGGTAGATATCGCTTTTAGCGATAAGGCCGCCTTTGTAGCCTATTTTCTCTAATTTGTAGCTCGATATACTATCTCAAATTGGTGTACAATAAAGATTATTATTATTCTGTATGTCTTTACCATTCACGGGACCACAGGGTCCCGGTCATTTGGGAGACGTACGAGGGGCCGAAGCCAACTGCGCAGAGGCCCTTTAGACAACTTTAATCTAAATGTAATGGAGACACAAACCGGCGACTATCCCTGTATGCACTATGGAAATGCACCCAAGGACAGTCCCCGGTTAGTGTAGGACTATTGTGAATAATGGAAAAAAAAAGGTAAACCTATGGATGGGTATGGGACTATGGCACCTGCCGAAACAATGTAATTTTTACACGTAAAAATGGCAGGCGGAGACTCGCCAACTCACCGACCGGGCCCCGGGAACGTTTGCTAGATATAGCAACATAGGGGCAACGAGAATGTGAGTGGCTGAAGGGTTAAGAAACTACCACCGCTTTCTACTCAGATCATCTGCTCCAGCCGAAGCCTCCTGCATCCCTGGCCCACTCGCGACTTACGAATAGTTTCTTACCCTCCGAGCAGGATCACTGCTTTCGCGACTCCACTCTGGACGGCCAATGAAGGCAAGCCAGAGGTGGGAGACCTGTTCCTTGTCATCGTTCACTCCAGCCAGCCAATTAAGGCAAGCCGGAGAAGAAGGAACGGTGACTTCTCCCTGGAGCACTCGGGATGATGGTAGCCCGCGGGATCGCTAATGCCCGTCACTTCGCCTCAAAGTGCCCTTTTTTTTTTTTTTTGAGGGGGGAAAATCATCCAATGACTTCTCCCGCCCGGGTGAGGCGGGAGGGAGTGTCAGACTCTTACTGACTAAAAACCACCCCGTTATTATTATTATTATTGGACTTTGAGTATGTTTGATTGGGGACTTTTGATTTTTTTTCAGTAATACCGTAGGTCCTGAAATTGGGAACGGTACATTGCAAAATAACTTATGACATAGGAAACCCAAAATAATTATGTAATAATAATTGTTTATTTGCAAAAACAGAGTATTATACTATAAAATAGATTATACTCCAATTTATAAAAATAATTGGAGCCTTCTTTTAATCAATATGTGTCTGTGCTAGGTATCACAGCTCTCTCACAACAAGATGTCCATGTGATGAATTGTTTTTGATGCTGTTTAATGAGGGTTTACATGAAAGTGTTGGTTACACTCAGGAGGAGGATTTAGTTTATTCAATCTCCTCTTTTTTTAAATCGGTTAAATAATATATCAAAACCTTTTCCTGTGTAACAAACACTTTTCTGAAAACTGCATCAAAATTAGTTCATCTAATCAAAGATAATCGCGCACAAACAGACATGTCAAATTGAAATCTTTTCACTATTTATGTTATGAGTCCCATGTATTAGGGGGTGAGCCCATTGCCATATACCGGGCACATTTCCAGACTCAGTGCTGCTACTATTGAGATTTTTTTTAACACCCGTTTGTTAATACTTTGCCCGACCCGGGAATCGAACCCGACACCCCTTGCCCGGCAGTCGCCCTTGCGAGCACTCGGCCAACGAAGCAGGCAGTTTTATTTTGAAGTCTGTTAAAATGGTATAATATGCTTCTTGGTTGGTCCCCACTCAAAATTTTAGTTTTCAAATTAGATCAAATGAAAAACGAACACGATAAGATTTTTTACTTAAGGCACTAAACGCTTAGACCACACGCTATCTGTATGACTATGATAATGACATTAATCTTGGTTAGTAATTCAGTAAGCAAGTTAACTAAATTAATAATGAAACGTTATTATATCGTTACACGTGTAAGCTTCAGGCTAAGTTACTCGGACTGATCGTTGAAGGAGATTATAATAAATCATACTATAGTCGTTTATTTGATGGTGAAGTTACATAGTGTAGAGGAGTATATAATTTTGATATTAAAATGTTTCATGAGGTCTTGTAATAAAGTGGGAGTATGATTTTGAATAAGTAGAGTGTATTTTAATATGATTTTATGCCGTTTAATTTCCAAATCGTAGTCGTAGCTCGGAAATGCTTGCATCTTCCTCAAAAACGATGAAAACTGTTCACAATGTGGCCTATCCGTCTATCGCCATTTGTAGGTAGATTGGTCTTATTCTCCAAAAAATTAGGCGCCTTTGGAAGATTTCCCCAGTCAACAAAAAAAAAGGTAGATTGGCCATCTGCTTTTTTTTTATTAAACAGGAGACTGGCTTGTTATGCGGAATGTATATACAAGTTTTTACAAGGAATCAAACCACGGTTTTACGTTGTAGAAAATATTTAACACGTCGATATTTTTCAAAATATCTAATACAAAGAATCACATCGAGATAAAACCAGTTTGTCGTGGTGTCGGAGGTTTACGCCCGCTTCTCAGGCTTGAGACTGCGTGTTCGAAACTACCAAGGGCAAGTACATGGAACTTTTTCCGAGTTATATGTACTTTCTAAGATTAATAAGACTATTTAGACACCACTGACAAACGGTGATGAAAAACATCGTGAGGAAACCTGGGCTTATAATTTCTAATTATAAGTTTGAAATCGCCAACCCGCATTGAGGAAGCAGCGTGGTGATTAATGTTCTAACCTTCTCCGTGTGAGAAGAGGCCTTAGCTCAGCAGTGGACTGTGCTGTTGATGTGATGTTTGATGTGAAACACGAGACTGGCCTGTTATACGGAATAGATAAATAAGGTTTTACCTGGAATCAAATGCCACGGTGTTAACATTGTAGAAAATATTTACTAGGTTTCTAGGTTTTTCAAGATAATACAAAAGAGTACACATCGAGGTAAAAATCTGTATGTCGTGGTGTTGCATTGTATGATCTTTTATTTATGGGATACTTAAGCCGGTAAATGGGCAGACGGAGCACCTGATGGTAAGCAATCGGCGTCACCCATATGGACACCTGGAAAACCAGAGTAGTTACTAGTGCGTTACCGGCCTTTTGGGTATTAGTAATTTAGGGATTGTTGGAGATTCAGGGATTGTTGGGGATTCAGGGATTGAGGAGATTGGGGGGGGGGATTGGTAACCGTATACTAGATGGCATAGCTTGAGGTGAGTTGAACCTTTTGATTATGAGTACTCGTGTATCAAGTTCAAAAGGTCCATAAATTCATGGAACTGTAATAGTTTTCCTCAATAAGCTGTCACCTTATTAAGAGAGGCCATTTTCTTTCAGTTTTTATTTTTTTCTTTGCTTATGTGTGTGTAAGGAAAATGACAAAAGTGAAACTGTCTAATGAAATTGATGTAGGTTCTATAGTCCATCTGTTTAGGTAATTAACTAAAGGTAAACAAACAAAACCACGTGACACAGAGATAATTAACCTTCTGTTACTTAAAATATTTCTCGTGTTTTAATTTAAACTAAATTCACTTTAAAATCGTTCATTTGTCACACACACACATACAAGCACAAATGCCTAAATCGTACAAGAGCCTAGCCTATGGGTCTATTTCATTTCATTATCATGTTTAAATATTAACTATTCTGAATCTGATGTACGGATTTCTTTCTTGTACGGATATGTGTCTTCGGGCCAAGTTTCTCCAATACATTTCAACACATTAATTACAAACGATGAATAACCTAAGCTTAAATAACTTAATAACAAAAACAAAACAAAGAAACAAGATAAATTCAACAAAATAGGAACGAAAGCGCAATCGACGAATGAGCTGTCAATGGCGCCTGATTAACCGACTAAACGTAATACACGCTACTTTCATTGTCGCGCTACATCTTAGTTGTACTCTTTAATTTGACAACATTATCTAATGCTTCGTTCAAAGAAAGGTTTTGGATACCTGGGATTTTAGGCTCTTTATGGTGTCATTTTGTTATGAAATATTATAGTATTTAATAAATGTTATTAAATTAGTAGGTATGCTCAAGCAGATATATATACTATTTACTAAGAAATAAGTGAAAAGGAACAGAAACATAACATTTAATAGAGAAAACTGTCGTAAAAATGGAATCAATTTTATTTTCTTATGAAGTATTTTGAATCATGGAAATGGCAACTATAAATAACTCTTTTTATGGTTTGTTTACAAATAGTTAACTACCTAAACAGACGGAGTATAGCTAGACTAACAATGGGTTTTATATTCATACCTACTTAGATATATTAAATTGTATACCAATATTTAGACTTTTGAACTGTTTATAAAGTAACATGAAGAAAAATAGAAGTGATTATATGCTATCATAATCAACAAAATACACTTTTCTAAATACAAAAATGTTTGATAAGAACTGGCTGGTACTAAAACTGCAGATTATCATCTCAAAGATATTATTATTATAGGTAGTAGGTTTAATAGGTACACTTATGATTAAACATACATACATAACTTCACGCCTGTCTCCTATGGGGGTAGGCAGAGACTATGGAACGCCAATTATTACGATTCCTCTTTCGCTTCATCAACAGTCATCAATCTTTTCATGCATGCTCGTCGGTTAAGGGTACTTTTAATGGTCGTTCTTTAATATATCGCCAATCTGGTCTGTTATGATGAAACATTTGTTGCTTAATCATAAGTCATTTAAAGTTAGGAATATTTATATGTTTTTAATTTGATTTAACTAACTGAAAACTGAACCGGAACAGTGAACAAAAAGATTGTATTTCTAAGAAAATAACAGATTGAATTAATTAGCTACTTCCTGTTAACATGCCATGTGCCCTTGATATAGTAGATCTTCTTGGAAATCTAGTGGATGCTGTTTCAAAGGAGATGCGACCTTTGTAGTGGGAGAGATGCGCAGTGTAAATAAAATGGATGAGAGTTTATTTGTTAACACTGGAATGTTTAAATGTACTCTGATGTCATAATACCTACGAATTTTATTCTGCAAAATATTATGTTCTGATGTTACAAGACATCTTTTTCTCTACAAAGGACGTTGTAAAAATAAATATCAAAATAACAATTAGTTTTCGGGAGCTTCAAAATTGGAGATACAGAAATTTCCTCTTGGACACAAGATCCACATCGGGTCCCTGAGCCAATATTATCATCATTATCATTTCATCTCAATCGCTCAAGAGCTTCCTTCAAATTGTTCCACTTCTATTAGTATCCTTTTGGGCTATTAGTATCCGATTTTGTACCACCACCTCTTGGATGAGCAGTCAGCATAGACATTAATAATTAAGTAAAAAATAGTAACCTATGGAGTTTATGAGCAAATAGCATAACTTTTAATTGTTTTGTTGACGTTCAAAAGTGCCTTTCTTGTCTAAATTGAAATAAATGATTTTGACTTGGACTTTGAGTATCCTAGGGGAACGCGGGCGAAGCAGCTGGCAGAGGCTAGTTTATAAATTTAAATCTCTATCAAGGTTACGCTGCACCTGAGAGCAGGAAGTCTGTTAGTAAAATGTAAACACACACGACACTCAAAGCATCGAGAGTGTGTATAGTGACGTCACAAAGTGTTTCGTGTTTACTTAGAATATCTAGGTCACATGTTCCTGGGGTGCGGTGCCAGAAGACCTCCCCGTGGTGCACCCTGGGTACAGGTGATAGTCTCCCTAACGGGAGTGATAGGGTTGGAGTGGCTATTGCCTGTAGCTAACTTCTGGACGGGGCGGACGAACCCTGGATGGGTTCTGGAGGCGGCGGGTTTTGTGCAGACACATAGCCTACGCTTCCGAGGGGTCGCTTTTCCGCCCGTCTCTCTGAACTTAGCAGAGAACGCGGCGGAGAGGCAAGGACGGTGCTCGTTGCGCACTCACCCTGCCAACGAGCAGCATCGGGACACATGGTTCCTCGACTGCAACCGTCGAAATCGTAATCCGAGAAGAGATCATGGATGTCTCATGACTCAGAACGGGACGAGGGTCTTGGCTTGGTCGCCCGGACCGCGAGGAAGATAACCTCTATAAAAAATTCCTCCAATACCAAGTTCTGGTGCGCGGCGAGGGTATGCATGGCTGAGGAGTAGTGTCAGTCGTGAGCGCACCCCCAGCTAGGGTACCGGTGGACCCTCTAGTTGGGAAACAAATATACACTTACCCAGGTACAGGGGGCACTGCCTGGGCGGACCGTTTATTTCCCCCATACTCGTGGGAATTGTATGGAGTCTGATAATAAAAATAAAAATAAAAACAAAACACCGGAGGAGGAGAGGGCAAGCGAGCTTAGTTCGCTTGCTGTTGGCGGGGAGAGCCAGGGTGGCTCTGGAACCCGTGGGGAAGCGTTGGAGTCGTCCAGCCAATCCCTCACACGGGCCTTAAGTCGGAGGATGTCGGAAGCAGAGTCTGACTACTCTTCCGCATCTGGCGCTTACTCATTGCGCAGCTTGAGTTCACAGCGCCAAAAAAAGGGGACGTTTAAACGTCCCAGGTTGAAGGAGGGCGGGGATCCGTCCTCCAACGAGCAGGAGGCTCCAGCCTCTAAGATCCCTACGGCTGCGCGGGGTAGGGGTCGAAGAAAGGGCTGCGAGAGGCCGATGGCCGCTACTCGGGCCGAGTCAGCTGAAGCTGACTCATCAGAATCTGGCGGCGAGGGCTCGGTAGGCGACCTTGGTGCCATAAATGGCGACCTTTGCAAGGTGGTCAAACAAACACTCCGGACGGTGGCTGAGCAGAAGTCCGAGAAGGGCCGAAACGGAGTGTTAAGGCAAGCGAAGGCAGCCATTATGAAAGCGGCTCGACAGTGTGGACTGCCTTCAGCGGCAGGGCAGCAGATGGCCGCCTTGCAAAAAGAGCTGGGGGAGATGCGCCGAGAAATGATCCGGCTGACAGCCTCCAATGCGGCTATGGAGGACGAGCTTCGGTCAGCCAAGGCCCAGCTCGCCGCTGCTCGCGAGGGTCGACCCCGAGCCTCGCAGCCAGTGGAGGCCGACATAATCGGCCTGGTGCGGCGGGAGATGGCTGCGTTCCAGCAGCGTTTTGACGTGCTGGAGAGCAGGATCCTCCGCCCCCACTCGCAGGGAGTCAAGCAGCACCGCGCACATTTGCGGCTGCGACGGCTATGCCGACTACTCCTGGTCGGTCCAGCGGTGTCCGGGCCCAACCGCCGGCGGCTTCGCCGGCGCAGGCTTCAGCTGAAACGGTGGTGAGGGCGCCAACAGTTCGTAGGCGTGGGGGCGCCGTGCCTGGGCCGTCTACTGCCCCAGTTGTGGAGCCTACCCGAACTTCGGGTTCCCCTGCCAGCGGCGGCGGATGGCAGGTGGTCGGAGAGGCGAGGAGGGTCGCCAAGGAAGGGCGAAAGCGCCGAAAAAAGGAGCAGCGGCAGAGGCAGCGGCAGCGGCGCAAGGAAAAGCGCGCTGCGGCAATGCTTGTCGCCCCTAAAACCGCGGCTGTAGTGATAACTCTACAGCCGGACGCGGTCAAAAGAGGCGTGACATATGGCGACATCCTCGCCAAACTGAAGCAGGCGGTAACTCCCGCGGAGTACGGGGCCCCTAACGGGTTCTCTTTGAAAGTGACGGCGACTGGAGCCCGTTTACTAGAGGTCCCCGGCGCGACCAGCGGTCCAACCGCTGACGCTCTAGCCGAAAGGCTCAGGGTGTGCCTTGGTGCAGACGAGGCTCGCGTGTCAAGGCCAACCAAGTGCCTGGAGTTGCGTATAATGGGCCTGGACGACTCCGTGACGGAGGAGGAGGTTGTGGCCGCTGTGGCCAGGACGGGTGAGTGCCCTGCAGAGCAGGTTAAGACCGGCACCATCCGTCCAGATAATTCGGGGTTGCGAACGGTTGTAGTGAGCTGCCCCGTCTCAGCGGCCAAGAAAATAAAGGAGGGTCGAAGGCTCCTGGTAGGCTGGGTCTCGGCGCAGGTCAAACTGCTCGAGGTCCGACCTATAAGGTGTTTCCGCTGCCACGTAGGGGACCACGTTAGCGCTAGGTGCACCTCGGAGGTGGACCGCAGTGACTGCTGCTTCCGTTGCGGTCAGCCCGGTCACAGAGCCGGCTCGTGCTCTGCCCCGCTACACTGTCACGCATGTGCGGCGGTTGGTAAGCCGGCCAATCACCGGGTCGGGAGCAAGGCCTGTTCCCCTCCTGCCAAATCCAGGGGCAAGGGTAGGCCCTCCGCTGCCCCCGTCAGTCCCGCCCCCGCCGCTGTAGTCGCCACTAATGCCGTCGCCGCGGCCACCACTGGCTGTAATGCCGTCAGGGAGGAGGCTGGGATGGATTGCCAATAATAGCTCCATTCCGCCTCCTTCAGGCGAACATCAACCACTGCGCCGCCGCTCAGGATCTCCTGCTTCAGAGCATGGCGCAGTGGTCAATAAATGTCGCTGTGGTCTCCGAGCCGTATTTTGTCCCGCCCAGGGATCACTGGGTGGCGGACTTGGACGGCTCGGTGACCATCATCTCGTCAGCCGCCGCCGGTACCCCGACTCTCGAGGCCGTTCAGAGAGGCCGGGGTTGTGTCGCAGCACGGTTCGGAGAGATCGCTGTGGTGGGCGTGTATTTCTCTCCGAACCGAACTCTCGCCGAGTTCCACAACTCCCTGAGGGAGTTGGTCGCCGTCGTTGTCGGGTTCCGTTCCCTCCCCGTGCTAGTCCTCGGGGACTTCAATGCCAAAAACTTGGCTTGGGGTTCCCGGTTTACTGATGTTCGGGGTAGGATGGTGGAAGACTGGGCCCTTGAGGCAGGCCTAGTCGTCCTGAACCGGGGTTCTGTCCCCACGTGCGTGCGGATGCAGGGCGAGTCGGTGGTGGACATTTCGTTCGCTAGCCCTGCTCTATCACCGCGTGTCGTTGACTGGCGTGTCATGGAGGAGGTGGAAACGTACTCTGACCACCGGTATATCCGGTTTAACGTCTCCACCGAGTCCGCGGACCCGCCGGTCAGACAGGCCCCATGTGGCCCGCGTTGGGCGCTGAGACAGCTGGACCGGGAGCTATTCCTGGAAGCCGCAATCGTGCAGGCCTGGGTGATACCACCGCACAGGCCTGCCGACATCGACGAGGAGGCGAGGTGGCTCCAGGACGCCATGTCCAGAATCTGTGACGTGGCGATGCCCCGGGTCCGGCCAGGTCAGCGCAAGCGCCAGACGTACTGGTGGTCGCAAGAGCTGGCTGCTCTACGCAGTGCATGCACTGCTGAGCGACGCCGGTACACCAGGCACCGCAGGCTTCGTATCCGTCCTCAGGACGCAGAGGTCAGAGAGGCGGAGTTGTACGAGGGGTACAAGGCGGCGAAGGCCGCCCTCAAAGCGGAGATACGGCGGGCCAAAGAGAATGCCCTCCAGGAGTTCTTGGAGACTCTGAACAGAGACCCGTGGGGACGCCCCTATCGGATGGTGCGGGATAAGCTCCGCACATGGGCTCCCCCGCTGACTCAGAGTCTCCGGCCAGAGGTAGTGGAGGAGGTGGTCGGCGCCTTGTTCCCCCGACTACAGAGGGGTTTCACCCCTCCGTCCATGACTACGCCCCCTGCGGTGCCCTATGCGGGCCACAGCGAAGACGACGGCGACACAGTTTCGGAGGTGACCGAGGCCGAGTTGAGAGCGGCGGTGCGCCGGATGGGCGCCAAGAACACCGCCCCGGGACCCGACGGACTGCACGGCAAGGCGTGGGTCCTGGCCTCGGAGGCTCTCGAGCCTCGATTAATTGGTCTCTACAGCGCATGCTTGGAGAGGGGCCAGTTCCCGCAATTGTGGAAGGCGGGTAAATTGGTCCTAGTGAAGAAGCCGGGGCGCCCTGCGGACTCTCCGTCTGCGTACCGGCCCATAGTGTTGCTCGACGAGGTGGGAAAAGTTTTCGAAAGGATCATTTCGAACCGCCTCGTCGCGCACCTGTCGGATGTTGGGCCGGACCTGTCGGACGGCCAGTTCGGCTTCCGCAGAGGGCGTTCCACGGTGGACGCCATCATGCGTGTAAGAGACCTCACGACGGGGACTGCAGTGTCCAGGGGTAAGGTCGTAGTGGCGGTGTCCTTGGACATCGCCAATGCCTTCAACTCCCTGCCCTGGAGCTGCATTTTGGAGGCACTTCGATATCATCGGGTGCCCACCTATCTCCGTCGTGTAATCGAGGCATACCTGACGGAACGGTCCGTCATTTACCCCGGTCACCGAGGTGAGTGGAACCGACGAGAGACGTCGCGCGGTGTTCCACAGGGTTCGGTTTTGGGGCCGCTCCTGTGGAACATCGGCTATGACTGGGTGCTGCGCACCGACCTTCCGAACAACGTCAGCATGGTCTGTTACGCTGACGACACACTGGTGGTAGCTCAAGGGAGGTCGCATCAGGCGGCGGCTAATTTAACGGCGAGAGCGGTTACGACAGTCGTTGAAAGAATCCGGCAACTGGGACTCGAGGTGGCGCTCCACAAGTCCGAGGCCATGTGTTTTTATGGCCGCGGGAACGCGCCACCTCCGGGTGAGTCTCAATTAACGGCGGGAGGAGTTACCATCGGCGTCGAGACGACGATGAAGTACCTAGGACTCGTCCTCGACAGTCGGTGGAACTTCGTGGAGCATTTCCGACGTTTGGCTCCTAAGTTGGAAAGGACGGGGGCGGCGCTTAAGCGCCTCTTACCCAACCTCGGGGGCCAAACGCCTCCTGCCGGAGGTTATACGCCGGGGTCGTGCGGTCCATGGCCCTCTACGGCGCCCCTGTGTGGGCGCCGAACCTGATGCGGCGGCCCGCTCGGGCGCTGCTTACATCACAGAGGGTCATGGCGATCCGATTGATACGCGGATATCGCACGATCTCCGGGGAGGCGGCGAACCTCCTTGCCGGAGTACCGCCGTGGGATCTGGAAGCGAAGGTGCTCGCGCGCGTGTTTTGTTTGCGCGCGGAGGCACGTCGCCGGGGCGAATCTCCGCTGCCGCGCCAGATTAATGCGTGGCGGGATGAGCTCCGGCGTGATCTCATGGCGGAATGGCAGCAACGACTGTCGCAACCGAAGGCTGGGCTCGCTGTCATTGCAGCGGTAAGTCCCCTCTTTGAGGAGTGGCTTGAGAGACGCTACGGCGTCCTCACCTACCGCCTGACGCAGGTGCTTACCGGACACGGAAGTTTCGGTAGGTTCCTGTTTCGGATTGGGCGGGAGGAAACGCCCGGGTGTCATCACTGCGAGGATCGCCCGGAGGACACGGTGGAGCATACGGTGGCGGTGTGTCCTGCGTGGACTGAGCACCGCCATGTCCTCAGGAATGTGATTGGCGACGGCGACCTCTCGCGTCCGGCTCTGGTTCAGACCATGGTACGGAGCGAGGGGCACTGGGATGCCGTCTCCTCCTTCTGCGAAGCAGTCATGCTAGCTAAGGAGGAGGCGGAGCGCGTGAGGGAACGAACCTCCTCACGACCCGGCCGTCGCGAGAGACACTCCGGGCGTCGGGGATCGCGAGACGATCTCCGGCCACCATAAGCACGGGCCTGCGGACGGCGAGCACGGGTGACTCGCCGCCCGACCAGAACCAGGCCCGAGCGTACGGCGCGTCGCGTTCCGCGCGCGCCTCAAGGAGCCATCAGACCACCACAGATGGGGCCTAACAGGGCTGACGCCGATACGGAGCCGCGGAAGACTTAACGGGTTGCCGGGGCTCCGGCTCGAAGTGCAGGAGTAGGAACGGGGTGGTTTTTAGTCAGTAAGAGTCTGACACTCCCTCCCGCCTCACCCGGGCGGGAGAAGTCATTGGATGATTTTCCCCCCTCAAAAAAAAAAAAAAAAAAAGGTCACATGTTCCTAGTTTCGAAGTAAACAATTCAAGATGTTTTACTTAAAGAGCAGAATACATGTGTGGGGAAATCTTCTGGAATTATAGGTATATTATAGGCAAAAACTAAAAAAACATATATAATATGTATAGTAGTATACCACATTCGTCAGTCAGATATTATCCGTCATAGAAACGTCATTGTGTTAATGATTACGAAAATGTATTAACTATAAGATGAAATAAATTATGACAGCATTATTTCCAAAAGGCATCGTTGGCCTAGTAGTCGCAAATGCGACTGCCGGGCATATGGTCACGGGTTCGAATCCCGGTTCGGGCAAAGTTCTACTGGGTTTTTAAAAAATTCTCAGTAGTAGCACGGAGTCTGGAATTGTGTCCGGTATATGGCAATAGGCTCACCTCCTATTACACGGGACTCATAACGTAAATAGTGAAAAGTGGGTGTTACATTGTACCTCATAGTGGCATAATTACTAATAATATTTCTAATAATAAATAAAGCACCTTTGTTTACCCCTTCGGGGATTAAAGGCGTGATGTCATATTTTTCCAAAATCAGTGAAATACAATATTAAAAACTGTAAACTATACTAAACTTGAGCTTCTAGGTTAGCTGAAGACGACTGAAATCCTGTAAAATGTTGTTTTTGAACTGAAAAATGTTCTCTTACTTCCTTATCTTGTGCCCAGCATTCATAAACTCAGTTTTCAGTGAACTTAGTTTTGACATAATTTCAGTAAAGCGTTTTAAAGGCTTTATTTTTCTTTTTAAATATTTGTAGTTAACGTTTAAATCAATATATTTATGTACAAACGTCGATTAGAGATTTGTTGAAAATGTTGTAAAGAAAAAAGTGTAGAAGTGAGAATTAACAAACAACAAATCATGAAATATACTTACAACATGTTAAAATTTTACGAATTTGTTATCAACAATAGTAACAGTTATCCAAAATCTAAACGTAAAACATGCCACATACACACATACAAGATTCATCACAAGTAAATTACATCAACCACTTCATTTCTCTGCACTTCCCCATAAGAGAATGCCTTAAGGCATTAAGTCCGCCATTCACTGTTATGTTTTGTGAAGAAGAAATAAATAAATAAATTAAAGTTAAATTAGACTACAAATACCACCACAATACTTTACAAACCCTCAAAATGAAAAAGTGTAGGAGAACCATGCTTCGGCACGAATAGGCCGGCTCAACCGGAGTGATACCACGGCCTCACAGAAAACCGACGTGAAACAACGCTTGCGTTGTGTTTCGTCATGTGTCCCTAATCCCTAAATCACCAACAATCCTCAAATTCCTAATCCTAAAAGGCCGGTAACGCACTTGCAACGCCTCTGGTGTTCCAGGTGTCCATGGGCGACACCGATTGGTTACTATCAGGTGCTCTGTCTGCTCGTTTACCGGCCTATACCATAAAAACAATGTTTCATTACTTCACAAAATTTCTTACACTTATTTTGAGCAAAAGATACATCCTATTATTGATTTTACCTTCTATTTACCCTGTTTAAACCTCAACATATAGCACCTCTTTCCTTCTACCTTCCCGTTATTTGCGTAAAAGGATTATCTCTTTATCCTCATGTTTATTTTACATGACAAAGGAAAAGGATTTACTCAACGAAGCTATGTTAGTCGTTATGAAATATGGAAATTGTGGAATTAAATTTTTATGTGGTTAGGTTCTTGTAGAGGTATATTCTATAAAGGTGCGGCCACGTCTAGTGAATGCGCCGCGAACGAGCAGCTCGCGAGCCGTTTGCAGACTGCTTGAGAACTGCGCGCGTGCAGTAACGGCAATGGTTTGGTGATCAACTTATACAAGGTTCGTATCCTTACTATTATAAATGGAAAAGTGAGTTTGTTTGTTCCGCTTTCACGCCGTAACTTCTAAATCGATTGCTTTGAATTTTTGCAGGTGTAAAGTTAGAAGTCCGGAATAAATAATAGGGTACTTTTTATCCCGGAAAATTTTGATATTCCCGAGGGAAAACAAAAGAATTGGTATAGATGGCGCTATGTGTATTGGTATTTGTCACATATGCTACTTTTATCCTTTTGTGACGCGAGCGAAGCCGCGGGTAAAAGCTAGTAAATAATAATTTTAAATCGCAGCAGCATTCGCCGAGTATGGATGCACCCTAAGACGCTTCTTTTCCTGATGGTGTTACTACTGTGTAAAAAAAATATCTGCGTTTAGCAAGCGTGGTGGTTACAGCCTATTTCTTCTCCGTGCACGAAGAGGTTTTTACCCATAAGAAGGATAGTTACAGGCTGTTGATGATGATGATTTAATTCTTCTTTCAATCTTGTTACCTGAAACGCTCAGCACTTGTTTCACATTTCGATTTCATACTGAAGCACAAATAATCTATTTTGAATCATGGAAAGCTTTAGAAAAATACCTTATATTGAAACTTTGTTAAACTCACATTAACCTCATTCACTGAATGGTACATATTATTAGGTTTTAATTAATATACGTTCATTTCGTTCGATGCAGTCGCCATTTGTTTGCACTGCTCTTTACGTGAAATATTTTCTCTTTAATCATATTCTAATTAATTGCTAACTTAATATTTACATTATGGACCACTGTTTGATTAAATACATTCGTGCTGCACGACTTTTATCCAAGTAGAGACAAGTAAAAGTGCACAATAAACTTAAAATCTATTTTTATATAGACTACATAACGTAACAAACGTTATGTTATGTAGTTCCTAGTCAACGGAGGCTAACGTTTTTTTGTAACGTTTTGTGTCAACTAGTTAACTAGGCGTATAGCACAAACGTAGGAAGGGTAATTTTGTCCAATCACAGCTGTTGTCAAATATTGAACGTCCAATAGTGTGACGCTAGCTAATCCTTCCCTATTGTCGCCGAGAACCTAACGAGTTACCGGGGCTCCGGCTCGACGTGCAGGAGAAGGAACGGGGTGGTTTTTAGTCAGTAAGAGTCTGACACTCCCTCCCGCCTCACCCAGGCGGGAGCAGTCATTCGATGATTTTCCACCCTTAAAAAAAAATATATTTATGTCACTACAAATTCTTTTTAAAATGAAAGAGATGGCACGATATACGAGGTAAAGACAACCTAAAAATTAATGTCTTAGTATACTTATGCTAAGAAAACAATTTCAGCTTGCTAATGTAACGTTGATATATCGTACCTAAAAATCCTCAAATTTAATTCAAATAAAAGTAGTCTCTAAACGTAGGAAATAAGGTTTATAATGGAGCTAGTGGAGAACAATTACCGGTGACCGCTTGGGAATTAAACAGTTAATTCCCAAGCGGTCACCGATTAGCTTTGTTGCAACTAAAAACAATATAAAGTGAACTTTACACACATAGTAAAATGCTTTAAAAGACAAATAATAAACTTAATACAATGTAGGTACATTATTCAATGTACAAAGTTTTGAAGAATGGCTTGTGAAGTGATAATTCAGTTTATAACATACAATATATATGTATAAAATAGTTCATGGCATATTACATTGTTTTTAACGAACACGACAATGTACAAGATTGCAGTGTGTAGGCAATAAAAAATCAAAGATCTTCTATATAAGAACTTAGAGGTAGGATCTTTTGTTTAGCATGACTGTTGGCCGAGTGGTCGCAATTGCGACTGCCGGGCAAGCCATCTCCGGTTCGATTCCCGGGTCGGGCAAAGTATTACTGGGCTTTTACAAAAAATCTCAGTAGTAGCACAGAGTCTGGAATTGTGCCCGGTATATGGCAATAGGCTCACCCCCTATTACATGGGACTCATAACATAAATAGTGAAAAGTGGGTGTTACATTATACAGTGGCATTAAGTGCCGTATCGTCCACGTCTGCCGGGTAGTACTACGGGGATAAAAGGCGTGATGTTTTATATATAATTATGTTTTGTTATATATATATCAGTCCCATGTAATAGGCTCACTCCCTATTACAAGATACTCATAACATAAATAGTTCTCTAAGTTCAGTTGAGATGCAGCCGGGCAACAGTTTTACCTACTTAATGGAGAACAAACGCCATCAAGGTAACGTCCTTACTTTCTATTTATAGAATCGAAGGATACAGGAAGCACCCTAAATGAAGATGATAAACGTATTGAAAAAATAATTGTCTTTTTGCTGTTAATTGAATGGAAGTTGTGTTACGCTCGTTTTACTGGATAACGTGATGGTAAGGGCTCCGTTGCCGCCGTAAGTGATTGAAGTGAGATCTAACCGATTTCGAGACTTTTTGATTTTGATAATTTTCAGTTATCTTCCTAAATGCTTTTTTTAACGTTGCCTACACTAATAATTTCTTGGGTCGTTTACAAATATACAACTTCACATACACTTGATACCCAGACCCAGATAAACAACAATTTGTGAATATACTGAGAAAAGCTCTACTAGTTTCGAACCACAGAGGGGTTCTTCCTCATAAGCAGCGTGCGCAGTCGTGGCGACGTCGCGCAGCTCACTGGTTCTCAGTATATTCACGTAAGTAACCCGCGATTTTACTTAAATTAGTATGTCTCACGATAGTTATTATAAAAACAACAATTTGTGAATCCAACAAAGAGTTGCTCCGTGCTGGTTGTGCAGCTACCGCGCCAACAGTGCAGTCTTTGTAACGTGGTTAACAATTACTTCGATTTTTAAGTACTCCGACTTTTGTTTTCTAAAGCTATTTTGGTAAAATTGGCGTGCGACGATGCAATGGCAAGAGACCTGACGGTATGTCATTATTCCCTTGTGAGATGGGTAGGCCTTTAGTATGGGACGCCATTTGCTTTGGTACTCTGGCGCCATCCCATCTTCCAAGATGATGGTTGACACTTCAGGTGATCGAAGGGCTGGCTGCTACTTTGGGCAAAGGTTAAGTATTTCCATTCAACGTGGCTATGCTGCCAGTCTTTTGGGCACTCTACGTCACGATAGCGACGAGGAAAATTTTTTTTTAGATGCCTTAAGGTAGCATTTTTATTATTATTACTTTTTTAAGGTGTAAATATTTTAGTTTTTAGTTAGTTATATTTTACGTTGTATATATTTTTAGATTAACTCGTCGAGTACCGGTTTTGTAGACACAATTATAGAACAATAGGTTGCGGTCACCGGTGACCGCTTGGTGTTTGACAGTTTAATATTACCCAATATCACTTTAGAAGTAAATATAAATTACACATATGTAAAACTCTTTTTTGGTAAAATCTTTAAATTTTACTTCATATTTTTTTTTTATATGATTGTTGCATTTATGGGCCACCATGATGGAACCAAAACGTAATCATTTAGAAAAGAATATAATAGAATAACCTTTAACCAATTTAAGGCAGCCTTATTATATCCTTATTTTTTAAGTGTATTCGTGATATACCGTTCCAGACTTTATCCATTTTCACTGAATTTCGAAAATGGAATATGTAATAGGAGTGTATACTAGGCGGACACCCTGACCAATACTGCAGTTATAAAAGATGATCAATGCCCTTGTCATAAAGTCTAATTTTGCTTTCATGCAACGTATGCCACTAATGACTATCTGATATAAATTATATATCAGGTAGTCAATATGTTCAATGTGTGATAAATTTTATGAATTTGACGCAAACTGTAATATGTCATATCCCCAAAGTTTGTAAAAAAGAATATTCAAGTATTATTTCGCATACCTACGAGTTTATATTGCGCTTGAATTGTTAATTAAGATGCACCGAGTCAAGCACAGAGCGAGCACGGAGTCTGGAAATGTGCCCGGTACATGGCAATAGGCTCAGTCCCTATTACATGGGACTCATAACATAAATAGTGAAAAGTGGGTGTTACATTATACAGTGTATTGTAATACAGGTATTCACAATTATAAAAGCATACTTCGATTATCTGTTATTAGGTTCCAAAAACTAACACTATTACTGTTCAAAAGACAAGAGTAGCGAAATTGTCCACAAATATTAGTGAAATCGTTCTTTAATGTTAAATACAGTGTGTCCAAAATACATTTACATCTCTGAAGTTTGTTATTTGACAGATAGAAAGAGATAGAAATACGCTCATAGTGTGGTGAGAGACAAGGATGGTATTACATGTAGCGCACTTCAGACAGGCCGAGTTATTTTGGTAATATTGTAAAAGTTTGTTTGGTGGTTAATTTGCATATATTTGTATGTGTCTTCATTTGCGTTTGATTTTAAGGGCGAAGACTATTACCACTTCTCGCTAAGTGAAGTAAAATGATTAACAAATATGTTTAGTGTATTGTTTAATGGTTGTTGTTAATGCTACAAATATAATTATGTTTGTACAATATATAGAAATGATGGAAGAAAGCAGAATAACGAAAGAAGTATACAGAGCGAATGTGAATGGGACCGTCGATAGAGGGCACCTTGGACAGATAGGTATATACTGACCAGATTGGCGATATATTAAAGAAGGGCCTAAGGTACTTTTGTACCTTTAACCGACGAGCATCCATGAAAAGACTGACTACTGTTGATGAAACGAAAGAGGTATGTTGGATTCGTAGCAATTGGCGTTCCGTAGTCTCTGCTTACCCCTATGGGAGACAGGCATCAAGTTATGTATATATTGTTGGATATTACTTAGGTTAAGAGTGGGGTTAGGATGAAAGTTACAGTTACTATATAAGCGGTGGAATACCGGCGCCATCCGTCGTGCAACATACATTAAGGTTTTATTTGTAATTTTGCATATTTAGCGAGGGTAGATTGTTTTCATTTTGTTTATTTAAGAATTTGTTCTTTTTGATGATTGTGTTATTAATTTTTGGATAATTGTGTAATAATTTTAGTTTTAAGGTAATAAATTGTGCTGCTTCTGATTTCTAACAATATTATAATTGTAGAGGTACATTGTCAAAGTTCTTAATATTGGCGATCAATCTCATAAAAACTCAAACCTGATCAAACTTCTGTACAGTAAAATCTGTTTATCCGCGGGGTATACGTTCCATGAATATGCCGCGAATACAGAAACCGTGAATACAGAATGGTAATTTATATGGGTTTATAGGGGATATGTTCCTAGGTGCCAAAATAAAAAACACAAATACATAAGAAAATCAATTTTATTGATGTTATTGAACATTTTAATTAATCATTATCCTCAGGCTTAGGCAATGGTTTGAAGAATTTTGTTATTTTCTCTTGCTTGGACGTTTTTAATAACTCCGACAATTCAGACTGATACTCAGCAGTCGCATTCGCAATTTTCCTCGGATGGATGGATATTAATTTCGAAGAACGAAAAGAGCAGTAGAGACGTGTTAGTCGATCACAATATTTGTAAAGAATGTGAAAGATTAAAGAATAAAATAGGCAAAGCGGCTTTTTTCAAAGAACGGAACAACAACATTTAAAAATATACTTTATTTCTTCAGAAATAAGGTTGCTTTCTTCTGTTTGTTTACATTTCCAAAAACGCCGACCGCGGTGTTTGCGGAAAATGCGACAAAGGTGGCTCAGGTCAAAGTGCTCGGCGGTACCATTTGACGGCACTTGCAAAAGATATTGCGTTAAACACCTATTGGAATTTTGTATGAAATTTTAGATCCGCGAATAAAGAAATTTTTTGCCGCGAATATAGAAATTGGGTTGCATTTTTTTAATCCGCGAATAGTGAAAACGCGAATGAAGGAAGCGCGAATAGGGAGCTTTTACTGTATACTACACATCTAAGATATTACTTCGAAAAACTTTATTTTCGAAAAACAACCACTAGCAAGAATTTATCAATCAAGTGTAACCTTTAACAGAAATGTCCCTCGACATTTCAGCGAAAGAAAAAAAATAAAAAAAAGCCACAAGCTGTGACCTTAGGTAGTAAATAATTATTTGAGCGGGTAACACTGCGGGACATGACTTACTACAAGGCAAACACACTTAGACCACTCAGTTAGCGGTTCGATACTCATAGAAAATCACAGTTAGAAGGAAAATAATTATTTCTGTTATATATGTTATAAAGTACAGCTATAGAAAATTATTTTCTTGACCTTTAGACAGTTTATTAACCTTTTTTCTGGCCAATAAATAAAGTTTTTTTCTTTATTATTTTTTTAACGGTCCCCCAAACTAGGATTTTCTTCTGTATTTAATGAGTGATATGTAACCTATTCTTGGTTATCAACTAGAATCTAATACAATTTAATTAAAATGTCAAACACCAAGCGGTCACCGGTGACCGCAACCTATTGTTCTATAATTGTGTAGGTAGGCACACCCCTTATTACATAAAAGTCTATACATAACTGGTTAAAATGAAAACTAGTTTTTACCAGCGGCTTCACCCGCGTAGGACAAAAGTAGCCTTTGTGGTATTTCAGACCATTATCTACCCTTGCGGGCTTAGTCTTGAATCCAATTCCGATCGATCGACATAGGCATTGTGAAATTTCATACCCTTAAGTTGCAACACTAGCGTCCATAGCATCCGTATTGGGTAGATATTTAATGAACTAAGTGAAATTGAGTTTGGCTTTGTATTCCGTACTCTGAATGCTATTTTAACAGTTTTGACATTGAATAGTTATTGAGATTTTATTGGATTGAAATTGCGTTGACGTTGAGATTGGTTTCAAGAGTAAGCACCGTGGTGTTCCAAATTTCATCGGTTAAACCGGCGGAAAGGTTCAGCCATTTTGACGCGAGTAACAAATTAATAGAATGAGAAAAGAACAAAAATTAGTAGAATTTGAATTTTCTATCTATCTCTGCGATAACTAAAAGTCGTTGTTGTATAATATTATTCACCAATAAAATCTCGCTACTACTGAGACTTTTTTAGAAACCTAGTAATACTTTACCCGACCCGAGAATCGAACCCGAGGCCCCTTACCCACTCGTATTTGCGACTACTCGGCCAACGAGGCAGTCTTAATTATTTGTTTGTATTAAATACGCTCTGAAACTCAACATTATAAAATGTATTGGACACCACCCTTTTTCTGGTCCCTGGTGTCCCTGGTGATATGAGTTGATAAAGGGACTACACATTTGACAGTAGCTCTCTAATAAACTAGAACTATACCGAACGAAGAAAGTGGGGCTATGGCGAAACCTCTTATGAAAGTAGCCGATTTGAAAAATTAGTCGCCCATTGTAAAAAACTGTTATCAATGAGTAACACAATATTTTATCCTAAAAGATATGCACCTAAAGATAAATCTCCTGCATTCCATACACACAAGCTTTATTTTGATGTGGGAAAATCATCCAACGTCTTTTCCCGCCCGGGTGAGGCGAGGCGAGAACTTTTATTGACTAAAACCACACCGTTCCTACTCCTGCACTTCGTACCGAAGCCTTCAAACGGGTTGCCAGACCTGTGAAACCCTTCGCGGCTCCGTATCGGCATCATCCCTATTAGGCCCCATCTGTGGTGGTCCTTCGAACCGGAGCCCCGGCAACCCCTTAAACCCCTCGCGGCTCCGTATCGGCATCAGCCCTATTGGGCTCCATCTGTGGTGGTCTGATGGCTCTTTGAGACGCGCGTGGGACGCGATGCGCCGTTCGGGTCTGGTTCAGGTCGGAAGGCGAGTTACCCGTGCTCGCCGTCCGCATGCCCGTGCTTACGGTCGCCGGAAATCATCTCGCGACCACCGACGCCCGGAGTGTCTCTTGTGACGGCTAGGGCGTGAGGAGATTCGTATACACCCAAGCTAGACTACTTAAATCATCTCAAGCTTAGTGTAAAGTATCCCTAACGTAGATATGACCTTTGTGGCAGATACAACAGCGAAAAGGCTTACAACAGGATTTTATTTAAACATTTAAACTTGCTAAAACCTGTGGGTATGACTTGAAATAACTAAACAAAGGCTGGGACATGCATTAGATATAGTTTGTCGGTCGACCTGTGGGCGTCTCGAAGGTTAGAATGTAACTTGGTTAATGAGCTGGATACTTAATTAGTTTTTAATTGCGGTAAATAGCTGAGTAGATAGCAGATAATCATCTGCCTACACTACTTTCAGATTCAGATTCAGAGTACCATAGATGGCCGGCCCAATAGTGCTGATACCGATATGGAGTCACGGAGAACTTAACGGGTTGCCGGGGCAGGGTGGTTTTTAGTCAGTAAGAGTCTGATACTCACTCCCGCTTCACCCATAAAAACATTACTTTCAGATGAATGATGCTATCATTCATTTTACATCAGTTATGTTATGCAATCTGTGGTAATAGGGGTGAGATTATTATTATAGGTATATTAAGGCAATTGAATAAAATTATTGAATCATCATCATCATTAAACTTTCACTAATCTGGTGGTCGCGATCACCTAGTCAACGTGACAGTCAAACAACAATTAAGTGACAATTTTTCTAAATGAAAACTTTACGCATAATTCATAGGCTGGGTAATCCAGAACTCAACAATGTTTGTAATACCACGTAACAGAGTGAAAAACAAAGCCTCATACCGTTACAAGCCTGCAATATAAGTTTAGCTTCAGGTAAGGCCTTGAAAGTTGGATAACTGCGCACCGACCGGTACAGTTTTTCATTAACCAACTTTCCAGTACAGAAGAGAAGTGATTACATACACATACACACATACACATACACTGGCAACTAAGTACTCTTGAGACTTTTATATAGAAGTGTTACCTGTATTAATAGGTCTTATAAAGGTGGATAGTTTCTTTGTTTTTGCTGGTTTAAAGTAAAGGACGGTTTGATCATATTCTATACTTATAATAAATCTGTAGAAAGGTCAATTCTGAACATCACATATTTTTCCAAAACTATCAGGGAGTGATTAGGGATCGATACTGATGCCAAAAATGAAATCAGTAAAATTTTTGTCTGTCTGTATGTCGCACAACAGGTATAGATTTTAACGATACTTGGTGCAATTATTTTTCATATTCCTGAGCTGGTTATAGTATGCTTTTCATCGCGGAACAATCAATAGGAGCAGAGCAGTGAAGGACAATGTTTGAAAAACGATAGAAGTTTCTCCGTTTCTTAAGCTTCCGTAAAAATATAGGTCCGATGACGATGAAACTTGGTATGATTATACTTTAATATTATGGGCATCTCACTGGGTACTTTTTATTCCGAAAAAGTGTATTAGTTCTGTAACTTGGTAGTTCTATCTGTTTTAATAAAAAAAACATTGCCCCACACTATGATGTTCTCCTGTGTGGTGGGTGCGTTTCCCAATATACGAGTTCTCGTACACGTACCCAGACCCGAAACAACAATTTGTGAATCACACAAAGTGTTTTTCCGTGCGGGAATCAAACCCGCGACACGTTGCACGGCAGCCGGTTGCCCAGCCACCGCACCAACCGTGCAGTTTGTCGTCTGGAATATTTTCCGCAGGTATTTTCTGATCATGATGTTCAGTGTTTATTTAAAATACCTCTACTTTTACATAAACGTAAAGAGAAGAACTGATCACCACGTGCACTATAGAAGGGTTGACAATATTAAAAAGTTCCTTTTAAGTAACAATTACATTTAACTATGTTTTATTCATCTAACATAGTTTAATAGAACAGTAACTGGAGAACACGTTTGGAATTCAACCAGTACAATGCAAAGGGTATTTCAAAATTGAGTTTAGCCTTATGACTACACTCAAATTTACTAGTTATCTAGTTTACAAAGGATAGTCCATGTGAATATTAATAAGTAATACATGCATTGTGTATCAGATTTCAGAATAAGTTTTCTGAAAAATAAGAATGCGACATTTTACTTTTTTTTTTTGAGGAAATCAAACGTTTTTGTGCCCACGTATAATAGGTGAATTAGAAAATATTTAAAATGTTTGTAGAGGAACGTGAAAATTATAGCATTTGTTTTAGGGAGACCACATTTATTTTATTTTTTTATCTTATACTATTTATTATGTAAAGCGGAAGAGTTTCTTTGTTTGTTTGAACGCGCTAATCTCCGTAACTACAAGTCTGATTTGAATAATTCTTGTTGTGTTGGATAGTGCATTTATCGAGGATGGCTATAGGCTATAAAACATCACACTACGACCAATAGGAGCTGAGTAGAGCGTGTGAAACCGCGCGGAAGTAGCTAGTTTATTTATATAGGATGACCCAATGCGGTAAATGCGACCTATTTAATCCTAACCTATTACTTATAACTAATTACAAACAAAGCATTCCTTGTAAATTCACTCAGATATTTAGGTATTAAAACGCAGTGTAATGGTTTTTTAATAACGACTACTAAACTTTATTGCACAGATAATACATACATACATACACTGTATTCCATAGATAATATGTTAATGTAATACACAATCAATATTACACTCACAAGCTATAAAGTAGTTGACACTAGTATATAGATTTAACATTATTTTGTTAGTAAACAAGGCATAAATAACAAGTGTCCTCAGATAACTCACAAAACATAAAAAGAAACAAATACACAATATACGATACGTCTACGATGTGATATGAAGACGTATCTATTGATAGAACTTAACACAGTTGCATGTAAGTGACATACTTTAGACAAAGCCTTCAGAACCTTTTGTTGTCAAATTGTTCAGAGTTGCCCACTTTGCACAATTGGAAGTTTGTTGAGAAAGACCCTTGTGTTGTTCTGTGACGTAGAATATGCTTCGAATGCTTTTGAAACTAGAGGTATAACAAGTGCGGGTTGGTCGAGGATGGTCATAAGTCTGGTAAAATATGTCTTTTTTATATATTTGGTGAGCCGAAGTGTGACCACTATCTCGTGTGGGGGTAAGCGATGATGCGGTCTACGACGGAGGTGTCCCATAAGCAACAAATTGTCTTATACATAGTGTATTTTTATGTAGAAACATGTGAAACTTCTACATTTATTTTCGTGCTATAAATCTCAAAATAATGAGGCCGTAATTCTGTAGCCATGTTTAGTGCAAGTTCTAACTGAGAATTATTTCTGGAAACATTGACCTGCAGATTTCAAAATCTTATGCTCAATCATATTATTTCATTATTTCACTAGGCCTAAAAAAATGGAATTTTTATACTGGTCGTGGTCAAAATCACCGTCAAAAATCGATGTTACGTGTTCCAAAACCCAAATTGTGCTTCTGTTGGGCTTTCAAGAATTCAAACAGAGTTCCTTCATATACCGAGGTTGTACATTTTTCTCTTTTATTTGCATAATGGGCTGAAGAGGCAGTCGTTAAGATCAGCCTTGGATCACGACCTCCAGGCAGCTTCACTTCACCCAATTGACCTTACAGGTGCATTCTTTACTCGTCAAACGATCAACATTTATTTTTAGAGCCATTATTCTATAAAAATTGTGAAGACCGATCAAGGGTACAGTGGAACACAAGTTCAGTAAGTTGAAACTTACAAATTCTCTAGTATTATGGATGTTATTCTATAATGAACCTATTGTTGGCTTCAATGGGCTAATCATTGAAAAAGTGGTAAAGTACACCATTACTGGATACGACGTCTTTAAAGACCTCTACGTTCATCGTTTATGTTATGAGATCTAAGACTATTGATCCTATCTATTTATTTATCGTTACATGTACACCATACAGTAGACAGTATTATAAATAAACATTACAAGCTTGAGGTACATAGGTACTGCATATCCCTTAAGGGATTAGATTCCCTAGATTCGGATGTATTCTCCAAAACATATAGTCTCAATGTCCAAAACTGCCAGTCTATCCAACAGCTCATACTTTTATCTAAGTTGATCCATGCCAAGAACTTTCCAGGAACTTCTCAAAGAGATGAGAGGAACCTTCTTTTTACAAAGGTTCCTTCAAAACGCGGTTGGCAACAAATCACTTAATTGTTACAACAAAATTCAAAAAACGAGGGTAATGTTAAGAAACAGTTGAATTAATAGGGCCATGAATATTAATATCAATGTTCTGGCAACAGAATTATGGCACTACAAGATCTCCCAATCTGTTAATTTTCCTTAACCATTTTCAACTCTATGGTTTTGTTAGGAGGTCTAAAATCGATTGAAGATGTTTGACAGTTAAGTATAGCATGATCTGCTGCCGTTTGTACAGACTCCAATAAATGATGCTGTCTGACCTTCATTTGAAAGATAAGGTTTTTTGCTGGACGTCTTGGAGAATAATTTATTCTTGTGAAGTTGTGACACGTGGAAAAGCTGGTACGAGACGAAGTATTATCATTTAAGTTGTATTGTTTGAGCATTTTAGATATGTGGAAACGATAACGGGCTAGTGCTGAAAATCAGCGCCGCGACTCGAGCTATTGCGCTCTGGCCTTTTTGCGCCGTCTTCAGTATGTTTTTCATCTCTTTTTGCGTGTTGTTGTATTTTGTGACGCGACGGTACACATAAACAATTTTTCTTTCTTTCTTTTTTTCATAAAATAATGTTAGTGTGTGTGTGTGCGTGTCTCAAGAAATACATACCTGATCGTTTATCGATGGAGCCATCTCCATAGGTTTGAGAATCCAGGGTTAGTGATAGGATAATGACGATGTTTGACAGTTATTAGTGTGGAAGAATTGTCAAATATTGTAAGTTATTTGTTTTATAAAATTTAACTGAGCAATAACAACCCAGGTTTAAATTTCATTGCAAATATTACTAATTAAAATTTTTAATTGTTAATTAACACCCATCAAAATTTTAACAAAAAAATATATTTGATACTCTATTCAAGTACTTGTAAAATCCAACACCCTTGCGAGTTAACCCGTAAAATCTTCTCACTTCGATAAAATAACTAATTGTTGGGAAGGTGTACCTATATTTGTAGGACTAGAGGGTTGACCCATCACTTATTTAATGTGGATTTTGCCAAACCAGAATTTAGAAATTATGTTAACCATCATACTAAAATAATGTACCTCTACAACAGTATTGTCCACATTAATTGTCAAATGACAAAAAAGCTTTGAACATTGTGTATAAGGACATTCAGTAGTTGGTGTATTTATATAAGCATTGCAGCTGTGCGAAGCCGGAGGGAGTCGCAAGTAAATGAGTACGAGAAAAATATACAAGACAGAGTGATGAAATCTAAAAACACCCATTAGGTCAGTGACCCCATAAAACCATTAAAAATTATGTCCTTGAACTTAAAATTCTTTACGACATTATTCCATTTATAAGGCCCCAGTAACAAAATTTTGGGTCCGCATAGCAACAGTGTCTACGGTAATTAATTATTAAACCACCATTATTAAGGTACCTAGTAATTAATATGCTTTATTGTAAATTATTTGTTTGAACTCCATTTCTCTGTTTTAGAAGACTTAAATATGTTTCTATTGTGTATCTGTGGTATACTCTATGGTCATAGTATATACTATGGTGATAGATTATCTATGTGCGCAGCCAAGCCCGCGAATTTGTAAAAAACCAGAAGACGGAATAAACCAGTGTATCTTTATAGCTTTCTCTCGTTTTCCTTCTATTCCATTTGCTTTTAACATACTTAACAGTTTCGAATCAGTTTTGTTTTATTTAAGTGTTTTTGGTTGAATGGTTATAATCATTATCAGTATGGCTAATTAGTGTCAGGTTTATCACATTAATATTACAAATGTGAGAGTTTCTTTGACCGTCCGTCCGTGTCCGTCAATCACGCTGAAACTACTGAACGGATTTTAATGAAATTTGTTATACAGGACTTTGTGATGCCTTCGTTGGTAGGATATTTTTGTCCCGATTAAATGCTCACGGTAAAAGCTAGTAAATCACAATTCCTTGGTTTCACAAAGTATTGGTAAATAGGCTTTTCTCTTCTAAAAAATCACTAAATTGAAAATTCAAGCTCTGTGCAGTTGCCGCGGAGAACTTAACGGGTTACAGGGGCTCCGGCTCAAAGTGCAGGAGTAGGAACGTGGTGGTTTTTACTCAGTAACAGTCTGACACTCCCTCTCGCCTCACCATGGCGGGAAAGTCATTCAATAATTTTCCCCCGTTAAAAGAAAAAAAAAAAGCTCTGCAGTTACTTACAGTGTCTGAGAAAACATTTTATGGATCTCTTAGATGTCCGAAATAAATGATTTTTATTTTTTATTTTTATTTATTTTATTTATTTATTTATTAAGTTCAAATTAATGCTATATGGACTAACATAAGTGTACTCTGACATAATACAATGTTTTATTTTTTAGGAATTCGAAGTGTGAAGTTATGTCATGTTAAATAAAATATCACTTATTTGCCAAACGTGACAAAGTACTCCATACTTGAGAGGTTCACAAAGAAAAATAATAATTAAGGGTTTCGCAATTTTGGACCTAAATAAAGAACACAGAGAGCAGCGTGGGCAGTAGTAATAATTGATGTGAAATAAAGTGGTATTTTCATTGACAGGGTGTGCTACATACTCAACAAATATCGTGGGTGGGTAGCGTAATAAAGTTTCTATCCTTTTAGTGTTCCGTTCTACAAATGGAAATACCAAATTGTTTGGACTATGACATCGCAAATTACAAATTTTGTTTAATAATCAAGATGAGTGAAAGATAAATAAAAATATAAAAATTCAAATAGCAATAGGTGGTACCTTTGTACTTTAATTTTATATATGTCTGCCTCGTTGGCCGAGTAGTCGCAAGTGCGACTGCCGGGCAAGGGGTCTCGGGTTCGATTCCCGGGTCGGGCAAAATATTACTGGGTTTTTAAAAATTTTAATCTCAGTAGTAGCACGGAATCTGGAATTGTGCCCGGTATATGGCAATAGGCTCACCCCCTATTACACGGGACTCATAACATAAATAGTGAAAACTGGGTGTTACATTGTCGGTCATTCGGGGATAAAAGGCGTGATGTTATGTTATGTTTTATATATGTGTTGTCCTTTATTTTGTAAGTGTGTACATAAATAAATAAATAATCTCAAGTTGTTAATTTCAATTAACATCCACTGCGCTAAATGAAGAGTTCTCAAACTAATCGAAATTTTACAAATCGGTTGCAGTTTCAGCCCTAATCCGGGTCTGAAATAGAGGACCTTAAATTATTTATATATAGGTTTTTGTAAAATTTACATAAAGCCCCTTTTCCTGTTTGACCCTTTTCTGTGAAGATCGATTCTAACTTGACCAGTTACTTTTTAACTAAATATAGTACGAGAATGTTAATATTTACTAGATACGATATTTATTTATACAGGTATTTATACATAAATGTAGGTCGTTTTCGAAAATAGGACATAATAATAGTTGGCAAATTAAATTCTTTTTGGACACTCCATATGACAGTTTTCCCATAGGTAATTTCTGTGCTCGGCGGGGGGGTTTGTGAACGCAATCAAATGGTTCAGGTTTACTAGAAAGCGCTTTTTCTATTAAGGGCCGATTTTTTAGTCAACAGATAATTCTTAAGTGTATAATAACATTCAGATTCAAAAGTTTTTTTTATGGAGCATTAGAAAAATCGGCTCTAAATAAATTAACATACATACATAACATAACTTCACGCCTTTTGTTTCCAAAGGGATAGGCCTTTATCTACCCCTTGATGCCACTGTACAAGGTAACATTCACTTTTCACTATTTATGTTATGAGTCCCAAGTAATAGGGGGTGAGCCTATTGCCTAAATCAATTACTCTTTAAAAATACTATCGTTTATTAGTTTCTCCATTACTAGTTTGTTAAATCCTAGTTAAATACACAAACTAATTAGCTCTCGACTAGCACAAAATATTAATGTTGTTTGTTGTTGATTTTGCTACTAATTCTAATGTTGGTACACACGTCGAAACAGTTTCCATACGAGGTTACTAATCACAACCGATGTTTGTGTTTTCAGTGACTAGTGACTAATATAATGACATAAATTAGAGCACACATAACTATAATTATGTGGTCTAATTTGCGTTTATGCAAATTCCAATTGGAAATTGTATTAATGGAATAATTTTCTAGTTATGTTTGGTATTAAAAATATAATAACCAGCGATAGAACTCATAAGTAGAAAATCATAATAAACACGTATTTTTTTAATTTGGCGTATAATAAAACGATACTTAGATATAAATCAAAGTTTAGGAGTGGGGCTAAAACGTCATCTCTACGTATAAAATGTACATAGAAGTGACGTCACACGACATTTCAAATCAATATATCGTCGAAAGTATTCGTTTCTGTAAAAAAATAAAAAATACGTGTCTAAAGTTTTAAAATAGTCTACCTGACGGACATTAAAATATAATTTAGTCATCTACCCTATTACGACGATTTTTAGTGTTTATCTAGTAAACATTTCTTTCATCTTGAGAAGAGCCTTAACGTGAAAGAAACCAACCAACCTGGTCAAAAATGTAAAAATGCGCATTTTGGAAAAAAGTTCATTATCAACCGAGTGGTCGCGAGTGCGACTGCCGGGCAAGGGGTCTCGGGTTCGATTCCCGGGTCGGGCAAAGTATTACTGGGTTTTTAAAAAAATTCTCAGTAGTAGCACGGAGTCTGGAAATGTGCCCGGTATATGGCAATAGGCTCACCCCCTATTACATGGGACTCATAACATAAATAGTGAAAAGTGGGTGTTACTTCTGTGTGCACCTCTGCCTACCCCTTCGGGGATAAAAGGCGTGATGTTATGTTATAACTGTGCACTTTGGAAAAAAGTACATTATCAACGTTTCCATATCGTTGTAAGTTAAATTTAATTTTGTTCGTTAATAGTAGGAACACAGAACATTATAAACAAGACGTTAAATTCAACCAAACACGTGTCTTTTCATTCATACGTTTGAGACACATTAGTGAAATGTAAAATTAATGAATTGGGTAATAACACGCAATAAATGACACGGTGGCTGAGTAACCGGCTGCCGCGCAACGTGTAGCAATTATTTGTGTGAACCACAAATTGTAGTTTCGGGTCTGGGTGTCATGTGTATGTGTGAACTGATATGACTGTAAACGCACCTACGACAAAGAAAAAAATACTAGTGTGGGGCAAAGTAAAAAAATCACTTTTTTTTTTAGTCACGTCAATACATAACTAAGAACGATATTGCTTACCTTATTCGCTTATATCGTTCGTCAATAAATGGAGCTGAAATGTCAAGGATCAGAAAATCAAAGAGGCTTCAAATGTCTAGAGTACGATTCTACTCATTGTCTGTCAATGATGCGTAGTAGTGATAAACGGGGGGTTCCTAACTCCAACTATATTGCTTGGAGAAGTTTCTACATTTCTCTAGAAAAATATTGACTGGCTTACTAGAACTGCATTAATTACTGATTTTATACTGAATAAGTTACTTATTCACTAGCTACTTATTCATGTGGATTCAGAGCAAGAACTGACAACTGAATAGCAATCCTACTAATATACTAAATGCCAAAGTTCATAATATGTTTGTTCATTACTCCTTCACATAAAAACAGCCGAAGGAATCGAGATGACATTTGGAACAAAGGATCTACCCTTAATATGGTCTGTATTAACTTTTTTCTGTTTACATATTTGATGGGCCGACGTTTGACTAATATCTCACCTAGTGGTAAGCGATTATGCGGCCTACGATGGAGCACGTCGTCCCATAACCTATTCACTCGGGCCTTGAGGACACCCAGGTTCTACCCTTCAGAAAATAAATAGTCTGGCAAAGAATTCCACTCTGTAGTAGAACGTACAAGGAAGCTAGAAAAAAAAATACATAGGCTTTTCATCGCATGAGAACGGCATGCTAGTGGATTTTAAAATCACGACTATTCTGCCAAAACTGTGATAACGAAGATAAGAAGACAATTAGAGTAACGTACTTACTTTCATGTGATACCATTGCTCTCTGTCCTCTAGTTGACAAAGGGACAAAACATTTAACAGAGACCGGGCACCAATGCTCTCTGATAAAGATCTTTAAACTTTAAACTGCTATCCTTAACTCGCCTACCGCATGGAGATTATAGAAAATCCCTCTTATGTAGAGGTCTATAGTCCAGTAGAGCTCTATGAAAGGTCTTTGATGGTAATGCAGTTTTCTAGCTCTTTAGTTGAATACGTACCTATCCATTAGCTCTTACTAATAGAATGACTTATCTGAAATAGAATATCTAAGGTAGAGCGCGCTTCAAGGAGCCATAAGACCACCATATATGGGTTCCAAAAGGGCTGATACCGATACGGAGCCCCGGCTCCGGCTGGAAGTACAGCAGTAGGAATGGGGTGGTTTTAAGTCACTAAGAGTCTGATACTCCATCTCGCCTCCTCCGGGCGGGAGAAGCCATTGGATAATTTACCCCTCAAAAAAAAATTATAGAAAGAAAAGTAAACAGTAAACATGTTCCAATAAAAATATGTTGAGTTAGGAACACACCAAATAGACATTTCGGCAAAGAATTGAGATGTTAGATAAAGAGTATTTTTCTATGAAGTCAATACTTCGTAATTTCTTAGAATTTAGAAAAGTAATGGATTTTTGTATCAAATACAAATGATACATACCTAATATTTTATAGTTATTTTTTTCTTACGTAGGTACCTACGCACCTTCCTATCATTTTGTAGGTACAATACAATTTTAGGATGTAGATTGTAGGTACACATACCTACTAAAAATCACATAGAGGTATAATGGTTTCTTTAGCATTATTAATGTAATTATACTATTCCTGAAAAATAAGAAAATAGGATTCTCAGTAGTAGTTTCGTGTTACGCATCATGGCATCTGGCATTGTACCCGGTATGTGGCAATAGGCTAATCCCCTATTATATCCCGAGCGTACGGCGCGTCGCGTTCCGCGCGCGCTTCAAAGAGCCATCAGACCACCACAGATCCCCATCTGGGCCCCCCCAATACGGCCGATGCCGATTCGGAGTCGCGGAGAACCTAACGGGTAACCGGGGCTCCGGCTCGACGTGCAGGAGAAGGAACGGGGTGGTTTTAGCCAGTAAGAGTCTGACACTCCCTCCCGCCTCACCCAGGCGGGAGCAGTCATTCGATGATTTTCTCCCCTTTAAAAAAAATCCCCTATTATATGGTACGCATAACATCAGTAGTAAAAAATGGGTGTTACATTGTACAGTGGCATTTAGTGCCGTTATGTGCACATCTGCCTATCCCTTCGGGGATAAAAGGCGTGATGTTATGTTATGTTAGAAAATTGTAGCAGTTAGCACTAGTTATTATTTTTCATTAGATCGCATCTTATATCATTATATTCAACAATGGTACCTTTAAACTACTAAACATACGTCCAAATACTCAAACGACACTCAATTTTAAATCGTGCTTAAGCATTGGTAATTCTATCTCTATATTTTTTTATACAATGACAGAGATGGTACGATATTTATGTATAAATTAAAATTGAGCAGTATTTTAGTATTCGGGCGACAATTATTGTATTTGTCAACTAGTCAAATTCAATACTTTTATCGAACTGTCAAAAACGACAGTTTTCTATGCTATGCGTATGAGATTGTGTATTGTGACGTCACGTTTTTTTTAAAGTCAAACAACATACTTATTTCTTAAAAATTTGCTGTCAAAATACTAAAATTAAGTTGGTCATAAAATCAATTAATGTAAGTGCGATTATTTTTTAATATTTTATTGTATTGTACAGTCGAAATAATATATTTTTGATGAAGGCAAGCACCCAATTTGACACACAATAGAAGTCTAACCTAAATAACACTTTCAGATTACAGTCAAGTCAGTAGATAAATAGGTAAGTATTTAAGCAATCTAACTTTAATTCATAATCCCACGCGAGAAACTTTAAATGCCATGGATCGTTATTAAGTTTTCTCATCGAAACTTAATCCCAACTTTACAGTTTGATGTCAATTAAAGGATTATATTTCATCGGAAGTAATTAACAAGAAAAAACTGTGAAAAGAGGATTAAATGAGATTTTTCTAAAAGCTTCGTTTGACTTTGTAACCTTTATTATATTTACCTTTGTTATTTTTTCATTTTTATATTTACTAGGTCTGTAGCGGTCACTGGTGTCCACCAGTGACCGCTACAGACCTAGTAAATAGTATAGAAAATTAACTAAAATCGCGGAATACTCACGTGAATATACTGAGAAAAGCTCTACTAGTTCCGAACCACAGAGGGGTTCTTCCTCATGAGCAACGTGCGCGGTCGTGGCGACGTCGATTCACGTGAGTAACCCGCGACAAATAGACTTGTCTAACGATAAACACGTACTTGTCATAAATCTCTTCTTTCTCAATGAAAGTTCTTACATCGATTTTTTTATAGAATAAGCTGGTAAACGAGTAGACGGATAAACTGGTGGTAAGCAATCGGCGCTGCCTCTAGACACCCGAAACATTAGAGGCATTACAAGTGCGTTACCGGCCTTTTGTGGATGGGGATTAAGGAGACCGGGGAGGGGTATAATCGGGCCTCCGGTAACTTCACTTAACGGACGAAACTTAACCCAAACGATATTTCACATCAGTTTTCTAACAGGCCGTGATATCACTCCGGTCAAGCAGGCCTATTCTAGTCGAATTGAGATTTGACTCTCCCACACTTAAAAAACCGATGTATAATAATAATAGTTATTAATAGTAACCTATCACCGGATTGACCGTGGCAAACTCAGCTTAACCTTAAGTATGATCCAGCTATACCTTATCTACGCTTATTAAGTCCATAAAATACGAAAATAATACACATATAATGATTATAAAAACGTAATGGCTATGGATCGCATAATAAACAACACACATAAAGATAAACTGTGTAGCTGTGACCCGCGGCTTTGCCTGGAAAATAAACAATTTTCTGGTGTTATATTATTTATAATTAATTAAGTTTTAATATTAGATTTGGACGTATTAGCAACCGGCATCGCGCATGGACACCCGAAACATCAGAGGTGTTACAAGTGGGTTACCGGCCTTTTGGGGATTAGGAATTTTAGGATGGTTGGGGATTTAGGGATTGGGGCAGGATAATTGGGCCTCCGATAACCTCACTCACACGACCAACGGCTCTGTGAAGCCGTGGTATCACTCCGGTTGTGCCGAAACATTCGTGCCGAAGCATGGCTTTCCCACAAGTAGCTTGGATCGTTGAAAAATCGAACCCTAGACTACTCGTTCGATGGCTACACTCACTCCATCAAAACAAATTATAAGAAGGACAGATAAACATGATCAATATCGACAACATTATGCACAACTAGGTTGTTTTGTTTCCGTAATCTGAGTACCATTCATTACCACATGCACTTGTTTATCTATTTGATTTGTCCAGCCGCGTCTGGATTGCGTCATATATATAGTATATTGTCAATGTCATTGAGGCAAATGTCAAAGTAAAGATACTCACTGTCTATGGTGATGCGTCCAACTCTAACATAATTGTTTTTGAATGTAATTATATTTATTTTCAATATATGTGCTATTGTTATTAATATGTATGTGTAATGTAATGTTGTTCTTGTTATTATTTATTTTTTATCCATTTATTTAGATTTTTGGCAGTAATCGTAGCTGTTGGTTTTGTCACTTTAATATTAATTTACCATATTATACATCATGCTGTACTCCGAGCAGCGTTAATAAAGCTAGTACGTATTATAACGGGCTGGTGCTGAAAATCAGCGCCGTGGGCTCGAGCCTCTGTGCCCGGTCCACGGTATTAAGCTGAGCTCCAGCCTTTTGCGCTGCGACGCACCATGGGCTTTTTTTTTTTTCGGTGTTTCTAAATTCTTGTTGTGTGTCGTAGCAAAATAAATGGTTTTTCTTTCTTTCTTTCTTTCATAAACAAACACAAATCCTAATTTTCAATATTAGTATGGTATTATGGATATTGATAGGGTGCCACGAGCATACGTCTATTCTGGTAGGGTTGACAATGACGCACAACGCGAGGGTAGGGGTGGTACAGCCTCGTAATATCTGAAATTCATTTTGGTCATTTTATTTGACCGTTTGGTATAAGTTTGGAGGAACGAGCGGTTTTGATCCTTACGTAAGGTTTATAGGTCGCAAGTGCGACTGCCGGGTAAGGGGTCTCGGGTTCGATTCCCGGGTCGGCCAAAGTATTACTGGGTTTTTAAAAAATCTCAGTAGTAGCACGGAGTCTGGAAATGTGCCCGGTATATGGCAATAGGCTCACCCCCTATTACATGGGACTTATAACATAAATAGTGAAAAGTGGGTGTTACATTGTACAGTGGCATTAAGTGCCGAAATGTGCACCTCTGCCTACCCCTTTGGGGATAAAAAGGCGTGATGTTATGTTGTTATGTTGTTGTAAGGTTTATATTTCATTTTGTTTCATATAATAATAAACTCATTTTATAAATCGTCAGAAAAAGAAGGGTGCACTATTTTATGGTTATTTTTTACAAAAGTGGGCAAAGAATCGAGCCTGTGGAACACCTATGTATCTGACATACTGACATCAACTCTCTGCGTCTTGTTCATGTTTAAGTACGAATAAATCTGGGGAAAACCAAAGTCATGACCAATTGTTCCAACACCACCACATCCTTTAAAGTAAATGACGCCGTTATTGAGAGAGTGACTAAATATGTGTATCTGGGACAAGAAGTGGTAATGGGAAAGGACAACCAAGCCAACGAAATTGACAGGCGTATAAGATTAGCGTGGGCGGCCTACTCCAAACTTGAGTTCGCCTTCCGTATGAACATCACTGCTAAACAGAAGGCACGCATATATGATCAGTGTATACTACCGGTGCTCACATACGGGGCCGAGACCTGGGTGTTTACAAAGGACATTCTACAAAAACTCCAAGTAGCCCAAAGAGCAGTAGAAAGGAAGCTGGTAGGCGTTACGCTGAGAGACCGCAAAAGAAACCAGTGGCTAAGACAGAAGAGTAAAGTCAAGGACGTCACACAGCATATCGCGAAACTTAAGTGGGAGTGGGCTGGTCACGTTGCACGCAAACAGGGTTCGTGGTGCAAAGCCGTGATAGAGTGGAGACCGTGGGGCGAAAAACGCCCACAAGGAAGACCCCAGATGCGTTGGTACGATGACATCAAACGAACAGCTGGCACGAAATGGATAGAAATTGCTCAAGACCGAAAGAGATGGCAGACACTGAAGGAGGCCTACACCCTAAGGGTAGAAAAAGGCTAAAGAAGAAAGAAGAAATCTAGGGAAGCTATTTAAGTATTTTAAATGCAATAAATAATATATAACTATACCGTAGTCGTTATTATTTCAACAACAATACTCCTACTGCCGAACGATGACCTATGTTCTCCGATGACTTCCAAATCAGTTGGTTGGAAACAACCCGTATTCAGCTATCATTCTGGTTGTTTAACACATTTAATATGAATCTTTTTATATGATAATATTCAATACAGGACTGAAAAGACACTCGCTTATAAGTTACGCCACAATTAATATAATTACGCAGTATTTGTCTGAACATTTCGTCCTTAACTGGACAGTGATTGGATATCGCCATTTTTTCAACAACTGAGTTTCATTTTTATCCTGATATCATTTGTACCTATCATATTACACATTCGGATTGAATGTAAATATTTGTTTAAACAAATGGAACATGCTGCGAACGTTACTTTTTGTTTGTATTTCAATAATTTCCTTTACAATTTTTGATATTGTGATTTTGCCCGCATACGTGATGTCAGACGTGTGATGTTAATTGGATCGATATTAACTTTGATTTATGGAGAATTCGTGTATGCATTAATAGACAAATTACAATAATCTACACTTGTTCTTTTCTTAGTAATTATCTAATATTATTAAAGTGTATGAATTGGTCTTTCTTTTACGACTTAATTTTATGGTATGATGTTTATGTATGGCGATAGTTACGTGGTTGGATCTCAGTTAGTATCCCGTATATCTAAAGGGGGATAAAATCAAATGGGTGATCTAAAATTGTTACATATAAAACACTCCTGTTTTCCTCATATGTTATACATAACCTCACGCCTGTTTTCCATGAGGATAGGCAGAGGCTATGGAACGCCAATTGCTACATTTGTTATAGCTCATAGAAATACTAAAATACCATTCTAAAAAAAGAATTCCTACTAAGTAAGAGTCAACGATACTTCATTAGTTTTCATTACTTCTCTACCTTTCCCGGAAAAGTTTATTTGGATATAGGTAATAGAATTAGATGTTGGATAATCCACATCAACAGCACATGACAGACCACTGCCAGATTATAAGCCTAAATATAAACTACATAATGAGGGCTAAATATGACCTACATGTAGGTACTGTTGTCAGGTGGGTGGGCGCAGACAGTTTCCAAAATGTAGGTTTATCATAGAGCGATGCTGTTCGGTCTCTCAAGTCTGTTGCATAGCACACAAAAACAAATGCATTTGACAAATTCACACACAAATGCATACATACATAATGTAGCATTCAAAAACCCTCTGATACGAAACTAAGACCCAAATACTGAAAGGCTTTTTTTTTAAGGGTGGAAAAACATCGAATGTCTGCTCCCGCCTGGGTGAGGCGGGAGGGAGTGTCAGACTCTTACTGACTAAAAACCACCCCGTTCCTTCTCCTGCACGTCGAGCCGGAGCCCCGGGTAGATGCCTAATTTTTGTTTTAATGTCCGTCTGGTAGATTATTTTAAATCATTAGACACGTATTTTTTATTTTCTTACAGAAACTATTACTTCCGGCGAGATATTGATTTGAAATGTCGCGTGACGTCACTTCTATGTACATTTTATACGTAGAAATGACGTTTTTTTACTCCTAAACTTTGATTCTTTTTATCTAAGTATTGTTTACTTATGCGACAAAATAAAAAAATACGTGTCTAATGTTTTTTCATTACCTAACTTACGGACTTATTCGATTTTTAATTTTCATACCCTGTCATCATCCCAATTTTCAGTTGTACTTAAATATCGTGCCATCGCTGTCATTTTCAAAGAATTTATAGGGATAGAACTATACTTAAGCGGACGTAAGCTACAAAATGTTACAATCGTACGAACTTGACAATTGGCAATACCTCACCTGCTTTGACCTTTATACCGACAGATAGGAAACAGATGGGGTTGCAGTACCGATTCCACGTGACACCACGGAGCTGACGTTCACTTCCTTGTCGATGACAATGACATTGGCGTCATAGAATCGGTGAGTAGTACCAGGATGTATAGAAATAGAAGAGACTATTTTTATGAAGAGAGAACTCGATGTGGTTAAATGATAAGATCTATATTAATAATTTCGTCAAAGGGTACGGTAGACTCGATCGAAACATTACCTGAATAACAAAACAAAAAAAAATATCGATTTCGAGTCGACAACTTAAGCAAAATTCGGATTACGGAGATTATATCGTTTTATTAATTCATTTTAATGACACTGACACGCAAACCGCAGTCGCCATCTTGAGAAGACAATAAACATTCCGATTCATATTGGCTCTCAAATACGCCTCGCCAATCAACACGTTGTCGCGTCAAAAAAATATAAATTAACAAGAAATATGAATAATTTCACACGAACGAAGTCGCGGGTAACAGCTAGTAATATTATAAAAGACAATCTTGGATATTTTAAATTCTATTAGTTTATAAAAACTATAACATAATTACGGAAGCAAATATTAATCAACTGAGGAAAATTATTTTTGTATAATTAAGTACTGATTGGAGTAATAGACGTCAATCCAAAATCTATGGACCGATCAACGTTTTGTCCAGTTTCATAAGAATAAAGTAAAATTAGATTAGTTGTAGTCACTTCCAGTATATTAATATATCCTTATACCCACGTTGGTTGTCACGTGACACACAATTTCACATTTTTCAGACAATTTGTAGTTGTTTATTATTAATTAGTTCTTAATATCATTATTATTAACGGTATTTGTAAAGCTTTAGTTTGAAAATTATTTTAATGCAAACATGAAAGACTAACAAACAATTTTATTAGTTAATTAAATTAGTGAACAAGTTTTCTGTATCACTGCCTCAATCACTAGAGGTGGAGGTTTTGGGTTCCGTATCCGAATGGAACATGTCATTGGATTTATTTCTTTCTAGTAATTTCTAAATTGATAATAAGCCTTGGGAATAATGAATTAAAAATAGCGGAAGTGTACCACAACAAAAAAATAAAATAAAAGAAAACAATTTTTACTGATCTGATTCTTACGCAAATTACACGAAAATAACTAAAAAAAATATCTAAAAATCTTTCAAAAAACCCTGGCAGCGGTGGGATTCGAACCCACGCCTCCGAAGAGACTGGTGCCTTAAACCAGCGCCTTAGACCGCTCGGCCACGCTACCACATATCAATTGTGTCGAAATTAGCTATCAGTATCTACGACACGCCCGTCACTGTGACGTCACAGTTGAAGCGCCCGGGATTTTCTTATCGATCTATTTATAATCAGCAGACATTGAATATACAATGTTTTCTCTGTTCAATAAATTAATGATAATTGTGAACAAAATTAATGTGTGTAATGATATATGAATCAAGATCATTTATTTCAATAAAAACTTAAATAAAATTTATAAAAAAAACATACAGCCGAATTGATAACCTCCTCCTTTTTGGGAAGTCGATTAAAAATTAGGAACGAAAAATTGATTAAAATTGTAATTTTTTCGCATTCACACAACTGTTTTTGTTTTTTTTTGTATGACGGCAGGTATATTTTCTATATCTATTTAGTTAGCATTTATTTAGATTAGAAACTTCATGTTTCACAATTACAAACCAGTAAATACCCGGAAAAATCTAAATTTTCCTCTCAAATAAACCGAAAGTCGCAGACAAAATACTTTTTTTAAATCACCAAATGTAGATAAAATCAAATGAAACCCATACAATCGTAAAATTAAATCCGTATACCAATCTTTTTTCGAGTCGATACTTGATTACAGTTTTTAATCTGTGCTAGAGGTACAGTGAAAAAAAATCGCTTGTCTCACCAATTACCGTTTATGATTGCAAATGGCCGCCCGTGTCGATACTCGATAAATGGTAAATAGTCGTATCGATCACATGCTACATGCGTGGCACTGCACTAGTTTTAGGACAGGGCTGGATTTGAAAAAAAAAAATGCCTAATAATATTTATCTGATACCATAGAAGGCACGAAATATGAAATGAGTTAGATAGAATATTTTCTCTTTCAGAATTTTCAGTAATAAACAACATGTAGTTTTTATAATTACTATCGTGATACATACTGAATTAACTAAAAAATACGAGGTAATATTGAGTTAGTGTATTTATGTGACTAACTATTTTTTTGTCTTCGTAAAAAACGTTGCCCCACATTAGGATTTTCTCCTGTGTCGTGGGTGCGTTTACAAACATACTAGTTCACATACACAATGACGTCCAGACCAGAAACAACAATTTGTGGATCACACAGTGTTGTTCCGTGCGGGAATCGAACCCGCAACACGTTGCACGGCAGCCGGTTGCCCAACCACAGCACTAACTGTGCAGTCCTAGTATTAATATAGAGTTAGGAAATGTACTCACTGTTTATCCATACTAATATTATATTTAATTGGAAAGTGAGTTTGTTTGTTCCGCTTTCACGCCGTAACTACTAAACCGACTGCTTTGAATTTTTGCAGACGTGAAGTTAGAAGTCCGGATTAAATAATAGAGTGCTTTTTATCCCGGAAAAAATTGATATTCCCGAGGGAAAACAAAAGTATTGGTATCGATGGCGCTGTGTATAGATTGGTATAGATCCTTTTGTGACACGCGGGTAAAAGCTAGTTTGTTTACAAGTCCACTGAGCTGATGTAAAAAACATTAGTGCCGAAAATATTGGTATATTTCATACCTTTTCAATCTTATTACAATGTCATAGATACCAGCATTAGGTGCCTAACGTAACACGTAGCTAAACATTAATTAGTCATCTGAATACCTAAATCCGATTTACATTTCAAGATTCATTTTGGAGAAAACTTCAAAACCTAAAACTTTCAGGAAAATCTTTCTTATTTCCTTCAGTGCTTTTTATCTTAAAAATTATACTTTCAACGCCGTCCCTTTTAAAATAACTGGTCCACAGTCCACAGGTAGCAGCGTGCAGCCATTGTGTAGTAATGGACCGATTTCTACCACATTCAAAATGGCTGCCTTTCTAAATGAGAAAATCACGATATAACGGCTTTCACGGATGACGTCACAAATGTTGAAAATGTTCCTGAGAGATGTATGGTTTTCTTTTAATATCATTTGGAAAATTTGTTTATTAGTGTGGTTTTCTTTTTACAAATATTAGTGTATTTTTATTGGTTGTTATTATTGTTATTGAATTCTTCTTTAACTTAAGTCATGACAGCCTATTGGCTGAGTCGCTAATGCGACTGCCGGGTTCGATTCCCGAGTTAGGCAAAGTATTACTGGGTCTTTTAAAATAAAATTCTCAGTAGTAGCACGGACTCCGCTATTGTGCCCGGTATATGGCAATAGGCTCACCCACACTCCCACTTATATGAGACTCATAACATAAATAGTTAAACGAGGGGTGTTACATTGTAGGTACAGTGCCATTAACCGCCGAAATGTGTACCTCTGCCTACCCCTTGGGGGATAAAAAGCGTGATATTATGTCATGTTCTAAAGAACATGATATAACTGATGAGTTAAAACTCATTGATATTTTTGTATAGGGATTTTGTAGTATTTCATTTTATTCTTTAATATGACAGCAAATAATTTACTAGCTATGTTGGTATACAGTTGTTGACAAACTGGATTATTTCCCCAGTTCACCAATTTCAAAGCTTTTCATAAATAGGTATGCTAGAATACACAGAAGATCATTGCATCAGTGATAATGATTGGATAGAGCCTCCATTCTCATCATAGCTCATTATTAGGGATTCGAAATGATCCGATCAGTTAGCATCTAGCTAATCGGCTTCATTGCCACGAGTTAGCGATTAGTACTGCGTTCCTGTGCTAATTATATTTAAACACAATAAATTAAAAATAAATGAATTTCAGGTATGGCTTGTACTATTACTACTATCTATATACATATAGAGGTATAAAAGAAAGTCGTGTTAGTTACACTATTTATAACTCAAGAACGCCTCAATCGATTTAGATGAAAATTGGTGGGGAGGTAGCTTAGAACCAGGAGACGGACATAGGATACTTTTTATAGAATACTTTTTTTACTTTATACCGAAAATCACGAACGGGAACGGGGGCAAAATGGGATTGCGCGTACGAAGTCACGGGCAGAAGCTAGTATATTAATAAAAATAGATCACCAAAATGTTCGTCCACAATAGTCGAATGACTGCATCGAAGTGTAGGACAACGTTTGTATAAAAGAAAGATTTGATACATTCTTCGGAAATATTGGGAGATTGCACTCAGAGGCAACTGGCAGCGAGTCGCTAGATATTTTCAATTTTAAAAACAGAGAATGTCACTGCTGGCTCACATATGAAATCTGCTGATTATACAGTTTAGTAGTATTTAAACTGAATAGCACTTAACTATAACATACATACATAACTTCACGCCTGTACCACATGGGGGTAGGTAGAGACTATGAAATGCCAATAATTGCTAGGATTCCTACATACCTCTTTAGCTTCATGAACAGTCATCAGTATATTCGTTTATGCATACTTGTCGGTTTAGGGTACCTTTATTATAATTTGGTACTATAAGTTTATTTAAATATCAAATTGTGTCGTCCTTGCGAAAAACAAAATAATACCTATACATTTTTATCAAAGATCACCTCTTTGTATTGTTAATGAAAATTAAACATTTTATATATTGTATAAATAAACAATATCTTGCTATGCAGTCAGAAAAGAGCTTGCAAACCATCGTAAAATAATGAACGCACTCATAGTACTTAAAGAAACAACGAACTCTAAACATTTTTGGAAAAAAACAAAAACGTAATTGATATTTAAAAGAGTTATTATACACTTAGGTAACTAAAACTTCACTAACTTTTAACTTTAAAGTTAGTAAAAATAGAGAAGAAATTCCGTTGTTTTGTTTATTTCTAAATCTCAATATGGATTGCAGACACATTAATGTGGTAGACGGAGCAGGTGCAGGAGATGGCTTCTAAAGTAACAGTTTTTATAGAGGTAGAACTCCTTTCTAGTATATTGTGTCCAATATATCTTGACCTCTATGAAACTAGACTGTCCCATGAACGAGCGAGATGAACATACTAAAAAACCTTAAGTGTGATAAGGTTGGCGGTATATTTATAGGGTGTTAGAGACAGGTCAAATAATTTTGTCAGTATTTTCCGAATGATGTTTAGTACTTTTTGAACTTTGTCTGGATCTGAAAGAACGTGTTGGAATAAATAGAAAAGTTTTTAATTTCTTTTGTTTTATGTTATGAACTGTATAAATCTGAAAAAGGGTTCGGTCGCCTCTGAAAGTTGGTTTGTACTTTAATAAGGACGTTTATTGTGACATGTTGTTAAATATTGTCTCGTTTGCTGAGTGGTTGTAAATAACCGTTGAGTTGAACTTTGAAGTTGATTCTTAGCTGTCAATGATGAGGACTACTGAATACAGTTGATATTACTACGTAACATAACATAATAACATAACATCACGCCTTTTTATCCCCGAAGGGGTAGGCAGAGGTGCACATTACGGCACTTAATGCACTGTACAATGTAACACCCACTTTTCACTATTTATGTTACGAGTCCCATGTAATAGGGGGTGAGCCTATTGCCATATACCGGGCACATTTCCAGACTCCGTGCTACTACTGAGAATGTTTTAAAAACCCAGTAATACTACGTAACTATGTTAGATAATTTAATTGTTTCATCAGGTGTAGTTTATTTTACAGATCTTGTGGCATCTAAAACAAATTTCCGCGAATTTAGGCGTTTTTGCCATATATATTATTGGAAACAAGTATAATTACTCACACATAGGACCCATTTAGTTTTTAATCAAATTTTACCGTGGTGCTTGGCGACTAAGCTTCTCCCAGTCGTGCAGTCTCTTTTGTGGCTTTAACTTAAGTCATTAAGTCTGTCAGTCCTGCTTAAATTCATCGAGAGAAGTGAAACTGATGATTTTTCTCCCTCTTAACTCGTCGAGTACCGGTTTTGCAGACACAATTATAGAACAATAGGTTGCGGTCACCGGTGACCGCTTGGTATTTGACAGTTTAATTAACACCTTCTGATTAATTTCGTTGCAGGACCCAAGGCAGTTGGTCATGTTCCTGAAACGCGCCGTACTGCAGTGTTCCGGTGTTCATGGTTGCATCTACTGTTAATCCTGGCTTACAGGAGTTGCAGCAGTTTTGGAGGTTGTGGCGGGCTGGTCCCAAAGAAAGATAAAGCCCATAGCTGTACTGCAGGCCCTCTCTGCAAAAAAAGGTTTCCAATAATCTCCGTGTTTGGCAAATGGGTTAGGAATTGGAGTTCAAACATTGCAGATTTATGAAGTCTATGTTGTCGATTTTATTTTACGGACATATAGTGACCAGATTGGCGATATATTAAAAAGGGGTCAAATTAAAAGTAACCTTAACCGACGAGCATGCATGAAAAGATTGATGACTGTTGATGAAGCGAAAGAGGTATGTAGGAATCATAGTAATTGGCGTTCCATAGTCTCTGCCTACCCCCATGGGAGACAGGCGTGAAGTTATGTATGTATGTATGTGGTCGATTTTAGGATAGTAGCAAGAGATAGCTACTAAATACTCGCTACTCGACTAAACTACTAACCTAATGCGAACATGGTATTAGTCAACTCTTACGACTGCAAGTACCTATCCACATCAACCGCCTACACGTGGCCACCACTGACCTAAGGCCTCTTCTCAGACGGAGAAGGCGTGAGCATTAACGCTTGAACACGCTTGCTATGCGGGTTGCCAATTTTAAACTAATGATTAGAAATTAGAAACTTGGGTTTCCTCACGATGTTTTACATTATCGTTTGTCAGTGGCGTCTAAATTATCTTAGAAAGTACATATACATAACTCGGAAAATGTTATATTGGTACTTGCTGTTGGTAGGTTTCGAACCTGCACTCTCATGCATGAGAAGCGGGCGTCTTAAAACTCCGAGCCACCACAACTCTACGAGTAACTATTCGAGTTTACTTTTCCACACATCATATGGTTAACTAAGCTTCATCTAACAAGATAAAAAATACACACTACATACTTTATTTTATCCCGTTTTGTTGATGCTAACGTTACCATTTTCCACATCAAGCAAATCTAACCATTATTTCTTTACTAAAAGTCTTCCTTGCTCTTCTACCATTATAAAAAGAACTCCGGACAGAAAATTTCAGCCTATTTTGTACCGTAGCACTATAATCTTAACATGTGTCGTCAGGTATTGTTCGAGTTGAGAGGTGTCAACGTATATTGGTTAGTCTGTCTCCATGAGACGGCTTGTCTACATTGAGCAGACATTTACTGTTGTTAGGTGAACATTAAATTAATTATTAAGAAAGTTTTATTGAACAGGTTTGATTTGAAATCTGATACAGAAATTATTAAGGAATTTTTATATTAAACTGTCAAACACCGCGAGGACACCGGTGACCGCAACCTATTGTTCTTTAATTGTGTCTATAATGACGGTACTCAACGAGTTAAATTATTCCTTGTGTAGAGGTATAAATGAGACGCTCGCGGACTGCGAAATGGTTTGGTACTCAACGCGTACAAGATTCGTAAAATAATAAATTTAAATGCACGTGGGCAACTCGTAAGCGGTTCGCGAGCGGTTCGCAAACTGCACGTTCGGGGGATATTCGCCAGATGTGAACGCACCCAAACAATGTGTAGTTTTGAAGGTATCTTTCAGCAACCTAGAACGCTAAAAAGTCAGATTTTATTCTTTACTTTTCATTTTTAATAAATTATAATTTCAAAGCAATTCATATTTAGTAGGTAGTAGTAAAAGTAATTTGATCTCTCATAAATATTACAACAATAAAAAGACGCAATATAAATTGGACACGATTCCTTTCGAAATATTACCATGTCTCGATGGTTCTGACCAAACAACACACGTAGACCCTCATCCTACAGACACACCGGTCGTTCAGACAAAATAACCTCTTTCCTTCCTTTAAAACGATTCACTCTTTGATACACTCCCTGCAATCCGGTCTATTGAAGCTTTTGTAATCCTCAACAAATGTCATGTCTAACCAATTTTCAGTTACATACTATATTACGTAGAGTTTTTTACAGAAATATCAATCTTATTATTTTGTAGTAAAGTTTAAAGTCGTTAGTTAAAGTTAGCTTTATGTGCCGCTTAAATTCAAATTAGAAACAGTAGTTCAAGCAAAATCAATCTTAGTGTTTTGTATTAGAGTTTAAAATCTTTTTGTTCGTTGGAGCTAACTTGATGTGCTGCTTACATTGAAATCAGAATCGTTAGTTCAATTCATATTTAAATTGCATTCGACTGTAGGGACCTTTTGTAAGTCGATAAGCGGTGCTTTAGACGATGCAAATGTATTTTGTTTTTGAGCATATTTCACTACTGATGAAAAATACTAAAATTATAAAGAGGAAAGATTTAATTCTGTTTGTTTGTTTGAGTTGAATAATCTTATAAATTTCTGGAGGGATTTCAAACAATTTTGACCATTGGAATCCTACATTATCCATGGTGAACATAGGCTATATTTGAAAATAGAATCAAAAGGGAATCGTGTGAAATTTTTGATGATGTAACCAAATGTGTGAAAAAAAACCATAAACACTTGCTTACGCTGTTATTACAAAATCCTTATTCCTTAATAAGTCATTAATCTACGCAGACGAAGTCGTGGGTTATAGCTAGTATAATCAAAAAGGATGACATAAGATATATGGGTGAAAATGTATGACGTCATGCGATATTTTACATAAAGATACACTATTAAAGAATTTTAATTCAACTTAAAAAACAACTACATGTTGTCATCGTCTCTGTAGTGATGATAACAATAATTATTATACCCGAATTTAATTTCATTTTGAAACAAAATGAGTATTTAAAACACGACTGTGTGATATTTAAATTACACACACATAAAAACTTGCAATTATACGAACATGAAATATGCTTTTTAGCTATTTTTCTTTTGTTATTTTATTTTTATCACGTATTTCAATAATTTATTTGTCTAGCATGACTATTTATATTAGTGTTTTCGTTTTGTCAACCCTTCAAAATATCAACAACCTCTTGTGTGAAAATTATTTACAACTGCATTGTAATTATCTGTCTGTCTCGTTCCATACGTGACTGTACAAATAACTTTATATTGAGTAAAATGTTATTATATTTATCCAAACAATTATAACAGAAGAAATATGATGTTTTAATTATACTGCACTCAATTTTCACATAATTGAACCAACGAAACAATGTAACCAAAAATTGTTTTGTGAACTTGATTGAATAAGAGTAGCCTATACAGTTTCTTGCTCGTTCTTTTCCATAGGAATGTACAGTTTGGTACGAGCAAATAACTTCTTCAGATCAGAACTGACCGATAGACTGACAATTTTAATATATGAAAAGAAAAGAAGAGAAAAATCATTTATTCAGTACCAGTTACGATGCAGCAGTAGTAAAATGTAAAAAAAACCAATAAAGGTGTGACAGTGGAAGTAAGAACAATATTAAGTTAAAAAAATTAAAACAGAAGAATCAGAAAAGAGACGCTGACAACATGCCCATGCTAAATGGGTCACCCATTCAGTGTAAGCCAGGCATACGATATCCTCGCGGAGTACCTAACGGGTTACCGGGGCTCCGGCTCGACGTGCAGGAGAAGGAACGGGGTGGTTTTTAGTCAATAAGAATCTGACACTCCCTCCCGCCTCGCCCAGATGGGAGCAGTCATTCGATGACTTTCCCCCCTTAAACAAAAAGCACTGATTTTCAGTGGGCACCCCAGTAGTGACGCATATCAACAGTGCTTTCCTGGTTTGATTGAAATAAATGATTTTGATTTGAACTTTGACATTCATGTCTACAAATGAACAATTACGTCAAAATAACAAACAAATTGACAATAAAAAAAAATCGAGCTGATGAAAACACAAAAGCGTGATAATAACGTGATTTTTTTTTTTTTTTTTTTAAGGGGGGAAAATCATCGAATGACTGCCCCCGCCTGGGTGAGGCGGGAGGGAGTGTCAGACTCTTACTGACTAAAAACCACCCCGTTCCTTCTCCTGCACGTCGAGCCGGAGCCCCGGTTACCCGTTAGGTTCTCCGCGACTCCGAATCGGCATCGGCCCTATTGGGCCCCATCTGTGGTGGTCTGATGGCTCTTTGAGGCGCGCGCGGAACGCGACGCGCCGTACGCTCGGGTCTGTTTCTGGTCGGACGGGGAGCCACCCATGCTCGCCGTCCGCAGGCCCGCGCTTACGGTGGCCGGAGATCGTCCCGCGATCCCCGACGCCCGGTGTGTCCTTCGCGATGGCTGGGTTGCGAGGAGGCAGCGCTTCGCTGCCTCACGCGTCCCGCCTCCTCCTTAGCTAGCATGACTGCTTCGCAAAAGGAGGAGACGGCATCCCAATCCCCCTCGCTCCGCATCATGGCCTGCACTAGGCCCGGACGCGAGAGGTCGCCATCGCCGATCACTTCCCTGAGGACACGGCGGTGCTCAGCCCACGAAGGGCATTCTCCCACCGTGTGTTCCACCGTGTCCTCAGGGCGGTCCTCGCAGTGATGACACCCGGGCGTTTCCTCCCGCCCCATCAGACACAGGTACCTCCCGAAACTTCCATGTCCGGTGAGGACCTGCGTCAGGCGGTAGGTGAGGACGCCGTAGCGTCTCTCAAGCCACTCCTCAAAGAGGGGACTTACCGCTGCGATGGCAGCGAGCCCAGCCCTCGGTTGCGACAGTCGTTGCTGCCACTCCGCCATGAGATCGCGCCGGAGCTCATCCCGCCACGCACTTATCTGGCGCGGCAGCGGAGTTTCGCCCCGGCGACGTGCCTCCGCGCGCATGCTGTACACGCGCGCGAGCACCTTCGCCTCCAGATCCCACGGCGGTAATCCGGCAAGGAGGTTCGCCGACTCCCCAGAGATCGTGCGGTATCCGCGGATCATTCGGATCGCCATGACCCTCTGTGCCATGAGCAGCGTCCGAGCGGGACGCCGCAACAGGTTTGGCGCCCAAACAGGGGCGCCGTAGAGGGCCATGGACCGCACGACCCCGGCGTATAACCTCCGGCAGGAGGCGTTTGGCCCCCCGAGGTTGGGGAGGATGCGTTTAAACGCATAATAACGTGATTAGGTGATAATAACAGCTAAGTTACTTTAACTATGAAAACTCATACACTTTTAAAAAGTCTATAAAAATAAACAAACAATATTATTAAAATCAGCTCCCATAACTACTGAAAACAATAACTAGAATCACATTAAAACATGATACAGTTAATATACGTACAACCTATATTGGTACAATAAGTCTGCGCTTCGTGTAATGTGTATCAACTCCAAGAAATACGAACGAGAGTGATTTATAACACAGCTATTAGCAGAATACATCAAATTAATAACACATCATCACGACTTTTACTCCCGTAGGGGTAGGCAGAGGTGTTCATTACCACTGTACGATGTAACACCTACTTTTCATTATTTATGTTATGAGTCCCATGTAATAGGAGGTGAACCTATTGCCATATACCGGGTACAATTTCAGACTCTATACTACTACTGAGAGTTTTTTAAAAACCCAGTAATGCTTTGCCCGACCCAGGAGTCGAACCCGAGACCCCTTGCCCGGCAGTCGCACTTGCGAGCACTCAGCCCACAGTCTATGGATGAGTCTGGGTTTTAAAAAAATCTCAGTAGTAGCACTGAGTCTGGAATTGTGCCCGGTATATGGCAATAGGCTCACCCCCTATTACATGGGACACATAACATTAACAGTGGAAAGCGGGTGTTACATTGTACAGTGGCATAATGTGCACCTCTGCCTACCCCTTCAGGGATAAAAGGTGTGATGTTATGTATGTACGTATGTACTCTTACATGGGACTCATAACATAACTGGATGAAACCTGTCCCGTTATGTTACAAAACGTTGAAAAAGAAACTCTTAACGACGAAGGAAGCGGTTACTACGTAGTAAATTACAACGCCTTTTAAAAACCGTAAATGTATAAAGGGGTGCCTCTAGCTAAAAGGCTTTCGCACACAAACGACCTTTGAGCGCGTGCAACCCGTGGCCCAGACGGGACGACGAGCCCACCGTGTGAGGGAGACAGATAATATAAACAGTAACGAGATAGAAGAGGAGAGAGCAGTGATATTGACCTTGCGTGCGCTGACGTCATTCGCGACCTAGCTGCAGCTTCCCTTCTATCGTGCGTACCTCTGTGTGCGTGATCCAGACCCTGAAAATATCTATGTGTGCGTTCGATTTCCTCGACGCTTTATATGTGTGTAATATGTATGTATTGTAATGATAGGGGCCGTGCAACAGGCGGGTATGTGTGTGTTGACATTGATTTCTTGTTCACGACGAACGCAACAGGCGAATTATATTGTTCGGTTCTTTTAACAAATACAGGGTGTTTTATTAGCGTAATATCTTCGTTACAATGCCATGTGTAACATCCCTGGTGATTGGTTGCAAAGTTCAGGGCGTTAAACTGTCTCGTTTAGTTATATTAACGCTGTTCGTTGTAAATTAACAAAACAACAAGTGAGTAAGGTAGAACGTTGTCTTTGTTGCCTTTATGTTGTGGTTATCGAGTGAATTTATGTTGATAATTTTGTAAATATGTTTTCATATAATTAGATACTAATATTTATTTCTTACTACTATATACCTCTATATTTCTGACTGCCTCGTTGGCCGAGTGGTCGCAAGTGCGACTACCGGGCAAGGGGTATCGGGTTCGATTCCCGGGTCGAGCAAAGTATTACTGGGTATTTAACAAATTCTCAGTGGTAGCACGGAGTCTGGAACTGTGCGTGAAATATGACAATAAGCTCACCCCTTATTACATGGGACCCATAACATAAAATTGTGAAAAGTGGGTGTTACATGGTATTAAGTGCCATAGTGTGCCTCTACCTACTCCTTCGGGGAAGAAAGGCGTGATGTTATGTTATGTTATTTATTTCTTATTATTTTGTCAAGAGTTTAGGAGTACACTGAACGTATAAGTCTCGTTTAGTCAGGTTTAATATCAAAATAATTCAAAGGACTACCTCAATCACCGAGTAGTTGAATATGTGACTGCTAAGAAAGGGATTTCGGTTCAAGACAAACAATATTGGTAGTTTTTCAAAAAATCTACGAATCAGTATAGAGTTTTGGAACTGTTGTCGGTGCAATAAGCTTGTCCAATATCACACGATATATGATTTTGACTTATGAAAGAACTGGTTAGGAAAAGTGAGTGTCACATTTAACATTTGTATCTCTACCTATCATTAAACAACACAGCCTACACACAGCCTAAAAGTGGTCACGCTGAGGTTGACCCAAGGCCTCTTCTCGAACGTAGACGGTTTGAGCATTAATCACCACGTTTGCGCAATGCGAGCTAGCGATTTCAAACTTATACCTCTAATAATAATAATTTTCTCTTGTTTTCTTTTCTTTATAAACCTTGCCCCACACTAGTATTTTCTCCTGTCGTTGGTGCGTTTACAAACATACAAGTTCACATACACATGACTCCCAGACTAGGAAGAACAATCTGTGGATCACACACAGAGTTGTTCCGTACGGGAATCGAAGCCGCGACAATTGCGCGGCAGCCGGTTGCCCACCCACCGCGCCAACGGTGCAGTCAAAAGTCAGTCAATTAGAAATTATAAGCCCCGGATTCCTAATGGTGTTTTCCTTCACAGTCTGTCAGTGGTGTCTAAATAATATTAGAAAGTACATATGTATAACTTGGGGAATATCATATTGGTACGATTTGTTGTTGATAGGGAAGGAAGTAGCATTCTCATGCATGATAAGCGAACGTCTTTAAAAAGGGAAGGGCATAATATTGTGTCATGTAATTAGAACCACATTCCACCAGGAACATCTTATTCTTTCCTAATTTCTCGCACATAGATTTTATTACTAATTTTTACGCAACTTTCTTATAGAGTACGTAATAAACAGTCCTACCCACACCGCCGCCATGTTGGTTTACAGTTGACCTATTCTCTATGCGAGGTCGGAAAACGATGACTTAGTATGTTAGAGTACCTTTTTTATGATAGTATGTGCTTGGGTTTTATTCTTTATGGGATTGGAGTTATATTAAAATGATTATTGGTAATAATGATATCCTTATTTATAAAGACATACATAATATAACATCACGCCTTTTATCACATTACGCCACTGTACAATGTATTTATGTTATGAGTCCCATGTAATAGGGGGTGCGCCTATTGTCATATATCGGGCACAATTCCAGACTCCGTGCTACTACTGAGATTTTTTTAAAAACGTAATACCTTGCCCGACTCGGGAATCGAACCCGAGACCCCTTGACCGGCAGTCGCACTTGCGACCACTCAGCCAACGAGGCTGTCTATTTACATTTATAAAGAAAATTCATTTATAAATCTACATAGCAGTAGCTTATCAGTAACGGGAGATATCCAATATACCTGCAGTCAGGGCTCTGGAGAGAGGCATTTTCGGACAATACGCGCTGTGTCCAGAGCTACTGTATCAGGTCCAGCAATTTAACGCTAGCTTACTCAAGTATTGGTCGAGGGTTTTACCTATGAGACCATTGGCAGATACGATTATCGGCACAATGGTTGCTGAATCCACATACCATAACATAACATAAGATCAAGCCTTTTATCCCCGAAGGGGCAAGCAGAGGTGCACATTATGCCACTGTACGATGTAACACCCACTTTTCACTAGTCCCATGTAATAGGGGGTGAGCCTATTGCCATATACCTACCGGGCACAATTCCAGACTCCGTGATACTACTGAGATTTTTTTTACCACATACCACGTGTCGAAATTTCATGAGCTATGATTATTATTAAAGTAATTAGTAAGTTTTTATAATAACTATCGTGAGACATACTAAATTAAGTAAAAACGCGGGTTACTCACGTGAATATACTGAGAAAAGCTCTACTAGTTTCGAACCACAGAGGGGTTCTTCCTCATGAGCAGCGTGCGCGATCGCGGCGACGTCGCGCAGCTCACTGGTAGTTCACTGGTGGCTCATAGTAAGTTGAAAGAAGTTATTGTTTCTGTAATATTTTCTGATGAGGAAGAGCCATTTTGGGTCTGAAATTGAAAATAGTAACTACTTAGATTAACTCCAAAGTCAAAGTCAAAATCATTTATTTCAATTAGACCAGAAAGGCACCTTTGAACGTCAACAAATAAAATTAACTCCATAGGATACTCTTCTTCAATCAGGTTCACTAACTGTATTGTGAACCTGATTGATTTAGATTGAACCTGTCCTGATTTAGATCTCATGGTAAGGTTTCGTACTGAAATCAAACAAATTAGTTTGTTAACAAAAAAAGGAACCCAGTATTGCCTAGATCCCTTTGAAATTAACTTTTAATTGTGTTCCTTTTTCAAACCGATCTCGCTCAGTTATGAGAAATAGGTCAAAGTCACTTCTACCTCTAATAAATATGAAATAAAATATACTGGGACAGCGATTTTTATTTTTCCTGGATTTTATAACTGGGTTAAGGTCGGGTTCTTATGTCAAGAATAGTTGTTGGAACACTGGTTGCAACAAATATTGAAGTTGCTTGCTATTGTTTTTGAGAGAGTAGTTAAGTCGAAATAGACTAGTTTTTGAACAATGTATTATTGAGTTTTTATTCGATTCATCGGAAACACGACGTATTGAATCGTGCCCATTGTAGGTATGGTAATAGGCTCACCACCTATTATGGGTTCGTTGTAATAATAACATATGGGTAAAAATTGAATATACAAAGTTGTATTTTTAAATTGGGTTCGATTTCCGGGTAGGGCAAAATACTAAAGGTTTTTTAAAAAAAATCTCAGTACTGACACGGTGTCTGAAATTGTGCACGGTATATGGCAATAGGCTTACCTCTGTTACATGGGACTCATAACATAAATAATGAAACGTGGGTGTTACATTATACAGTGGCATTAAATGTGCACCTGTGCCTACCCCTTCGGAGATAAAAGGCGTGATGGTATGTTATGTTTTTAAATTGTTATATTATATTTTCATAACGGTACTTTCAAATACCAATACAGTCCAAAAACCTATTCTAAAGATATCATAGTGGTCCGAGTCGGTTCCGGTTTCATGCATGAGAGTACGGGTTCAAAACCTACCAACGGCAAGTACCAATGTAACTTTTTCCGAGTTATATGTACTTTCTAAGATTATTTGTGCAGTCTGTATGATTACATACTGTATCATGACGAAACTGTTCATACTTTTAAAGTCATACATACATAACCTTTTTTTTTTATGGGACAAGCCACAACCTCCCAAAACCGCTGCAACTCCTGTAAGCCGGACGGATTGTTTATAAAAACATAACATGGTTTAAAATCCCCGAAGAAGTAAATAGAGATGTTACAATGTAATTTTTACTATTTATGTTAGAGTTTCATGCATATATTAATGGGTTTTGTTTCAGGGGGGAACTCATCGAATGACTTCTGACAAGGCGGGAGGGAGTGTCAGACTCTTACTGACTAAAAACTACCCCGTTCCTACTCCTGCTCTTCGAGCCGGAGCTCTGGCAACGCGTTAAGTCCTCTGCGACGCCGTATATTTATAGGGGTAGCCTATTACTATAATTATGTCGGGAGTAATTTCAGACTATGCTGTTTTTTTTTATGGGACAAGCCCGCCACAGCCTCCCAAAACCGCTGCAACTCCTGTAAGCCAGGATCTACAGTAGATACAACCATGAAAACACCGGAACACTGAAGTCCGGCGCGTCCCAGAGACATGAGTAACTGTCTTGGTTCCCGCAACGAAGTGAATCAGAAGATATTATAAGAGGAGAAGAAGAAAAAACTATGGTTTTCACTTCCCTCGGTGAATTACTGCAGGAGACAGAATGAATTAAGCCTAAAGGCACAAAGAAGAGACTGTCCAACTGGGTGAAGCCCAGTCGCCAAGCACCACGGAAATTTGACTAAAAACTAAGTGGGTCCTATGTGTGAGCTGTTATACTTGCTTCCAATAATAGGTATAGCAAAAACGCCTAAACGCACGGAAATTCGTTCTAGATTCCACAAGGTCCGTATAATAAACTACACCTGACGAAACAATTAAATTATTTAACATAGTGTTACGTTCATATTGCCAGAGATCACACTCCCAGAGTATGTGATGGGCCGACTGCTCGTATCGCAACTCCTCTGTCGAACATTGGCACCATGGTGAATTAATAAGTTTAAATGAGAACAATTTGCTTTTAAAGTTGCCGTGGCCAGTAAGAAATTGGGCAACACAGTAATCCACCTCCAACCATGTCCTCTCCAGCCGCTCATGCACGGATGGGAAGAACTGATACAGGTGGCGGCCCTTAATAGAAAATGCCCATCTACACTGCCATTCGGTTATAAGCTCGCCCCAAACGTCCGTCACTGGCTTAAACAATCTATCAATTTTATTTCTATCACGTTGTTCTAGAAAGCTTGCTGACAAATTAGGCCTCGCACTGTAGTACATAGCAGCACGTCGCTGCACCTCAAGATCTACCGGAAGGACGCCTGCGAGCACAGGTAGGGCCTCAGTGCTAACCGTCCTATAGGCCTTACACAGGAAAATCAAGGCTAGACGCTGGCCTTGGAGAAGTTTTCGCCGTACCGCGCCTATTGTGGCCCTATCAGCCCAGACAGGTGCCCCGTAGCACACGCATCCTAGGTAAGTTGCTCCGTATATGATCCTAAGCGTAAGAAAAGAGAGACCCCAGGTGGCTTTGGAAATTCGCGTCAGCGCATAGAAGTTATTTTTGGCTTTCTGACTAATAGCCTTAATATGTTCAATGAAAGAAAAGTTTTTTCCAATACTAGACCAAGGTAACAAACAGACTCCTTTCGTTTTATGGAAACATTGTTAAATTTAATAGACGGCCATGACTTTAGATTTCCTTTAAGCAATAGCTGGTAAGTTTTATGGGGTGCAAAAGTCAAGCGATTTCGTTCGCCCCATCGCGAGATCCTACTGAGACAGTCTTTAGCCAAATACTCCAGTCCGGCGCGGATATTTGATTGTACTAGCAAAAGGCCATCATCCGCATATCCAGTCAAAGTACAGCCACAAGGAAGGGGAATCGCGAGCAAATCATCAAATCCTAAATTCCACAAATACGGGCCAATAACGGAGTCCTGAGGACATCCCATTGATAACGACTTCGACCGAGAACAATGACCAAGCTTCAGTTTAACGGAACCGTGAAGGAAATAAGTGTATATTAATTTATATAATAATATGTTACTAAAACAGCCACGACCTTTCAGTTTTAAGAGTAACATTGGCCACCATGCGTTATCAAAGGCACCGGAAATGTCCAGAAAAATGCCTACTATATACTTGTGTTCAGACGAATTTACCATGGATCGGACAGAAAGAGCCGCGTCGACAGTAGACTTTCCTACAGTGAAACCAAATTGATTGTTGTGGAATTTTGGTCCACCTGGCAGTAAACGAGGAATGATGATAAGTCGCTCAAGTAGTTTCCCTAAAGATGGTAAAAGCGTGATAGGCCGGTATGACTTAGGGTCATCGGGGGGTTTATTTCCATTTTTAGGGATTATGTGAATGAATCCACGTCGCCATACACGAGGAAAGACACCTTCCGCGATACAACGGTTGAACACAGTTAGGATCACATCAGCCGCGGATTTACATGCTTCTATTATCATTTTATTTGAGACTTTGTCTTCACCAGATGATTTATTTAAAGGCAAAGTTTTAACAATAGTTACGAGCTCTTTGATGAACGGTAGATCAGACACAGGTGACTCCGGCGGTATAGCTGCCCACGACCTAATCTGTTGATGGTAATCATTGTCTGTCTCGAGCACATCGTCAGGGACAAGTTCGTCGAGTAGAACTTCCGTTGTCTCCTCAATACCAGTGGTGTGAACATTGTTGACTTTTATGTTCTGTACGAATGCCAGATCGACGGATCTATTGGCTTTGAACTCATGGTATGAGGTGACCACGGGCCCTCCTTATCTAATTTCTGTACAACTCTCCGTAGCAAATCACCCTTGGCTTTCTCCACCGAAGCCCTATAACGTGACCTGGCAACTCTAAACGCAATCAGTGCTTCATCAAAAACGGTACCGGTTACCTGACGTTTCTTTAGTCTATTTAACTGTTTGCGCGCTTTACGAAAGCATTTACGTTGTTCGACTAGATAGTTATTCCACCAGTCGCATCTACGCGTACTAGTCACGGACCCGCGACCAAAAGCAACGTCGGCACAGTAAGTAAAGGCATCTGACATGATTTCAGCGCCCTCCTCGGCCGAGAGATCTCTGCGAGTGAAGTCTCTGGCTTGGGATGCAAATAATGAACTAAAGAAGTTCCAATCCGCACCCTTAGTCTTGTACCTAAAGCTATCATTGCAATATGTTGGACCCTGGGGTAATGTTGAAACAAATTCGTACACGATCAGGCGATGATCACTACACGACGCATCTGGTAGGACACGCCACCTATCCAAGCTAACGTCCGCACTAGAAAGTGTGACGTCAATACAAGATTCGCCCATTTGGCTGCAAAAAGTAGGTGGTGCATCAGGGGTGTTATAAATGGAGAGATTCATTTCAGCAATGAATTCCTCAACAGCACAGCGCCGTTCCATGTCAGTAGCCCTAACCTTGCCATACCACAAGGATGAAGACGCGTTAACGTCGGCACCAATGATAATTTTGGAGCCCGCAAGTGATTGCAAGACGTGACGGAGGTGGTGATATATGAGGAGTAACTGAATCAGAATATTGAAAGTAACAGCTCACAACGTAAAGTTTACAATTTCCCGAATCTCCGCGACGGCACAGTGTGACGTCATTAAATTAGCCATGGATGTTACTGTGAAATTAGGCGATCTCGTGACATAAATTCCAGCCCGCGACCTGCCATCCAGCTGCACTACCCTGCGCCGTAAGTGGGTATTTTGATATTGTTCTTGAATAAGAACTATGTCAAGTTGATAATCGACAATTAATTTATCTAACTCAGACGTCGCAACCATAGCGATAGCGTTATGGAGATTCAACTGCCCTATGGTTAACTTATCCATACTTTTATTAAATAGGTTGTATTGAGAATAAGTTGTTCAAGTTTTGTTTTATAGGTCCACACTCTGGCGAGCCACAACGGTGATCATGAGGTTTTTTAAAACGTTTACACGCCACACAAGTAGGAATAAAATTTGTTTCCTTTATATGAGGGCAGTTGTCGCTCTCGTGCGCTTCGGCGCAATTACCGCAAGTAGGCGTCTTTGCAAAACAATGCTTTCTCACGTGTCCGAACTGCTGACACAGATGGCACCTGACTACCTCGACGTCATCGATAAAACGGCAGGTAGCCCAATCAATAAACAATTTCTCCTTAGTTGACACGAGATGCTTCCGCACGCTAGTATCGATTTCAATACCGATCCATTTACGACCGTTTTGCATGGTACGTCGGCGGGTAATTTTACATGACTTGATAAAATCCTCCTCTTCGATTTTGAGTTCGCTGTTAATATTTTGCCGATATAATGAGGTCAAAAACGCGTTGTCCTCCATCGAACCCGGGACGTCTTTGACCAAGATACGCGGTCTACGGCCCTTTGGTTTTTCCAACCGCAAACCGGCGGAACGAATCGCAGACACGGACTCGAGCTTCTTAATTTGTTGTTCGTTAGCTACACGCAGTACGACACCCGACTTTGCTGTTTTCTTGACCCCTACGATTTGGAAACCGTCGTCGCACGGTTTGATAGCTTGCATGAGCTCTTTCTTAGTCGCTGACGATGACGTAAAATCAGCTGAGCGCTCGGACGTGGGGTAGGCGACAACACACGGAAGCGGCGCGCGGGAGGATTCCATCGCGGGCACGACCTTGGGTAATCGAAGTTTCAAAGTTTCGGCGTAGGACACTTTATTGTCCTGGTTGTTTACTAGTTGGTTAGTTTTGACAAGGGAGGGTGCAGATTTTGTTTTGTCCAATTCGCGTTCGGTGTTTGACAATTGTGTTTCTGTACAAGAAGATTTTACTGCTAGTATCGCGACAATACCGGTGACTCGCTGAGTCAGTTCCATAATAACGGATTTACCCGACGTTGTTAGGCGGGACTCAAGCACGACCTCATTTATTTTTGACAGCAATGTCGATGCCTCGGTCATTAAATCTACATACTCGGCACTAGATGCGATTGGGGATGCAATTGGCGAGCCACATTGCAAACGTTTAGACCTGTCTTCGTCAGGGGTCGCGTACGCAGGCGACATTTCACTAAATAGTCGCTTCGAGCTAGTCGAGGGTGGTGACCGCGGGGTTTACTGACTTTTGCGGAACCCACCGCGATCCGGTGGATCACTTCACGATGCTATTGTTCAATGAATTTATCTAGTACTTATCGTTAAACACTTTCGAGCAACACGAAAATAAGTAAAACAACAAAAAAAAAAAACGCGAACTCAATCTGCTACCCGCAATAAAAATAAATAAATTGACTTACCGAAACTATGATGAATATTACTTTACTAAGTGGATTAATCCCGTTAATTACTCACGTATACCACACTCAGACACAGGGCACACAACAAAAAAGCCACACGAACCGGAATAGATCACGTAATATCAAAGAAAAAACAATAATAATATAACAGCAATAAGAACACCACTGCACCGTGCGCGCGCGCGGAGGAAGTGTGTGGAATACATACATAACCTGTTGAAAATTGTTGAAAATCATCCCCTAAATTTGTTTAAACAAAACTAGTCTCTAAATATCGAAAATAAGGTCAATAACCGGTCACCGGTAACCGCTTGGGATATACGGGAAGCTGTTATCGAAGTAAATGAGAGAGGAACTGAAGCAGCTGCTGTTTCAGGTAAGAATATTCATAAATTATCAACGCTAAGTTTCTCAAGCAGCTAGGCTATTTTGTAACTGACAATTCGAACTTTTAAAGCGAGTTCGATCGCATTCTCGCTCGCAAGAGAATTAACTCTTGTTAAACAAATAAAAAGCAACAATCTTCATCTTTATTTAGACTCCACTGAAAAACGGTAACGGAAAACATCGTAAGGAAACGTGGGCTTATAATTTCTGATTATAAGTTTGAAATCACCAACCCGCGTTGAGCAACCTTGGTGATTAATGCTCAAACCTTCTCCGTGCGAGAAGGCGCCGTTGGTCCACAGTAGCCATTTATATAAACTGTTAATGAGATGTGAAAGTGTTCTAAACCGTGGTCCCAGATTACATTTACAATTGTAATAACAATGTCCATTGTGAACATCACGTTAATTTGTCGCTTCATCTGGCTCGTTTGTCCAAGCAAGCGTTTAATCTAAATCTGGATTATCTAGGCTTCGAAGCCTTGACCTGAAATCAAGGTAATGCAAGGCCTAGGTCTCTGAGGGATCAGGAAGTATGAAACAGGAATAACTTCTAATAATAGATCTGCCGGGCAAGGGGTCTCGGGTTCGATTCCCGGGTCGGGCAAAGTATTACTGAGTCTTTAAAAAAATTCTCAGTAGTAGCACGGAGTCTGGAAATGTGCCCGGTATATGGCAATAGGCTCACCCCCTATTACATGGGACTCATAACATAAATAGTGAAAAGTGGGTGTTACTTCTGCGTGCACCTCTGCCTACACCTTCGGGGATAAAAGGCGTGATGATATGATGATGTTATGTTAATAGATCTGCATTTATGGACTACGTCATGTATATGTGAAATTGTAAGTGTGTAAATGCACCCACGATACAGGAGAAAATTCTAGTGTGGGGCAACGTTTTTAAAAAAAAACTACGGATTGTGTTAGGTTTAGATTGGCCGGAAAATGCAGTGTTATTACGGTTTTTTAGTTTTCTTAAACATTTCTTATTTATAGTCTACCTGGATCTATGTCTGGTATATGGCAATAGATTCATGCCCTATGACACATAAATATAATAGAACTGCATCCGTAGATGATCAATTATGTAATATTGTAGTTTTTTAATTTTTTCTATAAGGGTGAAAATCATCGAATTACTTCTCCCGTCTGGATGAGGCGGGAGGGACGTGATGTCAGACTCTTACTGACTAAAATCCACCCCGTTCCTACTCCTGCACTTAGAGCCGGAGCCCCGATGCGTGGACATTTTGAACCGACTTCAAAAAAAGAGGTTCCCAATTTAGTTATTTATGTTTGTGCGTTTAATCGATTTTGATGCGGTTTTCATAAAAGTGTTTGTTACACATAGGAAAAAGTTTTAGTACCTCTATATTAATTAAACTTCTAAACAGAGGAGGTTGAAGTCGGTTTTTTAAACGGAGTTTGTAAAATAATTATTTATTGACTTGCGAATTGACAACGGAACTCCTTGGACCCCTTATTCGCTAGCACCTTCGATCACTCAACTATCGGGACATTAATGTAGGAGGAAAAAATAATTCAAATTCATAATTAGATAATAGAGCCATGTTGTGCTAACATGAAAGGGCATTTCTAAGGACATTAAATAAAATTATTAAAGTATATTTGCAAACAACTGCAAGCTGCTCTGTTATTTGAGTAATGCTTTAGTATGAAATTTCAATCAATTAGATGATTTTATGGGAAATACACACATGATATGCTTGTTATGGTATGATTTCATAAAACTAATGTAAAGGTATGGACACAAGGATGTGAGTCCGGTTGCGAATACGTTAACTCTTATTACTTATGAGCAGCATATCATAATCGGAAAGCAAAATGTGATATTTTCTTTCTTCTTAACTTCGAAGCGGTAGTAAGACTTTTGGAATTAGTCACCAATGTAGGGGTCTATTTCTGTGATATTAAATTAAACAATTTTTATTGATAATAATGTCTATTCCTTTACACGCGATTATACAATACCGCGGCCTGGCAGGGACTGCGGGGCCGAGCGAGTCATTTTTCAGTTCTTGTAATAATCTTGCGTACCTAAGAACCGGCCCCACACGCCAGTTAAATTTTACAGCAATAGGTTTCAATATTTGACAATTCTTCCATACTAAAAACTGTCAATTTTTTTATTTCTATGGATTAACTGATGAGAGTAATCCATTCATTTTTAAGCTGAGAATTGAATCTAGTAATTCTTGTGCACGTGCACTGACTAGACAAGTGTTACTTGCAAGTCTTGTCTATTTACATAGACAAGACTTGCAATTTACGAGCAGTGTAAAATTTTACTCATTTCATTTTGATGTAGCTACACCGCTGATAAGTAGGTATGTATGTAAACTGTTGATCTCTGCTTACCCCTTTAAAAGAATCCAGTCATAATATTTCACCAGTTTTATTATGTTTAACTTCACAAAGAATTTATATTCAGTCATTTCAATCAAAACTGTATATCTTATCTAACCTCAGCTTAAACGATAATTCTATGTTTTTGAATCCTTGAATTGAGTAAATATAAGGTAAACATATACACAGTGATATATAAATACGACGTTACTACATATTAGTCAAAAAGGTTTAAACATTTGCAATCCCAAGACGCAGTAATATTTTGAATGATTTAATTTAATCCCAAAATGAACCTCAAAAAATTCCTTTTCGAAAATGAACCTGTGGTGTAAGCTTTAGAAATTTTTGTTAAAGCTAATATAACAGTTATCATCTTGACATGAAAGCTGAATATTATTTTTCGTGTACAATTTTCGTAATCAAGAGGCCCAATTACTCGAATCCCCGAATTAACCACAATCCTCAAATTCCCAATTCCCAAAAGGCCGGTAACGCACTTGTAATGCTTTTGGTGTGTCAAGTGTCCATGGGCGGCACCAATTGCTTACCATCGGGAGATCCATCTGATCTTTTACCGGTTTATCCTATAAAAAAATCAACAATTTTATTTATCCTACTCCCTCTAGCTAAATGTCAGCTTAGCATAAATTTGTGGTGGATGCGCAATTGCACATATGTGAAAAACTAGCTCAACCATGCGAGCTCATAGTTTCCACCGCACTTAACATGTCTATTTATTTTGTATTTCCTTTCCTCAGTGGCATCAGTTCTCCATCCCAATACATCTACATAAAAATAGTGCGGTTCATGTTAGTGATCGTTGGCTCCTGGCCTAGGAGAGAGATCGGGGAAACAGAACCACGATACCAGACGATTATGCTCAATTCATTCTTCTTCTGTGTGGTCAATGCTGCTTTATACGGGTCTATATACTACGTATATTTGCATACAAGTGAATTATCTTTTTTGGAAATTGGACACATGTATATCGTGATTCTAATGAGTGGTATTGATATGGTAAGCAATATTGTAAAAAGTCTTCATTAGTTACTTGTAGATGAGACCCTCATAACAGTTTTCATCAATTTCTCTTCTTAGGAATCCCTAAGCTCAGATAGGCGACACTTAAAAACATTTTAGTTTTTACTAACCTATGAGTAAAACCTAACAGTATAAGGGGATTAGTTTAGAACTTATAGTTAAGAGACGGTTTGGGGTGGTTTTTTTCATATTTTTGTCATTCTCCTAGACTTTTTGATGGCTTTGTCCCTTCGTTATAAGAAAATTTTAAATCAGATTTGTACAGAGAATAACTTTTATTTCATTATTGTTACAGTCTAGAGTATTTACTCTAACATTATCCCAAAAGTACCGAGATTTGGCTAAGGAATTTCTGACCAAGATACATCTGTTCTACTTCAAAGATCATTCTCCATATGCGATGGTGGTAAGTTTTGGGAATTAAGGTGTGTTGGGGTAAGATCGGCGCTGGGGTAAGAACGTAGAAATCAAATATACCACTTATTTGGCTATATTTTTTAATGTTAGCCACATTGCCCGCCACTTCATTATGTTTCACCCCGCCTCGCAGTGATCGCTAGTCGCTCCGGCTACTCTGACGTGTACTACGCGCCGTTAAAGAAAACAATGTAAGTTTTATAAAATATTTGTTTATCCGGTCTTTCACTTGCATTTGTATTTACATATTTTAGCAAAAGTATAGCTTATTTTGGATTTGTTTTGCCTAAATTCTAAGTTTTAAGCAGTGATAACATGATAAAACTCATCCAGATACGGCTACTACATCTGTAGGCTGAAATCCGGTGTTACCCATCACGAGTAAAGATCGGACAAAAATATCCGGTCTAAACCCGTTTCTAAATTGCCAGTGATTTTCAAACTTTTATTACAGATCACTTTAAATACCTACTTAATGTGTTCGTAATCGTTTTATTATGGCGCTTAAAATCCACTACTTATAACAACAATTCATTTGCAGATGCCACGTAAATATTCTAGAACCTCTTCGCGGGCCCGTTATACAAAAGAAGCGCTGCAATTGGTCATGCAGAAAATAAGTAATAAGGAGCCTCCTAAGCAGCCGCTTCAAAAATGTACGGCATACCTACATCCACACTTAGTAACTACTACTAAAAACCAAAAATATGTATTTTGATAGAGATTTTGGTTATTGTTTTGATTTTTGTTTTCTAGATCGTTGTCATAGACGTTTCAGTTTAATAAAGATTTATGTTTAACTCAATTAACCTGAAATGTCTACGAGGACTGTCAATTCTTTGATAAGTATAAATTGTTTTGTTTGTATTCCTTTTTTTCTATTGAAGAATTTTAATTACATATAGTATTATAATTTTGTTCCAATGACTAATTATAATAATATGACCATATTTCCGAATATCGCAACAAACTCAAGTGGCTTCCAATCCGCCTTCGCCGGAATATGCATGTCTTGCCCTTACTCTACAGTATACTGTATAATCCTGTAACCCCTAAATATCTTAAAGAACGTTTCAAGTTCCACCATGACACACATTCAAGATCCCTGAGAGCGTCGGAGAGGTTGAGGCTTGGGATGACTCAGCATTCTACTAAGGCATATGATAAGTCTTTTACGATCCAAGCTGTTCGCCTGTGGAATGCACTCCCAGTGTCGGTGAGGCAAGCACAGTCACTTGCTTCCTTTAAATCTAAAGTTAAAGATTATTATTTGTCTACGTCATGAATCGTATTAGCTCCTTTATATACTTATTTAGATTGTATATATATATATGGTTATGTATATGTATTTATATATATATTTATATTTGGTATGCATGTATGTGTATATAATTTAGTATATATATATGGTTGTTTATTTATTCTGTTAGTGGTTAATATTTATGTATGCCTGGACTACCCTCTTAAATTAACCATCGTTCCATACACCCAAAGGTTGCCTGGTAGATATCGCTTTTAGCGATAAGGCCGCCCTTGTACCCTCCTTATTCTTTATAATTTCCGAATATGTGTAATTACTTGCTTGGTGTACAATAAAGCTTATTTATTATTATTATTATTATTATTTGTTCATTCCTTGTTAGTGATTTCTATATTTGATATTATCACAATATAATATTTTATACTACTATTAATTCGTTTTAATATTTGAATATTCCGATTCCCTTCATTTCTCTACCAACCGCACAGTATTTCAGTTTTATTTAACGCTTTTAAATATTCGCTTACTTTTCCTTTTTGGTACTATGCTTGTGGGTAAAACCAAACTTTGAGAATCCTAATGTCTTTTAAATTTGGCATTTGGGGTAAGATCGGACAAATTACACACACAAAAAAAATAATAATTTGGTACATCTATGTCTGTAGTATTAGGTACATTTTTTTGATGTCATGTTAAAGAACAGGAATGATCGGATACATTCTTTTCATACACCTTGTGCTCCTAGCCATAGGACTAGTTTTAAATTGTTGTCCGAACTTACCCCTTGATAGCCAAATCGTCATTGCATTCACAAAAAATTTGTTCAGATTTTACAGGCTTACAAAGCAAAAAGTATTGAGTGTTTATAAACAAAATAAATTTTAAAATACACTGTGTTTAATCATTAGTGATTCCACTATTTTTCATCAATGTGCTGTATACCAATATTCAGAAAAAAAAGTTTTTGCAACATCCTTGCAACTATTCGAAAATCCGTCCGATATTACCCCAAGGCACTTTGGTATGAAGGATTTGTAAAATTAAATTGGTTCATAATCCATTTCATATGTATTTCATGGGCCGACGTCTAACTACTATCTCGCCTGGTGACGCGATCACTATAAAAATTATAATATTCTAAGCAAATATATCATGTATAATTGTTATGCTTTTATGGAAACAGTTTGGTTTTTATGGGTTAGGCCACATCGTCTACACATTTGTCCAAATATTCGATAGTCAACAGCATTTGAAGCTAGTTTAAGAATCGAATACCCCTTTTTGACGAAAATCTCTTAAATATTGAATCCCTATGCTAAGATCGGTGACACTGAGTGACAGCTTTGTCATGACTAATAGATAAGTGATACCTAGGGTATAAACGAATTCAGGTAAGAAGCTCTCTTGCACTGCGTGACTCTTAATTGAGTGATGGTTTTGTTGAGAAAAACGGCCCTTAATGTTTTATATTTCCTTTTGTTTCAGACTCACAAGAAAGTCCACCTAATCTGTCATCTGTTCTCTCTCTGCTTACTCTCCCAGATGTTAACTGGTCTTTCTTTATTCAACCTCATACCTATGTACACGAACTACTCCTCAGGAAGGTACGCTAGTGGTGGCACCCAGAACTCAAAGTTTGAACACTCTCTGTATTTCCCTTACCCTTTTAACACTTCTACTGACTTTAATGGATATGTCGTTGCTTGTATTTTGCATTGGTAAGTTTGATTAGTTTTTATACTGATACTAGTTACCACCACTCAGTTTCACCCGCTCTGCTCGGCATCTACTGACCAATGCGTGATGTTTTATAGTTTATAATCTTCTTCGATAAAATGGACTATCTAACACAAAAATAAATTATTCAATTCCAATGAGTCATCGAGAGATTAACGCGTTAAAACAAACAAGTTTAAGTATGGGAGAGCCATGCTTTGGCACGAATGGATCAGCTCGACCGGATACAACGGCCTCACAGAACACCGACGTGAAACAACGCTTGCGTTTCACATCGTGTGAGTGAGGTTACGGGAGGCCTAATTTTATTTTGGTATGCGTATCGTATGTTTATTCATATGCATAAAGTAAAAAGCGGTTGTTTTATATTACAAACAGATACTCCGATTATATATCAGTATAGAGGTAGATGTATAGATTAATTTATTCATTTGTTTGCAGGTTACTGTCATACTTATGCTCAACGTGGTTCTGTATGTTTGACCTCTTCCTGTCAATAATGGTTTTTCATCTTTGGGGCCATTTCAAAATACTAATCAACAGCCTGAATAACTTCCCTAAGCCTAGCGCTGAAACTCACTGTGAATTAGAACGAGGCATTAATATAAACGCTGAAAAATATTCAAAAGAAGAACTCGTTAAAGTTTCTCAGAAACTGAAAGAATGTATTGATTATCACCGAGAGATAATTCAGTAAGTCTAAACAACTTTCAGTTTTTTATTTGATGAGAGCGTCTGGGATCAAGATAATTGTTAACATTTGAATGTGACACTTGCTTTGAAAAGAAAAAAGAGAGTTGACGAATACAAATATATTGTCATTCATTCGGGTCATTTTGCAATTAGGTATCTAATGTCGAAATCCTATATCACCTAGGTAGAAAAGAAAAATAAATAACATACAAATGTAATGTATTTTTTTAAATTCAGATAATACAACAACATACGCGCGAACAAAAATACTCTTCCTACTGATAGTTGGGTAATTTAGCTTTCTTAGGCTCAATTACTACCTCTATATCCATTTATGGTTCTTTGCTATGTATGTACTTTTTAACTTGACACTACCTACTCGACTTCAATGCGTTTCAGTTATTTAGAGTATGGCTATGCTCAACTAGAAGTGAAACTATATTATTTAAACTTGTCATGAATCACGAAAACAACATGATATTATTTTTACAGATTTACAAACGCCATGTCAGATGTATTCGGGCCGATGTTGTTCTGTTATTACGTATTCCACCAGACAAGCGGCTGTTTACTATTGCTGGAGTGTTCGCAAATGGTAAATGAATACTAACATACCTTAATAATTACTTATAATCAAAGTTTAATGAATTTAAAAATAATGTCATTTTTTCCTTTTCTGTTGCAGACTGCACAAGCTCTAATTCGTTACGTACCACTGACGATAATACTGACTCAGCAATTAATTCAATTGTCAGTTATTTTTGAACTGGTCGGCAGTGAGGTAATTGTCAATTTATAGATGTACATGTGAGAAAAGAGATTTACGACTTAATTAAGGGCAACACTAGAAAATTAGTGGCACCACGACTCACATTGAGATGACTTTATGAAAACGGTTGACTTTAGTCGCACTATTCATTTCAATTCCCATTGATGATTCCCATTCCCATTGATGATTTCAATTCCCATGAACTGTATAGTCCGTTTTTGATCTGAGATAGACTTATTAAATGTCTCCTTTGTAAAGATACTCAATACTTTTCTTTTTGAATACGGAAAAGCTTCCTCAATTCTCTCTACTTCATTGTGCTCGCTTACTTCTCAAACAAAAATCCACCTTAAACCCACTTCTTGGATTGTTCCATTCATGAATATTCTTGTCTAAAATTACAAACACATATACATGACATTTATAATATTATTGAAATTACAGAGTGAGAAATTAAAGGACGCCGTGTATGGTGTACCATGGGAATGCATGGATGCTAATAATAGGAAGGTGGTTGCATTCTTTCTAATGAATGTTCAGGAACCTGTGCATATTAAGGCTCTGGGTGTTGCTAATGTTGGAGTCACTTCTATGGCTGCGGTGAGTTTGAAGATTTTTATCTAACTTTCTTCTTATTTGATAAATTTTATAAAATTCTTGGACAAGCCTTTATTATCTATATAAATAAAATTGGAATGTCTGTTTGTAATATTAAAATAACCACGTTTTACTACTTGCATATGAATAGACATACGATACATATACCAAAATAAAACTTTAAAGTTTTAGACTGTCTGTTTGTACTGGCTAATCTCTAAAATGGTTAGACCGATTTAGACGGGGTTTTATTGGCAGGTAGCTGATGTACTAAAGAGTAGCAGAGGCTACTTTTATTTTGGAAAATTGAAACAAAAATTAAGCTGTCTCCTAAATTCATAATTTATGCGAATGAAACTAACTCGCGGGCAACAACAAGTTATAACATAAAAACTTATGAACTAAAGTAAAAAATTTGGTTGAGATGTAGATCTATCTGTATTTTTACCATTACGGCAGCTATTAGTATTAGTGTAGGTGAGAGATGGTTGGATAGAAATGAGTTGTACCACATGTAGAAACCATCGACGTCTTAACTGCCGGTATAAAAGACACAATAATACATTATGTCTCGCGTAGATTTGCATTCCGGTACTCGACGGGTTAAATAAATAGTGAAAATATGAATTATATGTTTCTTCCTGTGTTTCAGATCCTGAAGACTTCAATGTCCTATTTCACCTTCTTACGAAGCATGTGAATATTTAAATACTTTGTATGTACGGGTCGCTATTATGTATTTCTTTGCTAACATTTCCTGCGATTGCTTTTTACTATTTATTAGTTAAATTTATTCTCATTGTAATTTAATTAAAGGAAAACAAAGAAACGATTTGTTTTATTTAATTTTTAAAAATCTAAATGTAAATAATTTCCCTAGAAAACTGACATTGTTTTAAATTACTTTTACTAAAATGCAAATTGTTAACAATTTCGACAAACACCAGATTAAAAATGTCATTATTTTGCAATGCTTTTTTTTTTTTTTTATTTTAAGGGGGGAAAATCGTCGAATGACTTCTCCCGCCTGGGTGAGGCGGGAGGGAGTGTCAGACTCTTACTGACTAAAAACCACCCCGTTCCTTCTCCTGCACGTCGAGCCGGAGCCCCGGTTACCCGTTAGGATCTCCGCGACTCCGAATCGGCATCGGCCGTATTGGGCCCCATCTGTGGTGGTCTGATGGCTCTTTGAGGCGCGCGCGGAACGCGACGCGCCGTACGCTCGGGTCTGTTTCTGGTCGGACGGGGAGCCACCCATGCTCGCCGTCCGCAGGCCCGCGCTTACGGTGGCCGGAGATCGTCTCGCGATCCCCGACGCCCGGTGTGTCCTTCGCGATGGCTGGGTTGCGAGGAGGCAGCGCTTCGCTGCCTCACGCGTCCCGCCTCCTCCTTAGCTAGCATGACTGCTTCGCAAAAGGAGGAGACGGCATCCCAGTCCCCCTCGCTCCGCATCATGGCCTGCACTAGGCCCGGACGCGAGAGGTCGCCATCGCCGATCACTTCCCTGAGGACACGGCGGTGCTCAGCCCACGAAGGGCATTCTCCCACCGTGTGTTCCACCGTGTCCTCAGGGCGGTCCTCGCAGTGATGACACCCGGGCGTTTCCTCCCGCCCCATCAGACACAGGTACCTCCCGAAACTTCCATGTCCGGTGAGGACCTGCGTCAGGCGGTAGGTGAGGACGCCGTAGCGTCTCTCAAGCCACTCCTCAAAGAGGGGACTTACCGCTGCGATGGCAGCGAGCCCAATTTTGCAATGCTAAGCTTCATAGAGACACACTTTTGACGTGATATTTTTTTTTGTAGATACGTAGTTGCCATGATTAATTGTTTTTAAATACTGAATGCAGTACGATTGCTTCAATTAAGACTTTTTGTGAAACACAATATCGGATTCGACTCGTTTTACAATAAAACAATTACAGGTTAATATATAGGTAACTACCTCTAGCAAACCCGGCGAACTCCGTTTCGCCGCCAGATGGTTTCGTTTTATGTAACATTTCGAGTGGTGATTAAAAGATGAAGAACATTTTTTTGTTTTATATTTTTATAAACTTTACGGAGCCTGAGACCTTTCCAAAGAATACAAAACCGTGGAAATCGGTTTGTGTGTTCTGGAGTTATAGCGTCAGGAAGGAAAACCCGACTTATTTTTATATCTCTACAAGTAGACTACAGTTGATTTATATTTCTGAAGTTATTATTTATTACATGGGACTCATAACAACTAGTGAAAAGTGGGTGTTACATTGGACTGTGGTAGAATGTGCACCTCTGCCTACCCCTTCGGGGATAAAAGGCGTGATGTTATGTATGTATTATTTATTACATGAGACTTATAACATAAATAGTGAAGAGTGGGTGTTACCTTGTACAATGGCATTAAGTGAATGTACACCTCTGCCTACCTACGGAATAAAAAGCGTGGTGATATTTATTTTATTATTTATAAGTTGTTATTTTTAGATGCAGCAACCTCTTTTTTTGGAAGTCGCAATTATGTTTTTTCTGATCCTTTCCAATGATATCTTTTCACTTCGTCTGTAGAATCAAAAATAGTTATTCATGTCTCTACGGTATGTTTTAAAATATATGATTATCTGACAGAAATTATGTTCCATAAAAATTTAAAAAATGTTAAGTCAATGATATTCATATAATAAAAGAGCGCACAGGACGTGATAATTGAACCTTGTCTCAAATATGTACAACTCTCTATTATTATTAATTTAGTATTTACTTTGAAGTAATAATTAATAGGATGAAGTGATGGATGTGAAAAGTATACGTTATGGTATGTTGTATTTATACAGGGTGGAACAAGTATTCTTCTTATTTTTATGAGATTTGTACAAACAATCAGATGCATCACTGGTACGCAAACAGCGTCAGCCATAGACAATATTATCAACAAAAGACTTAAAAGAGTATTGGCGACCTTTTGTCGTAGGTATCCGGAGGTCTAGGACGCTGCTTCTCATGCATGATGGTGAGGTCCCGAAACCTACTTTTTAAGATGTATTAGAAACTACTGACAAACGATGAAGGGAAACACCGTGAGAAAACCTGGGCTTATAATTTCTAATTATATGTTTGAAATTGAAACCCGCATTGCGCAAACATGGTGATTAATGCTCAATCCGTCTACGTTCGAGAAGAGGCCTTGGGTCAACCTCAGCGTGGCCACTTTTAGGCTGTTGATGTTATTAATAAAATTAACTAAAATCGCGGGTAACTCACGTGAATATATCGAGAAAAGCTCTACTAGTTTCGAACCACAGTGGGGTTCTTCCTCATGAGCAGCGTGCGCGGTCGCGGCGACGTCGCGCAGCTCACTGTAGAGCTTTTCTCAGTATATTCACGTAAGTAACCCGCGATTTTAGTTAATTCAGTATGTCTCACGATAGTTATTATAAAAACGTAAACATATTTATTATATTTCACCCCTGTATATGTGATTCCTTGAGCCATATGGCTGACTGGCAGCTTTACCCATATATAAAACGTTAAAATAACATCTAAAAGAGATATTTCTTGGATTGCTAAGACGATAGGACACCCTTCAGAAAATATGCAGATAGAACTTTAGATCTAAATTACTGTTTTTCTTCGCAAAGATGAGTTTAAAAAAGTTTCTTTTTGAAGATGAATCTGTGCAGTAAGTAATTTGTGGACGTGAACTTCAGCATCCTCATCATGTCAGCCATAAAACGCTCATTGCTGAACTCTTTTGCTCTCTAAATGTCTTGTCAATTTAAACCGAACTATAATCTTCACATTTCTTATTATAATCTCATGAAATGTGAAGATTTTCGATTTTCATAAATTCTAGCATACCTATCTCTCTCTAGTCATGTGCATTCATTAATCTATTCACTTGAAGAGTATACATATACTCGCGAATTAAGGTTCATTCACCGGTGTTTATCAAAGCTCGTTCATAATGTTTTTTTCAGGGGCATCACTGCACCAACTGATTACCTCTACGTTAAACTCTTGCGCATGACTTTGCGTATCATCGCCACCTGGCCTCAGACAGAACTCGGAGAGAAGGAACCTGTGTACTTGAATGTTTTTCTAAAGTACTTTTATTTAGTGGCCACCATTGGCTGTCAAATCGGTTCATATTGTTACCTCAGAACGTATAGTGATGAACTTACCATCATGGAGGCTGGTCATAATTATATTATGATTATGATGACATTCATCGATATAGTGAGTAGAATCTTTGGTTTTTTCTTTCTTTCATGGGATTGCTTTTAAGAACAATAATCTGTTGGATCAATAGATCAATTACCCCCTTCTTAATGTTTATTTTGTACTGAAACTAATTATATTATCTGCTCCATTAAATTCATTACATGTGATTTTGTCTCTTTACAGTCAAGAATTACATCGCTCACCTTTTCTACGGAATACAGAAAACTTTGCAAAGAATTCTTCACGAAAATGCATCTCTTCTACTTCAAAGATATATCTGAACATGCGATGGCGGTATTGTATTAACTATAAACACTTTCATACACTTATTGTATTAACTTTTTTTTAACAACTAAACCTAAACACAATATGTCAAAACAGTATTATCTTTTTTGTTATTGGTCTGAGAATACTTAACATTACATTTGAATTTGAGAAGAAAATATTAGTGTGGAGTGTCGTGTTAAAAAATATTGGTCCCAAAATACTTGCTAGAGGAACACCTTTATCATTTTTAGGTGGTTATCGATGATTTGTTAAGGGAAAAATGTTTTCATTTTATTTTAGACTCACAAACGGGTGCACTTAATATCTCATTTGTTTACTTTGTGGTTATTATTTCAAATGCTGTTTGGGGTGCCTCTATTTAACCTCGTACCAATGTACTATAATTATGCTGCTGGAAGATATAAACCTGGTGGCACACAAAACTCAACTTTTGAACATTCTATGTATTACCAGTATCCATTTGATACGCTCACTGAAATAAAGGGATACATCGTTGCTAATATTATTAATTGGTAAGTTTGGAACTAAATAGCCAATAATGTTATTTTTAAAAAGCGAGAGTAGATTTGTTTTACTCTTATTAATTACATAAATATTTTTTTTACGTACATTTATTTATTAGTGTAATTTTATTTTGGAATTTTAAACGTAGGTGGTTTGTTATTGTTTAGCTATGAGTATTTGATTTTGATTGGTATGCATTCGTATTTGTTTCTGATTACAGGATATTGTCTTCTCTCTGCGTAATATGGTTTTGCATGTGTGACCTCATTCTATTACTGATGGTGTTCAATATTTGGGGACATTTGAGGATGCTTACATACACCCTGAATAATTTTCCTAGACCAAGTGTAGAGACTACTATCACAATAGATGGAGGATTAACAGTAACAAGTGCTATATATTCTGATGAAGAGAACGTACAAATATTTAGAAAGTTAAAAGAATGTGTTGATTATCATCGACGGATTGTTGAGTAAGTAAAAATTGTTGTTCACAAATGAATACAAGTGAAAATAAATCTTTTGCTCCTTTCACCAACCTGTCCTACATTTTATCTATAAATATATATAGAAATAAAAAAGGAACCCTAAGGTAAAACTTATCGACATTTTGGTTTTCAACAAGTTATAGCTATAGTTCCTAACCTAACCCAATAGTTCAAGTTAGGGGTCAGTTAAGTGCTACGTCATGCTAAATTATTTGTATTCAAGTGACGGTTTGCGGGTCTTTGGCGAAAATGTTCTTTTCTTTGTTACCTCTTTGTGCTTTATCTATGCAACCAATCATTTCACATCTAAAACTGCATTAGGTGGAAGTAATGAAAGATATCAGGCTAAAGTTAAAAGCTGGAATCGGGCGACGTGAGGTGGCAGCGGACGATATGTTGTCGCTTCAAGTCGTCTATTATGTCATGATTTCGAACTATAACACCAGCACTCACTACTGATCCGCAGTCGGGCTAGAGTGTCGTCTGGGATGCCATCTCCTCCTTCTGCGAAGCAGTCATACTAGCTAAGGAGGAGGCGGGGCGCCTGAGGGAACGAACCTCCTCACGGCCCAGCCGTCGCGAAAGACACTCCGGGCGTCGGGGATAACGAGAAGATCTCCGGCCACCGTAAGCAGGACCTGCGGACGACGAGCACGGGTGACTCGCCGCCCGACCAGAATCAGGCCCGAGCGTACGGCGCGTCGCGTTCCGCGGACTCAAGGAGCCATCAGACCACCACAAATGGGGCCCAACAGGGCTGATGCCAATACGGAGCCGCGGAAGACTTAACGGGTCACCGGGGCTTTGGCTGGAAGTGCAGGAATAGGAACGGGGTGGTTTTTAGCCAGTAAAAGACTGACCTTTCCTCTTGCCGCACCCGGGCGGGAGAAGCTATTGGATGTTTTCCCCTCTCAAAAATAAAGCTTCATGTCGGTAACTACGGAGTTAATATCATAGAAATACATAGAGACTATGTCGCTGCGACACGTCGTCCGCTACTACCTCATGTCGCCCGCTTCCAACTTGTACCTTAATTCTCTCTGATAAATTCATTAATTAATAACACTAATTAAAAAATACTCATTACAGGTTCAATAGCAAAGTTTCTGATGTATTTGGTCCAATGTTGATTATCTATTATTTATACCATCAAACAAGCGGCTGTTTATTGTTACTGGAGTGTTCACAAATGGTTTGTTTTTCTTTTGGTTTTGATACTGATGTAATGAATTTTCAATTAAATTAATATTTTGTACTATTTTTGTTCTCAGACTGCACCAGTCCTAATGCGTTATTTACCCCTGACGATAGTGTGCACTCAGCAACTGATTCAGTTATCAGTAATTTTTGAACTAATTGGAACTGAGGTATATATAACAACATTCGTACTGCTAAGAAATCGTTATTTTCTTCAATTAAAGAATTAAGTGAGTGACTAACGCTTGTACATTGTTCTGCAACATAAGTTGGATGGAATCAGGATGGGTCATAGTTGCATTTTTGAAAATTAAACGCGTGGAGCTTCCAGTTCTGTCGTCGTTAACCATTTTCATCAAACAAACACGCACGCGTTTTCTAAAATATTTGTGATTCCACAGAAATGAGAACTTTTGACCCAATCTCGATGACGCCAGGTTAAATATGTTTCAGAGCGAAAAGTTACCAAGCGCCGTGTACAGTGTACCATGGGAATGTATGAGCATAAGTAATAAAAAATTTGTGATATTCTTCTTAATGAATGTTAAAGATCCAATAGCTGTGAAACCTCTAGGCATTGCCAATGTCGGTGTCACGACTATGGCTTCGGTGAGTTCTACTCTAACTGAAGTTTTATGATCATACCTATCACACTTAATGGGGACAGCACCGATACGGCCCCCACCCAGCAATTAACTTGTCATTTAAATATGTATTTTAAGTCATATGTTGTATGATATATTTCATAACGGCAATATGCGTTACGGCTGTAAGAGCACCATCTGCACGCCGTCAGTGCACTTACAACCTTTTTGTAGAGGTATTATTTCCAAAACAAAAACACCGGAAGGGAGCCGTGTCGGAGCCATATTTATTAAATGTGTTACTTATCCTAATTCCACATCATCATCATCATCATCATCATCATCATCAACAACAGCCTATAAATGCCTGCTGCTGAGCAAAGACTCTTCTCACACGGAGAAGGTTTGAGCATTAATCACTACGCTTGCTCAATGCGGGTTGGCGATTACAAACCTTTAATTATAAATTATAAGCCCAGGTTTCCTCCACCAGAAAGCTGATGTTTTCCTTCACCGTTTGTCGGTGGTGTCTAGATATTCTTAGAAAGTACTTATAATTCGGAAAACGTCACATTGATACTTGACGTTGCATCGTCATATATGAAGTCTTAAACCTCCGGGCGACAACGACATTCCTAATTCCTAATTCCTAAGACACAGGAAAGAAAATTAACAAAATTAGAGTATCTTCATGTACCCACAATGAATAACTGGTCAAAATATCAAGCCGACCACAAAAAGTAACTTTACTTTTGCCCACTGTGAAATAATACTATAGTTGGATCAAAATACAGTACACACAGCCACACATCAATCTATACAAAACCAGTTATACCTATTCTGGTCTCGCGTCGCATCATCTTTCTGTACATTTAACGTTCAGTTTATACTGGTTATTCAAAGCTCGATGTGTAGCCGTGTGTACATACTAGTGATACATTTACGATTCAGGTCATATTTTCTTCGAAAACTAACGTAGGTGTTTTTTTTCAGATATTGAGAACATCGTTGTCTTATTTCACCTTCTTACGCAGCATTTGAATATATTACTTTTTAATTTATTAATGTCAACTATCTCTCAAACCATCTCTCACGATTTTTGTAAAGTTTTCTCACAAATTAATTATCACACTATGTCTGTGTTAACAATTAGATCAAAAATTTTAGTAATAATGAATGTGTTTCCTATAGAATAATTTATCACCAATTGTTTTTCTATTGTATCAATAAATTCTGACGTCAGAAAGTCATGAATTTTATTTTTTTAGACGTTTTTATTTACGGCATAAGCCGGTTGTCGAGCGGACGGATCACATGATGGTAAGCAATCGGCGTCGCCCATGGACACCCGAAACACCAGAGGCGTTCCTAGTGTATTATCGGACCCGAGCGTACGGCGCGTCGCGTTCCGCGCGCGCCCCAAAGAGCCATCAGACCACCACAAATGAGGCCCAAAAGGGCTGTTGCCGATTCGGAGTCGCGGAGAACCTAACGGGTAACCGGGGCTCCGGCTCGACGTGCAGGAGAAGGAATGGGGTGGTTTTTAGTCAGTAAGAGTCTGACACTCCCTTCCGCCTCACCCAGGCTGGAGCAGCCATTGGATGATTTTACCCCCTTAAAAAAAAAGTGTATTATCGGGATATGTATATAGTGCATAGATTGGGGGGGGGCGTAATTGGGCCTCCGGTAACCTCACTCACACGACGGAACACAACGCAAGCGTTGTTTCACGCCGGTTTACAGTGAGGCCGTGGTATCACTCCAATCGAGCCGGCCCATTCGTGCCGAAGCATGGCTCTCCCACATTTAAAAGACCTATTATAATTCCTCCTGAAGACAAAAAAAGTCCCAGTTAAGATACATACAGGGTGTTCAATTGTACGTGGAGGTAAATGAAAAATACTAAAAAAATAGGTACCCTTCTAGAGGAAAGCCTCCACTATGTCAAGCTAATCTAATTGATTATATTAGATTTTCATCCTTATAAAATCTTCGCAAAAAGGTTGAAAGCCGAATGTACCTCTAGTCTTTCTAATAAATCTAACAACAGCAACCACAACAATCTAGCATTGAAATCACTTTGATTCATAGATCAATAATGAATTTCACCTTGAATTTTTTGTTTCGCCTTCTTTTTAATGACATATTAATTTTTTAATAACAAAATGACATAATAACAATATGACAGTAATTTGACCCAATTACGGTTAAATGTTACCGTGTTGCCAGGGGTAAGAAATATTTTTTTCCATATTTTTCATTTTTCTTCTATCATCGAGTGTTTACAGCTATGGTTGCTCTACTATTTGATTTAAAACTATTATAGCATTTTTTATTTAACTCGTCGAGTACCGGTTTTGCAGACACAATTATAGAACAATAGGTTGCGGTCACCGGTGACCGCTTGGTATTTGACAGTTTATAAAATAAAACTATCTGTGTTTACTTTTGTACTTATAAACGGTATATTTTTTTACATGGGACAAGCCCACCACAACCTTCCAAAACCGTTACAACTCCTGTAAGCCAGACTTTAAAGTAGATAAACGGTGTTAGATGATGGCAAGAAAAGCTCCAGCCTGAAAACCAGCATCAATGCCCTCTGGTAATCTCACACATACAGTTAAACACATCGTAAGAGTGGTTTTTTGTGACGTGGTGATGTTATTGCGGTAAGGCAAACCGCTGCATGTTTTACATGTACAAGTATGGCTTTCACGTATGATAAACATGATTTAGAGAACACAGCTGCTAGGCTGTCAGTTACTAGTCTGGCATGAGTTTTTAAGTACACGGTTGGCGCAGTAGCTGGGCAACTGGCTGCCGTGCATCGTGTCGCGGGTTCGATTCCCGCATGAATGTGTGATCAATACAACAACTGTTTGTGTGATCCACAGATTGTTGTTTCGAGTCTGGATCTCATGTGTGTGAACTTGTATGTTTGTAAACGCACTCACGGCACAGGAGAAAATACTAGTGTGGGGCAACGTTTAAAAAAAATTAATAAAAAGGAAAAACTTTTTGATCAAAAGCGTTTCTTCAGTTGAATCAGGAAGATTCTTCAGATGATCAGTCATAGAAGAGAATGAATGAATCTGACACAATGAACAATAGTTGACCGTCAATGAATCCGATCACATAATATGTCCCACAATTTAGGGTAATTTCTTGCTACTATTTTCGCACGTGTTTTTATCGCGATAGCTACTTAGTAGACTTCTGAGTGCGTTTCATAGAAACTATTTTAATATAAGTTTAATGACTAAGATTTGTACCTGCCACACAATTCACTTCATTCTCCAATGAGTCTTAATAAAAGACCAATATATCGCAGTATTTAATTAATACTTTACATTTCTTTCAAAGATGGGTTTAAGAAACTTTCTTTTTGGAAACGAATCAGTACAGTAAATAATTTAATTCTATGTTACTGATAACCCTGATATTAATTTCATCATCATAAGCATACGATATTTTACAACAACTAGGACGATGTATGTCAGAAGTAATAAAATAAGAACCTACCTCTAGAAAAGAATTGATAAAAATTCCTAGTTGTTCTTGCATTTGTGTGACCTAATATTTTTTCGCAGCGGCATCAATTCTCCCACCGATCACCTTTACATCAAGATCTTGCGCTTTAATCTGCGCATCATCGGCTCCTGGCCACAGAAAGAACTAGGAGAGACGGAGCCCGTGGCCTTGAACACGTTTTTGAAGTACTTTTACTTATTGGCTACTATTGGCTGTCAACTTGGTTCGACTGTTTACCTCAGAGCATACAATAGTGAACTCACATTTTTGGAAGCTGGCCACACTTATTTGATGATTTTTATGACTTTCGTTGACATTGTGAGTATACTTTCGGTAAGGTTTTGTCATCATTATCATCATCAGCTACGCGTTTTCGTCCACAGCTAGACATAGGCCTCTTCTTCTCTTCTACATTATTGTATTTATTTATAATAGGCCTAATTACTTTATTAGGCCTATACTATCGCAATGGAAAAAACTAATGATAGTTTTAGGTAAAGTTTTAAATAAATAAAATAAATATTGTATACCATTTATTTAGTGTCACATATTTTATTTTATTTTTCGCTATGGCCGTCCCATTGCAAGGCAAAGGCCTCCCTACCCTCCTTCCACTCGTCTTTTCATAAGGCTTTCTGTGGCCAATCCTCATCATAGATGTTAAGCTCATCCCGCCATATCTTTCTGGGCCTACCTCCTAGTATCACATATGACAAGAAAAATAAAAATAGTGTATTATAGCACTCTCTATTGAGCTCGTTCTTCAGCCTTTCGCATCCAACCACTACCAACAACTTTGTTTTATGCGCATGTATTTTAATGTACCTAGTTTAATTTTCTTTCAGTCCAGGATCCTGATGCTCACATTTTCCAAGGAATATCGGAAAGTGAGCAAAGAATTTCTTACTAAAATTCATCTGTTCTACTTCAAAGATAGTTCTGAATATGCTATGAAGGTAATGAACAATCTTGCGAAGTGCTTAAGTAAAACTAGTTCCAGGAAGGTCTTTGCAATTTTTCTGTTATCATTCCAGACTTATAAACGGGTCCATCTGATGTCTCATCTGTTTACGCTATATTTACTATCGCAAATGATATTTGGTTTGTCTTGTTTTAATCTCATTCCAATGTACAACAATTACGTGGCTGGAAGATACAAAAGTGGAGGAACACAAAACTCTACTTTTGAACATTCTCTGTATTTCAAGTATCCATTTGATACCCTCACTGATATGAGAGGATACGTTCTGTCAAATATCATTAATTGGTAAGTCTATAATAATTTGTCGAAGATAGGAGATATCTCACTCACATTCGATGTCGGTAAAAGGAGAATCTCAGTATTGAAATCAGGAATACCATGTGGGCGTTATGACGTAAGTAGTGGTAAAATAACAAGGTCTTCGATAAAAAATCATTGTTTATTTCTGTACATTACACTTTTACTACAATTAAGCCACTGACGGACGGGGCCGGTATTTCTTACTTACTATTCCGAGAAGAAATGCAGAAATATGTTTCTGCATTTCTCTCTTCCCTCTCCTAGGTCTCAGTCACTTTCTAAGTGCAAACATGGTTAACAAAGTACATCAAAGATAATGCACTGTTACAATATCAGTCTTAATAGTTACTGACGTTAATTATGTTTTCTGTTTATATACTTTTTTTTAAAGAGTAACGAATGGAGTTTCTTGCTCGTTCTTCTCCATTCGAATCTACGTTTTGGAATGAGCACCTAGCTTCACCTAATTTCACTGACGGACTGACTGACAGACTATTATTTATTTTGTATTTGTTGACTTTTCAAAAGTACCAAACTATGTTTTAATTGAAATAAATGATTTGACTTTGACTGTTTCAGGATACTGTCCTATCTTTGTGCTACATGGTTCTGCATGTTTGATCTCTTTCTATCCTTAATGGTTTTCAATATTTGGGGTCATTTTAAAATGCTTATTCACACTCTAAACAATTTTCCCAAACCACGTTCGGATACCAGTTGTTTAAAAGAAGGAGGCTTGACAGTAACAAGTGCAAAATACTCCGAAGAAGAATGCATAGAAGTTTTAAAAAAATTAAAGCAATGCGTTGATTCTCACCGAATGATTGTTAAGTAAGACAGTATCTATATAATTACGATACAAAAATTAGAATGTTTGACAAATGTACACAATATTTATTTATTCAGGATTCAAATCATTTTAAGGCTTTATATTAACTACATCTACATTGTCGTGCATGAATATAAATATATGAGTCTTTTCTTATTACTATGTTACGTCTTATATCACAACCATCTCTTTTTATCACTAACCCTCACCATAGAAACCACAGTAACACCATATGTGATTCTAAGGAACTCGTTTCTGTTGCATTTATTTTGTTACACTACACCCATTCCAGCAGAACGCATTAAAACTTTTTTGGAATCTAGCTGATCAACCAATATTCGTTGTATCTGCATTCTCATCTCTTACATATTTAATACCCTCATTATCCAGGGCCGTTTCAGACTACACTGGGGTCCTTGGGCATAGAGGTAGAATAATATGGGGCCTTTTTAAAATGTGTCTTTTTTAACATTGTCCCACACTAGGATTTCCTCCTGTGTCGTGAATGCGTTTAACAAACATACAAGTTTACATACACATGACACCCAGACCCGGAACACCAATGTGTGCATCACACAAAGATTTGCTCCGCGCAGGAATGGATCCCGCTACACGTTACGTGACAGCCAGCTGCTGCGCAACGTGTGGAGAGTGTATTTCCGGTCCTTCGAGGCCCCTTGGGGATGGATGATGGTCCTGATGGGATGGTATATGGGTCCTGGGCGTGGGTCCCGAATGCCCGTATGGTAAAGATGGTACAGCTCAGCGAACTAATTTCAGGTTTACTAACAACGTATCAGACGTATTTGGGCCGATATTGTTCTGCTATTACATATATCACCAGGCTAGCGGCTGTTTACTGTTGCTGGAGTGTTCTCAAATGGTTTGTTTCTATATTTCTCTACTCATAAGTATTTTTTGTTTAAATTCAGCTATCACACTGAAAATGACCACCTACAGAAGACAAAATGATTGTCTTTCTGTAATAAAACTAACTTTGTCAAATCGAGATTTGATTTCATTGGAGTCTTTTAAATTACTTGAACATTTCGGGTCGATGATAGATGAAAGCAAATTGTTTTTTGTTTTTTTTTTATTTCAGACTGCACCAGCTCTTATGCGTTATTTGCCTTTAACCTTAATTTCGACTCAGCAACTGATTCAATTATCAGTCATTTTTGAACTAGTAGGAAGTGAGGTAAATTGCTTTCTTTAAGAAATATTTGCTAACTGATCCACTAATTACATCATAGACCTTATTTCCGTTGTTTAGAAACTACTTTTGTATGCGCAAATTTTGGAAAATTTTGGTACGATATAAATTGATGTTTTGAGATCTATTCTTAGACTTAAGTTGTACACAATTTTGGCATTAATGTCCTTGATAATGAAAATTACAATTGAAAGTAAGGCTTTGACTGACCTTGAGAATGCATACGGCTTATTAAAATAAAACGTTTATTTTTTTAATATTTCAGAGTGAAAAGCTACTAAGTGCCGTTTATAGTATACCTTGGGAATGTATGGACACAAGTAATAGAAAATTCGTTTCTTTCTTCCTAATGAATGCTAGGGAGCCAATACATGTGAAAGCCCTAGGTATTGCCAATGTTGGTGTCATGTCTATGGCTGCAGTAAGTTCTACTATATGCAGTTTAATGATTTCAATAATACTTTAGGTAGTCTGTTTGTTACATTAGCCCGTTTAAAAAAAATAAAAGATGAAAAGAAATTAGAAAAAGTAGGTTCTTCGTGTGTGAAGTATAGTAAAGAATTGATACAATCAATCAATCGATCAACCGCCTAATATGGCCACTATTGACCAAACGCCTCTTCTCACACGGAGAAGGTTTGAGCATTAATCATCACGCTTGCACAAAGCGGGTTGGCGATTTCAAAGCTATAATTAGAAATGATAAGTCTAGGTTTCTCACGATGTTTTCCTTCACCGTTTGTCAGTGGTGTCTAAAAAATCTTTGAAAGTATATAACTCGTAATAAATCGCATTGGTACTTGCGGTTGGTAGGTTTCGAGCCCGCACCCTCATGTATGAGAAGCGGGCGTCTTAAGCCTCAGGGCCACCACGACTGTTGATTTGATACATTAATTATGTTTTTTTTATATATAATTATAATAATAACGATTTTTCCATATAAACTAATTTCAATTTTTGTTTCAGATTTTGAGAACTTCATTGTCATATTTCACATTTTTACGTAGCATTTGAATCTGGTACACAATCATTTCTATAACTATTATTTTGTCTGACGTGTTGTGTTTAGTATAAACTTCAATGATTAAATAATTACCGACTCTGTTTGTATTGTTCCAATAAACTCTTAAATCACATATTCACGAATTTTAATTTAAACGTTATTCTTTTTCTTAGAAATAATATTTTCTTAAAAAAAATCCTAATTCTAATAATTCTTTAGGGTTTTGTGTAGTAATAAAAGGATACAAACTGATTTTAATAGTAAATATATACTTTTTACTTTGTCCGTCTAATAAAAAGCATTCATTGGAGATTATGGAAGGAGTTATGTTATATTGATGGTAAGGTTTGTTACCTGCGAGTTATGTTTCAAGATCTTAGAAACTTATTAAGAAACTCTTGCATTGTCTAACAAAATATCCAACATGCATTACTTCTAGAAAATTCTTTCATCTATTCAAGAAAATAATTCTAGACGATGGAAGTCTGTAACAAATATTTTATACTTTCAGTATGAAAGTACTTACAATATTAAGTTAAGTATTTGATGAAGTATTTCTATTTTTAGTCTTAAAACGATCCTTCTTGTCATGTTGCTGGGACAAGTGAACTCAAGTAAACTCAGTTGTTGGGATTTTTAAGTTATTACATATTTTCACAAATGTGTAATAGGAATTAATCTCTGAATTGTTTTCGTTTTATGATATAATTAACTATTTTTATAACAACACTAAATATTATATTGTAAATAAGAAATAAGCACTATATGTATGTACGTTTAAAAATATAATTTCATGTTTTACTTCTGAATACAAGCAGTGTAACAAATATAACAGTACTTTATCGTATTACTAAACATAAACTATTTCCGTTTGTCAAAGTTTAATAAGATGAAAAAGTAAATGGCCGATTTTTAAACTACATAATTATATGTTTTTTTAACGTTGATATGAGGATTTTCTCATACATACATCACATACACATGAATCTCAGACCCGAGCTATCAATTTGTGGATCACACAAAGAGTTGCTCCGTGCGAGAATCGAACCCGCTACACGTTGCGTGGCACTTGGCAGCCGGTTGTCTAGGCACCGCGCCTAACGGTTAAAGATAAGAACATATAAAGGTATAGGAAGAGAAGATAGAAATATATAAAGATAAAATAAAAAATATTTTGATTCATATCATCTACTTTGTTCGCATAGTTGGCAATAAAATCTAATTCACAAAGTCGCAATAAAACCTCGTTCAAAATTTTGTTTGATATTTTAAAATATAATTATAGTAATTTGCTTAGCGTAACAATGATTATTCTCATAGTTCAGCTGAGTTTTCGTGGAAAATTTCTATGGAAAAGTACGATAATCACAAGACTTATAATTCCTAGTGATATAATAATTTCGGAGTCGCGGAGAACCTAACGGGTAACCGGGGCTCCGGCTCGACGTGCAGGAGAAGGGACGGGGTGGTTTTTAGTCATTAAGAGTCTGACACTCCCTCCCACCTCACCCAGGCGGGAGCAGACATTTGATGATTTTCCCCCCTTAAAAAAAAGTGATATAATATTTCATCAAAGGTATTATTAGTTTACTCGTTATATGGAAAAATCTTGAAAAATCGTAGTATAACATAAATTATTAGTGGGAATCGTGAATTTTCTTTAAAATAAACAACGTCTATCTTTTCACATCGATATTTTCTCGAAGAAACTTTGTGAGGTAATAAGTTTTCATTTTAAATTAAAACATCGCGGGTTACTCACGTGAATATACTGAAAAAAGCTCTACTAGTTTTGAACCACAGAGGGGTTCTTCCTCATAAACAGCGTGCGCGGTAACCCGCGATTTTTAGTTAATTTATTATGTCTCACGATAGTTATTATAAAATTTTCATTTTCTTATTTTTAAGGCTTGAGAATGTTTCGTTGGCCTATTGATCGTAAGTGCGACTGCCGGGCAAGCGGTCTCGGATTCAATTCCCGGGTCGGCCAAAGTACTACTGGGTCGTTAAAAAAATTTCAGTACTAGCACGGAGCTTGAAATTGTGTCCGGTATATGGCAATAGGCTCACCCCCTATTACGTGGGACTCATAACATGTACAGTGGTATTAAGTGCCGTAATGTACACCTCTGCCTAGGTTTTCGGGGATAAAAGGTGTTATGTTGTGTTATGTTATGTGAAACTTAAGATGTTGCCAATATATAGGCCGACGAAATAGTTTCAGGAATTTATCAAATTACATACGCTAAATACATGTTAAGTAAAACAGCAAAAATAAACATGCAAAATTTTATTCCCATAACATTGAGAATTATAAATCACCATGATGTAATTAAAAACTAATTTTATCCACATTAAAAAATAAATACATTTATATTCCATGCTTCATAATTTGTTAAAAAGTGACCTTTTAACATTCCATCATGTTAAATTTATTCTAAGTTTAACAAAAAAAAAACCTATAAACATTTGTATAAAAAGAATAAAAATATTGCAGCTAAATTATGGCATATTATTAATATCTGTTACCTAAACTTATTTTTCCTGAACATTTTGTTCAAAAACATTTCTATATCTCTACTATCTTCACGTTTTCAAAATAGGACACTATTTTGTACCCCACTTATAACTTCATTTTTGTTAACAATAATATTTAAGTGTCTTTTTTATACTTGATAGGTCGACGTTTGGACACCATCTCGCCTGGTTATAAGCGATGATGTGGCCAACGATAGAGCACGCCTACCTATGAGCAACCTGTTCACTCGGGACTTGAAGACACTCAAGTTATTATAATTTCAAATTGTTCAATTTGTAAAAGTAATCAATTAGTCAACTAACTAACAAAATTCCACTGGTGGTAAAAATATTGGTCCACTTGCAAACAATTCATTTTACTTATTTATATCTGTGAAGAAGGCTTTAAAATATCATATTTTGAAAAGAAAATAAAATATATTCTTCAAACTGTTCAATTAAAAAGTAAAACAAAAAATTCACAATGTCACTTGAATGTAGAGGTAATTATAATTTATTTAAAATTTATTTCGAGTTATATTCCATTATGAAGAAACTATTTATATATTTCTAAATTTATACAACAAAAGTTTTAATGTATTTGCCCCAACATAATTCTCGTAGGATTAAATCGTGAAGATATTTTGTAAAATGTATTTATTCTACTTATGAAGGTTGACCTATTTCACTATATACACAAAATAGATTAAATTTAAAGTTAGCCAACCTAATATTTAAGAGTAGCAATAATATTTTCTAAACTAAGATTACAATAATTATAAAGAAAATGCCCGTTTTGGGGGGAAATATCATATTTAAATAAAATATAGCTTAATAATTACATTTGTAGATTTTTTTCACATACTCAATGCCTTATTTTAAAATAAGTAAAAATAAGCAATTTAATAAATCTCATTAAATGATAAGAACTAATCTCCATTGACACCGCTAGATGGCGTTGATGTAAATCTCGTTATTTTCGAACTAAAATGACTTTTATGATTTATTTATTTACTTCTAAAAGCAAACTTCACTAATATTTTTTTAACGTTTTGGAGCTTTTCTAGCTTCTGATTTGTTTAGTGACACTAACATGAGAAACTATCGATTACAATTTATTTTCTCTTACCAAAATTTTAATAATGAAAAATAATTCGTAAGTATTCTCTTACACAATTCTAAATTATATTCCCATTCATTTTACAATGACCAAATTCTAAATACGTAAAAATTTACAGTAGATATCCATTTATCTCGAAAATAAAACAGTATCTCATTCTAAATTTCAGATTTCCAACCATTTCTGTCCTTACTTGTAACTCATATTTTTTCTAAGCTCGAATTTGTATTTTTTTAGCAACAGGCCTCACATCTGACTAGGCCTACTTCATCACAATTCATACATTTCAGCGCCACGAATTCTGCAGTGAAATGGTTCCTGTGAAGGCTTTTCTTGGATCCATTGCAGATCCTGCAGGGCAGGAGACGGAATCCACCACACATTTGACACGTGTTGCAGGCGTCTGGACTCTGGAATTTAGAAAAGAAATAAGTTAGCAAAGCAGTCATCATCATCACTATCAATATCGCCCTGCTTCTGATCGCTGCTGTAATAAACCTTTCTAACAGTACTTAAAAAACCACTGAGTTCTTAAAAACTGAGTGAAGCAAATTTTTTACTAACTAGCAGGAAAGAATAGTAATAATTGGGGTGATTTTATAAGGCGATTTTGCTAAATTAATAAAGGGTGGTATTGAAATAGAAATCGACTTGTCCCAAATAAATAAAGTTAAGCTTTGCAAAGAAAAATACAAGCAATCTTTTGTTTTTCCGTCCTTGAAGAAGGTGCTTATTGGAAATACCTCTAACCCCCAAGGAGGCTGGCAACGCACTTGTATCTCCTCTGGTGTTTTGTGTATCTACGTGTGGTGCTGATTGCTTACTGGTGATCTGTTTGATAAAAATTAGAGCCAATTTGAGCATCGCTATTTTCTCCTGCCTTCGACCATCTACAAACACAGGTAAACAGTTTGTAACAACATGTCGAGCAGAGGATGCACGTCCGGCATATGCCACGTCTTTGTCATCTATAAAGTACCTACACGATGTATCGCATTTGTTTCCTTTTGAAATATGAAGTTCAAAGCGGGTCTTGACCCAATTTCGTCAAAGTTGGTATTGATTTGGGAAGTTGTTCAATTGTTCTTAAATTAAAGGCCTGTATCCATTCTTTTCGTTTTTTAAAACCAATTGTAGTTGTTTTTTGCAAAAATAGAGATTGATCAATGATATATGAAATCATAATTTTTTTCTTACAATTATCTAATTGTAAGAAAAAATTTATTTCACTTATCCATAGTTTTTACACATCGTAAGTAGATACTTATATAGTAAGTAGATAAGTGCGTCCGTAAGAGCTCAATACACATTTATACAACTAAATTATCGAAAACCGTATTACACCACAGATTTCGGCCACTCCTTTAAAAACAAATACACAACCACTTAACCAGAGTGACCGAAACAAATCTCCAGCAGCGAGCGCAAATACAAATACACCTCAATTTGTATTGCAACCATCAATGAAGATAATACATATACTTCACATAATGTTTCAACGTAATGAAATAAACGTTGAAAGGTCAAAACAACAATGTATTAAATGGAGAGTTCATCAAAGGTCATATACAACAAGCATTCATAGTTTCAATCTTCGTATCCGAACGTCAATTATTATTGAACCTGTTCTTCAATGCGGCCTTCAAGTCACCTTTATCAAATTTACACCTCATGCAATAATTTACGATAACAGTATTCAAATATTATGAAACTATGTTTCATAATTGCATCGCTAAGGTGTGATTTGATTAAAGACTTAGTTAAATCTTTAGTCGTGAAGCAGAAAAGGTAGAAAACCGTTTAAAAAATAACGTCACTCTACGTGAAGAGGTAGGTACTTCTCAACAATAATGACATGAATCCCATTGCTAAGGAGTGAAGACATAGCCAGATACAAATCTAGGCTCCAGGCTAGTGCTGGGAAAAAAATGTTAATGGTACATTCACGACCCATATATCAATGCCGAGGTTCTTCAAGCACGGTAGTACCTAGTTGGCAGTCGTGTTTACAATCACTCAACAAATTATAGTATTTAGTGATAGTGATGGAGCCGCGGAGGACTTAATGGGTGCTTCGGCTCGAAGTGCAGGAGTAGGAACGGGGTAGTTAAGTTATTAGGCAGTAAGGGTCTGACGCTCTCTCCCGCCTAACCCAGGCGGGAAAGAGAAGTCATTCGATGATATTCACCTGTTAAAAAAAATAGTGATAGTAGTAGGAAATATAGAATTTCCGTTTATTTATTGCTTCTTTTTTGGGATGATGATTCAACAAAATCAGGGATAAATCAGAGCCATAACATGTTTGGAAAATTACACTCATTAGTAATTTCATGTTGCATTATAAAATGTCGAAATTAGTTCGCGGTAAACATTCTTGCATAAGACCGACGTATGTTGTCAATTTTGCAATTATTTTCTTTTCGTCATAAAATTCGTTGTCAACAGCCTGTCGCCATTTTATTAAAAAGGTAATTGGTGGAAATATTACAATGATTGATTAAACATTTTTTTATAATTAATTTGTAAAGTTCGTTTTACTTTTTCGTCTGGTATTTGGTATTTGGCCTTCAAGTAATGTTATTTATTTATCAGATTTCATATCTTTCTTTAACTTTTACGACTAACCATTCTTTGTCGCCATAAATAGCGAACAATATCTATCATCTTAACTTTTCTATCTAAACTTTCTTTACGTTTTATTACTGCGAAAAATGTTCCGAAGAGGAATGAAAAATGCCATCGTCTAAAATGACATAGCATTGAGAAAGTGCACCTTACTTTGGTATCTATCTTCTCTGATTATATCGTATAACCAAAATTGATGTACTAGAACTATGTAATCATCATGAGTCCGTCTCAATCTACTACTGGACTATCAGTCTCTTCGACATATATAAGCAAGTTTGCCAAAATTTTTACGTTGGACGCGCTTGTTTTTTAAGTATAAGAAAGCAAACGAGCCGACATGATACTTCATGGTAAGCCACCGCCATGAATAACCAAAATACCAGAGTTACAAGTGCCATGGTGGTCTTCTGGGGTAATGGATTTAAAGATGGTTAACTTTATCAGAGAGCGCTGCTCCATATATGTAATTAGCTTTACGATATACCAGCAGTAGAATTAAGGTCGGTTATAAAATTCATTTTATTTCTAAGTCTGTTGTTACCATTATGTACTCTGACATTAAAATAGCCTTGCCAATAACTTGACCACACAATTTCGTATTGTTTGTACTTACACTTAGAGTTGACATTCCATTACATAATAACTATGTAATGTTGTCCCAAGTAGTGCTAACTAAAATAATATATAAATTGGTAGAAGGAAAGGATTTCTCTTCTTAAGCAATATTTCGTCGTGTATTAAATTCCATTGAGTGTTCTAGAAATTTTAATATTAAGTTTGTTTTCCTTAATATTTTTGTATTTCTAAGCAGTTACAATTTCTGATATAACTTGCAATGAAACCTAATCAACGATTAATGTTTTTATTAGACCGACTTGTAGGTTATGTGGGTCTGATGATGATGATGATGATGGTAAGGATTTTAGAATTCTGTTCTCGTTCTACAAAAGTGTATTTCAGTTTAACGAAAATTTTCCTAAGTAGAAGACTTTTTTCGTGTAACTCTTTACACACACATATTAAATTTTTCAGGAGATTTTTTAGGACAATTAGATTAATCCTAAATTCTCTGAACCCTGTAACGAATAATCCAAATTATCCAGTCCCCATCATACATATTTGCAACTAGAGTGACTAGACACAGCATAAATGATGACATTGTTCCTGACTTGTAATTTATATGCTTCACAGACGTACAAAGACGTGCAATGTAACGTAAAATGTATGGAAATTGTTGCTTTGTTACATACAGAGTGTCGTCTTTATGATATGGTGATTGTAGGTTTCTCTCCTTAGATTGTAATTATTAGCTTGAGTTTATAATACTTTCTTTGATATCTTCTTATAGTGAATGTATGAAAGTTTATTTCACATTTCGTTTGATAGGTACGTGACAAGTCCTACGTCAAAGGTATGAAGCTTTTTACTAAATATATACATATTTAGTAAAAAGCTTCATATTTTATTCCAAATTCTCCTATTTTATAGTGGTGTACCAGTGACTCCGTCGTCAATACAATGGTGAAGCTACAACAATAACATTCCATAAAAAAATGCGATTACTTAACATTGACTCTAGTTTTTTTTTAAATGTTTCCCCACAATAGTGTATTGCCATCTATCAAGGGTACGTTTACTAACGTATAGATTCACATACACCCAGACCCAAAACAACAATTTGTGAATTACACAATGAGATGCTCTGGCCGAGGATCGAACCGTTAACACATTGCACGGCACCGCCAACAGTGCAGTTGGAAAACAAAAACCAACACTCCTATTTGTCCAATTCAATCCAATTTCTAAACTGAAATCAATTGATAGTTTATTTTAGGTCTCAATTACATCCTCACTACATCTTGATCAACACAAATTAGGTGATCCCACCGCCCACAAGGATCCCAATTTTATTAGTTCTATGTGTTCGACGTTTAGTAAATGGTTTATTTATTAGTTGCCATGTGATTTTTGATAAATCGGATATGAATAATGATTTTTGGGCAATTGGGTAGTTGCCAACTAGTAAAATTCAATACTTTTATCGAACTGTCAATAATGATAGTTTTTCATGAATTTTGTACACGAGATTGTGTATTGTGACGTTACGTATTTTTAGCGTCAATCACCATACTTACTTCTTAAAAATTTGTAGGAAAAATACTTAAATTAAGTTGGTCATAAAATCAATTAATGAAATTGTGATATTTCTTTTTATTACATTTTATTGTATTGAACAATTGAAACCATTTACTTTTTATTAAGGTAAGTACCCAATTTAGTAGTTCATAGACTTAATTCTTAATGTCTTACGTTATATTTAACAGAGGGTCAATTTTTATCCAACAGGCATAATTCTAGGCTCAGTTAATGCGTCGTATGATCCGGTGAATTTGGCTCACCTCTAGTATTATCTAATAGATCATAATTAATACCATTGCACGAGTAAGAACATGATACAACGCATCCTTGAATCCATTTTAGTTTGGACCAAATATTGTTAAATGTTTGGATTAGAATTTTTAGCACGGAGTCGGGATTATCGCAAGTAACAATAATCATGATAAAAATATTAGCTAATAGCGAAGTCCGTAATATTATTCATTAATAATTAATCCCAAGAAGTCCGTATGTTTATCTATGTCTATCGTTTTGATCAATAAGACAGGAATAATTATATGCCTTCAAATATCTAATTAAAATATAACAAATCTCGATACTCTACCTTGTAAGGTTTCAGCATCTTCCTCAGTTCTCCGCTTTCGTTCAGCTTTTCGACGGTATCTGCGTCCTGAAACCAAATAAATGTGGTTTTAATTAAATTTTTCGTATTACAGCTGCTTTAGTGACAGTTGTTGTAGAAAACTACAATACTTTAATAATGTTAATTCAATATTTTTTATTTTGAGATATGCACCGTATTGTGTAAACGACTTTTTACTTTTTTATAGTTTACTGGTCGCATTATGATTTTCGTTTCGTATCTTTGTTGTAGAGGTAGAAAGGAAATATTGCTCTATTTCCTTTGTCTGCATCTATACCTTTACATATAAATGAAATTGGAGTATCGGTTTGTAATGTTAAAATAACCGCTTTTTACTATATACATAATATTATGATCCACATAATAAAACATATTTTTTTTGTCTGTCTGTATGTTTGTACTAGCTAATATCTGGAATGGCTAGAGCAATTTTGCAAGATTTTTATTGGCAGGTAGCTGATTTACTAAGGAGTAACATAAGCTACAATTATTTTGAATAATTGAAACAAAAAATAGTTATGTTCTAAAATTATTATCCTACGCGGGCGAGGTTGCGGGCAATAGCTAGCTATTATTAATGGTGTACGATAAAAATTAGTATATTCCATTCTATTCGAATCTTTTAATTTATTTTTTAAATAAAAAGGCCTTATTGCTCGTGTGGTTGCTATCGTATATGCAACTGCAGAGTAAAGAGTCTCGGACTTGACTCCCGAGATTTATGAAACCTACAACACATTTTATAAGACAGAAGCTAGTAGCCCAGTCACAATGCCAATCGTGCAATTAAAACAAATATTTATATCAAAATACATAATTTATTAAGGTACATAGGTACATAAAAATGATATCATTAAACATTAAAATATTTCTTAACATCAGTGTCATCGTGAGGTGTCGTTCGACTTCTTTCCAACAAGATTTTCTTAAGAGAAATTCCTTTTTTCCTGACATGGAAAGCGAACTAGATTGCGTGTGATAACATATGCGATATCGTACTATGAAGTGAAATGTTACATATTATCATGATAGAAAGAAATCATTTTATCCCCCAAGCGGTCACCGGTGACCGCTATCCACTAACTACATTATAGACCTTATATCCAATGTTTAGAGATTACTTTCGTATGAACAAATTTAGGGGCTGATTTACAACACGTGATTTTAACGTGTAACTACATAAAATTACAAGTAGTGAATATGGAATATTAACAAAAAATCGCGGGTTACTCACGTGAATATACTGAGAAAACCTCTACTAGTTTCGAACCACAGAGGGGTTCTAGCCGCCACCTTCATCCTTCAGTAGGCTGCGCGATATCGCCGCGCCGCCGTGTCCTCAAGGAAGTGATCGGCGATGGCGACCTCTCGCGTCCGGGCCTAGTGCAGGCCATGATGCGGAGCGAGGGGGATTGGGATGCCGTCTCCTCCTTTTGCGAAGCAGTCATGCTAGCTAAGGAGGAGGCGGGACGCGTGAGGCAGCGAAGCGCTGCCTCCTCGCAACCCAGCCATCGCGAAGGACACACCGGGCGTCGGGGATCGCGGGACGATCTCCGGCCACCGTAAGCGCGGGCCTGCGGACGGCGAGCATGGGTGGCTCCCCGTCCGACCAGAAACAGACCCGAGCGTACGGCGCGTCGCGTTCCGCGCGCGCCTCAAAGAGCCATCAGACCACCACAGATGGGGCCCAATAGGGCCGATGCCGATTCGGAGTCGCGGAGAACCTAACGGGTAACCGGGGCTCCGGCTCGACGTGCAGGAGAAGGAACGGGGTGGTTTTTAGTCAGTAAGAGTCTGACACTCCCTCCCGCCTCACCCAGGCGGGAGCAGTCATTCGATGATTTTCCCCCTTTAAAAAAAAAAAAAAAGCCGCCACCTTCATCCTTCAGTAGGCTGCGCGATATCGCCGCGACCGCGCACGCTGCTCATGAGGAAGAACCCCATTGTGGTTCGAAACTTAGAGCTTTTCTCAATATATTCACGTGAGTAACCCGCGATTTTTTGTTAGTTTAGTATGTCTTACGATAGTTATTATAAAAATATGGCATATTATCTATTTTACACAGGATTTATAACATTTTATACAGATTGGTAAAAACTGGTTGTCATTAAGGAGCATTGTTCGACTTACTCAATACTACTACAAATACTCAATCGTTTGTAGTGTATGTAACTCCTCGCCCAATAAGTGGAAGTTAGTTATTAAGACACTTGATTAAAGTTATTCATAAGAACAACACAACATAACATCACGCCTTTTATCCCCGAAGGGGTAGGCAGAGGTGCACATTATGCCACTGTACAATGTAACATCCACTTTTCACTATGTATGTTATGAGTCCTATGTAATAAGGGGTGAGCCTATTGCCATATACCGGGCACAATCACAGACTCCGTGCTACTACTGAGAATTTTTTAAAAACCCAGTAATACTTTGCTCGATCCGGGAATCGAACCCGAAACCCCTTGCCCGGCAGTCGCACTTGCGACCACTCGGCCAACGAGGCAGTCAGAAAGAAAGAACAACTCCCGAATTGCTCCACATTGCACATTTATTGTTAACAAATCGTATCAAGACAGAAAGCCTCAAAACAACCACCACTTACACAACAATCTGCATAAAGAAAATGATTCTTCTTCTTATAGTGCCTCTTCAATGTTGAAGGTCGGCCGTCAGCTTCTTGTATTTCTCCTTGTCGGTAGCCATGCGGAACAATTGTTCGACAGATGTAATGCCGGTCCACTCCCGGATGTTTCGCAGCCACGATTTTCTTCTGCGCCCAGCACGTCTCTTCCCCTCCACTTTGCCCATCGTGATCAGTTGAAGCAGTGAATATCTATCGTGTCTAAGCACGTGACCGAGATATTCGATTTTTCGCTTTTTGATGATCAGCATAATTTTCCGGGTCATTTGGACGCGCTGTAGCACGGATTCGTTGCTGACGTTGAAGAAAATGATGCACACCTCTAATAAATAGTATATAATATCTCAAAACTCCATTTTCCTTAACATTTACATTATAATAGTTGTAGAAAACTTCTCATAAATTTAGCTTAACTTTCTGTAACACTCGATTTCGAGGGAAATGCAGACGACAGGTAAAAGCCGGTAACTGATGGGAGAGAAAACTAGATTTGGGATGTAACAAGTCAAAGATGATACCTGTTCTACCTGTTATTGATGTTAAATAACAGGTATTGAGAACAGATACCATTCTACTTTTGGTGCATAATCTTTTAATATCGGAACAGACATTTATATATCTGACAGTTATTTGACCTGCTGGGGTTGCGGTTGACATATAGATACTGTGGCTCCAGCATAAAACTGGAGTCGAAATATTGGTGTTTTAGTCAGCAATAGTCTGACTTTAGTTGACTTTCTTTCACCTCACATGGCGGGAGAAATCATCTAATGATTTGCCACCCACACAAATGCTGTTATTGGATCTGCTACTTAGTCTACTGTAGCTGTTATTTAGCCGCGAGAGCAACTGTTATATTATAATTATTATCAGTGTAATACTTGTTACTTATACCTGTGACAATAAACATGCCTCATTCCTAAAGATACGAACGACAATAGGAAACTTGGAGAGATACGCTCGTGTTTTGTTTTTCCGGGAACGAAATATTTATTGATTTCCGAAGTATAGGAAATGATGGAACACGTTTGAAGAGGGATTCAGGAAAATTGTATCGATGTGTTTTTGGTGGGCATTCGTTGCTTAGCTACTTAAAACTAATTTATAAACTAAATTTATAATTGTACGCTTTCGTGCTATTTCTGTTGCTTTTTATTCAAACAAATTTTATTGACTACATTTGACTTTGACTAGCAATAAAAAACTGTTGAAGGTAAATCCTCCGCTAATGCCGCGACGAACGCTTAACGTGTTAATAAAACTTTTTTGTAATCACCTCCAGCACTTCTCAATAGTCTTCGAATCGTTATAAAACAAAATCGTAGCATTTAATTCAAAGCTAATCTCAAACAGGTAAAGGAAGTGTCGGTAAGCAGTGCATTATCACAGGGCACAGTCGGCTATGCAGCTTCCGATCGGCGGCCTTTGTACGCTCTGGGTTTTATCGGGTTTACCCCACTTTTACAAAGAGCTGTAAATTGTAGGATATGGTAAAGATAATGTTATTATTATTTATTTATCTATGTAATAACTAAAGACTTGACAAAAGTCAAGACTCATCATCATCCTAGCGTTAGCCTTGTTTGATGTCTTTCGAGGCCCAGGTTCCGCTTTGTTGATTATTTTTTCCATTTCACGTGGTTTTTTTACATTCACGCATATGCAGTGAGGTTGTTTCCACGCATATCGAAAAATCATTTTTTCACACTATTTTCCAAAGAAAATCCTTTTCCCATCTTTTTATGCTATAAATTACCAACAATAATGCCCTTCCTTAATCAGCTACTGTAGCTTTGCGATTCAACACCAGAGGAAGGACAAATGCATTGTTGGTCATGTATAGGACAACAAAGTAATTGTGTCACGTTTCATTCCTGCAGCTGTAGCCAAATACCAATTAGCGCTTGTCTACATGTAGAATAGAAAATTAAATTACATGGAATCGACGTAAATTTTGACATTTGTCAGTGTCATCCCCATACATTTAGTTTTCTACTCTCTTTGTATACAAACGCTAAAGTGGCGTTTGGCTGAACGCACTGGAATCCTGGATCGCGATTTCAACCATTCAGTTTGACATACGCTGTAAACAAACTGCATTAGAGTTCTATTTCCAGTAAGCAAATCTTTAAATATATATTTTTTTGGTATAAGTAGATTATGGTAAGCAATCAGCGCTGCCCATGGACATCCGAAACACTAGAGGCGTTACAAGAGCGTGACCTGCCTTTCGAGGATTAAAAATTGGAGGATTGTTGGATTGGGGTATTGGAGAGATTGGGGAGAGGGGTATATGGGCCTCCAGTAAGTTATTGTGACTGGCTGTAAAAGCCGTATCCAATATAATTCATGAATCCTGCCGTTAGCTCTAGTTTATATGGTAATGTGTAGCATTATATCGTACCCGCTCCCCTTTACCTACTAGCGTGCAGATAAAAACTTAGATTACAGAAAGCTTATATGTATCTAGTTGTATTAGGTATGTATGTATGTGTATGCAAAATGAGTTTTTTTTAACCGCGTTAATTAAATGGGTCACACGGTTCATTGGTTATATTAGCATACGTATAAATAGGTTCCATGTTGCTTGTTGTTTCTTAAAGTAGTAGACAGATGTATACTAACTTTTTTAAGTAGAAAGACCTTCATTATAATAATAATTCCACTCGCCTCCAGGAAATCTAATATACCTCTAATATCACGCGTTTTCCCCGAAGAGGCAGAGGTGTACATTATGCCACTGTACATGTAACACCCACTTTTCACTATTTATGTTATGAGTTCCATGTAATAGGGGGTGAGCTTATTGCCATATACCGGGCACAATTCCAGACTCCGTGCTACTACTGAGATTTTTTTTAAGCCCAGTAATACTTTGCTGACCCGGGAATCTAACCCGAGGCCCCTTTCCCGGCAGTTGCACTTGCGACCACTCGGCCAATGAGGCAGTCCATTTGGAAAGGAAAGCTGTCAACCTCCAGGAAATCTGTTTTTCTAATATCGTTTTCTAGTTTTGTTTATGAACATAACATAACATCACGCCTTTTATCCCCGAAGGGGTAGGCAGAGGTGCACACAGAAGTAACACCTACTTTTCACTATTTATGTTATGAGTCCCATGTAATAGGGGGTGAGCCTATTGCCATATACCGGGCACATTTCCAAACTCCGTGGTACTACTGAGAATTATTTAAAAACCCAGTAATACTTTGCCCGACCCGGGAATCGAACCCGAGACCCCTTGCCCGGCAGCCGCACTTGCGACCACTCGGCCAACGAGGCAGTTTTGTTTATGCACTAAAGAAACACACATCATCATCTTTATCTTCAATAACAAATCATTTTCATTGACTGCACGGTTGGTGCGGCGACTGAGCAATTGGCTGCCGTGCAACGGGTAGCGGGTTCGATTCCCGCACGGGGCAACTCTTTGTGTGTCCCACAAATGATTGTTCCGGGTCTGGGTATCATGTGTATGTAAAATTGTATGTTTGTAAACGCACCCACGCCACGGTACAAGAGAAAATGCTAGTGTGGGGAAACGTTTTTTTTAAATTAAAAAAAAAATTATATTGGCATAGATATCATCCAATGACTTTTTCCAACATGGGAAAGGCGAGATGCGAGAGGGAGTATAAAAATCTTACTGACTAAAAACCACCGCGTTCCTATTCTAACTTCAAGCCGAAGCCCCGGCAACCTGTTAAGTTGTCCACAGCTTCAGAACATCAAAACCATGAGAGTCCACTGCTAGAATATGGGTCACCTATACAAAGACGCGATAGCTATAATCCTGACCCATTCGATCCTAGCGGGAACAGTTCGGCTGGTCACAACTGTCTGCCGTTACCACAAAGTAAATGATAATAATAGAAAATGCATTCTAAATGCTCATTAGTAAGGTAGATAATTAATGTCTATTGGGATCGTAATGGCATCAGATAATAGATAGTGATCAGTTCAATAAAAACTTTTCTTCTCATGTTATATACCTACGTCTATTGTTAACTTTATATTAGTAGAAATATGTTAAGCTATGTGTTCACTCTGTGATTGTTTGATACACAATTTCATTCGCAATTTTTGTGGTATTACCGTAGTATGCCAAACTACAGCACTAATGTATTTAGGAAGAAATATAGTCTAATCTATTTCGCTATAAATCGTTATACAAAATGGTTTTGGTGCGATATGAAAGATACTTATTAAAGTTAAACAAACATAGTTTCACAATTAACACATTACATAACATCACTCCTTTTATCCCCGAAGGGGTAGGCTTTTCACTATTTATGTTATGAGTCCCATGTAATGGGGGGTGAACCTATTGCCATCTACCGGGCACAATTACAGACTCCGTGCTACTACTGAGAATTTTTAAAAACCCAGTAATACTTCGCCCGACCCGGGTATCGAACCCCAGACCACTTGCCGCCGCAGTCGCACTTGCGACCACTCGGCCAGCGAGGCAGTCACAATTAATTATAAAATATATACCTCTATTTTCTTTCTTTTCCAAGACTTAATTTTAATAGTATTTTGTTAAATAAACTGACAAAACCTATATTCTTCCAGATACGTATTTTAGGTAAAAATATGTATGTGGACAAAATTATATTAAATTATTTATGTGATTCAGTCAAACGATTTGCTACAGTTTCTATCAATTTCAATTGAAATTGAACAACGTTTACGTATGCAAATATTATCTCTATAGATCTGTGACATTGCATTTGTCGATTAAAACGTAAATTATCTATTTTTAATCTCATTATATTATACGAACAAAACAATGAAGGTCGATACAAAATAATAATAATCACCCGTCATTATATACAGCACCTAATAGCGAGACACTGTTATGAGTGTTCGGGAAAATTTTCAAATAAAAAGTTCGCATGTTTACTCAAGTTCTTGGAACTTTGATAAACGTTCTTCCAAGAAGGCGGCTTTTTACTAACTACGGAATGATCTCGAAGGTTCTAGAACTAACGAGTCAATGGCTTGACAACGCATTACGTGAAAATTAACAACTTTACTTTTTGGAAGGTTAAATGGATCTAACCGTTATTATCATAACGTGGATTTTAAAACTCAATATTGAAATTAATACTTTTCTACGGTTTATGAAATCGAAAGCGGGTAATCCATGTAAGAAGGTTCAATATGTCGATAGTAATGTTAACTCAAATAGGTACTTAAAAAAATTAAACATGCTTGAACAAAATTATCTATGTTCAGTAAAAACATCTTTCCATTACATCTTCTTCATTGTCATCAGTTTATTAATGATCTTCTGCCATTAGAAAGGCTTCTTCTTGCAGGAAGAAAGAAACGGAATTTATAAATCACCACGCTTGCTCAAGAAAAATAAAAATTTAAGTATAAAGGCGACGTTTACGAATCCTTAACTAATTTGCTTTAAAAACCAAATCATGACATTATGGATCTATAAAAAAATTTCCTCATGAACCAAAACATGAAATAAAACCTTCGTGCTAATACTAAAACCGATTATCTTCAGTGAAGCGATTTATACCTCTACACAAACTCAATATAAAAAAAGTCTTTCGAACCCACTCAAGATCTTAATCTATTTGACGGTAACTACAAACTTTTACCTACTTTCTTTATATAATGAGACCATTCAAGAAAATCTTCTGGGGAAATTCTTATTTATCTACATCGTAATTTACACCTTACACTGTAGAGGTAAGGTATATTTTCTATGTTGTCCAGTTAATAGCTTCGTTGCCGTAAGTTTTATTCTAGTAGGTCAGTATATATTATGTTGGTTTTATTACAAAATGTTTTTCATTTACTTAAGGGTAATTTATTGCATCCTTCCTGTGATGTGACTTTAGAAGAAGTTTATGATTATTTGTTATTGATAAAAAATCCATATAAGGGTCTGAAAAAAATATTTTCACATGGTTTTCATCTGAAAGTAGAAGGTAACAAACTACCTCATTGGTGTATTGGTCGAAAGTGCGACAGACGAATCCGTGGTCTAGGATTGGATTCCTATTCCAGCTAAGTGGTTACTACACTTAGCTTTAGCACAGCTTAGTTGTTTTGGATTGCTCGAAATTTTCTCATTACTTAATTAGCATGGAGTCTATGTTAATTAACTATCCCTTAACTACATTGAGACTCATAAAATAAGGCCGGAAATGCACTTGTAACGCCTCTGGTGTTCCGAGTACCCAAGAGTGACGCCGATTGCTTACCATCAGGTGATCCGTCTGCTCGTTTACCGGCTTATGCCATAAAAAATACTATCTCATATCGCTAAATAAAACTTGGTTAAAAAATATGCACGATAAGTAACTAAATATCCAACTAAGTTTAAGCTTCACTTAGCTTGGCGAAGTATCAGAAACAAAATAAACGAGACACGGGCATACAGGCAAGCGGGGTGGAGGGGGTCAAGGGAGGATGCACGTGGACGCAGGGAGGATGACGCGTGTTGTTTATGGTATGTGAGAGTGAAACAAGAACTGTTTAAATATTATGCGTAATAGGTTTTTGAAGGCTTCATTGACCGAGTGGTCGCAAGTGCGACTGCGGCGGCAAGGCGTCTCGGATTCGATATCCGAGTCGGGCAAAATATTAACTGGGTTTTAAAAAAATCTTAGTAGTAGCACGAAACCTGGAAATCCGAATTGGTATATAGCAATAGACTCACCCCTATTACATGGGACTCATAACATAAATAGTGAAAAGTGGGTGTTACATTGTACAGTGGCATTTAGTGCTGTAATGTGCTCCTCTACCTACCCCTTCGGGGATAAAAGGCGTGATGTTATTTAACGTTAGCTTAGCGGTGGTAGCGGTGACTAGTGAATTGCCATGGTTTCAGGATGAAATATTATATTGATTAAAAAAAACTACTTCGTTTCAACTCCTGTTTCATACCATGGCTTCGATAACTACATATATGCTGCTTAAACTGTCAAACACCAAGCGGTCACCGGTGACCGCAACCTATTGTTCTATAATTGTGTCTACAAAACCGGTACTCGACGAGTTAAAATCATAGTCGCAACCCTTACAGGGCTTTATTCGCAAGTTATTTTATTTATCGTTTAGTTTTTAACTATTAAGCCGCTTTAACTAATACAGAAGTAACTAAGAAGAACTTTTGGAAAAGAACACAAAAAAAATATACTTCTAACAACCCCAACGAGCTATACCTTCAAATTCGGAATTCAAACATACCTCTATAGAGTGACGTCACAATGTCATAATTTACGACTGCCTACTATTCAAAACATGACAATATTTATGAATAAACATGATACATGTCATGTATTGAAGGTTACTAGGCCGTAACATCTGTGTGTAACAATGGCCCTGCCACGTTGTAGGCATATGGCCTGATTTACTCCATATTGTATAATTTTGACATAACAATGGTTAATTTTCGTCACTTAGTCACTTTGTAGGACATTAGTTAGTATGTGTTTGTATACATTGTCGTGTCGTTTAAATACCTTTTAACTTCATGGTTGTAAAATTAATTATTTCACGAAAAATAATAGAGGTATAGAGGAGAACGTCATCAAAACCATCTTTAGTTAATTAGACTAAACTATAGCTACAAAATAAGCTGCCTATAGCGTTCATGTATTTACTATAGAATTTGATATCAACAAAAAAACGCTAGTCTCCAATGAACCTAAACTACAAATTCAGCAGTGGCGCCACCATTCGACGATGCTTCTAACATTCTTTATCATCATCAGCCCTTTTTCGTCCACTACTGGACACAGTCATGCCTCTATGAATGTCAATCTGAATAAAAAATAAATTATGTTTTAATTCGTTCCCACTCTCATATGAAACCCTCCAAGTAATCTTGCTCAGCAACATGAACCAACACACATCTCTAATAAGCTGTTTGACACAATTAACTCTATTTATCTTAGCACCTGGACATAAGGCTCATTTTTCAACTGATTGGAAAGTAGTTTTTCTTTGCCATTTTGTAAGGTATTATTTATCAGTGTAGTTTGTTAGTCACGTGCCTTTGGTGCCTTATTTCGTCGAAGATTGATTAAAGGTTTTGGGTGTTTTTCTAAGTATTCCGGTCTAGGTCGTTTGTATAATGAGAAATGGTAGTTTCTGTGTTATGTTAGTTGGTCCTTTAGTTCCGTTTAATTTTATGAATACATTCGTCGTATTCAGCCAAAAAGTTATACAAAAAATCTAAACAAAACAAACTATTTAATTTTTAATTGACCTCTTGAATTGAGTGTCGATTTTAGAACCAAGAAAAGTTCTTCTTATGTTTTATGATTTAGCTATGTCATGAATTACATATTTGATTGTAGTAGTGGTAATGTAATAACATCGAAGGCACCAATTCCTTACGGTTGGTGATCCATCAGCTCGTATACCGGTTTATTCCGGAGGTTATACGCCGGGGTCGTGCGGTCCATGGCCCTCTACGGCGCCCCTGTTTGGGCGCCAAACCTGTTGCGGCGTCCCGCTCGGACGCTGCTCATGGCACAGAGGGTCATGGCGATCCGAATGATCCGCGGATACCGCACGATCTCTGGGGAGTCGGCGAACCTCCTTGCCGGATTACCGCCGTGGGATCTGGAGGCGAAGGTGCTCGCGCGCGTGTACAGCATGCGCGCGGAGGCACGTCGCCGGGGCGAAACTCCGCTGCCGCGCCAGATAAGTGCGTGGCGGGATGAGCTCCGGCGCGATCTCATGGCGGAGTGGCAGCAACGACTGTCGCAACCGAGGGCTGGGCTCGCTGCCATCGCAGCGGTAAGTCCCCTCTTTGAGGAGTGGCTTGAGAGACGCTACGGCGTCCTCACCTACCGCCTGACGCAGGTCCTCACCGGACATGGAAGTTTCGGGAGGTACCTGTGTCTGATGGGGCGGGAGGAAACGCCCGGGTGTCATCACTGCGAGGACCGCCCTGAGGACACGGTGGAACACACGGTGGGAGAATGCCCTTCGTGGGCTGAGCACCGCCGTGTCCTCAGGGAAGTGATCGGCGATGGCGACCTCTCGCGTCCGGGCCTAGTGCAGGCCATGATGCGGAGCGAGGGGGATTGGGATGCCGTCTCCTCCTTTTGCGAAGCAGTCATGCTAGCTAAGGAGGAGGCGGGACGCGTGAGGCAGCGAAGCGCTGCCTCCTCGCAACCCAGCCATCGCGAAGGACACACCGGGCGTCGGGGATCGCGGGACGATCTCCGGCCACCGTAAGCGCGGGCCTGCGGACGGCGAGCATGGGTGGCTCCCCGTCCGACCAGAAACAGACCCGAGCGTACGGCGCGTCGCGTTCCGCGCGCGCCTCAAAGAGCCATCAGACCACCACAGATGGGGCCCAATAGGGCCGATGCCGATTCGGAGTCGCGGAGAACCTAACGGGTAACCGGGGCTCCGGCTCGACGTGCAGGAGAAGGAACGGGGTGGTTTTTAGTCAGTAAGAGTCTGACACTCCCTCCCGCCTCACCCAGGCGGGGGCAGTCATTCGATGATTTTCCCCCCTTAAAAAAAAAAAAAAAAAAAAAAAAAAAAATACCGGTTTATTAAAAAAAAAAGGGTAAAATGGGATTTCGTACTCAAAATTAATTGAGTAAGTTTAACAATACGGTAAATAATTCTGACTATCTTTTTGACTCCATACAGCATAACACCACCAAACACATCGTTAGTCCACTGCAATAGTTAGTCGAAGCTACAGAAACAATTAAACGGTTTCATTCATTCAATGTTTTTGTATTCTGATTGGAATTCAATAACAATAAAATCTGGAATAAAATGTAGGGCCCAATTACCATTGTTATTGGTTCAGAAGTTGTTGTACGACATCTTGAAACATATGAATTATATTTGTAAAGAAAATTAGTGCTGTAAATATTATTTTTCAGTCTGATGTCTACATTTTTTTTGTTTGAATTTTTCAAGTAGTGCGTGATTTTTTTATAACATGATCTAAATATAAATCTTCATTATCGTGATGTCGTGAGTAGTCAGAATTGTGAGTGTTAAGCTTAGGGACCGATTTTGAGTTCGATTTCCGGGTCTTGCAAAATTTATATTTTACATTTTTTTAACCGACGAACATGCATGAGAATGTTGTTGACTGTTAATGAAGCGAAAAAGTACGTAGGAATCGTACCAATTGACGTTGTATAGTCTCTGCAAACCCCTATCAGCAACAGGTGTGAAGTTATGTATGTATTTTTTTTAACATTTCGTACAGCACAACTATCACGGGTTGTTATAGTTTCAGAGTCTCAAAACTAGTGATAAAATAATGACTTCTATTAATTTTATAGATGAAATGATACAAAGGTATTCTTTAATTGGTTCCCTTCAGAATTCTCATCCATTGTAACGGCAGAACGAAGCGTACCACAAACCGATCAGTACAGCGGCTACCGACAGATTTTGTGGATTTGCGATTGTGTAGGTAAATCAATTAATTTAAAAGGATTTCGTTTTAAAATATTACTGCTGATATATTATTAATTTATAAAATGAAACTGCAACTTAAAAAGTTTATTAGACAGCGCATCTGGTTTATACTTTTTCTTTCAAATAGAATATAGCACCGGTATCCAATGTTACTGATTTGCTGTCAACAGTCTTCTAATGGCAGCCATAGTCTTCTTTTTTCTGACACCCAGGGGTAGATGTTGGGCTAGTTCAAAACATTTTACCAAATCCTAAAACGAAGATTGCAACAGGGTTGTGTGAAGTGGTGAGGGTGACATAACTTTTCTGATATCTAGACCTCGTTAATGATTCGCTTTTATCTACATAGAGTATATTTTATTAGATAAGGTACGATGGGGTTGACGTATCCATATGGCAGCTTGTGTGGTCACAGCAAAATATGCATATGGCACATTTTTTGATAAGCGAAACTTTTGCCTATCACAAATAAAAAAAGAGTTACGTATTTTAAATCCGACAATCGAACAAGGGGTTCGTATACATGTTAAACAATCGTGTGGCGTGTCTGTCAATATCAAACCACTGTAATACAGCTTTGTATCTATCTATATATAAGTTGTATTGTACAAGTGTTCGTCAGACAGTAGAGTACAGACGGTTGCAATAAAGTTGGCAGCGCAATGGATGCTGGAATATCCTACCTGCGGTTATGACTTTACCCAACTCTTGTTAGGGTTGAACGCACCTAAATATTATATTCTGGAAAAACTTTTGGGCCGTTTTTCTCGGGATACAGGTTGTTTTGTTTCAAATCATTCATGGATTATTGTAATGTAATATGTTTTAAACAGCGCTTGTTATTAAGCTGTTTATAATGATTGCCGCAAATCAAAGAAAGACAATAATTAGTACCAAGTTCTATATTAAGCTATATTATTGGATTTTTGTTTGTCTGCCATTCTTTCACGTTGCAACAAGGTATTTATATGAAATTATTTTTATGACAAGAGATTGGTATAAGGCCTCTTTTTTGGGCTTTGGTCAGAACAGTGAAGGTGGTAGCGGAAAGCTTCAATGTATTAAAAAAAATGTAGTTATTTGTAAGCGCGTCAACCCTACGTTAATGTGATAGCTCCGGTTTATGAGCGATGCCATTTTTTATAGGTACAATAACGTTAATTGCGAGTAAGTGAGTAATGTGTCCATCTAAAATACGAGGCAGGTGCTTACTTATATTCCGTATGAGTGCTGATAGATTGACTGCCTCGTCGGCCAAGTGATCTCAAGTGCGAATCTTTACCGGAATTCTTCGGAATCGATTACCGCCGGCAAAGCTTTACTGAGTTTTCAAAAATAATCTCAGTCGTAGCACGGAGTGTGAAATTGTGCCCGGTATATGGCAATAGTTATTACATGAGACTCATAACATAAATGGTGAAAAGTGGGTGTTACATTGCACAGTGGCATTAAGTGTCGTAATGTACAATTTTACCTACCTTATGTATTCTGTATGATTGAATATGGTTTCGTAGTATTGTTTCGAGAGTATTTCGCTTGTAACCTTTTTTGTTACGACAATATATAACAGATGCTTCAAATTATGTTGGCATAGCTTTTATTCCATGAAGGATAAGGTGCCTATTACGTTAACTTTACTAACAATATTTGACTAGTAATGTTATAGTTAATTCTACAATACTGATGATTTTAGAAATATAACCCGACGCCCCTTGATCGGTGGCATAGTTTTTTATAATCACATGGCAGTCTACAATTCTTAACAATATCATAGATATACTCATAGAGCAATAAACAAGAAGACACAAAGGAAATGGTTCGCTTCTTAGCAGGAAGCACAGCTTGAAGTATAAAGTGTATTACTGTTTAAGTACTCGTACTAGAAAACGATACAGAAATAATATTTTACTTGATACATCATATTACGTAATATTTCGAAGGAAAGCGGAATTATGGAGTGGTAAATTCTAGGAAAAATATTATTATATACATTTTATAGTCTATTTGGTTGTATTGTTTTTCGTCGAAATATGTACATGATGTAAGGATATGGAAATGAGTGATCTTATTATATTATATAGGACTCATATAATTGGTGAAAAGTTGGTGTTACATTGACGATTGGGATAGTGTTTAAGATCAACTCTTTATGTGATCCACAAATTTTTGTTCCGGGTCTGTATTTGAATTTATAGATATTCCGAAAAAACTATATGTTTAAGCCTCGTATCCACTATGCAACATTTGACGCGCGACATGTTGCTCAACAACAAATGTTTCGCAACTTGTTGAATGTTGACGCGGAACATTTGTTTACGATGGAGGTGGTATGAGAGTAGGATGGAGGAAGAGAGATTTTTTTTTAATGGGGAAAAATCATCTAATGACTGCTCCCGCCTGGGTGAGGCGGGAGGGAGTGTCAGACTCTTACTGACTAAAAACCACCCCGTTCCTTCTCCTGCACGTCGAGCCGGAGCCCCGGTTACCCGTTAGGTTCTCCGCGACGAGGAAGAGAGATACGAGGATACGAACAACTAACGATGCTCTATAAAACAAATAACAAGCCGCGCGTCATGTTGCGCGGCAGCTGGCAAACAAATTTAGTTGTTATTACAAACAAATTTAATTTATACAATAACAGATTAGACTAATCAAAACCAAATAATGTCTATTATACAATATTGTGTCCTGCATTTAGACAAATAGCCTTGAATGTCTCAAGAAGTCTTATTAATCTTGTTATTGTATTGTTTTCAAGGACAAACCCGTATTGTATTGTATGGCTTAGTGTTGTATTGTGCTGTGATCTTAGGGAACCTGTGTTGGGAATCCTTGAACAGTTATTTTGGTGTTTATCGGAAAACTGTCAAAGTAACACCGATTGGGAAATTGTTTGGCGATTCAATAATTAATTGTTGTTAAGTTAATACAATTAAATAGCGTCTTCAATATCATCAACAGCTTATAAGTGCCCACTGATGAGGAAAACCTCTTCTCACACGGATAAAGTTTGAGCATTAATTACCACGCTTGCTCAGTGCGGGTTGGCGATTACAAACTTATAATTAGAAATTATAAGCCCAGGATTTCTCACGATGCTTTCCTTCACCGTTTGTCAGTATGTAGATAATCTTAGAAAGTACATATAACTCAAAAAAAAAATCACATTGGTACTTGCCGTTGGTAGGTTCCGAACCCGCACACTCATGTATGAGAAGCAGGCGTCTTAAACCTCCAGGCTACCTCGAAATCCATCAATAAATATCGAGATGGTTCTCTTTGAAGAGAAAAGATAGTAAAACTAAATGTGCACTGAAATATACTAATGATAATATCGCGATGAAGTCTTTGTGAGTTCTTTATCTCATCTCATGTAGCACCTAATGTTCTAGCACAGCAGTTGATGTTTTTTTTTTTATGGAATAGGAGGCAAATAAGCAGGTGGACCAACTAATGGTAAGCGATCGCAACACCAGAGGAGTCACAGGTGCGTTGCCGGCCTAAATTTAAAATGATTTTAGTAGCGTGACTTTGCCTGAATTTGGTCTACGTGTCTGACAACATCAATGTCACTGTGTGCATAAATTGCGCGATGCGTTTCGCTCGACATTCACTCGGCACTTGTCCCGTAGTGTATCCTTAGCTTTGTCTACTAATAGCTTACTTAACATACTTAAGCTTTTTACATAATTTATCAAATGCCAATATTAATCCTGGTCATTGTGTTTCAATTTACTCGTATTACTACATATTATCTAAATGCCATATTTATTATATATAAGTCATATAGTATAACCACCACTTTTTTATCAAATTTTAATTAAAATAAACTCACCCCAATATGCTGTCCATCAAGGAACAGCTGCGGGACCAAGATCTGGTCGCTCCTCATCCTGTCCCTGATCTCGTCCTGGTACTCCGTGCTCATGAAGACATCCCGTTCTTCGTACTTCACCAGTAAGTTCCTGAGGATCTTCTTCACAAGGACACAACGTTGGTAGGTACTCCTGACGATGCCCATCGTCGTCGTGTACACTACCACCTTGCCTGCATCTTTTTCTTTGTAGCTCTGTGGAAGAGAAGAAAAAGCTGTTAGAATTGTCGAGAATTGCATTAAAAAAATAAATTATGGGAGTTGCAAATACAGGCGAGAATTGAAAAACAGGTTTTCCTGCCGACTTACTGTGATATGATATTATAATAATAAGATAAATAAAATAAATTCTATAAAATAAAATATTGGCGCAGAATAAATGCAACTAAAGTTCATAAAAGTGCTTTCAGATGTCGCTTTAATATATTTGAGAATACCGCCATCTATTGCTTAGCAAGAAAACTACGACACAGGTCGCCGTTCTTACTATAACTGAGAAAAGTTGAGTTGAAAGTTCAGTTAATTTCCCAAAGATATCGCTTAACCAAATTTTGTATTTTGTTTAAACACTGACTTCAATTCTTTCAAGTATGTGTAATTGAATTTTCAATTAGAGTGATTAAGTTATAATAATACAGAGTTAACTCAAACATAGTAATTTTAATTAAACTGTCAAATACCAAGCGGTCACCGGTGACCGCAACCTATTGTTCTATAATTGTGTCTACAAAACCGGTATTCGACGAGTTAAACCAATTCCAACACTTATAGGAAAAAAACAGCAGTCCTAGAAACCTATTAACATCTAACTGTAATATGACACTCTTGCAATACATCAAACAGAGACAAAATGCAAGACAAATGTATCGACAAACCGTCAGGTGTTAACAAATTCACATGTTTTATGATACAAATAGTCGAATATTTACGTAACTTCCTATTGGATGTCTAGTACAGATGAGAACACAAGTTTTATGATGTGTCTTTTGGGTTTAAAAATTAGTGATTTTCATTAATGTCTGTTTCCTAATTTGTTTACGTGAAAAACAAAGGTGCGTCTAACAACTGTCTATCAGATATTCCGTCAATCTATTAATAGTACATTTCATACATCTGCTAAAGTCTGTGAGGATTTTTTTAATTGTAGAAGGCAAACTCAGAAAAAGTCACATTGGTACTTGCCGTTGGTAGGATTCGAACCTGCTCATGAACAACCTCATGCATGAGAAGCAGGCGTCTTAAACTTCCGAGCCACCAAATTGTGGTTTAGTTTTGTTAAAATATTAGCATGCTGAATTTATAGGCGCGATATGATGAAACTATTGTTATGTTATAAAATCAGTAAAGAAACATATTTCAGGTAAATAAATGAATCTATCTACCTTATCTAAAGTCTTCAAGAATCTATTAGCATAAACTGTATCAATATCCGTTCAGTAGTTTTCACGTAAGCACATAAAAACTTTTTGTAACAGTTTTCTACCCACCAGTACATTATTAGTGAGTATAAATGATGTAACCAATTACGAGCGATGTTCCATCTGTATACGCCCAAAGTGTGTATCAGATAGTTAAATAATTATATAACAAGATGTATGTATGTTTGTGTGTGATTGTGACAAGAGACTGGCTAGCTGAGATAGTCACAAATGAGACAGGTGGTTTCGAATGGTAGTTTGAATAAATGCAAACACAAAGATGAGGTTTTATTTGGTAGCTGTTTAAATTTTATATTTTCAGTGTAATTACTTCAATTCGACTGCACGGTTGGTGCGGTGGCTGGGCAAACGGCGGTCGCGCAACGTGTCGCGGGTTCGATTCCCGCACGTAACAACTCTTTGTAAGATCCACGAATTGTTGTTCCGGGTCTGGATGTCTGTGAATGTGAGCTTATATGTTTGTAAACGCACCCACGACACAGGAGAAAATACAAACGTGGGGCAATGTTTTAAAATAAAAATTAACACGCTCCTCAATCTCCCCAATCCTAAAATCCTAATTCCAAAAGGTCGATGACGCACTTGTAACGCCTCTGGTTTTTCAGGTGTCCATTGATCGTTTACGTTACTTACTTGCTTACTCGTTTACTTTACCGTTTTACTTACTTATCGTTTACTTTACTTGCTTATCCCATAAAAAAAATCTTAAAGCCATATTACCAACCCACTTTAATGCGTCGATAATTTCAGTAAATAAGTAAAACAATCGTCGCTAGTTTTGTTATGAGTCCCATGTAATATGAACATGGAATTCTTTTCAAACTTCAAGCTATTACTGAGTAGTAACAAAAAACTCAAACTCAAAAGAATTTACTTCAATTACACCATCATTTGGTACTTTTGAAGCGTCAACAAATATAAAATAAATAATAGTCTGTCAGTCTGTCCGTCAGTGAAGCTAGGCGTCTATAATAACGTCTATAATACTTTGGTCGACCTAGGAATCGAACCTGGACTTCTTGATCAGCAGTCGCATTTGCAAATACTCTACCAACAAATCATAAACAACGACCAATCGACCAGTAAATGTACGGAAAACAGTAAATATAGTTATGTCACTGAACTGACCAGCTGACATACAGACAGACAGACTAATTACGTCACTGACTAGTACAAGATATGCAACCTCACCATAACAGAATTACACGTGTAACACTTCAGTGTTGCCAAAATAAAAAAGAGGTTTATTACCAATTTCGGGGCGGCCATAATAAAGTGATAAAATTGGTATTTTTTCCGGTATGACAAATATTTTTATGTAATAATGTAATATAACGAAATAACGATATGTATTTATGAGGTGGTATGTGAATTGTAAACTGCCAAGTGCGAGGTTTTGGATTTTGTTGCCGTATCTGGCAAAATATCTTAGATCTTTGCTAAACTAATACGCAGTGCCTACTAAAGAGAAAAAAACATTAGACAGTGACGATTGATATTATAATTCACGCAGAGCAATGCTAAAGCTGTAAAATGTTTGCCAGAGTCTGTATTTCCCGAAGGGTATAACCTAGGAGTTTTCAAGGCCCGAGTGAATAGGTTGCTTATGGGACGACGTGCTCGATCGTCGACCGCATCATCACTTACCACCAGGCGAGATACTGGTCAAACGTCGCCCCATCAAATATAAAAAAAAATGTGTAAATTGGTAGAGGGCGCACGTTTGGTGCGGTGACTAGGTAACTGGCTGCCGCGCAACGTGTCGCGGGTTCGATTCTCACACGGAGCAACTCATTGTGTGATCCGTAAATTGTAGTTTCGGGTCTGGGTGTCATATGTAAGTGAACTTGTATGTTTGTAAACGCACCCACGACATAGGAGAAAATCCTAGTGTGGGGCAAAGTTAACATTAATAATGTTAACGTTCATAAATTTAGTTAGTAACGTCCGCTCAAACTGTTGTGGTTCTTTCCTCAAAAGGCCACTACAGAAAGAACTTGCACGGTTCTCACACATAATCTTTTATACACATTTGTCTGGATTTTAAAAGAGGCAGACCTCTGAGTTTGTTTCGGAATTTCTTCTCAAAGTAGTCAGTTAGGAAATGTCGGCCTCATCGTTCGCTTGATAAAATTGACGTGTAAAAGTGCTGCCTTGTAGCCTATTTGCAGAAATAAATTCACTTGTTTCACTCGTTTCACAACGTTAATAATAAAAAGCAAGCCAAAGGGAAATACACGCCAATAACATTTTGTCTCACAGTCACCCTTGCATTCATCTTTAGTCATTCTCCTGTATTATGTAAATAAAAATGGTTTTTTATTTACCATGATTCTATTAGAGGAGCCATGTGTTTTAGGTAGTAGGTGGCAGATACAAACAATTTATATGCATCATTTGCCCTTCTTGGAAGATTACCCGACAAATCACTTTCGTTTTCCATAAGAAATCGGAAGTAACAAAGAAATAAATCAGCGGTTTTATCTCTCAATTCTAAACAGTCACAATATTTTCCACCGCTTACGTCATAATTTCACCAGGTGGCCATTGCGTCATCATGCCCTAAGACCCCACAGTTTAGCGGTTTTCCAAGCTTGCAACATTTCTTAGATTACAAAATTTATAATTTTATAGTTAACGTGAAGAAAATTACTAGAAAGGTATCCATTTTGTTCTTAGACCTGTTCAATTATGCAAGTTATGCAGTCCGTATGTTTTGTAAGCTTGCATCTGTTTATAGTTCAAATGAGATGTTACTAAAAACGTTAATATGCGTGATCGATTTTAAAATAAATAAATTCAATTTTGTAATAAAAAGAAGAAATAGTAATATATTATCGTTAGTAAGAGACCATTGAATTGGAAATTTTATTGAAAAAGGAGAAAGATACTTGTATTAACATACATACATAACATCACGCCTTTTATCCCCAAAAGGGGTAGGCAGAGGTGCATATTACAGCACTAAATGCCACTGTGCAATGTAACACCCACTTTTCACTATTTATGTTATGAGTCCTATGTAACTGGGGCTGAGCCTATTGCCATATACCGGATACAGTTCCCGAGACCCCTTTCCCGGCAGTCGCACTTGCGACCACTCTCGAGTCTCGGGTTCGATTGCCGAGAGCGGCAAAGCATACCTGGGTTTCAAAAAAATTCCCAATATTAGCACGGATTCTGGAATTATGCCTGGTATATGACAATAGGCTCACCTCCTATTACATGGGACTCATATTTAACATAAATAGTGAAATGTGGGTGTTACATTGTACATGGGCATTAAGTGCCGTAATGTGCACCTCTGCCTACCCCATCGGGGATAAAAGGCGTGATGTTATGTTAGGTATTTTCTTCCTTATCCAAAAATCATTAAGGCATGATTGCCTAAATTTAAAGCTCTGCTAGATTCAGTCAGCGTTAACCGTGAACAGTTACACACACTACAAACCGAAACCAATTGATTGACCTCATCCATTAACCTTGCATAAAATTGCAAAATGAATTCACACGAAATCATATTTCAAAACGCTAAAAATTCTTCTTAAATATTTTATGTAATTTGGTTATCTATAAAGGCGCGCATTCACTTACGGCCATTTTCTATATCCTATCTATCTGTACAACATTATGACACTTAATGCCACTGTACTTACTGCCCGAATGGGTAGACAGAGGTGTACCTCTGTCTACCCATTCGGGGATAAAAATGCGTGATGGTATTTTATGTCGTTTGCAATAGTTATCAATCAAATAACAAAATATGTGAGTTTAGGGTCAACCGACCGACCAACATATAAGTAACATTTTGTAGGCGATAATAGACAACTGGACAGTTTAAGTGTGGGAGAGCCATGCTTCAGCACGAATGGGCCGGCTCGACCGGAGTGATACCACCTCTCACAGAAAACCGACGTGAAGCAACGCTTGCGTTGTGTTTCGTCGCGTGAGTGAGGTTACCGGAGTCCCAATTACCCTACCCTTCCCCAATCTCCCAATTCCTGAATCCCCAACGATCCCCAAACTCCTAATCCCCAAAAGGCCGGTAACGCACTTTTAACGCCTCTTGTGTTCCAGGTGTCTATGGGCGACGCCGATTGCTTACCATCAGGTGATTCGTCTGCTCGTTTACCGGTTTATGCCATAAAAAAACATTATACTGAGCATAATTATACGCATGATATAAGGGATAGCAGAAGAAGATAACTTACATGTTACACTCCTTAAAAAACAGTTGTAACTCCACGCACATAAAACCACAACAAAGTGGGTGCAAGCCTTTATCAGGCCATATTTACGGTTAAGGCTATTAAGAGCGAGTCGCTTAAGTTACGTCAGAGCATTCTACCTAAGTGGACATTGCAGACTAAGTGAGATTAAGCACAGCCTTTTAGCGGTAACTTAGCAAGAATTATGTGCATACTTTCAAAATTACTGGACGGAGTTCGGATTGAGAAATTCTGGGTGTTTCTTTAAGTTTATTTGAGAGTAAGACTTTGTGGAAGTAAGAAAGTCATTCTGAAAATGTAAAGACCAATGTGTGACTCAAAAAATGCAAACAATTTTCGTCAATATTTTTGTGATTCAAAACTTGTAGGTAATATAACAATCAACGTTCCGTTAATAAAATTAATCAATTTGAATTTATGTTAAAGAGTATATTGAAAGTAAAATCTTTACAATCTTGACTTGTTATTTATAAAGAAAAGATGATTCATCATAACATCATAACACCACGCCTTCTATCCCTGAAGGGTTAGGCAGAGGTGCCATTATGCCATGCACTGTACAATGTAACACCCACTTTTCACGAGTCCCATGTAATAGGGGGTGAGCCTAATACCATATACCGGGCACAATTCTAGACTCTGTGCTAATACTGAGAATTTTTTAAAAACCCAGTAATACCATACCCGACCAGGGAGTCAATCAAACCCGAGACCCGAGACATGCACTTGCGACCACTCGGCCAACGAGCCAGTCTTTTTAGTTTTGAGATGAGACTGCACGGTTCATTATAATTGACCGTAACTTACGATCAATGCCAGACTGATAAAGTTATATAGTTTTGCCTAATCACTACATAGTATAAAACAAAGTCGCTATCCGCCGCCTGTCTATCCCTATGTATGCTTTGATGTTTATAACTACGCATCGGATTTGGATGCGATCGGATTTTTTTAATAGATAGAATGATTCTTAAGCAAGTTTTATATGTATAATATAGTATGTAGAGGTATACAGCACCCGTGCGAAGCTGGGGCGGGTCGCTAGTTCTTAAAATAAATCTCAAATCATAAAGAGTAATAGATTTGCACAGTTACACGTATTGTGCTAGACTAACTTCACTAATGCAACTGTATACAATGCCTTAATTACAAAGGAAGTTGACTTCGATACGGTCATCGAATATGAAATTATTGACTGTCCAGTCTAATGATCGAGAATTAGCTTCATTGCGTATTATGGTAAATACACATACGACGTGAAAGAACAACGGAAATGTCATATATGTTATGTAAATTAATGACAGTATTTATGTATGTTAACTTCCTTCTTTGTATGGCAACGAGTGATAGTAAGAATTTACAAGATTAAATTCGCTGGGTCGCAAAATATACTATTAATATGTTTTCGGCTTGACGCAACTGTTTGACGAGGAACTCGACTAGTTTCAAGCCTTGCTAGAGGCTGATTTTCATAAACAGCATTCCATAGGCTTAAGAAAAATGATTTAAGTCAGCCACTATTTAGATTGGTAAAAGTACATAAGACCTTTATGGGATGCTGTGATAAGTGCCCACTGCTGAGCAAAGCCTCTTCTCACACAGAGAAGGTTTTACGGCATTACTCACTACGCTTGCTCAATGCGGGTTGGTTATTATAAATTATTGGAAAAAGTCACATTGGTACTTGCCGTTCTCATGAATGAGAAGCAGGCGTCTTAAACCTCCGAGCCACCATAACATTAAATGTTATAACAAACAGTTACGTGAGGAAGTCGAAGATATTAGATATTAGGGCTAATGCTGATACGGAGCAGCGGAGGACTTAACGGGTAACCGGGGCTCCGGCTTGAAGTGCAGGAATAGGAACGGGGTGGTTTTTAGTTAGTAAGAGTCTGACACTCCCTCTCGCCTCAGCCAAGCGGGAGAAGTCATTGGATGATTTCCCCCCCTCAAAAAAAAGACATCAAACCATACCGTATCTATATACGTAATCTGTCGTCCATAGCCTAAAAAAATGTCCATAAATAAGATTTTATAGATCAAGTGTTTCTACGCATAATATTTTTATGTAACAAAACCTACGCTATAGACATAGCGTAGGTTTTGTAGTATTATACATATTATACGTATATTTTGTTGTTTGTAGGTTAGGAGACCCTAACCTTAACATTTTTACACCTACTTACCTTCCTACATAATGTCACATCTAATGATAAATATGATAATACTGGAAACCCAGAACTGATATATACCACCTCTATACTTAATTAATGAGTTCTATATATTTCAACATGCGCCCTACATTTTCCTACTAGAGTAAACAGAGATAAGATCTTTGTTTTTAGTCCCACATAGTTTTGACAACTAAATCATCACACACAGGGTGATTTGTAATTAGACTATAATCTCGTATAAGGTTATAGAACAGACCAATTCCAACATTTTTGTCAAACACAAAAGATAGGCGGAATCCAACTGTTATTGAAATATTTAATTTTTATTTTAAAGTCCACGATAACTCTAAAATCAAAAAAGAAATAATAAGAATATTTAACATTGAGGATTTATATCAGGTGATTGTGTCCGAGTTAAATAAACTCAGACCTAATTACGAAAATAACGTGACAATAATATCTATCCACTTCTAAGTCACATTCCCCCATAACGTAGGCTACAATACGCCAAGATAGTCACCTGACACCTGTGTTTAAACACCATGCTAATAGTCGCATTCCTTCATTAGTTGTGCACACGGTAACACATTGAGATATACATACCATTATAAAATGACCGTTGAATGCGAGAAAATATCATACATAAGGGATCATGATACACTGGATATGTTTAACTTGATGTGCTGTGTGTACCTGATTAGTGTTGACTTCGACATCAGAGCCAAGTTAAACGTCCAACTGAATCTATCTGGTCACGACATCGTTAGCACAGCAGAGATTATGGAAAACATTGTAGATACGGCATGTCAAGGTAGTATGTAGTTTATTAAACTGTCAAACACCAAGCGGTCACCGTGACCGCAACCTATTGTTCTATAATTGTGTCTATAATGACGGTACTCGACGAGTAATGCAAAATGAAATAGTTTTGGAGAGCTCCGGAATAAATTAAAAGGAATGGTAACGTTTACTAAGAAAAGCTCTACTAGTTTCGTGTCACAGAGGGACTGTCTCAGGAATGTATAGGAAAAATTACAAATTGATAAAAAGTTACATGCATAAGATCGACTTTCCAGAAGGTAAGCGTTTCATTGCATTAAACCATAATATCTAGTGCACCAACTGAGGCACTTGACTCGTTACTTCTTTTTGTTTTTATCAAAAACACTAGCAACCACTTTATTCTTTTACACACAAGAGACACTTTTTACTAGATCGTGCGTGAAGGTATTAGGTTTGAAGTTTATTCTCAACCTTCTTAACCAAAAACACTTCCCAATAAAAAAAACAACTTGTCACAATCACACACACCATCAAATCGACCTATCCCGAGAACAACGGTCGATTTGCAAAATCGCTACTTTCCAGGAGAGGCGAAAGAAGTTTACAAGTAGTATAACTCTTAAACGGTGACACTTGAGATTGTGATTTTTTGGTATGTTATTACTACATCTCAACCTAGTATAATGCTATATGATGTACATTTATTATCATTTTATTTTACGAGTTAGCGAGTTCCATGTCAACAAACTACATTTTATGGCGGAAGACCGATAGTTCATAGGGAACATAATGCTTTGTTTTACGGAATCGGTAAAATTATGTGACGTTCTATATGATCATAGGTAATTATTTGTTGGAGTTACCCGTCCCAAAAGAGTCCTATGTGAATGAAAACCCTAAATATTTTATGTCTAATGTTAGATAAATTATTTGTACTCTGCATACAATTAAATAAAAACTTAATTATTTTTGAAAAGTGTTTATTAAATTGAAAAAAAGTATAAAAATGCTTACAAAACCATTTTTAATGGAATATCTTAGAACGACAATCGTATTAATTCTTAAACATAGTTTTAATTCAAAATCACAGCATACCAATTATTAAGCTAATCAAGTAACATTAATAATTACAGCAAACACATGTTAATAATTATATTAAAGAAAAACACGTATAGAAAGATACTTAAACTTAGGACAATGTACTTATTCAAAATAAATCACAATTATTGCAATCAGTCTTCATAATTATTTTCAATCAGTCTTAATTTAACCAACATGGGTAACAATTAATAATCACATTAAATATTTAGAATATAACAAAAAAAAAACAGAAATTCTAAAAATGACAAAAAACACATAAAGAAACATATTTTTAAGTTGATAGGATATCATTCTGAGTCTTCTGAAACATCAACAGTAATGTGATGTGGCAAAGAGTTAAAGTATGCATGATACTCTAAAGGAATTACTTCTGACTGACACATATCTATCAGGTCTTTATATTTAGCAGCTGGCACCATAATTGGTTTAGAATAAGCAGGCTTTAATTCAGTTGGTATGGAGTTCCTCGTGTTGCCGCGAATAATTAAAGTATTATATTCAGGTTGATTGAGATCATATTTAAAAAACAGTTTGTTAGGGTCGACATTATTTGCATAAACTTCACGAATATTATTCCAGCAGATTTTTTTACCTTGAATGTCTTTTATCCAGACCTTATCATTGACAAGACATTTAAAATCAAACACATCATTCTGGGTTACATTGTAGACAACATAAGGTTCTCCTTCATTTTTAGCCCATTTAACTAATAAGCGCCATTCTTGAGGAGTGAAGATTGTTTTTGTTTGAGAAGCTCTCTCAATGACAGAGTGGACACTGTCCCCCTCATTTTGGGTATGTCCCTTTTGTAAAAATCGGTGTGTTATACGTATTCCAAACTTTATTGCGGCATATACATACATTGAATATACGTAACGGTTACGATTTTGACCAGGGCAATTGTCTGACCAAAAACGAAACTCCGTGGCCCCTCGGTCAACATTGGTTTTGATGAAATTGTATAAGCAACTGCTTACTTCATTAGCACCACGTTTTGCCACAGATTCGTCCCACATGTAGCATACGGCCTTCCTTTTAGCCATGTCGTAAACAGTGAAGTTATATGAAGATAACTTTCTTTTATAGTAAAATATATTTATATTGCCATGAGGACATTGCAATACTTTTTCAAAATCAAACACAGCGGTAACCATGTTTCCATTTGACTCCTCAGCTTCTCTTTTATCTTGGCTTTTAAAATCTCTCGCGATCTTCTTATTGTTCTGGTGATGTTGAAAGGCTTCTTTTTCTTGGTCCGTTGGATTGTGCTTTAATCGAAAAATGTGGCATTCGTCGCACTGATCCTTTTTAGGTATGTGAAAAGCCAGATTAAAGTTTGAATTTACAATATCACGATATTGGCGTAGTTTTGTAGCCTTAGAAGTGTACTTCTCGGGGTCGAACCATTCAAGATATAGTTTGAACATTTTGGCAATACTCAAATCTCCTTGTAAGTAGAGCTTTTGACTGTTTTTTCGAATGTAATGCGATTCGACTGGGGAAAATGCCCGAACGTGGTCACAAACACTTTGTTTCATAGCATCATCTATAACAATTTTATGATTGTTGTGACGTCCCCGTTTGTCTCCCTCTAAAATAGCACTTCCATTATATTTCTCCCATGCAGTCTTTATTATACGAGATGAAATGGTCAAAGTATTTAAAAACATAGTCTGGCATACCGTAGTTTTCTCACAAAGAGATTCCCTGTCATCATTAAGGATTGGAAGATAGTACTTAAAAGTATATTTTCTATTGTTAGGAATGTCTTGATTCAGGCACAGTTTCTTCTTCTGCTTTTCTGAATTTTGAATAACAAAATTCCACTGCTTTACTCGGTCTCCCAGTTGCCAAAATAGTATGAAGCAGTTTAATCGCTGCTGGTGAGTTAATTTGTCATAACATTTATAACGACATTTGCATGGCGGTCCCATAGTTTTTTCGTCGACAGCTTTACCCCTTTTTGTTATATATTTTTTACCTAAGTTCTTAAGATATTTGCGTTTAACGTCTGCCCATTCTTTTGAGCATTTCTGTCGTTTTTTTGTTATTTTAGGAGTTAATGTGCGAGCACTATTGTGTGATGAAGCAATCGAATTTCTTGTATTAAGCGGCGATAAAAGCACAGACGAACTATCTATATCTATATGACTCGGGCAGAATTGACTGTCACACATGGCATGAGTATTAACTGGCGATGGCATAGGAGTTGGTATTGTCAGAGTAGGTGAAGTTGATCCGTGCGGGTGAGAAACTTCTAACAGTTCTTCTAGCTGTATTAAAGGTGAGTTTTCAAAACTAGAAGGCGCTTCTATAGAAAATGTACTAGGTTGATTAATATAAATATCCTCGGCAGGCAGATTGGATGTGACATTTGGTATTGGACTGCCCCGGGCTATTCCTTGGGCGCCGTCATTTTCATGTTGTACGTCCTCCCATATCATGTTTGAAAGTGACTCACTTATTTCTTCAGCACCAGGAGGCAAAGGCGACGGTTGTCGTACTAGGCCATTACATTCAACAGTTGTGTCTGAAAAAAAAAACTAATCACTATCTATCTGAAAACCCAATAATACTTTTCCCGACAAGATAAGTGTAGTATGCCTACTCGCCGAATGAGACATTGAACTAAGTATTCACTATGTACACTTACAATATACTATTTGTAGTACATTCATTACAAAACAAACGTCCCTAACAATAAATTTAGCAAATCTCAAATGAAATAACTTCATATTTAACGATTTTTTCAATTGAACAACGTCCTATATGTTATGCTCGTACCAGTAACAACGTCTCATATTGAGACCGAACTCATAAATCGTATCATAGATTCCATAAAAAACGTAATATAATCACGTTAAACGCTCAAAAGTATAACGATTTTCGTAAAAAAACGTTCAATTATTTCATAAGCCTCCTAATTTGTAATGTTTGCTATTATATGAATAAAAGAGGTATTATTAAATACCTAGTAAATATTCATTACTATAATAATATTTTCTCACTAAAATGTGTTTTTATACATTTCCGTCAAAAAACGTGCCAAGTAAAAATAAATCGCTCATAACTTTTATCTGTGATTAAAAAGTATATTTCTTAATTATCATTACATACCTAATTATAGGTACAAAATGTATGTATAGATAGACCATGTTGTTATTAATTTACGAACACAATGTGTGTATTTTCTAAATAATACTAGTAAAATCGAAAACTTACCTTTATCGAAATTTGTTTCCGTACAACCAGCATTTACTTGAAGCATTTCTAACATTTTTCGGGATCGTGACATATCTAAAAATATGATTTTCCATGCAAAACACTTAAAAAAATGTACTTTAAATCAAAGCAAAAGAAAGCCAGGCGCACGGCGTCAACACGACCTCCCTCCAACGAACAGCGGGCGAACTAACAAACGGCCGGCGCGACCGCGCCGCCCCCGTTCCCCGCGCGCCGACGCACGGAGACATCGAACGTTGCTATAGGGAGTTAATATCAAGTAGGACGATGTTCGATTCTATATCTCCAAAACTAGACAAGATATGACAATTCTAAAAACGCACGTTTCTAGAGCTCGGGTTCTTTATCTCGTTAAGCTAATAAAAGCACTTTTGCTATAGGGTCACATCGACCGTTGTTCTCAGGATGCGTCGAAATACATGTCGTATCTCTTTACTTCTCTGATCTTAGTACACGACCTTGTGAGGCTAACCAGTTCGGTTCCGAACCGGTACGAACCGGTCTAGGGAAACTAGGGAACCGTGGATATCATTAATTTGTTCGTGAAAGTTTCTATGACTCGGAATGTTTGAGGAATGCTCGTGAATTCTTGTTGGGCTCGGTTAAATTGTGGTTTGAAGTTATATAGTGTGTTTTTGGTTTGTTCTGGTGTGTCAATATTGAGCTATAAACTAGTCGTTTTTGAGCCAATAATCTGTTTCTGTCTTCGGGGATAGTTAATAGGGACGATTTGACTTTTCAGACTATATCAATTGACTAAAAGAGCAGCCTTTTTCACATTTACTGAGCTAATTACACATGCGTACTTAGTTAAAATAACTGTTTTTTTTTTTAATTTAATATTTGCCCCACACTAATCCTAGTGTCCAGGAGAAACACATCCGTGTTTTTCCTGTGTTGTGGGTGCATTTACAAACATACAAGTTTGTGTACTTGACACAGTGACACTTAGACCCGAAACAACAATTAGTGGATCACACAAAGATTTGTTCCTTGCGGGAATCGAACCCGCTACGTGCATATAGTTAGGTGTTTGTTCTCAATAATTCTGAACATTTAACTTACTAAGAAACTACCACGGTCCACATTACCCAGTGTATGATTGTATGTATGTAACTGTCATTCCTATTCCGCAATCAAGTATATAGAACTTTCTTCAAGGAAATGGACTACAATGACGTTCTAATGTCAGACATGACTGGGTAAAGCGTTTATGTACGCATAGTACTGGCAAATACTATTTCCATGTTACGAGGAAGTCCATATTGATGAAGATTTTATCTGTATTTTTTTTTTATTTATTTGTCTTTTTATC